>JAUPFV010000003.1:205442327-207842327 GCA_036936605.1 Limnanthes douglasii subsp. nivea
GTTTGGGTATAGAGAAAAAATATTCTTACACGTACAAGTTACCAGAACCCATCAGATTTATTAAGATAAAGATGGAAGTGGTTATAGGTTTAACAGTATCGCCCTCATCATGACCATAGCCATCCACAGTTGTTATTGGAACTGCACATTATCCTAGTAGCTTTATTTCGATAGAAACCAACCGGGGAATAGATTGTTGATTCTCCAAAGGAACTCAAAGTTTGAGGAAACATAATGTATATAAGCCAAATTGAACATACCCACTAGAGAAAGAAGAAAACTTGATAAACATATAGGAACCAAAAGTCATACTTATGAATAATCAAGTGAAGAAGAAGATAGAAAAACATACCTTTGGGTGGTTTCAAATTCGAAGAAGAAAACTTAATAAACATATAACAACCCCCAATTTGAACACTTTTATTTTAGCGCAACTGTCTCAACTCTTTTATTCCAGCGCTCATTTGACATTTGCTAGAGATAACTTATTATTACCATGCATTATGGTATCCATGAAGTTCTCATATGAAACTAGTAATGATCTAAACACAAACAAAGCTTGATCATCATCCTTAATGATGATATCAATATTCTTCAGATCCATGATAATTGATTTAAAATTATCTATGTGTTCAGTTATGGACATACCTTCTTTCAATCTAAAATCGTACATGTGTTCCTTCAAGTATAATCGATTCACTACTAATTTATCTCAGTAAAGTTCTCCCAACTTCTTCCATGCGCAGGAAGCCGTCTTCTCACCACTAATCTCGCGAAGAACGCTGTCCTTTGCACTCATTAGGATCCAACATAAAAACCTTGTATTGAAGATTTTGCTTCTCATCTTATTTCATCTCTGCTGGTAACTTATTCTCCACAGTCCTCCCCAACTATTCTAGTAAAAATAAATATTTTTACTTAATCTTCCACAACCCAAAGCTGGATTCCTCCATCAAATCTTTTGATTTTGTACTTTGTTGATGTAGACGTCATTGTAAACCCTAATTACAAAATCTAATTCCACAACCATAAACTCTAATCCCAACTTGTTACTAATCACTATGCAATGGTATCAAATCATTAGGCGCAGACAGAGTGCGGCTTGGGTAAAATTTTCAGATGTCGAACATGATGAACTTGTAGTCATGCTCAATCAAAGTGATCTACTCTATAGATCACTAGTGCAATCTAGTTTGGATTGCATGTAGCTCAACAATCGGTATGACTTGATTGGAGTGTACCAAGACGATGTGTAGTCTAATAAAATGGAGCAGTTTCATCTGTAGTAAATTTATGGTTCATGTAGTCTCTAACCTAATTAGAGTGGCTTGATAAAAATCAATTAAGAGAAAGTAAAGTGATACTTTGTTTGAGATGAAGATTTGTTAGGGTGCGAATAAAGTCACACATCATACATCGAAAATCAATAGAAAATAATCGGCTAAAAACATATCTCAACTAGTAGAAGGTCTTTTGAAAATGGACCAAAAACAAGTTATTACACACATTAAGACGCAAAACGAACAATCTCATAGACATATGGAAATTATTATTTTTTAACTTATACACAAAAACGTAATATATAACACTCATATTCCAACGCATTACTTCCGAATTATAATTTTATTTATTTATTCTTATTCTTATTATTTAATAATTATAGATAATTATCAACAACTAATCACCGATAAACTCTACCGATGGTTATACAACGTATAAGTATCGTCTAAAGTTTATATTTATACTTCTAATATGATAGTTCAATATAAAGTACCAAATTTAGGTCAAAGGTACAATGTGATATGATTGTCTTGTTTTTATACGTATACAATTTAACGTGATACGTTTGGTGTGTTCCATACATGTACAATTAACGGGTCCAAATGTCTTAAAACCTATTTACCTTTAATCAATTCATCTTTTTTACAAAAAATATAGCAACTTTACATATTCTTGCTCAAAGTTTTGTATGAATAAACCACACCAACTATCCTCTAACCTATAAGGATTTGGGAGAGCCGAATTCCAACTTAGCACATTAGACTAATATATATATATATATAATATATATATATATATATATAAAATATAAGTTTACCGACATTTATTTAAATTGAATATTTTTTATTATAACACTCGCCAACTACTTTCTCTAACTAACCAGATTGACCTGCTAAGAATTATATTATTAAAAGTTTCCAAGCATTATAAGAATGAATGATAGATCCATTTGTATATGTGACTTAACTCCTTCTTCACTCTCTTATTATACCTACGCATTATTAAACTTTTTCATCGGAAGCCCTCTTCGAACTCAAAATCTCGACACCAAATACTCATTATTTTCCTTTGATCTTACTCGAGCTTATTTGTTAAAATATGGTAGAATCCAATAGAAATTAGGAACGTTAGAATAATCATAATCATAATTATACTAAGCATGAGGACAATATCTAATTACTCGTGGGTCCTTAAAATCTTATAAAAACCGATACTTTTGTCCTACAAAATCTAAGACTTCTTCTTTGGCAGGTCCCTTGTAAGATCTCATTCCCAATTCCTTCTTTCTCCATATAACCTACTCACAAACTCTCTCCTTCAACCAACTTATATATTCTTTTTAGAAAACCCACATCTAATTTACATTTGCTTCATTATCTTTAACTAGGTAACTATTAATAGTTTCCGTAAAATATATGATAAAAAAAAGTATGGAGAATGGTAGAAAACATGATGGGTTATCGCCATGCGCGGCTTGCAAGCTGCTTAGAAGAAGATGCGTCAAGATTTGTGTATTTGCTCCTTATTTTCCTGCGGATGAGCCTCATAAATTCGCTAATGTTCATAAAGTGTTTGGTGCCAGCAACGTCAATAAATTGTTGCAGGTATGGCTCTCTCTAAATTTGTGTTAGTCTAAGTTCAACCGAATATAAGTGAAATCATCATAAGTTTTTAATAAATAAGATCTCTGTTAGGATGGCGACTAAAGTCCCACATCCTACCTCGGTTAAAAATAGGAATGATCAATGGTATATAAGTGAGAACATACCTCAACTAGTACGAAGCTTTTGGTAGTGGACCAAATGCAAAATCGTGAGGCCCTTCAGATGCAAAGCATTGCCATTACAATTGCTAACTTCGAGCTTTGGCCGAAGACCAAAGAATATAATCTTATTTTGTTAAGCCTTTTGAACGACCATCCTTTTTAGACAATAATATAAACAAAATTTTACGACAATAAAATACGTACAGGAATTACCCGACCACCTGCGAAGCGATGCAGTCAGCTCGATGGTGTATGAAGCCAATGCTAGGGTTCGTGATCCAGTGTACGGATGTGTTGGAGCCATATCTTCACTACAAAAAGAAATAGATTCACTCCAGTGCCAATTAGCATTAGCTTTAGGCGAGCTTGTCCAAATTAAAATGTATCAATTCGCATCACCATCTACTGCGGACATCGACAATTTCGCGAGTGATACTTCTCCGTCCGGTCCACCTATTTAATATCTCCTTTCATGGATATAGTACCGTTGATCATCCTTAAGGGAATATAAGGGAGATTTTGTGATAAATTTAAAGTTAATAAGGTTAAGCATCAACAATTTTATTCTTTTGTGTATTTTAGTTAATCATTGAAATTATAGTGCGCTTACTTTATTTCTCTTTCGCAAAATTGATGGTTTGCTAAAATATAATAGATTATCATTCTTATGTGCACGATCACTGTGAATTATACCGAGCATATTAATTAAGTTAAAAGTTATATGTTCTTAATTACTCCGAATAATCAAGTATCGCAGAATTATTGCCTGCGCCCGTCTTTCAATCTAAGGGAAAATAAATTTTATTAATTTGATACTTTTTAAAGTAAAATATAAAATAAGTAATAAATAAAAATGCAACGACTTCAAGAATATAATTTGCAGAAGTCGGAACCCTTTGAAATGATGCTAAATCATTTACTAAAATATTATTTTACTTTTTATCTTAAGTTTATGTATATCTATTTCCATCCAATTTGCAGTCAAAACCCTTTGAAATGATGCTAAATCATTTACTTATTATTTTACTTTTTATCTTAAGTTTATTATGTATATCTATTTTCATCCACGCCGCCTTGTTAAGAAAAACACAATTATAAATATTACAATTTTATGCAAACCAACACGAGAAAGTAAACCACATAAAGTGTGATAGATTCAGCTAAAAAGGCGTTTTTAAAGGGATTCGAACTCGTGATTTTTGGTCATGAATATGCCTTACTCCACCAACTCGGTTATTCCTTTCGAGACTCGGTTTAAAGTATTCTACTAATATATATGGTGTTTTTAAAGATCTCAAAAGGATGTAATATATTTTCTAACAAGTCATCAGATATTGTCCATAAATTGAAACAAAAATCTTTTTAATTTTATTTTATTTTATTCAAATATCTTAAGATTTGATTTTATTTTATTTTAAAATATTTATTTTATTTCTTTGTATTCTAATTTAGGGTTTTGAGTAGTTCTTATATAAAACCTCAAATGTTTTAAGTTATCTTAAGTTTTTGGAATAATATATTTTTTATGACTTAAAATTTTAGTGTTTGTTACATTTGGAATAGAGTTTCATCATCTTAATCCTGAATTAGAGTTTGATATATCGTTTCTTCTTTTTCTGATGCTTTTTTCACCACCTCTATTTCTTTAGTTTGAGTTAGGAATTATATACGAATGATCTTTATGTCACTTTTGGTTATCCTCAACATCTTCTTTATATTGAGGTCATCCAAGTATGTAGAAGATATTCAACACCGAAGTATTCATCTTTCTTACTTGGCTCGACTTGAATCAATATCCAGATTATTGAATAAACTTATTCCTTAGCTCTTTATTTCACTGATTTCTTTTGGTCACTTTAGCTTTCCTCTTAGGAATGTCTTGATATGTAAGTTCTTATAATATATACAGAGTTCAAGTTCCTTGAATTAGGCTTAAGTTGTTTCCTTCAGCACATGGGTCGTTATCACATTATGTTTTGCTTTAAGGTCATTTTCAATGATGTATTATGCAACCTAGTATTAGTGAAGGGTTTTTATATCTACAAGAAGATACATAATACTCATGGGAATATGGCCTTATTAGGAATCTTCGTAGTTCTTAAGTATAATTTTATTGTTAAGGACTATAATATGAGGTAAAGGTCATGCAACTATAAGAATGACGCTATCTGCTTCTTAAGTGTAATTTTATAGTTAAGGGTTATTATATGATGTAAAAGTCTTTTTAATTTGAAAATAGGTTCCACATCGTTCTTAATTATTTTATAGTTATGGACTATAATATAAGATAAATGTCGTAAAATTGTGAAAACTGTTTCATCTACTTTTAAGTATAACTTTATAAGTAAGATCTATAAGACGCAGTAAGGATCATATTTGTGTTTCAATCAAGGTCTTATATTTCATATTTCTTATAAAATAATTATGTGGTGTTTACCTAATAAAAATGAAAATTATTTCTTCATTTAATAAACAAAAAATAAAAAAATCTTCATATTTTTTATCGTTATTTGTAGTGAGCATGAAATATGATCCCTTCATTTATTTCTTAATCAATTTGTCCTTATTCAAATCGTTCCCTGTATAAAGACTTCAAAAAAATCCAACTCTTCCTGGGGACCTCTTTTTTTACAATCTTTCTTTAAAATTTGTTTATTAAAAGTACATTGCATCCTCATTTTGATCCTTCATTTAAACTTTCACGTGATATTGTTGAAAAATCAAACAATGAGAGGAAAAAAATCTTAAGCCCTTGCACTTGTTTTTTTTATTATTATTATTGGTGGTGATAAGAGTTATGAATTTGCTATATTTCTTCGTGAAGAATTAATATATTAAACCATAGGTTAATATGATCTCCAAAATAATCATAATTATCAAATATTTGGCACTTGAGTTCTAATAATGATAATTCACCCGACAATGCTGAAATTATAATTTGAAGAAAATTTAGTATTCTGACTTCGTCCAAAACTTTGGTTCTTCAAGAGAAATATGAAATGTTACTTTTTTAAAAGTTTTGAATACGAATACTCATTCGCCATCTACCCATATTGTCACTAAATCTTCTTCTATAATTGACCTTGATAATGTTGTTGAATATGTCCTATTTAGACAGATTGTTTCTCTTCACTATCCAACTTTATTACTTATCCTAAAGGTTTGAAAGAATATGAACTTCGCTGGCTGAAAACTGTGATTAGTCACCGATGTTTGGCACTTGTTGCATTCTTGCCACTAAGATTCTTTCATCCCAAAATGGTTTATATTTATTTAAGAATATCGCGTATTTTCGTTTAAGAATGTTGTATATATGATCACTAACGCGTGCTAATTAACCTGGTGATGACACGTGTCACCAAAAGATACAACTAATTGTTACAAATACGGTCACTCAAATTTAACACTTAAAATACTTTTGTTTATTGTTTTTCTTTTTATCTTTACTTTTTAACTTTTACCATTTAACTTTTACTTTTTTACTATTTCAGTTAAATATTTACTATTTACTTTTTACTAATCTACTATTTATCATTACTAATTTAGTATTTACATTTAATTTTTACTTTTTATCCAAATTTCAAAATCAGTTAACTTTTGTTGAGAACAGTTTAAGAAGGCTGATTATTTGCTTTATTTCCAGATCGGGGTCAGCTTTAATGGTTTTGGGGTTGTTATCCGCTTAGATCCGTATATTTTTTATATATAAGTTGTGACTCTAAATATTTTGGCTATGTAAGATTATAATTTTTTTTATGGTAATTAACTATTTCAATTTTAATTTATGAAAGAATATGGAAGGGAATGATGCAAAAGAGGAATTGTTATTTTATAACGAGAAGCTTTGCTTTTAATTTAAAGAGCAAGCAGTGTTTTACACTTATACTTCCATGACTTTGGTGCATCTCTTTAGAATTTTTAATCGTCATTTAAAAAAATTAACTTTCGTTGTCTTTAATTAATTGGACTGATGTTAATGTAATACAAAAACTTCAAAACGAAAGTAAAATTTAGTAGGATAGAATTTGAACTTTGGAGAGGCTCCAAGAATGTGACCTCGGTTCTTTAAGGAATGGCATTTTGAAGTTTGAAATCCTTTCTCCTTGTCGGTTCTGTTCTTCAACCTCTTCTCTATCATGGAGAAACATAAAAACTTGATTTTTGAGGAAGAAGAATTCTATGTTCTTCTTTTAAAAAATAGAGTTGAAAATGTTACTTTTGACAAATTCAAGAAATCATATGTTGATTCAGTTAAACCATTGATCAATCAATCCTTTTCAGAGCTAAAATCAGAGAGTATACAGGAAAAAAAACAACCATATTTCGTTCAAGTATGCTAAAGAATTCAAAGAAACCTTAATTCAGAATTCAAAAATCATTCTTGTTGGCAAATTCTCAAATGGCTTGCCGAAAAAAATTGTTTTAAATCATTTCTTGAATTTATTTAAATTTAAAGGAGCTCACATGATGATAACCTGGGATTCGCGCCACATTTTACTCAAGTTTGATCTTAAGGAGGATGTTAGCAGAATTTGGACCTGAAGTGTTTGAAAAGTTGGAGTCTCTGTTATGCGTATACTAAGATGGACACCGGATTTTAACATTAAGATAAAGAGTTCTATTCCTTTACTCTGGGTAAGGATTGAGAAAATCTCGGAATTCATGTACAATTCAAAAATATTGTATGATATTGTTGCTCCTATAGGAACTTCTTACAGAATATAAGTTCCCAATATAAACGGAGCTTATACAAACGCAATTTTTGCTCTCATTGAACTAGATATTCCAAGAAAGTTGTATAACAGTATCTGGATTGGATTTGGAAGAAATGATGGTTTTTGGTTATCAGTTAGCTAAAAAAATCTTCATTCTTATTGTAATCTATGCTATCACATGGGGCATAAATGCTCAGATTACAAGAAGATACAAAAGAACATTATTGAGAAGAATGTAGAGAAAAATAACAGTGATGTTGTTATTCAATCTCTAAGCTACTAAGGAAAAGAAAGATAAAGCAAGGATTGTGTAGCAAACATATATAATTCCAATAAATTCTACATTCCAAAAGTGAGATCCATAGTAGTTCACAATAGTCAAAGGAAGGAAAAAGAGATAATTCAAGAAGAAGAAAGTTCAAACAACAATGATCTCACATGCTACAATCAATCAAGTGCATACATCTAAGATGATACCACCCCTAAATATTTATTTGATAATGATAAAGATTCTTAATTGGAATGTTCGAGGCATGAAAAACAAGATCAACAATTTGAAAACTAAAAGATATGATATATAAAGAGAAAATTAAAATTTTAGCCATTCAAGAGCCTATGGCCAAAATTAAAATGATTAATGAGATTGATACTAAGATGGTTTTACCAATCACGCCTATCATTAATAATCTGGTTAATCATAATCAATGCTTGCACATGAAGGTTAATTACCCTAGTCTAGATAATAGTTTTTAATTAACAGTGGTTTACGCTAAATGCCAGAGATTACAAATGTTAGATTTATGGGATCAACTAAGGAATATTGTTTCAACTGAGAAAGGTTGGCTTACAGTGGGAGATTATAATATCATTGCTTCCTTAGAAGAGAAAATTGGTTGTACAACCTTATGTCAGAACAACATTGATGATTTTGTAGAAATCATAAAAGAATGTCACCTGGAAGATGATGGGTATTCCAGATCCAAATTCACCTAAAATAGAAACACCAAATGGAAAAGATTCGATCGAGCTATGTTCAACAATAACTGGCTGACATCTTCAAAAATATTAAGGTTCTTCACATAGTCAGAACTTGTTCTGGCCATGCTCCTCTTCTAATCTCTGCTTATTCTAACTCTACTAATACTTCTCATAACAAAAACAAAAGTTTTAAATTCATGAATATTTGGACTAATGATGATACTTTCTTAAGTGTGGTTGAGCATAATTGGAACCTCCAGATTAATGGTCATCCTAATGAAATCTTCTGGACATGTTGAAAAGGCTCAAGAAGTGTTTAAAGGATCAGATGACCAATCATTTTGGTAACATTTTCAGAAAATTTAAAGAAAGTGAAGATAATGTGAAAATAATAGAGATGCTTCATACCAGGAATAATAATACTGTCACCAAAGCAGCTGTAGATAAGGCTAAACCTTTATATCTCCAAGAATTGAGAACTAAAGAAGACTTATAGAGACAAAAAATATTACAATACCTGGTTAAGAGATGGCGACCATAACACAACGGTCTATCATACTTATGTTTAAAAAAAATGAGGAAGAATGTTATAAAATGCATCAATGAAGAAAACAACCGGATGTATGATACTGAGACTATTGGCAAGTCAGTTGAATCCTATTTCGAAATCATTCTTACTAGTCATCCTTATATCAGCAAAGAAGTGGAGCTGGACATGATGCAAGATGAAATATTTGACAAAATTTCCCAATCTGGTTACTAAGTAGGATAATGATTTTTTTATGAAGGCCACAAATAAAGAGGAAATCTGGAATACCATCAACACCATAAGTCCATGAAGTGCAGCTGGAATTGATGGGTACAATATTTCTATAAAGTTTGTTGGAAAATAATCAAGTCTGACTTGAGTATTGGTGTGGTCTATTTCTGCCTGATGGTAATTTAGTAAAGTGTTTAAAGGATGTTTTTGGTATTTTGTGGTATTTTGGGATTAATGTGGAGAGTAGAGAGATAATTAAGTTGTCTACTAGTAATAAATTCTCATTACCCTCATTAATAAAAGTGGTTGGGGTATTTATACTTAATTACTGGCCTATGGGTTTATTGGGTCGGGTCGTGAAGTCGGGTCGAGTTTAACGACCTATTAGTAATATAGTTTAAGGTTGGTGTGGATAATAATCGCATGAGGGTAGGCTGGTAATTTCAAGTGGAGTTTTAAGGTGGTGTGAGGGTGTTTAACGGTGGTGTGTGGGTCTTTAACGGTTTAGAGTAGAGAGTAGAGAGATAATTAAGCAGCTTGGTAGCAGTTAATTCTCATTACCCATAGTTAATGCAGGTGGTTGGGTATTTATAGTGTGATGTTTGGGCCCTTATGGGCTGTCGGGTCAAGTTTAAAGGACCTGGGCCATGTTCAAAGACCCATGAGCTCTAAGCAGGAGAGCAAGTAGCTTAGTGAGGAAGTGTTTAGGTTTTTTAGTACTTTTGTCATAGTTCGAACAGCCTTAAGTTCATAGTGTTCAAAGTAATCTGTCCGGTCCAAGTGACCTGTTCGATCCATGTCCATGTAACCTGTCCGGTACTCGGAGAGACTAGACCGATTTTCCCTGTCCAGAGAGCATGCAGAATTCGGACTCATCAGGAGCCTCTTTTTTAGGTGTTTGAGCAAGTATTCTTGTCAAAGAACTGAAAAACAGTCCGACGTCTGAAGTGGTTTTCAATCCGGACAGATCTATGGGTATACCCGGACAGATTAAGCTTTACGAATTCAAAACGGTTTTTGCCAGAGTTAGTGGGACACGTGTCGCTCTCTGATTGGTCACTCCAGCCATTTTTCACCTTGAATTTCGCACCACCTTCTTCAACAAGTAACCTCTTTAATTACAAGTAGTGACATCAGCGCCGTCTTTTAATCATTGCCAAACTTTTCGAATTCTCCTAGGAATCAACTCCTTTTTTCAGATTTACTATAAATTCAAACTCATTTTTCACTGTTTTACGATCTCTTTCATATTTACTCTGCAAATTTACTCAGAGCTTTTTCTTTCTAAAGCAAAGGTTTTCTGGGTAGTTTGTGTTTACAGCAAAAACAGCACTGATCAAAGGTGGGTGGCTCAATCTTTCAGAGTTGGAGAGAGCACAAAAAGTTGAGAAGGAGAGACGAATAGCAGCAGGGCTACCATCATCACCTGTTGATAGACCAGTTGCCTCTGTTACAGAGTCAGATCGAGGTTCATCCTCCTCCAAAGGTACTAAGCCCAAAAAACTCTTCCAATCCACTCTTTCGCCCATAGTCTCTGGTTCCTCAGTTCAGGAGTCAGTACCTGCTGTTGAGCCAGGGATTAGAGTCACAAGCGTTAGGAAAACTTCGCCTTTCATTGCAATGGGGTCTGACACAGAGCACTCTCCGGAGAAGCTAGTGGTTAAAAGGACAAGCCGGCTAGTGAAAGGGCTAGCCTCCAAGAATACTCCCTCCAAATCGGGGGCAAAAAACAGTGGTTCTGGGTCTGGAGTGCCCATTAGAGCTCTCCGGGAAAGGCCATCTGGTCCGGAGGCCAGCAGTCCGGTACCTCCAAGAGAGACTTCTGCCTCTGAGCCCCAGCCTGAGATGAGAAGTCAAAGAAACACAGAGGGCCAGCAGTCCGGAAGTCAGGCTGAGCCAAGCTTTAACCCTCCCCGGACCACTACCACAGACATTCCCCCAACAATTATGGAGGAAAGAATGGAGGACTCTGCTGAAGAGGTCCCTTTCGAGTCTGAGTCCTCCGGCCAGACTGAAAAATGCTGCTGCTGCCAAAAAGGGCAAGGAAAAACTGTACTTGAGGCATCCGGACCTGCTGGAGTGCCTTGAAGAGAAAGTGGGGCCGTGTTTCCACAGAGTTGAGCTCAAATATCTCTTGGCCTTACAGAAGACCAAGTATGCATTCATCCATACTTCTGACCTGGGTCGAATGCGCACAAAATGGGGGATCCCAGAAAGCGTGAAGATAAGGATTCCCGTAGATCTGGAGACCCCTATGGACTGTAAGCGAAATGAAATAGTCTTCTTTACAGAGCTATTTAATTGGGGACTCAGGTTCCCACTGGACCCGGAGATCGTTCGATACTTCCACCTGGTGAAGCTCTACCCGAGCCAGCTGAGCCCCAATGGATGGTATACTCTGATGTCATGTATCATGACATCTAAGCTGTCTGGGATCCCTCTCCCTATGGAAGAGTTCGCAGCGGTGGCCAACCTTTGCAAGCATCACCAATTCCCCTTCTACCACTTCAATATGGGGAACGATCTCAAGGCTGTTGTTGATCTCTTGGAGTCAGAGAGCAAATGGAGGAGCCAATTTCTGTTCGTCAGTGGCGCTTGGAAAAACGGCAAGAAGATCAAGGCCGGAGAGAACCCAAGCCTCCTCAGGAGCAGGTGGAGGAGTGACCGTAAGTTTCTTACTTTAAATCTCTGTCCATTTCTCTCCTTTTTTTTAAGTTAGTTTAAATTATCTAATTTCTCTTTTGTTCTAACAGAGCTGCCAAAGGAGTTCGGGGATTATTTGAAGGCCGGACAGGTTACCTGTGGCAAACTCAATGCTTGGGCCGCAGAGAACTGGGAGAATCGATTCCACAAAGCTTTTACCCCTGGAAATCTAGCAAGGTCTCACCTGTGGAACACCACAGGTCGGAGAGACCTATCTTGGGAGGAGCTCACCACCCAGCCTCCTGAAGACATTGTGCTTAGAAGGTCCCACGAACTAGATGGGACACTCTACCTGCCTGCCCGGGCCAAAGCCCCAAGCAAGAAAGGCAGGAGAAAAGGCAAAAAGGTGGCGAGCGATGCTGAGAAGGATACCCCAACAGACCCGGAGGGGCCGGCCCAGGTTCAAATTGATGCAGCCCTCTTGCAAGTGGTGGAGCAAGAGACCGAAAGGAAGGAAGTAGACCTCCCAAAACCTCCAAGGGCTCTCAAGAGGACTCGCAAGCAAGTAGGTGAAGGCGCTGACCGGGAAGCCAAGAAGAAAAAGACTTCCCAAGGAGATGAGCTCGCTCTCCGAGATCCGGAGCCTTCTTTCCCCACTGACCCCTCTGACCCAACGCTGGCCGAAGAGATCCCAAGGGACTTTCATACCGATGAGGTAGAGGGGGGAGATCTCAACCTCGATGGAGTGGACATCACTGGTCTAGCTGGGCTTGGTGAGTATTTCCTTGGCCTCCCCAGAGATGAATTCGTAGGGCCCTACGTTCCTCCAAGCAGCTCCAATACGGTCAATTTCAATGGTAAGACTTTCATTGTCTCTAGTGAAAAGGACACCATAGCCCATTCCTTGCTTAGTAATGTGTAGCCAGTTCTTACATTGGAGAGACAAGTCCGGAGTCAAGCAGACACCATCAAAGACCTCAAGTCTCAGAAGGAAAAGCTGTCCGAAGACCTCCGCACTGCTACTACCAATGCTGATTTGCTTAAGGAAGCAAATGAGGAGCTGAAGAGGAATCAAGATGAAAGCAACACAAAAGTTCCCACCCTAGAAGAAACCATAAAAGATCTTTGGGAGAAGCTGTCCGGTATGGAGAAGGACCTTACTGTCTCAAGGGGAGAGACCACTGCAAAGGAGAAGATTATCACCAACTTGACTACTGACAAGATTGCTCTAAAAAATGCAGTGACCCAGGCTGCTGAGGAGAAAACTGCTTTGTTAAGGGACCAAGAGGCCACAATCAATGCCAAGATCAATGCCTACGCCAGGGAGATGATTAAAAGTGAAGAGTTATTGGTTCAAAGGGTGAAGTCTGATATGGTTCTCCTTTTTCATGAGAAATTTCCGAAGAGGACCCTGGGGGACTTATGGCTCTATGTGGATGATGATGACCTTCCATATTAAACAATGGTCGAAGAGGAAGGAATTTCCAGTGGGTCTTCATCTGATGATGAAGAGAAGACCGGAGAGAGCCGAGGCGAAGAGGAGAATGATCCCAAAGGCAAGAAGGTAGTCGAAGGGGGGAGCGACTTTAAGGGTAAGAAAGCAGATGAAGGGGAGCCATCTTCAAAGGCTCAACCTTAATTTATGGTTTACTTGGTTTATCTTTTATTCAAACTAAAGTCCTTGGAAGGCCAAGGCACTCTTTTTGTAGTGGTGTCCGGTATTTGTTCAGACAGATTTTTTGTGTTGTATCCTGACTTATTCGAAAGTCCTTGGAAGGCTAAGGCAATTTTAAGTTGTTCAATGAATGTTTTTATTTTGCACAACCATCATCTTATTTCATTGTTTGTTTTTGTTTAGATAGCTAGAGTTTAAGTAGCTTTTAGTTGTTGCATTGTGAGAATGTTTAAATTCTCTGACTAGAGTTTAAATAGCCCTTAGATATTTCAGTCCGGGTAGTATAACAAGAGATAGAATTTTGAAAATACTTAGAAAATTTTGAAGAAGACATCGAATTTTATTCAACCATCCGGACACCTCATTAAAACCTCCCCGTGCCACCAGGGAGGAAAGAGTATGCCCCCAAATATTTACATGGATGTTCAAACAAGTAAATATTTACACAAGTGTTATTCCAAGTACATCCGAAGATGCTCAATATTCCAAGGGTGAGTTAGAACCCTGCCATCTTTGTCTTCCAACCAATAAGTTCCAGGCTTGATTCTTTCAACCACAATATACGGACCCTCCCAGGTCGGGGCCAGCTTTCCGAAGAGCTTTTCTTTAGTGTGTAAGAAGACCTTTCTTAATACTTTGTCCCCTGGTTGGAAATCTCTTCTTTTAACTTTAGAAGCAAACCTGCTCCTCATCAAGCCCTGATAGTGTGCAACTCTAAAGAGAGCTTTAACCCGTGTTTCTTCTATCAAATCAAGTTGATTTCTGATTGCCATTTCATTAGCGTATCCGGAGAAGTTGTGAACACGAAAGGAAGGGAGTGTCTTCTCTATGGGAGCTACTGCATCCATTCCATAGACCAAAGCGAAGGGTGATTCTTGTGTTACAGCCCCAGGTGTTGTCCGGTAGGCCCACAAGACTTCTTGTAGATAACTAGGCCACTTCCCAGCAGCCCCTTCCAGATTCATCCTTAAACCGGACAATATAGTTCTATTAGCCACTTCAACTTGCCCATTTGCTTGTGGGTGGAAAGGTGAAGAAAAACAATGCTGTATACCTCTTGAGGCACAGAAGCTTTCCATCTCTCTATTGTCAAACTGTGGCCCATTGTCTGTTGTTATTTTCTGTGGGACACCAAATGTGCAACATATGTTGGACAGATTGAATTTTATGATAGCTTTTGATGTTGTCCCTGCCAGGGGAGCTGCTTCTATCCACTTTGAGAAGTAGTCAATGGCCACAATTATAGTTTTACGCCCTCCGGACGCCACATGGAGAGGTCCTACCAAGTCCAACCCCCATCGAGCAAAAGGGATGGGCTCAGAAATTGACTCCAAAGGAATGGATGGTACATGAATTTCATTACTGTACCTCTGGCATGGGTCACACCTTCTCACCAACTCCTTAGCATCTTTCATGATTGATGGCCAATAGTATCCGGAGAGTAATACTCTTCTTGTTAAAGCTCTAAATCCACAATGGGCTGACCCCTCACCATCATGCAATTCGGAGAGGACTACTTGTGATTCGTCATCCCCTAAACAACGCAGGAGAGGTTTACTATAGGACTTTTTGTACAACACTTCTCTCAATATGATGAAACCACGAGCTTTGTGTTTCAATGTTCTGGCTTGTGACTTATCTGGAGGCACAACACCATCAGAGAGATATTGCAAGAGAGGAAACCTCCAGTCTTGAGGTTGTTTCACTTGTATTTCAAAAATTTCCTCTTCTTTACCCTTACCAAGTTGAATAGAAGGGCTTTCAAGCACATGGATCCATGGGTATGACTCCGTATATGCTATAGTTGCCAATGAGTCTGCTAGTTCATTTTCTGCCCGAGGAATGTTCTCATAGACAACAGCTTTAAATTTCAGTGCTTCATTTTTGAGGAGGAGTAAATACTTTACAAGCTGCTCCTTTATAGCCTCAGATTGGCCTAAGGCATGGTGGACAAGCAACTGGGAGTCACTTAGCAGCTTGACCCTCTTAGCCCCGCAGATGTAGGCCAACTTTAACCCAGCTATAGCTGCTTCGTATTCAGACTCGTTATTAGACGCCCTGAAAGCAAAACAAATAGCCTGGTACATGCTGTCCCCATATGGGGAAGTTAGACATATTCCTGCACCACATCCCATGGTGCTAGACCCTCCGTCTGTTCGGACAATCCACATTTTCTTGTCTTTTATATCAGTAGCTTGCTCTGAATCCCTATCGGAGTGGAATTCAACCAGAAAATCAGCCACATCTTGGGCTTTAACTGCTGTCTGGGGAGCAAAGTCTATGTCGAAGTCCCCCAACTCTACTGACCACTTAGTCATTCTGCTTGAAATGTCTGCTTTTTGAAGGGCATTCTTTAAGGGAAAAGATGCCCGGACGATGATAGATGAGCCTGAAAATAAGTCCTCATCTTTCTTGCAGCTATCACCAAGGCTAATGCCAGCTTTTCGAGTTTCAAGTAACGCCTCTCAGCATCAATCAAGCTTTTGCTGATGTAGTACACTGGGTGGGGATGCCCATCGACTTCTCTTACCAACACAGCACTGATGGCATAACTTGAAACAACCAAATACACAAAGAGAGTCTCCCCATCAACTGGTTTGAACAAAGTTTTGGGAGAGGAAAGATGTTTCTTGATTTCATTGAAAGCCTCATCACACTGTGGGGTCCACTCGAACCCCTTTGCACCCTTCAAGGTTTGAAAGAATGGAGCACACCTGTCCGAAGACCTCGAGATGAATCTGTTTAAAGCAGCTAATCTCCCCGTTAATCGCTGCACTTCTTTAATGTTTCGAGGAGGATCCATTTGGAATAGAGCGTTGAGCTGGTCCGGATCAGGCTGTATTCCAGGTTCACTTATGATATACCCTAAGAATTTCCCGGACTGCACTCCGAACACACACTTTTCAGGGTTTAACTTCAAATTTACTTTTGCCAAGTTGGCAAACGTTTCTTGGAGATCAGACAAGTGCAACTGCTCATCCACACTTTTCACCATCATATCGTCAATGTATACTTCCATATTTCTTCCAATTTGATTAGCAAATGCTTTGTTGACTAGCCTCTAATAAGTAGCCCCAGCATTTTTCAAACCAAATGACATCACCTTGTAGCAATGCAGACCCCTGTCAGTGACAAATGTGGTATGCTCTTGATCTTTTGGATCTACTTGAATCTGATTGTACCCAGAGAAGGCATCCATAAAGGAAAGCAGTTTGTTCCTAGAAGTAGAGTCGACTAACTGATCTATCCGGGAGACCGGATACAAATCTTTTGGGCAAGCTCTATTGAGATCTGTGAAGTCAATGCACATTCGCCACTTGCCATTTTTCTTTTTTACCAGGACAGGATTGGCAGTCCACAAAGGGTATTGAGATTCTTTAATGTGCCCCATCTTTGTGAGTCTGTCAACCTCTTGTACAATGACATCAGCCTTTTCTTTTGAGAAAGCTCTTCTCTTTTGAACCACTGGTGCTACATCTCTCCGGACAGATAGGTGATGGGATATCACTTCTGATGGAACTCCAGTAACATCAGCATTGCACCAAGCAAAAACGTGCTAATGGTCTTTCAAAAATTTCAACATTTCTTTTTTCAACATTGGTGGCATCTTGGACCCTATCTTGACACTCTTGCCTTCTTCCAAACAGTGCGTTTCAACCTCTTCAATTGGAATCAACACTCCAGGGGTCTCTCTGGGGTCATCAATTTCACCCTCACCCCCAGAAAGGCCCTCAAACTGCTATTGATCATTTATACGGACGGCCCTCAGCGTTCGAGGAGCCAGGGCAGTGGCATAGCATTCTCTTGCAATCTTTTGGCTGCTCCGTACAACCCCAACCTGTCCCTGAACAGCATACTTTAAGCACTGGTGGACTGTTGAAGCCACTGCATGCATCCTAGAGAGCCAAGACCTCCCTAGAATAGCATTATAGCAAGTGGGACAATCCACCACAATAAAGAGTATTCTAACCATTTTCTTGAAAGGGCCCATGCCCAATAACACCTCTTCTTCGAATTCTCCGATCACATCGGTTGAGCTGCCTGTGAAGCCCACGATTGACCTGTCCGACTTTTGAATCACAGCTGGATTTTTCATTTTCTTGTAAGTGGTTAGGAAAAGGATATTGGCTGAGCTTCCAGTATCCACCAGGATTCGCCTTATTTCATTGCCCCATATAGACGCTCCTATGAAAACAGCATCCTCATGAGGGCCAGCAATGTCTCTCAAATCATCCTCATCAAAGACAATGAAGGGGAATGAGTTCAGTGACTGATAAGATGTCATGCCTCCTTCTAGCTGGGAGGCTAAATTATGAACATGCCTCTTTCTCGAAATAGCAATAGGAGCCGTCATAGTGTCCCCTCCGAAAATTGTAAGCGACTCAAAAAACTTAATGAGCCCGGAGACCGATCTAGAACACTCCTCAATAGCACCCACCCTGTTTTGAGTTGGATCAGGATCCAAGTATTCAGATTCCACATCAAACCTTTCAACTATAACCATGGCCCCCTCCGGGCAGCATTACTTGGACCAACCCGGTGAGTGTTGTCAGGCCTGTTGCCTCCTCTTCTTTTAACGTATGCTCCCAACTTCTCCCTTTCAATAATGCTATACAATCATCAGTGGTATGGCCAATATCATTGTGATATTGGCAAAAGGAGTTGTTACGATGCTCTTTAGGAGACTGCAAATTTGCTGGTCTCCGGTAATGTACCTCATCTTTTGTTTTATCAAAGATAGTGGCCACACTTTCTTTTAACTCTGCGAACCACTCCGGTTGGACCCATGGCCCTCTCTTGTTTCTGAATTGTTGACTTTGGGCAGGAGCAGCTGGCTGAGACTGAGATTTTGCCCTACCATGCCCATGTCCGGTTTCTCTTGCTTTGTTCCCGGACTGGTTTTGATTTGGAGTTGGTGCCACTGGGGTGGACCTCACCTGTCTGTGCACCCTGGTTTTCTTTATTTCATCAACGTTTATTTGTTTGCCAACTTGATTTAGCAATCCTCCCAGGTCATGGCCTTCTTTCTGGTCACCGAATCAGCCAGATTGCATGGGTTCAAACCTTGCCTTAGGGATGCTATTGCCACCTGTTCGAAGCAATCAGCCAACCCATTCTTTGTGTTCACAAAACGGCTTATGTACTCTTTCAAGGACTCATTTGGCTCCTGGGCACAATGGATTATTGTGTCTCCATTGCCCTTCAGCTCCTTACTCCCTACGAACTGCCTTCGAAAGGCCACCCAAAACGTATCAAAATCTTTAATACAACCCTGAGGCAGGCTGTTGTACCACTTCAGAGCACTCCTCGTGAATGATTGAGAGAATGCCCTACAGAGTAGTTTATCATCGTCATCAAAGTTCATCATGAAGTTCTTGAATTTCTCCAGATGATTGTCCGGATCAGTACTGCCATCGTACTTCTCCATTTTAGTGCTATCAAACCTCTTGGGGAGGTTTCCGGACATAATTTTAGAAGACAGTGGAGACTGCCTCCAATTCCTTCCACGACTGAACACAATATCCTCATTGGGAGTTGCAAAGATACCTGGTTCATTGTGGAAAGCAAAGGGATCCATCAGCATCTTGTCCGTATACCTCCGGTGGTGAGATGATCCCTTGTAAATATGCCTTTTCATTCTTCCATGTCTGTCTCTTTTTCTTGAATATTTCTTAACCTGCTTTTGCTTTTTTCTGGTTCGACCCTCATCGCTGCTAGAGGACAAGGATTTTTCATTTCCCTCACTGTCCGAAGAGCTACCTGAAGATTTTGAGCTTGAGTCAGAACTCTCCACAGGCTTGGACCGGTGAGACTTTTTAGAACTGGCATGTGTCTTTTTGGTGCTCACATGAGTTTTTGAAGCCTCAGGCTCTCTGGGGTTGTCGGTGTGATGAGCAACTGATGCTTTGGATTTCTCTTTCACGCCCATCTTGGCCTTTTCAGCCCTAGCTTCTATTTCACCCCTCAACCTGTCACGCTCTTCGATAGTGTACTCATCATTCTCTCCCACCACTTCGAGCAAAGCTGGTGGCAGCTCAGGATTGTCCGGATTCATTCGGACAGATTTTCTTTTCTGGTTTTGAATGCTTGATTCAGGCACCGTCGCCTCCCACTGTGGTCGCCAATTTGGTATGGATAATAATCGTCTGAGGGTAGGCTGGTAATTTCAAGTGGAGTTTTAAGGTGGTGTGAGGGTGTTTAACGGTGGTGTGTGGGTGTTTAACGGTTTAGAGTAGAGAGTAGAGAGATAATTAAGCAGCTTGGTAGCAGTTAATTCTCATTACCCATAGTTAATGCAGGTGGTTGGGTATTTATAGTGTGATGTTTGGGCCCTTATGGGCTGTCGGGTCAAGTTTAAAGGACCCGGGTCATGTTCAAAGACCCATGAGCTCTAAGCAGGAGAGCTAGTAGCTTAGTCAGGAAGTGTAGGTTTTTTAGTACTTTTGTCATAGTTCGAACAGCCTTAAGTTCATAGTTTCAAAGTAATCTGTCCGGTCCAAGTGACCTGTTAGATCCATGTCCATGTAACCTGTCCGGTACTCGGAGAGACTAGACCGATTTGCCATGTCCGGAGAGCATGCAGAATTTGGACTCATCAAAGGTGATTAGCAACTAGTTTAGTCAATACTTAATACATTTGTCCTGTTCGAAATTTTATTGTGGTGGTTTAGTCTGAATTGCCCTTCAGATTGAATCATGGCACAGTGACTCTACAGTGACTCAAATATTTGAACTCATCAGTGCCCCTTTTAGATCTTGCAAAGGATCTTTGGAAGAGTTAAAACTCAAAAAACCAATATCAACTTTTTCCGATCTATTTGTGTCGTTCGAACTATAAGAGTTTTTCTTCAAGAGTGACCCTGTTCGTATTTCGTCAGACCTGATTCGTCATCTCAGAATTCTAAGAGTTTTTCTTGAATCGTGGGACACGTGTCAGGTTGTAGTTCAACCTTCCAGCCATTTCTCATCTAGAGTCCCGCACCCACTAGGCTAGAAAATTACCTAGGCTTTAATTTTCATACTTTACAGCTTTTAATCATTGCTAAAAATCGATCCACCTTCTCCTAGGTAACTGTTATTTTGTAGTGTTATATATAAACTTTTCTATTGTTTCATTGTCTTCGAAAATCGTAAACATTCTTAGAGAGAAATCTCAGTTCACCTTCAACTTTGTTTTTGATTCATATATGTTCACAGCCAGAAACGCCCTAGTAAAAGGAGGTTGATTGAACTTGTCTGAATTAGATAAAGCATCGAAAGTAGCGGGGGACAAACGCATTGTTTTTGGTCTTCTTGCTTCTCCAAGTGAAAAAATTAATCAGCCACAACTGAATACTGATCAGGGGTCATCTTCTTCAAAAACTCCCAAGGTTAGGAAACTTCCATTTGTAGCAAACCTTTCACCTCTGCCATCAAAATTCTCAGTCCAAGAGTCCTAAAATCCTTTACCCAAGGAAACAACCATTTTTAGTGGAACCCCTAATAGAAACCAAAATCCTCGCCGAGTCACATGTTAGTCTAAACCAAAATCTACTCCGACATCTTTAAAACCCTCCAATTCAGAGGCAACAAAGTCTGCGTCACAAGCTAAACTATCCGAGCAACAAACCCTAATAGAAGCCAGATTATCTGAATTGTCATCTGCACAACCTTCTGAACAACCATTTGCAAAACCATCCGAACAGCCATCCTCAAAGCCATCAAAACAGCCTTCTTCAAAACCATCAGAACAACCTTCCATAGTGATGAAAGAAAATATGGAAGACGACATAGAAGAAGCCCATTTTGACGCTAATGCATTCAGTCAAACATGAGATAAAGCTTCAGACCGGAAATGCAAAACCAAAGTGGGTATGTCTCATCTGGATGCTCTTCCAAAAAGCTTGGAGGGCAAAGTGGGTCCATGCTTCAAGAAAGTCATCGTAAAATACTTGCTAGATCTACAAAACATTGTCTATGTGTATACCGACAAAGCTGAGCTAGGCCAGATCCGCACAAAATGGGGGATTTCAGAGTCTGTAAAATTGAGGATTCCGATCACTCCGGAAATCCCAATGAATTGGAAGCTGAATAAAGTGGTGGTTGACACTGAGGTGTTAAACTGGGGACTCTCGTTACCTTTGGACCCGGAGATAGTCAGATACTTTCATCTGATTAAGCTTTGCCCCAGCCAAATGAGCCCTAATGTTTGGTATACCCTTTTGTCCTGCATCATGGCGCCGAGGCTATCCAAGATCCCACTACCGATGGAATAATTTGTTGTTGTGGCAAGCTTGTGCAAAAACCATCAGATCCCATTCTATTATTACAACATGAGGAACGAGTATAAGGTGATGGACGATCTTTTGGAGTCCGAGAAACCCTGGAGGATGCAGTTCTTCCAATGTGGGGCCTTACCGTCCTTCCAGCTCTTCCAATGTGGTAACTCATAATAGGAAGACCTATGCAATATCCGGGGAGCAAGATACTTTAAGTCATGCCCTCCTTGGATATATCCGACCGGTGCTTGATCTGGAGAGACAGGTAAGGACTCAAACATGTACCATCAATTCTCTAACCACATACAAGAAGAACTTGTCAAATGATCTTCTCAGTACTTAACAAAGCATAGAGTCATTAAAGAAGGAGAAAGAAGAGAAGACCAAATAGAAAGAGGCCCTGAAATTCCAACAAACGCAAGCCATAACTGCAAGCATAGAGGAGTATGCTAATGGAGTAGTGGATTCTCTAGAGAAGAGGGATGATGGGATCAAGTCCGATATGGTTATGTTGTTCCATGAGACCTTTCCTAAGAGGACCCTTGGTCCCCTATGGAAATATGTAGACTATGATGACATCCCACTCCACACCTTAGAATATGGTGACAAGCGCAACTACTCTAGTGGAATAAATTCTACTACTGATGATGAAGAAGGAATGGGTGAGAGTTTAAGTGCTGAACTCAAAAGTCCCAAAAACGATAGTGGTAAAGAAAAATCCGAAGGGAACAAGCCATAAGGTTTTATTATGTATTTTTTATTTTGAAACACTAAAGTCCTTGGATGGCCAAGGAACTTTTTGTACTATTGATCGGTTTGAGTCCGATCGGGTTTTAATTATCACATTTCCCTTTTGTTTAATATTCTGTTTAAATCTTCTTTGGCCAATGTTTAAATAGCCTTTAATATTTCAGAAGTGCTAAACAAAATTATCCAACATCTTCGATCACATGCGTTTAATAATTGTGATCAAATGTTAAGCATATCCGATCAACTCAAGAAACTTTAAGAGCTGGGGTGTTGAATAAGCAATGAACATCCAAATTGAAACAAAATCACACCAGACTAGTGAAGAAGGTATCATATATCATCGAAAAACCCGGACACCTCATTAAAACCTCCCCGCGCCACTAGGGTAGGAAAACGTATGCCCCTTAATATTTACATTGGTATTTAACAAGTAAATATTTACAAAAAAATTATATTCTAAATATAACCTGCGATGCTAAACATTCCATGGATGCGTTAGAGCTCTCACTTCTTTATCTTAGAGCCTGTATATTCCTAGTTTAACCTTTTCACAGACCATATAAGGGTCTTCCCAGTTCGGAGCCAGCTTACCGAACCGCTTCTCTTTAGTGTGTAAAAATATTTTTCTTAAAACTTGCTCTCCTGTTTAAAAATCTCTTATTTTAACTTTAGAGGAAAATCTGCTCCTCATCAATCCTTGGTAGTGCACTGTTCTCAGATGTGCTTTAACCCTTTTTCTTCTATCAAATCAAACTGATTCCTAACTACTACATCATTATCTTATTCGGAATAATTTTGGACTCTGTGTGATGGTAAAGTAGCCTCTATGGGAGTAATCGCAGCCATCCCATATACCAAAGCAAAAGGAGACTATTGTGTGGCAGCTTGAGGAGTAGTTCGATAAGCCCACAACACTTCTTGTAAATAACTTGGCCACTTTCCTAAAGCTCCCTCCAAATTCTTCTTTAGTCTGGATAAGATTGTCCTATTTGCAACCTCAACCTGGCCATTTGCTTGAGGGTGGAAAGGAGAAGAAAAACAATGTTGAATTTCTCTAGAGGTATAGAACGCTTCCATGTCTTTGTTATCAAACTGTGGCATATTGTCTGTAGTAATCTTCTAAGGAACCCCAAACCTACAACATATATTGGATATGATAAATTTAATAATAGCTTTCAAAGTGGTTCTAGCCAAAGGAGTTGCCTCTATCAACTTAGAGAAATAATCAATGACGACTATAATAGTTCTACATCCACCGGATGCCATAGGAAGATGTCTAACTAGATCCATAGCCCATCTGGCAAAAGGTATTGGTTCATATATAGAATCCGTAGATACTGCTGGCACATGAATTTCATTCCCGTATTTTTGACAATGATCATATTTTTTCACCATTTCGTTAGCATCTGTCATTATGGTTGGTCAGTAGTATCCGGCTAACAAAACTCTTCGGGTCACGGCCCTATAGCCACAGTATGTTGAACCTTCCCTATCATGTAGTTTGGATAATACACCATGGGATTCTTCAAACCCTAAATAGAGTAGGAGATGCATGCTAAAAGACTTTTTATAAAGAACTTCTCTTATTATGAAGAAACCACGAACACTTACTTAATATTTTTTGCCACAGCTATATCCGAAGGTAATATCCATCGGAGATGTATTGGAGAAGAGCATATCTCTAATCATTAGGTTGAATAACAAGTATGTGCATATTTTTTTCATCCACTTTCTTCTGATATGTCTGTACAGATGGATATTCTTGTATAAGAATCCATGGGTAGGATTTAAAATAGGCTACAGTTGCCAAAGAGTTTGCCAAAGTGTTTTCTGATCTAGGATTATGGTCATAACAAATATTTTTAAAGTTTGCTGCCAATTCTTTCAACATAAGCAAATATTTAACAAGTTGTTCCCTTTTTGCTTTAGACTTCCTTAGAGCATGGTGGATGAGTAATTGAGAATCATTCATTAATCGGACTCTCTTATCCCCACATAGGAGAGCTAGATTAAGACCAGCTATGATTGCTTCATATTCAGACTCATTGTTAGAAGCTCTGAATCCAAAGCATATTGCTTGATACATTTTATCACCATATGGGGAGGTTAGGAAAATGCCAGCTTCACAACCCATAGTACTTGATCCACCATCTATTCGAACTACCCATTCCTTTTTAGATTAGTTTCTTGATTCCTGTTCCGAGGATCCATCAACATGAAACTCTACCAAGAAGTCAGCCACTGATTGGGCTATAATTGTTGTTCGAGGGCAAAGTCAATATCGTAATCACCCAATTCCACTGACCACTTGGTCATTCTGATTGATACATCAATTTTTTGAAGAACATTCTTCAAAGGATAAGACGTTTGGAAAAAAATTAGTTTTGAGCTTGGAAGTAAGGTCTCATTTTTCTTGCTGCAATTACTAAGGCCAATGCAAATTTTTCCAACCTCAAGTATCTTCTTTCAACATGTAACAGACTCTTACTGATGTAATACACCAAACGACGGTAATTGTCCATCTCCCTTACTAGTACATCACTTATGACATCTTTTGATACAGCTAGATACACATAAAGCTTTTCTCCTCGAACACGTTTGAAAAGAGTTTTGGGTGAGGATAAATGTTTCTTTATCTCAATAAAAGCCTGGTCACAGTGTGGAGACCAATTAAAGTCTTTAGCATTTCTCAACACTTGGAAGAATGAGCGCACTTGTCTGATGACCTTGAGATAAACCTATTTAATGCAACTAACCTTCTTGTGAGCCTTTGAACTTCTTTAACATTCCGAGGAGGGTCCATCGCTAGTAAAGCATTAAGCTGATTCAGATCAGGCTGGATTCTCTTTTCACTTATTATGTGCCCCAATAATTTTCTAGATCGGACCCTAAATACACACTTCTCTGGGTTCAACTTTAGATTCACAGCTTCTAAATTGGAAAATGTCTCTTGAAGGTCAGATATATGTGAATCTTCCTCCAAGCCCTTATCTATCATATCATCTATATAGACTTCCATGTTTTTGCCAACCTAAATAGCAAATGCTTTATTCACTAGCCTCTGATAAGTAGCCCCAGCATTTTTCAACCCAAAGGACATCACCTTGTAAAAATGAAGACCTCTGTCTGTTATGAAAGTAGTGTGATCTTGATCCTTCGGATCTACTTATATCTGGTTGTAACCTAAGAAGGCATCCATGAAGGACAACAACTTGTTTCTAGATATAGAATCCACGAACTGATCTATTCGAGGAAGAAGATAAAGATCCTTGGGGCATGCCTTGTTGAGGTCAGTGAAATCAATACACATACGCCACTTACCATTCTTCTTCTTGACTAACACAGTGTTGGCAGTCCACAAAGAGTATTGCGATTCTTTAATATGACCCATTTTGGTTAACCGGTCAACTTCTTGAACAATCACATCTGCTTTTTCCTTGGAAAAAGCTCTCCTCTTTTGTACAACTGGTGCAATATCACTTCGGATCGACAAATCGTGTGAAATAATATTTGCTGATACTCCGGTAACTTCACTGTTTCACCATGCAAATACATGTTGATTATTTATTAAAAAGGATCATCAATCTCACTTTCCTAATTAGAAGGCTCCAATAGCTGCTAATCCTTGCTAATTCTGACTGCCCTTAGAGTTTTTGGAGAAAGAGCTGTTGTATAACACTCCCTGGCTATCTTTTGACTGCTCCAGACAACACCCACTTGTCTCTGAACAACATATTTCAAGAATTGATGCACTGTGGAGGCCACAACATGCATTCTGGAGAGCCAAGACCTCTCGAAAATTGCATTATATGATGTTGGCCAATCAACCACGACGCACATCACTCTTACCATCTTTTGAAAAGGACATTTCCCAATAATACTTCCTCTTCGAATTCCCCGATTACATCTATAGAACTTCCTGTGAAGCCTATAATTGTTGTGTTCGAACATTGAATAACTGCTGGATTTCTCATTTGCTTGTAGGAGCTTAAAAATAGGATATTTTCCAAACTGTCGGTATCAATCAGAATTCAGCATATATCATTTCCCTTCATTGAAGCCCCTATCACCACCGCATCCTCATGAGGTCCTGCAATGTCTCTTAGATCATCCTCATCGAAAACTATGAATTAGGATGGAGACTGGCATTGGTAAGTAGACATTCCACCATCTAACTGGGTGGCCAAATTGTGGACATGCCTCTTAGTTTTCTCTGTTATCACTCGCACCTGATTTCAATCACCATTTCAAGAATCTAGATACTCAGAGTCTACATCAAATATTTCAAGAATCACCATTTCACCCTCTTCTGCAGATGTTCCAGGATTGTTCGTAATGCCCATCTAGGGAGCATTGTTTTGCGTATTATTCGGTCTGTTTCCATTTCATTTCGTAACGTAAGCCCCCAACTTTCCCCTTTCAATAAGGTTTTAGACCTCCTGTTTTAATGCAATGCAATCCTAAGTATCATGGCCTATATCATTGTGATATTGGCAAAACGAGTGTTTCAGTTTTCTCTGGGGGACTACAATGCTGCCAGATTTCAAAAGTGAACTTCATTCTTTGTCTTATCATAGATGGTGGCCACATTCTCCCCTAACTCAGCAAACCACTCAGGCTGGACCCAGAGCCCTCTCTTACTTCTGGTTTGTTGGCTTTTGGTTTGGTTGGACTGATTCTGCCTTTGATCCTTGTCCGGTCTCCTTTTCCCTATAACGGGATGGGTTAGTGGCTGGAGGAGTTGTTGTATTGGTGGACCTCAGTTGGCAGTATACCCTTGTTTTCTTTGTTTGTTCCACATTGATCTGTTTTCTCACTTCGTTTAACAAACCACTCTAGGTCATAGCCTTCTTCCGAGTCACAGAATCGGCAAAATTATCATAGTTTAAACCTTTCCCAAGGGAAGCAATTGCAACTTTCTCAAAGCAATCTGCCATCCCATTCTTCGTATTCACAAAGAGACTTACGTACTCCTTCAGGGACTCGTTTGGTTCCTAAGCATAATAATAATGGTGTCCCCATTACCCTTCAGTTCCTTAATTCCAACAAATTTCCTCCAGAAGGCAACCCATAATGTATCAAAGTTTCTTATACACCCTTAAGGGAGATTGTTATACTATTTAAGGGAACTCCCTAGGAAAGTTTGGGAGAAATCCATACACAAAAGCTTGTCATCATCATCAAAATTAATCATGAAGTTCTTGAACTGTTCCAGATGGTTGTCCGGATCTCGACTCCCATCGTATTTCTCCATCTTAGAGCTATCAAACCTTTTAGAAAGATGTTCAGAGAGTATTTTTGTGAAAAAGGAGATTGCTTCCAATTCTTGCTACGATTGAAAACAATACATTCATTAAGGGTTTCAAAAATACCAGGTTCGGACTGAAAGGCAAAAGGATCAATCAACAACTGATCAACATGTTTGTGAGCTGACATTTTACCCTAGTGCCCTTGAGCCTACCATGTGTGTCCCTCTTCCTTGAATGTTTTTTTGTTAACCTCATCTTCTTTTTAGATCTTTCTTCATCACCACTTGAAGACAACCATTCTTCAAGTTCTGCCTCAGAACTGCTTGAGGACTCAGATGCAGAACTCTCAATAGGCTTGGATCGGTGTGTCTTTTTTTAGCTGAGATGAGTCTTCAAAGATTACTCATTGTCTCCAGGATTTTTAGTGTGGTGAAGTACTGACGCTCCAGATTTCTCCTTGTTATCTTTTTATTCTTGTTTTATTGCTCTCAATGCCTTTATTTCAACCCTCAGCTGGTCTCGCTCATCGATGGTATATTCTTTGTTCTCTTTTGCACTTCCCACCTCTGGGGTGGAGCGTTTTGTTCATTCGAATCCATCCGAACTACTTTGCTTGTTGGTTTTTTAATGTAAAATTCAGGCACCGTCGCTCTCCCATTATGATCGCCAATTTGATGTAGTCTATTTCTGCCTGAGGGTAATTTAGTAAAGTGTTTAAAGGATGTTTTGGGTATTTTATGGTATTTTGTGTTTAATGTGGAGAGTAGAGAGATAATTAAGTTGTCTACTAGTAATAAACTCTCATTACCCTCATTAATGAAAGTGGTTGGAGTATTTATATTTAATTACTGACCCATGGGTTTATTGGGTTAATCCTAAGTTATCTAATCCATCTTACGGGAACAATTACACAACAATTAACCTCTGTTTTATGTTAAATAGATTCTGTTAAGACTAATAAACACTAAACTCTCTACAATTCTTCCTTATATCATATCTAACACCAAAGAAGCATTTGTTAAAGATAGGTCTATTCATGAGAACATTCCTATTGATAAAGAACTAATCTAAAACCAAAATATGGTAACATCATGATTCAGATTGACATGTCAAAAGCTTTTGACATGATGTCTTATTCTTTTGTAATCACAATTCTTACCTTATTTGGTTTTTCTACTAACTTTATTGTCCTGATTAACAATCTGATCAAGGACATAAACATATGAATGTTGATCAACGGGAATGTAATTGGCTACTTTAATCCCAAAAGAGGATTGAAGCAAGGTGATCCCTTTTCTCCAAGCCTTTTCATAATTGAGGAGGAAGTTCTGATTAGAGGGCTATATAACTTATTCATTTCCAACAAAAAATGTAGTATACATCTGGAAGTGAATATTAAGTCCCCTGCCTTCACTAATAGTTTACATTCATTTATTAAAAATTTGAGTAGTTTTCTAGATAGATACCATGATGTTTCAGGTCAATATATAAATAAAGATAAGATGAATATTATAACTTCCAAAAACCTTCAACAAAGCAAATTGAATTACCTGGAAAGCCAAACAGGTTTCTTAGCTGAGAATCTGCCAACGAACTACCTGGGAATAACCCTAAACTGCACTAACAAATCAAGGAACTTCAGTTCAATGATGTAAAATCAATGCCAAAATCTCTGAATGGGACAGCAAGTTCTTATCATATGGGGGAATGCTTTCTCTAATCTCATCTGTTTTAATGTCTATACCATATTTTTGGATGTAGAATAGATTAATTCCTGACTGCATAATGATAAGGGCATAAAATAACAAGTGTAATAAAGGGCTTAAGTTGTAATATAATAATGTACAGGGGCTTAATTGTAAAGTCAGAAGTAAGTGACATAAATACAAGTGTAGGGGGTAACATGCAAATAGAATAAGTTTGGTATGTGACTATGGGCCCCACAGCTGTCACTATATAGAGAAAGATTTTTTCCCCAAAAAGGGACCTTCAAATGATTAGTACTTGATTTTGACTAGTCTCTCTCTCTAGACTTTTGTACTTGCTTGCCTGACACCTTTCTCCCATTCACGTTTCCTGATAAACTACCCTAGATATTCTGACATTTATCATTCGCGCCGTCTATGGTAACGAGAGATACTCGGAGATCAGGTTCCCCCAAAATCTTGACCTTACAAAAGAAAATTCAGTGAATAAATACCGAGGCTAGGAAGGGAAAGGCAAAGGAAAAAGGTTCTCACAAGGAGATATCATTTTCGGAGGGTCGGAACTCTGAAGAATTACTTGGTGATGATGATCAAGGAAATCTGGGCCAAAGTAGACGGTCGACCCTAATCATGACTAGACAACAGCTATTAGATGACATTGCTAGCTAAATGCCAAGAGGGATTTGGCCTTGGATGAAAAGAAAGGTCGGCTGGATGGTCGAAGTGAACAATCAGATGTAGAAATGAAAGAGGTTCGACACAATGCTGATCGGGAGGAAATCGAGTTTTACAAAGGCAGGAGTCGGTTGAGGAGGATCGACGGGGCTGCACGAAAGAAGTTCGCATTCCGATCTAAGCTTGAGTACGAATTTTCTTGAGGGAGAATTTGAGCGAGTCTTCTTCTCTGATAAAGGATTTCCGACGCTTCACGAAGGATAAAAGGATGATCAAACAAAGAGATCTCAGAAGGCGTAAGTCATCGCGAGCTAAAATAGTCGAACCTCAGAGAGGTAGCATCGACAAAGTAACTCCCACATCAGCTGAGAAAATCGGAACGGTTACTTTTAACAGAGAACAGATTAATGGTCCTCAGTTCCAATTTCCATGAGGGAGCCAATCTTATACCCACAGGGTGGGGAGTCAATTTGCTAACCCACTTGATGAAGGGTTGTTCACAAGTCGTGCAGAAGGCTTAGGAGGTGGAACTTTCAACTTTCGGCATAATTGGAGGTCGTCCCCATTATCAGATGAAATTTTATCGGGAAATCTCCCAAAGCGTTTCGACATCTCCAAGCTTGAAAAGTAAGATGGTAAGAAAGACCCAGATAATCATCTGGAAGCCTTCAAAAATTTTATGCTAAGTTTTGACAATGACGACAAGCTGGTTTGTCGAGCTTTCTCAATGACGTTTAAAGACCGGGCGTCAAAGTGGTATAATATGTTGCCACCAAGATGCATTAAGAATTTGGATATGTTCTGGATTATGTTCAGACAGAAGTTCGTCGGAAGAAAACATTTCCGAGCAAACGGGGATACAATAGTTAATTTCCGACAAAAGGTCGGAGATAGCTTGGGGGATTATACTCAGTGTTTTATAGACGCAAAGACAGATCTCGATTATTGTGACGAAAGTGTAGCCTTAACTGGTTACAGATTAGGCTTGTTACCGGGGCCGATGAAGCAAGCTGTGACGAAGAAGCAAGCCTTCACTTTTTCAGCTTTGTAAGCCCAAGTCGAAAAGCAGATCCTGATTGAGGAAACCGAAGCATCAGAATTGGCAGCACAGATCCAACAACAAATCAAGCTTCAGTGGTTACGAATCAGAAAACTTCAAAGACAAGTTCGATCCCTCGGTCACAACTGATAAGTACCGTAGCTCCTACATCATATGCGAAAGGATCGAGAAATCAAACACAGAGGACGCGAAATGGCTACCAAATAAATAATTACCGACCCACATCGAACAAATGGGTTCGGCTTGATTATTTTGCTGATTTAACTGAATGTGTTGTGACTATCTTCGATAATTCACGGAAAAGCGTGTATTTTCGGAAGCCTTCCAAAGTCGGAACAACTGTTTCTATAGGTACCATGATGATGTAGGTCATGATACCAAAGATTGTATTGTGCTCAAGAAGGAAGTCCAAGCGCAAATTGACAGTGGTAAATTGCTAGAGTATGTAAAGAAACAAGCTCAGCAAGGTGGAACACCTAAGCAAATTGTAGCAGTGCCAAAACAGGAAATTTCCTTGGTAATTTTCCGACGTCAAAGATTCGTTTGACGTGTCCACCGAAATTTAGACCCAAACAAGAACAAGAATCTAATCAGAGTGATTGAGGAAGTGGTACCTCCAGCACGAGAAAAGGTAAGAGAGTTATGCAAATTTTTTGAGTCTCTAACTATCTTTGGGGGCGATTCAATGGTATGTACTACCAATTCTTCACGGAAGAGGCATATAGTGAATCTAGCAACTCAGCTAGAGGCAAGAACTCTGCCTCATTTGTACCAGAATCCTTCTCTTATTTTATGCTTTGACAGCAATGACATGAGAGACGTGGCTGGCCCTCATGAGGATGCAATCGTGATCGGCGCGGCTATTGCAGGGAAGAAGGTGCAAAGAATTTCGGTGGAGACCGGTAGTTCAGCAAATATTATTTTCTTATCAGCCTTTTCAGGGTTCAGGAATAAGGCAGTAATTGTAAAGTCATATCGTACAATCATCGGCTTTACAGGGGCATCGGCAGAAGTAGTAGGTGAATTCGAAGGAGTGGTTCAGCTCGGGAGAGGGCCGTTCAAGAAAGAAGTAACGGTTTTGTTCATTGTTGTCGATGCACCTACATCGTACAACGCAATTTTCGGTCGCTCTTGGTTGTCAAGAATGCATGCTGTAACTTCTACAATGCACCAATGCCTAATGTATGTAATAGGAACCAACATCGGAGTTGTCAAAAGCAACCAAAAGACCGCGAGGGAGTGTCACCGGGCAGCTTTGGCAGTAAAACCGGATAGAGAAATAGTCGATGTAAAGAATTAGCAGTTAGCGGGGTCGGCCCGTGGATCAGATCCTGTAGATGATCCTAGGAAGACCCCAGACTTTTTTGCTTAAGGATGAAACCTATGAGAGTTATGAATTTTCCAAAGGGAAGGTATTGAAGATCAGGGTAAATTTGTCCCCTTGGTTCCGGAAAAAATAGATTGATTTTCTTAAACAAAAACTACATCTATACGCTTGGTGTTCAAAAGATGTAACAGGGGTCCCTGAGAGCATCATCTATTACGAATTGTCTATAAACCCAAGTATTCGACCCATAACACAAAAGCGCCGAGCGTTTTCTCAAAAAAAGGCAGAGGCGATCATTTCAGAATTCGAAAGATTGACAAGGGTAGGACACATACGGGAGTCCCAGTATCCGCGATGGACAACTAATCCAGTTCTGGTTAAAAAGAAAAATGAAAAGTGGATAATGTGCGTAGACTTCACAGAACTTAACCGAGTATCTCCCAAGGACCCTTTTCCCATGCCAAGGATTGATCAGTTGGTTGACTCGACATCAGGTAACAAGCTACTATCTTTCATGGATGCCTACGCAGGGTATAAGCAGATAAATCTGGATCCTAAAGATCAGGAAAGCACTACATTTATCACAAGAAGAGGCTTATATTGTTACAAAGTTACGCCATTTGGTCTAAAACATGCCGGGGCCACCTATCAAAGGCTTGTGAATAAAGTTTTCGAGGAGAAAATCAGACGGAATGTAGAGGTCTGCATTAATAATATGCTGGTCAAAAGCATCACCGACGAGAGTCATTTCGCAGATCTAGAGGAAACATTCAGGAACCTTGGAAAAGTGAACCTTAAATTGAATCCAGAAAAATGCTCTTTCAGAGTTCGATTCGGGAAATTTTTAGGGTTCATAATTAGCGAGAAAGGGATAGAAGCGAATCCAACTCAACTAAATGCTCTGTACAATATGGCACCTCCAAGAAATGTTAAGGAGGTACCGATTTTTGCCGGTCGTTTAGCAGCGCTGAACAGATTTATCTCACGATCTTCAGACAAGTGCACACCATTTTTTCAAATTCTGAGGAATGCTAACAATTTTAGCTGGACTCCTGAGTGTACCGAAGCGTTCGTCAACATCAAGAGTTATTTGTCATCCTCAACGTTGCTGACAAAACCATTACCCCGGGAAAGGTTGTTTCTTTATATAGCGGTCTCGGAACATGCGGTCAGCGCATCGCTAGTTCGAGAAGAGGATAGGATCCCTAAGCCGGTCTATTTTGTGAGTAAAAGTTTTATGGACGCAGAAAAGCAATACTTGAAGCTTGAGAAATTAGCATTGGCTTTGGTAACAGCCGCTAGAAAAATACGACCATACTTCCACGACCATTCTATTACGGTTCGAACCACGTTTCCCCTTAAAGGTGTTTTACAGTGACCCGATGTTTCTGGTCGTATGACAAAATGGTCGGTATAACTGGGGGACTTTGACATCAATTTTGAACCAAGAACGGCTATCAAGGGGTAAGCGTTGGCAGATTTCTTAGTGGAATTTCATTCTACTAGACCCGAGGAAGTACCAGTCGAAATAGAGATTAACACGGATGAATGGACAGTCAGAACGGACGGTGGCTCCACTATCATCGGATGCGGGGGTGGCATTCAAATTTCTACACCAACGGGGATCGCAATGCATCAAACAATCCGTTTCGGGTTCAAGGCCTCGAACAACAAAGCAGAGTATGGAGTAGCATTGGTAGGACTAAGGTTGGCGCACATTTACGGGGCAAGAAACGTTCGGCTGGTCTGTGATTCACACCTATTTATAAATCATGCAACTGGACAATCAGAGGAAAGGAGAGAGCAGCATGTGTAATATTTAGCGGTTTTAAGAATCCTGGCTTCATCGTTTGAAAAGGTAACTTATGAACAGGTCCGAAGGGAAGCTAACACAATTGCTGATTCATTGGCAACAACGGCATATTCGGGAGAATAACCTTGGATTTTGACGCAAGAACACCCATCCATTCTGAAGAGAAAGGATTTTGAGAGTCGACCAGATGTAGCTTGTCAAATTTTGACGATTTCAAATACTGATTGGAGGAGCAACATTACAAAGTTCTTGACTGAGGAAGTGTTGCCCGGTGATAAGAATTTAGCAAAAAGCGCTCGGAACAAGGCGCGAGGCTTTATCTTTCTGGGAAATGTTCTTTACAAAAGATCTGCAAGCAGACCTTTGTTAAGATGTTTAGGGTGTGAAGAATCACAGATGGTTTTGTCCGAGCTGCACGACGGCGAAGGATCGGCGCACTGTGGTTTCAAGATGTTGATTAGGAGAGTCCTCTTGTCAGGTTTTTATTGGCCTACGCTATCTGCAGATGCTAAAGAACTAGTCAAAAGGTGCGATACTTGCCAGAGGTTTGCTAATTCGATCCACACTCCAACAGTTCCTCTAGAATCCATCTTTGAGGGACTACCGTTCAATAGATGGGGAATAAACCTGGTAGGACCACTCCCACTAGAAACTGGAGAAAGGCAGACTATTGTAGTGGCAGTGGATTATTTTTTGAAATGGGTCGACGCAGAACCATTACCGGGAACCAGAGCTAAGGATGTGGTGAAATTCATATGGTCGAACATTTGTTGTCGGTACGGGATTCCTCAGAAGATAACCATGGATAATGGTCCTCAGTTCGACAGCAACGAGATGAGGGAATTCTGTGCTAGCCATAACATACAACAGTGTTTTTCAGCTCCATTCCATCCTCGAGCGATTGGGCAGGTCGAAGTTACCAACAAAATGATCATCTGTGGATTGAAAAGGATATTGGAAGGAAGAACACCTTACAAGAGGTATTGTGGTCATACCGAACCACACCTAGGACAGGGACGCAATAATCACCTTACGCTTTGATGTACAGAATGGACGCAGTAATCCTAGCAGAAACCATGTTCCCTTCTTTCAGGGTCGGTCATTACGAGGAGAGCAGCAACGATGAAAATTGGGCTTTGGTCTTGGATTTGATAGAAGAGAAGCGAGCAAGGGCTCATCTTAGTTTTCTACATTATCAGACCCTGATGAGAAGCAGGTATGCATCGAAAGTTCAAAGAAGAGACTTCAAGGTTGGGGACAGGGTTTTGCGGAAATTTTTCCTCCACACAACAGATAAGCACCTCGGAAAGTTGGCACCAAACTAGGAAGGACCATACCAAGTCGTGGAAAAAATAAAGTCGGGGACTTATCGTTTGAAAGACAAATTTGATCGTCCCTTGCGCCTCCCGTGGAACATCGAGCATCTTAAATTGTATCTAGAATGAGTTTTAATTTTTATGTTTCTATTTATCTTTTGTAAAGGAAACTTTAGTCGGGGGCACACTCTTTCCTACCCCGGTGGCGCGGGGAGGTTTTAATGAGGTGTTTACATAAACTGACCCCTTTTTAGCAAATATTTAGATTCTAAAAATAAGTGTACAAAATTTCAAACCCATTAAAAGGGGTTTTTCAACTTTCAAGTTGATCAACAAAATGTCGAACCCACTCAAAGGGGTTTTTCAACTATCAAGTTGATCGACAAAATTTTGAACCTATCAAAGGGGTTTTTAACCTTTTAAGTTGAGCAACAAAATTTCGAACCCACTCAAAGAGGTTTTTCAATTTTCGAGTTGATCTACAAAATGTCGAACCCACTCAAAGGGGTTTTTCAACTTTTAAGTTGATCAACAATACGTCGAACCCAATCAAAAAGGTTTTTCAACGTTCAAATTGATTAACAAAATGTCGAACCCTCTCAAAGGAATTTTTCAACTTTCGAGTGGATCTATAAATTTAAGATGTAATTAAATGCATTAAGCAATTAGCATCAGATATTGATCACTTCCAATTGCAAAAAGAAGAATCTTAAAGCATACATAAATAAGTTCGAATAAAGGTCCTCCATAAACAAGCGCGACTTACAAAAATAGAAGTTTAATAACAAAATAAGTCAGAAGCAAAGAAAAGCAGAACAACCTAAAGTCTGAGCTACAAATATCAGGCATATAAAAAATTAGCAGATGGATCGGAATCGTCAACAGCATGGTCGGAGCAGTCGACGCTTTCAGGACGGTGTTCTTCAGGAACGTCTAGCCACATCGACCCAAGTGGTATCCAAGGCCACAAAGCATGGAAGTTCAGGACATAGTCGGCCCTCGTGTTGGCAAGTTGCTGATCCATGACCATTTTGCACTTAACTCCAAAAGCATGATTTTTTTCTTTGCTCTTTGTTTGGAGCTTCTACAATTCCTTGGCCATTTTCGTGGACCGCCAACGAAGAAATTCATTCTGAATTTTCTGAGCAGCTAGTTCTTCGAAAACCCTGGCATGATTTTCCTAGACCTCAGATAGGGTTTTCTCCCACTGCTTCTCCTTCACACAAAAAGTTTTAACTTTAACCTCGGCAGAATCAGCTTGTTTTTAACAAGGTTGATCGATTCCTACGATTCTTAAACTTGGTATGAGATGTTCTTTTTGAGTTCGGCAAGCTCCCTCATAAGCTTCAATACCTCTCTTTCCTTTTGGTCTATAGGGGCAAGAAGAGTTTGTAGAGAGTTAGCTAAAACATCAGAGTTCTGAAGGAAGAAGGAGTTCAAACTCTGGGTGCGGACGGGCAAGAGTGCGGCATCAGGATGCACCGAAGTCCCTTGGCCCATAGAAATAGGTCCTTCTGATTTCGCCTTTTTCTCGTGACTGCCCATGGGAGCATGTAGTTTCGCACCCTCGAAATTTTTGAATATAGAGGGTATGGCGGATTGTTCAGTGATAGGATGGACATATACCTCATGAGAAACAACTTTCCCTTTGGATTTTTTTCTCAAGGAGGAATTGCCTCCCTCTTCAGCTAAAGGGGCCTTCTTCTATTTTTCTTCGCAACCTTTTTGTCCTCCTATAACAATGGTAGGAGACTTGTCACCACTTGCAACTAGGTCACTAAGAACGGCAGTAGCCTCCGACTCTGAAGGCGGAACTTCAATAGGTTGGTCCACAGCATTACCTTATTCGCCCTCAGCATCAGACAATTCCTCAGACTTCACACGTTTGCTTGGGGCTCGATCCCGTTTGGGTAAAAACACCTCACAATCTGGGCCTTGAGTCTCTTGACAAAATTAACAACGTCAGGAGGGGTCCGCAGTTCTTCAGGACTTAAGATTCCGTTCGAACAACGCCAGAGGTTGCTGTTGATGAGGTTTGTGTTCTTAAACCACTGACGAAACGTTTGACCCCAGCTCTTCCGTGGAAAAGCCCGAAGCTGAGCAAAGATTGCCGAAGCTTTTTCAAGGTGCTTCATCCGCAACTGTTGGATAGTAACCTTGCACACTAAAAGACAACCTTTAAAAAAATAAAAAAATAAATTAAAAATTATTAATGCATATGACTACCTTCAGGGGTCCATTTAAACGTGAGCCGCCTCAGATTATCTTGGTTGTAGGGTCGACCATTCTGCCAAGCACCAGTGACGAAGACAAATCTGTACTTCCATGATCTGACATCCTCCAACAAGTTATTCACGATCTTTTGGGGTTAAGAAGAGATGAGTAGAAAAAGGGCAGCTTCAGTGATTTCGACAGCCCGGATATCCCTATAAATTGTTCTATTGAGATGGGGATTCTTGACAGTCTTGACGCCATGATGGTCTACATCAAAGTATACCAAGCATTCGGGGTCAACTGGGTCGAACATATCTCAAGAATTTCAAAGTATCTAACAATTTCAATATCAAGGGGAAGTCACAAACCCCAATTAAAGAGTTCGGTGAAAAAGACCACCTCTCGACCTTGGACAGACAAAGGAGTTTCACCAGGTTGAGGAAAACGAACCTTAACGCACTGAGGAATTCCCCAGATCTTTTTCAAACCCTCCTCTTCGTTAGGGGAGTAGTATAGGTATTTTCCGTTGAATAGAGAGAGGATATGATCGTTGTTCAGACGAATGTGGTAACCAGTCACGACGTCAGCCGTTCCAGGTGGCAGCGGTTCTCTTTCGACACCATCAACCATAATTACGGAAGGATTTGTCAAAGCTTCTGGGCCGGCATCCTCACTGTCAATTGGTACAATTTCAGGGACTGTAGTAGCTGCTTTGACAGCTTTGGCTGGTGTGATTGTTTTAGATGTACTTGGATTAGCCGATCTGGCGTCCCTGACTCCGGTTTTTGCCGACCTGGAATCTTTGTCTCCAGTTTTCACCGGTGGAACGAGTTTGGGAAAAGGTCTAGGGGAAAGTTTCTTAGTTACAATGTCATCGACCTTTATCACCAGGTTTGGCTTGGAGGGTTTGTGCAAGGGTTTCTTAACAGATCGGTCAGCAATTTTGCCTTTGATTTCAGCCGACACCGGCTTTGTGGAAGATTTAGAGGCTTGATTCACAGCCTCTGTATTCCTTGTCCCTGTTGGCGGATATTTGTTAGCGGACATTAAGTCACGAGGATAAGGAGTGGCAAGGACAGAACTTGAGCTGATGTGGGTTCGAATATGGCCAGGTTTTGTAGTGTCGGTTTTTTACGCTACCTCATTTCGTCTCTTTCTTTCTTCATCGGTCATAACACCCTTTTTGGCAGTTTTCGCGTTATTGTGACTGGTTCGAATCCCGATAGTATCGTAAGTGAGCTGAACATACTCGTGTGGAGGAGTAGAGGAAGAGCTGGAATCACCCATGGTTAAAAACGGGGTTTTGGGTCGACTGGTAAGGGTCCGAGGATGTGAGGAAGTAGGAAGTTTCTCAGTTTTGGATTTTCTAGGAGAAGAGTGAGCAGCAGGGGGCTTCGACGAAGATGCTTTTTGCGAGGTCGGAAGATCGCCGTAGGTTGAAAGGTTCGAAGGGCCGGGGTTTTTAGGTCTTGGAAAAATCAACGGCTCCGAGTACGCTAGTGAAACAACGTCTTTGTGTATTAGCCCAACGACTCGGTATTCTTCTGCTCATTGAGTAATCTACAAATAGTCGACGAAGTGAAAGACGAGTTTTTCAGGAGCGTCGGATTTCTTCGTCGGTTTCTTATGAGACATGGGTTTTCTCATAAACTGAGTAGGATTTTTTCTCTCTAAAAAGGGAATTTGGTCAGAGTTTATCTCTCTAGAAAAAACTCAGTGAAAATGAAAATGAAAATAAATACTATTTATAGAGGTAGTAAGTGTGGTAAAGATCCGCTCCATGGAGAAGCGCAATCGAAAAGAGCCTCGAGAATATCAAGAGTCGCTTAACCAAAATAATGGTTAAAGTACGACCCAATTACCATACGATACGTGTCTAACCGAGTGGCTACAACAGACCTAGGGGGATGCGATTTCAACACGCGCATAGGCGGCTAATGATAAAGAACGCACCGACCAATTGCAAGAGGACACGTGGATAGGCAGAAAACCCGGTTAAGATATAAGGGCTTGGTGGGCTTCGAAGAATTTAACCCGATTTCGAGCCCACAAAAATAGCCCAAACCAATTTACAAATCTTCGATCCTTAGGCTACAAGGCTGTAGACGGTATGCCGAACCTAGCCTCGACGTTCGAGCAACAATAAATTCGAACTTGGTAACGATCGGTCAATGATGATATGCCGACCCTGCCTTCGACATGCCAAATCATAAATGACAATATGTTGACATACTGGCATCGAAAATGGTTGTCAAATGCCAGTATATCGACCTTAGCGTCGACAATAATCGTCAAATGACAGTATGTCGACCCTGGCAACGACATTCGATCAGTAATGAGTTCTAACTTGGTGACAATCGTCAATGGCGGGATGCCGACCCTGCGTTCGACATGCCAAATCAGTGGGAAATCACCGACCCTGAACTCTACCCGCGATTAGTTTTTGCTTGACCCTCCGCAAAATTAGGGGGCTACTGATAAGGGCATAAAATACCAAGTGTAATAGAATGATTAAATTGTAATACAATAATGTACAGGGGCTTAATTGTAAAGTAAGAAGTAAGTGATATAATAACAAATATAGGGGGTAACATGGAAATAGAATAAATTTAGCATGTGACTATGGGCCCCACAGCTGTCACTATATAAAGAAAGATTCTGTCCCCCAAAAGGGGACCTTTGAATGATTAGTACTTGATTTTGACCACTCTCTCTCTCTCTCTAGACTTTTATACTTGCTTGCCTCACACCTTTCTCTCATTCACGTTACCCTAGATATTCTCACATTTATCACATAATAAAAAAACTTGAAATAAAATTCAGGAAGTTTCTATGGAGATGCAAATATATTAAAAAGAACATTCATTGGTCATCTTGGATAAATTTGTGTAGGCCTTCTGAGGAAGGAGGACTGGATATCAGAAATCTTTCTGATATGCAGAACACCTTCTCAGAGGCTATGGTTTCTCTATAAAAAAATAGTTTATGGTCTAACATTATGCATAATATATACAACAAAAGTGTGCATCTATTAAAAAACAAACTATAAGAAATCTGGCTCACTGATATGGAAACATCTTGCAGACATTAAGGAATATGCTGAAAATAACATAATATAGACACTAGGAAGAGGAGAGACAGACTTGTGGATAGAAAATTGGCAAAATCAACTTCCTATTTTGGACCGCAATGAGATTGGTAGCAATAATTGGTTCCTAAAGGTAAAAATCAATACTTTTTAGAAGAATAATAGTTGGGATATTGGATCAATAATAGGCTTTCTTCCAGAGAACAAAATCGATCGAATTAAGCTATACAAAATTGATACTAGGAAGGAAGACAAGATGATATGAAAGTTATCTCTAGATTTCAACATCAACACAAAACTGACATGGAATTGTATAAGCCAGCATAATAACAAGTCAAGCTAATACAAGAAAATTTGGAATGTAATAACCCCCAGGAAGTTCTCCTTTCTCTTACGGAAACTAGTTACAAAATTTAGACCTATTGATTTTATAATGCAAAAGGCATCTAATTCTTGCATCAAAATGTCATTTCTGCACTAATTGTGAAGATATTAATCATCTATTCATGAACTGAACTTATGCATAGAACATTTGGAAGTATTTCAGTAACCGATTTAACATCAGGATATAAAAATATATGGTTTTAACCCATGTTATTAGAAAATGGTCGTGGTTTTCAAATCATAAAGTTCACATTACTCGTGTCTTTCAAGCTATTATATGTTGGGTGATATGGAAAAATCAAAACAATTCCAAGTTCAAAGGTGTTAGTCACTCGACTACTACAACTATCAATGTTATTAATAAAATTATTTTTGGCTTGGATACATCTAACATTCTAATGAGAAAGCACTGGTCTAATGCTTCTGATGTTGGTTCTACTCTTGGATGTCTTTCTATCATGAATATAAACAAAAAATATATTTACCTTAAATTGATTGCTCTTGAAAGAGGCAGACTGAAATTCAATATTGCTGTTGTTTACCTTCGAAACGGAGGGTCAAATGGAGGGATGATGTTCAGAAATAGCAATGGAGAAATAGTTAATGGCTATGGTAAAACTTTTGGCAAGGTTTTTCCCCTAACTGCTGAAACGAGAACTTTGCTTGAAGGTCTGTTAATCTGTAAGGAGAATAATTGGACTAAAGTGGATATTGAATCTGACTGTCAAACATTAATAAACATGTTGGGTGAAGGAAAAATCCATGGTACCTTTATCACGATTTGTAGGAAGATAATAACGCCTTCAATGGCCATAAAAATTTTCTCTACAGTTTAAAAACAAGTCGCAGACTGGCTCGCGAAATGAACATTGAATTGCAAAGAAAAATCTAACTTTTCTCATTTCAATGCTCCTAATCAAGTGTTTGCTATCGTGTTGCTTGAAAGCATGGGGTTAGGATATATCAATCTCAATTCTGATTAAACTCAACCTATATATTCTCAACTATGTTGCTGTCGATCACTATTTTTATTGTAGGAACCATATGGAACAAGGAAATGTTTGGTTGTGTGAAGAAGAAAAGAAAAAAGGCCTCGTGTGCCTGGGAAATCTTAAGATTTAGTCGATGAAGCAGAGAAATGTTTGATTGTAGGAACCAGTTAGAATAGATTCAGAGGAGGACCAGCACTCATTGGAAGAAGAAGATCTAGTCATGAAAAGACAGAGAACAAATTTGATTTTTTAGCTGAAAATCCAAATTTGCTTGGAGGGAAGAGAAAATTGAAATTTGGCGCTCAATTTTTAGAATTCTATAAAATTAATCTTTTAATCTCAAGTTTGGAAAACCTAAAATTTTATCCCTATTGAAAATATAATTCTATTTGCTTAAAAAAATTTAATAGCATTGATAATTTATTTATTAATTAAATTATTTTTTTCTCAGAACCTACACCTTAATATCGAATCTGTCCAACATGAACCAATAAATTTACCCAGCAATGCAGCATCAGAAAAATTAAACCCGTTCCAAGGGGGTAGCCGAGTTGGTTGAGTAAGGTATGCTTGTGACCAAAGATCATGAGTTTGAGTCCCTCTACATACGTTTTCTCGGCTGAGGTTGTCACCTTGTGTGGTTTACCTTCTGGCGTTGGTTTACAGGCTATTGCGTCAGACTGAGGGTTTATCCTGTACTCATTCATTGCACTCTGAGTAGCGGCTGCGGTTCCCAAAAAAAAAAATCAAACCCTCAACCAAATCCGCAACAAATCCACCAAAGTAACTTTCACTGGCTCCAGTTGGATCCACCATTTTTATCGAACCAGTTACGACGATTGGAGGATGATTGCCCAAATGTGTGACGTTTTCGCCCACTTTCGATACTGGATTGCAAGGAATAGAGAGATGATACATTTGATATGAAGGAGGCACCTGCGCCTAGGGTTTCAGCTATTACGACACAGTTTTGAAACAGGATAGTGTGACTATATTTTTTGATTATAAATGGTCTATTACATTTGTTTCTCTTTATCTTATAAGAAGAAGGAGAAAATTCGCAGAGGAGCTTGAAATTTGGGAATTGGATTATCCTCTACAACTTTTTGATAAAAATATCTTTACTATACAACCAAAGGGTTTTATGAAAAAAGGTTTAGGAAAAGAGATATTTGGAAGAGTGTATAAAGATATATTACCAAATCCAAAAACCAAAATCGCAGTGAAACGAGTTTCACACTAATCAAGACAGAGAAAGAGAGAATCAAGAAACATTGGGATTTATAGAAAAGAATTATTAGTAAAGAAGTAAATGTAAAATAGTAAATGTAAAAGATAAAAATATAAAAGTAAATAAGTCAAGTGAAAATTAAAAGTAAAAGATAAAAATATAAAAGTAAATAAGTCAAGTGAAAATTAAAAGAAAAAGGATAAAAGAGAAAGGTAAAAAATAAAAAGTAAAAAGAATAAAACAAATAGTATTTTAGGTGTAAATTCATGAGTGACCATATTTGTAACAAGGTGTCATCACCAAGTTAATTGGCACGCGCTAGTGACCCTATATGCAACATTTATAAAGAACTGTGATCAGACCAGGTCTTTAGCCGAACTTCGCTGCAACTGCCCAATTACTCACTCTATTAGTATTAGGCTTCCAAAGAAATGAGAATTTTCTCATCATAAAAAACATGAAGAGTTCTGTTTTTTCTATAACTCTTTGACTTAAGGTATTTGATTTCTATTCTTCCCACTTATTACTAAATTCTTCAAATATGTTCGTATTTACCCTATCCAACTTAATCTAAATGGTTGCAATAAGCTGTTTAGTGATATGTTACCTTTAAAACTCCTTAGGATGACAATAAGTATAGACGACGTTCTGTTTCATTATAAAATTTAAAACTCCAAAACTAGCATTTTCTACTCTCTTGGTCTGGTCCCTTTTGGGTGGGTCTCAAACTTTTCGATTCAAATAAAAAATGGAAGTCAAACTTGTAAAATGTGACTGGCACTTGGGATTTGGATAAAGAAAGTGGTTAAATTGAAAGAAGTTGGATGCAAACATGTAAGATGTGGAGTAAATTTTATGATACGTCGTCAATTTTTCTGAATTATTGATAACAATTTTTTACTAGTAAGATATTGTTCATATAAAAAAGTGAGGCAGTCTCCCAAAGGAAAAAAAGAAACCTTTTTCTAAATCATCTCCAACACATAAACGTTACGTCTCTTATTACCATGAAATCTACCATTACCACTCATTTTACACAAAAATCCACCTGATAGAAATTTAATCAACTCTGCAAAGAACTTCTATTTCCATAATAGTTATACAAAATGTTCCTCCAGCTACTTGGGCACTACCTTATCATTGAAATATACGATAAGAGCGTTATCGTCATTAGATCCATAATCTCTCTTCCATCTTCAACTTACCCTCTATCTAACCGGTCATATTGACTCAACAACATCTCTTATGGATATCATTTTAACATCATGCACAAATTTGTTTAGAGGTAATTTTATTCTTACTGAACGAGCGTATGTAAATATTTTTTTATCTAGACTAAAAAGTTATAGATTGTTATAAATTTACTGCAATACTATATTCCGGTCCTATAAGTTCATGTGATACATTGTATATCCTTGAATACTTGAGTCAGTTATACAATTACTGTTATAGATAAAATATTTACTTTGAAGAATCGGTTTGATAAAGAAAAAAGTAAAAATGTTGATTTAAGAATAAAGTAAACTGGTTGTAAAAAATACTAAACTAAAGAAAAATACGAAAGATCTCAAGTTTATGAGAACGGAGATAACTAATCTTAACAAAAATGTTAAGAATGTTGAAACAAAAAGATGATGCACATGCAAATGCGTGATTAAAATTTACAGAGTATCTTAATATTCCATGCACGTAAATACAAAACAAAATTAATATACTTCATATGGAAGCATAACCCTGTCATTAATTAGTGTTATTTATTAAAGTCTATCATTAAACAAGAGTAGCCTCATCATCATATGAAAGATAATATTTCATAGAGGGCCATTATATTAAAAGAAGAAGGCGAGATGACTGAAGATGAACAAGATGATGGTCCAATTGGTGAGGATGGCGAATGAGTAATTCTTAAGGATGGTGTTAATACAACTACAAAAGATATCGTAGATGGTGAAATTAAAGAAGCTCTTGATGATCTTATTTTCCAACAAAACTCGAATACTAAAGCTACCTTGAAGAAAATAATCCCTTAGTTATTTTGTCTTCATTACATCCTAAATTATACTATCTTAATGAACATAAATATCCCTCTGAATCATTGATAATGTTTTCCAAGTGGAGTCCATATTATTTTTTGCTTTATCATTGTAGTTTAAGTTTTAATGTTTTGTTAAAAATAAAATACCGAATGTCAAACTGTGTTTTTTAAGTTAAACTTTCATCTCGTGTTGATTTAACTTATTAACTTCTGATATGAGTATTCATTTTTTGTTTTGTATGTCAAATAATAAATATTGAGACGGTCAAATAACTCTATCATTCCTTTTTTAGTTTCCTTGATTCATCAAGTATTGTAAAGTTGTTCATAAAATAAACATTATTTGGCTTGCCAATTTTTATTCATCAATGTGTATTAAGAAATCTTTGATTTAGCCACACTATGGGAAAATGTGTGCCAAAGTATGGAATAGTATTTTGGTTTCGAGACTTGGGCTATTACCATATTTACGTTTAACATAGTGTTCATGCCACCATATGGACAATTGCATACCTCATGGGGCATGATATATATCCATGTTTGCATTTTGACACAGTGATCACGATATAGTATGGACAATTGTATGGCTTATTACATTGTTCTCTTATATAGTATCTTATTGTTTTAAAGAAATACATGGGTTTTAATTATTTTTACTTAAAAAGTTTATCTTTGAAAAAACTATTTCATGTTATATGTTTTTCTATTACAAGGTTATCATGTTAATTAATTTTTTGATATGGAAAAAACATCAAAGTTCTTATAGAATTGTCTATCTCTTTGTTTTCGAGTCCTACTTTAAACATTATATCCAAAATTTAACAAGATTTTAGATAATCCAACAATCTTTTAGAATAAAAAATTGATTGGTTTTGGATGTCATCCATAAAATGTGGCTTATATCGAAGTTTATTTATGTAGCCTCTTATTCTATTAAAGATGGACTTGATTTTTGGTATGCTTAATAGTAAGATTATTATGTTGAATAAGTTACCAACGTGTCATGGTCGTCAATATTTTTACAATTGATTTTATTTTTTATTTTTAAATATTTAAAAGTATTTATATGCTTCAAGAAGTTATTTAAAATAGGAAAACAGTAATAATGATAGCTCTTGTAATGTCGCATTAAAAAGCTCACCTGCGCCACGAGTAGGTAAAATGTACACTTACCAAGTTTAAAATGAAGACTAATATAATTGTAAATTATCAATATCACAATAATATTTGAACATGTTACCCTTTAAATAAACTAGTCAGCATGTTTCATGATTTCTTCCCAACAAAAATCCTTTTATTAAACTTTTGTGCAAATCCTTCAGAACCAACAAATTTTCATTTTTATTTAAACAACTTGGAAATGGTCATGTCAAGTTTTTTATATATAACTCCTAGTTAAATACAAAAAAATTGCTACTTTAATTTTCAAATCTTGTGCCTTAGCCTTATGTAGCAACAAAACTTGATCGCTGAGAAATAAAATTTATTATTGACGCAAATTAACAAAAAGACCCACAAACATAAGTTTGAAGTATTCATTGGTAACTTTAGTTGATGAATTTTCTTAAAGTATACAAATTGTATTTCCTTCCAAACAACAAAAATATCTAAAAAACGACAATAGCATTTTTTAGATGAGGTGCATGTCCAAAAATTAATCTTTCAAAACTTTCCTCCACTTGCTTAACCAATTTCAAGTAATTCATGTATGGTTTTGTTTCAAACATTTTCTAAATTTGGCTTACTACCAGTCGAGAATTAGACACAATATGAATCACCTTAGCCCTACAAATAATAGTCAATTTAATTCTTTTCGAAACGTTCTCGTACTTTTTTTTTATATTTGTATTTAAAATCGAATCTCATTGCTGGTTTATTTTCCTCTCCGAATATGTAATAAATATATTTCATGCTATAACACCATTCAAACCAGATTTTCTATCTTTTGTACTAAATATTTACTCGTCTTCTTTATTGTTACAACTTGACCAAGAGCCAATTTTTCCAAATCTAGATATCTTATTGTAGCATCCACCAAACTTTAATTTACATAGAAAACAAGTTTTTGAATATCATTATCATCAACCAACACTAAACTCATCATAATAGTTGATATAAATAAATATAAGAACAAACTTTCCATTTTATAGGTGTTAATAAAAACTTAATAGAAATCAAATAATCTTTAAAATATTGAAAAACATTTCCACAATCGTTATTCCAACCGAATCGTTTTGCTTCTTTCAGAATTTAAAATTAATTATGACACAGCTAGACAACATGTTACCTTATGTATTTCTTTGATGACTTGGGCGAGGTCATGGTTAAAACTGATTTTATTTGTGCGATGTTAGTTTCGACACCTTTTTTGCTAATGGAATATCTAAGAATTTTTCAAGCTCGTACACCAAAAGAACATTTTAGTGGATTTAACTTCAATTTCAATTCCTTTAAAATGTCGAATTTCCTAATGAAAACTTGCTTCTCATCATTAAAACCCACACTTATTGTTCCATCCAATGTTTTTATTATACAAACTATTTCCTTAGGGTCGTCTACCTTTTATTCATTAGATCCCACCATATATTTATCAAATTTTATTCGCCTATTACCCTTTGATGTGGTCTGTAATTGCTATGCGATAATGTTTTTGGAGACAATGCAATCATATAAAATTCCCTAGATACTCGTTGTTTTCCTTTCGTAACTTCAACGTTGTTTCCAACAAAATACTTCATACATTGATGGTAAGATGATGAAATTTCCTCCATTGTGGTGTAACCTAAGACGATCTAGAGTAGCTTTATACGAACTTGTACGTCCACTACCATTAACAAAGCTCTCACTATTTTCTCATATTATCGTGCCCTTCAAATACTGAGAGTTTTACCTCTCTTACACAATTAGTTTGTCGTCTAGAAAAACATATCAAGTTATAAGATGTTTCTTTTTGTATGGAGTCACCTTAATCATTTTACCATAAATACTTTGTAAAATAATATTTGTTTAACTGCATGTGTCAACCATTAATATTCTCATGATTATACCAGCAATCTCAACTGTTATCAACAAGGCATCTTCATGAGGAGTAACCAACCCTCTTAGATCGTCATCAGTAAATTCAAAAATAGACAAATGTTTAAAAGTGTATGGCTAATTCATCAATAAAATGAATCTCAAAATCCTTTCTATTGTCTCTTTCTTGAACTAATTGTTGTCACTGCCAAATTGTCCCCATAATTAATGGTATCAATCTTTTATTTTCTATTTACTCCTTTCGTTTTCTTGACAAACACAATTAGATTACCAATATCCATAAGTTTTTTAATCTCATCCTTTAATTGAAAAGACTATGTTGTAGTAAGTTTCTGAGCATGTTGAATAAGCATAATAAAATCTTCAAGATCTTCAATTTTTTAAAGTTCACATATTTTTTGGAGGTCGACAATTAACTTTGTTTTATGTCTTATAAAATTAATCTCAATTGATACATTGAAAGAAGTAAATTGTTTATTTGAAGTTTTGAAAAATGAATACATTTTCTACTTGGGATCTTGATAAACTCGTGTGTCTCTGTTCTTCACCTCTTTTTCTATCAAGCAAACCACTCCTCTGATCAAGATTGTTTTGAACTCCCCATTAAGTTTTCTTATACCTTGATAATCATTTCAGATCTTCTTAATAAGGTTCTCATACTACACATTATATATTTTTTTCAAATCTTCAAGAATTTACTATATACAAGAATACATTATAAAAAGCTTTCAATGCCACTCTTTCAACATAATCGTCAAAATATTCATTTATTGGACGAACCTTTGCACATATTGCCTCAAACATTCACTTTGACTTTGGTATAGAGTCATGATATAATCATCATATTTTTAATTACTTTATTTCTAATAAATTATATTTTAAAAGAATTCTAAAAGTCCTCAAAGATTTTGATTCATCTAGAAGGTAGATTATTAAACCATGTCAAAGCATTCCCCTTAAATGTTATGGAAAACATGTACACAAGAGAATGTCATCAGGACTAAAGCATAGCATAATATTCATAAATTGTTTTACGTGATACTCGTGTTCTTCTATCCCATCATATTTTTCCATCCTTTAAGAATCAAACTTCATTGATGAATCTTTTCCAATAATGTTTTTGGACAAGGGAAATTATGTTACGGTATAAGCATCTACCTTTTGATCTCTTTAAAGTTTCTTTAAATTTATCAACTACTTTTCTTTTTTTCCTTTAGAATTAACCTTGTTACTAAAACGCTCGTTATTTTCCTTATACATATTTTCTTTTCTTTTTTATTCAAAATATATTGAATAGCCACCTCTCTAGATTTTTTTTTTTTTTTGTAATCTTCTCGGTTAAGAATTGCAAATCTTGGATAAATTATCAAACTTAGTTTGTCCCTCTTCATTTCATAGATTTTGTAAAACGTTAAAATTGTATTGATCTTGCTTTGAATCATTAATTTCTAACTTTAATCATTAAAAACAAATAAACTCTCACATTTGCGAGTAACGTGTTTATTTCTTGATGGACTTGATCCAGACATAAATTGTTAGATAGGAATATTATTCGTTACCTCTGTAGGTGAAACTGTGATTTTATCATCTTCAAGATTGGTTAGAGAACCACAAACAGAAAGATTTCATTTGCAACAGCTTCTTGCATCACTTCATTTTTCACGATGAGAGGCTTCACATTTAAAACTCTTTGAATAATCGATTGAGGCCTCCTGATGGAGAAATCATAAGACAAATATCTTTTAATTCTTGAGCGACTCAACATAACTAGTTACAAGATTATTTTCGTAACAATTCTTGCATACGATGCCAAAATGATAAGAGAATTCATTAATTAATAATGCTAATGGCTTAAACGAATCAAAAACTAAAGAAACAAGTAAAAATTATTTTCAAATTAGATTTTTCTCTTAATTATAGTTTTCAAAACCCTCTACAATGAGGCCAAATGATTTATTTATAATATCATCCTAGTTCTAATTGTAAGTCTATGGATGAATGACACGTGGAGTTGCATTAATGTGAACTCATCTAAGGAAAGTATAGTTACAAACATTACAAATATACCCTATAACTTCCTAAGGTATTATAGTAATATGGAATATGTCTTGGAAGGTCCTAGAAGGCTCTTGACTATTCTTAATACATCAGCTTTATATATTTGGCTCAATTTAGGCCTTATATAAGTGGTTTTTATATCATGTGTTGGCTTCATTCATATTTTTCTTTATGTTGAGTTCGTCAAAGTACTTATGATATTCTCCACTCTCAAGTTTTCTTGAATCCGTAAAACTTATAGATAAACTTCTTCCTTACCTCTCTATATTTATTGTTTTACTTTGGCCAGTTTAACGTTTATCTTAGGAGCGTCTTGGTATATAGGATATCATAATATAGACTACAAGTTTCTTCAATCATGTTTGAGCTGTTTCTTTTGGTACATGAGTCATCACAATATTATGCTTTTCTTTGAGATCGCCATTAATGATATATAACACATCCTAGTATTAGAGAATGACCTTTACCTCTAGAATAAGAATATATGACCCTTAGGAGAATATGGTCTTATCATTAGTGGTTTGTACATATTTACAGATATCCTAAAAAAGATAATATAACAAATCTGGAGTAATTTTTAAAAAACAAATATATCCAAAAAAATGATGGTTTAGTAAATATCAATTCTAAAAATAACATAATACAACGCTTGATAATAGAGCAAGTAACGATCTAGGTAATCCAACCAATCATCTGTTGAAATATAAAAATTAGCGGTATAAAGAAACCTACAGTAAATAAAAATAAGTAAGGGGAAATAAGAAATAGCTTAAGCTGACTAGACAATCTTGGTTTCAAAGAATGTGAAGTCGATGTTATGGAATATATTGTGCAAAAACAGTTGAGGATGAACCCAAATTTGACCATTTTGTTGCTTTCAGAGCCATCTCTGCCAATTGTATACAATTAGAATGAACCCGAATTTGGTGTTAGCGACGTCCCAAATACAAGGTGTGAAAACACAGTTATATATGATATGATTAATAGATTCAGCACAAGAATTGAAAAATATTTTATAGGTGTTATACCAACACAAACCACTCGGAAAAGAGCGAATATTCAGGTGGTACAATAAGTATCATTTATAGAAAAAATTTCATTCATACATTTGAAGGTCTAACAATAAACATATTCACTCTTAGTGCATAAAAGGAAGAAAGATAATGAGGCCATGAATGTTAGAAGGTTGTAATGGTTTCTAGCACTACCCACCATAATTCTGAATTGTCAGTGCCAACAACTATCTAAAATGCTGCTGGAAGGCTTGAGATTGATGTCGATCCTTGAACTATAAATAATACTTTGTTTGTTATTATGTGACCACAAGTTCTATATGTTACAGATAGTAGCGGACGAGTATCTGAATTGGAATTTACTTAGTCAAACACAATCGGGAGAAGTTACTTACCAAGGTTTGGGATTTGAAACAACAACAACAAAGTTAATAGCAGTGACTGAATACTACAATGTCCTTCAAATACAAAGAGAAGAAGATAAAAAAGATACCAACTGGTATTTACCACAGTCAGATTTCTCATACAGGCTTAGCGTTAGTGTGAGTGAGCTAATGGCACTATCATATGAAGACGAGCTTGACTTCAAGGTAAATTATACAATTTCAAATAAGTATGTTCACAACCATAACGGGTTCAGAAGAAACTTCAAACAAAGTTGCTGAAAACTTACATACTATCCACGTTCGTCGGGTTTCAATATTTTCCTTAAACATCTGGTCATATTCAGGGAATAAAACCGTGTTCCAACTAAGGCCCTCCGAATAACGGTGTGAAATTTGAGTAATAAGCATGACTCTTATTTTTATCATCAATTCGACAATAGGTAAACCACATAGTTTTTTTTATTTGTGCATTAAACGATTCGACAACCGATGATTCCATTTCACCATATCTTTTTCCCTTAACGAATGCCTGAGCATACTTATCGGACGGTAGATTGTCTACAATTTTTTTAAATATAGTACCCTCTTGACTTAGAAATTCAAGTGTATCATTAAATATCTCTATAGTGGGTGCATAAACACATCTCTTAAAAATACATAGTATAAACTTTTTATACTCCCGGTTAGTACGTTCAAGAGCACTCTTAATATTTTGAATGAGATAAAAAATACAGTATGCATGAGATTTATTTAGGTAAAAACAGAAAGATCATTAATAATACCAGAGTGGCGGTTGGAAATAAATGTTATCTAATGGTTCAATAAATGAGGTTTTCGACTCTCCATACCATAACCAGTTGTCAAAATCTTCACTTCCAACTATACCAAAAGCTACAGAGAAAATACGTGAAATATATAAATAGCTTAATTGAATTGAACTATTTTTTAACATTATATGGTTAACATAAATCGTAATTCTAGCGCACGTGTAAATTGCGTGTCAAACAAGGTATAATAATCACTGTAAAACGTATCGCGAGACATACCAGTAATGTTTGGTTAACATTAATAGATGTCTCGCATGTTTGGAAAACAAGTAAATCACGTGATTATAAGAATGAAGCAAGAATCTCACTACGTGTAACACATAAATCGAATGCAATGAATATATTTAAAGAACTAACCATTGTTGCCATCGTTTGCCACCACAAATAATAAAACACCCCCATGCTTTCCTTTGAGATGAGTATCATCGACATACATCAGTGGTTTCCATGAATGAAAGCCTTAACGACAGGAGCCAAATTCTATAAAACAAAGCCTGAAAACATTTCAAATATCTAACTCCAAATGACAGTATTACTATCTCTTTATGATTCCCTCTTTGCCTTCTTTAAAGCATTCCATGAGAGACGGTATGAGATGCCTAAACTGTAGTCTTGTTTGACAGACGATTGTATACTTTTCGTCGTTACCAAATGACAATTTCTAATTGAATAATGAATTTCATCTATAATCAAATCAAATGTCAAATGTCTACTTTTTGGTTTGGAAAAAATAGGGTTGCATGTATGGCATTCGACAAACCGCTTTACCGTCATATAAACCGGTGTTACCATCAATTGATACGTAAATTCTCCATTTACCGCCACATGACTCTTTGGGGATACAGTAATCATTGATCTTAGTAAATATATTATCCATATACTTGAAACTAAAATCATGCTCTAAGGCATATCGGCATAAGGATAACCTTAGACCAGCAACACCCTCACCAAACGTTTAACCAACACATGTGATAGCATCAACCCAACTAGTAGTAGCGAAATGTATTTTTGTAAGTTCTGAATTTAGTAAACTTTTAAGACTCTCCCCACTAGTTAGTTGATTATGAGAGGTTTCTCCCAAACTTAGGGTATGTTGTTTATTCTTCTCTACCGACCCTTTATCAACTAGTTGTTGTTCTATAACAAAACTAACAGATTTTAAACGCTCCACATCAATATATACCACTAATACCATAAAATCCTTCTCATTATTAAATAAACAGTTAGTGTAATCATCGCATGAATAGGTGATAGTATAGTTACCTCTAACCAGATCGTCCCATCTGCTTTCAATATTATCGTAGAGCCTGAAAGTTTTCAAACTCAGACAACGGAACAATTGCAGATTGGTGGCCGAATTTGAAAATACATAATTTTGGTTAGACATTTATAACACTGCAACCATAGACGTTTGATTTCGATACAGACATAGGTATTATTATACGGTAGTTTATATTGATGTTGGGCAAGGATTTGTATATGTAAATCGTTCGTCTCGTTTTCACAAGAATCATAAGAAGTAGAGTATGTAAATTGCATGGTTGCGTGATGAGCAATACTAACTAGCTAAGAGAATTATATTATAATCACTCGTCAAATAGCAAGAAAAAAACGCATGAACTATAATACATAAATCGCATGTGAGGCAGAACTAACAAGCCTGACCACGTTGTTGCTACTAAAATCGCGCATTAAATGGCAACAATAATCGTTTGATACTAACTTAATCTTAGCTAGAATCACGCATTAAATGGCTACAAGAATCGTATAAAGCTAACAATGCAATACAAACTTTTGGTTTAGACATCTATAACACTACATCGCATAAAAGTTTAATTTAGATACAATCAGAGGTACTATGCAGTAGTTTATATTTATACCAAGCAAGCAACTATAAATGTCAATCTCCCATCTTGTTTTCACAAAAATTACAAGAAGTATAGTATGTAAATTGCATGATTGAGTGATGAGCAATACTAACTAGCTAGGAAAATTATATTAAAATCGCTCGTCAAATAACAAGAAAAAATGCATGGGCTGTAATACATAAATCGCATGCAAGGAGACTAAACTAACAAGCCTGGCCACATTGTTGTTACTAAAATCGCGTGTTATATGGAAACAACAATCACATGATGCTAACTGGATCTTAGCTACAATCGCACGTTAAATGACCACAAGAATCACATAAAGCTAGCTGAATCCTAGCTAAAATTGCGCGTCCAAATATCACAAAAAATGAAACTTTCCCAGCTACTAGACTAAAAATGATGCCAGAATGAAGTCATCAATCGCATCCTATATAACATCAAACACATCTTCAACCATAACTAGTTTTCTCTTACTAAAACCTATAAATCAGCTTCAACAAATGCAACCACAACTACATACCTATAATAATTGAACTACATATACAGTATAACCTATGTATAACTAATAAATCAATTAAGATACAAGAACGAAAATAGTACAAGAATCAAGAATGAAAGTACATATCAGAAAACAGAGAAACAATACTACGAAACCTAACCTAGAATCAAGAGTAGAGGTAAAAAAATACCAAGAACTACAATGAACTAATACCAATAACTAAAAATAGGATTCCAGCAAAATAAAGCCAAGAACGAAGATGAACTAATACCTAGAATCAATACTACATGTACAAATCAACTTTCAAACTAAGATGTTAAGGGTTACCTGAAAATCGGGGAAAAACTGAGGTCAGGTAGGTAACCTGAATGAAGGTGTTAGACATACCTTGAAATACTACTTTGAAAACACGTTTTCTTGGCAAAGAGGTATTTGTTAGTAGGTTGGAGAGAAATGTTAGGGTATAAGGGACCTGAGTAGACGAATTCAAAAGTTTGAAATAGTTGGGAAAAATAATTCTCTAAACAAAAAATCTTGTTATATAGTAAATAGAGGGTAGTTTAGGGATTTAAAATTTTGGGTATTATGAGGGAGCTATTTTGGTGAGATGGGTGTTAAGTAGGAATAGAAAATAGTATGGGTACTAGATGCAAATATGTTTGGTGAGTGGGTAGTTAGTGTGTTATTTTCCCAATTAATAATTACATAATAACTTTTACTAGGATTGTTTTGAAGATAAGTATTTGTTCTTCCTTTCCAGAAATAGATTATCTAGTTCTTGATTTCCCTAAAAATTTATGCTTGTAATTCAACATTTATCTTCTAAATTAATCCAGGATCCTTCCATCGAGGAAATTGAAATCATTTCACATATAGAATTGCTAAAATCCATAAATTCTGAAAACTAAAACCCAAGCAGAGACAACCAAGAATACCACCACGTCTTACGCTAATATTCTGAAACCTAAAACCCATAAATTATACCATAATAATATTTCAGTTAACAACAAGACTGATTATGCAATCATTACTTTCGAGAACGAAGACACATAAATCTTTCAAAGATCATCAAAGAATAAAATAATTGGCAAATTTGCAACTGGAAAACCAAGCTTGGAAACCATTAAATCTTTTCTTGGGCAATTCAAGTTCAGTGGAAATTTTAGCATATCATAGTGGGACTTGAGGCATGTATTTATTAAAGTCAATCGACAAGAAGATATCAAGAAAATTTGGTATAGAAATGTTTGGGTTGTGGTTAATAAAACTATGAGGATATTGAAATGAACTCCTCACTTTAATCCTAATCAAGAATGCCCAATCACAGATGTCTGGGTTACCCTTAAGCAAGAAAGCTATTGGCCTACCCTTAAGCATTTGGGTTCCCCAAATAACAGAGCTATACATAATTGCTGCTAGATTCTTGGTTAAACTCAACATTTCTAAATCGCTAGTCAAGAAACTTTGGATCAAGTTTGGTGAAGATGAAGGCCTTTGGCCGGATGTGGTCTATGGTTCTCATCATGACTATTATAGTTTCTGCCATCATATTGGGCATGCTAAAAAAGACTGCAAAAAATTTTAAATTCTCAAAGTAAAGCTTCTATTGATCAACATCATATCACATATCGTGCAAATAAAAGTGAGCCTACTTCAAAACTAAAGTCTATCACAATTACCAAAGCTGGAATAAATAATCAGAACAAGAAACTTCAAGCTAAAACAAACGAAATGAGGAAACTTTTAATCATTCTGACCTGAGTATACATAAAACTCTTATGGAGGATCCATAAGACTCTTCTTCAAGATCGAGTGACATAAATCATGCCCTGATCAATATCCCTGAAACTATTGAAGCCTTGCATACCATTGAAAGAAACTATTTATTTGAAGTTAATAAGAGTATTTTAAACCCTATTTAAGAAACTTTATCTCCAACAAAAGAAACCGTAGGCAGTATTCATTGTTCACCTATAACCTTTAGTTTGTTTCAATGATCCATCACTCTAACCTTTAGTTTGTTTCAAATAAACTTAACTACAACTACTTTTAATGGAAACATCAGCAAAAAAGATATGGATAAAATGTAATCAAGACTTGACAGTGGATATACTTGCTAATGAAGATCAGTTCATCCATCTAAATGTTACCCTTCTTTCCATTAACAAAGACTTCGGAGTTTCTGTGGTGTATGGAAAATATAAAAGGGAGCTAAGAATGATCTCATGGAATAGTCTAAAATTTATTGAACATAATACCAAGAATGGGTAGTCTTTGGTGACTTTAATACTATCCTGAATACTATTGAACAGTTTTCCTACTCTACCATTTGTCTCGGAAGCATTGATGATTTCAGCAATGTCATCTTGGATTGCAATCTAAATGATGATGGATTCTTTGGTCTTATATTCACATGGAATAATGGTAGGAAATGGAAAAGGTTTCATGGAGTTCTCTATAACAACTCGTAGCTCAATTACTTTGATAATACAAAGGTTATCCACCTAGCCAAAACTTGCTCAGTCACTCTCCTATAAGTATCACTATTTCTTCTATCTGGAGAAAATCAAATCTATATTAAAATTTCTCAATATGTGGGTGATGCATCAAGGTTTTTAGCACATTGTTGAGAATAGTTGGGTTGTGAATATGGTGGAGAATCGCATTCAAAGATTCTGGGCATAAGCTTAGAAGACTTAAAACTGATCTTTAAAAATGAAATAAAAATGATATTTGGGAATGTGTTGATGCTATCAAGAAAATTGAAGAGGATATCAACTTTAGAGAATAAAATTATCAAAGATCTAATTCTATTGATGATAAAATACTGCTGGACAAGGCTAAGAAATTCACCTAATATTGTTTGCTTGGGAAGAAGCCTACTAGGAGCTGAAGACTCATTCCATGTGGTTGAAAGAAATTGACAAAAACGATGTTGTTTTCCATAATTTTTTTAAAAGGGCATAGTGGAACATAATCAATCGTATTTGAAATGGGAATCAATGGCTAGAAGATCAAAATTCCATCAATAGTTCTACTGCGGACTATTTTTAGTCTCTTTTGATTGATCATCCTAATGTAAACATCAATGAAGATCCCAATGACCTTCTTCCTAGCTTGATAAAAGAGTAAGATAATATTATGATGATGGTCATCCATATTAAGAATCCAATTTATAATGTAATAAGATCTCTAATCTCTAATTGTGTTGCAAGTCACGATGAATTTAATGGAAAGTTCTTCAAATCACGTTGGTCCATTATCTCTAAGGATCTTTTTGAAGTTATTGATAATATATTCAAATGGAGTTTAATACCTAATGGAATTTATGCTACTGTCATATGCTTAATCTGTAAGGCTTCACATGATAACACATGGGAGATTTCAGACCTATTAGCCTAACAACAATGCTGAACATAATCATTTCCAATATAATCAACACCAGACTATCTTCTATTCAAGCTAGAATAATCTTAGAAGAATAGGGTACCTTTGTTATAGGAAGGAACATCCATGAAAAATGTATTTATTGCTCAAGAACTCTGCTATGATCTTAACCTAAAAGTCAAATGAAGGAATGTTGTCTTACAAAATTGACATGGCTAAAGCCTTTGACCGATCCTCTCACAAGTTTTTATTAAACATTATGGCTTTCTTTGGATAAATATTTATGTTCCTCAATTTGGTGAATAAATGAATCAATAATGTTCACTTTTCTAATGAATGTTAATGGAGAAATGAAGAGATATTCCATGTCTACAAAGTGCCTTAGGCATTGAGACCCCCTTGTCTCCTAGCCTATTCATATCGACAGAAGAATATCTTATAAGAGGATCAAGAAAATCTCAGAAGAAAACTACTATATAAGATGCAAGTAAAGAGGAGATCAAATCATATGTTGTCTTGCCTTTGCTGATGACTTTATGATCTTCAACAATGCTTCCGTCTCCTCAATTCATCAGATGAACAGATTCATGTCTCATTACCAGAAAATAGCAGGTCAGTGTATTAACAATGATAAATATAAAATCATTGTCTCTAATAAAATTGCTATTCAAAGGATTCATAATCTGGAAAAGCTGTTGGAATTCAAGCATAGTAATATGCCCTTGAAATATATAGGCTTCTTTATCAATACTTTTTACCAGAATCAAAAAAATTTGAGGAACTAATTTCAAAGATGAGAAACAAAATCACAAAATGGGACAAAAACCTTCTCTCCTTTGGTGGCAGGTTAACACTAATCCAATCTATCATATCTGCTTACCCTACGTATCTTATACAACATACTACCCTTCCTAAAGCTGTAATCTCTAGAATTGAAAAACTCTACAACAACTTTGTCAGGGTAAACAAATAAAATAAACAAGCAATCAACTGGTCTAATTTGGGAAGGCTATGCAAACTTTATGAAGAATGTAGGATGAATGTTAAGAAACTTGAAGATTTCCAAGAAATATACTCTTACAAGTTATGGTTTACTTCTCAAAAACTTCTTTGGGCTAAAATGATGTCTCCTATTTATTGTAGCAAGAATCACCCTAAAACTGCTCCTATTTCTACTAGAAAATCAATTTTTTGGACCAGGCTTAGAAATATAAGAGAAAGTTGAGAAATTCATCTTTTGGAATCCGGATATTGGAAAAGTAGACTTCTGGTTAGATGGTTGATGTTCTACAAATTCTTTCATCTACTTCAGTAAAACAGACTTAAATCTACAGTCACAAATAATGTTTATTAAAGATTCTGAAGATTACCTTGAACACTAATACATATACAATAAAGTGGGCTTTCTCCATGGGTGGTTCTTTTATTACGAAGAACACCTGGGATGTAATAAAAATTAAAGGTAATGTTTCTAATCTATTTAAGAAGACTTGAAAGTCGGTTACTTCTAGCAAATGTTCTTTTTTCATGTGGAGAGTTCTCTACAATTGGTTCTTTACTGATGGAATAACCCTAAATTCAATCGATTTAAACTTAATACTAATGTTTCTTACTACACCAATGAGGAGTCCAGTGGAGGAGGTCTAATAAAGGATCATAATGGTAACATTCTTCTGGGATTTGGTAGGCGATATATCAAACATTTCCTTATTATCGCCGAGTGGAGAGCTTTGTTAGATGGGTTACTTATCCGCAACTCAAAGAAGATTACGAATCTTGACAAAGAAACAAATTCAAGTATCTTAGTTGAGATACTTCTAAAATGGATATCTACTTGGTTTCTTGAGCCTCTTATCAGCTGCTGCAGGAAACGTATAAGCTCTACTATGTCTATCTCCGATATATTTCAAGAGCAAAATAAAACAACATACTAGATAGCAAAATAAAGACTTAAAGACAGAAAAAACCTGGATTTCAACCTAACTCAAGCTCCTGATACTCTTCGAACTATAACCTTCCTTGAGAGTTTATGTAATGGTTATATTAGATGCAGCTGCATGTTATTACCTGATTCGCAGTTGACTCCACAAATCTTTGTCAATCGTTACACCACAAATCTTTGTCAATCAGGACACAGTTCTCTGGTATGTCAGTTGTGAAAGCTTTTCAAAAAATTTCCCTTTGTCCTGAAATCGATTTCCTAGTTTCGTCTTCAATCTCATTCTGTACCGCTACATATCTTCAATGGTGACCATTTTAATTTTAGGCGATTTTAATTCTCTATTTTTTGAATTTAGAGATAATTTCATTATGCCTTGTACTTTTCAATTTAACTTAATAAAAACAAAGGTATACGAGAAAAAAATACATAAGAACTTTTACTATAAGAATACAAATGTTATAAAAATGTTTAAGCTTGAAGAAACAACTTAGAAAATATTTATGGTTAAATTATTTTATAAATAAAACAAATTTATGGTTTTTCCTTTAACGTAACTGAAAAAAAATGTGACAACCAAATTGAAGTGGGCTGGTTTAATAAATATTTTATTATGTTTTGATTTTTTTTAAAGCTAAATTAAATTCGGTCGATTTTTTAGTTTGTATTTTTTGAATCGACCGACTAATATAAATATATATGTTTATTATATCCATATAGTTATATATACATTTATCATCTATAGCTTTTAATTTTCAAGCATTTTCCCTTTTTTTGTGTATTTTTCATGCTTTATCTGCAACCTCAGGTATTTTTGGATAGGTTACTACCGTTTGAATTGGTTTACTCTAACGTGTATTGAAAAGTTTGTTTGTGATTTAGATTTCAACTTATATCTTTATGATTTAAATTCAAATTTAGCATTTTGTGTCCCTTCATTTTGTTTTTATTTTGATTTATATAAAAAAAATTATTTTATTTTATTTTTGTTAAGTATAAGTTTGAACAGATTGCGGTAAGATTTCTTTCGATGGTTATTTTTGGTGTTGAAGTTGTAACTTAGTGTTTGAGTTATATCTTAGTGTCGAAGCTGTAACTTGATATGGAAGTTGTAACTTTGTGTAGAAATTGAATATTAAAGCTTGAACTAAGTGTTAAAGCTGGAATGCTAGAACTAAGTGTTAAAGCTGGAATTGGGTGCCAAAGGCTGGAACTAAGTATTATAGCTGGAAACATGTGATTGGGGTAGTTCAGCCAGACTTTAAAAGTCTAAGGTGTGTAAGGCGAGACTTGAGGAGTTGGAACTAGTTGACATGGATTAAATTGGTTTGAAGGGTATTTGGATAATGATGTGTGGTGTAATAAGTGTAATATAGAAAGTAAAAAGATAATTGAACTACAATATTTAATTCTAAGAGAGATTAAGTTTCAACTCTCTTAATAAATGTTATTGTTAATAGCATTTTCAGGCTCATTTAAGGTTAATGGGCCAATGGGGTCGGGTTATGGACATCGGTTATGCCTGTAGACTGAAAAACTCATTAACTATTATTTATTTATACATTTTGCTAAAAATAATAAACAGAAAATAGTAAATACATAGGACCTTGGATGGCTGATTCAAAGAGTCAAAAGTTTAGTTTTTTTCACAGGTCAGAATTGACCCTCGAAGAAATCTGATCCTCTCACCGTTATTACGCTCAAATATTTCTAATCCCTATCAACTAGTCCCTTTAGCCCTCTCAAAGGAATTTTGAGAGGGCTAACTAATATATATTTGAATAATAGTAGCCTATCTTTTTAAATCTAACTTTACAACAGTTTTTTAAAACCTGGTAGTGAACATATTTGAATCGAATCCTATGGAGTAGTTTGAAGGCGGTTAATGTCCAAAAGTTGCAGTTTCTAACCATTTATTGTTCAAGACACGTGTCAATTCTTGATTGGAGCTACAAATTTGTTTTACCCTAGGTGAGGTATGTCAACCAAGAGAAGACGTTTCCACTTATCTATAATTTCGTAGCCGTTAGTAGCGCTTCCACTTCCCTAGTAGGGTACGCAAGAGTTTTTATAGTTTATATATAAGCTTCTTCTTCATTTTCCGACTTTAGAAAGTTTTAGAAAGAGAAAATCCAGACTCTAGATACATAAACACTTCTTTGCTATTCATATTTAATTTACCCCAGGTGATCTTTTCTTTTCCTCCACCGCTTCAACCACCGTGAATCCTTTCCCCGATAGCATCTTGGTGTTTGTATGTTTTTCGCCACATTTATTGAAGGTGGTTTGTTAAACGTTTCTGAATTAGATGAAGAAAAGAAAAAAGCAAGAGTTGTCGTTGGGTCTCCTGTCTCCTCAGGCATTGTTGTAGTGACTCAATCTATCGATTACAAAGAAATCTATCCTTATAAAAGACGTAATATCCCTTTTGAACCCTGTTCCACTGCCTAATCATTTACTTCTCGCAGTCGTTCTCCAAATCCATCCCGATCACAATGCGATACTAGTCGTTGGATCCGTTCATCGTTCAGATCCATGAGTTCTGATTTTGAAGATAGTACTCATCCAAGAATGACCATACAATCTAAAGGCAAAACTAACCATACCGAAGGGACAAGGTCAATACAACATAAAGAACCTTCCAAGAATTCATCCTCACAAAATCTGAACATATGAAAACAAATCTGTAATTTAACTAAATGAGTCATCTTAGAATCCGAACATAGAAGAAAACAGTGTATGTCAACTAGTTGAGTCTTCTCAACATGACCAAGCTCTTCTTCAACCATCAAACAAAGAAGATAGTGTTATCGCTCAACCAACCGAACCTTCAGGATCTGGCCTGAGGTAATGGAAGAAAATATGGATGATGTTAGTGAACAATCTCCCTTTGAGATATCTGGTCAAACCGGGGAGACTTCAAGGCCAGAAAAAAAAGCTTCGAAGAATAAAGAAAGCAAGGGTGGAAAGGGAAAAGTTAAATCCGCCAAAACTGCATCTTAAGCGCTTTCACCCTCTTTGGTTTGACACGTTGAACCTACTTTTGCAAAGATAAATGTCAAATACCTTTTGGATCTTGATAAAATTTCATATGTTTATTTCGACGAGACAGTGTTAGATGCTATTCAAGCCAAGTGAGGGTTTCTCGAAGTAGTTAAGTTTAGATTTTCCCAACCAAGAGAGATTCTGATGAGCTAAAGTCCTATGGAGTAAGTGGTTCCCCTTGGATCATATGATTGTATCATATATCAACTTTGTATGGTTGTGTCCAAGACAAGCTAGTCTAAACGCATAGTTTTCATTAATGGCGTGCACCATAGCATATATAAAAAATAGAATCTTAATACCAATGGAACAAGTAGCTGATATTGCAAGGTTGCCGCGCAACTCCGAAATTCCCTTATTCTATTTCAACATGGGGAATGATTACAAGGTGGTAAATGATATGCGAGAGGCAAATAAAATATTGAATACACAATTTCTCTTCATCTGTAGTTAGTGGGAGAATGATAGGAAAATAACCTCACAGGGTAATCCGAGCCGACTTACCAGACTAGAGGAATATAGGTAGACTTGTTTTATATTATTTTTTACCTTCTATTTTACCTTCGAATATTTTATTACTTATTTCTAACTTTTTCCTTTACCAGCCATTACGAAGAACTACATCCACCATCTGACCAACACGAAGTTCACTTTTAAGAAACTGAATCAGTGGGTGGAAACGAAGTGGTCTAAAAAGCTTTCAACAATTCTTCACTCCTGCCAACTTCATTCAAAGTCATCTTTAGATAACTAATCCTGAACGTGAGCTGACATAGGAGCATTTTTTCACTCCACCCCAACCCTCTATTATGTCAAAAATTATTTAAGCTACCGATGGTAAGCTATATCTACCAAACGGGAACATATATTTCATCCAGCAGAACAAAAAAGAGAAAAAAACAAGGGAATCACCTCAAAAGGTTATGTTGAAGTTGACACCGAAAAGCAGCCGAACGAAGTTGATGAGGCCTAGATACCTGTTATTGTTGGCACTGTCGACGAAGGAGATTTTCCCACAAAGCTTCATGTGCCCAAGAAAGTAAAGACACACAAAAGAAGCAAACAATGCAGTGACAAAAAAAGCTAGAAGAGAAAGAAGACCGCGATGATTTAGGAGATCGTATTACATTCAGAGGTCATTACTCCTACAATTTCTGCTGCCGATCCTCCACATATTACTACGTCCGACCCGACCTCTCTATTTCTCCCCACATTCGAGAGACATGCCACTGGAGAAGACCAAATGGGGGCTATTGAAGGGTTCAATTTCGAGACATTTAAGCAAGACTTCCAAGAATCTACAAGTAACACCACCAATGTGGTGTTTGAAGCTGTACCCTTTGAGATGCCAAAGGAAAACGATGTAATGGGATACTCAATGTTGGGTTATGTGAATACCATAGTTGAACTGGAAAGATAAGTAGGCCCTATAAAGGAAATATTGTTTCTCTTCAATTAAAGAACAAAAATCAGAAGACGTCCCTTGAAAAGGAAACAACTAAGGTTAACCGTGCATCCGAAGAGGGAAAATCACTCATGGAAGAACTAGCCAAGGTTAATGTTGATTAGGAAAGGCTGCAAACATCTAGCTCCAAGCAAATAACTTTACTGAAGAATAAACAAAATGATAATAAGGGAACCATCGAACGCTTGTTTGGGGAGAAAAATAGTCAAAAGGTTCTTGTAAAAAAATATGAAGATAAATTAGTTTTTGTTAGGGTGACACGTAAACAAGAGGTGGATGATGCTATAGATGCATATGCCGAGGTGGTGTCAAAATTCCATAAGAAATCCATACCTTGGTCATTGCATCTTTGTGATGACCGGTGCCAGATAACTTGTTGCCCCTAGATATGCTCATAGTTTATCAGTTGGTTCTTTGAGGACTCACCCAATAATGGTTCTACTGACAACGATGAATGAGACTTCGGAAGTGGGAGCTTAGAAGAATAGAAGGAGGAAGAAATTGATGGGAATGAGCCCAAAGATCAATAGTGTCAAGTATGTTTTATTTTGCAAGTCCTTGGTAGTGCCAAAGCATTTTTGTGTATATAAGTTGTTTTATGATAAAGGGTCAGAACTTTGTGTAGGTCTTTGGTAATGCCAAAGAATTTTTGTTGTCTTTTGTTTTAATCTCATCAAGTCCTTGTGTTTTCATGAGGTGTCTTGTACTCGCTATTATCTTAATGATTTCATCCAATTTCTATTCCTTGGTCCACTTTACTCGAAGGCCGCCAAAATTAATACACAAGTCATTCAAAAGGCACACAAAAATTAATACACAAGCCATACAAAGACCCACAAAAATTAATACAAAAGCCATTAGAAGGTAATCCATTCGAATGCACAAAAAAAATACGCAAACCATTCGAAGGTATTCCATACGAAAGCACACACTAATTAATACACAAGTCATTCGAAGGTATTCAGTTCGAAGGCACAAAAAAATTAATACATAAGTATACTTATAAAAAAACTTTAAAGGCCAAAGTGGTAGATTGATAATGATTCGGACACCTTGCCGAAACCTCCCCGAGCCACCATGGTAGGAAAGAGTATGCCCCGAAATATTTACATTGAAAAAAAGTACATATTTAGAATACACATTTACTTAAGATACAACCTTAAGTGTTTGATATTCCACGTGTGTCTCAAATGAATCCCTTCTTAGTCAACTAATGAATATGTTCATTGCTTGATGTTTTCACACATAATGTATGATCCTTCCTAATTTGGCACTAACTTTCCAAATTTCATGTCTTAGGTATGCAAAAATACTTCTTTTAAAACCTTATTCCCCACTTCAAATTCTCGTCGTATCTTAGATGCAAACCTAATTCTTCTCAAACCTTGATAACGCACTATTTTAAATGGGCTTTAAATATCTTTCTTCAATCAAGTCTAGCTGAGGTCTTAATGCAACCTTATCATCCTTTAAAGGAAGAAAGATTAGACTTTATTAATGTTATTTCATCCATCAATAAACCAAGGAAAAATGACACTCTCTTGTGTATTAGTATGTGGAGTAGTTGGATAGGACCACAAAGCTTCTTGTAAGTAATTTGATCAGTTGTATGCCATCCCTTCTAAATTATTTTTTAGACCCATCAAAATAATTCTGTTTACAACCTATATATGTCTGTTATCTTGGGGATGAAAATGTCAAGAGAAACAATGGCGAGTTCCCTTTGATGTACATAAACTTTCCATGTTTCTGTTGTCAAATTGGGGACCATTATCTATTGTAATACTTCTAGAAATTTTGAATTTGCAACATATGTGTGAAATGATAAATTTTATTACTGCTTTGGAAGTAGTTCCAGAGAGAAGTGCAACCTCCACCCACTTAGAGAAATAATCCACTGCCTGAATAATAGTTCAGAATCCTCAAGTAATTATTGGTAGGGGTCTAACCAAATCAAGCTCCCATTTACAAAAGGGTACTGCTTTGGATATTGATTTTATAGGAAATGTTGGCTTATGTATTGCATTTCCAAACCTCTTGCGTGGATCATATCCTTTCACTAAATCTTTAGCATCCGACATTGTTAATAGTAGTAATATACTGCTAATAAGACCCTTCTAGTCAAATCTTTGTAGTCACAATGAGCAGAGCCTTCCCCATCATGTAATTTAGATAGAATTACTTGGGACTCATCATATCCAAGGTAACACAGTAAAGGCTTTCCAAAATATTTATGTTGGAGGATCTCTCTTAAGACCAAAAACCCATGTTATTTAAACTTCAATTTCTTAATTAGGCTTTTGTCTTTATGAAGGTTTCCTTTAGTAATGAATTTTGGCATCTCATACCTACAGTCTTTTGGTTATTATAAAATATTTGAAAATATTCCTTAGTTTCAACTCTCATTTTGAGGGGTGTTGTTATGGATGAGAATTCTTGTACCAAAATCCAAGGATATACCTCGAAGTATGCGGTAAATGCTAAAGAGTGAGCCATTGAATTTTTGTATTTTGGCACATGTTCATACTTGACATATATAATACAGGCACAAGTTTCTATTAAAATTTGCAAATATTTTATCAACTGTTATTTTATTGTCATTGAGCTTTATGTATGAGCAATTGCGAATCACATAGCAATCAGATTCTTTTGACACTGCATATTTGAGAAAGCCTTAAACCAACTATTGATGCTTCGTACTGAGCTTCATTGTTCGAGGCATTGAAACCAAAATGTATGGCTTCATTGTTCTTATTCCACAACCCATCATACTAGATACTCAATATGTTTGGATTATCCATTCTTTTCCAGCTTTATTGATAGAAGATTCTCCATAGTGTCGGCCGAGTGGAACTCTACCAAGAAGTCAACCACTATTTGTACCTTGATTTTTGTTCGAGGAGAAAAATAGATATCATAATTCCCTAATTATACAAACCACTTGGTCATCCGACTCGATACATCTGGCTTTTCTAACTTTGAAGTTTAAATCGTGATGGACTGCGCCTGAAAATAAGGCCCCATTCTCCTGGCTGCTATTACCAAGGCCAAAGCTATATTTTTTAACTTACGATATCTTTTCTTAGCATCCAAAAAACTCTTACAAACATAATAAACCAAGCTAGGATAATTGTCAAGTTCCTGAAATAAATATGTGCTTACAGCATCATCGGATACAACTGAGTATACATAGAGTCTTTATACGATGACCGACGTGAACATATTTTTGGGCAAAAAATAATTTTTTCTTGATTTATAAGAACGCCCTTTCACATTTTGGTGACCGATTGAATTTCTTAGAATTTCTCAAGACTTGAAAGAATTGTTCTTATTTATCCTATGACGTCAAAATAAACCTATTCAAAGCTAATAGACTTCCATTTAACACTTGAAATTCTTTTATGGATCGAGGATGGTCCATAGCCAACAATGCATCTAATCGTGTTGGGTCAGCTGAATCCCTTTCTCATTAATAAGATACCCTAAAAAATGTATGGCTCGTACTCTAAAAGTGAATTTTTTAGGATTTAGTTTTAAATAGATGGTTTCCATATTAGAGAGAAATTTATTTGAGGTCAAGAAAATATTCCTCCTCCCTTGGACTCTTTACAATCATGTCATCAATATAAACTTCCACATTTCTCCAAATCTGACTGAGAAATGCTTTGTTGAATAAACATTGGTAAGTAGCCCCATCATTCTTCAGACCGAAAAGCATTACCTTGTAACAGTGCAACCATTCTGTTAGTGTTAAATGTGGTATGATCCTGATCCTTCGATTCTATTTGTATATGATTGTATCAATAAATGCATCCATGCAATATAATAGTTTATTACCAGAAATGGATTCCACCAACTGATCTATCCCAGAGAAATGAAAAAAGTCTTTGGGACAGTCCCTGTTGAGATCTGTGAATACAATACACATTCTCTATTTTCTAATTTTGTTTTTTACAAGCACAGGATTTGGTGTCCATAGTGAAGACTGAGATTCCCAAATGTAACCCATCTTTGTTAACTCGTCTACCTCATTAACAATAACCTCAATTTTTTCTTTAGAGAAAGCTCTTCTTTTTATATCATCGCGCATATATTAGATCACACAAATAACGTATCGTAAATGATGCTAGCAGATATGCATGTTACATATTCATTAGACCAAACAAAAACATTTCAATTCTTGGATGAGAAAGATTTCAACTTTTATTTGAATTATTATGAACAATTTAGTTCCAATTCTGATATTTTTCCCATCTTCCATATTGTGCACTTCCACATATTCAATAGAAATACCTCTTGGATCATCTATCCTGCTTAGATCCAAAGAGGACCCTAATAATTATTATTCTTTTTTAGTTGTTATGTTTTTCAAATACTTTGGAGCTAAAGTAGTGACATAACACTTCCTGCGTACCTTTTGACTATTCTGAACCACCTCTACTTGTCCTCTGAAAACGTATTTCAAGAATTGGTTAACTATTGATGCAACAACATGCATCCTTAATAGCCAATATTTGTCGAAGATGGCATTATAAAAGGTCGGACAGTCCACCACCACAAACACAACTCTTACTATTTTCTTAAATGGTCATTTGCCAAGAATTTCTTTTCCTTCGAACTCCCTAAACATCAGTAGAGTTTCCTCTAAACCCCACTATGGTTCGGTTTGATTGGAGAATGACGAATGGAATTTTCATTAACTTATACGCAGATAGAAATAAGATGTTAGCTGAGCTAGCAGTGTCAATCAGGATTCGTTAGATTTTTTATCCTTTGATAGATACCCATATTACCACATTATCTGCATGTGGCCTAGCAAAATTCCTCAAATAATCTTTATCGAAAAATATGAAGGTTGCAGGATTTTGATACAAATGTGATTACATTTTTCCTTCTAATTGTGTGGTCAAGATAACTACATCTCTTTTCCTAGAACAACTTGAGGGTGTTGTTATCGTATATTCTCCATATATAGTTAACGATTTGAAGAACTCACGCAACTTGGGGACCCTTACCATATTTTCATATACTACATTCACTCGACACAAATTTGGGCCATGATCCAAGTATTCCGAGTCCCCGTCAAATTGCTCAATAATCACCATTGATTTCTTGTTTTGGAGTTTTTGTAGCTTGCTTTTGAGAAAAAAGTAAAACTACATGTGTTGCACTCATGTTTTAATGTGATTTATTACTCACTTTTTTGTTACTCACTTAAGATTTGACAAAGGTAGTTAGCTTTCCATTTTCAATTAACGATTGTATCTCGTGTTTCGAAGCAATAAAATCATTTTACTATCATATACTATATCATTATGATACTTAGAGAATCACGTATTTTAATTTTCCCTCGCAATCTGGATAGGTGAAGGCCTTCAGAATTGCATAAAATTCTTTGACCTATTGTAAATGGTCGCAAACGTTTCAATCGGATCTGAAAAAATAACTAGGTGGAACCCATTTATTCCTTCTCGGCATAGATTGTTTCCCTTTATTAGACTGGCTCGGCTGATGAGAATCCTATCCAAAATCCATTCGACGATTGCTAACCATAGCTTGCGAATCGCTACTAGCTTATAGAAAATGGGTTGAAGAGGAAGGTCTACATTGATGAGGTTGTCTTAATATTTTAGTTTCCTCCACAATAATTTGCTTTCTAACTTGGTTTAATAAACTACCCAAGTTGTTACTTTCTTACGGGTTACTAAATCAGCCCAGGTATGAGCTGATAACCCTTGTTAGAGTGCATCTATAGCCACATGTTCAAAGCGGTCTGTCAATCCATCTTTTGTATTCACAAAATATTGGGTATAATTTTTAAAGATTCATTGGAGTGTTGCCAACAATGGATTATAGTATCCCCTTTTCCTGTAAGTTCTTTACTTCCCATAAATTGCCTTCGCAATTCCATCCAGAACATATTAAAATTATGGCTCAATCCTTGTGGTAATATATTGTACCACTTCAAGGCTTTGTCCTTGTAAGTTTGAAAAAATGTTATGCACAATAACTTGTCATCGTCGTAAAGTCTCATCATGAAATTCTTAAACTGCTCCAGATAGTTATCGGGAACTTGAATCCCATCATACATTTCCATTTTTGAAATGTCAAACCGTCTAGGTAGATGTCTGGAGAGGATTTTCGAAGATAAAGGAGATTGCCTCCAATTATATCCTTGATTGAACATGTGATCTCATTAGAAGTGGCGAAAATCCCAAGCTCCGATTGCACAAAACATTAATCAGTCAACAAGCGAGATACCCTATGGTCACCTAACCCTTTCATTATTCCCTGATATTATTTCTTTTTTCCTTTACCATTTCGCCTCATTTTCTTTCTTGAAGAATCCTACTTACTCGTCTTATGTTATTTTTTTCGAATATTTTCTTAGGTGGAAGCTTTTCTTACTTTTTGTTACGATAATGATCATTACTCAACGAAGATGAGGAAATGTTTTATCCTGTTATTGAGCTATCAGTAGACTTCAAAGTGTTGGAATAGTATGTAACTCAATGTTTTTTTAGATTCTTAGTGAACTTAAAGGGATTGCTCATCCTGACCGTGCTTCAAATTATGTTAGGGATTATTATCAAGCTTATCAGATATTGAATACTCCTATAGAATCTTCCCACCACATCCCTCTCAACCTATATATGGGCTCTAAATGGTTTAATTTCTCCTTGTAACTGATCCTGCTCTTCTTGCATGAGAAGTCTTTCTTTAGTATCGCTATTCACGTGAGATATATGTACATGCTCTATTTCGAATCTAACCTCTTCATTTTTAAGAGAGAGGTTTTATCTGCATATCAGGATCCATGTTTAAAAGAAATTCAAAGGTGAACTTTGTACATTAGGTTTTGAGCTTTATTTTATGCTCATATTGTGGTTGTCAATCTCATATGGATTAAATTGGTTCGGAGGGAATTTAGGTAATTATGTACTGGTGTAATAAGTGTAAGATAGACAATAGAGAGACAACGGAGCTACTATATTTAATGTTGTTGTTTTGAGCCTTTATAGACTAATTTTGGGTTAATGGGACAATCGGGTTGGGTCATGGACATGGGTCAAGCCCATAGACTAAAAATTATCATTAACTATTATTTATTTATACATTCAGCTAAACATAATAAGTAGAAAAATATTAAATAAAATTGACCATGGATGATTGAGTCCAAGAGTTAAAAGTTTGGTTTTTGTCCTAGATCACGATTGATCCTCGAAGAAATCTGATCCTCTCACCGCTATCATACTCAAATACAATCCTCACCATCAGGATTGACTCTCTATGTGGTCTGATGATCAACCTGACTTAGGTTTAAAAGAGGTACATTGGAACCTAAGAGTTGAGCATAACCGAAGACAATCGAATTTCAAAATTGGCTAACTACCCGATTAACAATAATGTTGTTGATTAACAATATTTAATCTAAACCATGATTCTTAAATAAATATAAAAAATACAAACATGAATAAGGCGACAACCTGCCTTAGAATATGGGCCACTACCCGATAGTCGAATGTGTCAGTCTGCCAATAAACATTTCGTCATTTGGCAAGATACGCTTTGCACAAACCGAAGTTTAATTGAGAGTCGGATGTGATGTGATCATTATCATTGAGTCCATAAAGTGAAGATATAAGATCAACGCTTTGTGTCGACATAAAAAATAATTGAATAATTTCAAACGAGACAAGGTTATTTGGTTTATCTGATTTTAAGAAGTGTAATGAGACAAAATATTAACACTTGAAGAGATAATCTGGTATCAATATTCATTTTATACGTTGTGAGTGCTTTGTAACAAAATATAATTGATGGAGTGTTCAGTATTTGAAAATAATTCTTGTAACCTTCTATATTTATATATTGTGTATCTTGCATGTGGATGTAGGATTTCTTCACGATCTGAACCTCGTTAAATATATTGTTGTGTGTTTTTTTGTTTCTTTTTTATTTCTTGTTAAATTCATGCTTCAAAACGTAAATAACCAAAGCTATGATTACCTCATGCGGCTTACAAAGGGCATGAGGTAATCATTACAAAGGGCTTACAAAGGGCATTAGAACATTCCTTGTACATATGGGAATATTTTCTTCTATTAAAGAGAACATTACAAAGGGCATTGATTATGAAATGATGTCCAAGATCCATAGTGTTCTAATCTTGAGCGTTGGGGATGAGGGGCTTCAAAAGGTGTTTGAAGAGTCTTTGTTCATGAGGAGTTGGAAGAAGTTAGATGTTTTTATATGAAAAAACCTTTGCAAATAGATCTTATGTTAAGAAATAGTTGTATACATTGCCAATGAATGATCACAATGAGATTCTAAGAAACTTTGGCACATTTCAATAAAGTCCTTCTTGATTTGATCTCTTTTGTGTCAATTTAGAATATGAGTTTGAATAAATAATTGTCCTGAGTTTTCTTTTAGAATTGTATGCGAACGTTTTTAAAAACATGCCCTATCGCATAGAGTCCGTCGCGATGGCTGAAGCTAAGAGTGCTTTAAACTCGAAGGATCTTCAAAATAAGTTAATTTTAAAAGAAGAAAATCTCACAGTATCCATATGAGTGTGAGTATATGACCTCGATGAAGAAGTTAAAGCAATAAATGTGATAGTTCTTGGGTGAAATGTTTATTATTTGAGAAGGAGGTTCATATCAATAGGAACTTCCCCAAGAGCATGAAGGAAGATAACTATCTAAAGTACAAATCTAGAGATGTTGGAATGGTTTCGAATGATTGTGAATATATTGATCAAGTGGGTTCTCAAGTATTGAGAGTAATTCCATATGACTTCTTACAAGTATTGGTTTAAAACCTGTAAGTGTTCGAAAGTGATAAGATCATGTTAAGGAATCATGTATGTTGTATTTTTGTAAGGGAATGAGGAGTATTACTTTCAAGTGATCTACTAGATTGGAAGAATGATTTTTAATAAATGTGAGGTATATCTATGAACTTAAATGTAACATTCTTATTATATGTATGCTAGATGAGGAAGGGTTTGAGTATAAGGGTGGAAATGGTTGAATTAAGGTCTTTCAAGACTCATATATTGGTATAGAGTCAAGCCGAACTGGTGATATTTTAGTTCTTGATAGGTCCTGAATAGAAATGGAATTTAGTGGTGTAAATAAGTCTATTGAGATACCGAAGCCCATGAATATCCTATATGGGAGATACTTGAATAGGTTTAGGACTAACAATGAATCATTAACTAGATAATTTTTTAAACTTGGCGTGTTTAGGTGCAAATTTTTAAGAAGTAATCTGAAATATTGAATAAATGAGAAAGTAATATGAACTTTAACTAGAGTAAAGAGTATTCTTTTGACAGTTAGACAAAGCAAGTGATTGAGTGAAGAAATTGTAAGCACAACTGAAATCATCATCAAAATGATTCCTTAGAGTTTCGGTCATTATGGAGATTTAATTTGTGCCAAAGATGGACTTAAAGTTGAGATGGATTTGAACATAAAGGTGGAGTCAAGGATGCTTTTGCGGAAGTTGTTTTAGATACAAGTTTGGTCTTTGCAAATGAATTTTAACCCTATATGGGTTTGGGTCTTGATCATATGTTTGATTAATCAAATATTTTGAATGTTTGAAGTGTAAAACAACAAGGAGACCTTGACAATTAGCAGTCATTTATTACTCGATCTTATCTTGGTATAAGTTAGATAAATGTTACTACATGCTTTTTGGATGTAGGGGGTCATAATACTGGAGTGTTAAAAATGATTTTTGTACTAGAGTTCATGGAATGCATAGGAATTTATCACTCCAAGCATGCATTATCGAAGGCCTTAATTGTGTATTTGTGCTAAAAAAATTAACTTGGTGCTTAAGTTATAACTTAGTGTTGAAGCTGGAACTCAAAGGTGAACTTAGTACATTAGGTTTTGAGCTTTATTTTATGCTCATAGTGTGGTCGCCAATCTCATATGGATTAAATTGGTTCGGAGGGAATTTAGGTGATTATGTACTGGTGTAATAAGTGTAAGATAGACAATAGAGAGACAACTGAGCTACTTTATTTAATGTTGTTGTTTTGAGCCTTTATAGACTAACTTTGGGTTAATGGGCCAATCGGCTTGGGTCATGGACATGGGTAAAGCCCATAGACTAAAAATTATCATTAACTATTATTTATTTATACATTTAGCTAAACATAATAAGTAGAAAAATATTAAATACATCTGACCATGGATGATTGAGTCCAAGAGTTAAAAGTTTGGTTTTTGTCCTAGATCAGGATTGATCCTCGAAGAAATTTGATCCTCTCACCACTATCACACTCAAATACAATCCTCACCATCAGGATTGACTCTCTATGTGGTTTGATGATCAACCTGACTTAGGTTAAAAAGAGGTACATTGGAACCTAAGAGTTGAGCATAACCGAAGACAATCGAATTTCAAAATTGGCTCACTACCCGATAAACAATAATGTTGTTGATTAAAAATATTTCATCTAAACCATGATTCTTAAATAAAGACAAAAAATACAAACATGAATAAGGTGACAACCTGCCTTAGAATATGGACCACTACCCGACAGTCGCATGTGTCAGTCTGCCAATAAACATTTCATCATTTGCCAGGATACACTTTGTACCCACCGAAGTTTAATTGAGAGTCGGATGTGATGTGATCATCATCATTGAGTCCATAAAGTGAAGATATAAGATCGACGCTTTGTGTCGACATAAAACATAATTGAATAATTTCAAACAAGACAAGGTTATTTGGTTTATCTGATTTTAAGAAGTGTAATGAGACAAAAGATTAACACTTGAAGAGATAATCTGGTATCAATATTCATTTTATAAGTTGTAAGTGCTTTGTAACAAAATATAATTGGTGGAGTGTTCAGTATTTGAAAATAATTCTTGTAACCTTCTATATTTATATATTGTGTATTTTGCATGTGGATGTAGGATTTCTTCACGATCTGAACCTCGTTAAATATATTGTTGTGTGTTTTTTTGTTTCTTTTTTATTTCTTTGTTAAATTCATGCTTCAAAACGTAAATAACCAAAGCTATGATTACCTCATGCGGCTTGTGGGCATAACTTTTTCGGATATTGTTGATGTACATAACAAGTGGTGTAGTGAGCATGGAGATCTGTCAAAATAATGTTAAGCATAAAACAAGGAAGAAGGACGAAGATCATTCAAGATCTTGAGTAAAATCAAAGGTAATCATAAAAATGGATTTTGTTAAGTTTGAAGTTAAGAAATTTAAAAGAGATAATGATTTTATTCTCTATATAATTAAGGTTAGAACATTCCTTGTACATATGGGAATATTTTCTTCCATTAAAGAGAACATTGCAAAGGACATTGATTATGAAGTAATGTCCAAGATCCATAGTGTTCTGATCTTGAGCATTGGGGATGAGGGGCTTCAAAAGGTGTCTGAAGAGTCTTTGTTCATGAGGAGTTGGAAGAAGTTAGATGTTTTTATATGAAAAAACATTTACAAATAGATCTTATGTTAAGAAATAGTTGTATACATTGCCAATGAATGATCACAATGAGATTCTAAGAAACTTTGGCACATTTCAATAGAGTCATTCTTGATTTGAATCTCTTTTGTGTCAATTTAGAAGATGAGGTTGAATAAATAATTATCTTGAGTTTTCTTTTAGAAGTGTATGCGAACGCTTTTAAAAACATGCCCTAAGGCATAGATTCCCTCGCTATGGCTGAAGCTAAGAGTGCTTTAAACTCGAAAGATCTTTAAAATAAGTTAATTTAAAAAAAAAGAAAATCTCACAGTCTCAGGATGAGTGTGAGTAGATGGCCTCGATGAAGAATTTAAAGTAATAAATGTGATAGTTCTTGGGTGAAATGTTTATTTTTTTTAGAATGAGGTTCATATCAATAGGAACTGCCCCAACAACATGAAGGAAGATAACTATCTAAAGTACAAATCTAGAGATGTTGGAATGGTTTCGAATGATTGTGAATATATTGACCATTCAATGGTCTTTTTTTGCAGGTGCAATAACAAGTGGGTTCTCAATTATTGGGAGTCATTCCATATGACTTCTTACAAGTATTGGTTTGAAAACCTGTAAGTGTTCGAAAGTGATAAGATCATGTTAAGGAATCATGTATGTTGTATTTTTAAGCGAATGATGAGTATTAGTTTCAAGTGATCTACTAGATTGGAAGAATCGTTTTTAATAAATGTGAGGTATGTCTATGAACTTAAATATAACATTCTTATTATATGTATGCTAGACGAGGAAGGGTTTGAGTATAAGGCTAGAAATGGCTGAATTAAGGTCTTTCAAGACTCATATATTGCTATAGAGGCAAGCCGAACTTGTGATATTTTAGTTCTTGATAGGTCCTGAATAGAAATGGAATTTAGTGGTGCAAATAAGTCTATTGAGATACTGAAGCCCGTGAATATCCAATATGATAGATACTTGAATAGGTTTAGGACTAACAATGGTAAGTTATTGGTCAATGAATCATTAACTAGATAATTTTTTAAACTTGGCGTGTTTAGGTGATTTTTTTTGAGAAGTAATCTGAAATATTGAATAAATGAGAAAGTAATATGAACTTTAACTAGAGTAAAGAGTATTCTTTTGACAGTTAGACAAAGCAAGTGACTGAGTGAATAAATTGTAAGGACAACTGAAATCATCAAAATGATTCCTTAGAGTTTCGGTCATTATGGAGATTTAATTTGTGCCAAAGATGGACTTAGAGTTGAGATGAATTTGAACATAAAGGTGGAGTCAAGGATGCTTCTTCGGAAGTTGTTTTGGATACAAGTTCGGTCTTTGCAAATGAATTTTAACCCTATATGGGTTTGTGTCTTGATCATATGTTTGATTAATCAAAGATTTTGAATGTTCGAAGTGTAAAGCAACAAGGAGACGTTGACAATTAGCAGTCATTTATTACTCAATCTTATCTTGGTATAAGTTAGATAAATGTTACTACATGCTTTTTGGATGTCGGGGGTCATAATACTCGAGTGTTAAAAATGATTTTTGTAATAGAGGTCATGGACTGCATAGATATTTATCACTCCAAGCATGCATTATCGAAGGCCTTAACTGTGTCTTTGTACTAAAAATTGTAACTTGGTGCTTAAGTTATAACTTAGTGTTGAAGCTGGACCTAAGTGTTGAAGCTAAAACTAGGTGTTGAAGTCTAAGGTTTAAGCTTGAATTGAGTATCAAAGCTGGAAGTGGGTCGACACTTAAAAAATTGGAACTGCTGACTCTCTATGTGGCTGGATGCTCAAACAGAATTAGGTGTGTATGATATATACTCATGCCTAAGAGTTGAGCATATTCGAATACAACCTAATTTTGAGTTAGTGATGGAGCCAAAAGTGCATGTAACTCTCGTTAGGCTTAAGGTGTAGTAATTGGTGGTTGAAGGTTCTAAATATGCTTCTATTTTTCTTGGAAGGAACATGATCACTTCTGTGAGAAGATTCTGAATAGATGGAATACCTGTGTCATTGATTAACAAGGTTTAATATGGATTGTGAATTTGAAATGGAAACAATAAGTAAAAGCATGATATAACCGACATCTTGCGTAAAAAAATAGGTCACTACCCAACATCTATACATGTCAATGTTCCCGGAAACACTTCTTCATTTGGCTGGGAAGGGTATGTACCTAGCAAAATGAGATTCTAGAGAGAGATGTGTTGTGCTACTCATCTTTGACTATATATAAACTGAAGAGAAGATATTGAAGCTTTGTGTCTGGTGTGGATTGTTTTTGACTGAGGGTAATTTTGTCAGATGTTTTGTGGTGTTTCAAGGGTATTAAATGTTTAAGTGTTTTATAGTGAGAGATTTAAGCTGCATGGTTGTATTAAATATTCATTACCCTCATTAATGAAAGTGGTTGGGTATTTATACCCTTAATTATGGGTCATATGGGCTTTCGGGTCAAACTTATGGAATCGGGTCGAGTTCAAAAACCCATTAGTTTATTAAACAGATTAACAATATTTAATACTTTTGTCGTGTCCAATACCTTAGTGGGTGATTATTGTCCGGATTGCCCCTGTCCGGTTTCTACAGTGAGTGGTAAATATTTCTGGACTAATGAGTAGCCCCTTTTTTAGGTTTTGTCGAAGGCCTTTGTCAAGACCAAAAAATCCTCTTAAGCACTTGTAGCATTTTCCAAAACTGTTAATGTATTCAACTCAGGATATATCTGGACTGAATACTTCTTAGAAGTTCAAGATTTTTGCTATGGATCATGCGACACGTGTCACATTTTTATTTGCCTCACCAGCTGTTTTCCTCCTAAAATGGCGCTCCCACTAATCCCCAAAACAACCTCTTCATTTAATACCTATGTCGTCAACGCCGCCTTCAATCATTACTTTTACCTTTTCGTTTTCTCCTAGGTATTTGGTAATTTTGTTGCCTTACTAGTATAAATTACTTCTTTTCACTATTTTACCATCTTCATCACTTTCTCATTTCTCCATTTCAAAGTTTTTACTTCTCTTTTCAAAATTCTTCTTGTGTAGGTTTATGTTCACGGCAAGAAATGCATTGGTGAAATCTGGGTGACTTAATCTTTTAGAGTTAGAAAAATCACAAAGGGTTCAGCGAGAGAGACGTATTGATGCTGGTCTTCCAGTTTCTCCAAACGATAATCTTGAAACACCGTCTTCAGAAGTTGATCGAGGTTCATCTTCTGCTAAAAGTTCCAAACCCATGCGTTTGTTTCAACCAAGCATTTCGCCCATTCCATCAGGCTCCTCGGTTCAAGAGTCACAGCCCTCTGTTGAACGGGAAAAATATGTATCAAGCACAAAGAGACCCTCTCCATTCATTGCTATGGGGTCAGATACTGAGAAATCCCCAGAAAAAGTTATACTTCGCCAGACAAGCCGTTTAATAAAGGGTCAGGAGGCTGTCCCCCAATCTATGTCCCCAAAATCAGGGCCCTCTAAGTCTGGGATTAAGGACAAATCTACTAGCTCAGGGGCATCTATCAGAGTCCCAAATGACAAATCCTCTAGTCCCGAGGCTACTAGAATTAGCTCTCAGAATGAGCCCTCCGGAATTGAGCCCCTGCCGGACACCAGACCCCTAAGAGAGGGTGATTCTCAACCGTCCGGAAAACTTATTGAGCCAGCCACCAGCACTCCCCCACAAACAACGACTGATAAACCTTCCATGGTTGATGGAAAAGGTGATGGAGGACAGTATAGAAGAGGCTCCATTCGAGACCGACGTCTTCGGACAGACAGGGGATGCTGCCACTAATAAAAAAGGCAAGGGTAAAGAGAAGCTCTGTTTGAAACATCCGGACTGGTCGGAGTGCCTGGAAGGCAAAGTGGGACCCTACTTCCACAAGGTGAATGTGAAGTATCTGCTGGCCATGCAGAATATCAACTACGTCTACACTCATACTGTCGAGTTAGGTCGGATACAGACGAAGTGGGGGGATCCCTCAATATTTTAAGGTGAGGATACCGGTTACTCTAGAGACCCCAATGGACTGCAAGCTTAGCGAGATATTCATTTATACGTAGCTGTTTAACTGGGGGCTCAGATTTCCCTTGGGTCCAGAGATTATCTGTCCAAGCCAGCTGAGTCCCAATGCTTGGTACACTCTTATGGCATATATCATGGCTTCTAGGCTTTCCAAAATACCGCTTCCAATGGAGCAATTCGTTGCTGTGGCCAAGCTTCTGCAAGAACCACATCATCCCTTTTGACCACTACAACATGGGTGATAACTTTAAGGTCGTAGATGATTTGCTCGAGTCAGAGAAGAATTGGAACACTCAATTTCTGTTTATTAGTGGGGCTTGGGAAAACGGGAGGAAAATTAAGGCTGGTGTCAACCCTAGCATGCTCACCAGCAGATGGAAAAGCTCAGGTAAATATTTCATCATATTTGTCTTTCTTTCTTTATAATTTTTTTTTTCTGAACTGCTCTTCTTTTTCTTTGGGTAGTGTTGCCGAAGGAGTTCTCCGACTATTTGGAGGAGGGTCAAACTACATGTGCCAAGTTGAATGCTTGGGCTGCTGATAAATGGGGAAATCACTTCCATAAATGCTTCACCTCTAGCAATTTAGTGAGGTCCCACCTCTGGAACACAACAGGTCGGAGAGACCTTACTTGGGAGGAGCTGACCACTCTACCTCCTTCGGATGTCATCCTCCAGAGAAAAGAGGAGAAGGATGGCAAGTTGGCTTTGTCTGCTAGAGCAAAATAACCAAGTAAGATGAAGGGCAAGAAGGGCAAGAAGAAACAAGTTGTAACTGAGGTTGCTCAAGGTGGTGTTGAAGAGATCGTCCCAACAAGTCAGGAAGTGCAGGCCCAAGGAAGAATCGATGTTACTCTACTTCAAGTGGTTGAAGATGAGAGTATTAGGGAGGCTGGTGGACCTCCAAATCTTCCAAAGGCTCCTAAGAAGGACCGAAAGTGGGGAGCAGATGGTGAAGATAGAACAGCCAAGCAGAAGAAAATCTCCTCGGCGGATGAAGTCGCTCTCCGGCCTTCGGAGTCTCTTCCTCCGGTCGACCCAACAGACCCCATTTTGGCAGAGCCAATCCCAAGTGATCTTCATACCGGACAGGGTACCGGAGGGGATATCAATATTGACGGAGTAGATATCAGTGACTTCCAAAATATTTGTCTCCACTTTGATGATCTTGAAAAGGATGACTTTGCTGGCCCCTACCTTCCCCCAAGCTCCTCAAACATGGTTACCTTCAATGGTAAGTCTTTTTCTGTTTCAGGGGAGAATGACACGGTGAATTACTCCTTGCTGAGCAATATTTAGCCAATGCTCAACCTGGAGAGGCAAGTGCGAAGCCAATCTACCCTTATCAACACACTCAATGCAGACAAAGAGAGTTTATCTAATGATCTCCTTATCGCCAATCAGAGTGTTAAAGCATTGAGGAAAGAGCTCGAGGATTTGAAGAAGGGGAAAGAAGACTTGGCCACCAGGCTGGCCACTTCGGAGATAATTAACACAGAACTCAAAACCAAGTGTTCTGGCTTGGAGAAAGATCTCTCCGCTACGAAGGAGGAGATGAAGGACAATGATAATGTTATCCAAACTCTGTCCGGTGACAAGACTTCTCTTGAAGATGCCGTATCCAAACTCACCAAGGAGAAAGAGGATTTGATAAAGGAAAAGGAGAAGACAATCCAGGCCAAGATCGATGCATACACCAACAAGGTGTTAGATTTCCAAGAAGAGAGGTATGCCGAAGTCAAATCTGACATGGTCTTTCTTTTTCATCGAACATTCCCGAAGAGGACGCTCGGTACTCTATGAAAATATATGGAGTACAAAGATCTCCCATTCCATACAATGGAAGATGGTGATAAACACAACTATTCCAGTGGTTATGATGATACCACCGATGAGGAAGAAGGGACCGGAAAGAGCCCCAATGATGAACCCAAAGATCCAAAGAAGAAACAAGATGAAGCAGGAACACCTAAGGGAGACCAACCCTAACGTTTTAACTATTTTATGTTTTTCTTTTATCCTTATGTCAGACTAAAGTCCTTGGATGGCCAAGGAATTTTGGTAATTGTGTCCGGCTCGGGCTCGAACGAGCCTTTTTTTTAAACTTCAAAGTCCTTGAATGGCCAAGGCATTCTATATGTTTTAATATCATCCTCCGGTGTTAGCCGGGTATTTTTAATTTGCAAAATTCTCGCCTTGTTTTATGTTTGCGCAAATCTTGATGGATGATGTTTGAATAGCCCATAGTTATTTTACAAGTATTTTAAGGTGAAAGTATTTAAACTCTCCGATGACAAATGTTTAAATGGTCATCATTCCACCAGATCAATCTGATCTGTCAACGATACTTAGAAAGCTTTAAAGAAACTATAAATCAAACCACTCCGAATTTTTCAAGAAGGCATCAAATTTTATTAAAAAAACCGGACACCTCATTAAAACCTCCCTGCGCCACCAGGGTAGGAAAGAGTATGCCCCCTAATATTTACATGGACTTTAAACAAGTAAATATTTACATAACTTTCATTCTAGATACAACCAGAGGTGCTCAATGTTCCAGGGGTGGTTTAAGATTCTTCCATCTTTATCTTGAAACCTGTATGTCCTAGGCTTAAGCTTTTCAATGACCATATAGGGTCCTTCCCAATTTGGAGCTAGTTGGCGAACTGCTTCTCTTTAGTATGTAGGAAGACTTTTCTCAATACTTTATCCTCTGGTTGAAAATCCCTTCTTCTGACTCTGGAAGCAAACCTGCTTCTCATCAACTCTTGATAATGGGTGGCTCTTAGATGGGCCTTAACTATTTTCTCTTCTATCAAGTCCAGTTGACTTATGATTTCCACTTCATTAGCCTGTTCGGAAAAATTGTGGACTCTGTATGATGGAAGAGTTGCCTCTATAGGAGCAATTGCATCCATATCATATACCAAGGCAAACGGGGATTCCTGCATAGCAGCTCCAGGAGTAGTGTGGTAGGCCCATAGTACTTCTTGTAGATAGTTTGACCACTTTCCAGTAGCCTTTTCTAAATTCTTTTTAAGACCGGACAGAATGTTCTTGTTCGCCACCTCAACCTGACCATTCGCCTGTGGGTGGAAAGGAGAAGAGAAACAATGTTGAATGAATCTAGAGGCACATAAACTTTCCATATCCTTGTTATCGAATTGTGGCCCATTGTCTATGGTTATCTTTTGTGGAACCCTAAATCTGCAGCAAATATTAGATTAAATGAATTTTATGACAGCTTTTGAAGTAGTTCATGCCAAGGGGGCAGCTTCTATCCACTATGAAAAATAATCAATGGTTACAATGATAGTTCTGCACCCTCCGGTTGCCATTCGTAGAGGTCCCACCAGATCCATCCCCTAATGAGCAAAAGGTAATGGCTCAGAAATCGACTCCAATGGGACAGTTGGGATATGAATTTCATTACCATATCTTTGGCATGGATCACACTTCTTTACCAAGTCCTTGGCATCTTCCATTATGGATGACCAGTAGTATCCGACCAACAAGACTCTTTGGGTTAAAGCTCTATAACCACAGTGTGCTGAACCTTCACCATCATGCAGTTCGGACAGAATTATTTGGGACTCCTCAATCCCTAAACAATGCAAGAGAGGTATAGTAAAAGACTTCTTGTAAAGGACGTCTCTTATGATTAAAAAACCACGAGCCCTATACTTCATTTTTCTTGCTATTTCTTTTTCCGGAGGCCAAATGCCATCTGAAATGTATTGAAGAAGAGGATATCTCCAGTCTTTAAGTTGACCCAATTGTATATTTAAACTTTCCTCCTCTTCCTTTTTTTGATTGAATTGAATTGATGGGCATTCCTGCACATGAATCCAAGGGTAGGACTCAGAGTATGCTATAGTTGCCAAGGAGTCTGCTAGTGTGTTCTCTGTTATGGGTATGTGCTCATAGCTGATCTCTTTGAAGTTAACTGCCACCTCTTTAAGAATGAATAAATATTTAATCAACTACTCTTTTTTTGCCTCAGATTGACCTTGGGCATGATGGATAAGCAGCTGAGAATCACTCATTAACCTAACTTTTTTGGCTCCACAAATCTGAGCTAACTTCAAACCAGCTATAGTAGCTTCATATTCTGACTCATTGTTAGAAGCCCTGAAAGCAAAACATATAGCCTTGTATAGCTTTTCGCCGTACGAAGAGGTTAAACATATCCCATCACCACAACCCATGGTACTTGATCCACCATCAGTCCGGACAACCCATACCTTCTTAGTCTTTTCACCTGTAGCTTGTTTAGTACTCCTGTCCGAATAGAGCTCAACTAGGAAATCAGCAACAAACTGAGCCTTGATTGCAGTTCGAGGGGCAAAATCAATGTCATAGTCTCCCAATTCCACTGACCACTTGGTCATTCTGCTTGATATGTCTGCCTTTAGAAGAACATTTTTCAAGGGAAAAGACGTTAGGACGACAATAGAATGAGACTGAAAGTAGGGCCTCATTTTCCTGGCAGCAATTACTAGAGCTAACGCTAGTTTTTCGAGTTTTAAATATCTTTTTTCAACATCCATTAGGCTTTTGCTGATGTAGTACACCGAACGAGGATAATTGTCCACCTCTCTAACTAGCACCGCACTTATGGCACATTCGGAGACTGCAAAATATATATACAATGTTTCTCCATCTATAGGTTCAAACAAGGTTTGGGGGGAAGATAAATGCTTCTTTATTTCATCAAAAGCCTGGTCGCACTGTGGAGACCAGTTGAATTCTTTGGCACCTTTTAAAGTTTGGAAAAATGGGGCACACCTATCGAAGATCTTACGATAAACCGGGTTAGAGCAGCTAACCGACCCTGACAATCTTTGTACCTCTTTTATTTTCCGAGAAGGATCCATTTGCAGTAAAGCATTAAGTAGGTCCGGATCAAGTTGTATCCTTTTCTCACTTATCACATACCCCAAAAACTTCCCGGGCTTCACTCCAAAAACGCATTTTTCTGGATTTAACTTTAAATTAACTTTTACCAAGTTGGCAAAAGTCTCTTGCAGATCTGCCAATTGCAATTCTTCTTCCACACTCTTTACCATCATGTCATCAATGTAGATTTCCATATTTCTTCCAATCTGATCAGCGAATGCTTTGTTCACCAACCTCTGATAAGTAGCCCCAGCATTCTTTAATCCAAAATGCATCACCTTGTAACAATGAAGGCCCCTATCAGTCACAAAAGTAGTGTGTTCTTGGTCATTCAGATCCACTTGAATCTGATTATAACCAGAGAAGGCGTCCATGAAGGACAACAAATTGTTCCCAGATGTGGAGTCCACTAACTGATCGATCCGGGGGACTGGATATAGGTCTTTTGGGCAAGCCCTATTACGGTCAGTGTATTCAAACACTGGATTGGCTGTCCATAAAGGGTACTGAGATTCCTTTATGTGCCTTTGTAATCCGGTCAACCTCTTGAACTATGATATTACTTTCTCCTTAGAAAAATCTCTTCTCTTCTACACAACGGGTACTACATCTCTTCGGATGGATTGCTGGTGTGATATAACACCTGCAGGCACTCCGGTTACATTAGCATTGCACCAAGAAAAAACGTATTGATGGTTTAGTAAAAAAGATAACCCTTTGCTTTTTAGTTCTGATGTCGTCTTAGATCAAATCTTGACACTTCTTCCTTCAGCCAGAGAGTGAGTTTCAACCTCTTCAATTGGTATTAAAACACCAGGGGTCTCTCTGGGGTCATCAATTTCACCCTCTCCCCCAGCGGGCCCCTCCAACTGCTAATCTTCACTCATCCGAACCGCCCCCAAATTTCTAGGGGCCACTGCTGTTGCATAACATTCCCTTGCTATCTTCTGACTAATTCGGACAAGTCCTACTTGTCCTTGCACAACATATTTTAAACATTGGTGAACTGTTAAAGCCACAACATACATCCTGGAGAGCCAAGACCTTCCCAAAATGGCATTGTAGCATATGGGACAATCTACCACAACAAAAATTACTCTAACCATTTTCTTGAAAGGGCCCTTGCCCAAAAGAACCTCCTTCTCAAACTCTCCGACTACGTCCGCAGAGCTTCCAGTGAAACCCACAATAGACCTGTTTGAACGTTAAATTGATGCTGGATTCTTCATTTGTTTATAGGAAGTCAAAAAAAGGATAATGGATGAGCTGCCAGTATCCACCAAAATTTGTCTAATGTCATTGCCCCCAATGGATGCTCCTATTACCACAGCATCTTCATGGGGTCCAGTTATGTCCCTCAAATCATCTTCATCAAAAACAATGAAGGGAAAATGAATTAGAGATTTATAGGAGGACATGCCTCCCTCCAACTTAGTAGCCAGGGTATGAACATCCGTTTTCCTTGAAGAAGTAGTTGTTGCAGTCATTGTATCCCCCCAAATATGGTACGTGACTCAAAAAAGATTATGAGCCCGAAAACTGTCTTGGTGTGTTCTGTGATAACACCCACCTTATTCCGGGCTGGATCAGGATCCAAATATTCTGACTCCACAGCGAATTTTTCAATAATTACCATGGCCCCGTCGGGAGTCGACGTCCCTGCATTGTTTGTTGGGTCAGTCCAATGTGCATTATCAGGCCTATTCCCACTTCTTCTTGTAACATAAGCACCCAATTTTCCTCTTTCAATCAGATTTTACACCTCTTTTTCAATGCGATGCAATCTTCTGTGTTATGGCCAATATCATGATGATATTGACATAAACAAGTATTACGACTTTCCCTGGGAGATTGAAGTGCAGCCGGCTTCCTCAAATGTACTTTATCCTTTGTTTTGTCATAAATGGGTGCCATATTTTCTTTTAATTCGGGAAACCACTCCGGTTGGACCCAAGGCCCTCGCTGATTTCTGGGCTACTAGCTCTGAGCTGGTGCTGGGTAAGACTGAGCCTTGGCCCTGTTGGGACCCTGTCCGGCTTCCTTTGCCTTGTACCCGGACTGATTCTGGTTCTTCTTTGGTTCAGCTGGGGAAGATCTCACTTGCCTGTGCACCCTAATCTTCTTCATTTCATCCACATTGAATTGCTTTTCCACCTGATTTAGTAAACCGCCCCACGTCATGGCCTTCTTCCTGGTTACCGAATCGATGAAATTTCTAGGGTTCAGACCCTGTCTTAGAGAAGCTATTGCTACTTGCTCAAAGCAATCGGCTAACCCATTCTTGGTGTTCACAAACCGACTTATATACTCTTTCAATGATTCGTTTGGCTCTTGGGCACAATGGATAATAGTGTCTCCATTGCCCTTCACCTCCTTACTTCCCACAAATTGCCTCCGGAAGGCCACCCAAAAGGTATCAAAATTTCGGATGCAGCCTTGTGGCAGGCTATTATACCACTTCAAAGCACTCCCTGTAAAATATTGAGAGAATTCTCTACAAAGCAACTTATCATCATCGTCAAAATTCATCATAAAGTTTTTAAACTGCTCCAGATGATTATCTGGATCTTTGCTCCCATCATATTTTTCCATCTTAGTACTGTCAAACCTCTTTGGAAGGTTTCCGGATAGTATCTTGGAATAAAATGGAGACTGTCTCCAATTCCGGCCACGACTGAACACGGTATCCTCATTAGGAGTTGCAAAGATACTTGGTTCATCATAGAAAGCGAAAGGATCCATCAACAGCTGGTCTATATGTCTCCGACCATGGCTGTAGCTATGAGACGACCCTTTACCTAGATGCCTTTTCAAACTTCCATGCTTGTCCCTCTTTCTTGAATATTGTTTAACCAACATTTGCTTCTTCTTTGACCTGCCTTCATTATTGCTGGATGACAGGGACTCCTCAACTCCATCTTCATTCGATGAGCTACTAGAAGATTCTAAATCTGAGCTCTCCACCGGTTTAGACCGGTGAGACTTCTTTGAGCTAGTATGAGTCTTTTTAGTACTCACATGGGTCTTTGCTGATGGGTCATGCTCCCTTGGATTATCACTGTGGTGAATAGCTGACACTTTTGATTTTTCTTTCAAGCCCAACTCTACCTTTTTAGCAGCCCTCAAGGCTTCTATCTCAGCTTTCAACCTATCTCTCTCTTCGATCGTATATTCATCGTTTTCTCCCACCACTTCTGCCAAAGTTGGTGGCGCTACCTGTTCGTCCGGATTCATCAGAACTGGTTTTTCTTGCTGGTTTTGAATGCTAGATTCAGGCACCTTGTGCTCCCACTGTGGTCGCCAATTTGGTGTGGATTATTTTTTACTGAGGGTCATTTTGTGAGATGTTTTGTGGTGTTTCAAGGGTATTAAATGTTGAAGTGTTTTGTAGTGAGAGATTTAAGCTGTCTGGTTGTATTAAATGTTCATTACCCTCATTAATGAAAGTGGTTGGGTATTTATACCCTTAATTAAGGGCCATATGGGCTTTCGGGTCAACTTATGGAATCGGGTCGAGTTCAAAAAGCCATAAGTTTATTAAGCAGATCAGTAATTAGCTTAGTCAAAAGGTGTTTAGTTATTTAATACTTTTGTCCTGTCCGGATACCTTAGTGGGTGATTATTGTCGCGATTGCCCCTGTCCGTTTTCTACAGTGAGTGGCGAGCATTTCCGGACTCATCAGTGTCGACATAATAAAGACTTAAATAATTTTAAGGAGAAAAAATTCTTCGGCTTGTCTTATGGTATGGAGTGTAGTGAGACAAAAGATTAATATTTGTAGAGATAACCTAATTGTAAGTTGTGAACACTTTGTAACAAAAGATGAGTGGTTGAGTGTCGGAAAGTTTTTTTTGTAACCTAATATATATATATTGTGGTTGTTAACCATTGATGTAAGATTTTTTCATGATCAAAACCATGCTAAATCGTTTTTTATATGTTTAATTTCGTTTTTATTCACTATTGTTAATTTTGTGTTTGATTTTTTTTAAACACCGACATATATCTTAAAATCTCTGGAAAAATGCTCACAAAAATTACTATTTTTTGTAAAAAATTATTGTAAAACCTTATTCCAGACTTGTTTATATTTTGATTTAGTTTTTTTTATATCCCAAATATCACTTTGTTTAAAAAAGTATGTTATTCTTATTTATGTACGTCTCTACTTGGTTTATTAGTTCCATTTTCACTTTTTATTGATCACGTTTCATTTAAATTAACCACGTAGAATGTGATCATTCTCGTATTCGTATTGTAATAAAATTGTAAGAAATTAAACATAAAATTACTATTGAATTTATTGTTCCATTTAACTTGAAAACATAAATGGTATATTGATATTCACTTCTTAATCTAGTCTAATGATCAATACAAAAATCTAACTTGAAATGTTAAAATTATATTTTTATTTAATTCTTATTATATTAATCTACTTTATTTTATTTTGTTTGATGTTATTATCCACTTCCACTTAGTTTATTAAACGTAATTGAGATATGTGTTTGGTCTGAAATGTACGAAGATTGACAAACCTAATTATTTCAATTCGTATTTAATGTAAGTTAAAATTTAGTTTTTTCCTCTCACAAAATTGAATAATTCAAAGACTCTGTTCATATCATATTAAACAAACTAATGTAATGTAGTGAGTTTAAGAGAATTTGGTTTAGCAAAAGGTAGATGAGCTCGTGACAAAAAGGTATGTGTTCGACACATTCTACAAACATTTTATTGGTTTAAATTTGGCATCATGTGTGGTTTATCTTCTGGCGTTGGTTTGCATGTTATTAGCGTCAGATTGAGGGTTTATCAAGTGCACACTCGTTGAGTAGCGGCCACAGGTCTCTTAAAAAAACAGAAAGAGAAATTCCACTTATACTTGAATTTAAAACCCCAAATATTTGTTCAAGCCATAATTTTTTAAATGAAAGAATTTAATTTTTCTTTAACTCACACACCCGTGAACCTTTCAATCTAAATTGCAACTAAGTTTTGATAAGACGTGACTAATGTTGATGTTAGTATCATATTTTTTAGCGTACACATCAAAAAAACAAATCTTCATTTCATAATGTTATCATATGTTCTTTTTTTATTTGTATACGAGTGTTTCAACACTTAATTATCTTATTTAATTTTAAGGATTTGATATCGTTTAAAAGAAGAGTTGTTTGTGTATTGAATAGGTTTTTTCCCTTAAGTTATGCTTTTTATCTGTACTTTTTTAATAAATAGAAAAGCTTTATTAAATTAAATATTTTAGTAGCTTGGAAGAAAATCAAGCGCAAAATGTCGTTAACATGAGAAAATAAATAGATTGAAATTTCATGAACTCTTAATCTACTCAAAGAGCTCTTCATCATTGAAGCACTAAAGCTCCGAGCTTTTAATCTTTTAGGTATTGAATTTAAAATCAGCCATTGATGAGAAAATTAATCAATCAAGACTTCCCAATTGAATCAATGCTTTGCCTGAATAAAATTGCAGATGATCAAGTAGAAGGGATTAGTCAAAGAAGAGAAGCTAACAATCTAAAAGGAAAGGTCATCCTAACAATCTAAGACATCTTTGAAAGCAGAATCCTAGAAGGAAAACATGCAATTATTGACTCGGCATCATATCCATATGTAGGAATTCTAGAAAGGTTCAAATAGGACTGAAGTATGAGTTAAAGGTTCTTGAATTGCTAATAAATTAATTTTATCTTTGATGATCATGGACTTTTGTCCTATGATTGTAGACTTATTTTATATGCCTCTAACATTCTAGTTCGCTCTATCATCCTTAAGAAGAGAGGTTCAAGGATTATATTTCCCTGAAAAATTTCAGAGATTTGATGACAAGATTTCTAGGTTTTTTTCCTTCTAGCCTCTTTTGTTTTTTTGTTCAAAACTTCCACGAATGCATTATCAGTTTCTTTAGGACTAAAAGTGGGAGATATTTCAAGGCTACCAATGTTACTCTCGTTTGGAGTAACATTACCAAAAGTTATGGTTTTATAGTCTTCAGAAGTGCCTAAGTTATAACCAAATTCCAATGTTTGAATGACTTTAATGATTTCCTAAGCTTCTAGAGATTTTGAGTCGCGGTGTTGATTAGATTGATAGCTGGAAGAAGTTTCTTTAGCAATAATGATCCCTTGATTCTTTTAAGTGTTTGGACTGTCTTTTATATTTTTCTTAGAGACTTCCTCATTCCTTATTTGAGCAATAATGATAATTATCGATTTGATTCTTTGTTGGTTAATTGTTTGCTGACTTTTAGGTCTGCTTTTTAAATTTTGTAGCTTTGATTGTCTTCTTTGTTGGTAGGCTCATCAATAGCAGGATCTTTTTTGTGCAATTTGTTTACAGTTTATTTATTGCACTTGTCTTTGTCATTGCCCAAATGGAAACACCGTAAACAATATTTTGGAAGATTTTTGTAACTAATGGTTGACCAGCAGCCTTAGTTGTCTGCAAAACCAACCCACACTTTGTGTTGAATCTTTGTGGATCCATCTATTTCTATCCATGCATAACATGCATTGAAAAAAAATATGTTTTTTTCTTTCGATATGACAATATTAAGGGATTTCCAATATTATGGGACTTGTATAATTTTACCCGAGACAAGAGTTGTATGGTATTTGTATCTTGAATTAAAATCAGTTCACCATTTTAGAAGCCTCATAATAGAGTCACCTTAGTCGAGATTATCTTAGACCATAGTTTGCAAATATCTTCTTTGTTGTCAAATTCCAAAATAATATGTCTTGAATCTTATATTGAGATGTTATATTCGCCATTGAATTTGAAGTTATTTAAGAAATCATAAAGAAGTTTTCTTTTAGAAATCCCTTTTGAAACTTTATTGATCAAGGTGTGCTTAGAATCCTTGGTGAGTTGGTTTGTAACCTGCTGATCATACGAAGTCGATATATGATCAATTTTCTCATATATATTAGTTGGCTTGAATTCCCTCGAAGTATCAGTTTTCTTTAGTAATTCAAAATAAGATTTTGCGTAGTTGAAAGATTAATGTAGTGTTGTTTATGTCTTCTCTATTGTGCAAGTGTATCTTAGTAGTAGGAAGATAAGGAAATCTTCTGTTGAAAGGTTATTGTTGTTGAAGTTTTCCATCCAGCAAAAAAGAACAGCCAAGAAGGAACCAGATTAATCAGCACAATACAATCAACATGAAGAAGAGAAAATAAGCCCAGAGCAGCAAGAAAAAGAGATTACAGCTGAGAGAAGAAGACGACCATAAATCATAGTTATTAAATAGGCCTTTATTGTAGATCAAGAAATGAAATTTTGGAGCGTCTCCTTCCCTTATGTTTTTTATTTATATTTAGTTACTAGTAAAATTTTGGAAACTTATTCGAACAAGCGCAACATTTTTATATATTTCTATTTTATTTTATAATTTTTATCTAGTGTATAAACTGAATTTTAGTTGTGGCTTACTATTTAATTATTTTAAACTTTGACATAAAAATACAAAACTAATCCAAACTTACTTATTTGTTAGTTAAACTATCAGTGCTTGGACTAAAAAAAGACAAACGAAATATTTTATGACAAAACAAAATAATAACATCGTTAAATAAAGAGGTTAATGATATTAACATTAGAGATGTGAAGTGGATATTAAAAATATTATCTTGTATAAAATAAAAAATATAGTTAAAAACATTGTTAAAGATATTAACGATGTTACATTAGAAATGTTAAATCGGTATTAGACATATTACATTATATAAAATGGATTAAGTTTTTTAAAATACATAAGCAATTAATAAATTTGTATTTTTTTCATGAGAGAGTAGCTTTATATCTTGAATTTATATTTTTATAAATAGATACTTGGTTTGTTTGATTTGGACATCCAAAAAATTGAGCTTTATACCCATTATTTCAATACATCATGGTGTTTTCTTGTCATCTTCAATTATCTTCATGGATCTTTCTCGATACTATAATTTTTACCCATCATAATATAGTTTAACTAACTAATTTCATAACTCAGTTATCCAACCACCGTAACCAAGACATCAACGCCCTGAAAATCCTCAAAATAAGTAGTGGAATACTAATGTTAACTCCCAATATAGCATACCTCCTAATTTTCCCATTTAGAATCCCTGCAACCAACCCTGCATACCATTTGGATACCTACATATGTCAAAACTTAGTTGTGTTCCCAGTCCTATGAACTACCCAAACACTTATATCCCAAAAATACCATAATTTTCTACTCAAATATCTATTGGAGGAAGTGAAGGGGATACCCCTACTAGTTTTGTATATAGAAAATCTACTAATAAAAAACAATACGGGGTTTAGACTAGAGAGGATAATAAATATTAACTATATGGTTTTTTCCACTATAGTAATAATAGTATAATTTGGAAGAACTAAATAGGTGAAACTTTCTAGCAAAGATTTGAAGACTTCTATCTCAGAAGACCGAAATTCCAAGAACGTGAAGAAAAGCCAAAAGTCATTATCAAATGATCAATAAAAATATTGGTATTTTGTTGGTTTTTACGGTGCTGCATGTAGAGATAGGCGTAGTGGTTGTTTTGAGAATTACTACATTTCTAAGGTTGTAAATATATAACATCAATCGAATGGAAAAACGTTTAAGATATTGGAAGAATATAAGTTAGTTTGTGATTGTCCGCAATATATGACAGGAGCCCTTGAATCTGGTAGTAGTGAATCGAAGAGAAAACATTATGTTGACTCGGCTGAGTCCTCCTATAATTCATTTATAGGTCCCGAAGGTAGGATTAAAAAAGGTATGTATGCTGCAATTATGGACCAATTAGAGAAATAGAAATTTTCTCGATAACAAAGCATCACTACAAAAAAGAGAGGAGATTCTAGCATTGCAATGTTAAAATGATGATATTGATGAATACATAGTAGCATTACAAAATAAGACCATGTTGCATCATCCATTAGCTACAACATGTTTTTATTTAATCAATTACTTTGGAATCCGGAGGCAACGCGATAATATAATGTGTTTCAGAATTATTATACAATTCACCAACTAATTTCTCGCATGATAAGACCATGTTTTATGAAGAGATAAACTTTGTCTTGATAGTTTCCACAATCCACTAGTTATAACATGCTTTTATTTAATTAATTCATTTAGAATCCATAGACAACAAGATAAAACAATGCTTGGTCTGAATGATTACACAACTCTCACATTAGTTTATGACATGATTAAACCATGTTTTATGACAATATAATATGTTATCTTACTAGTTTCCACCATCAACTAGTTATAATATGTTTTTACCTAATTTATCTAGGATAATAAGACCATGCTTGGTCATAAGATATGCTATCTTCTTAATAATTTCCATCATACAATAGCTACAATATGATTTTATTTAATCAATAATCCAGAGACAAGAAGTTAAGACAGTGTTTGGTCCGAATTATTAGACCATATTTCCCACTAACTCCTGACAATATCGGATAATTCTTGTTTGAATATTTACACCATATTTACCACCGAATTCTTACAAGATAAGAGCATGGTTTATGACAATATAATATGTTGTTTACATGTCCCTATCCTTCACTAGCTAGAAATTAAATTACATTGGTAAACAATTTTGGAATACACAGATAACAAGATTATAAAAACGATATTGCACATCATATTAAAGTAAAAAAATATTAGATCCTCATATCTTCTTCTTCACATTATCTTATTCATATATTCTAATAATTTAATAGCACAAAAAATTAAATTTCTTAGAAAAATAATTTAAGATATGTAAAAAAAATGGGACTTAGACGGATCCATGCTCAACAAGAAAAAAGAGCTTATCGAGGAGATTCAGATGCTAGAGAATACTTCACATACAAGAATAACTATTATGTGAGATCATACGTCTCCCCATCGAAGGATAATGTCCAATTATTTCGACAAACCATGAAAATACACTAAAAACGTTAGTGAGAAGAAGGTTTCATATAAAAAGGCCATTATTTGTCGCAATTGTAGAAAGACTCTTGAATCACAACATCCTTTTAATCAATGGTGCAGGTAAACTTGGTTTGACAAGTATCATGAATTGCACAAATGTTATATGCATGCTTGCGTATGAAGATACAACAGATGATTGCGATGAATATATCAATATTTGGTTTATAACTGCAACGAATTCTTTTAAATAATTTTGTGAGAGTATAATTACCTTGTTTAACGATAAATAATTAAGACATCCCAACATGGCTGATTTGGAGAGGTTACTCCATGTTGGTGAAAACTAGGGTTCCACGACAATTTTTGGAAGTACATATTGCATGCACTCAGAATGGAAGAATAATCCTAAGGTGTGGCATGGATAATTTACTAATGGATATAAGAAAACATCAACAATCATCCACAATTGATCAATAATTGCGTGTGTTGTTTTGGTAAAATATAAATTATTTATTTCACTAAAAATTGAGTTTTTTTTTAAATCGAACCAAATTTACTTTTATAAATTAAAGTGATACTATATTACGTATTATATTATTTAAATAATTATTTAAATAATTATATATTTAATATAGATATTAATTAAGTAAAGAAGAGAAGAGAAATAAAACAATAGCGTATGATACATGGTAGAATAACGTGGAAGAGAGAGAAATATGGTCTGTATGTTGAATAATTTTAAAAAACCCATACTTTATGCAGTTGAGACTTTTTAATTTTTGATTGGAGATTATACTGATGCAGCAAAAATGTGGCCAACTATTTTGAGATTATCAAACCATTTGGGGTACATAGTCTAAGGAAGAAGAACACTAGAAGTAATTTTTTGCCTAAGAATCTAGGCATATTTCAAAAACAAATATAGAAATCTGTGGGTTATGAGAGTTTTTTTGTAGTAAAAAAGCAAACCATGTTGGTTTTTGCTGAAGTTTTGACAGTGTATTTGGGACATCTATGGCTTTGACCCAACCGTTTGGATTCTAATTTGATGCTACGGTTCGGAAGAAACTACTGCTAAAAAATACAATATTTTAATAGTAAAACAATTACTTTGATTTGGATTTTAGTTTGGACTTTGATTTTGCTTTTGTTTAGATTGGATTGCGATTTTGAGTGGATTTTGTTTTTGTGTTGATTTTGGTTTTGGATTTGGTAGTATTTTTGTAATTTGGAATTTGGTGCAGAGATTTTGATTTTGATTTTGATTTTAATTTTGATTTGGATTTGGATTGGAAATTATATTTTTATTTGGTATTTTGATTTCGTTTGGTCTTAGATTTGTTTTTGTTTTGAATTTGGTTTTGGTTTTGGTTTGGTTTATGATTTGGATTTTAATTTGGATTAGGTTTAAGAATTCAGTTTTGGATTGAAATTTCTGTTTTAGATTTCATTTGGATTTGGATTTGGATTTCGTTTTGCTTTTGAGTTTTTTTTATGGTTTTGGTTTAAGATTTATGAATTGGGAATTAGAATAGAAAATTTAAAATTGAAAATTTAAAATTAGAGTTGGGAATTTAGAATTGAAAATATAAGATTTAACATTTTATATTATGATTGAGATTTGGGAGTGGACAAGGTGATAAGGTGGAATAAGATGTGAACAAGAAATCGTTTGAAATATATAAAAAATATGGCATTTAATATCGTTGAAATTCGTTTGCAGAAGGCTATTTGAGAGTCTCTATGATTATACCCTACTTTTTTCTTGGACAAAGAATATTCTGGATGGCTATTCGAGGGTTGTTGCTTGTGTGTTGTTTAAACAAGGGATCGTCCTCGTTTTATTTGCGGGAGATGTTACGAAAATATTATTTTTTATCCTTGAGGGTTCTTCTAGCTTAAATTGGGTCATATATTTAAGTTAAAGAAGCGACCTAAATCCTATATAGGTGAGATATGAGAATGATAAGTCGTATAAAAGTAAGAACATATCTCCATTATTATTAGGCTTTTTGGGAGAGTAAGTGAACAATGCCATACTATTATTGAGATAATCTTGGTTAATACACATATACAAAACCGGAATATATAGTCTCCATATTGCCAATAATTATATAAGATCTTGAGGTATAGACAAAACGTCGTGTGGGTGAAATTATCAAGTGTCAAACATAATATAGCAGACATGATCAAGATCAAAATATGTTGTAAAAATCTCTAAGATAGATAGTATGGTATGATTAAAGTGATCATATAGATCTGTTGTAAATCTTTATAGCTATCATGGTGAACTCTAAGACAATCTCATTAGAGTGAGAGGATAAGATTCAAATGAGAGAATGCTAAATGGTATTTGTTTATAGATGAGGATTTACTTGGTGAGACTAAAGTTCCTTATCGGTTAGACATGGGAAAGATATCTCCACTTGTATGAGATCGTTTTGGAGTGGACCAAAAGAAAATCTGTGCGGGTCTTGAGTCCCAAAGCACGCAATATCATACTTGTATGAAGATCAGGTTGGTTCAAACTACAGAATCATAATATACGGTCCTTATATAACCAACATATATAATGAGGTGGAGGTTGGTTCTGAACTGCCAACCTCGTGAAAACCACCAACAATAAAACTCAACTCTTGTTTCAACTATAGTTCATCAATCACCCTTGTGCAATATTAACTTCATTATCCTTAATCTACCCCTAACCTATACCCTCGCATGATCCGGCTATGCCAAGATAAAACAAAATTTCCGAAAACCGAACTATTTCTCTAGGTAGATGTCATGATAATCGAAGAAAGAAACGAATTATCCATTATATTTACACATAATTAACTAATAATATGGTAAAAAATTTGAAAGCGACAAAGACTTTGTGCAATTTCTAAGATCGTTCTCCTTAACAAAACCTCGAAAGAAAGAAACTAGATTATGAAAGTACCAAAATGACACCGGTTATTGGACTATAGATTATATTGTATGGAAAGAAGAGGTCCAAAGCACGATTGAAAATGATAAGTTGATTGAGTTTTTCAAAGTTCGACCGGCTCATGCACGAAGTTATGTTAGATTCAAATTGAAGCAATGCGATGCAAGAGTCGAGACTTTTAAACGTGAAGTTCCATGAACTATACCTTAGGAAAAACAAACTATATCAATCTTGGACAATATTGTTTCACTCTCCGATATGTCCGAAGAATACTTGGACCCTGATCTTAACTGACACATGATAGGAAACATTATTGGAGGTGACTCATTATATGAAATGACCAATACTTTATGAAGATGAATGTTGGAAGTCTTGAGTTATTATATTGGGCGAAGACAATGACCTGTTTTTACCGAGCCTCATACCCCCTTATCATCTTTGATGATGATGATCTTAAAAGAGTGAAAGATCATCACGAGGACATTATACTTAATACATACTTGATTTGTACCATGCACGACCCAATTATCAAGCTTATTATGTAATTAATTCAGACCCTAGTACTAAAAAACGCTCAGACAAACCAGTAACTGAAACTTAGTTTATGAAATGTTCAAAAATGTTCTTAAACAATAAAAAAAATTATTTAACTATTAATAACATTCAAATTGTGACATTTATGCCGCAAACTATATAATTAATTTAATAAGTATTAGTACTACAACTGCAACCAAACTATAAATGACAACTCCAAACTAAAAGCTTAATCTTCTCGACATTTTGCATACTTGACCGTACGATCCTCGTACTCTAAGTTAGTCATCAAAATTCTTCATCCATCCCTCCCACCATTTCTCTCTCTCTCTCTCTCCCTCCCTCTCCCTTATAATTTTCGCGACCTTCGCACAACATCATGCCAATACTATTGCTTAAATTTCATCCATAGTATCAACACCATATGTTGTGGCCACTGGAGTGGATTATATCATTGTGATTAAGAAGAACCAATGACATGAATCCAAATTATACATATGCATTTTTTTCCATCAAGTAGTTGGTCACCGCCATTAAATGGTCAGCACAAACACGTTATGTTTCCGGAATCGTATATCAATGAGGACTGTGATTCAAAATCCCTCGTTTTGAGAGAGGAAGGCGACGTTGCTTCCTCTATTTTGATTAGAATCTATCAGCTACACACAAAGAAGATATCTTACATGAGAAACATCTTCAACATCAGCGTTCATGGCCGCGATCCAAATAATGATCAATTGATATTTTTCAAATTTGTCATCCTAGACACCATCAAGCTCACTCACAGAAACTATCCCCGTACCATTGTCAACATGACCAAGCTCCATATAGGTTCGAGCTTCATATAAGAGTGTGAACATGTATATAAGTTTCTCTCGTAGTGTCGCATAACCATCCTTTTGTCACATAACACTTCTACTGATCAATTCGCATGGAACCAACATGCAGTTTGGAAAAGGAAAACATACCTAAAATATCGTCTGAGTTAGAATAGTTGGAGAAGAAGAAGTTTCAGAGAAGGAGAAGGTGGCTGATGGTTGTTGATGTGTGGTCTAGGGTTTGACAGATTTGGAGAAGATGGAGGCTGGTGTTTCGATCTAGGGTTTGGAGGAACAAGAGTGTGTGAAGCTGGTCTTAAGTCTCTTATATGATTGGGCTGTGTTTTGGACCGGGTCGTGGGCTGATGACCTAAGCTCTTGTATTGGACCAAAGGCTTAGTCTTGTTGATTGTTTTGAATAGGCTGAGTTTGTTATTAGAGTCTAATACAATAACAAATTGTATAACAGCTTCTAACTAAATTCTGTTACACATTGAACAGAATTTAGTGACTATAAATATTATATTTGTAAATACAGATTGTAGAGAAAGATTTAATAAAAAGTTCAGTTACATATCTTCTTCTTCCAATCTTCATCTCTCTCTCTAGATTCAACTTGGTATCAGAGCAGGACTCTTCAATGATAGGGACTGACTCACTATGCTTCAGCTCAGGATCTACTGAGCAGGTTACGTCTTCAATGGATCACCTGTTGACAAACAAAAACAACGCAATGAATCAGATGAATGCATTCACAAGTCTCAGGTTGGACAGAAACAACTTTCTTCTAGGGAAGACTATGGTGTTGCCTACAATTAGAGTTAACAAGCTAGGAGGTTTCATAAGTGGTGAGAAACCTTGTCCTCCCAAGCTTATAATTGGACCAGATGGTTCTCTAATTGATAAGTCAGAATATGACAACTGGATTGCTAAGGACCACTTGCTGTTGGGATGGCTGTACAACACCATGATTGCTGAAGTTACATCTCAGGTGATGGAGGAGGAGTCCTCCAAAGGTCTGTGGGATGCGGTGGTAAGGCTGTCTGGCTCTCAAACGAAGTCCAGAGTGACCTTGTTTAAAGCCGAATTTCAAAGAACCAGGAAAGGAGCTAATTCTATGGAGGAGTACCTAGCTAAGATGAAACACATTGCTGATAGTCTGGCTCTAGCTGGTTCACCTATTTCTCTAAATGATTTGGTTTCACAGGTTTTGGCAAGTCTTGACAGTGAATACACTCCTATTGCAGTCCATCTAGGTGACAAAGAGGTTCAAAATTGGCTTGATCTACAAGCTACTCTTCTTACGTACGAAAGCAGGCTTGAACAACTAGGTAAAATTCAGGTTGCTATGGCTAATTTGAGTCTCACTTCTGTTAACAAGCCAGAAACTAAGTCTTCTGGTAACAACAACAAAAACTATGGTTCCAATTCAAGGTATGGAAATAAAAATCAAGGCAGAGGCTCTAGAGGAAGGTTTTCCTCAAACTACTCTAACAATTACAGGGGGTAGAGGTCCTAACAGAGGCAGAGGTGGTAGGTTTAACTACTCTAACAACAAACCTACTTGTCAAATATGTGGCAAGTTTGGTCATGGGGCTGCTTATTGCTATTTTAGGGATGACCCTAATGTGATGGGACAAATGCCAACAGATCACCAAAGAACTGACCAGGATCAAAGTGTGATGACAGTCTCACAAGAGTCAGGGAATGGTGATGAAAGTTGGTATGTTGACAGTGGTGCTAGCCACCATGTCACCAACTCAGCCAAGATGCTGAACCAGAAAACACAGTACACAGGCAATAAAACAGTGATAGTGGGTAATGGTAGTAAACTGAACATTTCTAACTTAGGTAAGACTTGCCTATCTACTAAGACCAACAAACAGATCCTCCTAAACAGTGTGTTACATGTGCCCTATATCAACAAAAACCTAGTTTCTGTTTCTCAATTAACTCTTCATAATAATATTTTTATTGAGTTTCACAGTTCTGGATGTTTTGTGAAGGACAAGACAACCGGGATGATTCTACTTAAAGGCAGGGTTGAAAATGGGCTCTATAAGTTGGAGGACTCTTCTATTCCTAGGACTACTAAGGCAGCATTTCCTAAGTCAAATTCATTTGTTTCTCATGTGTCTGTTCTTACTAATACTTCTGATTCGCTAAAGGTTGGGTGGCATAAAAAACTGGGCCATCCTTCTAAACGTGTTTTGTCTATTGTGATGAAAAGTTGTAATCTACCTACTATTGCTAGCAATGAAAAGCTTTTCTGTGATGATTGTCAATTAGGAAAGTCTCACTCCTTACCTTTTTCTAATTCAGTCTCACACTCTTTTAATGTCCTAGATTTGATTCATTCTGACTTGTGGGGACTTGCTCCTGTCCTATCTACTTCTGGCTATAAATTCTACATATTATTTGTAGATGATTACAGTGTGTTCACATGGCTATATCCACTTAAACTTAAAAGTGAGGCTGTGATTGTGTTTAAAGAGTTTAAGACTCTAGTTGAAAATCAGTTTGATAAAAAGATTAAAGTTTTTCAGTCTCACTGGGGTGGTGAGTTTAGGTTGTTTCTATCCTTGGCTAAAGAATCAGGGATCCAGCTCAGGACATCTTGTCCTTACACTTCTGCTCAAAATGGGAGAGCAGAAAGGAAGCACAGACATGTCACTGAGACTGGTCTGACCCTCCTAGCTCAGTCTGGTCTTCCTCACAAGTTCTGGCCAGAAGCTTTTCACACTGCTGTTTACTTGATTAACAGGTTACCTACACTCACTCTAAAAGATATGTCTCATTTTGAACAGCTTTTTGGATCTAAACCAGACTACATGTTCCTAAAAGTCTTTGGGTGCACTTGTTTTCCGTGTCTTAGACCCTATCCAACTAATAAGTTTTCAGTTTCACTCAGTCAAGTGAGTCTTTTTAGGGTATAGTGGGGTTCACAAATGGTACAAGTGTCTCAGTCCTAGTGGGAGAGTTTATGTGTCAAGGGATGTCATTTTTAATGAAGGTGAGTTCCCATGTATGTCTGGTTTCCTAAACACTAAGTCCTCTGTGTCTGCCTCTAGAGTCTCTTGGTTGCCTAAGTTTCCTAATCTATATATGCCAACTGAGAGTTCTACACCACAACATATCAACAGTCACCAAAACAGTTACCAACACCCAAATACTAACCAGCCCTTACTTTCAAACCAAATCGACACAAAAAATTCATATATACCTTGTAATAACTCACCTGATAGCCTTGACACCTCTTCACAAGCCCAAACTGATTCCCAAGATCCCACAGCTACTCAAAACTCCTTGCTCAGCATCTTACCTGAAACACAACCATCAAAACCTGGTGAGTTATTCATTGAACTACCTTTTGACAGAATTAATAATCAAACTACCTTTCAAAATCTATCTAACAGACACCCTATGACCACTAGAGCTAAAGATGGTATTTCAAAACCTAAGCATATTTACTCAGGAACTACTATTACATCTACTACCACTGTTAAAGAACCTACTAAGTTTTCAGAGGCTGTTTTATGTCCTCAATGGGTTCAGGCCATAAAGTGTGAATATGATGCTTTGATAAACAATCATACTTGGTCTCTTGTTCCCCACAGTAGTAACATGAGTCTGGTGGGGTGCAGATGGGTGTATAAGGTTAAATATAACCCAGGAGGGTCTGTTCAACGCTACAAAGCTAGACTTGTAGCTAAAGGCTTTCATCAACGGCGTGGGGTTGACTTCAATGAGACTTTCTCACCAGTGATTAAAGCCTATACGATAAGGTTAGTGCTCACTATTGCTGTGTCTAGAGACTGGGTCATCAGCCAACTTGATATCAATAATGCCTTCTTGAATGGTCATCTCAAAGAACAGGTGTACATGGTATAACCTCTAGGTTTTGTTGATCCTAAATATCCTAATCACATATGCAAGTTAAACAAGGCACTGTATGGACTGAAACAGGCACCTCGAGCCTGGTATTCCAAGCTCAAGGATACACTGATCTTATGGGGTTTTCAAAATTCAAGGGCTGACTACTCTATGTTCTTTCTACGGTCTAAAGGTGTTTTTGTCATTCTACTGGTCTGTGTAGATGACATTATTGTCACTGGTAATTGTCCCTCTTATGTGTCCAGGTTTATTCAGAAGCTCAATTCTGAATTTGCTCTAAAATATATGGGGTCTCTAAGGCTTTTTCTGGGTATTGAGGCTCACAGAGATGAGTCTGGTCTCTACTTGACTCAAACACAGTATATTAAAGACTTACTCGTTAAAGAAGGCTTGTCCAATGCTAACTCCTGTGCAACTCCAATGAAGGTGACTCCACCCCTCTCCAAAACTGATGGTGAATTACTCGAGAACCCTACAAGATACAGAAGCTTGTTAGGATCTTTATAGTACCTACTGCACACTCGACCTGACATTGCGTTTGGTGTTAACAAACTCAGTCAGTTTCAACAATATCCTACTAAAATTCATCTACAATGTGTAAGACGAGTTCTAAGATACTTATCTGGTACTAAGACGATGGGGCTCCACATCAACTCGAGCGACTCTCATCAACTTACAGGTTTTACTGATGCCGATCGGGCTGCCTCGTTGGATGACCGTCGATCTGTTGGTGGATATTGCGTTTTTCTGGGTGACTCTTTGATTTCGTGGTCTTCAAAGAAACAAAGGATTGTCTCCAGATCGAATACAGAGTCAGAATACAGATCACTTGTAAATCTGGCCTCTGAACTCATCTGGGTACAATCTATGCTTCATGAGATTCATCTTGATCTTCACAGAGCTCCAGTTATCTATTGTGATAACCTTGGAGCGAGCTCTCTTGCTTCAAATCCTGTTTTTCATGCTCGAACAAAGCATGTCGAGTTAGATCTACATTTCATACGAGATATGGTAACCCAAAACTTACTAGATATACGGTACGTACCTATATGAGAAACATCTTCAAGATCAACGTTCATGGCCGCGATCCAAATAATGATCAATTGATATTTTTCAAATTTGTCATCCTAGACACCATCAAGCTCACTCACAGAAACTATCCCCGTACCATTGTCAACATGACCAAGCTCCATATAGGTTCGAGCTTCATATAAGAGTGTGAACATGTATATAAGTTTCTCTCATAGTGTCGCATAACCATCCTTTTGTCACATAACACTTCTACTGATCAATTCGCATGGAACCAACATGCAGTTTGGAAAAGGAAAACATACCTAAAATATCGTCTGAGTTAGAATAGTTGAAGAAGAAGAAGTTTCAGAGAAGGAGAAGGTGGCTGATGGTTGTTGATGTGTGGTCTAGGGTTTGACAGATTTGGAGAAGATGGAGGCTGGTGTTTCGATCTAGGGTTTGGAGGAACAAGAGTGTGTGAAGCTGGTCTTAACTCTCTTATATGATTGGGCTGTGTTTTGGATCCGGTCGTGGGCTGACGACCTAAGCTCTTGTATTGGACCTAAGGCTTAGTCTTGTTGATTGTTTTGAATGGGCTGAGTTTGTTATTAGAGTCCAATACAATAAGAAATTGTATAACAGCTTCTAACTAAATTCTGTTACACATTGAACAGAATTTAGTGACTATAAATATTACATTTGTAAATACAGATTGTAGAGAAAGATTTAATAAAAAGTTCAGTTACATATCTTCTTCTTCCAATCTTCATCTCTCTCTCTAGATTCAACTGTATGCAATCATCACTTATAAAACTAAAGATAATGGCAAGCAGTATGCCCTAAATATTTGATCCATCCAAAATGGAAAAATAAAATAGAAAAAGATCATAAACACCATATCGAGAAATTTCAAAATATGATGCTTGGGTTTGATGACCCTTATATACTCCCGTCATATTCATAGATAGCGCTCCAATATGGTTTCACTCTTTAATTTTGGGCTCCATTTACACATTCGAATCTATTGTTGGATTTCATTTCAGAATAAATTCATTAATAAGAATACAATACACAACAACATAGAATATATCATCTATTGCAATAAGAAACATAATAAACTTTTGTTCAATTATACATATTGGTTTGTCAATGTGAAGAACAACCTTAAAAACTACCATAATTCTATGGTATGCACCGGATTTCTATCTCGTCTCCTTGCCAATGAACTTACAAAATTTAAGGATCTCACCGTTGAGGGTTCTAGTATAAGCAAACCAATACATCGAATTTGATGAGACAATATGAGAAATAATGTTGGAAAGGCCGAACGCTTGTCCATCCTACTGTCAAACATAATTTCTATCCAAGACCGTCCATGTGGCTGAGGCTGAATCAAGTAAACCTACTGAACCAATTCTATGATACTAAATTTTTCAAAATAAAAACCCAAGATCTAGAGTCGGTGGCCCGGAAGTGGTCAAGAATCTTGAAATCATATGGGTTTGAATACCCAATACACTGAGCTTATCGAGGATGAATTCAAGATCCATGACTGAGTCTGAGATTCAGTTTGTTTCTAAAAACCATAAATATATGGGTACTAAAAGAATCCTAAAATTAGAAAATAAATTGTAAGTTTCCTACTGATAATAAGCTTCACACCTTATAACGAACTTAAAAGACGACATTTAAAATTTCGTCAATAAGAGGAAACTTAAATAATTTCTCAAAGTTTAAGCCTTTAATCCCTATATGCATACTCAACTATCGAAGCATTCGGGTAGCAATACCATTGCTCCATACGAAGTCGACTACAAATTATTAGATCTCGATCCATATAGGAAAGTCATGGGAACCTTTGTTAGATGAGACATGGTCATAATTATTACAAAACTTCCCTAAAATATCACATCATTAACCTCGATGCTCATCAGGTAAATCAAACATTGTTTGACCTCTACCGATCTTGCCTCCCTTTGATTAATCCATAGGTGATGACTTGAAGGGAATAATAACGCCACACGAAGATGTTTTATATATCACATAGGAGGTTGCGAGATTTGAGGCCAGATAAATTATGCTTGATACAGACAACTTTGTAAATAATATGAACAAAACGAGCTACACGCCAGTGCATATGCTATCTTCGGTCGACCATGACTTAATTAAGTTTTCGTCATTATATTAATCATGCACCACTACATACGACATATTGTCATATATAAAAATCAGTATGATTTGCGGTAATCGATGTGTATCTAGGGAATGTTATGCCACTTCTCTCGTTCCATATTAATAACAATTAATTGGAGATCTCATCCTCTTAGATGACTCAGACGGTCTAAGAGAGGCCTTTTGAATTATAAGCATGTGAAAGTTATGTAAGAAATAAAACTTTATTTTAGACGTACGACCAACATAAAGAAGGGCCTATAAAAGATTCTATAATCTTAAATACTATTATTTTATCCAATAATTTAGATATATTTGCGTGATCTGCGAAAGACATCTTATGGGTCCCGTCTTAGATAATCTGCTGCAAGATATCATTCAATGATAATTATCGGTATATCAAGTAAAAGCAAAGACTATTCTCTCATGAGAAAGCCTTGACGATCATAGCCGATGTCGAACGATTAATTCAAATTAGCCACATCATGAAAGTACTATACCGCATATAGATAACGAATTTAGTCTTTGTCAAAAATAAAAATAGTAAATAAAAGATGTAGGTCGATTTTATTAACCTTAACTGAGCATGTCGGAAGGTCCAATTCTCCGTCCGATGACGAAGTATTGCATTTGGAAAATAATTGTAGGTGTAACAAACTCACTTCTAGTAAATAAATTTATCTCTAGTTAAATAAGGTGAAATATTTAGGAATATATTTGTGATATCCTAGTTAATAGTCGGCAGCAACAAACCCACCTTACAGACTAGTAAGAGACGTTCATAAACCTCTAAAAATTTAATCTTAAACTTAATTCAGAGAAGTATAAATTTTTACTTAGATCAAGAAAATTCTTAGGATATTTAGCTACATAATTTAACAGAAAAAAATATATATATATATTATCAAAGATGTATAAATCCTCCTGGTCGGCAGGTTGGCATCAACTGGTTCATCTCTGGATCCACTTACTATAGGGTGTTCGACCTTTAAACTTGATACTTTAATGCGATGAGACATTCTGAACCATCAAATAGCACACGGCCAAACTTTGTTGACACTCTCTACTTATATTTCGAAGTTTATGATAACGATATAAGTGCAGTTTTAGTCAAAGATGAAGCAACCATCTGTCGAGCTATATAATCCATCAACAAATATCTTCCTTTTGTGTCAGTGTTCCTTCCGCCTTCGCCAAGCCTAGTATAAATCGAGACATGGGATTTTACCCTTGATTTATCCCTCTCTTACTTGTTAGTTAATGTGGTATCCTTATTTTTTTCAGCTAAATGTGCCAAAGCTCTCCGAGAAAGATACTTCCACGCACGATTCCTTCTCTGTTTTCTTACTATTCCCAAAAATTATTGCTTTGATACCATTCTTCATCGATATAAATTTATAGAAATTTTCCATCCCAAAAACTTCACTATGTCTAGCTTTTGGAGTTTCCTACCTGCCAAGTCAATTTTTCAGTGCCAACTCAGGCGGGGGCACGTTTTTATTCGAAGTACTAGCGTCGACCAAGTGAATGTTGTTATCAATCCTACTTATATGGCTTCATCATCCTATGAGTTTCCCGACTCCAAGTGTACACGTCATAAGGATGTGCTCGTAACATCCGAGAACTACAATTACATTGGGCTCAAAGGGCCTCCACCTTTTGACCAAGATATTATACAGGGAGGTGGGTCTGATTCACCACCTCCCCAAGGCGTCATTGTTTTTCCTTAAATTTATTATCCTAAACAAATCAGGGAGAAATTAAAATTATAGCAACGCACGGGATTAAGAAGGTGATGGCTATGTTGGAAAATTAGAATGCCTCTGATAATTTTTGTTCCTGATGATTTCCCTTATTTTGTTGGACTCAAATTTGCGCGACTTAAGGAAAATTTGGTTGCCTAAAAAAGTTCAAAAAATCAAATCGAGTGAGATTTAAGAAACTCAAGGATGGGCTAATCAATGATTTTTTCAAATGGCTAGTATTTAGAGGATGAACCAATTCAAAAGGCTAATAGAGATTTCAGTTAATAAGGCTTGAAACAAATTGAACAGACAAAACTGAAACAATTGAACAGAGAGATGAAACAATTGAACATACAGATGAGAAGCTTCTTTGTAGACATATGAGAAGCTGAATTACTTCCATTCATATTGAAAAAATAATAACACTTGAAAGGATTTGTATTTCAATGGGTAATAAAATCAAACACTTGATATGCAGAGACCTTGCTCTAATACCACGAAATAAATTGAACAGACAAAACTGAAACAATTGAACATACATATGAAACAATTGAACAGACAAATAGTTTGATTTTATTACTTGAAGAATGAAACACAAAGGTTCAGTACTTATAGAAAATATGATTCAAACGTCTCTTAGTAATTTAAAGACTTTCAGACTTTCTAATATAACTCCCATTACTTCACTAAGTCATTTAGTAGTTAGGAATTCATTTGAGTTGTCTGCTTCTTTGTGGGTCTTTTGCGTGTCTTTTACGTTTCTTTTGCGTGTGTTTTGCGCATCTGCTTATTGTAACTTTAACAAAGAGTGCATTATTTTTTCAAGGCTGACACTGCGACCTCTCACTATGTTTTCTCATCTTCCCCTTATGGTTCCTCTAACCAACTTTTGTATGGTGAGTCGTAGATATTTTGAAGGGGTTTGAATTTTATCAACAACTTCATTTTAGTACAAAATATAATAGGGTACGTGCCAAGCAACAAGTGAGGCCTTTTGATAATAACAATTAATCGGGGATCCCATCCTTCTGGATGACTCAGATGGTGTAACAGAGGCCTTCTAAATTATCGAGCATGTGGAAGTTGTGTAAGAAATCAAACTTTATTTTAGATGCACAACCATCATAGCGAAGGGTCTACAAAAGGCTCTATAATCTTAATATATTTTCATGATCTACGAGAGACATCCTATGGGTCCCGTATTAGATAATCTGCTACAAGATATCAATCAATAACAATTATCGGTTAATAAAAGAAAGCAAAGACTATTCCCTCATGAGAAATATGATAAGATCATAGTCGATGTCGAATGATTAAGCCAAATTGTCCACATCATGGAAGTACTATACACATATAGATAATATATTTAGTATTTGTAAAAAATAAAAATTGTGAATAAAATATGTACGTGGATTTTATTGACCTTAATTAAGCATGTTTGAAGGTCTCATTCTCGGGCCGATGACGAGGTATAGGATTTGAGAAAACAATGTAGGTGCAATGTCCTTACGTTGGGTAACGAAATTTATCTCTAGTTAGATATGGTAAAATATTTTGGAATATAGTGGCGACATCCTAGTTACTAGTGGACATCACCAAAGCCACCTTACAAAATTGTAAATGACGTTCAGAAACCTCTAAGAAATTAATCTTAACCATAAAGAAGTATACATTTGGAGCCAGGTTATGAAAATTCCTGGGATATCTGGCTAGTGAAAGAGGGATCGATTTAGACCCAATTTAGCTAGATAATTTATTAGAAAAAACTTATATTTTATCAATGATGTACAAATCCTTATGGACGACAAGTTGCCCTCAATTGGTTCATCTCTCAATCCACTTACTGTATGGTGTTTGACAATTAAACTTGATACTTTAATGCGATGAGACATTGTGAAACATCAAAAGGCACTTAAATACTCTGGAAATCCTCACACAACCAAACATAATTGACACCCTCTACGTATAATTGGAAGTTTATGACAACAATATAAGTGTAGTTTTAGTCAAAGATGAAGCAACCGTTTATCGAGCTATATAAACCGTCAGCAAATATCTTCTTTCTACCAAGTTTGGAATCTACAACTGGAGTAGCTCACCATAACTTTAGTAGTGGCAACTATAAAAATGAGGTTTTACTTCAAAAGTCTCATCATTATGGTCTAAACATCGTTTCCTTTGAGGAATATTCACAAAATTCCTAACGTGTTGGACAGGCGAACCTGATGGTCTGTACAATTGGAAGATTTCTAAATCAAGTTTGAGTCTAAAAAACAATCAAAACATATACTCTGCCATATTTCATCATCAATTTCTAAGTTGAGCAACCTACTACTTTAGAATCAAATCATAAACCATTGCGGACGGTGCGTACATATGAAGGATGAAATAGTCAAGGCTTTGGTGCTGCTATCCAGCTTCAACACTACACCCTAAAGGGCTCCACGTGTAATTGGACTTATTTGATCCAAAATATATTATTATCGTACCACATCATCCCGATAAGTATGATAGAGGAGACTTAACTTCCCATAATCTATGGGATGAAGGTCGTAGTTCCACTGGAAACCTTTTTGTTATCTTTCTATATAAGTAATCACGACGAATAAACTAATTAGGACAAAATATATCGAAATAAATCACTATTAAACCATGTTATGCAGTATATATGACTCTAAAATATAATTTCATGAATTTTAAACTAAAGATCGTGTTGTCCAGAGGGTTATACGCATATTAAAGATAAATCTCTAGGTAAGATGGGGCTAATTTGATAATTACCCTACATTATGAGAACTAAGTGAAGCATGGTACTTATAAGTTGGTCGATGCAAAGAGACATCATTTACCCCATCCGTGAAATATGGATTATTTGAAAGTATACGTCTATTAAGGTTATATACTATATTATATCATTCTATTAAATTTATTTTGATAGTTTTTGTATTCTTTATAAAATTTATATTTCATGTTATATATTGTGTATTATAGATGCACTCTTTTTACATAGATAGTATGAGTATATTTTTCCGAGGCACCTTATCGTTAATTTTAAACTTGGTACAATCATATTATACATGGTTAATAATTGTCAAGCCAAAACACCATATTATACTAGGCGACCTGAGTAACCCAACACCGTACTTGACTCTCTAAGTTTTGATACTAAACACATCGTGTGAAAATGTGTTAAACATCCATTACGCATTAATAGGATAAACTTCCCAGATTTAAAAAACGTTGTTTGAGTAAGAGAACCGCGGTGGGCTTCAAATTCATGCATCATTTGTTCCTTAATAGGACCGAGCTCTTAAGCATCAAACACGTGTAGTTTGTTTACAATCACCTCGCTTCGTGGTTTCCGATTCCAAGAATATTTTCACCTTAATGAGACCGGGTGCCGAAACATCAAACGTGCACAACCTTAGAGAAATTTATTTATGCCATGTGAGAAGTTATAGATATACTTACTAGTGTCTAATTATATGTGAGTGTCATTCTGATACATGAGGTGGATAACTGCTCAAATCCCGTGTATTATGTGAACAAAGAGCTTACTTCAAACAAGATACCTTCGTGTAAAAATTCTAGCACTATCCTTAGTTGTCGCTACAAAAATATGAGGACTCAGAAATGATATCAAAGCTCAAGCCTTAGACAATTTATTAACATAATTTCATGTTAAAGACCAACGCCTTCCCTCGTGAGTGTTAGGGGAAATAACAAAGCTTTGCCAAAGTAGAAAAGTTTAATTAGTAAAAAAAAAAGTTGTATTTATCTTGGAGAATTCTCTTACTTATAGTTCTCCTTGTTAGTGGGCGGTTACAGTTACATTTATTACCACTTAATGTGTCCACTAGTGCACTTACATCATATTTCCTATAATTATGGCTAGAATTACTAAGTGGTTTGACTAAAACTTATAACATCATTAAACACTAATTTAGGAACTGTTTCTCCTTTTAAATATTCACCTCGGCTAGAGATTCATCCGAGCAAGGCCCAATGACCTCCTCATTTATCTATGATGTTCGGTTCAAGATACGGGATAGTCCGAGCTGCACTCAGTTGTTTGAGCTCGCTCAGTCCTCGGTTTTTTTAGCTTGCTCGGTCCTGTGTTAGCTCGTTCAACCTTCGACTCTTGCATAACCAGCTCATCCGACCAATTCTCTCATCAGATTTTATCGTTGCTAGCTTTTGTGTTGCTGTCTACTTTGTTCCCTTCGTCGCCTCTTTGACTTTCTATCGTATCATTGCTTATCTTTTTAGCCCGAGCTCGTCCTTTGTCTTTCTCGTTTCTTTTATATGATCGGTCTTTTGTATTATGCTTATCTGGTGAATACCCCCTCATTAGGGAACCCCCCTAGTTTATAGATTTAGCATTTAAGTAAACTTATAAATCTATAAATTAAAAATTACCTTTTAGGAGTAATATACTTGCAGTTTAGGCGAATGCCAAGCCAACTAACTATTGGCATTTTATTTGCTATCATTACGATCTATTTAGATGACACGTAGATGGAGGGTAATTGTGACGGGTCTGACAGAACCATATTTTGAAAACAACGTATGACGCTTGGGTTTTGTTGAAATGTGCAAGTGGTTTATACCGTTTATCCAACGTACCTCACGATCTACTTTGCAAAACACCAAATTACCTTCATTTTAAAGCACAGTTTCTCTAACGTTCTTACTTGTGTTGTGCATTGGCAAAGGCTGTCACTGTCGTCTGCTACCAAGAAATACATCGTTGATTTTCAAACTGCAAACCAGTTAAACGTTTTATGGTTAACTCGTGCATGCGTGTAGTGTTTGACAAGAGTTTGGAACCATAGATTATGAAATAAGGGTCTCGTGATTATGATGACCATTAGAAACTTGCATATACATAATGTTAAAACAATTACTCCTTGCCTTTTATAGTCATTCTTATTCGTGACATTAACTCACTGCAGCCAAGTAAAAACGATGACACCATAAAGGGCAACAAGGAGGAACTTGGAAAAACTCCAGTATCCGAATTTGAAGACCTTAGTTGCTTGGAAAGCTACTTTTCACAGATAGCTCACAAATATTTCTATCTGGATGATGCTGGGTTGCTCAGCTTTAGGGGTAGGTATGCTATTCTAGAAGATGCTACAATGAGATTTCCCCTGGTGGGCGAGCATCCATCACATACTGGAGGGTGAAGTGTAAGCATCATGAGCGTAAGCTGTATACTGAATTATTTTGTAAGCAAATGTTGATAGTTAATCCCTCTATATCTTTGTATACAGGTGAGTCAGCCAACCAGGAACGGTGGAAGGGAGGAAGAGCAGAAGATTACGTAAACCCCTGATTGACATCGGCAATCTAGTCAGCTCTACTTGGTTACAATATCCTAAACTGCTATTTACGCAGTTTAATTACCTTAAGTCAGGTTTGTGGTCGGTACCAGAAGTAACAGTGACAAATGACGGAAGGGCTATAATGACAGATGGTGCAGATGCTACAATGGACCGTATCTGAGCCCTGATAGAGAAGAGATATCGAGAGAAAAATGAAACTAGTATTTCGATATCAGTTCCTCAAACGACCCGCAAAGGTGAAGAAGATGAGGGGTCATCCCTAGTTCTTTTCCAGCGGGATGGCAAGGGGGAAGCTTTCTATTCATGTTGGGTTGAGGTGAATCAAGGCGGAGATAGTATGTCTGAGGGGCAAGGGGCTGCGGATGGAAATCGGGTGCGATCCATACAAGAAGATGAGGAAGAGAACAACGGTTCTACCTCGTTGGTTAAGCCTTGGAACAAAAAGCGAAAATTTATTCTAGATGCTGTCCCGCTTAGCACCAAGAAATTGCAACTAAAACATGAGGAAAGCGGTAGTGGGGAGGCTGCGCGAGGAAACTTCGCGGATCCTCAAGCTCTTTCTTCAACAATGTAAGGACAAGGTAGGGGGGCCGAGATTGAAAAGGAGCCGATCGATCCGGTAGAAGATACTGAAGAAGAAGGGGAAATGGTGCATCACAATAAGGCAATCCCTCTAGAGCTAGCGAAGATGATGAAGAATTTTGTCAACTCGATAATTGTTCATCCCTCAGTGACAGTGTTGCCAAGAATTGGCTCGCTACCTCCAGCTGGAAATATGGTGAGACCTATAGTTGGTAATAGTGATGCTAGGACCAGTCAGCAGAATGTGGCCATGGACGAGCTACTTCCTAAGAGGATCGTCATGCCCCGCCCATTGATGCTCATGTTTGAGCAACTCAAGCATATTCCAGAGTTGTCCTATTAGGATGGGATGCCTCTGAGTGATATTCTACAGCGGCAGGTAGATCTCATCATTGAGGTAAGATTGTAAATTAAAAAATAAATCATCATACAACCCAATGCAACTAATTTCATGTGTTTTGCAGTTGTATCATAATTTAGTTGTTTTGTTATATCGATGAATGTCTCCGACGGATCTGGAAGTAATGGAGAGGTGTAAACCGGAGCCAATGCTATTTGGATCAGCTAAACAACTATTGCAGAGGTCATGTGCTTGAGGCGCACCTATGGGTCTGCCAAAGCTGCCAAGGATAAAGCAATTGAGGTGAGTGAGAAGCTGCAAACTAAGATGGAGACACTGAAAGGAAGCTCTGGTTTGAAGTGATGAAAAGTGAAAGGCATTATCCATGGCTCATATGAGATTATTAGATCAGAATAACACTCTGATTCAAAGGAATGAGGAGCTCAGCACTCAAAGCTCAAATCTTCTGGACATAAACTTAGCTCAGGCCAAGAGGGTGGAAGATCAAGCTGACCCACTAGAAGGAATGTCAGCAGAAAATATAGAATTGAAATCAAAACTAGAAGAGGCATAGAAGGGGTTCGAACTGGAGAGACAATAATGGAAATATAAGTTGAAGGCCGCGCTGGGTGAACGGGAGGCTTAAATGATGATTGTTGCGATGGAGATGATAGCCCGAGAGAAGGAAGAAGTTATGGCTGAGCAGATGATGTTAAATCCTAGGCTAAAACTTGGGCAATTGTGTCGCCCGGTTGAAGTACATGTGCGTCCTCAAGATGTTCCATCCCAAGCCACGCCTGATGCCAATATTGCTCAAAGCGCAAAAGATCCCCTTGCTAATGTTGTTGCAGTTGCAGTTCCAGCCCATCTACCAGGTGCTGTGAGTGACCCAGCCCGGCCAGATCAGACCAAGTTGCCTCTCCCCCCCAAATATTTAGAAGTCGTATATTATTCCTAGCGAAAGACATTAATTCCAAGCATGAACTTTGTGTAGTGTTGGATTACACTTTAACTTTTTGTTGTTGAACTGTTTTGGAAAATAACTTATGTGGTATGACTTGGCAGTTTGAGTACACTCTCATACAACAATATTCTTGATATATATATATATATATATATATATATATTGATATGTGTTTATTATTGCATATAGTGTCATAGGGCGATCCTTACAAGGTCGAGCTCAGTAAGGCTCATTGTGTAGCTTTTAGATTTGAAACATATTTTTAGTTGGTTTGCGGTGAGGCCGCAAAGACCCTATTGCGTAGTCTACTGTATACTTGGTGTGTAACCAGTTCGCTAATATACCCGGTATAAGGTATGAGGCACAGTACGCCCTTTATGTAGCCCGTAGGCGTGGCCAATTAGCCCATTCGTGTTTATAGACTCTTAGTTTGGACTCAGTAGTCCATTACTTAGCCATTTGTTGTGTGGTCAGTGACCCATTTTCTAATTGTAAGGATAAAAACTTGTTATAAACATATGGTTGCGAAAAGAAAAATTATATTAAGAAGAAAATAGATGTTCGAGATGTTTCGTTAAAAAACCTCCTTGCACCATCAGGGAGGAAAAAGAGAGCATCAATACATTTTAGTCAGATTGGCGATACAATTTAAGGTGATTGATATTCCAGGGATTCTTGAGCGTGCAACCTTCTTGGTCTGCCAATCGATATGCCCCACAATGTTCGGTAGAGATGATTGTGTACGTACCCTCCCAATTGGGTCCTAGTTTTGCATTTGCTCCATTACCTGATCTTTGGACCGTCTTTTTCCTTACTAGATTACCTTGAAACGGCGGGGCTTGAACCGAGCATTGAATCGTCCTCGCATCAGACTTCTATAATGCTCTACTCGGACTCGTGTTTGATCGCGTCGCTCTTTTAAAAGATCCACGCTCATCATTTTGGCAACCATATTTGCTTCTTCCTCATAGTTTTCTATACGGTGGCTTGGCACGATACTTTATACTGGTATGACTGCCTCGTTACCACAAAATAGAGCAAAAAGTGTATCCCCTGTTATCGCCCGTAGAGTAGTTCTATATGCCCATAAGACCACGACCAGTTTTTTTGACTATTTTCTCCTGGCTCCTTCAAGCTTCTTCTTAATTCCCTCGACTATTGTCCTGTTTGTTACCTCCACTTGAACATTTTCCTGGGGTAATATGGCGTGGAAAAATGTTGGATGATCCCATATCGTTTCCAGAAGTTGGTGAGTATAGAATTTTGGAACTGTGGGTCGTTATCAGTCATCAGGACTCGTGGTATGCCGCATCGAGTCAAAATTTAATTATAAATGAAATCACATACCTCATTTCCTCTGGTTTGGAATAAAAATTTAGTCTCCACCTATTTAGATAAATATTCCACCGCTACGATCAAAAACTATCTCTTCTATGTGGCCATCGGTAAGGGTCCAACCAGTTCTATCCCTCATTTATCGAAGGGGCAGGGAACTGGAACAGTTTGCATCGGTTCGCTAGGCATATGTTGTGTATTAGCATATTGTTGGCACTTATGACACTGTTTATAAAATTTTCCGCATATGTTGCTAACTCTGGCCAATAGTATCACGCCAACATAAATTATCGTATCAGACTTCGGTGCCCGCAGTGAGCGCTTGCTTCCCCTGAATGTAAGTTGTGTCGGGTTGAATTTGCCTCCATACGGTCGATGCATTGAATTAGCGGTCGGGTGGCATTTTTTCTGTAAAGAACATTCTCCAGCACATAGTATTTTGCTGCCTTGAGTTGCAGGGCTCGAACCTCACTTTTATTCTCTGGCTGTTTTGCGGTTGTCAAATATTGCAGATAGGGTTGTCTCCTATCGGTATCTTGAGCAATTGCATGGATGGATTCTTCTTTGGGGATTAACTTAGTTGTTGGTAGCTGTTGAAGGAGAACCAAAGGATTTTCTCCCAAGGTTGTTGTCTTTGCTAACTGGTTTGCACCAAAAAACATTTCGAGCGCAGAATATTTTCATACGAAACGTGGGAAAACTTGTATTCAAATTCTCTTCAATATAACAAAATAATCTCGGATTCCCTCCTGTTTTGCATCATAGGTGCCCACTGCTTGGTTAACTACTAACTGCAAATCTGATGATTATAATATTCTGCGCTAAGCAAATCAAAGACAACTTCATGCCACACAAGACGGACTCATATTCTGCTACATTATTTGTGACCGGGAAATTGAATCGGAACCTCATGTTTAATCTCTTTTCCGTCTGGAAACCGCCACACAACTCTGACCCCTCCGCCAGACGTACTAGATGCGCTATCGACTTCAATAACCCACTCATTTAGGTTTGGTGCTTCAGGTTGCTCCCTTTCGTTAGGTTCTCACCTAGAGGATGAGATTTCTGCCAGGAAATCAGCAATCACCTGGCCCTTAATAGTTGTCCGTGGTTCGAAGCGTATGTCATATTCATTGAGCTCGACACTTCACTTAGTCAGACGTCCCAATATATCAGGATTTTATAGGTATTGCTCACAAGGGAAAATTTTTCTCACATTGATGACATGTCCTTGGCAATATGAGCGCATTCGCCTTGGAGTGGTGACCAATCCCAAGGCTAACTTCTCAAGGTTAAGGTACATGGTTTCTGCATCGACTAATATTTTACTAGTATATTACACCGGCTGTTGCACTCCATTGTGTTCGTGAACTAAACTGAACTAATAGAGAACGTGGATACTGATAAATACAAAAATAACGATTCGCCGACCACTAGTGCAGACAAAATCTTTGGTGAAGTAAGATACAATTTCAGCTCGGTGAAAGCTCTATCACAATCTTCCGTTTAGGTTAACTTCTTGGCCCCTCTTTGAATTTCAAAAACTGGTGACTCTTGTCTGATGCCTGAGAAATAAACCTTGATAGTTCCACTAGGCGTCCCGTAAGGCACTTCACCTGTTTGATATTCTTTGGAGGTTCCATTTCTAAGATTGCATTCAATTGGACATGATCAACTTTGATACCGCGATGACTCACTACATAACAAAGCAACTTTCCTCTAGGGACCCTGAAGAAGCATTTAACCGGGTTAAGCTTAAGATTGAATTGTCAGAGTAGAGCAAAAACTACCTACAATATTTCCAGATGTTGCTCTTCATTATGGGTTTTGACAATCATATCGTAGATATAACTCCTCTAAATATTTTTCCAAATGGTCCTCAAAGATGTGGTTTATCAATGTTGGTATGTGGACCCTGCGTTCTTTAATCTGAATGGCATGACTGTATAACAATATAGGCCTTTCTCTGTTTGGAAAGCGGTGTGCTTCTGATCAAACGGATGAAGACAAATCTGATTGTATCCGGAGTAAGCATCCATAAATGAAAGGTATTTGCAACCAAATGATAAATCTACAAGTTGATCGATACGCGGCATATCGGCTTGGTCACCTCTTCTAATATGGCCTCTTGTTTTTCCTCCGAAAACGAAATTCGCTTCTGGCATATCGGCTTGGTGCACGGGTTAATGGTCAATTCATGATAAATGATAAAAGGGCTGACCCCGAAAACATCACTTGCTTCCAGCTTTTTCGGAAACATCACGGCTTGGTGCACGGGTTAATGGCCACGTCTTCCCATACGAACACATCTAACCTCTTGGCTAACAATGTAATTAAGAATTTCTTAAAGTTTGGAGATAACTTACTCCCCATCCATATCAGGCGTCCTTCAGCTATTAGTTCCTCTACTATTTATAAAATCACTTCAATAGATTGATCAAGCTCATGATGGTCATCGACCGGGTCTGGCGAGGGTGGATCCAATGCATCCGTCCTAGGGACCCCATCGTTGTTTAATTGCTATCGTAACTACATAACAAGTTCTTGTTCTTCGTTGGCTTCCTCAAATTATACCCACTGAGTTCCCCACTGGATATTTTATGCACTCTTGGAATGTACATGGTGTTGCCTCCATCCTATGCAGCGACGGTCTCCCAATGATGGCATGGTACGGCCTCAGTGCATAAGAAATTATAAATAATGTTTTAACTCATTTTTTGTTGCTCTGTTCCCAACCTTTACCAACCCCTCTAATGTCCATAGCACTAGTTAGCGCGTCCTTATGAGATAGACTGACACATCTCAGACCATTATCATTAAAGGTGAGGTCGTCCACTGGATCCTTGTAATTGCGGTAGGAGTTGGCGTCTATTTCGTACACATTGAATTAGTTTTTATTTCGCTTGTTAAAAGTGGTTCCCTGGGACGCTGTAGAATTACCCCATATTATTGTGTATAGGGACAGAGCAGCATTGTGTTGTGGCATATCTATTGAATCTGAGACTCCTGAGCTTGCTCCCACGATCATAAGGAGTCATTGTTGTTTGTTAGCCTCTCATCCTTCCTCATTTCTAGGCTTTTCATCAATGGGTGACTGAACCTCTTTGCGGTGATCCTGGTGTGAGCATTTGATGAACCGCACTAATTATCTGTTGTCAATGAGTCGTTGGATCTCCACCCTGAGTTGCCAATACTCTTTTGTTGAATTCCTATGGTCGTTATGATAAGCACATAAATATTACTTGGATCGCTTGAATCTGGGAGCGCTCATCACACGGGGCGTCTGGTACTTGGTTCTCCCATTTCTTCGATCATATATTACGGAAATGGCTTCGGTTAAAGGAGTGAATCCCCTAGTTGTCTGCTCAAATTGATAATGAGGTCGACTGTTTTCTCTCCGGGGTTTCTCTTCAATCCTCTTTCGTTCTGATCCTCTTTCATTGGAGTCCAAGCTGTACCGCTCTAGCGAACCACCCTTTCGAGCTTCATCAACTTTGATAAAGGTATCAGCTCGGGCAAGTAGGTCTCCTATATTTTCTGTTAGGAATTTGATGAGATCTACATAGAGCCCCCCCCCCCCTTTCGGTCGAGCCCCCGTTTAAGTGATGTCACCACCATATTTTCCGCTAAATTTGGAAAGGAATTAATAGCATGAACAAATCGTCTAACATTACTTTAAAGGGACTCCCCTCGTCGCTGATAAAGATCCATGATCGAATCTCGCTCACGCTTAAGGTCTTTGTTTCCAACGAATCTCTCGCTAAACGTTTTCGAGAGACTTGTAAATTCATAGAGGGACCCTTATGGTAGGCTACTGAATAAATCCATCGTGTTGCCCTTGAGGGTCACGGACAGCTCTTGGCACAGCATCGCGTCATCCGGGTTGATTGCCATCATCATGTTACAGAACTGTACCAGATGTCTTTATGGGGCGCATATTCCATCGTAGGCCTCCACTAGAAAGAGATCAAACTTCCTTGGGATCTGGGACTCAAGAATTTTTTCAGAGAACGGTGATTCCTTATGTATGTAAGTTGATAGCCTCGGACCAACTTGGTTTTAGCGGAGATTATCTTCCTCTCTTGCTCGCTTGGAAGATGTTCAACCCGCTTCCTTTCTATGTCCTAGCCCAATTATTGTCCCCGCTTTCTCCTTTGCCTTCATGTTTGCCTTCGCGTCTGGACAATCGATTCACTCTGTTAACCTTGCTAGCCTACAGACCGGATTGATGATTGCCCGATTTGTTCTCTTGTACTTAGCCGTGAGGGCGTGAATAGCGTCGTTCATTCCGGCAATGGTGGCGTGCATAGCCTATTCTCTCGCACCGCGCTCACATACAACCCATAACTACTCCTGTTAAAGGTACTGGATTTGCTGCTCCAGTTGTTGGACAGTCGCATTAACTCGTTCGTTGGCTTTCATCACCTCCCGGGCCACGGGAACGTCTGCGGGGCGACGAGGTTGGGTGTCGACGTTGGTGATGATTGTAGGTATAACGGCTGGCCCACCGGCTCTCCTGCCCTGATAGGTGCTACGATATCGGCTTATTGGGTAGCAACAGGGACAGGATATAGGTTACTTTACATGGGTGGGAGAATTTCATACCACCCTCCTGCTGATTATTGCTTCACTTGATTCTTGGTTCTCTCTCTCGACTCCTGACCTAGTGACTACCATGGTTATTGATTGATTACGATTTCCCACAGACGGAACCAAATTTGTTACGGGAAGTAACAAAGCTTTGCCAAAGTAAAAAAACTCAATTAGTTAGAAAAGAGAAGTTGCATTTATCTCGAAAAATTCTCCTACTTATAGTTCTCCTCGTTAGTGGGCGGTTACAGGTACCTTCATTCCCATTTAATGTGTCCACTACTGCGCTTACATCACATTGCCTATAATTACGGCTGAAACTACTAAGTGGTTTGACTAAAACTTATAGCATCATTAAACATTGATTTAGAAATCGTTTCTCCTTTTAAATAGCTGTCTCGGCTCGAGATGCGCGTTAATCCGAGCAAGGCCCAGTGACCTCCTCATTTATCTCTGTTAGTCTGAGCTGAGCTCAGTTGTTTGAGCTCGTTCGGTCCTCAGTTGCTTAATCTTGATCGGTCCTCTGTTAGCTCGTTCAAGCTTTGACTCTTGCATAACCAGCTTGGCCGACCAATTCGCTCGTCAGAGTTTGTCGTTGATTTGTGTGTTATCTACTTTTGTTCCCTTAGTCTCCTATTTGCCTTTCTATCATATCCTCGCTTATCTTTTTAGATTGAGCTCGCTTTTTGTCTTTCTCGTTTCGTGCATCTGCTCGATCTTTTGTGTTCTGCTTGTCTGGTGAATACCCATCATCAGTGAGTCTTTAACCTGAGTGGATAGTCGGTACCGATGGTGGATCTAGAATTGTAAGCTATATGAAACGGTTCGGTTGATGTCCTTTTTGGGGGAGTAGTGCATCAAAGTATTTGGTTTCTTTTCAAAGATTATAACAACGAGGCTGAGTACGAATCTATTATCTTTGGGCTTTAGCTGGATCTTATGTATAAAGCTATGAAGTTGAGATTAATTATTTCCTCAAAACTCTTGATACCATGCTTTGGTCAGCCCAAAGCGCACGAGGATAATTTGATTAAGTACCTCAAGGTTTGAAAGAGACAAAAAAAATCTTTCAAGGTTGTCCACTATGAGTTAGTCCCAAGATCTGAGAACTTGTTGGATGATTCACTAGCCTCTTTGGTATGTTCCAAGTGCGTACATCAATTGAACCGGGATCGATCTAATGAATGAAGTAACCATTGAGGTATACAATATAGACTCAACGGACTTGAGGGATGAGATAAGAGAATTACTCTTCAGTGGAGCAATGGCACGAAGATTGTAAGTATGTGCTCATATGAGGGGCCTTGTATAATCAAATTTTTAGCCGCCCCCTCCTACATTTTATTTGTCAGAATGAGCCTTGCATGTTTTTTGAGGAGTTATGGTGTATTAATTTGATTAGAAAAATATTTCTAGAACGATAGTAGTTGCCAAATCATGGTTAATGCTAAATATTTAATCAAAAAGTGTGACAACTTCTAGAACTTTGCAAGCATTATCCACCGCATGGTTGTACATTTAGAAACCATATATGAAGCTCAGTTGTTTGATGTCTGAGATCTATATCTTTTTAGACCCAGCCTAAGGCAATCGAAGGACATCAATTTGTCTTTATATAAATTGAGTACTTCTCAAATTGGGTAGAGACATAGCCTCTCGCAAGAATGAGCAAAAAGAAAATGATAAACTTTATTAAAACAAACATCTACGGGTTTGGGATGCCTAAGGAAATTACAATTTCTAATTGTCTTCAATTTTAGAATACAAAAAATAGCTAACTTTTGTCAAGATAGATGTATCCAACAACACCTCTCAATACCATTTTATTCTCAGGCTAATGTAGATTGTTTGAAGACGAACTACGAAGAATAAACATGCAAATGCCCTAACTTTCTTCAGCAAGTCATTTGGGCCTGCAAAATCATGCCCCAAACTGTTGCAAGGGAAACACATTTTGATCTAGCGTATGGAATAAATGTTTTTTCTCCTTATAAATGTGATTTCATGCTTAGTGGCGCATGATCGTTTTAATGAGGTACCTATATACCCGACTATTTTAAGTTCACTAATGCATGTTTGAGGGACATTCTTGTAAGTCCTCTAGGAAAAAAGATCCAACTTATATTGTCCATAGATATGTGAAGCTTTTAAATGGATGGCTGGTCTAATCCAACCCAAATGTTAAAAAAATTCCAATGTTTGTTGGACAGAGCTATCCAAAGATCTTAGTTGAAGTCTTGGTTTAATCCATCTGAAGTTTTAAAAAAGGTCCAGCTATGTTAATCAACTTTTTCTAAAGTTCCTAAGAATGTATAGTCAAATTCAACAGAGGTGTGAGAAAGGGTTCAGCCTATGTTGGTCATAGTTTTTTAATTTTTGTTAGTTTGAGTTATCCAAAGTTTAAAAAATGATCTAATTTTATTGGATAGAGCTATCCGAAATGTTTAAAAATGGTGCAATGTTTATTGGTTAGAGTTGTGCAAAGTGTTAAAATTGTCTAATATTTGTAAGTTAGAGCTATCAAAGCTTTTAAAATAAAGGCTTGGTCTAATCCATCTTAAAAGTTAAAGATGGCCCAACCTATATTGGTAATAACTATCTTAAGCCTTTAAATAAAATTTTGGTCTAATCCAGCCAAAGTATAAAAAAGATTCCAAACTATGTTGGTCAAAGTTGCCCAAAGCTCTTTAGTGAATACTAAAATACTAAGGATGAACTAAGACAATGCCTAAAACTGACCAAACAAACTAGTTGAAGTGTCCCAATGGTAACCCTCTAACTCGAGACTGTACATCTTGGAAGAAGAAAACCAAAGCTTCGACTTATGTTACAAATTTAAAACAAACACAAGGGAATATTGGGAAAACAAACAAGTTATATTAAGAGCCCAAGGTTAGTAAATAAAGGTCATTGACTTAATGGACTTTAGTTTCCAAAGTATATAAATTAAAGAAAGATAAAACATTAATGCCTTGACCTTCCATGATCTTAAATTTCAACATAGTAAGTAACGAAGTGCAGATTGAAATAATAAATTTAATAGGGAGAGGCATTTGTTTAAATGGTGTTGTCCTTCCCAACTTTTGGCAACTGACATATAGAGGAGGATTGGAAACAACATCAGTCAAGGATTCTATATATTTCTTATTGGGCTTGTCTTGTTCATCAAAATACTCTATCAATTTGTCTTGTGCCTCCTACTCATCTTCCTTCTTTACGTCAAACTCTAAGGCTATGCCCACCAACCTATTTTTGTCGGGAACCATTTACCATACCTAACTTGAAGATCTTCTTTTCGGCTAAAGTCGTCCTCATAAGTTACTCCCTCTAATATTTCAAAGCAAGGTTCTTAAAATTCTCAGAATGCTTTAAGGATTCTGTTTTGGACAACTCTGTTTCAGAGACATTATCCCCTAGCTCATTTACCTATGATTCTATCCCCACCACTTGTCATATTTGGGTAAGAATTTAATGATCTTCTATCTGGAGGCTTTCAACTTTATTCTCCAAAATTTCCCACTTTGTAGCTTCAATTCTCTTATGGTTAAGGTAAGTAGCTTCTCAAATTGTAACACGCACCTCAGACTTATTACGAAATTTGACATGTTTTACCAACATTCTCATTAAGTTGGAGGAATCAAATATGACCAAATTATACTCATTAGTTATGTTCGGGATTATTCCAAATGTGTTGTTCATGTCTTGTGTATGATAAAAAAAGGATGAGTTTTTTTATCAAGCAACATAAAAACCTTAGTTTACTTAAAGCCTCAAAGTGTCCAAATATCACAAGTATATGACCAAAGAAGTGGTATGAATTTTAACTTAATTTTGATAGAAATCTTCCATGCGCAAACTTTGGTCAATAACATACTAGTAGTGGCAACGTTTTACTTAGAAGCGTTAGCATAACGTGCAACAAACTTGCCCAAATCATGTTCCTCCATGGAAAGATGCTTCCTTATTCCTTTAGCATCATTGGCATTTAATTTCCCATGTGAACCCCGATTACAAACAAAATCAATGCAAGGATCCTTCAAGCCTATAGAGTTATCAAGTCGGGTAGACCCATCACACTCAACTAAAGTTTATAGCCCTCCTCGTGTAGAAACACCAACTGTAGAAATGCTCAATTATTTGAGCCCTCCATCCAGTAATTCAACTCTCATTTATCTTTTATCAGAATTGTCATTGTTCGAAGTAACTTATTGCCTAACCTTTTTCTTGGTTATATGAAACTCTTTTACCTTGAACTGCTTTCTTAGTACCCGATGTCGAGTTGGTTGTGCAAGTTTAGCAAAGTGTATCCTCATGGAAGCAACCACCATTATTAGTGACGGTAGTTGGAAGTAAGTTACCGTGAAGGTTAAGGGCCATCTCAATATTCCAAAACATGGAAAACCTTAAATTCTCCACATTTAAGAAAGTCTAGAACCTCTTCCCCCAATACTCTGATACCCAAACTTTAACCTCAAGAAATGTTCCTCCTATTTTTATCTTGTTGAGGTGAAAACAATCTTTTACTCTGCAAAAAAAACTTGAAGTCAACATCAAAATAAAAATAAGAATATATATATATATATATATATATATATATGCAAAGAATAATGAGTTTATTCAGCTAACCCCTCCCATACAAAAATAACACTCATCTTCAATAGTATCGCGGTAAGGAGAGGTAGTAGAATGAAAGGTATTGAATATTAGAGATGGTAATGACGGATATGAGTTATACATAATATCAATTCTTAACTTTGATAAGTCTCAAGCGATGATGCAATACATTATTTTTATCTGGGTATTACTACTAGCTTGGCTCGGGAACAAGTTCACAAGGTAGATAATTTGTGAAGGTCGGGTTGAAATAAAATTGTGAACTCCCAACCAGAAATATCATAGTACAACATAAGATTGTGAACTCCCAATTATCGTGGTAGCCAAACCTTGACATTATCATAAATAACCCATCAGATCTGAAGCGAAACCTTGACATTATCATAAATAACACATTCATTCCCAATTATCGTGGTAGCCAAACCTTGACATTATCATAAATAACCCATTAGATCTGAAGCGAGCGCAAATATTCAGGGTTATATTAAGGGTATAAGATCATTCGCATGGAAATAAAATGATACTTCTTTATGTTCAGGGTAAATATAAGAGGTCTCTAAACCTGGAACTCCCTCATTTGCCTCCAACACTTTGGCCTTAACCTTTCTTTCAATATTTGTTTCCATCTAAGACCCATCACCAATTTATTTTTTCCTCGATTGGTGCTCAAAATCTTTATTTTTAAATTTGTGTTACTTGTTATTCAGCTTCGGCTCGAGAACTCCTCGTATGATAAAGCTTTGAATATAAGGACAATTGCAACATCTAGGCTTAAAAAAATGGGTTTATGACCGAAGTGGTTGTTCTGGGTCTCACTAATGGGTTCAATGAGATGTCTCATGTGAAGTATGGATTTAGCTTGAAATCTTGATACGAGTTGGAAGGTATTGGATTTATTTTTATTTAAAGGCGTTTATACCTTCTTAATATATTGATATTCCTCCTCATTTTCCCTTGAAATAAGGGATGTGACAATATGAAAAGAGAGAGAATCGTTAGAAGATGAGCCTTTACCATCATCATCTTCGACCTCAAAGGGTCATAAAACCTCATAATCTTCTTCAACTCAGTTATATCTTTACCACGACCCATAACTGATTTAAAGGAAAAGTATAATAAAACGATTACCTTGAGTACTAGAAGGACTAGCTGAACTATAAGAATAATAGCATGGGGACTGAATCTCCAAAGTAGCTATGAATTAGAAATCACCCAAACAAATAACAAATTGATGAGCTTCACATAAAATGCCAAAGAACTCCTAGAAAATTGATGATCTTCGACAAAGTTTTTGGTGGTGGTTCAAGTTACCAATTGTATTTTACGATGACATAATATTTTTAGTGAAATGCTCTTTGTCTCTCTCTTTCCCGTCCCTTTTTGAATCTTTACTCCTGACTTTATGTACTTATGGGCTTTATGAACCATAAAATCTTTCAGTGTCGCTATATATATATATATATCATGTCATACTAATAGAAAGATGAGCAATAATTATTCTATTTTTACAGTTTTAGAATGTTTTCTTTTTTAAACTTTTCTCTATCTCGAACTTTTTTATTTTGGTGTGAACAAATCTGACCAAATAAAAAATATTTTGAAACAAAAAACAAAAAATATTTACTTTCTCAATTTGGTGATAAGATTAAAATATAACCAATAATGATATCCTAGTTTTATTTCTTAATACAATGTCAAATTATTGTATCTAGAAAAAATAAACAAGAGTTGATAATTAAAATTTCGAATGAAAATTATAAATGCTATACATGTTGAGTATATAACCCACTAATACTTTTGTCCATCTTGACCCGAAGTAGTTTAATAACTAACTTATGTCCATCTTGACCCGAAGTAGTTAAATATAGTTATTAGATTCAAAAAATACTTTATATTATGTTTTTCAAAAGAAGAGATATATTTACACTATATTTTGAATAAATAGTTTTGTTCAAGCGAGTACAAAGTATGGATAAGTTTTTTTACTTTTCTGCTCCATTTACAAAAAAAAATTACTATCTTACTTGTTCAAAAAATCTGATATATTATTGGTAATTTAAGATTTTAAACTAAAAAAATAATTATACAAATTTATACTGTTCGGAGATGCTTTAATCTTCAAAAATAAAAATAAAAATTTCCTTCGCAAATACCGAAGTATAAATAATCATGATAAACTGACGCCTTTATTGTTGTTTTTTCTTTAACACAAATTAACCATAAATAGATTTTTTGGAAGAATAGGAATGACATTGGAGAGAGAGGAGAGAGAATGTGAAAACTTCAAGGTCAAGAACCTCCATTAATGGTGGTTTCGATCAATCTTTTCTTCGCTGATTGATTTCCTTTTCATTGTCGTATCTCTATCATGGAGATATATAATAACTTGGTTTTTGAAGAATATTTTTCGGCCTTAAATTCAAGAAACAAAACAAAGTCTGATATGTTTAAAGAAGAGAAAACTTTTGCAGAGGCAGTAAAACATTCTGTAACAGAGCCAAGGAAAGTGACAATTTCTGAGTCTATATTTTACAAAAGAAATCATATATCAATTCAATATTCAAGAAGTGTTAAAGAAACACTGATCAAGTCTTCGAAGATTGTCTTGGTAGGAAAAGTTTCGAATGGAATACCAAAGAAATTTGTTATCGACAGTTTACTGGTTTCTTTAAAGCTTAAAGGCAGTTTTAACTTTTTTAAATGGGATTCTCGTCACATAATATTTGAGTTTGATCACCGGGAAGATGTTGTTGGAAAGAAGAATTTGGCATCTTGGAAATGTTTTGTGCGTGTTTTGCGTTGGACGCCGGACTTCAATGTGAAGTTTGAGAGTTCTATGGCCCTGGTTTGGATAAGGCTTGAACAAATACTTGAATTCATCTATGATAATCAAATAATATTTGAAGTTGTTTTAACAATTGGATATCCATACAAAATTCAATTTGCTGCTAAGAACAAGGCTTATAATAATGTTGTTTATGCTCTGGTTGAAATAGATGTGGCTACTAGACTTCACTCTAAAGTCTGGGTGAGATTTGGCCAAAATGATGGTTGCTGGCTGAATCTATCTTACAAGAACCTTCCTAAATATTGTTTTGTGTGTTGTCATTAAGGACACAATAACAGTGAATGTGTTAAAGAACAGAAAAGGAAAGAAAAGATCAAGGAAAATGCTTCTGATAGAAATGTTAATCTTGATTCTTCATTAATAAAAGATAATGTCTACAAAGAGAAGATCACTAAAACTAGAAATCTTAATGATACAAGGATGGTTTATGTTCCTAAGATTAGGTCGATAGTGATAAAAAAAGAGTCTTCTACTCCCAAAGTTACTGCGGAGATCGGAGATAAATCTTTATGCTTGAAAGAAAAAGTGGAACAAGATCTTCAAATCTTCAAGGAAAGGTCATATCCTCAACAAAAAGGTGAAGATATTAAGGAACCTGCAGAAGAAAGAGAAGTTATAGAAGCTTTACATGATATAAGAAAAATCATGGATTCAAAATCTCAAGATTCTAGTTTTCTATACTCAAGTAATATTTTTCCTACCAAAGACAATATCGGAAGCGAGTGTACCTATCCTGTCACCTTGATTAATACGGGTTCTCCTACTGAAAAGAGTTTCAACAATATCCTGAAAAAGAAACTAAAGATTGTTAATAAAGGAAAAAGACCAAGCAAAAGGGTGTTAAAATCTCTTTACAGGGATAAAAAAGAAGTACAAATCTGTATCAGATACTGATTAAAGTGTTAAACTGGAATGTTCTAGGTATTAACAATAATCCTACGGTGGGTAGACTAAAATACATCATTCTTAAGGAAAAAGTAAAGATCCTTGCCATTCAAGAGCCATTAGTTAAAGCTGAAACTCAAAGGGAAGTGGTTGCCAGGTTAAACTTTTCTAATTTCAATGCTAATAATACTAATAAAATTTGGATATTTTGGTCTCCTGATATTAATATTAGTGTTCTTACTAGTAGAAATCAGTTACTTCATCTTGAAGTATGGTACCCTGGTATTCCTAATAGTTTTATCATGACAGTTATCTATGCTAAATGTAATCTTGTGATGAGGAGAAATATTTGGACCGATCTGAAATTTATATCTATTGATAATAGGATTTGGCTTACCATGGGAGAATTTAACATTGTTGCGTCAGCTGAGGACCAAATGGGTTGCACCAGCTTGTGTCAAAGGGGAATTGATGATTTTGTTGAAACTATCTTTGAGTGTAATCTAGAAGATGTTGTTGCTGTGGGGTCCAAGTTTACCTGGAATAAGAACATGAAATGGAAACGATTAGACAGTGTGATGTTCAACACTAAATGGGCTGACTATTTCCTATCCACTCAGGTTATCATTTTTTGGAGTACTTGCATTCATGCCTAGACTAGCCTTTTCATCTTTTCTGTCATCATTCATAATCTCCTTATAATTTTTCTGTTTAGTATCCATTTCTATACTAGAGATTGTTAGGAATTCCTTTCCCTTTTGGTGAACCTTCCCTTTTATTTTCGTGTAGTTAGTAGCCTCGTGACCAATAGGAACACAATTATTAAAATACTTAGGATGATCCTTATAGCTTAAATGAATCCAGTATCCTTGATTTTCACCGAAACCAACCCAAACCTTATATTGAATCTTTTGCATTATATCCATTTCAATCCAGGTTAGGCAAGAATTATGAAAAGCTTAGTTCTTTTGCATGAATTTTGTTTTGAATAGAACTACATATTGCTTCAACAATAGAGGAGATGATTTGTTCATCAAATAAGTATATTGGAATTCTTTGAAGCTTAACCCTATACTGGGGTAAGTGGGCATTCCACCTTAGAATTTAAATCAGGTGTCCACTTAATAAGCCTTATGACAGATTCGCCCAGTTATCAAACATTCTTGACCCAAACCTTACACAAATATTCCTTCGATGTAAATTCTAGGAGTAGATATCGCGAGTCCCATATTGAAATATTACATTCATTATTGAGTTTTCGTTTCTGTATAAAATTATTTAGAACTTGTTTCTTTTATATTATTTGATTAAACTTTCCAATGAGAGTAATTTTTTTTAGTCTTCAAGTAGTCCTGAACCTTTTGATGAAATTGAATAGCAATATGATCAGTCATGTATTGAATATACTCCGGCTTAAGTTCTTCCTTTTTCTTGTGGTTGATAACTGTATCAGCGAAGGAAGTTCCTTTGTTGAGAAAATTTTTCTCATAAGATTTATTTTCTTTGTTTTCCAGATTGTTGGTTGTTGCTTGGAGAACTGGAAATTCTTCCATCTCCACAACCACCTTGAACTTCCCACAAAAACTATCAACACAATGCAACAATGTATCTTCGATCAGTAGATACCACAAGTTGTAGATAAGATAGTTTAGGCTATAGAGGTAATCAATCCTTGTAATTAAACAAGCAAAACCAAAAGGACTAAATTCAAATATACTGTAAAAGAGCACAAAAATTTCAATTCTTGGAGAGCTTCTTGGAGAGTTTTCCTTCTTTTTCTTATTTTATCAAAACTTCCAACAGAAATTAGAATATAAAGATCTTATAAATAATTTTCCAACATTTTATTAATACGACTATTTTCTCAACCTAGGTTTTAGAATTATCTAACTTTTCGAATTTATATTTTTAAATTTTAATTCGGTAATAATTAAGATTATAAATCATTTATCAATAATTGTATTATGTCAATTTATATAAGTTTTTATTGACATAATTCAATAATGGACTGAAATATTGTTATAATTCTGACTTGTCTGTATCTATTAGTATCAAATGTCTATTTAACTGAATGTTGTTGTATTTTTTTAGTTATTCATAGTAATACAAAACTTACTTTGAAAGAATAAATTTTAATTATTACATGGATATTAACTTATTAAAAAACAAAAAAATAAAAATAGATGTTGTTTTATATAAATAAAAAATGAGAGTGTATTTTCCTTTTTAGATTTTATGATTACAAACTTTTACTAATATTTTAAATATTTTGGGATAATATATCATCTTATCTTTACACCTAAATCCTAATAGTTACTAGTATTTTGTCCGGTAATGTATCGCCTCCTCCTCTATCAACCACTAACATCATCCATCTAAATGAATCCAAGTATATCTAAACCACCAAATCTAACAACATCATCCACCAATTTACAATCCAGTTTCAAATAATCTCCATAAACCCTACAATATCTTATGTGCAATTCTTTACACTAACTAGAACAAACCAGCATAACACACCACATATCAAACGAAATAACTTTCATCCAACCACAAACAACACTAATGTCTCAGTGATATTGTTAGTTGTTAGTTTTGTTGAAGATAATTACTTCTTGTTTTTATCTATCAACATATATTGTTTAATTGTGTCTCGTTGTACTTGTCTCTCATCTATCAACATATAGTGTCTACTCGTTTCTCGTCAAATCTAGACACAAGGCGTGTATTACTTAATTCTCAGTAGCTCTGAAATAACTACTCCAAAACAGAGTCCTAAAATATACTTTACGAATTTGCATCAATTATAGGCTTTGAATTAAATTCGTATAGTCTCACATCTATCAAAAATGCGTCTCTCGTCTACTTTTTACAATCTCGCATCTACCAATAATGTGTCCCTCATTTACTTTGTACATTCCCGCATCTATCAAAAATATGATCATGTACTTTGCACAGTCCCGCATCTATCAAAAATGTGATCATGTACTTTGCACAGTCCCCGATCTATCAAAAATATGATCATGTACTTTGTAGAGTCCTACATCTATCAAAAATATGTCTTTCATCTACTTTTTCTGTCGTCCCGCATCACAACATGGATTCGCATTTCTTTTATAACTAGTTTGCATTAACTTTGTAAACTAGTCATCATGGTTTTGCATCATTTACATGGTTATGCATCTATCATCATTTGAATGTTTGTACATTATATATTTGTTTGCTCATCTATCATGATACATTGTTTCACATCTATCATCATTGAACAGTTCTGCATAACTTGTCTGGCCTCGCATGCATTAACTTGTTCTTCATTAATCAAACATCTATGGTCTTACATGTACTTTTTAAGTCTAATCTCGTATTTTTCACTAGAAAAAACCATTCAAAATCTTGTTTAATCATATTAGGCATATTTGCACTAATAAATAGATGAAAGAAACAAAAATAAACATGAACACCTAAAAGAAGCAAAGAAAACACTTTTTTGTTCTCTTTTAAGAGGAACATACAAGCTAAGAAAATAAAATATTAGTCTGAGAAAGAACTAAGATTGTATTGTAGAAATAATAAAAACTTATGATGATGAGAAAGAAGCCTTCAAATTAGGAAAAAACTTGGTACCACTTACAACCAACGATGTCAATATTGTCTTTAGATTATAGCATGAAAATGAATATATACCATTACATAGCAAAACTTTCGAGCCAAGATATTCATAAACCAAAGAAGAATAATCAAGGATTATAAAGGCATACTTTTCGGATGACACCGTAAAAAAGTAGAAAAAACCATAACAAAACGAATAACAAATAAAATGATAAAGGTATGTAATTCCCTATTTTCTTATATACGTTATTATACCTTCATATGTTTTGTGTTTATCGTGTATTCATATTAGCTAGAGGTTTTGAATGTTTATAGGTTGCTAAAAATAAAGGTGTACAAACACCTGGAGAGCAAACATTAAAAGATGTTGTAATATTATTCATAATGATAACCTGCTCAACATTGTTTTCTCTACATCCAGAGATACTAGCTTCTACAATGGTTTATTACATAAAAGACCTAGATAAAATAAATAACTATGATTGGGCTGAAGAAATCATAGAGAAGTTGATGAATTCAGTAAGCCTTTGTCATGAAAATAAACCGGATAAAGTAGTTGACTTTGTTGCTCTATTACCCATAAGTATTCTAATATTTTTTTTTAAATATAACTAAAAATACTAATATAATGTATCTAAAGTATCATAAAATTGTAATCATTCATCATAGGAAACACAACTATATGTCAAGATGATATAATTGAAGGCAATATACCAAGATGCTACAAATGAATGAGTCTTCAAGACAAACAAAAGTGAATTTTATTGACGCTGAAAAAGAGATCACAAATGAACAGGTATATTTGCACATGTAAACGTGTCTATATATTTTTTTGGTATCGTTTCGTATGATGTCTGATTTCGTATCTCTTATTTTATTCACTGTTCTAAATCTATTATTTAACTCACTGTCCCCCATTTATCATTTAATTCATTACCCTCGCGTTTATCATATCAATAAAATTTCTGGATATATGTCATTTACTTAAACATTTTAAACTTTTATAGGTTATGGAAGGAGAATTGAACCTAACAAATGAAGAAGAAGAGAAATATGATCGAGAGCTCCAACAAGCTAAAATAATTGATAAGAAGAAAGACTTAGAAGAAGAAGATGTTAATGTTGAGAAGAACTAAGATGATGTTCTTGTGGAGAAAAAACAAATGGATAATATTCATGTGGAGTAAAAAAAAGGATGACATTGTTAAGGAGGTTCTTGGTGCGCACGTTAATCTTAACGATGATGATAGATGTGCATATTAGGAATTGCAACAAGACTGGGATGGAAATGACTATATTGATGTAAATAAAATAGTAGATTAATTCCCTGTTAAAAAACGTACAAAAAAAATATATACACATACTAAAAAGACTGCAAATCGAAGGAAACGAAATCAGTAACAAAGGTTGCACAACAAATAAAAAACTTCAAAATATGTAACAAAATTTGGTCATTTAAAAAAACAAATTCTTAGGAATCTAAAGAGATGAGAAAAATTATTGAATAAAAATTCTTAAAACAAACTAACTTACAAAAACTACTATCTGAGGAGACTATTGTACCAACAAAAGGTAAAAATCTCCCATTTATCATCTTTTAATGGTCTCCCATCTATCATGGTTTCGTATCCATTATAGTTTACATAATTTTGCATCGTTTATATGGTTTAACATTTGTATTAGTTTACATGGTTTAGCATCATTTATATAGTTTCACATTTATCATAGTTTACATGGTTTCGTATCATTCACATGGTTCTGCATCTATCATCATTCATATTACTCTCCAATTATTTATATAGTTGCACATATATCATCATTTTTATTTTACATCATTAACATGGTTTAGCATCTATCATCATTTTAATGGTTTCACAACGTTAAAATGTTGACACATCTATTTTGCAGAGGCTTAACATGAGATCCCCAACACCAAATGATCATGTGTCTAGCTAAAGCAGACATGTATCAATAAATATATTGAAATGATAAAAATACAATTGACCGTAATGATTTTGAGCTTCATATTACAGAACTAACAAAGACTCTCACTGCAAAGACCAGATCATTTCAGAATTGCAAAAAAAATGAAGCTGAAGAAAAGAATGCAGAGATACAGAGATGGAGACAAATATGGAGCTATAAAATACACTTCAACTATCTATATTGAAGCTAAACATAAAGGATAGACTTTAAAAAACACTTGAAAAAATCTTTAAAATGTACGAAAAGAAAAACGAACACATGATAAAATGCAAGAATCACCAAATAAAAAAGTATGTATTGTGGACCCCATTACTGATGTTAATATAATCAAAGATGTTATTACAAACCCAAACTATAAATAAATCATTGTACAATAATATGGTTCTAATATAACTAAGGCTCCCGCCGACGAGAATCTTAGTACAATTGTTGTAGAAGAATAAGATGTTCATCCTAACGTTGTTATATAAAAACATGGCCCACGTCCGAGTCAAGAGAACCCTTATATTGGTGTAGAAAACCAAGACACTCCATCTAATGTTTTTGTGGAAGAACAGGATCCTAATGGTACTATTGTTATGGAAGAATAATATCTTAATTGTGTTGTGGAAAACCATGACACTCCAACTAATGTTGTTATGGAAAAAAAAGAGGTTTCTTCTACTATAAATGTAGTCCATGATGTCCCTAATATATATGCAAATGTTATTGAGGAAAACAAGGAGGTTTCTCCTACAATAAGGATTTTCTTACTATAAAAGTGAGCCAAGATATTGTTGATATTACTTTTGTTGTGGACAAATACGTGATCTAGATTATTCAATATTGATAAAACTCTTTTAAAACACTTATGTATTTAAACATGTATTTATTTGTGTATTATCTTATTTTTTTTCTTAAATATTATATTCTTAAGTGGTCTTTCATGACATAGTATGGAATAAATGTATAATATCTAGTTTCCCATTATAGTGTCTCGCATGATTTGGCCTCACGTGATTCATATAGTGTCATATTTTATATTGCCCCTTGTTTTTTAACTTGGTTTTGTAAAATCTTCATTTTTTAGTCTTAAATTACTAATATATATATATATATTAAAGGATGTTGCCACTAAAAACCAACTGCAAACTCATACAGTAAGTGATTTGGATCCTATTATTGAGAATGCAATTATACGGATAAAAATAGATTTACAAAAAAAACAAGTAAGTGAATTATGTTTGCTATCTTCTCTAATATTTTCTCTCATCTACACATGTAATTATCTCTTATTCGTCTAATTTCCCATGATCTGGTCTCTCATCATTCATAATTGGCATGGTTTCACATAATATATTTGTTACCGGTTTTGCATAGTTAGCCTGGTTTCGCATGATATAATCTCTCACCATTCATAAGTCGTATGGTTTTGTATGATATAGTCTCTCATGATTCGTAGTTTTCTTGGTTTTGCATTATATGGTTTGTCATCATTCCTATTTGGCATGATTTCCCATGATATAGTCTCTCATTATTCATATTTGGTATGGTTTTGCATAATATATTTGTTTCTTGTTTCATATGGTTAGCTTAGTTTTACATAATATGATCGATAAACATTCATAGTTGATCTGGTTTTGTATAATATGGTATCTTATCATTCGTAGTTGGCCTTGTTTTGCATCAATTAATAGGTTGTTTCATATTTTTCAGAAACAATTAGAAGAAGGCCATCATTTGAACTAGAATGGGATTATACTTAATTTCATATCCTTGAAGAATTTGAATTTATAGTTCCCAGAATATAGTGGTTGTACAAAAAAGAAGTAACAAAAATACTTTAAATAAATCAATACTGTAAATTAGACCTGATTCAAAAAGGAAAACAACACGAAGATCCTATAGTATGGTCAGTTCTAGAAATACCAATAACTAATATTTTTTTGTTAATAATATGATTAAGATATTAGGTGAAAAAGAGATCGACTATAAGGTAAAAGTTAATTTTAAATTACTTTGTATGCCTTGCTTCCTGCTATACAAATTAACTAACTGTTAGTTCCACTTTTGAGAATACATAAGTTATCATCGGCTTTGTATATTGATACCTTAAACAAAATGATTTTAAAATACCAGATATTACTTCTAAATTTAAGGGAGCAGTTATTCTAGCAAAACTCATATCTTAAAGTATAATGGTAAGAGTCATATAGTTTTACCATACTTGTATGAATTACTAAACAAAAAATGTTTTAATAGTTGAAACACAATGTCAATAGACGAATAAAATACATAAAAACCCTAAAAAAACTCTTTAGAAACTATATAATTATTTTACCATCTAAATTTAATATTTGTTTTTTTGGTTACTTTATCTCCATTTTGTTTACACTATACACCCAAAACCTTATGGGCTCCTCCCGTGATGATGATCCCACTTGCGTGGCCCTTTTACAAGAATTGGAATTACTTGATACAGACAAAGAGCCAGATTTTGTTGAAATTTGTAGCAGAATGCTTGTTGAGCCGTCTGATTATACCAAAGATTAGTCTGTAATTATAGAAATTGTGTCTCAAAGTGGTTTGGCCCTAGTTCACAAAGATAAAACACGATCTTCCCAACCTTTGCATATATCATCATTTAGACGTTTCATATCATTTTTTTGGCAATGCATGAATTGTCTTGTCCCTTATTTATCAAACCATGATTTGGTTTCGTGTCTTACCAAAACATTATCCAGTCTTGCATCTATCAAACCGATGAATAAGTTTGCATCTATCACCAACCGTATTTTTTATTATGACTGGTTTCGCATCTATCACCACCACATATCTTATATACGGATCTGGTATCTATCATACACCATATCGTCTCACATCTATAATTATTTATGTATTTTGTTTATGACAAAAAATTATAATACTTATCAATATCCATGTATTTTAATTACGACAAAAACTAAAAGTATCAAAATTAAATGGATTTTACAAAACCTCTACACATGTTCGTCTATTATGCTTTCATATCGAACAATGAGTACACGATGTGTTTTGGTACTTAATTATCCTCTAGATGGAATACATGTCTTTTTAGGTCTTCCAGATCTCCTCTTCAAAACTGTAGGAAGTATATCTAGAGAAGTTGTTGAAGTAGATGTTTGACCAAAAGTAGTAAACGCGAGTATACCATATGAATACTTTGCCTCATAAAATCTTATAAAATAGCAAGACTTAACATATTTCATTTGATTCTCATCTATATAAAGTATGACAGCAAAAGCATGAAAGTATAGGAAACAATCATGTTGCTATGCACTATGAAAACGAGTAGATACACTAAGATCAACAACTATAACAGGAGCACAAAAGACTTCGTTCAAAATAAAGTAGACTCATATGTAATAATCTAATCATATCAACTAACTCTAATATAGGTAAACTACAATACTGTCTGATTTGATGCTTAAAAAACTCAGCTGGAATAGAAGCCATAAAAGCATACCTTTTTTCCTTTGAAATAAGCATAAGAATGTTTTTCTGAAGGTAAATCCTCATAAAAAATAATAACTTACTAACCTCATTCTTTAAAAAAATACCCATCTATTGAATGTATAAATTCTGGGTTGCAGCATAAGCACATTTTTAAACATGTAAACCATTTTTTCTTTAAATGGTGTAGATGTATAACTTACAGATACTTCAAATTATTTATAAGATGATATATACAGTATGGATGATAACAACATGCAAAATAAAGCAGATACAATACTAAAATACCTAAATGACAATCACTAATAAATATGATCTATATATCCAACAAATATGGCTTCAACATCTCCAGAAACTATAACTAATTTTCAGTATCTTCAACCTCAAAAATACCAAATGTAACATGACAAATACCTACAAAAACGTAATAGAAAATATATTATAAATCGAACTGTTATATATATATTATTTGGTTCCGCTTCGATCATATTCATGTCACGGAATTATAACTGGTTATTACATGAGCTGTTACATCTATCATATTTATTATACCAGGTTTTGCATCTATCATACCTATTATATATAGTTGCGTATCTTGTATATTGATATATCAGGTTGTATATGCATCATATTGATTTTATGAGGTTTTGCATTTATCATACTGATTATCTCTCGCTGCGCATCTATCATCTATAGCCAGGTTATATAGAAATAATCTTTTATATTTCCCAGTTATAAAAGTTTCATCAATAAATAAAACTGGACTACAAGAATCGAAACTGTGGAATCAAGAACCAAATACTACGAAATAACACTTTAAGATATTAGTTTCCAAAGTATACTCTAGTACGTAGTCACTACTTCTATCAAGAATCTTCATATTTTGAGATATCTCCTAAGTAGTTCATACGAAGTAGAACTATTTCCATATAGAGTTATCTTAGCTTTCTTTAAATCAATACATGAAAGACGATGAGATTTATCTAAGTTGTAGTCATGTTTTAAAAACTGATTTTACATTTGTGGTTGTAACATCGACATTGCCCCAAACACAGTCACGTATCTCATTAGTAATCGAATTCGATAATAAATGATTTCTACTTTATTTACAAAAACCGGTCCCATAAGTGTGAGGTTGGATATATTTTTTAACAATAAAAAACCAATAGACTTATTTTTTTAGCATAAAATCACAAGGACAACCTTTTGAATCTCTTTTTATGCAATAAAGAGTTACCATTTCTTTATCATTATGCAGGTATTTAAAAGTAAAACCTTCTTCTAAAACCAACTTACTAATAATTATCTTAAACTTATTGCACCGTCTTCAAAAATCCGCCCAACACCACTAATTTAATTAACCAACCAACAGTAGCAAGTTGTTTGTTATTCTGAGAAATAACATTTATACCCGAACACTTAGTAGTTTCTTCATAAATAAAATCTTGGTTGGAAGCTTCAAAAAACTTCAATTAGTTTCTCTAACTTTATCGCCAACAACATCACTTTCAATATCAATAGTAACAGTTGAAACAGCCAAAGTATTTATAATTGATACTAAAAGAACTAATCTTCATTATAACCTAATTTTTTAGGTCATCATAAAGTAACTTAATCTAATCATAAAGTAACTTAATCTGAATTTAACCTCAAATAACACATCATATTTACTTAAAACAAATTGAATCTTATCTTTAAAAAATACGAATAACAAAAAACAGTAAGGTTTCCTTTTTATTCAAAAAATGAACAATTAGAAAACTTATTGTTCTAACAACTCGTTGTAGAGTTGATCGTTTAAACCTTTCAATTGAATTGATTCGTTAATTATTTATAACTTACTTCGTTTTTTTACAAATAAGACAGTAGTCGTTGACATTTTTCTAAAATTTTCTGTAAACCTCAAACAGGCCAAGACCACGAATTTCAAGTTCACCATTTAGTTTAAAAAAATACATAATCGACTTTTAGATATCATATACCGGTATTTGATAATTCAAAAGAGAAAGAAATAGGAAACATCTAGGATATATCAATAGAATAATAACAATGGTCCCGCATCTAGCATGAGAGAAATAACAACATTCCCACATCTATAAACAAAACTCTCACATCTGATGATAAACACAGTCTCGTATCTGTCATGTAATAAGTACTATTCTATCTCGTCTCGTAGATGTGAGATGAGAGAAACGAGACTCGTAGCAGATGTTTAAAACTTCATCTTCTTCGTCTTATCAACTACATTATATTAAAAAAAAGTTGTAAAAAATCAAAAGCCAGACGTATATGAAAATACATATCTTAGGTGGATAATAAATTGATTTTTGGATGTTAATCGATATTTATAATTTACTATTATATTAAAAGCTAAACAATATTTTTTTATTCATTTTATTATATTATTCTGAACCTATATTTTTTTTTAAATAAAATCTCAATTAAATGTAAAATTTTAAAATTTTAAATTAGCATATTTAAAGTTATTATGATTAATTTATGTTTCGGTGAGAAATTAATTCGGAGTTTAAAAGAAGAATTAAAGTTAAAAAAAAATATTTTTTTTATTTAACTATAATATATATTTGTAAACTTAAGAGTTTTAGTATTGCTGACAGAAACAATGAGCACTATCTATACTTCTTTTTAAACTTACTGATTCAAACAGATACCTGATCAAACCCAAACATTTTTTACTATGTGAAAGATAATAATTTGTGTTTCACCTCAACTGAATTTTATTCATGACCACAGTTTTGAAAAATGATTATTGGCAATTAGCATTACTAATGACTTTTGAAGAAAATAAAGTATGTTTAGGATCGAATTGAAAGTAGTTTCATGTAAAGTTGTGGTGGGGCAAATTTAAAGGAAGGATTTGATGCATGGCTTCGTCAACGTACATCTTAATGTCTAAGTACATGCAATAATTTTTGAGTAATTGAGAGGTTTTGACCATTTTATCATCATTTATTCACTTAATAATAATGCCAATATCCTTCCACCACCCTCTATAGACCACCTGCAAAGAAAAATAGGTCCAACTAGCATCCTTTTTATCTAGTTAGGGATCATTATCATTAATAAAAAAAATCAGTTTTCACACATAGAATGTCAATGCTATTGTGTTCTTAAAAATCCTTTTAATTGCTTTCGACAATGCTAACAAATTATTGAATGGAATTCCATATTTGTGCGGTTGATCATGAGAAAAATAACTGGATCGAAACTCACATCATATCACTAAAACTATTGAAGGTTACATAAAATCCTTAAATATACACTTTGTTTAGTGCTAGACTTTTTGGTTATATGGGGGACAAGATATGGTATCATATCTAGATTTGTAACCAATAATTGTTTATCAAAATTTCTTCAATTAATTCATATCTAAATTTGAGCGAATAAAATTTTATCGATTTTTTTTTCTATTAATTAATTAATGCACACTTAGATTTTGAATTAATAGGTTTTTATCGAAATTTATTTTTTTAATGTACACTTAAATCCTGTAAATTTATTGACTTCGGCTATTATAATTTTAAAACTCAAACCAACTAAATGAACACGATTTATTTAAAAATTAGTCATCTATTGTTTGTTGGTAAAATGAGTAACATTAATATTAAAATATTCGTCGGTGTTGTCAGGCTATTGACTTACAACGTTTATAGGTTGAAAATTAATCTGATATTTTTTTGGAGCCTAGATTTTTAGGTTTAAAATATCGTGCACACGATGGTGTAATCAATGTGAATGTTTTTTAAAGGATGTCTTAGTATCATCACCAGAGAGTAACATTTGTGACATTGACGCTTGGGTCACATAAGTTAAAAAAGATTGGTTGTTTTACGAAATAAATATATGTCAGTGTATAAAGCATAATTGTTGGAATTTTTTGAACATTGTATGTTTGGAAAGATAACTAAAGTGAAATTCAACAAGTCGACTATAAAATAGACTAAAGAGATAGTAAATTACATTCGCTCATATCTTTTGGATCCAAATATAACGCCATCGAAGAGTGTAGCCATATACTATATGAATTTGACGGTGATCATTCAAGGATGGTGCAAGTTTATTTTTAAATCAAAGATGAGACATACTCAAACTTTTTAAAATGAAATACGATGATCGAGAAACAGACAAGGAAAAATATCAAACGTCTCACGATATATAACGGGTTAAAATTTTGTACTCGTGAATTAAATGGTTTTTATGATGCTGGAGGAATACTGATTCATCACACAAGTTCTAGAACGATGTAATAGAATAAACATAATCTTTGTGACAAGGTACAAAGCATGCTTTCGTATATTAGTCTCAGAAAAGAAGTTTACGTCGAAGCTATCAATACAACTTGTACTTGATGAATCGATTTTCATCAACGATTATTGATTGTAAGATTTTTTTTATATATTTAGTCTCGGTCGTTGGCTGATTATAAATATTTGAGGATGTTTGGTTGTTTTGTGTATGGTCACGTGAGAGATGTTAAACTTGAGCCATAGGGAAAAATGTCTATATTTATTGGATATGATAGTGAAGTGAAAGAAAATAGGCTATGTGTACGACTCGTAATACTCTTTCTTTTCTCATCAATAAGGATATAAATTTTAATGAGTATGTTTCGCTAGACAATCAGAATGATGTTGGGAACATGGTCAAACCATGATCGGTTGTGAGTAAACAAGTGGAACTTGATGGAAAATTGCTTCATAGTAGGTCTAAAAATCCAAACGGTTCTAAGGTGGATCCAGGATCAGAAGGTGAGGTGTCAGATGATAGTAATTATGATGCGCGCAAACTAACGGATCTATTTGTGCATTCCAATCAAACAATATGATCTGAGTTATAATTTTTTATAACAATTTTTTTTATCTTCCGCATGTATGGTCTATCATCTCCGACACTCAATAATTTCACCCTCACAATATATTATCTCGGTGTGGACGAGACTAGTGACCCCGAACATGATCATCGACTCTTTTTTCCAAAAAACTTTGATGAATTTCAAGGGCAAGCGTTTGAACATGTAGAATCAGATGGCTATTGTGCTCGTCACCAATTTTGAGAATTTGTAGACTTTATTTGAGTATCAATATATTGGGTGCAAAGAAGTCAAAGGTTATGAATAATTTCTTGTCCGTTGTAAACACAAAAAGAGGGAAATATTAACGAACTACTAGTATTTTTTCCAATCCAAGAATAGCTTTGAGTATTATAATAAAGATGTTATTTACACGTCGTTCAGACACAGACTCCTCCCAGAGGATCTAGTAGGATAAGTAGTAAAAATAAGATCTTTGTCATTTGGAGCATTGTTGGATCAAATAAAGTCACAAATTAAATTCAATGAGACTATGCGAATTCGGTTAATCCCAAACATGCACCCTTAGTAGAATTATCAATTCCAACTTCGAGCCCAATCACAACTACAACAGTATACCAAATACCACATGTAGAACAACAACAACATCAAATCACTTATCATATCTCTCTCACTCACTCACAACTCATTTGAAATCAAGATCACTATAATCTCAAAGTCAATATGGATATAGACAAGTTTAGATCTTTCGGATCAAATGAAGTCCCTCAGTTAGAGGCCATGATGACCACATGAACAAGTGGTTAATGCATGATAAGTATATAAAGCTCACTCAGAATGTGAAAATAATCTATGATTAAACCAAGAATTATTTTCAGTATATGACGTTCTTCCATATAATAAACCCATAAGAAGAAACAAACAACATTTATTGCAAATACGACTATAACATGAATAATTGACTCGAGGTTGCATCGTTTTAAAAGAGATGATATATAGTTTGATTAACCATGAGAAGTGAGCTTAAGAATAAACCATAATAATGATGCTCAGAGGAACACATAAAATGGGTCGACATCTAGTGGTTCTAGAGAATCGGGACTCAAATGGTTATTCCTAAGAAAGAAAACTCTAACATGGTGATGGTAGAATACACCCACCCTTATCTAAATCGCCATGTTATAATAACCATTTTTTATGGGGTTGAACATTAATATGAACATATATTGAACAACCAAAAACTTTTAGATATGATAGTTTTATCTCTTTTCCACTTTATATCTCCTCTAGTATTATGTGTTATAATGAAGCTAATGGATCTCAATTGACCTAGTTAGTTGATGTTTTTACTGCTTTTGCCCACAACTAGTTTGGTAGACCTGATTATATATAAATGTTTTCTAACTATTTTAGTTAATATTAGGTTCATACGCTCAACAACACCATTGGGTTGAGGCGTATCCGACATAGTTCTCTCCATTCTGATGCGTGTACATAGTATAACTCCTTGAATATGGTATATTCATATTCATCAATATTGTCAGTTGTGAGTTTTTTAATCTTCAGACCTTTCTATTTTCAACCATATATTTTCATCTCCTAAAAACCTCAAACACTTCATACTTATGCTTTCAAAAGTAAACTCATACTTGTCAAGAAGTAGTTTTTCTCTCCAATAGATGAAATAGTTGTTGGTCCCCAAACACAAGAGTGAACAAGCTGTACCCTTTTCTTCTTCGTGGTTTTGTTACGTGTCTGAAAGCTGGCTCTTTTCTGTTTTCCAAGTATGCAATTATTGAACATCTATATCAATTGATTGTAGACCTAGAAGTTTCCCCTTCGAGTGCATAATTTTCATTCATTTCGCGCTCATGTAGCCAAAGTCTATAGTGCCACATATTGGGCTTTTCATTTCCTTCTGCAATTGCAATCTAACAGTGCGGCTCTGTTATCCTGTAAAGAGTACCACTTTTTTCTCCATGAGAAACCATCATTGTGCCCTTTGAAATCTTCAAATTATTACCTTGGAATATCATAGTGTAGCCTTACCTAGCCAACTGTCCTACTGAGATTAAGTTATTTCTTAAGTCGGAGATATGCATAAAGTGATATTTGATGCAAGACTCTTTTTTATTTCCAAATATTATTGCATCCTCTTTTTGAAGTGATATTTGACTCTGTCTTTACCTCATGGTCCTTCGGTGCTCTCTTGCATTGAATCTATAATACCCAGTTTTTTTGCACACTCAATACTCGACAGTTTTCGACCTCACGTAATGTTTGGGATTCGTAGACTTATACCTTGTGTCCCTTGATCTACTTCGGTAGTTCGATTTTCTACGTCCATTTCCTAAGGTTGAATTTCTTCCTCTTGACTTTGTATGCAAAACTGAAGAGGTTGATGATTCATTTGACTCTCTCATTTGAATCTCTTTAATGAGAACTAGATCACGAACATCATCGAATTTCAACTTATTACTTTCTTAGGAGCTACTCACATCCATGATGATAGCATTTTAATATTCTAATAGAGAAGACAAAAGTATCAATACTCGTACTTATTCCTCAAATTCAATTTTAACTCAATGCAACGAAGTTGTGATTGTATTGAGTTTATTGATATTTTGAGCTACTAATGCACCTTATTTCATCAAAAAAATAAATAACTACCTAATTAAGTGAATTTTGTTAGATGTCGATGACTTCTTATACATATCAGAGAGAGGCTTTATAAGACCCATCGTGGTTTTTTCCTTTACAATGTTGAAAGCAACATTGCGAGATAGAGTCAATCAGATAACTTCAAGGGCTTATCTGTCAAGAAGAGTTCATTTTTCAAGTTTGATAATCTCTGGCTTCTTTTCCGAGAGAGGTTGATGAAGCTTCTGGTAAAGATAATCTTCGATCTGCATTTTCTAAAATCGAAAATCTGCACCATCAGACGATCTGAATCTCGCATTTCCTTCGTATGTAGCCATCGCTCCCAGCTTGGAACTATGATACCAGTTGTTGGTAAAAATGCAAAACTTTTCCTCAAACCAGATTAGTGAAAACACGAAAATAACAACGAAATAATACACGCATGAATTGGTAACGAGTTCAGTCGATTGTGTTTACCTCTCCGGAGCTGCTGGATATCATTTTATTATATCAAATACTATGTGACTCTCTAATTTCTTGGATTACATGCACAAAAGAGAGTTGTGGGATTTATATCGGCTTCAACACTAAAGAAGAAGAACAATTTACAAGAGTCGTTAACTCGGAATCTTAAACCCGCGATACAAAGTCATTAACAATTCATTAAATGTTAACTTGTCTTTCAAACTTCTAAAATGTCTCCAACCCCTTTCCTTTCGTATAAGGATCCTTTTATTCACAACTTTCGTCCAAACATCTTGATTTTCAAGACCCTCGATTAAAAACCATTGTCTTCAAAACTCTCATCTAAAAATTTTCGTTTTGGAAATCCTCGACTCAAAAACTTTTGACTTAATCTACAATTTAATAATGAGAGCCTCGACTAGCAAAATCGGTTAAAATAATAGCGGGGAAGAGAAAATTATGATTTATTAGTTTTAGAAAGAAAATATGTTTTATTTATATATCAATTTATATCCAGATGATCTTACTAATCTAAAATTCAAATGATCTTACTAATCTAAAATTCAAAGAGAATTACAAATAACACAAACAGCAAAATCCTATACAAGTTCAATGAACTCGTATATTCAAACTTCATGCACTACATTGTGGTTAAATTAAAATAACAAATATTCAGTGTTACCAAAAGGCAAACAGTGCCATGCATTAAGAATTTAAGACTCACTAGAATGAGAAAATCCCAAGTTCTGTGCAACAAATTAATGTGCCCGGAGATTTGAGTGGAGAAGGTCAACCAATACATAGTTTAGAGGAGATTCTCTGAGGGTGGGGGACCTTGCCCTCTTTTTATTCAAAAGTCTCCCGGGGCAACAACACGGTGTTCTTTGGCCTACTCCTACCAACATATATGTCTAATCAGATACTGTCTCGAGATAATTATAGTTTTAGTTTGTAAGTCATGTGGTATTACCGTAGGAGCCAACTAATCCATATCTGAACTGCGTAGGACGATTTTAGAATGATACTGAGCCTAACTCACTCAAACAAGGTGTCTGTCACTATGTCGAGACAATGTAGGATACATTAACATGCCATTTTTATGCGGATGGATGTCATGATATCTAGACGACGTGGAATATACTAGCATGTCTCTCTACGGGTAAAACTAGTGCATTTCGCGAAATGAATGTGACATTACATTTCAATTTTATTATTAAAATTTCACATTAAACACAATAATTACTCATAATACGTTTGAATGAATATTGGATCTAATTCACCCAAAGGAAATGCGAGGAGATCTTCATCATATCATTACATATAGTGGTTCATTTCAGTGTAGATTATGATTATCCATGCGATGTAAGATATACTTAGCAGTGGCAGTGAAGTGGGCTTTACCCTTTACAACCCAAAAACAAAAAACAAAAAAACAAAAAAATTGAAACTTTTTATTGCTTTAGAAGATACATTTTTATATGGTCAATAATCATCATGTTTTAGACCAATCTTAAAAATTATATATCGGCCATGAACTAAATTTTGAATAGAAAACAGCTTGGTTGTATCGTATGTTTGATGTCAGTTTCATGAGCTGTTCCATTAGAAGTTAAGAGTAAGACGCACTGAAATGGCAATTATATGAGTTTCACAAATTCCACACATATCATATCAGTATATAAATATTGATGTTGGTGCCTGTTTGGGGACAAATCAGTTATCATTGTCACTGCATTGAAAAAGACATTTTTCTTTCTCTTTCTTCTCATTGCTAATGCTAATGCTACTACTTGTTGGAGGATCAAATCACAACAATAGAAAAGTGGACCAAAAATCCAATTTCAAATCTGCAATCTCCACTTCCATATCATCCTTTTGACAATGAGAAGCAACTTCAGTTTGACTTCTAAAAGGGTCTTTACCTTCGTGAAAACCCCAACTGTACAATATCTTGTCTAATATGAACTACTACTTTTTTACTTGTCAATAGTTTTGTTAGGACAATTTTATGGTGCCTTGCTTTATAGTATATTATATAAATTGAAAACAAGGAACCTCCTTCATAAAAAGGACAAGAATCCTAAAAAACAGGGAAAGTATCATTATAAAGATGAATGGTAAAGAAAACTGAACTTAAACGATGAGGACATAAGGTTTGAGATGTGATTTATCCGACCCAATATTAAATCCGTTAGACTTGACAAGGTTTTCACTTTGCAGTATAAACCTAATAAGCATGTAACATTCAAAATACTTATACGTAATAAAAAAATAAATATTTTTGAATTTAATAAATTAATAAGGTAAAATAGCAACCAAAAAAAAGGGTTAACCATGTTAGAAGGTTATATCATCATTGAGATATGGGGCATTGTATATTTTATAGGAAAAAATAAATAATAATTTTTTTTTATTACTTTTGACAGTTTTTTTTTAAAAAAAAAATTAGCTTATCTATTATAATATTTATATATATATATATATATATATGATTTTTTCCGAAATATTTTAGACATTTTGTTTGTCGGATATTTCACGAGTTATCAGTGACGAACGTGTTGGAAATCTAGAAAGGTGTCCGTATACGAACATCTAAAATCATTAGCGTGCTAGATTCGTCTTCGGCTTCTTATGAATATGAATACCGAGATGCACGTGGATCCTACAATAGTTACATTAGAAGTAACATTTGTAAAACATTTTGATTAGTTGGCATGTGACTCTCAAATACAACGCACGCTGATATGAAGAGAAACAATATCAATTGACCCTAGAAAATCATGGGGATCAACTACGAAGTAACATCGTTGAACGTGAAAAAAAAATGGTAGCTCAACCAAGAAAGGTCTGATCAGAAATTTTAAAATTTACAGAGGGGAAGTGGTTTATGATGGCGTTGACGTTGAGTCTGATTTCTCGCGAAACCATGAAAACTACCAAAGAAATCAGTTTCGATTAGACGTAAGACATCATTTCTTGAGAAAAGAATGAAAAGCCAAATATCGTTGCAGTCTTCGAAATCTATAAAAAAAACATGTCTAATTCGGAGGAAGTTTCTTCCTCTTTAGAGAGGAATCAACATCACGTGTCAAAAAAAATCAGGTGGTAAGCATTATTCAAAGAGGTATTCGCGTCGATATTGGAAGTCAAAGCAAGAGCAATAAAAAAAACAACACGACTCTACGTATAAGCTAGAACTTTCAGAGGTTAAGGATAAGGTGGTTGGAGGAAGTAAAGTTGGATCACAATATACTATAGTCCAGGTCTGAGAAACTCATGTTATGTTGCAAGGAGGTTTGGGAAACCTAAGTTTTGATTACTAGGTTAATAGCCAATTTGAAAATCTATCCAAATAAAGTCTCTATGCAAAAACTAATGAAAGACAGTAGTATAGTCAAAGTTGCAATTGGAGGCAGTCTCAACTATCGCCAAAAATTATTTTCGGACATCTATCGAAGCGGTTTAATATATCTAAGGTAGATAAATTTCATGGGAACATGGATCTGTATAACCATCTTAATAAATTTATGAATTTTATGATGAATATGACGATGACGTTAAATTTTTGTGCCCTACTTTCTCCCAGACCTTCCTAGACAGCGCTTTGAAGTGGTACAAGTGGCTTCCTCAAGGTTCTATCAAGACTTTTGACACATTCTGGACAACATGTAGACAGTAGTTTGTGGAAAGTAAAGAGATGCGGGGAAATTGAGATATGATAATCCAATTCAGGCGGATAGTTACAGAAAGTCATAAAGATTATACCAAACACTTTGTTCTTACAAAGAATAACTTGGATGATTGTTATGAGCAAGTCGTTATTAGTTTTTCTCTCCCTCAAGAATGAGCTGATGAAGTGACTAAAAAGAAACCTCTAACTTTTCCTGCTCTGCTAGCTCAAGTCGAAGTTCAAATCAAAGTGGAAGAATCTAAGAGATTAAAATTGATTTCCATGTAAAGACGGATTCAACAGTCACATACTCCGGTTTATTAAAAATAATAATATATTTAGAGCTCACAACCTCAGGTTATGACCCTTTGTTATCCTAGAGAAACAAGTCAAATGTCACTTCGATCGATGGTAAACCAGCAGCCCGAGGTTCAGAAACAAAGGCCATAACGAATATATAGGTCCACCTTAATACTTTTTCGGAGCTGATAGAGAGCGTCGCTACTATTTTTTATAAGACGTGGAATCACAATAATGCCATTCATGATACGAGAGACTACATATTATTAAAGAATGAAATTAAAACTCTGATCGATAATAGAAAGTAGACGATATTTGTTAAAAGAAAATCAGGGGTGAGAACATGCTCTGATGGGTAATCAAGCAACAACTCAAAAGGAAGTAGTTGAGGTTGCACCAAAGCATGAAATATGATGGTCAATGCAGAATAATTTAATGATTTTGATTTTGATACAATATATATAGACTATGATCCCAACCGAATAAGTCTTATGGTAATTGACAAGCCGAAAGTTGAGGGAATATCAAAAGGTTGTGGAAGTTTTTTGAGTCATTGACTATCTCTGATGGGTATAAAGTATCAGGAACCACCAGTAACTCTTAGAAAAGGAACATTGTGATTTTACTAACACGGATATCAAGAGAATTTCAACCCATTATTACATGGACACGTTGCCTTTTTTTACGACAATAATTCAAGAGAGGTAGCCAGACCTCTTGTGGTAATTGATACAACCATTGAAAGAACCAAAACCTTAATGATCTTAGTTGATATTGGTAGTTCGATTAGCATCATTTATATATCTACATACAAAAAATGGAAGAGCCTCGTGTTATACTTTGATCCGAAAGAATAATAAGGAGATTTTCCTAGCTACCACCATTGTTATTGGGGAGTTTAAAAGGAATTTATTTGACAGAGGGCTCTTCAAGAAAACGGTAAGGTTATTGTTCATAGTCGTAGATGATCCAACATCATATATTGTGATTGTGGACAGGTCTTGGTTGTTGAGAATGCATGTCATTTCCTCTATTATTTACCATTGTTTAAAGTATGTTGTTGAAGGTCAAAATGGATTTTTATGAATTAGACAGAAAATAGCGAGAAAGTGTTATACTAGTGCGTTAGCTTTGAAAAAATATAAGAGTGCTGAAATAAATCAAGAATAGTACTTACAAGGGTCAACTTAGATGATCTGACGGAGATCTCCAGTTTAATAATTCCTGAAGAAAATATTGAATCTTTCACATACCCAAATGGTATAAGTTTGAAAATTAGTATTCTCTTATCAGTTCTTGTAAGAGAACAACTTATATCTTTCTTGTCAAGAAATTTGCATATGTTTCTGGTGTACTGAAGACGTAACGAGAGTACATCTGAGTGCTATATTTCGAAAAATTGATGTTTGGCTTAGTATGTGTACCATAATTCAAAAACAAATATTATTCTCTATTAAAAAATCTAAAACGATTGTCGGGGAAGTAGATCGGTCTAAAAAATAGGCCACATCAAAGAATCTCAACACCCGTCGTGGACGGTGAATCCAGTATTTATCAAAATAAGAATGGGCAATAGAGAATGTGCGTTGATTATACCGATTTGAACATATCTTGTCTGAATGACCCATTTTCCATTATTAGAATTGATTAATTGGTAAACTCAACTTTGTATTACGAAATCATATTGTTTGCAGATGCGTTGCCCGAATATAATGAGAGACAGATGAATTCTAACAACCAAGGCAACACTACATCTTAACCGACAAGGTTGTACGTTGTTACAAGGTAATATTATTCGGATGGAAAAATGTTGGGGCTACTTACTAGCAACTAACGAAAAATGCTTTTATCAACCAAATCAGAAGAAATGTTGAAGTCTATATTGACGAAATGTTGGTAAAAATTGCAAGAGATAACGATCATTTTATTGGTATAGAGGAAACTCTTCGTAACTTAAAGGCCACAAATTTGAAACTGAATCTATAAAAATGTACCTTCTAGGTACAATCCATAAATGTTTTAGGCTATATAGTTAGCGAAAAAGAATTAAACTTGACCCATTACACTTGAAAACTTTAATTTATATGCATCCCCCGAGATTTATCAAAGATGTAAATATATTAACTCAAAGTTTGGCAGCTCTAAACAGATTCATATCAAGATCATCAGACAAATATGCTCTATTTTTTAAGTTTTCAGGAAAACAAATCGTTTCAACTTGAATCCGGCGTGTGATAAAACTTTTATCAAGATAAAATAGTATTTATCTTTTTTGAATGTTTTAACTAAGCCAATTATGGGATAAATACTATTTGTCTACGTTGCGGTATCGGAATACGCAGTAAGTGTAGTGTTGGTCAAAGAGTTCAAAAATTATCCTCATCCGGTATACTACGTGAATAAAAGCATATTAGATGATGAAAAAATTCACTTGAAATGGGAAAATATAGTCTTGGCTTTAGCGGCACAAAAAATAAGTCTGTATTTCAAAGCTAGTTCTATTATGGTTTTGAACCTCATTTCCGTAATACAATATGCTGCAAAATCCTGATGTATCGGGTCAGATAACTAAGTGGTAAGTGAAACTATAAGACTACGACATCGATTTTGAACCCCCAAAGAACAATTAAAGCATAAGAATTTGAAGAATTTTTAATTGAGTTTCATTATGAACGACTTAAACCATAGCCAGATTTTGACGTATACAAAATCAAGCATTTTAAGTTGTAGAGTGGGGGTTCATTTGGTAGCTCCCACCAGTGAAGAAATGTATAAACTTATACGTTATATATTTAGAGCATCCAATAACGAAGCAGAGTAGGAAGCACCCTTGGCAAGGTTACCAATTTCATAAAATTTTATTGTGAAAAGAGTTTGTTTGATAATCGATTCACATCTTCTAATCAACCATGCATCTGGCAAGGCCGAGGAAAATAAGATTATATAGTAATGTAATCAAATGGATTGAGGGAACTAATAACCTTATTCGAGTGCGGTCAGTATGAACATGTACTTCGGATATAAAATTATCTTATTGGTTTCCTAGAAACTAACGCATACTTCAAAGCGTATCTCTGGATACTTGAATAAGAACACCCTTCGTTACAAATTTTGAAAAATCTAGAAAAATATTTGAGGCATGAGCTTAATGAATTCATGGTCAGAGGGACTTTACCATTGGATAAAGCATTGACTAAAAACTAAGATTTAAGGCACATGGTTTTATGGTCTTCAGATATATTATTTACATAAAATCTTTAACTCGACCATTATTTTGATATCTTGGAACTAATAAATCGCATATGGTACTATCTGAGTTACATGATGGAGATGGGTCAGCTCATTGTCGATTTAAAATGTTGAAAATAAAGATTGTATGAAAGAATTTAGAATAGGGTGACATAAAATGGTCAAATATTTTACAAGAAGTATTGTGGGCTTACCAAACTACCTCATGGCCAACAACTCAAGAATCTTCTTTTGCTTTGGTATATGGGATGGATGTAGTAACCATTCTCGAATCCACCCTCTCATCTTTCAGGGTAATAAAATACGTTGAGGTTGATAATGACGAAGCCCGAAAAGCCAAACTTGACTTAATAAAAGATAATATGACAAAATTCCATCTAAGATTCCTCCATTATCACACTTAAATGAGAAGTATATATGCATCTCTGATCCGCCGAAGAGAATTCAAAATGGAGGATAAGGTTTTAAAAAAAGGTTTCTTTGCACACTAAAAAAACAATTATGTCAACCTGGAACCAAATCGGGAAGGACCTTATTCAGTTATTGAGAGGGTAAAGCCATGAACTTATAGGCTGGAAGATCAAAAAAGAAAACCACTTCGACACCCGTGTAATATTGAACATTAGAGGTTGTATTTGGAATGAGTTTGTAAAAACTTTAAATATTTTCATTTAATTGTGAAATTACCAATGCATATTATTTCATACCGTGATGGCTCATGAAGGTTTTAATTAGTCTCTACATAGCCGACTAATAAATATAAATTATTTTCGATTATTATTCCCAAGTTCCATTGTCAATCGGTGCACAAAGTTTTGATCCAAAATTTTAAATTATAGGTTTCCAACATTAGTTTGTCATGTTTAAAAGGTTCCTACATTAGTTGGTCATGTTTTAAAATTTCTAACATTAGTTGGTTATGTTTAAAAAATCTTAACATTAGTTGGTCTCTAAAGACTAACGCGGATTTTACTATAGTGTCTCATCGATCTAAAGAGCTTATGCATTCATCAGCATAAGCAGTAAGAGCGGCCGTTTTGTCCCTTTTAGTTTGTCTTCTAAAAAAATTAGATTTTCGGGACATTTTTTACTATCATCTTCAAATTTTTTACTAACCATTTTCCCCTCATGGTGAATATTATTTTCCTTCACGATCTCTTTGTGCTTCCGAAATTTTGTTTGACGAGCTCTTTTCGGTAGAACGAACACAACGTTCATTTTTATATGCAAGCGATCTTTGATCCAAGGGAGATTTTTGTAAATGGTCAAATATTCCTCGAAGATATGATGTTGTCTCTAAAAGGTCCGAATTGGACTTTCCGAGATGCGAAATCACCTTTTTAGCTTCATGTAAATATTTCTTATGTTGGGCAGCTTTCTTTTCCAGTTTATCAATGAGAGTAAAAAACTCGTGATGAGTTACGTAAAAAGAGTCTGTTTCAAATAGTTAAAATGATCCAGAGCCTAGAGAACCCTCCGGATTTGGTGAGTAGTATCTCCGGTTTTGAATGTCAATCTCATATAGATTGTCCTCTGGAAGAGTTGGTGATTAATCTCATGAACCTTGACTTTCTAATATAAGTTGGTTTTCTATTAAAAAGTTGCTAAGTGGTTTTTCGGTGTTTGAGCATCTTTGCAGTTGAACATTGTACAAATGGTAGATTGATCCGTTGCGGGGGCGATTTCTTTTATGGTCTTATATTTCTGTTGGACAAGATATATATTTTTCGTTTTCTCTTTTTTATCCCCCCGATGCGTATGTTAATTTCTTGTTTTACAGAAGTTGGGTCTTTTCTTTTGTCTGAGTCACCATTAGATAAGCAACCTTATATGTTCACTCGTCAGTTTACTTCTCTACCACAATTATTTTCACTAGTTTCTTTGGGACCCAACCTCTAGCAGCTTCTTTCTTAATTTTGTCAGAAACATCTAACTATTTTGAAATTTAAATCAGACCGTATGAGATCATCAACTAATATAAGGACATTGTAAGTTATGAGCTTGTGGACCATAAATAACGTTGGATCAGCTTTGTCAAAGTGAAGTATTTTTTTAGACTCGTTCGACCATTGTTCTTTGCACATTCATTTAACTTACCAAAAGTCTCTTTGATAGTTTTCAAATGATTTTGTTAGGATTATTGCAAAATAAAATATGTAAGAGCTCAACCGTTAAATATTTATAATAAATTCAGACTAGTTCAGATTCCGAATGAACTCACATATATTCTTTCACTCCCTCGGGGCTCGGCTAGGGTTCGTCTTCCTTGAAATCTCCTTAATATTTTCCCAATAAACATTAATAAAGAGGAATCGCTGCTTCCAAGACTTCTAAGCTTCGACGAGGTTGATCATCACTTTATATTCATTCTCAAGAGTAATCAAATAAAAAGGGATGCGGAGTTTTTCTACAATGAAGTAATATGCACGAATTACTCTGTAAGGAGCTTATCCCAAACATTCTTGACGCAGTAATGTAAGACATGAGTGTGAACTAAATGTTTGGGCTAGCCTGACCTGAGCAAATACTTACTAGCTCAAATTACCGAACGCTAAAAGGATCTAAAGATAATTGAAGTCCTCAATTCAGGACGCCCGGGTAGACCATTAGTTCAAGCTTCTTGGTAGAAAATAGCATCTCTCCAACTTAAGATAAACGTATATCAATTGATTCTGGAATACCTAAGCGCATTTAGAGAGTTGACTTTTCTTCCTTGGAGTAATAGTTATACTTGATTTAATACAGGGTTATGAGGTATCGATGGTCGACCTCATGAACGTTGGCTTCATAGCACTTCAAATATTTTGGAAAAAAACTCTACTTCAATTCTTTTTTCATCATTTCCTTGGCTTTGAGGTCTCCTGTTGGCCTTTATTGTTGATTTCAACTTCATTCTCAATAACATTTGGGCTGCCAACTTCCGACCTCAAGTCAGTTCGGACCTCTGTCTCCTTGTCTCGGACATCAACCAACCGCATTCGATAATCCCCAGCAATAGGTGTTTTGTTTTGAATGCATGTATATTCATCTGAAGTCTTAGCTTGGGTTTTCAGAATCCTATGGGTTCTAGTGGGAACATTCCTTCCAGACCAAACTCATTCCTTCAGGGTAGTATCACGGGTCATAGAGGTTATCATTTTTTTTCACAGAACATGAAAGATTCTTTTGAGGGGATGTTTCTTCGGTGTCAGCCTGACTCATCAAAATAAAATGCGGTTGACGTTCTTTAAGTCTCAAAGGGTAGTTATTTTATATCAAATTTTGAGTCAAAATGACTAAGAAGGCGAGGGACCAACTTATTAAGAATTTTTTCTTCCTAATACATTGCCTCCATAGTCTAACACTTGTACAATGTGAATAGGTATTTCGTTCACGATACTAATATATTTTTTTACCTAGGGTTGCTCAAAAATTGGCAACCAGTCTATAGCGTTATCTTATGAAAAAATACAAATCTGAAGAGACTGTGGTGACAGATAATGAAAGAAGTGTAGGATTTGTGTCGTAAAGGTTTTTGTGACAATGATCGAGCTAAAAATGGGTTTCATAGTCGCAGGTGCACAAGAGTTTCTCTATATTTCTCTAGAAACAGTAAGAAGTGACAATATTGAAAGAAGAGATGACAAATATATACAGGGGATTTTGAAATCCCAACAAATACTTTTCGAAAGCTCAACGACTACCTACGTTGAAGAGTGGAAATGTCTATTAGTTGTCTTCTCACACCCCAACATATATTTACATGGGAAATTGTAACGCTTTCTTCATCACCTCATCACGCTTCATCTCTAATGACATATTGCGTGGGTCTAATGCATTCGTGACACGTATACAAAATTAAAATCATGCATGATGTACACGAGACCAATGATTTTTGCAGGAATGATAATCAGAGGCAAGGCTATCTAACCTGAATCGGTTCGGATCACAGGACTTGTTATCGTCCGAAGCAATAGTATGAAGTAAATCCGAGACAGCGCTAGAGTCAATATCCGCGAATTGTTTTTCGCATATACTAACGGACTACTTACAAGGGAAAACTTATCTGACCCGTATATTGAACCGGTATTTATTTTGTAGTATAAACTCAAAAAATATGTAACATTAAAAAAATCGTATAATAAAAAATATATATATTTAATATTAATAAATTAAGTGGATAAAATTGCTAAAAATAGATTAAATATGCAAATAAAAACCAAAACGTAAAAAGCATTTCTAAAAAAATAATAACAATTAGTATTTTATTATTATTGGTAATCTCTTTCTGGAAATTTTATTTTAATTTATGCCTTTAACGCTATTGCAAATATTTCACGAGTAATCGGTTGCGTCAATAAACTAATTTATATGAAGACATAGGGGCTGGGCTGTCTAAGCCTGCGCTGCTCGAGCTCGGTACAGAAAGAGCTTGCTCGGCACCCGCTTGATTTTACAATGAACAAATAACAATTGTTTAGTAAAATTTCTTTGGCAAAACAGATGAAGCAAAAACTTGACTCATTTGAACTTTAAACTTATGTATAGTATAGTAATAATTGATTGTTATAACTTGGTTGACTTGGGTATGACTTTAACTCTCTCGCCTCTCCTTGTCTAAGCTAGTCAACTTTTGTCCACTGAGAGGCTGAGGGGTTACTTAAGTCTAGACTCTAGAGTAGATATCGACAAATGTCACATTGTTTTGAGGGGGCTACAACGTGTATACAAAAGTCCATCATAAAGTACACTCTAGAATACACATGCACCACATTATCATGTATACATAATCGAAAAATATTTGATTTGAAAAAGAGAGTACATTTCTAACATTAATCAGCCTTCCTTTTTAAATTATCCAAAGGTGAAAGTTTTCGGCTTATTATATTATATTATATTCTAGAAAACTTAAACCCAAACTTCAGATCTTAAATTTACACACCCAGATTATTTTTGTTTATTTCTGGAAAGAAACTATCAAAATGTATTCAGTTTCTCCATATTATAGCTTACTATAAAAGACCTGAAATGCTATCGAACTCAGAGGTGATCCAGTCCAGAGTATGGGGAAGTTGTCCCGAAATTGAATCATTTTAAATCAGGTCCTAATCAGTATTTTGATTTTAAAACATGAAAATGATATATATCAGGCTTTGGGGACCACATAATTTTTTCCGGTTTGATATATGATAAAGTTTTTTCAGTTCAGTAAACAGAAATAATAAAATATTCATTAACGATTTTTAAATTTTCTTTTAGAAAAACAAGATTTGTAGTAAAAAGGCTATCATTCTAACATGATTAATGTATGGATGGATGGGAAAAGGCTATCATTTATAGAAAAAAATGAATCAAAATCATTTTTACAATTTTCATTTTCAGTCAAAATAACACAAAAATAATACTATAAAATAGTGAAAATCTGATACGAACGAAACAAATGCCACACTTTCAAACACTTTTATACAATATTTGATATTACTATTAAGTAGATAACAAGTCGGTCGGCACAATTAATAATAATAATAATAATAATAATAATAATAATAATAATAATAATAATAATAATAATAATAATAATAATAATAATAATAATAAAAGACTAATTCACTGCACAACGTAATAAAGCTTAAAACATCACAAAGGGTTGTTCCAAAGATTCGGATGAGCTAATCTAAGGAACAAACCTAGGATTAATTAACTAAATTACATATGTTTCCTTAACGCACAATCTTAAACTAGTTAAAGTTGGTTTTACATCTCAAAAACAAGAGTAGTAGTTATAGTAACAACATCATCATCATCACAACATCATCATCATCCGGGTGGTGTTAGCTCCCTTAGTACAAACTAAGGATGAAGTTTCCACACATGTTTGAAGTTCTGTCTTCGATCTTCTTATGTCCAAATCAATCAACAATGTATGAATTGTACGGATAATACATTAAATTCGACATAGCCTCTTGAAGCCACCCTTCCTCGTCACACTTTATCTACATAAACAAAATATAAGTTCGTTAACAAAAAGTTAAAGATGGGATACAAAAAATAGATATCTTATTTTTTTGGAAAACTTGATCATATGCTACTAAAGCAATTAGTTACCTGAATGGTATCTTCATCAGTACCCGAAAATAGATCTTCTTCCTTAAGGTGAATTTGATCGTTGTTCTTCGACGCCATCTCAACTTGAGATAGCTCATCATTTCTTGCGAATCTTCCTCTAATTCGAACCCTTCTGTCAGCTAGGGTTTTCCGACAAGCGTACTATAGTAAATTTCACAAGAATTATAGTTAGGATGTTAAAAACAAAATTAAATATACTTAAGGGTGAGAGTAATATAGAAGATTGAAAAACTAATCTGCATGGTTTTAAGATTGTTTTTGTTTATGAAAAAAGAAATACCTTGATGGTTTTATTGAAATTTCTTTGGTTCCTTTTCTTGAGATACTTAACAATTCTCTCTTTCCGTTCCTCTGCCGAATATCGTCCGACTTTGGCATTCATGTCTTCATAAACAGGTACTTGCTGTCCTTCTTGATTTTCCTATAAAAATAAATCAGTATCAAAACACTAGATTCATATACATATATGGATATAGATATTAGTATGGACTGGGACTATAAAAGATTACCGAATCCTGTCTTGCAGTCGGAAAGATGAGAGGCTTTACTTCGGGTGAAGAAAAGCCACAGCATTCTTCTCCAAAATATTCATAATTCTGAATACAACTAACGTTACTACAAGAGCCAAGAGTATCATCATGTCCGGAGAAGCCTAAATTGTTAACCTCGAGCCTCTCCGGATACGAATAACTTGCCTGAAGTACGGGTGGCGACGTAAAGTCAGGTTCCATTAGTCTGGAATAATTGTCGATCCCCAAACTTCCATAATTATCAGAAAGATTTGGGTAGCATAGGTCGGTCCACATTGCACCAGTCGATGACATTGTAGTGTTGTTAGGAAGCTGACAATTGAAATTATCATAGCCGGATATTAAAGTCTGAAATTGAGAAGAAGAATCATCGCAAAACGGGAAATTAGAGTCGTATTGAGGAATGAAAGCCATTGCAGGAAAGAGATAGGTGCGGTGTGGTCTGTGGTGTGGACCGTGTGGTGTGTGAATTTGTTTTTCTCGGGAATGTGTATGGGTGGTGGGTATATATATATAGTAATGTGTTAGTGTCAGTGTCACACTGTGTGAGTGCTCTTGTGTTGGTGCAAGTTGTGATTCCCGGGCAGCTGCCCGTTAGAGATTAAAACTAACTAATGTGTCCATTTATTTATCACACTCTCTCGGGCCGTAAACGGGTAATTCCGGCTGAGTAGTTTGTTTGTGTGTTATGTTTCTCAGCGACGATAAAGGTATCGGAATAACTCCTTCGATCATGCTGTTAGTATCATCAGGTGGTGCTTTTAGGTTGGTTAAAGAAAACACAACTATAAAAACTATTTAATATTAAAATATAGCATTTAACTTCCATTTAGTTTCGCAGTTTTTCTATAATATTTTAAATATGTTTATTATTCTTTTTAATTTATATTTTTAAATCTTAGTTCATAAAAATGGAAAAGTACTATCAAATAGGTATTTTTTAAGATGAACGAAACTAAATTTATAAATAATATTTTTAATATTTTATTTTAAAATCCAATTAGAGTGGTCTTGCATCTGGTATTTCATTTCATTATGGTCTCGCATCTTCCATCTCATGCTTAAAAAAAATCGTCTTAATTACGAAACGGGGATTAAAACAAAAAAATAAAATAATAAATATGAGATGCGAGACAAATCTTTAACAAAATGTGCGATTCGAGACTAGAGTTAAATTTGAAGAAAAAAAATAGCTTTAAATTCAATTACTTCTTTAACTACTTTGATTGTTTCTTTTATCTTACTTAATTTACTTTATGGTGATTTTTATCACTCTAGTAACCTTCCGTAATCAAAATTAACTATTTTAACAACAACCATCACCAATTTTACTAAGAAGCCAAATATTTTTATTTTTATTTTTGAAAATAAAATAATTAATTTTCAAAACTCAATTTAAATATTTATTATAGTAAAAAAATTGATAAAATTGCTAAAGTTCTGGTTATAAAATGTTAACATATCCAATATAATCTTCCTACTTACTTAAGGGTGGATCGTTTAATTTAATCTCCAATCATATCTCACCGGACCTATCTAGTTCTTGGCGAGTACTGGAGGATTCTTGATTTTGTTTGATCCTGAATCTCGACTGACAATTAATATTAATATGAAAATTAATATTAATATGAAGTTATGTATCCACAACTAAGAGTTTTAAATTTGTGTTTACTTATCGGTTTGTGGCTTGCGGTTTAGTTGGAAACAAATATTTATAATTCTTTAATGATATTCATTTGTTTTTGGATAAATTATTTATAACCATCACGTTAAAATTTAAATTACCGATAACTACCTAGATTTTGTACTCTAACATTTTCCAACAACACTTCTAAATTCACGAACGTATACCATTTTCAATAATTAGTTATATTTAATCTTCAAAACTCCATACCTTCTAAAATCTAATTCAAAAAATAAATAATATATATATATATATATATTTATAATTTTTAAAAACAAATAAAAATGAAAATTCATGAGTTATATTTTTTGAGAATTTTTGTTTTCTTATTGTCAACCAAATTACCCATAATTCTGAAACCGTAACACAATTGGTTTTTAGCAACCAAATTATAAGTAATTCTTCAAATTAAACACATTTACTTTTTCCACACCAATTTTGCAACGAAATTGCATGTATTTTCACGACTCAAACATAATCCAATTATTTATTTTTATTTTTAAAAATAATTTTTTTAAAACAAATAAATACACATATGTTTACAACTATAAAAGTGGTAGTTGTTTCAGACCCAATTAACATTAATTTTCATAAAGAAATTTTTGTATTTTGTGTTTTTTATACTATCAGACTTTTTTAACAACCAAAATCATATTGTGCACCTTTTTCTTCTTATTTTCGCAACACATTTACACGTAATTTAAAAATTAGAAGACTATTGATTTTTACCAACCAAATTACACGTAATTCTGTAGCTGAAACATAGTGATGCAGACAGATTAACGCTATAATTTATGAAGACAGACGAGCACCCGAAGAATGCAAGGAATTGACAGTTTCGGAGCTCCAGGTGTCCGATTTTGACCCACATCACCTTATTTCCTAGCGTATGTGTGTGGACAGCCGAGCTATCAACAAGATAACTATTCGCTACAGGTTTCCTATACCTTGTCTGGATGATCTTTTAAACCAGTTGGGTGGTGCTTCTGTGTTTAGCAAGCTTGATTTGAAGAGCGGATACCATCAGATTCGGATTCGTCATGGTGATGAGTGGAAGACGGCGTTTAAGACGCGTGAGGGATTGTTCGAGTGGCTGGTGATGCCGTTTGGCCTGTCTAACGCGCCGAGCACTTTCATCCGTGTCATGAATCAGGCATTGAGGCCTTTCATTGGTAAATTTGTTGTTGTTTACTTCGATGATATTATGATTTATAGCACTAACCCTTCTGTGCACTTCTCCCACTTACGTGTGATGTTATTGGTGCTGCGTCCGGACAAGTTTTATAGTGCTGCTGCCAAATGCTCGTTTATGTCACCATCTGTCCAATTTTTGGGGTATATTGTCTCTGTTGAAGGGTTACGAGCTGATCCGAGCAAACTTGCTGTAGTGGACCAATGGCCTCGACCTACTTCCATCACCGAGGTTCGCAGTTTTTCATGGTTTAGCTTCTTTTTATCGGCGTTTCATTCCCTATTTCAGCAGTGTTATGGCCCCAATTACGGACTGCATGAAGGGTATAAAATTTGAATGGTCCGAGGATGCTGACGCGGCATTTGTAGAGATTAAACGGTGTCTCACCACTGCACCTATTCTGGTGTTGCCCGACTTTTCCCAACCATTTGAGCTTCATTGTGATGCATCTAAGTTTGGTATTGGGGTAGTTCTTTCCCAGTCAGGGCGTCCTGTGGCTTTCTTCAGTGAGAAACTGGCGAGTGCTAAGCTGCGATTTAGTACATATGACATTGAATTTTATGTTGTGGTTCAAGCTATCAAGCAATGGTGTCATTATTTTTTTCAGCGTGAATTTGTGCTATATACTGATCATGACTCTTTGAAGTATCTTGGCAGCCAGGACAAGGTCTCTCATAGACACACTTCTTGGATAGCTTACTTGCAGTTCACTTTTGTCATCAAGCACAAGGCCGGTATTACGAATCGGGTTGCTGATGCTCTGAGCCGTCGTCACAATCTGCTGACTGAAATGCGAGTTCAGGGTCGTGGCTTTGATTCTTTTGTTGACCTTTATGCTACTGACTCGTTCTTCTCTCGGGTTCTTGAACTGATTCAGCAGGGGACACAATCTGATTTTTTAATGGAGGATGGATTTCTCTTTCGTGGGGTACAGTTGTGTATCCTTGACTGTAGCTTACGTCTTCAGTTGATCAAGGAGCTGCATGCCGAGGGTCATGTGGGCCGTGATAGGACATACCCGTTGTTGTCTGCATCATATTTTTGGCATTCGATGCGTAAGGAAGTTGGTCGTTATGTCTCTCGTTGTCGATTTTGTCAGTTGGCCAAGAGAACATCAACGAATGCGGGTCTTTATTTGTCGTTGCCAATTCCTACTCAGCCATAGACCGACATCAGTATGAATTTTGTTCTTGGATTACCCCGGACTCAGCGTGGATTCGACCCTATTTTTGTGGTGGTTGATCGTTTTTCTAAGATGGTACACTTCATCCCATTTAGAAAGACATCTGATGCAGTGTGTGTCGCGCAGCTTTTCTTTCGAGAGATTTACCGCATTCATGACCTCTCTAGTGTCATTGTTTCTGACTGTGACACCAGGTTTGTGAGTCATTTCTGGCGCAACTTATGGCGCATGGTGAATACGCAGCTCAGTTTCAGTAGTGCCTACCGCCCCCAGACTGATGGTTAGACAGAGGTGGTTAACCGTTCCCTCGGTAACTTGTTGCGCAACCTGGTGGGAGATCACCCGAAGGCGTGGGATCAGCGCCTACCGCAGGCAAAGTTTGCCCACAACCATGCCCTTAACCGCTCGACGGGGCTTTGTCCTTTACAAGTAGTGTATGGTGTTGTGCCCCGGGGTCCTGTGGACTTGCTCGCCCTACCCAGTAAAATTTGTATTCACACAACTGCTGAGGAGCTTATATTGCAGATTCGCCAAACCCACCAGAATACATATGATCAGCTTGTCTTGAGCACCGCCAAGTATAAGTCTCAGACGGATTCTCATCGTCGTCCTGTAAAGTTCGAAGTTGGTGACTATGTGTGGGAAGTTCTAACCAAGGCTAGGTACCCTGCCGGTGAGTACAACAAACTGGCCACCCTGAAGATTGGCCCTGTGGAGATTGTGGAGAGGATCAACCCGAATACTTATCGGTTGCGCTTGCCTAGCCATGTCCGTACGTATGATGTCTTTAATGTTAAGCATTTGATTCCTTATGCAGGTGACTCTTCTGACGAGGAGACTGGTTCTGATTTGAGGGTGAATCTTCTCTACCCCGGAGGGGATGATGCAGACAGATTAGCGCTAGAATTTATGAAGACAGGCGATCACCCGAAGAATGCAGTGAATCGACAGTTTCGGAGCTACTGGTGTCCGATTTTGACCCACATCACCTTGTTTTAAAGGGAACGACGCCACGAGTTGAAGTCACCAGATATGCTCGTGACATATGCGTTTTTGGGCATTCGGAGTCGTTCACTATTTTATTTCGATTTTTTATTACTTTTGGGCATTTTTGGTATTTTCGTATAAGGGTTTTTATTCGAACCCTTATTTAAACAGACTTTGTTTACGATGTAAGGGAGTTGAATTTTGATAAAGAAAATTAGGGTTTCCCTATATTGGCTTCTCTGCGTTTACTCTGTATCATATTGGTATCAAACACAGGCAGTCCTGCGAGATGGTGCGAGGAAGACCCAGAGGTCGCAGCGGCGTTGCTGTGGAAAGAGATGCGAGTGATTTCGGAGATCGCGAGAATGCTGACCTGCGCCGTCAGGTCGAGTATCTTTCCCGTTCGAATATTTTCATATTGTTTTTTTGGAGTTATGGTTTGAAAAATATGACTTTTTGAAAAAACACTAGACAAAAAAATAGTTAAATTGTATTTGAGACTACTAATTTATTACTAGGTGGTTACTTGTAGTTTAATATGGTTTAGGTGGTTACTCGTAAATAAGTTTGATATTGGATGGTTATCGATAGATAAACGTTTTTTCTATTTTAGTTTTGAAACTAATCCAAATGGATAAGTTGAAGATATCTTAACCATAACTATCAAATAACATTTTGAATTAGAGTTTTATTTAATTACCATCTTGATATTATATTTATTAACTCCAGTTTCTGATGCGAGGATTAGGGATATTTGTGTGGAAAATTGGATATATTTAAACATAAATTTATAAGGTGAATTATTAATAAATATTTGAAAATATTTTTAATTATCATTTAATACCTGAAAGTATAGGTTATAAATACACACTTGGACTAATTGTTTTGCCAATTTTGTTTGTATAATTAGGGTATAAAAATACAAACCTAGTTTTTCTATTTCTTTCTCTCTTATGCGTTTTTATTTGATCTTTTATCTCTCTACAACTCGCCTCTCTATAATCGTAACATTTCGTAAGAAATCTGATGACAAAAGAGTGAATCAACATATCTTATAAATTTCATGTATCTAGCACATTTAAATGAAACCCTACCCAAATATTTTGTTTAGAGTTATTTCTTCATTTTTTTCCCTCTCACATTTTATGAAGGTAGGTGTATTTATTGTTGAGCTTCAAATGATAATATGAAGTTAATTTAGAATTTCGATTCTATTTTGTTAGTTTCAAGAGTTTACTGGATAAGAGTTTGAAAATATTGAAAATAGACCTTTTGAATTTATAGGGTCATGTTTTAGTTCTTTGGTTTGATTATAGGATAATAACCATAGTTTATGTTTTGTTTTTTTTTCTGCAACTTCTAATTTTGTTACAGGTTTGTTAAGTTATTTAAAGTTGGGAAATATGATTCTTTTCATATTTTGTAATTTGTTTTTATATTTTGTGACGCATTTGATTTATTTTGTTTAATATTTTTTATGTATGTATTTCGTATCTCATATTTCGGTGTTCATCTCTAAAATTTATTTCGCATCTGATTTGTACCTTACTTTTATATTTCACATCTATAATTTTCTTTCAAGCATGTATATTGAATTTTTAATGTGCTTTGTCCTTCACAGTTATATGTGATACATATATTTGTTCATTTCATATTTTCCATTTTGTATTACATGTATTTCACATTTTTATTTAGTATTAGCATGTGTTTCATATTTCGTATTTGTTACAAAAAAGTATGGTCACAACTTTATTCTTCATATCAGGTCTTTGTACCTTCGTTAAAAGAATGAATGACCAAAAAAATAATATAACTCGATATCAAATAAATAAAAGAACATCATTCCATAGTATCTCGAGGCTATATATGATTTGAGGGAGGATAAAAGAAATGTATGGAATAATGGGACTTGATACTAGCAATAATGAAGACATACACCATTGAAAATTGAGCTTTCAAGTTGGATTCAAAAATTTTAAAATTTACAGCTTGAAGTACGACGAAGGGACATCGTTGACCTTTAAAAGCATCCAACTTAAATATTTCGGAGAAGAACCAAAATCAAGAATAATAAACGCATATTGTTCTGACACACTTAAAGGAAAGCAAGACAACATACGACCACCACATATTACGAATAAGAAGATTAAGGTATAGATTTCAGATTTCTAAGCTTGTTTTTACTTGTTTCATATTTCACAACCTATTTGCTGTCTTTCAAATTTTGTAGTTCATTTATTTAATGTTTCGTATTTTGAATCTAGGTTTCTACTTGTTTCGTATTTTCACTCCATCTACTTAGTGTTTCACATTTTTTATTTTATTTATTTATTGTTTCTCTATTATAAGATGGAATAACAAAACTTGTTAAAACTAGAGTCATTAAAGAATGAGTAATAGATAATAGACGTTTTCAAATGAAGAAGATAAACCAAATATGCACTGACTTAAACCATTGAGAATAATAAATACTTTACTAATACTTAGATATTTAAATAAACCAGTGGACGAGTCACAAAAGAACTTGAATATGTCTTCCCAGACTCAGAAGAAGATTGATAAAAATCATAAGTTCAAAATAGAGATTAAGCATTTGAGAAGAAAACTAATAAATAAAGAAGAGATAATCAATTCATTTTGGATGTTTGTAGTTGGTAAATTTTTATTTATTTCATATTTTCGTTCATAATGTTTTGCATTTTGTACTCTTTCTAAAGTTGATTCAATATTATGTTGCGCATTTTAATTTTAATAGAGTCTTGTTTCATGTTTCACATTTAACATAAGTCTTGTTTGGTATTTTGCATTTAAGATCAGTCCTGTTTTGCATTTTTTATTTTCCATAAGTTTTGTTTTATATTTTGTAATTGTATTGGTCAATATGTTTGTTTTCTTTTTAGTTGAATAAAAAGTTGGAAATGCATTAACAACCTCTAGAACACAATAACCTTGGACCAATTAGAAAATATCAAACATTAAAACTCCCAAATCTAAAATATGGTGAGGAGATAAATAAAGAGCTGAGTCTTTCAAGGAGAATGTAGATATACTAGCAAACACAAATACTTTATAAAAATAACTTGTAATTATTAAGGATACATCACAACCACAATAGAAGCAGAGTTGTAGTATAAACTAATTTAAACTCAAAACTTTCCTAAATTAAAAATAAAAATAAATTAATCGAGTTCATATAAACGCAAAGAAATGGATATCAAATCACATCATGTGCAAAATAAAAAAAAAGGCACATACTAAGAAATTAATTAAATTCAATAAAGTACATAAATAAGTTGTATAATATAAGGTGGTGACTTTTGTTTCATATGAAGCCATTTGAGCATTATTGGAGCTTAAAATGTGCATCTCAAAGGGCATATTATTGAACATCAAGTACATGTTGCAAAGATAGTGTCCAAGTCGTAGAGGTTGAGTTACATGATAAATATAAATATCTAAGGTATGGATATCTAGAACTGAAATATATGGTTGTGAGATGATGCAAAAGTGAATAATAAAATTTTGGACTATGTGAAGGATGCAAATGTGGAACTTCTAAAAGACGCATGTCTGACATGAGTAGGTGGAAAATATAAAATGTGAGCTAAATAATACAAAGGTGGAGGTGAATGATGAGCATGATGAAGTGAAACATTTAGTAAATAAGGTGGCAAATGACCAACATAATGTTAAAAATAGTAAGATGTAAGGGGAATAATATATGTTAAAGCTATAGCATTTTCTGGTCATGCAATGTTACGTAATTGTTTTATTAAAGCAACATATATGAACTATAAATACAAAAAATCGTAAAAATTATCTTAATCTAGACATAAATCATTAGAGGAACAGATGTTATAGAAGTGGTTGATATAGATTACTTGAAAAATGATAAGGAAACAAATTTATTAGCATTCTAATTTGCAATATAACCCCATGAGATGAAATCAATCACTAGGCATTGATGATGGTAATGGTACAACATTCAGTTACTGCTGCCAAAATAAAATTACACTAGATATAAAATGAAATGTACAACACAAAAATTTGTAAGTTATACTTATTTCACAATTCATATTATTACTTGTTTTGCATTTACTATATAAGCATTTTTTCACATTTTGCAATTACCATATAAGTCTTGTTTTGTATTTTGCATTTAGAATTTATACTTTGTTTCACATTTATCAAATGACATTTGGTATAAACTTTGTTTCGCATTTCTCATTTCTCATTTTGCATTATGCATAACTTTATTTTGTATTTCGCATTTAATTGAAAGAATGTTTCACATTTTGTATGTTATAGAAAGTCTTATTTTGCATTTTGGATTTTATATTTAAATCATATATTGAATAAAACCTATTATTTAATTAAATTTATCAGATTGATCATGTTTTTGGAGAAAAAAAATCGAACCCAAACCAACAATGAAATTAATATTTCAAAAGGTATTCTACAAAAACAATTAAGACTACTGACTTTCGGATATTAGTTTGTGAGTAGGCTAGAGATTTTATTGAAAATAGTAGAATAATATCTTATTATGAACAAGAGGTTGCTATAAACAGGATATTGTGTATGTTTGATATATTTTTCAATATTAAACATACAAATACATTTTGGCAATAAGTGATATTTATGTTTCGCATTAAAGATTAGTTATGTTTTCTATTTTGGAATTGAAATTATTTATGTTTCGTATTTTATAGTTTTATTTTATATACACTTAGACAATTTAAATACAAGTATGAATTTCAAATTAAAATTTAGCTATATTTACTATTTTCATTCATATTTATAATGTTTGGCAATTCATATTTCAACTTATTTTTTATTCGTCAAAACTTTAACACTTCATCATTGAATATTTGCCTTATTACGTAGTTGGATTAACATATGTATATAATGTTTTCCATTTCGAAAATTGGTATACCAAGAACATATTTAATAATATAAAGTGGACTTTTTCTCATGATCCGTTATATAACCGAATTTTGCAACACGACTACACCATCTCTTTTAGATGATGATCTATCCTCTAGATCGAATATGTTTCTTTTTAGGTCTTCCCGCTCTGGTTTTCAAATTTAGGGCAAAATAACTAGAAATCCAATATAAGTAGATGTTTAACTAAAAGTAGTTAACACAAGTATGCCATATGAATAAGTTTTGTTATAATAACTTATATGATAGAACGAATCAATCTGTGTTGAAACATTTTCCTAAACATTAAGTATGTTAACCAAAACATGAGAGTACGGGAAATAATTCATTTGAAATATAACACACGAACATTTTAAACTCATAAGATAACTAGCAATAAGAGGTTTCCAAAATATTTTTCGTAAAACTAGTGAAGACGATCGGACTAGCCATTGACAAATTCTTTTGACATTGGCCTTAAACCTATTTTCAAATTCATGACATATATCACTAGCCAAAGCCAGAATCTCTGCATAGAATCTTGATATTCGACTAATAAGTACAATATAATCTTATAAATTAGTGTTAAAACATAACGACTATAAAACTATTTAATATAATGACTAAACGATTTTTCTCGACTATAGGCCATAGAACAGTACCGTTTGCCTTTGAAAAAGAAACATGCATATTTTATGGAGTTTAAAATTTCCAAAAACTAACAATTTCTTAAATCACATTCATCAATAAATTGTTTCATATATAAAATGAACATATTCTGAGTAGAGGCATAAGCACATTGTTAAACTTTTGAACCATCTTTATCCTAGATTTTGTCGATACGACTTAATGTATACTTGAGATTCTAAATCAAATGATAAATACATAAGTATTGTAGAAGTGATGAAATAAAGAATACTTAACATTAATTTTACTTAAGTGGAGATCTAAAATAAATGTTATTTGACAATCCAATAAGTAAGGTTGCAACATCTCAATAAATCATAGTCAATTGTCACCATCTTTAGACCTAAAAATAGAAAATATAATCGCAAAAATACTTATATTGTTATGAAATAAACACAATTAACAACAAAACGTTCACATTTTTTATTTCGTAGTCAAGCATGTATCATCGTTCGCAATTAATAAATAATTAGTGTTTGGTAATTTACATATCACTACAAGGCATGTTTCACAATTCATATATGAGACTATGCTACATTTCTTAATTCATAATTAATGATAAGATATATTTCATAATTGATGATTGACAAATATAACGTGTTTAGCGAATTTAAATTAATAAATAGGGATAATGCTAGTGTGGTTTATTTGTGTCTGAGGGTAATCTCGTAAAGTGTTTAAAAAGTGTTTTGGATGTTTTATGGAATTTTATGTTTAGAGTTGTGTGTAGAGAGATAATTAAGTTGTCTACTAGTAATAAATTCTGATTACCCTCATTAATGAAAGTGGTTAGGGTATTTATATTAATTACTCACCCGTGTGCTTATTGGGTCGGGTCATGAAATCTGGTCAAGTTTAAAGACCTATTAGTAATCTGGTTTGAAGTGACTAGCAGTTAGCTTAGTCAACATTTAATACATTTCATGTTCGGAATTTTACTATAGTGGTTTGGTCTGAATTGCCCATCAGATTAATGTCAATGTATAGTAGCTCAAATATCTGAACTCATCAGTATCCCCTTTAGGTCTTGCAAAGGATCTTTAGAAGAGCTAAAACTAAAAAACCAATACCAACATGTTCTGATCTGTTGTTTTGTTCGAACCGTAAAATGTTTTCTTTAAGAGTGACCCTGTTCGAATTTTGGTGGAACTAATTTCTTAATTCATAATTCTAAGAGTTTGTCTCGTACCACTAAGCTAAAAAGTTACATAGGCTTTATCTTTCACACCTTGCAGCTTTTAATCGTTGTCCAAAATCGATTTACCTTCTCCTAGGTAACTGTCATTTTTCATTGTTGTATATAAACCTTGTTACTATTTCATTGTCTTCAAAAATCACAAACGTTCCTAGTGAGAGAAAGCTTGCTTCATCTTCAAATTTGTTCTTAAATGATATATGTTCACAACCAGAAACTCCTTAGTAAAAGAAGGTTGGTTGAACTTATCTGAGTTAGAGAGAGCACAAAACGTTGCAAGAGACGAACGCATTGCTGTTGGTCTCCCTGTATCACCTAGAGAAAGAACTAATCAAACACAATTGAATACAGATCAAGGTTTGTCTTCTTCAAAACATTCCAAGGTTAGAAAATTTTCATTTGTAGTAAACCTTTTACCTCTTCCATCTGGGTCTTCTGTCCAGGAGTCCTAATATCCTTTAGCTAAGGAGAAAGCTGTATCCAGTGTAAGAAAGCCTTTGTCTTTCATTGCAATGGGGTCAGACATAGAAAAATATCCAGATACGTTAACTTCACACCGAGTCACGCGTCAAACTAAGTCAAAATCCACCCCTACATCTTCAAAGCCCTCCAGTTCGGAGGCAATAAAACTTGTACCACAGGCTAAAACATCCGACCAACAGCCCCTAACATAAACCAGACTATCCGAACTATCAACTCCAAAGCCATCTGAACAACCATCCACAAAGCCATCTGAACAACCGATCTGTAAAGCCATCGGAACAGCCTTCCACGGTGATGGAAGAAACTATGGAGTACAGTATAGAAGAAGCCATTTTTTAAGCTTCCGGTCAAATAGATAATACCACTACAGATCGGAAGGGCAAGACCAAGGTGGGTATGTCTCATCCGGATGCGCTTTCGGAGAGTCTAGAGGGTAGAGTGGGATCATGCTTTAAGAAGGTCAGCGTGAATTATTTTTTGGCCTTTCAAAACATAACCTACGTGTATACCCACACTGCTGAGCTGGGTCGGATTCGCACGAAGTGGGGAATTCCAGAGTCTGTGAAAGTAAGAATTCCGATCACCCGAGAAACCCCAATGGACTGCAAGCTAAATGAAATGGTAGTTTACACATAATTGTTGAACTGGGGACTCCAGTTTCCTTTGGATCCAAAGATAGTCAGATACTTCCATCTGATTAAGCTGTGCCGCAGTCAACTGAGCCCCAATGCTTGATATGCTCTACTGGCCTGTATCATGGCATCCATGATGTGTAAGATTCCACTACCGATGGAACAGTTTGCTGCGGTGGAAAGCTTGTGTAAAAACCATCAGACCCCCTTCTATCATTACAACATGGGGAATGATTGCAAGGTAGCGGACGATCTTCTGGAGTCTGAAAAAACATGGAGGACGCAGTTCTTATTTATTATTGGGGCTTGAGAGAATGGCAAGAACATCAAGGCTGACTCAAACCCAAGTCAATTGACCAGGCATTGGAAGAGCACTCGTGAGTTCTCTTACTTCTTCTTTTCAGTGCTTCCGTATGAGTTCTCGGATTATTTGGAGGCAGGTCAGGATACTTGTGCCAAGTTGAACGACTGGGCCTCGGAGAAGTGGGGCAATGATTTTCACAACTGCTTCAAATTGGGAAAATTTGTGAGGTCTTATCTGTGGAATACCACACGGAGAAGTGACCTCTCTTGTGAATAATTGACTACCCCACACCTTGCAGATGTCATTCTAAGTAGGACAGAGGCCAAAGATGTAAAACTTTATCTACCTTCCATGGCTAAATCCCCCAGTAAGATAAAAAATAGACCCACCTCAAATGATTACCGAAGGGAACGGTTCAGAGAACCAAGAAGGTATTAATGCTGTTTACTGGAAGCAGTAAAAGTGACTGTGAAGGAAGCTGGCGGGTCAAACAACCCAATTAAGCCTCTCAAGAAGGACAAGAAGCGCAAGGCCAACAATGATGAGAATGCTGCCAAAAATAAAAAAGTTACTCTGGGAGCAGAGATAATATTTTGTCCACCTTAAGTCCCTCCTCCAGCTCCTACCGATCTTACCTTGCAGGAGAAAATTCCAACTAATCTCCATTCTGAATAGGTTTATGGTGATGGTAACGACGAGGTAGATCTTGATGTCTTTCAAAACATCAATATTTATTTCAATAACATAGAAAAAGATGAATTTGCAGGGCCTTACCGTCCTCTCATCTCTTCCAACATGGTGACTCATAACGGAAAGAATTATGAAATATCTGGTGAACAAGATACTTTGAGCTATGCCCTCTTAGGCTATGTCCGACCAGTCCTTGATCTGGAGAGACAGGCAAGGGATCAAACTGGTACCATAAATCCCCTAACCACAGACAAACAAAACTTGTCGAATGATCTTTTTAGTGCTCAGCAAAGTATTGAGTTATTAAAGAACGAGAAAGAAGATTTAGCTGCCAAACTGCTCAAGTCAGAAGCGGCCAGCAAAGAGCTTTAAACCAAATACTCCAACCTTAAAACTTCTTCTTCAAAAGGCATCAGAGCTTTGAAGGAGCAATTGAAAATTAAGGATGGTATTATCCAGACTTTGTCTGATGACAAAGCTAAGTTGAAGAATATTGTCCAGAAGAAGACCAAAGAGAAAGAGGCCCTGGAACGCCAACAAGCTCAAGCCATAGCTACATGCATAGAGAAGTATGCTAATGGAATAGTGGATTCTCTGGATTGAGTGATGATGGGATCAAGTCTGATATGGTCCTATTGTTCCATAAGACCTTTCCAAAGAGGACCCTTGGTATCTTGTGGAAATATGTGGACTATGATGACATCCCATTCCACACCTTAGCAGATGGTGACAAGCACAACTACTCTAGTGGAATAGACTTTACTGATGACGATGAAGAAACGAGTGAGAGTTCAAATGCTAAACTCAAAAGTCCCAAAAACGATGGTGGTGTAGAAAAATCTGAAGGGAACAAGCCCTAAGGTTATATCATGTACTTTTTTGTTTTGAATTACTGAAGTCCTTTGATGGCCAAGACATCTTTTGTACCAGCGATCGGTTTGAGTCCGATCAGATTTTAATTATCACATTCCCCCTTTGTTTAATATTTTGTTTAAATATTTTATGGTCAATGTTTAAATAGCCTTTAATATTTCAGAAGTGTTGAATAAAAGTATCCAACATCTCGCACCACATATGTTTAATAAATGTGATCAAGGGTTAAGCATATCTGATCAACTTAAGAAGTCTTGAGAGTCGGGGTGTTGAATAAGAATTTAATAACCGAATTAAAACAAAATTGCACCAGACAAGTGAAGAAGGCATCATATATTATTGAAAAACCCGGACACCTCATTAAAACCTCCCTGTGCTACCAAGGTAGGAATGAGTATGCCCCCTAATATTTATATTGATATTTAAAAATTAAATATTTACAAAAGAGTTTTATTCTATGTATAACCTGAGATGCTCAACATTCCATGGGTGCTTTAGAGCTCTCCCTTCTTTGCCTTGGAGTCTGTATGTTCCTGATTTAACATTTTCATAGACCACATAAAGGCCTTCCCAGTTCGGAGCCAACCTACCGAACTGTTGTTCCTTGGTGTGTAAAAAGACTTTCTTAGAACTTTTTCCCCTGTTTGAAAATCCCTTTTTAACTTTGGAAGCAAATCTGCTCCTCATCAAGCCTTGTTAGTGCGATGTTCTCTAATGTACTATAACCATTTTCTTTTCAATCAAGTCTAACTGATTCCTAACTGCTACATCATTAGTATGTTCGGAACAGTTTTAGACCCTATGTGATGGTAAAGTAGCTTCTATGGGAGTAATTGCATCCATCACATATACCAAAGCAAAAGGAGTCTCTTGTGTGGCAGCTCGAGAATTAGTTCGATAGGCCCACAACACTTCTTGTAAATAACTTGGCCACTTTCCTGCAGTTCCTTCCAAATTATTCTTTAATCCGGAAAAGATAGCTCTATTTGCAACCTCAACCTGGCCATTTTCTTGAGGGTGAAAATGAGAAGACAAACAATATTGAATTCCTCTAGAGGTACAGAAGGCTTCCGTGTCTTTATTATCAAACTGTGGCCCATTGTCTGTAGTAATCTTCTGAGGAACCCCAACCCTACAACATATGTTAGATAAGATAAATTTAATAATTTCCTTCGAATTGGTTCCAGCCAAAGGAGTTGCCTCTATCCACTTAGATAAATAGTCAATAACTACTATGATTATTCTACATCCACCGGATGCCATAGGAAGAGGCCCAACTAGATCCATACCCCATCCGGAAAAAGGTATTGGTTCAAATATGGAGTCCATAGATACTGCTGGCACATGAATTTCATTCCCATATTTTTGACAATAATCACATTTTTCACCATTTCTTTAGCATCTGTCAAAATGGTTGGCCAGTAGTATCCTGCTAACAAGACTCGTCGGGTCAAAGCTCTATAGCCACAGTGTGCAGAACCTTCCTCATCATGTAGTTCAGATAATACAACTTTGGATTCTTCAAACCCTAAACAGCGTAGGAGAAGCCTGTTGAAAGACTTATTATAAAGAACTTCTCTTAGTATCAAGAAACCACGAGCCTTGTACTTGATCTTTTTTGCCATAATTTTATCAAGAGGTAATATCCCATCGGAGATGTATTGGAGAAAAGCATATCTCCAATCTTTAGGTTGAATAACAAGTATGTTCATATTTTCTTCACCCTCTTTCTCTTGATCTGTCTGTGCAGATGAACATTCTTGTACAAGAATCCATGGGTAGGATTCATAATAGGCTATAGTTTCTAAGGATTCTTCCAGAGTGTTTTTCGATCTAGGAATGTGCTTATTAAAAATATTTTTAAAGTTTGCTGCCACTTCTTTCAACATAAGCAAATATTTAATCAATTGTTCGTTCTTTGCTTCAGACTACCCTGAGCATGGTGGATGAGGGATTGAGAATCACTCACCAATCGGACTCTCTTAGCCCCACATAAGAGAGCCAACTTAAGACCACCTATGGCTGCTTTATATACAGACTCATTGTTATAAGCCTTGAACTCAAAACATATAGCCTGGTACACTTTATCACCATATGGAGAGGTTATGCAAATTTCAGCTCCACATCCCATAGTACTTGATCCACCATCAATACAAACTACCCATTCGTTTTTAGAACAATTTTCAGATTCTTGTCCGGATGATTTATGAGCATGAAATTCTACCAAGAAGTCAGCCACTAATTGGGCTTTAATTGTTGTTCGAGGGGCAAAGTCAATATCGTAATCACCTAACTCCACTGACCACTTGGTCATTCTGCTTGATACATCATCTTTTTGAAGAACATTTTTCAAAGGGAAAGACGTTCGGACAACAATGGCATAATCTTGGAAGTAGGGTCTCATTTTTCTTGCTGCAATTACTAAGGCAAACGCCAATTTTTCCAATCTCGAGTATCTTCTTTCAGCTCTAAAAAACTCTTACTAATTTAATACACCATATGAGGGTAATTGTCCACCTCCCTCACTAGCACAACACTTATTGCATATTCTGATACAGCTAGATACACATAGATTTTTTCCCCCGAATAAGTTTGAAAAAGAGTTTTGGGCGAGGATAAATGCTTCTTTATTTCAATAAAAGCTTGGTCACACTGTTGGGACCAATTGAAATCTTTAATGTTCCTCAATACTTGGAAGAATGAAGCGCACTTGTCTGATAACCTTGAGATATACCTATTCAACGCAACCAACCTTCCTGTAATCCTTTGAACTTCTTTAACATTCCGAGGAGGGTCCATTGTTAGTAAGAAATTAAGCTGATCCGGATCAGGCTGGATTCCCTTTTCACTTATTATGTAGCCCAAGAAATTTCCAGATCGGACCTCAAATATACACTTCTCAGGGTTCACATTTAAATTCACACCTTCTAAATTTAAAAATGTCTCTTGAAGGTTAGATATATGAGAATATTCCTCCAAAATTTTAACCATCATATCATCTATATAGACTTCCATCTTTTTGCCAATCTGATTAGCAAAAGATTTATTCACCAGCCTCTGATAAGTGGCCCCAGCATTTTTCAACCCGATGGGCATCAACTTATAACAATGAAGGCCTCTGTCTGCAATGAAAGTAGTATGATCTTGATCATTCGGATCCACTTGTATTTGGTTGTACCCTGAGAAAGAATCCATAAAGGAAAATAATTTGTTTCTAGATGTGGAATCCATTAACTGATCTATCCGAGGAACGGGATAAAGATCCTTAGGGCATGCCATATTGAGGTCAGTGAAATCAATACACATACGCCACTTTCCATTCTTTTTCTTGACTAACACAGGGTTGGCAGTCCACAAAGGGTACTAAGCCTCCTTAACGTGAGCCATCTTGGTTATCCAGTCAACTTCTTGGACAGTTACATCTACTTTTTCCTTAGAAAAAGACCTCGTCTTTTGTACAACTGGTGCAATATCACTCTGTATTGACAATTTATGAGAGATAATACTAGCTGGCACTCCGGTAACATCACTATTACACCACGCAAAAACATGTTGATTATCCATTAAAAATGATAACAATCGGTGATTCAGTTCTGGTGCTAGCTTAGAACCAATCTTAACATTCTTTCCCTCTGCGAGGGAGTGAGTTTCAACATCTTTGATAGGTATTATAACATTAGGAGCCTCCCAGACATTATCAATTTCACTCTCCTCAACAGAAGGCGCGAGTAGCTACTAATCTTTGTTAATTCTAATTGTCCCTAGTGTTTTAGGGGCAAAGGTTGTTGCATAACATTCTCTGGTATTTTAAGCATTAATATATTTTCTTTTGGAAATTCACTCGTCAAATATACGCGGTCAAATCGTAGCAAGTAATAAGTAAGAAAGATCGTTCCCACGAAGACTAGGTGTATAAGACAAGAATTCACTTATGCAACAACGTATGATTATTAAACTAATGCTTGAACGAGTAATAAAGTATGAACGTAACTAAACAAATCAAGTACGAGAATATCTAATGAGTTTTACTTATACGAGAGAAAACATGGAACCCTAACTTCATTGTTTATTTTACTTAGAGTATTAATATACTTAATCAATATGTAAGATAGCTACGATTACTAATCAGATAACACAAAATCATAATACGCTACCTTTCAATACACGTAAACCAAACCACTTAATCAACCACAAAAGAGATAGCAGTTAAGCAGACACCGCATGCATGACAATCCTATATGTCTATATGAATTGAGGTACAATTGGTTTTAAGCACAAGTTATCTATTTCGATTACATAGGGTAATATGATATGGTTAATGACATATTACGAATCATGAACAATCACAATATGAATCATTCAAGAACCTATGCTAGCATGGCAAGTTCTAACCCTTAATTATACTTTCGCATTCATTAAAGATAAACAATCTAGATGTTCGCCACGCATCTAACAATAAAAACACAACCATACTAGGTAACCGATAAACATATCTCACAAAAAATCAATTAAGCAATAAACCTTAAATATTATTCAAACAAATCCACTAAGGTTCCATGACAACGATTAGTTCATAATCGAACAAATCATCATCATGGTCTTAAAAATTAACATAGTTTGATGAATATAAATAAAAATAAAAATAAACTAAAAAGAGTATAGAAAAATTAACGTAGCGTGATGAATATAAATAAGAATAAAAATAAACTAAAAAGAGTTTAGAAAAATTAAACCGAAAAGTTCGCTTGCCGTCAATTGCTTTTGCCGCCGTCAATTGCTTTTCTCTGCTTTGCTTTTCTGAGTCTGTCGTAATAGTGAGTAGACAATTCGACGTTTTCTTCTTCCTTTTTTTCTATTCTTTTTTTTTTCTTTTTTTTTATTTGTATTTTGCCGGAAGACAAGAAACCAAACGGTACACCTCTTTCTCTTTTACGTCGGTCTCTTTATATAGATATTCTGCCGAAACCCTAAAAACAATTAAATTACGTAACGTAAATATTTATGTTAAATAAAATAATATAAACAATTAAATTACGTAACGTAAATATTTATGTTAAATAAAATAATATTTTAAACAATATAGCTAAATAAAATTCAACATTAATTTCCTTTTATGCTTCGCTTTAATATTTTCTTCTTAATTTAATAATTTAAACAATATCTTAGAAAATATATTTTCTTTTTTTTTCAACATTACTCCTTTTGTTCCTTATTATAGGTCGTTTTAAGAAACTAAATTAATTCCATATTAGTTGTCGTTTCACAATTACCAATGTAATATTAAATGATATTCAATTTGATAGCCAATGAAACCAATTGCCTTTTTTATCAAACTGCAGCTTTTTATTATAATTGACCAATTAAATTTATTCCTGCTTTAATTTTTATAGGAAAGAGAACTCATAATGAGTTTCCTTAATATATGTGCTCCCACCTTAAACCTCCATTGGAACGGAGGGAGTAATATATTTTTCAAGCATTAATATATATTTTATTTTATTTTGGAAAATCAGTGTCATAATATATTTTTAGCATTAATATTTTTTTTTTTTTGGAAAATCACTTGTCATAATATATTTTAAGCATTAATTTATTTTCTTTTGGAAAATCACTCGTCATAATATATTTTTAGCATTAATATATTTTCTTTTGGAAAATCACTCGTCATAATATATTTTTAGCATTAATATATATTTTTTTCTTTTCAACTGTTCCAAAATTTTCCTAAATACATTAATTTTCCAGTTTCTTCAATTTCAACCCAAATTTATTAATATTGTCACAATTTACCCGCGGCACAAGCGACTTTAATAATACTGGGAAAACATGTTAAAAACTCAACGAATACTTGAGAGCCGGTGATGATTTTAAGAATAATGGAAGCGTAATAAGTGATATGAAATGCACTTATCATCTGGCTATCCTTTGACTGCTTCGGACAACACCTACTTGTCCCTGGACAACATATTTCAAGAATTATTGGACCATAGAGGCCACAACATGCATTCTAGAGAGCCAAGACCTCCCAAAAATTGCATTGGACGATGTTGGGCAATCCACCACAACAAACAGCACTCTCACCATTTTTTTAAATGGACCATTGCCCAACAATACTTCCTCTTCGAACTCTCCTATCACATCTGTAGAAATTCATGTGAAGCCCACAATGGTTATGTTCGAACGTTGTATAACCAAAGGGTTTCTCATTTCTTGTAATAGCTTAAGAATATGATGTTTGCGGAACTGTCTGTATCAACTCAAATTCGGCGTATATCGTTTCCCCCTATTGAGGCTCCTATATCATGAGGCCCTGCAATATCCCTCGGGTCATCCTCATCAAAAAACTATAAATGGGGATGGGGATTGACACTGATAGGTGGACATCCTACCGTCCAATTGGGTAGCCAAATTATGAGCATGCATCTTCCTTGTTGAAGTGGAAGGTGCAGTCACTGTATCTCCTCAAAAAATAGTTAATGATTCAAAAACGTTGATCAGTCCGGAAACTGTCTTGGTTGTGTCTATTATCAACCCCACCTGATTTCAACTCAGATCTGTATCCAGATACTCAGAGTCTATATCAAATCTTTCAAAAATTACTATTGCACCCTCTTGTGTAGATGTCCCAAGATTGTTTGAAGGACTCGTCCGGGGAGTGTTGTTTTGCGCATTATACCTTTGTTATTGTGATATTGGTAGAAGCAAGTATTCCGATTTTCTCTGAGGGACTGTTGCGCTGCTGGTTTTCAAAAAGGAACTTCATTCTTGGTTTTGTCATAAATTGTAGCCATATTCTGCCCAAACTCAGCAAACCACTCAGGTTGGACCCCTCCCCCCTCTTACTTCTGGTTTTGGCTTTGAGTTTGGTTGGACTAATTCTGCATTGACCGGTTGGACCCCTGTCTGGTCTCCTTTACCCTATAACCGGATTGGTTAGTGGTTGGAGGAGTTGTTGTTGTAGTGGTAGACCTCACTTGACGGTGCACCCTTGTTTTCTTTGTCTCTTTTACATTGATTTGTTTTCCCACTTGATTAAATAAACCACCTCAGCTCATAGCCTTCTTTCGAGTCAGAGAATAGGCTAAATTACATGGATTTAGACATTTCCTAAGGGAAGCAATTGCAACTTTTTCAAAGCAATCTGCTAGCCTATTTTTTGTATTCACAAAACAATTTAGGTACTCCTTCAGGGACTCGTTCGGTTCCCGAGCATAATGGATAATGGTGTCCCCATTACCCTTCAGTTTATTACTTCCAACAAATTGCCTCCGGAAGTCAACCCGGAACGTATCAAAATTTCTTATACACCCCTGAGGGAGACTGTTATACCATTTAAGGGCACTCCCTGTGAAATTTTGGGAGAAAGCCCCACACAAAAGCTTGTCATCGTCGTCAAAATTCATCATAAAATTCTTAAACTACTCCAGATGGTTTTCTGGATCTTGGCTCCCATCGTATTTATCCATCTTTGAGCTATCAAACCTTTTAGGAAGATTTCCGGAGAGTGTCTTTGCGGACAAAGACGATTGCCTCCAATTCTTGTTGCGACTGAAAATGGTATCTTCATTAGGGGTTGTAAAAATACTCGGTTCAGACTAAAAGACAAAGGGATCAATCAGCAACTGATCAATATGCTTGTGAGCTGACCCCTTACCCTGGTGCCTCTTGAGCTTGCCGTGTCTGTCCCTCTTTCTTAAATGCGTTTTAATTAACCTTGTTTTCTTTTTAGATCTCCCTTCATCACTACTTGAAGATAGTGATTCTTCAAGTTCTGCTTCATTTGACGAGTTGTTGGAGGACTCAGATGCAAAACTCTCAATAGGCTTAGATCGGTGTGTCTTTTTTTATCTGAGATGAGTCTTCAAAGATTGCTCATTATCTCCAAGATTTTCAGTGTGGTGAAGTATTGACGCTCCGGATTTCTCCTTAATTTCTTTTTATGCTTGTTTTATTGCTTTCAACGCCTCTATTTCAGCCCTCGGTTGGTCTCACTCCTCGATGGTATATTCTTTGTTTTCTCTTGCACCTTCCACCTCTGGGGGTTGAATATTCTGTTCATTCGGATCCATCCGAACTACTTTGCTTGGTGGTTTTAAATATAAAATTCAGGCACCGTCGTGCTCCCACTGTGGTAGCCAATTTGGTGTGGTTTATTTATGTTTGAGGGTAATCTTGTAAAGGGTTTAAAAAATATTTTAGATGTTTTGTGGAATTTTATGTTTAGAGTGGTGAGTAGAGAGATAATTAAGCTGTCTACTAGTAATAAATTCTGATTACCCTCATTAATGAAAGTGGTTGGGGTACTTATATTAATTACTGACTCATAGGCTTATTAGGTTGGGTCGTGAAGTCGGGTCAAGTTTAAAGACCCATTAGTAATCTGGTTTGAAGTGACTAGCAGCTAGCTTAGTCAACATTTAATATATTTGTCTTATTCGGAATTTTATTATAGTGGTTTGGTCCGCATTTCCCATCAGATTAATGTCAAGGTACAGTAGCTCAAATATCTGAACTCATCAAATGCAACTTACTATTTTCATCATCTTTAGTTATGGTGTTTAACAATATTCATTTACATTTTCCTGTAAAGACAGTTTCATCAATAAATAATATTAAGATGAAAAGAATCGAAACATTTGTGACAAGACACAAATGTTAAAAACATCGTTTAAAAAGGTTACATTAGGGACATATTCGAGTGCGTATTCATTTTTAATATCAAGTCTCTTCAATGATTTAGAGTGCCCTTTAATTATATTAACAGAATTAGAACGATCTTCGTATACGGCCTTTTTTACCTTTCTCCAAAGCAATCTATGAATGAAGATACGACATATCTAAACCATATTTGTATATAATAAACCAAAGCAATCTTAACGAGCCGGTCTCGGTCCATGATATTTGGCTCTCTTCGCTTAGTTTTTTGGGCTCAACCCTCCCGATAGCTTACCGAGTCGGTCTCGGTCTAGTCCAAACCCGGACCGACCCAACCTGATAACAACACTATATTATGGAATTTAGGTTATCAAAATTTTGGATGCCAATGGAATAGTTTGCTGCTATTGCTAGGGTGTCTCGAAATTTAAAATTTCCTTTTAGTAATACAATATAAGTGATGAGTACAAGGTCGTGGAAGAAAAGTTATGGAAGATTCAAATTTTTTTCATCAATGGTTGGTGGGAGAATTGGAAGAAAATTACCTCAAAGTGTAATCTGAGTCGGCTCACCCAATTTGAAAGAACACGGGTAATCCTTCAAACTCATACAGTTGCTCGTTTTTTTAATTTGGAACTTGTTTCTAACTTTTCTTTTACAACGATACCGAATTCTTATCTAACTCATTTGGAAGATGCCAAAGTTAATTTTAATAAGCTACATCAATAGGTCGATGAGACATGGTCTAATGGCTTTCATCAGTGCCTTACTCTCAACAACTTAGATCAAAGTCACCTTTAGAAGACTAGCTCCGAATGGGATCTGACGTGGGAGAAACTAACCACTTCTACTTGGTCTGGAGCTATCCTTAAAATCATTACAGTCTCAGACGGTAAATTATATCTTTTAACAAGGACCACATCCCAGACATCGGGCTAAGAGAGGTAAAAAAGCTAAGAAAGGCTTAAAGAAAGATTTAGTTGAGGTTGTAACAGTAGTGCAACCCAATGAATCTTTGCCACCAACAACTGATGAATAGTTTCTGAAGAGGGTGACACACCCGTAAATATTCCTATGTTAAAGATGAAAAAGACAGACAAGAGAAGCAAACATAGCAGTGACAAAAAAAAGAAGAAGAAGAACAGAACAACCACCAGTTCAAAGATTGTCCCTCATTCGGAGATTGTCCATGTCTCAGTCTCATCCACTTCTCCCCCAGTACTTCCAACATCTGACCCACCTTCTCCATTCCTCCTAACACTAGAAGGGAGACATACGTAAAAGATAATTTGATGGAGCCAATGGGTGAGATTGACTTTGATGTTTTTGAAAATGATTTCCCCGAACTTACTCACAATACCACAAATGTAGTTTACAATAGGGTGCCCTTCAAGCTAACAAAAGAGCATAATATATTAGGGTATTTGATGTTAGGAATCATAAAATCCATCGTTAATCTGTAGAGGCATATCAAGGGACAAATAGAGACTATCACTTCCCTTAAAGAGGAAAATAAAAATCATAAAGTGTCCCTCGAAGGGGAAAAAGTGTGTGTTGATAGTCTAACAGTGAAGTTGGCTAAGGATGAACTTGCACCGCTAAAAGCTACTTACGAAGGGTTACAATCTTCCTGTTCAGGAGAGATGACATCATTGAAGCAGGCCATCGATAAGATTACCATAGAAGAACCTATCAAATGAAAAATATGGTCAAGAACCCCTCCTGAAGAAATGCGAAGAGAAGATGACTTCTCTCAAAGCTCAAGCCACAAAGGATAAAGAGGATGTTGTGGACGAATACGCCGATTGGATTTTAAAATCTTTAGACAAACATGATGCTCCAATTAAATTTGATATGGTCTTGGATTCCACAAAGAATTCCATACATTGGGTTTTTGTGGAAGTTGGTTCCAAAAAGATTGTATTGTGTAAATTGTATTATCATACAATAGAATGAAGGATGAGGCTATCGACCCGTTATGATCATTTGGAATATCTTGGCACTCGAACTTGGAAAGATATACGGCCATAACCAAAGCCTTCGCTTTTAGGTTCTCAAATCTTTCTTTAGCAAGTTACAAGTTTTAGGTTTATCTTCAGCTTCATCTTGAAACATTTAAAGGGCCATTATACCAAGTAATTGTCATTTTGTATTAGTTAGCATTAAGGCTTTAGTTGTTATCATTGTAATTGTTTATATTACTAATTAATAAGAAAATCATCTTCTCTTTTTCGTCTTCTCTTCCCGATATACTTCACGTTTTGATGAAAATATAAGCCATAAGCATGTATTATAAAACAAAATATAATAAACGATTTCCAACACTAATTTTATTTCTTAATATGTATAATAAATTCGGGATATGACAAGTAGAGTATTGTTAATATGTAAATATCTTCAAATTCTTAGAATTATTTTCTTCGATGTAAGACTTTAGTGAAAAGCAGAGGTGACTAAACAGAGGTTTCAAGAATCTAACGTCAACTCCATATTAATCTGGTGGGTTATTTTGTTTAACAGCTAAACTGAGAAACACAAAATAAAGTGTGGGCAACACACACGTTCATTTCCAATCAGAATCTGTTCATTTCAGTGACCTTAACGCTTTTGTTGATGATATAAAGGAGAAGTGTAGTGTGATTATAAGTTTTATACTCTTTGAAGCCATAGACACACATAAGTACAGAGACCTAGGGGCTACTTGTAGCTAGAGAATCTAACACATGCGTCTGTTAGATTTGCATCCTCTATTGCAAGTACACCATCGATCCCTCCTCTTATTGTTGCCATCAATCAAACCCCCCTTATTAATATTATTATTCCATCGTTTATTATTGCTATCTTGTTTTAACAGGTTTAACCATTTTAGTTTCTTATGTCTACTTTGTTTTGGCTGGACACCTTAGTCATGTGAATGGTTTCGCAATACAGTAGCTAAGAATCAAACAAGTTGAGCTCATATGGTTCGGTTTGAGCTCAATAGAGCAGACAAATTCGAGCAAGTTGCATCATTTGTTTAGCTACTCGACTTAAGAACCAGTAATGTTTTATATAGATGATGATGATCATGATTAGTCCCTAATATAAATTTCACGTATAATCATCTAGAGTTGATGATCCAACAAAACTATCTACATCAACAATTACCAAATATACTTTTATCTTCAAAGAAAAATGATTTAAGTTTTAAAACATATAAGCATGTTATTATTATGTCGTATACATGGTTTTTAATGGCTTGTGGCGCCTCGTGGCGATAAGCGGTCTGAGTATCGCGGTACTCGCCTTTCCGTCCGTTCATGAAAAATATTACTTATGTATAAAAGTATAGACTAGTTAAGATAGAGTTATAGACAAGTGAATATAGAGGTAATAATATAATAGTTAAACATATAAAAAATAAATAAATTTTCAAAAATATAATTACATGCATTCAATAGTTACTGTTAGTTTTTTAAAAATTTATTATTAGGTAAGACCAAATTCAAGAATTGAAATTTAAGGTTAAAAGAATAGGGTGTGGCACTTGATGAATTGTATATTGCTTTTGGGACTTAGAGATTCAACGCTTATAATTTCGAAAAGTTTAAATAATAATAGAAAATGTTTTGACAGTCCTTATTTTTTAACTTTAAATTTATAATAAAAAAGAAAAAACTAGGAAATTGAAAAGATGAGTTACATGATTTTAAAAAAATCAAAAGAGAAAGGTATATGAAGAATTTGTTAGCTCGTTTGGGTCTCATCGATAAAGCGCTGCCTTAAGGGGATCTTATGGCGCCTAGCCACAGTGCTAAGGCGCCGCCGCGACGAATGGTGAGGCGCCGCCGCGACGAATGGTGAGGCGCCGTCGCGACGAGTGCCTTATCTATCAGGGAGTCGCGCCTCAGGTGAGGCGCTGCAGCCTCATATTTCACCACCTCATACCGCGGGGTCGCCTTTTAAAACTATGGTCATATAGAATAGCTAAGGCACCTTAAACGAGGTTTGAGTATAGAAATTTATAGGTTGATAAGCGTGGGATTATTATGTTATATTTTCTAAGCAAAGAGAATAGTTGTAATTTATGAAATATAAAATGAAAAAAAGAATTATATGTTAATTTGATTAATATTTGTTGATGTCTTTTTTAATAAAAAAAAATAATGAAAAAATACAAAAAATAAAACATTTAATATTTTTCGGGTTTTGTTCGCATAAAAAAAATTAGTTCGTAAATTTTAATAAAATAACACATAAATAATTATTTTACTAAATCTTTCACTATCACTTTCTAATATTTAAAAAAATCATTTTAAAATCGTAAAATTAATTACACACCAACGTCAAGCAATGAATTTGGCTTTTTTAATATATATTGTATAAGCTCTCGTGTATGAATTGGTTAGTTATTTGAGCTTTAAGTTTTCGTGTATGAATTGGTTAGTTATTTGAGCTTTAAGTTTTATAAAGGGTAAAGTACCTTTTAAGATCCAATACCCAAAGTATTATCCAATTAAGATCTATATTTTCATATATTTCCAAGAAAGACCCGTTTTTGTGAAATATTTACTATTAAAGACCCACTAATGCCCTAAATACCCCTACTCTATAATATAAAAGGTTTTTCACCTTTTTTTCCAAATTTGTTCTCTCTCTTCGTGAATAAAACAACTCTGTATTAGGTGATTCTTTCATTTTTTTACTCGATTTTTTGTTTTTCTTTTGTTTTCATATGATTTTGATTTGTGTTTTTACTTGATTATGCGAAGATACTCAATGTTTTATGTGTTTGAAACTCGAATTTGAGCTCGAAATCTCTGTTTTTTAAGATTTTTTTCGTAGTGTTTCGAATCGAATTTTTTGTTATTTTTTAGTTCAAATTAGGGTAATGCAGTTTATTTGTAACATTGTATTAGTGTTTTGTTGATTTTAGTGTTTTATTTTGTGTTTTTAGGATTTTTGGTCGCGTAACAGGTTCTGGTTTTTCAGTGAAGGAGATGCGAAACCTGTATATTTCTTCACTGGTAGATGCAAAACATATTTTATGATAGATGCCAAATAGTTGGATCTGTACCTACTGATATTTGCGAAACGTGTAATCCTTCTGGAATGGTAGATGCCAAAAAACACGTTCTTGATAGATGCGAAACGTTATTTGTTCTAAAAAAAATTAATTCATAACATATCATGAGTGGTACTAGTTTGTTCGTCTTAAAAAACAAAACCAACAGTATTTTTGGATTTTTTTTCGAGTTACGGTTTAAAAGATACAGACTTTTAAAGGTTTAAAAATTTTAGGGTTTCGCGAAGAAAATGCGAAACCTTCTTCGTTATGATAGATCCAAAACCTTTTTTGTTTTGCTAGATGCGAAACCTTTTTTATTTTGATAGATGCTAAACCTTCTTTATTTTGATAGATGCGAAACCTTCTTTATATTGATAGATGCAAAACCTTTTTTATTTTGCTAGATGAGAAACCTCTTTGTTTTGATAGATGTTAAACCTTTATTTATTTTGATAGATGCGAAACCAGTCACTAGATGCGAAACCATATAACTGAGAAACGTGTGTAAAATATAATTTTTAAAAAAAAATCAAAACATATCATAAATGCTAGTAGTTTTGTTCGTCTTAAAAAACAAAACCAATGGTATTTTCGGACTCTTTTTTCGAGTTACGGTTTAAAAGATACGGACCTTTAAAAATTAAAATTAAAAAAACAAAGAAAGAGAAGTTGGTTACTGTATTTTATATAGAATGGTATTTAAGGTATAAAATCCCTTAATTTTTTGGGGTCTTTATCCGTAATATGTTTGTTAAATGGGTCTTTATTGGTAAGTCTCCCTTTTATAAAATTAGAATCCGTATTTTTTATCTTTAAGGTTGTTGTTTATTGTTTGATTTGAATGGTATTGATCGGTATTTGGCTGAAATTTTATTGCATGCTATGTTGTTTTTAGGATGTACAGAAAAATATTAGAGTTACAGATTTTATTTTTTTTGCATAATATGTGCAAAAGCGCTAACCTCTCGTTTGAAAATATCCAACATTTTCGCGCAAATTATGCAAAATATTCATGATATTTCATACTAATTTGTGCAAAAATTGTAGGTGTACCAGACTTTTGTTTGGTTTGACTTTCATGTTGTTGGTCATAATTTTATATTAGTTTAAAAATATTGATTTGCAAAATAATTGATAATGTGAAATTTAAGAGTATATAGTGAATTTTGCAGAAAACATATTGGTTAAAAATCTATTTAACCGAAAACGTGTTTATTTTGGAAATAAGGTTCCACGTAGATCTATTAGACTTTGATGTACATGTAGAGTAGCACGAGTGATATTGCTGATTTGGAGTCACAATATTTTATCCAAGTTGGCGAAACATCACACAATCCTTCTTTTACTTTGAGGCGCGTTCATAAAAATGATGATATCCGTGAGTTATTCTAAGAGAATTTTATTCATTATCCTCCATTTTTATCCCTACTCTTCGTTATTTTGAAGTGGAAAGAGGGTCGAGCAGTTATGCTCATTTTGGTAGTAAAAGAGTAATATCGAACATTTTTATCATGTTTAAGGAAATATTTCACTGTGCCATTGGTGTATATAATGGATATGAGGAACACATGGAATATTATATCTTTAATAGGGATGTAAATTTATCAGAACTATATGTTTTAGTTAGTTTATTGAATTACTCTATTAGTTATCATTTTGTTACATTCGATTTTGATTTTATCGAATATAAAAAATAATATTTCTCCTCTCTAATGGCTGTATGAAACCTTTTTTAGTCTGAGGTATATAAACATTGATACTCACGAAAGCTTGGGTCATCTTCGCAACTGTACTTATCTCCTACATATATTTAGTTGTATATTTGCGAACAAAATGACTAACATTGTTTATTTGGTTTATTTATATTGATTATTCATGGAGCCTCCAAGAAAGTTGCAACTTTATAACCGGGTTGATACGATATTGGCTCAGTTATGCCAGTATCTTGTAGAATGTTTGCTTCATAAACACAAAACAAATTTGCAGCTTCATTGGAATGTTAAAAACATGGAATTACGATAATTTTCAGGGGTTATAGGCTCCCTTATAAACTGAGTATTCTATCAATTTTTCCACTTGTGTAGATATTTATCGAGTAGTATTCAGCGCGAACAACTACTTAAGATTTTTACAAATATATCATCCATATATTTTGATAGCGCGTTGTAAGTTTAGTTTAAAATTTGAGAATTTAAATTTTTATTGAGTTTTTTATTATAATAAAATATAATTATCTTTTTCATTAAATCTATGTTAGGTTAACTTCCAGCCGTATAACCATATACGCATCCAAGGACCATTTTGAGTTCATTCCTTAAATAAATACGATGTTGAAGTCAATCAACAATATTGAAGTTTATCATCCGAGCATGTCATTTGAAAATTTTGGCATATTAAAAAAATATCATGTTCAGTTTGAATTATATTACCTAAGGACATTAGACATGCGTAAATAAATTTTTCTTGGAACAGATATGTGTGGAGGAACTGGTTGGATTATTTGATTCACTATTAGTACAAAGGTCTAAAACACCATGGTCGGGTTCAAACTATAGATTTGAGTTATCCATTTTGATGTAGGATAAATTTGTGGTACACAATATACAAACATAGTATGCTCCACTCCAAAACCTATATCGATGAAAACCCTCATTTGAACACGTATACTGTAAACAAAAATTAAGATTCTCATTTAAATACGTATGCAGGCAACAAAAATTAAGGTTAATATGATATTATTAACATGGAGTAACAGAATGAGCATATGAGTGGAAATAAGATTGATGAATCATTGTTTGAATTATTTCGTATTACGCACATGTGTATAGGTTGACTTCTCCACTCATATTTTAATATTTTGTAGTATGACTATGTTTCAGTATTTTGTATATTAGTATGTTTGAGTCTTTTATGTTTTTATTATTTAATTGGTTTTCAATCTAATAAAATAGAATAAAAACTAGGAAAATAATGTTGGATAATTAACAATAGAAACATCAAATAGTGCTACGGGTGAAGGGTAATTTTATTTGTATTAATGTTCCTTATCTTTTTTCCATATATGCATACATCATCATAGTTTCTCTTTCTTGCATTTGATGCGGTAATTCATTTGATTGAATTGTTCTTCGGTGATATTAATTGAATAAAGTTCAAACGCAACTTGTTGTGCTTCGTATGAAAAATCAAAACTTTGGTATGTTCTTAGCCCTTTAAATAATTTTAACTAGTTTTAACTTATTCATAACTGTGTTAGGCTTGCGGTGGAACGAGTTCTATTTTGTATATGTAGTATATTTTTCCACAAAATTGTTGACATAATTTTATTTTATTTTTAGTCGGTTTTTGTCACAAATTATTCATCTATTTATATAATATCATATAAAGATAACTTAATCCATGAGGAGGAATCAAATCTTGACTTGTGTTGGATAAGTATAACATGATTTATGACCTCAAATTTGATCTCAACACTCAATATGTACGTTATAATTTTACTATATATTTCACCATAATAGTAATACTAAGTTTCCCAATCATATACCGGCATGTTTTGATAGATTCTCCCGATATATGTCAATAGGTTAAGAGTTATGTTAGATTAATATGTTATATTATTATCTAAGAAAATCTAAAAAATATTCAGGCTTAAATATTACATAATAAAGTTCAAACATTACACAATCGTGTTCGAAGAAAGTACGTATTTAAGTTTGAATATTACATAATAAAATTTGAATCAAGTACGTATTCAAGTTTGACAAAGTATAAATTCATATTACACATGAATAAATAACACATTCTTAATTAACTAAGTTCGGAAAAATAAAATAAAACAATCATATTGGTATTAATAAGATCAACGTATCTTTAGTCAAATCGGTGACAAATGGTTATTCTTCATGCAAGAATGGTGACCAAATTTTACTTAATTTTTTTGAAAGTTTTGTAGTATGGAACTACCTATGCACTTACTTTCTTCGCTTGGTGGTGCGTCCAAACAGAATATATTTTTTGCAACGATCCATTTGAAAATATATGAACTTATGCAACAAACTAAGAATTTAAGAAATTAAATTAAATTTAACATACAAAAATATAACGTAATTGATTTACTTGTAAGAATGAAATGATTTCATCAAACAAAATCAATTCTAATCTTTTTGATATAGTCTAAATATGGTGGGTAACTATGTAAAGATAAAAAAAATATTAACATCCTTGATGAGCAAAACTATATACAATACATTAACATTTAGTAGCTATAACTAATCCAATGTCGGGAAATGAAATCCAAAATTATTTATTTAGATTTTGAGGCAATTTAACTTAAATAATTCTTTTTTAAACTTCTCTTGAATCTTACACAAGTAAGTATAAATATTAGTTGTCTTTTATTTCAGCCATTAAATATAATCTCATGGGTATCCACTATATATGGACACCGGTAACTGTTTAGATAGATCTGAAAATTGTGATATTTGTTTACTATAAGGATGTAAGAAATATGGAATATGACTTGTGTACAGCAAAGCATCTTCGACCTAATTAGAACTAGATTTAGGTACCTTTTATTTTTTATGAGTGTTATATTTATTGTGGGACCGTTAAGTATCGAGCATAGGTTTAGCTTTTTTTGTTATGCTACCTATTATACTTGATATACTAGCACTTTATGTTTGGTAAAAAACATGCTGGAAATATATTTTTCACGTTTGGTTGATCGGTTCGTCCCAACTTTTTTTCTACCTTCATTATTATTAAATCAGAAAATAGTTATCGATTATCCCGTTTTCTTTCATTTAGTCCTTGAACTTTAAAATCATCAGTGACGGTCCCTACACTTCTCAAAATCTATAAATTTAGTCCTTAACTTATAAAACCTATAAATGTAGTCTCTCAACTTTGCAAAATCTATAAATTTAGTCTCCGTGGAGGGGATTTTTTCTTGTAAATTCAAATGACTAAATTTATAGAATTTATAAGCTAGGACTAAAGCTATAAATGTTTCCAAGTACAAAGATCCTCACTGGTGATTTTACAGTCGAGGGACTAAATGAAAGAAAACGGAATATTTGAGGGACTATTTCCTTATTTAAGCCTTCATTCATAGTTAGATATTTAGGTTATACCATATGAAACGTTTTAGGACAAAATATTTGGATTGCCTTATTTATTATACGTACCTGAATATTTAGCATGTAACTAGCAAACGATTGTTGTTTATTTATATTTGATTTAGAAGAAAATGTTTGTTCCAAACGAGGAACAATGTCTTAAGTTTGCCAAAATATATCACATGAAACTAATTAATGGGCATGTGCTCTCTAAAAATGGTAATTTCACATGTACAATAAAACCAATACGATTTCTGATGATAAATTCATATTTTCCCCCATTGCCCATATAACTACTCAATTCATAATTACTTAATAATTTATATAAGCCCGCTCATGATACTAAACCTCAAAGATTAAGAATATATAAACACTAATAACATGTTTACCATTTAACTTAACTTTATTGAATAATTCCATAAATCTTCGACTATTGAAGAACAAATAGTGCATAAATTTTACCTTATAAATATTTGAAATTAAGTTGACTCAAATCGATGTATTTTTTTTTGTTCGAGTGAGTGTTCTTTTGACCTATAAAAACAAATTATTTAGTTTGGCTATAACATTTAATATTTTTAAAGGTGAGTTAAATATTGAATATCACTTATGGATTGATTGTTGTGTTGCTCAAATACTTAATCTCATTCATGAAGTGATGAGAATAAATTTTATTGTACGGTTTTAAATATAATTGATGATGATTGAGTAATAGATAAATAATTCTTTCATTATTTTTAGTTTTTTGTTCAACTCTTCCTCGATTTTTTATTCGAGTATTTAGTTCCGTAAAAACTATTAACTTATGTGAATATTCCAATTTTACCATTGACAGTTTCCATGATTTTTATTTATTTATATGATATTTGCATAACATGAGGAGTGCATTAGGAAACATGATTTTAATAGCTTGGATCAACTATAACTCCTGATGGTAAAAACAATACTCTGAAAGGCACGCTCTATTATCTTTCATTACCGGACATTGAACACTCAAAATCCACGTGTAGTTCTCTAGCTTCTTCAGACTTACAAAAAGAAAAGCAATGGAAAATTTCAGATTTTTTAAGTTACCAACAAATTCAAAGAATAATATTTTGTATGTTGTTGTCTTGTAAGTACTCATGAAAGTATACATAACAACTCAATACTTGCAGGATGTACAAAAAATATTTTGGTTATCACATCTGATCTCTCGGTTGTCCTATGACATACTAATTATTGTTCTATTTCATGTTTGAAAATAAATATCGCATGTAAGATTAGCCTAATTTTTCACTTATCGATAGTTTTTCCAAATAATGTATATGTTTCACATCTTCGATACATTACTCGAGGTATAATTCTTCTAACCTAAATATATATTCCTAGGACGTGCACTTGATAATAATAATTTATGGACCAACTTATTTTTGATTGGTTTTAGTATGTATCTTGTGAATGAGATTTAAAGTGTGTGGTTGGTGGGTAATTTTGTTTCTCGTATATGACAGTTAATCACCAATAATCATTGATTGTCATTATGGGATTTACTCTCAACTAAAACGAACAATCATATATTTTTTATTTCATACGATCTTCTCTTTACAACATCTGCACTGATGTTTTTAAACATCATACCTTTCACATTTTTAAAATAGTCTAGGATATTTCCCACTTTTTCTATCAATATAAAGGCTAACAATGATGACATACCTTATGCTGTAACCTATGTAATGACCTTATTCGGTCACCTTGGATTTAGTATAATATTTGTGCGTAAAAAAACATTTGTTTGTAATCGGTGCACAAACATGTAAACCACCTTGAGATCCAATAAAACATAATCATCATTCATAATTATAGTATGTGGATAATCGTAAATAACATAAAACTCATGAACACAAACCATAACGTCACATAAATATGGCATAAGAAATTTAAATGGTTTGTGGAATAAATCATATGCAAGTTCGCATACTTCAAACGAAAATTCTTATGCATTTTGCATGAACCATGAAATAATGTTAATGTGTTCGCATGAACCATGCAGAAATACATAAGCAATTCATGTAAACCATGTGAAATTTCTTATGTTTGTTTCTCATAGTGCATGCAAATTGGTAGTTCCCAAGCTTAAACCATAAAGTTACATTCATTACCGTGTCATAGGTCTCATGAACATTTGACATGTCTTTGTATGATTCCATGGCATTAAATTTTTATTTAAAAATAATATAAATTATAAAGAGATTTGGAAAGTGAGGTTGAATTTTAAAAGTTAGGGTTTTGGGGTGTTATTGTAGTTGAATGGCGTATTGTAAATAATTTTAGATATTATGGGTAAAATAAGTTATTCAATAATGATAAAGTTTTCAAATTTTTATGATGAGAGGAATAAAAAAAGATGAGAGAAATAAGTGAGCCAATTACAAATCATTAGAACAAAAATTCATTTATCCAAAAACATGGTCAATACATGAGCTAGTTAATGCGAAAAAAATTACATATATCTTAGTTATTAAACTATGAATCTTAATTTTCATATAATGACAATCTATTTTTATATGTATAAAAAAATTAAAAGAATTAGATTTATTGAAGAAAAAATATAACAATTATAGTAGATTTTTAAATAACCGTGCATCCTCTTCAATTTAAACTACAGTAAGTGTTCCTTTGGAATTACCAATAAGACAACAATGATCATTATCCATATATATAATATAAATATCTAATAATTCAAATATTTCCTATGTATTTTTTAAAAATTGGTGCATAAAATACATTATGAAAAATATGTTATATCTAATCTTAAAACAATTAAGCTAATTAATTTATCAACTAATATTCTTTAACATCCGGTTTTAACCAAATATTTATCTTTTATATAATTTTAAACTAAATTTCATAAAATTATCAATATGAGATGCAACTAATAGCACTGCATCTTCCATTTGCTTTAGGAGAATAAAATACTATTTTTGAAAATTAAACTTTTAGTATATAAAAAATATTTGAAACTATCAAAATAAAATTAATTTATACGGAAACTCTTTAGTTGTATAAATTGAAATTAATATAAAATTTTATTTTTGTTTCAATTTGTATAACGGTTTCTGAAAATGACATATCATATTTTCATCTTCATAACGTCTAATTTTTAATATATATATATATATATATTAATTAGTGAAAAATCATTCACACTAAATCGTGCTAACTCTTTTTAGCTAAAAAAATAGGCTTAGATCGTTGTCTACTCCTTTGACTATCACGTTTTCTGCCATTTAGTTCCTCGACTAAAAAATACGGGTGAGGGTTCTTGACTATTGAAAATCTATAAATTTAGTCCATGCGCGTGGTTTTCTTTTTGGTTCAGTCACATGTCAACATAGTTAAATGGTTCTTGTTTCAGAGATAGTCCATCGAATTTTAATTCTACTTTTACCCTTTAAATTTGATATATTTTTAATGTTTTTTTTTGTTTTTTTTATGAAAAAAGAGTATCGCAAAAGTTGCACTATGTTCATTAAAAAACCATTTATTAAAGCGTATGGTTCTTATTATTTCTTAGCCTATAATTTTTAGATAATTTTGTTTACAAAATTGCTTTCACTCATAATTGACATATATTTAGCGCTAGATTAACCATTTTTTTTTCCAAGTCTAAACCTATTATGTTTGTTACATACAAATTAGATATTGAACCAAATTTGAAAAAATAAAAAGTAGAAACATAATAATTTGCAATATACATTGTTACTGATATCAATTATGATGAATATTAAAGTATATAATTTTGACTTTTATTGGTCTTTTAATTTTTCTTTTATTTTTTTGATATTTAAATATATTCTATCATATGATATGGTTATATATGTTGCAATTGGTTTCAGATTTTTAAACTTTATTATACTAAATTTTTTATTTTGGATTTTAAAAAATACCATATTATTATTTTTTTTGATTTGTCAAAAAAAAACGAAACATTTAATCATTACATGACCAAATAAAAAGACCAACTATCTATAAAATTGATAAATAGACGAATCAATAAGATACTCATTAAAATCAGCGATTAATTGTATAAGAATCAAAATTGAATTTTAATTACCCGCAATAAAACTTTTTTATATAAATTATAATTTATTCAGATAAGTATTAATAACATTTAGGTTTTTTTAATTAAAAATAATTTTAGAAAGTATAATATTGAAAACTATTAAAATTTATAAAAATAGTAAAAAATAAAATATATAACAAATTAATTAAATACATATTTACAATAATTCACCAAATATAATCAATTTTACTGAGTCGAGAATAGTTTTTAGTTAATTATTTGAATAGTGGGATTGTAAAAGAAAAATGTAATCCCGTTTATTAATTTTAACTATTTTATAATTATTTTTATTTTAATGTATACATGTAAATGAGATAAAATATATCATAAATGTATAATTTATTGTATTTCGTGATCCAATTTAGTTTATATCCGAATAGTTATTGTGGTTATTGACACTAAATTTAGAGACTTGATTTATATATATAAAAAATCAATTTTAGGTTTTTCATTCAGTTTTTCATTCAGTTTTTCTTTTCACTTATATCAATTATTATTTTATGGATAATATTTAAAAATATTACAAACGAAATTTAAAATTGGTTTTCATAATTGTTAAATTTATGTTAGCATTGGGAATTTGACGGTTGATGTTTAAAATATGAGATGTACTTAGTTAAAAAAATTTATTCTTGTATACAAATCAATTCAGCGTATATCAATATTATACCAACTATGATACTCTTAGTTTCACCCATTAGTCTAATAAACTGAATTACATTTAAACAATTTGACTTATAATCACATTAATACGGGTACTTTGAATCTACATGGATGACACATTTCAATTTATGATATTTTTACAAACTTCGTCTTGTTTCATCATATATACTGCAAGTTATCCACCAAAGTGTACACTATATAACGTTGTTCTTTTCACATATAACCTAAAATGTCTTATCACTTTGGATGATCATCAATACAAAACTAAGGAAGGTACGTCACTTAATGCATAACAGTGCCCACAATAATCACATCGTCCACTACCACCACAGTGACGCATAGAGATCATATGACCTCAAAATCACTATGTGTCAAGTCGCAATGTTTCATTTTTTTCAAATATCTGATGACATTCTTGATTTCATTTTGGTCAACTCCAAGATTGTTCAATCACCTATCTAACACTCTTACTAACAATATTCTTGGTTTGTACACCCAAACATCCATGCAACTTCATACAACCGAATCGTATGGGCATGTCTTCACAAAGTGAATGTCTAAATTTATCTTAGGTTATTGTCTTAGTGAGAACTTGTCACATTTGTCTACGGGGGTATCCATATGTTTTTTATTTTCAAAATACAACATCGTAATATTTTGTCAATGTATAAATTTTGTAACAAACTCATAATTCCTTAAGGGTAATTCCCCAATTTTAAGATGCCTAATATAAAAAATGTTTCACCTCATATCAAATTTATGTGAAATAAAAACCTTAGTAGCATATAATGGATGTAAATCGTCTGTGGAAATGAGTATATGATCCTAATGAATTTGTAATACACATAATCTTCCACGGAGTCGTCTGTGGAAATGAGTATATGATCCTAATGAATTTGTGATACACATAATCTTCCACAGAGTCGTCTGTGGAAATGAGTATATGATCCTAATGAATTTGTGATACACATAATCTTCCACAGAGTCGTCTGTGGAAATGAGTATATGATCCTAATGAATTTGTGATACACATAATCTTCCACGGAGTTTATCTCAAAACTAAATGAAGTAATGATCTAGGAATTTATCATACCATTAATGAGATGCATGTTATAACCCGTAGACTGATTTATTTAGCCTACACACTATCAAAATTGAATATTTGGAAACAAAGTTTTTAGGTTGCTTGTAAATATTTTATTCAATGTTCCCATTGAGAAATGTTGTCTTAACATCCATCTGATGAAACTCTAAATCAAAATGAACAACCATAACCATAATTACCCTAAACAGTTTCTTTGATAAAACTAGATAAAAATGTCTAAGAATAGTCAAGACATTCTCGTTGAAGAAAAAGTGTAACATTTGTCTGAGGCACTAAACTCTTTGCATATGAAGATAACAGACAAACTACCAATAACATAACATTAATGTCAGATGTTGAACAAATTAAGTCTAATTCTTCCTCAAAACAATGTTGTTATTTGAATCATTCCCATCTGAATCTTCAAAGAATGGTAGTTCTTGTTTCAAAAACTTAATGCTTACTAGCATAATAAAATTGAAAACTTAGTGAATGATCTAAATAGCTTATAAAATATCAACTAGTTTTTTTAGGTTCTAACTTTTGTTCGCTCAACCTATAAGCATTTGCTTCAGTTGGATATTCTCATGAATGTAACTGTTTTAAGCTAGGTTTTTTCTGAATAAATAGCTCATACAATATTTTAGTTAATGTCGTAGTAAGTACGTTGCTAACAATGTATGAAGCTTAATGGCTTCCCTTATAGTGAAATGGATAGTGATGTATGAAGGATCATGCTCATAATTATTTCCTATTGGTGAGGTTTATTTTGAGCTGAGGGTAATTTTGTCAAGTGTTTTGGAAAGTTTAAAGGGTATTAAATGTTTTAGTGTCAAGTAGTGAGAGATTTGAGCTGTCTGGTTGTATTAAATGTCCATTACCCTCATTAATGAAAGTAGTTGGGGTATTTATACCCTTAATTATGGACCCATGGGCTTTCGGGTCAAATTATGGAACTGGGTCAAGTTTAATGACCCATTTACTTATTAAGCTGTTAGCATATAGCTTAATCAAAAGGTGTTTAGTCATTCTTTACTTTTGTCCTGTCCGGATAGTTCAGTAGCAAGATTATGTCCGAATTTCCCTTGTCCAGAAATCTCAGTAGGTAGTGATTAAGTTATCCGGACTCATCACCTATAAGATGTAATTCATTTTCTTAGACATATCATTCATCATATGCGAATCTGGCATGGTGTATTGGTGATAATTTACATACTCATATAGGTAGAGCACAGAAGTGTCAGGATGTTCTTCATCAAAACCTTCATATCTACCATAATATTCACTATCACTGTCGGATCTAACTATTTTAATTTTTTTTACCAAGTTGTAACCGAACATTTTCCTTATAAGATTTGAACATGTCAATGGCTTCAAATTTTTCAAAAATAAAATAAAGGTATTCATATTGCAAATACTCATCCATGAATGAGATGAAGTATCTTTGGTCATTCCATGAAGTTGTAGTGTTTTATAATTTCAATTTAAAACGTTTGTTGCACGAAAAGCTTCAAATTTTTCTTTTTGGTTACCTAACATTCGTCTCAAACTAAGTGCAGTCAAAACGATCTAAAAGACCATCAGAAACAACATTGAAAATTTTATTTTTAGATATATAACGTAACACATGCATCATAAACATGTTGAATTTTCATAAGTAAGTTTATCATATAAATGCATTATTGTATGGTATTTGACAATATTATTAATCTTGTATAAATTATCATTAATATCAAGCATGCATGTACCAACACAATGATTCATAAAATAGGTGATGTTATTTGTTACGAAATGAACTAACATAATTAGATGTGTATAACAAAGAAAATTCTTCTAAAATAAGATTAAATATCATTTAAAAACAACATGTACCCGCCACTCAAAACCAATTTGAAACTACAGATGGCCTCAACACGCATCTCAAAACCAAGCCTTTTGTTGGGTCGAACGTGGTTGTTTCATGCGATAATTAACTTCATTTGATATTAAAGTGTAGTTGTGCATTAGGCTTTTAAATACATCGATGATATCATACAGTGATTTCTTTTTTGTCAGCGTACACATATAACTAGCGTGAGCGTTTAAACTCTTTATATTGCATAATTCACCAATAAGGATCACTTTGATGATATATTTGTCTATATAGTTCGAGAGAGTGAACAGATGAAGTGTTCATGAACAAATCATGTTAAAAATAGTATTCCTAATAGAATAGACCTTTTGTGTTGCATTTCATTACAACGTCAAAATTCGAACTAATCTCTTGAATTTGAAATATCTCATCATGAGCTCAAGTATCTGAAAGACGATAAATATCATTCAAACTTCAAACCTGAAATAAAGTATATAGGAATACAGAATATTACCATGTACATTCTATAGTTCAATCTTGTAAAGGTAACCCATATTCTATCTCTCTTGTTTTTTTATCTAATTACTTTCTATTCCTTATAGGATAAGAAAATACAATGATAATAAATCTTTTTTTTTCTTTCCTTATCAATAAATCATCAGTCTCATGTTTTAAATGTTATACATTCACAATATTGCATGTTTACTTAACGGGCATATAGATAAGGCAACATAACTATACATCCACTAAACACTTAACACATCATATAGACATAAACATGCAAGATTATACATGCTTGTGAAAACAAAACTAACATATCAAATATGAATTTGTTGCCAGTTCAAGAAGACTCAGGGCAGCAAATATGCAAGCAACCAAAACAATAAATACCCAAAGAAATGTCTAAGATCCGAAGTTTATCATCGCAACGAGTAATATTAGCCACATTGTGACCAACCATCTATAATCATCATCGTGGTACGGATCTAAGTATCACCATGTTACAACTATTGTTAGCATCGCGTTGACGATCTATGATTTTCAAAATCGTGAAAAAAAAAAACAATTTTCCAATGATTCCAAAAGTGTGGACCTGAATTCTTTAGGTGTGTCTTATCAATCATTTTAAATGTACAATTAATTACACAAATCAAACTCATTTTTATATAATATTTAAAACCAAAATCCAAATCTAAAAAACTACTAACATCTAATTATAAAAGGGATTTTGTTTTCTTCCTAGTAGCGAATCAATATTGTGAATTGATTTGGAAGAAATATTGAAGTGTCATCTGAGTCTCAGTAGGTTCGGATATTAATTATATATTTTTAAAATTAGAACTTTAAAACTCTGCAAAATATATATATATATATATATATATATATATTTTGTAGGTTAAAATAGCTAAATAAATACTGATAAATTACTATATCCAATTATAAATAAAAAATTACTATTAGTTGAAGAACTAAATCAATTTCTACGATTTAGCTTTAACCCTGGCCATTCAATAAAGATGCAGAATATTGTTGGACGTTGGTACCCTTTTTAGAAAATCTTGAAATGCCAGACCCTGAATTTGTTAAAATCGAAAGTTATTCCACTTTTTCCTTTCTTTCTTTTTTCATTTTAATTTTATTATAACAAAATTTCGTAAATTTATTCCAAAACTTACTTTTCTGGAACAAATTATCTTCAGAAAATTGGTATCCGGTTCATATGAGTTCTTCAAGGAAAAGGTATCAACTCAAAAATACATATTATTTTAAACGATTCCTGGGTTGCTTTTCTCATATATTTATTTATACAAAGCCCTAACGCTATCCGGTCACCTACCCCACTGGTAAATCAATATTAATAGTTTATGATTGCTAGTTCAATTCACAGTACTTATTTGATAATTTATTTGTATACCTGCCAGTTGTTTTAAAGTGAACTATTGAACTCAAAATATGTAAATAAAGACTCTGTGAAAAGATAACATAAAAATGCTATATCATTCAAAAGTCATAAAATATATAATATTTTGGTCATACTTTCTAGCTAATTTCTTTTTATAAAATTTATACTGAATTAAAAAAGATCTATCATAAAAAAGTTAAGTTCATATATTTTAAATTGCACTTCGGAAAAAAAAAATTCCAAAATATCATTGGTTTGATTTTTTTAAGACGAATAAAACAAGATCGAATGAGTAATATTTTTTCTGAATTTTTTTTTGAAATTATTTAGTATGTACTTTACAATTCTCATTTCGTTTAACCATTATTTTGCATTTTACGATTTGTACTTTGTGACTCGCACTTAGCGATTTGTGATTATCAGTTTATGATTTGCACTTAACGATTCGTATTTAGGTAAAAAAATTGTCAAATGTGTGAAAGTTTGCACTTCGCACTTAAGCTAGAAAAAAAAAACTCTTACGCTTAAAATATGAATCGCACTTCGCATTTCGCTTTTACCCTCAGTCCGCATCTAACATTTCATTCTAAACTTGTCTTTTCAATTTGTGTTAGAGTGAAATGCTAAACAGTCCATTTTCTAACTTTCTAACACTAGTCCAACCAAAATCTTAAAATCAAACTAAAAAAAATAAGTTACCCAAAACATGAATCCCTAGAAATAATCACATTGATATGGAATTCACGAAAAAAAACACCAATGTCTCCAACGTTGGTAAAGTAGATTACTTGAAATTATTATGAATTTGACTTTAATTATACTTATTTTAGAAAGGAGACAAAGTTGATACCCCAATGATCAAAGGGGCATGGTGTGGTAGTGAGGTTGTCACTCTCTTTGGATATTATTAAAGTGACTAAAAATTATCGTGTATCGTATCAACGTACTTGTTGGTAAGAATCATGTTTTATGATCCTTTAATCTTAATGGACATCAGGGATTTATAAGCCAAACCTTTGGCTCCAAAATAAAACCACAATTTTTTCTTTCTAAATTGTTTAGTATGGTATATGTCTCTTCTATAATAATGCATTAGAGTAGTAGATGTGATAAAGAACGTCAATACAGGGTCTTATACAAAAAAAAATAATGTGTGGCTTGGCGTTTAATATTGTATGAGTCTTATTTGTCCTCGTGTAAGGTATCGTTCGATAAATATTCACATATTAGTTTTACTATGAGGCTACTTTGTCAGTCTATGAAACCTCGGGTGAGGTGTTATATTATGGATTATCGATGTTGATATTATGGATTACAGAAAATTCTTCATAAAACACGATGGGTATTTTATCCTCAATAAATGCATGACATTAGTATATTGGTGATGCGTTATCTTCTCAAGGTATTTGTGTGTAAGTGACTTCTTTAACCATTTTATCCTCAATAAATGCATGGCATTAGTATATTGGTGATGCGTTATCTTCAATAAATGCATGACATTAGTATATTGGTGATGCGTTATCTATTAATAATTGATTTAAAACTAATTGGCACTATTTTATCCTAAATAAATGCATGACATTAGTATATTGGTGATGCGTTATCTTCTCAAGGTATTTGTGTGTAAGTGACTTCTCTAACCATGTAGTGTAATTCATGTGTTGTTTTCTTATATTGAGACATATGATCATCCGGTATATTCGTCGACTAGTTGTTTAATTACTAACTAAGAATCAAATTTGAGGTGTAGTGTTTTTGCTTTGTATGTTATGGTGACTAGAGTTCGAGGTTTTCTTTACTTTGTATTATGTTTTGTTATTTATTATTGTAAAATTAAGATTAAATTTCGAGCTCATAATACTTGGCTTTGAGTACATTGTCATTGTAAAATTAGGATTAAATGACGGCTGGAGTCTAAGGATTTCACTTTGATGATTTCATCTTAGTCCTTGACTATAGGCTCATCGATTATCTTCGACGTGTAACTCAATTTAAATTTAATGTGGATACTCTCATATGAGTAAGTATAAATATGATATATTAGTTAATGTTGCACCGATGCAAGAGTAAACTTGTTGTTAGAGAAAATATGATGATTTATTCGATGAACCAAACATGATGGTTTCCCAAAAAATAATTATTTATATATAATTAGAAACAATAAAACTTGTTATGATGATGTCGCAATATCTTTATGAAGATCTCACCTTTTGGGGGCTCCATCTCTAAAAAGATAGCATCAAATGTCATCGCTTCCTTTTTCTCATCCGCACACCTCAGTGTTTCTTATCTTCTCTGTGTAACTATTCTTCTCCCTACATGTAACCTCCACTTATTCGCCTAAGGTCGGATTGCTTAATATGCCCGGAGTTGTTCTAGTAACTTGCACAAAATGATTGCACGACCGAAATGGCATGAGATAATGGATGAACATTTTATGAATCTCGATCGGAAAGATCATAGTAACGACTAAGGAGGAAAAATCGAACATAAGTTCACTCTTTTCCTGTTTGCATGTTGATCTGCTCATCCTCAAGTGGTCTTTTCAGCCTCACTTTGGATATATTTTATAACTAGTCCAACGCCTTATATTATGCATGTGCCCTATCTGAGACAACTCTATATGGGCTTTATTCTGAGTTAGATATATTAGATCTCTACTAAGTCTTCCTCGTCCTCGTGTTTAACCCGTGTAGATGAAACTCGCTTCTTAAAAGTCATTCATTGCTTCTGGTGGGATTACTTTTGCCCGTTGGAAATGGAGAAAAATGAAACCCTATTTTAAGAGTGTTTATTAATAGCTTCCTTATTTTTGAAGACTTGTCTTGGGGATTTAGCTCAAGTAAGTCGACTTTTACTTGCATGCTCAGAAGTTTCCTCTAACGAATAAGAGTAAGCCCTCTTTCGAGCAGCCATCTTCTGGAAGTTTGATTGTCTGGTGTTGTACTAACTTCTTAGCTACCATCCAATCTTTTGATACCCTTTGTTCTGAAGTTGAACTTGATAAAAGATAATGTGATTCTTGCTTAACATCAATAACTGAATGTGCGGATAAAGTGGAGTATGACTAGAGATATTATCCTTTTTAAACTTAATCGATTGGAAAAAAAAGTAAAAATGATGGTATAAAAATCATAGAGAATTTTAAAAAATTATATAAATAGAAGTAAAATTAAAAAAAGTTTTTTCAAATTAATCATTTATTTTATTTTTATGCAATAATGTATTTATAAAATCTTATCAAATTTTATGTTATGTGCCTAACAATGTTATTTTTCTTCACATCATTACAGTGATGTGTTTTTCTAAGAATATACTGCATGGTTTATCTCCACTCATATATACCTAGAGTTAGCATTCCAAACTGACCAACCTATAAGAGAAATCATGAATGGACTATAAAGCTATGAAGATAGATTATTAAGCTGATGAATGGAGATATGTAAAGGAGAGCATACATTCATATGTTATTCTAGTCTCATTAGTTCTTAAAATGGATATAATGTGTGTCGATTGTTGATCCATTGTCAGCACAATGGTAAAGTATAAAAATCATGTTATTAAACTAGATGATATGTTGATTGAGTTATGACTCTTGTGTATTTTTTTAAATTAACTTAGAAATGGATATCCTCAAGTTAGAATGCAATAAGAGATGAATGGAAAAACTAATTTTAAAATAAAATATGGTTGTATGAATGGTTGGTTGTGCATTCTGGATTAGTTAATGTTCAAATTACTTTTGTATGATTGATGAATCATATTTGCAAACTTTTATTGATAGATTATTTGTTGTATAGTTTGATAAAATATCATAATTTATACAAAACATGTTGATGAGCATATTAAATATTCGAAACTTGTACATTAAATTTAAAAGACGAAAAAAATTCATTAATCCAAAAAAATGTATGTTTGTATCGATAATCTTGTGCTTTTTAGATTTTTAATTAGTGGAAGATGTATCATGTTGATAAAGAGAAAGTACGTTTCATAGAAGAATTGTCTAGTCTCATTAAAGTATGTTGATAAGACCGATAATACGTCTTTTGTTTTTTTAAATGAAAATTACATAATTTCATGGTATGTCCCGAAGAATGTTTTTGATATAGAAGTTAAGCTCTTTAAATTATTTTTAATGGAATTATGGTGTAAGTTAGATACTAAAGTTTTCATTTTCCACACTTTTTATCCATAAAAAAGTGGTCATACCAAATTCGTCAATAAAATTTTGTATACTTTGTTAAGGTCAATAATTCAAAAAATGTAAAAATATGAGAGAATTATTTACCGCATGTTAAATTTGTATAAAATCAAAAAGTTATTTCCTACAAATTACTCACCGTTTAAAATTATTTATGGCTTCAATCTTTTGAATTAATTGGATTTATCTATACTATATGTTTAATTTACACTTGATTGTCAACTTTTATCCGGTTCGAGAAAATGTTTGAGCGTCTATGTTACATTTTGGAAGGTTTATGTCTCATTTAAATTGATATTATCCCTTTGTTCGTAGGTCGTGACACAAGGTTAGAATTCTTTGCTTTCCACATAAATTGTGTAGAAAAACTCCAAAGTTAATCATATAATACAATTAACTTTCATAGAATTTTTCTATCTCTATGAGAGTAGTATGCATCTTCACATGCATGTTTATTTCGCAAGATCATCTCTAAAATAGTACATATATCATTATGCCTTTTGTATGTATTTAATTTTTTTTATAATAATTTTGCTATTTTAACACCGTTATAGTTACGGTCGTTGTTCGTCAAAATTTTGATCATCGATTTTCATGTTATCAAGTAACCAATTTTTTATCTTCAACATCAAACATACACGGGATCTATGCATAATCAACAAAAAATATTATTTATTAAAAGCATATATGAAAAATAATAATTAATACAAAAAACAATTAACAATGTGCAAAACAAACTAGCTAAAATGGTTTTTAAATTGTTTGTATTTGAAAAAAAGTTTTGATTTGCTTGTACCTGTGAAAATCGTACAATCCTATAAGTGTATTCGATTTCTTCAAATGTGCTATTAATTTTATGTTAAGTAGACTACAAATGCTACATTTAGTTTACTCATTTGTGTTTGAGGATAAATCATTTTAAAAATAGAAGAATTATACAAATCAATTCAAATGGAGTGTCGTACAATGTTAATGACTAAATAATTCAAAAAAAATATTAATTATATGACAGATTATTTAAACAAAACTGAGCACTATTTACTGTATCATGCGGTGATAGATCCAATAACTAGTATCACACGAAGTTTTTATTGTATACGTTTCAGTGATTCGTTTATTTAAATAATATTATTTGGTGTGTTTGGTTATTTTTAAAAATTTTAATGTTAGATCTTAGAATATTTTATTTAATATATTTATAAACAGATAATAATTTGGACCAATATTTTAAATAAACATATTTGATCATTGTCTTAAGATAGTCCAAATTAAAATAATTCGAGTCAATTAAATAATTAATTGAATTGGACATATGATTGAAAAAAAATTATTATGAATCCAAGTGTGGTAACCGGGTTCAATTTGGGCACCGTAAAGAAGAGGACTCAAATCTCAACACTTAAAACTGAACTAACAATTCATTGTGTAAATCAATTTATCAATTTATTGGATTATGGTCCCTTGATCACGAGGAAGTAAATAGGTTGGGTTTTACAACTTTTTGCTTCAAGTTGTAAAGTAAATAAACAAGAGTCTTAAGTTATGAAATTTCTTATTCATATACCTAGAATGGTAGTAGCTGTTTCCTTATTATCTGGAATATTATTTCCCTTCATTTTTTTTCTAATACGTTCTACAAGTGTTCTCAAGGGTTTCTTAAGGATCGCTGAAGAATGTTGAAGGAGTAAATTAACAGGAGAACACTAAATGGAAAGCAGCATGCAAACACGTAAGTGTTTTTATTTGTTTGATCTAAATAGATGAATTGTTTAAAGGTTTTCATATTTTTCGCATTTTGTTCTATTGGTAAGAAGTGATTTATATATAGTATAACATTAGGATTTTTTGTTTTAAAATTTTATTTATTTATTCATAGTTTTTTATTTAAAACATATATTTTAGATAATAATAAAAATTGTTAAAATGATCTTTTTTGTAAGGTTTTAAAAATAGGTTAACTATCAATAAATACCCAGCGAACTATCTCATTGGAGTTAGATATATTTTTTAGATTTTTAAGTCAACTTAAGAAGCTCATAAGTTTAGTTCATCCTATAACAATGCGGAAAATGACTTACAAGATCTATGACATTCCTTGATTTTTTAGATTTCAAACTTGATGGAGTTGATCATTCATCGTTGGATATAGGTTATTGGCTTTCTAAGATATATAAATTAAAACTCTAATTATATTTAATTCAAAACGAAGAATCAATTTATTTTTCTTGAATATATTTTTTATCTCTGTATTTTGAGCATGTGTATTTTAAACCTGTATATTTCAAATATGAGAAAAACTTCCCTTTATATTAAAAATTATAAAATTAATTGTTCCTCCTTTAGTGGAAGTAAGTTACATTTAATCATAAACTTTAAGTAACTTGGATATTATAAGGCTTGAATTTGATTCATAGTATTCGGAATTAAGCCTGATATATATATATATATAATAATAATAAAGTCTGGCATATATAGAATTACGTCAATGGTACATATTTTATCTACTAGTATGTTACTTTCTTTATGATTACTTTTATTGGACTAATATTGGCTATATAATATACATAAAAAAAACATGTGACGGTCCAACTCAATAGAGAAATTTCAACAATCTCCCACTTGGATCATCATATGCTACTATATGATGTACACATTTAATGAACGTGTTTACTTTCTATCGTCACATATATAACCTTAACAATCTTGTAAATGACCATTAACAATATAGGACTAAAATTATTTTCAATGAATTAAAATCCACAAATAAATACATCAGTAATCATGATATCACAATAATTAGTTGCATGGATCTATCATGGTATATACCATAAGAATAATATAATATGTAATCTTACATATTTATTTTTAACTGGTCCCACCTAATTGTAGGTCTACCTATAGCAAGTATGAATAATCAAAGATAAGAGCACATTTAGTACTTATATATAACTCGTTTCCAATAATGAATTTAAATGTGTGATTATCATAATACAACCAGATTCTGTAACTTACTATAAACTCACACCGAACAAACAATCCTCTAAATACATAATACACATTTTGATAATGTATTCAATTAAATACTTAGGAATAAATACCTTCGTAATAGGATCTCCTAATATCAAGTTTGCCCATATGTGCTCCACACTGATTTGACCATTCTGCACTCTTTTTAACAGTCATGAACTTGATATCTATATGTTTGGACTTTGTTAAGTATGAATTTCCCTTTTAGAAAGAGAAAGTATAGATGAAATAAGATTGTAGAGAGAGAAAGTAATTTTGATAAATCATAATATGATTTATCAAAAATTCATCCCTTTATTCATCGCCTCACGCCCTATTTATAGGCGTGTCAGACTTCTATAACTGAATTAGATATATAAATGGGTGAATTGCATTGCAACCCCTTATCTTTACAAATAATCCAACAATCTTCTTATGGCTATACATTTATCATAAATGACCTTAACATTATTACATTAAGTCCCTAATATCTCATATCTTTATCCATAGCTCGGTAGTTTTTATGAGGGTCAATGAATAAGAACTAGTAATCATCAAAAATCACGGTAGATGGAAACTACTAATTACCAAAATCTAAACCGCTTCAGATTTAATCTTTTCATTCCCTCATCAAAAAAAATTATTTCAACATCTTTCGTCTTCAAGTAAAAGCATATCTAAGTTTCTCCTTAAATGTAGACCATTTATTAACGTCTCAAAACTACTAGGTTACACACTTTTCATCCTCGAACAAAAGTATACTCAGGTTTATTTCAAATCTGATCCAAATGTTTCACACAAACCTTTTGTTTTTGCTTCGAATATTCACACATGAAGTCTTTCACTAGCCTTTTCTTAACTGTTAAAAATGTTTGGAATACTTTAGTACGCATGCGAAAATCCACTAGCCGTGTCACTAGGTCTGGAAAAACAATATGTGTCACACTACCAAACTACAAGTAACCGTTTGGAATTGCTTTTTTCCAGCCAATACATATCATCACATCTCCAACTTCTCTGACCACTTTCTCTATAATGATTATTTTATAAAGACTCCTTCATTCATTATTTATGTGTCATGTATAACTTCTAGTTGTAAAATGTTCATTTACAAATCCAATTTTTTGGCCACCTTTGCCAGAAAACTCATATTTCCCAATTAACCTTCAAACTCTTATGAACTAATTTTTAGATTATTTTTCATCTTAGTTTATAAGAAAATCCCCAACTACTAAAAAATCCATTTTTGGCCTTTACGATTACTTGTGTATCAGTGAAAGGGTTGCAGAATATCGGGTAGCAGGAGTAATAGATAGTTATCCAAAATTTTCAACTCAAACAATTGTATACGGTAACTTCAACCCTAATCAAAGTTCTTTTGAGTTTCAGACTTCATCCAACCCAGATCTTAACAGTTTTTTACCAAAATACCCTTGACGGTCATCACCACCACAGCTTCAAAACCTCTCATTAGCAAATTCCTCACAGCCATCGCCTCAAAATCCTTCTCCAGCACTTGTTTGCTTCACATCTGTTTCTTCCCCAAATAATCGCAAAGAAACACAAATCGTATCCATTCACTGAAAATCAGAAAAAGCTTCATCACCCATCAATATCGATCCACCTCAAATATCACGTGAAGAGACTTCCCGGGTTCAGTCAAAGGCTCATCGCTCCCAAAATCTTCCTATAAATAAGAAAACATTTGTAGCTATGGGAGACCTCGAAGCTAATAACACTCCACAAAATCCTTCCCAAAATACCACAGATAATCCTATACTATCGTCTCCACCATCGAGCGAGATTGTTGAGACCAACCTGGAGTCACAACAAACTCCTTCGAATACTCAACATCAAAATTTGGCCTCAAGCTCAAATCCTCCACAACTGGTAGACGAAGCTTCTGAAGAAGAAGCTAATTTAGAGGAAATGACATAAACGAACTCAAATGTCGAAGTTTAGAAAACGGTGTTGCTTCTGAAACCGAAGATGACGCTTCGAAGAAAGGTGCACAAAAAAAAGTGAAGAAAAATAAAGTGCCAACTGAGCTTCCTGAAGATGTTGTTGCCATAGTCAATGTGAATTTAAAACCACTCCTCCCCAATTATATCATGGCGCTAAAGAATGTTCCATGTGACTATTACGGTCAAGCTTTTGCCGAATGTTTAAAGAAACAATGGGGAATGCTAGAAAATGTAGTGTTTTAACTACCAGAGAAATTAGAGACTTCATTTGACTGTAAAGCAGATAAATTGGTGGTATATCCTGAGATCATCAACTGGGGACTTCGGCTCCCACTGGACCTAATGATAGTGTTGTATTTCAAACTCCTAAATCTTTGGCCGACATAAGCAACAACGAATTTATGGTTCACTCTTTTGTTAATGATTATGGCTTCTAGACTAAGCCAGACCCCTCTCTCCATCAAAGACTTCATTGCCATGACTGGTCTTTCCAAAGGTCCGATATTTCCCTTCTATTATATGACGCTTGTAGATGATTTCAAAATAATTGATGATCTTCTCGAGGCTGCCAAATTATGGAAGCAAAGGTTCGTCTTCATTTCTAGAACATCTGAGGATGGCAAGGAAATATCAGAAGAGAACCCCTCAAGACTCAACCTTGTTTGGAGAAGTAACAGTAAGTTCTCTTATCTTTTATTTTGCTCTTTACAACTTATATATTAATTTTTCACATGTATTAATACTGTATACATGAATTCCGTTGAGGTACAAATCTCGCAAGAAGAATGCCAAAATAAATCTTTGCCAAGCTGGCAACCTGGGCAGAAAATGCATGGGGAAACGGGTTCCATTCAGCTTCATGTTCATAAACTTCATCAACACTCACCTATGGAGGATCTCCTCAAATAATCTCATCCCAAAATATTTGATGGATCCCTACACCCAGACAATGTTGTGAAGAGATTACTAGCACCTGATGGCAAGTTCATTATACCAGATCAAAATAGATCTCAAAGTCATCTGCCTTCGAAAAAACAAGGGTAAAAAGAAAAGAACCATTGCTAGCTTCTCTAAAAATCCAAAGCCACCAAAGGGAGATAGGAAAACCAAGAGAATGATAAGTGAAGCTAGTCTTCCAACCATTGAAGAAGGAATCGAGGCTGAACCTACTCAAAAAATAAATAAATTTTTTGCCTCGAAAAAGAAAAAGAGCTCCTCAAAGACTCCTCCAACCAAAAAGGCAGATAAGAGTATTGAGTTGCCTCCCTCGGAAATGCCTCCCTCAAAAGCTGAAGAAACTTTCTTGAAGATCACAAAAGAGATTTAAAATTCAATTCTGAAGAATATATTGGTGCATTGGAACTTCAAGATCTTTACCAAGATATGGATCCTTCAGTTTAACAGATCCAAGAACAACTTCAACATATTGGATATCAAGTTATTGTTTCTCTTCTGTCTGAAATTTTGGACTCAAACTTTCCACCAGTTCCCTCATCTTATATTCTCATGTCATACAACAATCAGAGGTTTATCCCTATCTAAGAGTCATCATGAAGAAGTTTTATTTGTACTGTAACTATTCTCTAACCTTGAAGTAGCATCCAACACAATGTGCATAGAATTCGACTCTGCTCGAAGCTATTTGGAAATTATGGCTAACGATATGGTTTGATTGAAAAAATAAGCTGGAGCGGAAAATAAGATGAGGGAAATATTTGGAAGACAAATCGTTGAACAGTTTCAGGATGATAGATTGGAATTTATCAAAGGAGCCATCCACTTCAAATGTCATTTGAGAGCCATTCATGATAAAAAAAACAATCGAACTGAAAACTTCCCATCAGGCAGAAAGCTAGACAAGCTTAAGGCTAAACATGCCAGCGAAATATCTAGGAATATAAAAGTAATCTTCTCTTCAAGAATCTTTGAACAAAAAATAAAGAAGAAAAGAAAAACCTGAGTGACTCAATGGAAACCCTCAAGACAGTATTCGAAGGAGAAAAATAATTTGTTTTGAAAGTTTTAAAAACTCAATGTGAACTCGACACCTTTTTGCGGTTAAAATGTTGAGGAGCAAAAAACAATCACATTGCTCCGTGAATTTCACGCAGCATTTCCAAAAGAAAATTTTTCAGGCTTTTGGCAATTAGTCTGTATTGAAAACCTTCGCAGTGAAGCCTTCAAAGCTATACCACATGAATCCTCCGAAGAAACGGACTTATAAAAAGATGAGAATGGCTCTGAGCAAGAAAGAAATTCATTTGAAGACAACTCTGAAGAAGATGAATAACTATTATTTTAAGTTTTATGTTATAAAGTCATCATTTGTTGCCGATGACTCGTATTTTATGAATGCTTGACCACTCAATATTTAAAAGCATATTTATAAGATCGGAAAACGTACTTCAATAACCAAATATATTTCTTCTTTCTCAACTATTTTCCAGTTTAAGTCATTAACACTTTGAATTCCAGTATATCTTAATACTTCAAATAAAAATAGTCATTTAAAGAACGTATAGAACCTCAGATATAACCAGTGTGTTTAAAGAACGTTAGCACCTCGAATATATCCAGTGTGTTTAAAGAACGTTAGCACCTTGTATACAACTGGTGTGTTTAAAGAACGTATAGCACCTCGAATACAAATGATGCATAAAGAACGTTAGCACCTTGAATACAATTGGTGCATTTAGAGAATGTTAGAACCTAGAATATGTTTGTTTTTTCAAACAGTACTTTCAGTAAACGTATAACACTTCGAATATAATCAGTTACTTTTGGCCAACCATATCAAAGTTAATCAGTCTTTGACAAGCTACTAAGATAATATAATTACTCGGCTCATTAAAACCTTCATGTGCCAAAGAGTATGTCAATTATCAAAACTATTAACTAAAAAAAAGAATCACTCTCAATATAGTTTCAAATGTTCTATATTCCAGGGATGTTGAAGTACATGTCCTGCTCATCAGAAATGCGATATGTACCCGACTTTATTCACTTCATTACCACATAAGGACCCTCCCAATTTCGGGTCATCTTTCCAAGTCTCTTGTCCTTTATATGGATGAATACTTTCCTCAAGGTCTTTGGCTAAATTCGAGCCCATAAAATGTTAACCAACCCCAAAACTAAGGCATTTTTGAACTTTTACTATTTTACCCTTACCCCGGCGGTTGAACCCTTCTCAACCGCCGGATGAGACCTTCTCACCCGCCGGATGAGACCTTCTCACCCGCCGGATCAAGTTTCCCCGCCAGTTGAGAGGGTCTCAACCGGTGGGATAAAAAAGCAATTTTTGTACGCTTTTAAATGTTGGCACTAGTTATCGAAATGGGCCCTAATTTAGCCAAAGCCTTCCTCAAGATTTGGTCACCTACTTTAAAATCTCTCCTTCTCACCTACGAATTATAGAGACTCATCATCAAATTTTGATAATGAGTCATATTCAAATGTGATATAACTTTTTTCTCTTCAATCAAGTCTAGGTCTGTTCTTTTTGCCTCTTCATTTAGCTCTTCGGAATAATGAAGTACTCTATAAGAAGGTAAAGTAGATTATGCAAAGCTAACAGCATCCATACCATATACCAAGGCAAAATAAGTTTATTGAGTAGCCTCTTTAGGAGTTGTAGGATCAGCTCACAATACCTCTTACAAATAGTTTGGCTATTTCTCTACAGCATCTATTAAAATTTTCTTCAAACCCTCCAGAATAAACCTATAAGTTAACTCCACTTGACCGTTTTTCTTGGGGATTAAAAGGTGTAGAAAAATATTGTGTGATACCCTCGTTTTGCAAAAAGAAGTTATTTATTTGTTGTTAAATTGAGGACCATTATCTGTGGTAATTTTTCACGGAACTCCAAAACGGAAACAAATATTATTCATAATGAATTTAATAACATCATTGGCTTTCCTAATGTATAATGGTTCAGCTTCAACCCACTTTGAAAAATAATCCACCGCTATAATAATCATTTGACGCCCTCTAGAGGCCTTAGGCAATGGCCTTAATAAGTCTATTCCCCATCTATCGAAAGGAATAGTTTCAGAAATGGAAGTAAACGGTATTGTTGGTTGTGAATAGAATTGGAAAATGTTGACAAGTATAACAACCTCTAACTAAAACTTTAGCATCATTCATAATCAAAGGCCAATAATAACCTACCAACCCTACGTCAAAGACTTAAACCCACAGTAAGTTGAACCTTCACGATCATGCAACTCATATAAAATCTCCTGAAATTCTTGTTTACCCAAACAACACAACAATGGTCTACTTAAAGACTTTTTGTATAAGAATCCATCTAATACAACATAACCAAGGGCCTTGTACCGTAACCTTCTAATCAGCTGTGTATCTTGAGGTAACGTACCTTTTAGTAAAAAAATAGGATGTCATACCACCAATCACTTCGAATTATGTATGGGTAACAAATATTTTCTCATCATATTTACATTGTTATGGTCGTGTTAAAATCGAAGGACTTTCATGTAGCAATATCAACGGATATTCCTCTATATAAGCAATTGTTGCCAAAGAATCAACAACTTTATTATCTCCTCGGTTAATATGCTCAATAATCACTTTGTCAAATAAAAGAGTCAAATTTCGAAGCTCGCGTAGATACAAAATTAAATTATCTTTCTTAGCCTCGGATACGCCTGCCATATGATTTGTCACTAGTTGTAATTCTGTTTCCAAACGAATTGTTGTCGCTCTACAAATATTTGTAAGCCTTAAACCAGCTAACGCAACCTCATATTTAGCCTCACTCTACAACGCATGAAAGCCGAATCGAATAGCATGGTACATTGCCTCCCCAGAAGGAGCAACTAACTGAACCATGTACTAGATCCCAATATGTTAGAATCACCATCAGTTCGAACCATCCATGTTGAAGCTTCTGGAATTAATTTTTTATTTATTTCTTCATCTGATCGGCTCGAATGAAATTCGACCAGAAAATTGGTTAAAGATTGAGCTTTAATCGTTGTTCGAGGAGAAAAAGTGATATCAAAATCTCCCAATTATACTGACCATTTGGTCATTCTACAATAAATATCTAGATGTTGTATCACATTCTTTAGTGGGAAAGAAGTACCTTTACTTAACCAGGCGAGCTTGTACGGCTTGGGATGCGATTCTGCCCTCAACCCTAGCTTCGAAACCGCTGCTTCGGAGACGACATTCTTGCAGCTGCCAGCATCAATGATGAAGGTGCACACCTTCCCGCCGATCGTACACGTCGACTGGAACACGTTACTCCTCAGTCAGTCACTCTGCTCAGAAACGCGAGGAGACAAGAAAGTACAACGCAGCATCAGCACTGCTCCAACATCGACAGTCACAATCTCTTCTGCATCCTCAGGCAAGTCATCATCGTAGGTATCGAATTTCGGAGGGCCATCAAGAAAAATAGTATTTGGTTCAAACGCCTCCTGAGAGAAGAGACCCCTAGCACCCGCAACATTTGGACACTCTACCTGACGATGCCCTAATTCGCCACAGCCATAGCACCGTAAATTTCTTGAAGAACGGCTAGGTGCACCGCGCCTAGGAGGGATCTGATCAGGTGTTGGGCGGCGCCCAGGAGGGATCATATCAGGTGTTGGGCGGCGCCCAGGCGGGATCGGATCAGGTGTTGGGCGGAGAACTGGTTTGGACACCGAAATCCCTGAAGGAGCACCGGTCCTTACGCCAGTCTGGGTCCGGCGAGCCGACTGCTTTTCTGCCTGGAGGGCACGCCGATGGGCTTCGGAAACAGAGGATGGATCGAACATATTCAGCATATCTTGAAGCTGAAGGCGTAACCCGCCAATATAGCGGGAGACCCGCTGGTGCGGCGACTCGATCACATATGTGCGACCCAGCAGCTGATAGAATTCTTCGGTATATTCATCCACAGATCTGGGTCCCTGACGAAGATTCTGAAGTTGCTGGTACAGTTCCCGCTCGAAGTTGTAGGGAAGGAAAGCCTTGCGGATTTTTCTTTTAAATTTCTCCCAACTCTGGACTTTATCCTTGCCTGCACGCGCGCGGTTCTGCTTCACCTGCTGCCACCAAGCCTGTGCCCTACCGCGTAGGTGGATGGTGACTAATGCGACCCTTCTCTCCTCCGGAACTTCCTTGAAGTCCAGGACTTCCTCAATCTGGGATAACCAATCGATAAGTGCATATGCCTTAAGGCTGCCATCAAAGTCTGGGATGTCTATCTTGAATCCAAGCTCCCAGCGGCGGGGGTGAGAAGTATTCTGGTCGATCCCCTCCCCAAAAGGGTTATACATACCCTCAACCTCTGTGCCTTGTTGCCTGGCATTAAGATCAGCCATCTGACGGGTAAGATCGGCTACCTGACGGCGTAGGTCAGCAACTTCACGATCATCTACATCACTTGTATCTCTAGTCACTCTAGCGCCACCGCGACCGCTGGTTCTTCCTCGTACCATCTCGCAGGACTGCCTGTGTCTGATACCACTATGATATAGAGTGAAACGCAGAGAAGCCTAAAGGGATAAAACCCTAATTTTTTTATTAATCAAAAAAAATTCCCAGAACAATGAATAGCAGATAGGTTTATATAAGGGTTCAAACGAAACCCTAAAACTAAAAACGTAAAAATTACAATAATAGCCTAAAGTATTAAAATTGCAAAACAGGAGGGTAGATGAGCCCGAATGCCCAAAAAAACACATAGCTCACGAGTGAAGCTCGTGACTTGCGTTTGTGACGTCGTTTCCTTCGAAACAAGGTGCTGTGGGTCAAAATCTGACACCGGAGCTCCGAACTGTCAATTCACCGAACTGTCTGCATCAAATATCAACGGATATTCCTCTATATAAGCAATTGTTGCCAAAGAATCAACAACTTTATTATCTCCTCGGTTAATATGCTCAATAATCACTTTGTCAAACAAAAGAGTCAAATTTCGAAGCTCGCGTAGATACAAAATTAAATTATCTTTCTTAGCCTCCGATACGCCTGCCATATGATTTGTCACTAGCTGTGAATCTGTTTCCAAACGAATTGTTGTCGCTCCATAAATATTTGTAAGCCTTAAACCAGCTAACGCAACCTCATATTTAGCCTCACTCTACAACGCATAAAAGCCGAATCGAATAGCATGGTACATTGCCTCCCCAGAAGGAGCAACTAACTGAACCCTGTACTAGATCTCAATATGTTAGAATCACCATCAGTTCGAACCATCCATGTTGAAGCTTCTGGAATTAATTTTTTATTTATTTCTTCGTCTGATCGGCTCGAATGAAATTCGACCATAAAATTGGTTAAAGATTGAGCTTTAATCGTTGTTCGAGGAGCAAAAATGATATCAAAATCTCCCAATTATACTGACAATTTGGTCATTCTACAAGAAATATCTAGATGTTGTATCACATTCTTTAGTGGGAAAGAAGTTCGAACCAGAATGGTGTGAGCTTGAAAATAAGAACGTATCTTCATAGCAGTCGTCACTAAAGCCAAAGCCAATTATTTAAGCTTCAAATATCTTTTCTGGGACGCTAACAAAAAATTTCTAACATAATGGACTGGCTTTGAAACACTTGCTATATATAAAAACAGTTGCTCTCCAATTTGAGGCTTAGACAAAATGTCTGGTGATAACAAAACTTCATTAATCTTTGAAAAAACCACTTCACAATATTTTGTCTACATAAACTCTTTAGGTCTTCGTAAAACTTGGAAAAAACGAAAACATTTGTTCAAAAATCTTGAAATAAATAGATTAAGAGAAACTAATCGACGTCATTGAGCCTTTAATTATTCGGGATCATCCTTTATCCACTAATGATATACCCTAGAAACCAGCATAATCGTACGCCAAAGGTACATTTTTCAGGATTTAGCTTCAATCGAATAGCCCTTAAATTTAGAAAAGTCTCCTCTAAAATTTTCAAGTGTTCACCACATGTTGGGCTTTTAACCAGCATATCATCAATGTACACCTCTATATTCCTCCCAATCTGAGAAACAAAAGCCTTATTCACCAACCTTTGATATGTTTCTCTCGCATTCCTCAACCCAAAATGACATGACTCTATGAAAATGTAGTCCCCAATCAGTGACGAATGTAGTACTTTACTGATCTTTTGGATCCATTTGATTCTGGTTGTAACCTGCAAAGGCATCCATAAAAGAGATAATTTTATTCCCTGAAGTAGTTACAACTAGCTGATCCATTCGAGGAACATAAAATGGATCTTTAAAGTATACTCGATTCAAATCTGTGAAATCAACACACATTCGCCACTTTATATTCTTCTTTTTAACTTATACTGGGTTTTCAGTCCATAAAGGATATTGTGCCTCCCGAATATGTCTGATCCTGGACAAACGATCCACCTCTACCACGATAGCCTCGGATTTTTCTATGGAAAAATCTCATCTCTTTGAAATAACAGGCTTGACCCTTGGACTTATTGCTAGAATGTGACGCATTATTTTAGATGGAACTCCTAGTACATCCTCTATTTTCCAAGCGAAAATATCCAAATTATCAAACCAAAATTATAACAACTGATAACGCAAAGTGGGAGCCAACAACATTCCTATTCGTAGAGTCTTCCCATCAGAAAAAGTATATTCCTCGATATCTTCACTCATTGTTAAAGAACCCGGGGTCTCCCTGACATCATCTATTCCCTCTTCATCCGAGGTTAACCCCTTTTGTTACTATTCAACCATATGATCCTCACTATTAGGACCTCGAATTCGAAGATTTGTTGTATAACATTCTCTGGCTACCTTTTGGTCACTTCAAACTACACCAACACGATCTCCAATGACATGTTTCAAGAACTGATGAACAGTAGATACAATAGCATACATTCTTAAAATCCAAGATCTCCCAAAAATAGCATTATAACTGGTTGGACATTCAACCACTATAAACAATACTTGAACCTTCTTTTTAAAAGGACCTTTTCCCAAACACATTTCACCTTCGAATTCACCTATCACTTGAGTTGTTACCCCTATAAACCCAATTGTGATACAATCATATTGAAAATTTTGAGGTGGATTACGCATCATATCATACGCAGATTTGAATGATACATTTGTAGAACTCCGTGTATCTATCAAAACACATCAAATTTCAGTTCTAGCTATATCTGCTCCTATAACCATTGCGTCTTCATGATGTCATGTTATTCCCCTCAAATCATCCTTATAAAAAAAAGGAATATCATTTTTTTCATATAAATGAGTAGACAGTATTTCCTCTACTTCAATAGTTAAGCTAACAACGTGTCTTTTTCTGAAACTGTTAGTATTTCTTGTCATTGAATCTCCCCCAAAGATTGCTAAGGATTCAAAGTACTCATAAAAACTTCGAACTTGCCCTTGCTCACTGGTTCATCCACAGCTAGCAAAATTAACCGATCTGGATCTCTATCCAAATATTCTTACGCTACATCAAATTCATCACATTTAGAATCCAAAATCATCAATGTACTCTCTTGTTTCGAATTTGGATTAATAATTTCTTGTGTTTTCATACTCAAATTTTTTTATCTACTATTTTCCCCTTAACAAAAGCTATTAATTTTTCAATTTATTATTAAAAATTGTATCTCATTTTTTAATGTTATACAAATTTGGCCTTGACTTATAATGGTATTTGTTTGTTGTTACTTGAGAAGAAACCCCTCATGTTCGAGGAGGTAGATTGTTATTTTTCCTCGGATGATGAGGTGTTTACTAGCTTTGATTAGTAGGTCATTGCCCCTAATTTTTCTGTACAAATTCAGGTCCACCTTGAACTTTTATGGACTCCTCTACTTTATTTTGATCTTTCACTTGAGCCATTAAGGCTCCAAAAGTTAATGTTCTCCTTTTTGTCATTTCATTTGCCAAATATCTTGGTAATAACCCTTGTCCAAATGCAGCCATAGCAACTAGCTCTTCACAATTATCCAATCCCACTTTTGTTAACACAAAACACTTCGTATAATCGTTCAATTTTACAATCACGACTTGCTTACACTTTATTATTGTATCTCCATTAACACACATTTCTTTTCTTCCCACAAACTACCATCATAAATCTATATAAAATTCCCCGGAATTCTATTATACCACTTCAATGCAGTGCCTTTGAAGGTCTGAGAAAATGCTCTGCATTCTAGCCTATCATCATCTTCGAAGTTCATCATATAATTTTTGAATTGTTCAATGTGATCATCAGGATCTTGTCTCTCATCAAAATTTCAACCTTGGAGATATCAAAATGCTTCGAAAGAGTAATGGACTTAATCTTAACAGTTAAAGGACAATTTCTCCAATCTACCCCTTGCACATATTGGCCATCTCCTCTAGTTCCCATAATAGCATACAAATTTTGATCTACTACACATGTGTACTGGTTGGATGTATTTCCTTCACACCATACGGTATCTCTCAGATGACGAGGCTCATTCTCTCTCTTTGACTTATACTCCTTGCGCGATTTTTGATGACGGCTTCTTTCTTCTTTCAAAGATCCCTGGTACTTAATTTTCTTAGATGATTCTCCCTTAAATTTTGAGCTGTCATCATCACTAGATGTGATGTATCTATGTTTATCTTTCTTTTCTTTTCGTGAAGTATGATGCTCTTTATCAGACTCAAAATTCCCTTTCTTTTGATCATTTTGAATCAGATGAGTTATGCACGAGCGATCAGATTGATTTTCCAATTCAATTCTCTCTTCAACCTGTTGTACTTCAGATCTTAACCTACCTGACTGAATATTTTATTCTCTTTGAACATATTTATCATTCAAAGTAGTTATCTTGTCTAATAGTTGCTTCATCCGATTTTCAATATCGAAATGATCATGTTGTGCAGGATTTTGACTATTTTTCCTAATTTTTTCCTTACATAAATCAAATTTCAACGTTTCAATAGCTTTGCGAACTGTTGGATCAGTTTCACGCTCCGGTTTCATACTAATCAATAACAATATTACTGACTAACAGTTCAATAATTTTCAGTTTTTGATGTGTGATCAAGGTACCAATCGAATATCTCCCACTGTGGTCGCCAATTTGTAGAGTATGAATTTCAATTTTAGAAAGAGAAAGTAAAAGATAAAATAAGATTGTCGAGAGAGAAATTAATCTTAAAAATCAGAATATGATTTATCAAAAATTCATCCCTTTATTGATCGCCTCACACCCTATTTATAGGTCTGTTCGACTTCTGTAATTGAATTAGTTGTATAAATGGATAAATTGAATTGCAGCCACTTATCTTTACAAATAATCCAACTATCTTGTTATGGCTATAAATTTATCATAAATTTTGCATCCAATGTTCCTGGTCTGATACCTCGACAAAAGTAATAAATTCTGCACCCATAGTAAAATATGTCAATGAGTGTTTATTTAACACTTTTCCATGATATTATACATACTGTTACAAGGAATATGATTCTTCGGGTTGAACGACGATAATCCTCACATCTAGAACAATTTGAGTTGAGATAGCCTATAACTTCTAATTTATCCATTTTTTTATATGTTAACCTTGGATATTTTGGTTGTTGCAAATACGAGAGAACTCTTTTGATGATATTCTAATATTATATCTGCAGATTACTTATGTATCTTCCTACCACACCCCTCATAAAAGTAATATTTGGTTGTGTACAAACTTGAACATACATCAGACTTCCAACAGCCGAAGCAAATGGAACCTTTTAAATTTCCACAATCTCAAGTTTTATCTTTGAAGATTGTTTATGTGTAAATCTTTCACCTTTGAATCCAATGGTTTCCTTTCCTTGGATGTTAGTTATTTCATAACATTGTAGCATACTCTTAATATACACTTTTTGTGATAAACTCAAAACGTTACACGATTAATTCCTATGAAATTTAATTCCTAACACAAAAGATGCATCTCCAAGATCTTTCATATCGAATTTGTCCAAAATAAATTTATTGGTCGAATGGAACAATTTCTTAATGTTCGTGGCTAATAATATGGCATCAATATACAACACTATAAATATGAATTTACTCTCACTAAACTTTTGATATACACTATCCTCCATTGAATTATTCTCGAAACCAAATGCGGCAATAATTTAAATGAATTTGTGGTGCCACTATCAAGATGTTTGCTTGAGACCATTAAAAGATTTCTTTAATTTATATATCATCGATTTTGGATCATCAAATATGAAGTTTTTAGGTTGCACCATATAAATTGTTTCATCAATATCTCCATTAGGAAAAACAATCGTCATATCCATTTGATGGAACTCAAAGTCGAAATGTGCACTTAATCACTTGTGCCAAATTTTTACTGAATTTTCTATAAGACTTTCCCGAAAGAATCATTCGATAAAATGAGAGGAAAAGTTTAGTTTTAAAAATCCATGTTGAGTAAAATCCACGTTGACTGATGTCATGTTGAGTAAAACCAGTATCTAGAAGTCTTGTGCCTCTTCATGTTACCCTTATAATCTCGTTTGGTTTTTAAAATCCATTTATAACAAATTAGCTATTTCATTTAGCTAATAGAACAAGCTCACATATCGTGTTATCTTGCATTGATTTAAACTCTTCGTTCATTGCTTTAATCCACAACTGAAAATATATTTAAAAAAATCATGGCTTCACGAACACTCAAATGATCGTTGTATGGTGTACCAAAACAATTATCATGCTCTTGAAGATACACTATATATTCTGATTATATAGCGCTTTTAATTTCTCTAATAAATCTCTACAAAAGCATAATTTCTTCAGTTTTCACTTGAACTTCTTGAGGGTTAGAGTTTGATCTTCTTGAAGAATTTCATTTTCATCCATTGGAACAACTTCATTTTGTTCAATATGGACAACATCCACAAATGGAAGATTAATATCGTCTTGAGTATCTATATGTTGTAAGGAATTTGAAGTGACGATTCTCCTTCTAAATATCATATCATCATTTGATATCGAAGTATAATTGTCTAAACCTCCATGAGTCTCTACCGATTCTTCCTCAAAATGCATGTTTCTTACTAAATGCTTCCCCATAAACTCTATATCCTCAAATAATTTTGTTGTACCCATCTCAAATATATTATTAGTGGAAGAATCATAAAAATTAAAATATCTACTATGCTTGGGATATCTGATGAAATAACTATTAGTCATCTTGAAGTGCAACACAGCCCGATCTGAAGCATTTAATGTCGTTGCCAAGTTATTTTTCAACCTTAGGTCTAAAAGATTTTAAATTTTTTATTGGCCTCTGAATTATCAGGATTAAGATATATATACCCGTAAAGAAAATTGGTGATGAACGATACAAAATATCATTGTCCGTTCCATGATCTTGTAGGGAACAGTCCATAAATGTGTGTATGTATCAAGTCGAAGACCTTTTTCTCTCTGTATACATATAATATTTTCACCTTATCTATATTTATTTTATACATTCAATGCAAACATTGAAGTCTGAAAAATCTAACCCATTTAATAAACCTTCTGAAATAAGCTTTTTTAATTCTATTTCTAGAAATATGACTTAATCACTTGTGCCAAATTTTTACTGAATTTTCTAGTTCACGCTTTAGTTTTCCAAGTACATCTACATTCATTATCTATTTGTGATCCTTTTTAACATCCAATGAATACAAGTTATTATTCACTATTAACAATCCAGAACCAACAATATTACCATATAAATAAACAAATAAGCTTTCAATTCCAAATAGATAAGAATAACTTAGTTTATCCAACAACAGAAAAGAAATTGGGTTCCTTCTAAAAATATATACATATAATATGTCTTTTAAATTTAAAAATGTCCACTTGTAAACAAGAAACAAAAATCACAAATAGAGTGAACTAAACACGAACTGCCATTAGGTGTATAGATAGATGTTTCACCCTCACTCAGGCTTAGGTTTCTTATCGTATCTTGCAAAAAAAATACAAACATGAGTGGTTTTTGTTGAATCAACCCACCAAGTATTTCTCAGAATTGAAACGCTAGAAACTCCATTTACCAAACATACCATTTTGCTTCTTTTATCCTTAACTGAATGCATGTGCATATGAACCTTTCTTCTTTCTCTTAATTCCCTTATACATCTGAGCTTTCACCATTTGCACTTTTGGACGTTCTTGCTTGATCTTTTTCTCCTCTTACGTTTTTAGAGAGATGAGCAAGTTAAGATTCCATTTCTCGCACTAATATTTATAAGAAATTTCAAAGTTCTTATACTGAATAGGGAAAGAGAAAAATGAAAGCTTACCAAAACATATTTCGGAATGTCAATCTTAAGTGTTTTCAATTTAGAAGCGATGTTTGACACTTCCAAGATGTGCTCATGAACAGTCAATTTTCCACGATAATTCATAAAGATTAGCTTAATAAGGAGTGTCTTAAACTCTATTTTATCGTCCTTGATAAAACATTTCTCTACCTCTTCGAGAAACATTTTCACATTAATGACCTCAGGTGGAACTGCACCACGGCATGCTGAGTGAATTGATTGTTTCATGATCCTTAGACATATAATGTTCAATTTTTCAAAATTTTCTAACTCTTTCTTCTTCGTAACAAAACTATCCTCGGTCAGAGAGCTAGAATCATCGACATTTAATTTTAAGTCGTAATCATAGCACATCAAGTGCAAAAACATATCTTCTTTTCATAGCTCAAAGTTTCATCCATCAAGTACGGGTGCTTTTTTCCTTCAAGTTTATAAAGATACGAATTTGTTAACATAACAAGCAACAAAGAACAAATAGTCAAAACATCACTTCACATATAATTTCTATAGCATTTTATAAATTATTTATAAGGCATAAACCTTACACCGGATTGTTCCCATCGACTAAGACGAGGTACCCTCGATCATACAACAGAACTGGAGGGGCATCGGCTAGTCAAACGCATCCACTAGGTTATATCCATCGGCTAGGATGAAGTACGCTCGATTATACAAAGTAGCCTGAGGTTCATCAGTAAGCTAAACACAACTTCTAAAATCATCCATATAAATGACGGGCTAGGTCTCGAATAATGTCAAGGGTATCGTCAACAAAAGAAACTAATTGATAAGCGGTTCTTAAGAAAATGAGGCCACTAAGAGCAGTAACGAGACAACATAAGAAACATGGGAACAGAATATTAACCCACGACCGGGCACAACTAGAAGTGGATAATTATTAAGAGATATTTCCATAATGTATAGGTTTTTCTAGTATATTAATGGGTCAAGACCAATCGTAATGCAAGATCTTCCAACTGAATAATAATAGAATTGAGCATTTATTCCTTTCAATATCCATAGCTATTTACTATCACTAAAAATCATCACCACATTTTGGCGTTGTCTGTGGGAAACAATAAAATACATTGTTATGTGAACATGTGCAATGGTATTAACTAGGTCAGGAGTTGAAAGGGAAATCACAAGAGCCTTTCATGGGCAAGGTGGACAAGACAACCAGGTTGATGTACAAGGAATCCTTGAAACTTACCCAGCGGTGGGAGAATTATGAGGGCTGATCTGGCAGGATATCATGCAGCATACACGGCGGCGGTCAAAAATAATAACAATCATAGATAAATGATGAGGGAAACACTGACGGAGCGACTCACGAGGATAACCTTCTTAATCTAGGTATGTCATCCACCCCTTCTAATGTGCATATTTTGGAAACTCAGATAGAGTAGATTAAGCGTGAGCAGCTTAGGGCTGTCTAACGACAACAAGAAAGGGATGAGTAAGCTAAATCGCGCTTTGATGAAATCGGCGATACCCTACGGTGTTTAAGCGAGCAATTCATATCTGAGAACGCAGTCAAGGAGCATACTAATCAAAAAATTTCCAAGTTCGAGGGTACCCGCAAGGCTAAAGGTCATACATATGAAAGTGAACGCACTAGCAAAAGTAAAAGAAAAAAGCAAAGGAAAAGGGGGGTGACAGATTCCAACTGGGACAACCTGTCTAGCAATGCGGCACCTCGTGATGATAAAGGGCTCGAGGTAGTGGAGTATGATCAGTTAAGGCCCATTATGGTTGCTTATGTGTTGCATGAGTCTTCATTCTTCAAAGGCATCTTGGAAGGAAATCTCCCCTGGAAGTTCGATCCGAGCAAGATGAATTCGTACGATGGTTCAGGGGACCTCGAGCACTATTTAGAGAAATTCGGGAACATGATGATAGCTTTCAACCCGGATGACGTTTTACTTTACATAGATTTCTTTATGACGTTCAAAGGAAACGCCTTTGACTAGTTCTACAACCTCCAAAATGACTCCATCAAGGATTTTGAAGAAGGACTATGGCTTCCTTTCTGAAACCATTACATTGGAAACAAGAAGCATAAACGCAAGGGAAATGTTATCAAGGACTTATACCAGCGAAGGGGTGAAACGGTAAAAATCTATATACTAAGGTTTCTCTAGGAGATGAACTCCCTCTTAACCTATGACGAGTCAGTGGTAGTGGCAACTTTTAAGAGGGGGTTGGATCGGGAAGGACCTATCTTCATAGACCCCATCTAGTTCCTTGTTAAGTCAATATGAGATATCTTTTCCGGGTCAGACCAGTTTATCCAAGTAGATGATTCAAAGAAGGTGGACCCAATACCGTCTCCTCATCGAAACCCTCTAGAACTCAAACCGCCAAGTGGAGATAGGTGGCATTATGAGGAAACTCCTCGATCGGATTCATCCATATCCCAAGATAGTAGACCGCACCCCTCCTATTATGATAACCCTGACATGAAGTTTACACCTCTCAAAAAAAATATAGCTACAATTGACGAAACAAACAAATTGAGGGCTAAGTACCATGCTCACATAAGTATGTTTCAAACCCCATATAAAAGGTCACCTTGCTACTTCTGTACGTATCACAATGACTATGGTTACTCAACTGATAAATGCTGGCAATTCAAAGAAGAGATCCATAGGCTAAATGATATCAGCGACCTTGTTAAATTCGTCAAACAAAGAGAGAACGATGTTAAAGAGGACGGGGATGTCGGTGTCCCAATTAGTGAAGCATCTGACAAATTCAAGGATAAACAGCAGTGGCTTTGCACCATCTTCGGGGGAGACACCCTCTCAAGGGCCAACGTTGCAGGAAGGAAACGACACTGAAAGGATCTGGACTTCCACTTGGTCAGAAATGCTTTATATCATAAGTACCGAGAACTGGTCACCGACCTCACATTCAACGATAATGATTTAAGGGGTATCATTACCCCTCACGAAGATGTCCTGGCAATTCATGCCAACATTTTAGGGGTAATGGGTTCCTACTGATGTAATTTGTCATAAGTTGTTGATATCACTGATGTGGGACCAGTTGTACAAAGGAGAAGGTCTTTCTCTAAAGAAAAAGCAGTTGTAATTATTCAAGAAGTTGATCGTTTGACCAAAATGGGTTACATCAAGGAATCTCAATACTCATTATGAACTGTCAATCCTGTTTTAGTCAAGAAAAAGAATGGCAAATGGTGGATGTGTAATGACTTCACTGATCTTAATAGGGCATGTCCCAAAAATCTTTATTATGTTCCTCGAATAAATCAGCTAGTGGATTCTACCTCTGGGAACAAGGTATTATCTTTCATGGATGCATTTTCAAGGTACAAGTAGATCTGAAGGATCAAGATAACACCACTTTTATTATGGATAGAGGTCTTCATTGTTATAAAGTAATGCCATTCGGATTAAATAATGTTGGGGCCTATCAAAGGTTAGTGAATAAATCTTTTGCTAGTCAGATAGGCAGAAATATTGAAGTTTACATAGATGACGTGATGGTGAAGAGCCTTGAAGAAGATGCGCATATATCTAATCTTCAAGAGACGTTTTCTAACTTAAAGGTTGTCAATTTAAAATTAAACCCTGAGAAATATGTTTTCCGGGTCCGGTATGGAAAGTTCTTGGGTTATGTTATAAGTGAAAAAGGGATTTGACCTGATCCGGATCAACTCAATGTTGTGTTAGCTATGGACCCTCCTCGTAGCACTAAAGAAGTCCAAAGGTTAACTGGGTGGATGGCTGCGGTGAACAGGTTTATTTCAAGATCATCAGACAAGTATGCTCTATTTTTTCAGGTATTAAGGAATGCCAAAGACATTTAACTAGTCCCTGCGGTGTGATCAAGCATTTCTTGAAATCAAAAAACATTTGTCTTCACCCAATATTCACTTTAAACATATTCAGGAGAAGAAAAATTATATATACTTAGATGAGTCTGAGTATGCAGTAAGTGTTGTGCTAGTAAGAGAAGTGGACAATTACCCTTGTTCGGTTTATTATATTAGCAAAAGTCTGCTGGATGCTGAAAGAATATATTTGAAGTTAGAAAATTTGGCTTTGGAATTGGTATGCAGCAAGAAAAATGAGACCATACTTCCAAGATCATTCCATTGTTGTTAAAATCTTTTCCTCTAAAGAATGTTCTCCAAAAGGCTGATATATCAAGTAGAATGACCAAGTGGTCAGTTGAGCTGGGTGATTATGATATTGACTTTACCCCCCAAACGGCAGTCAAGGCTCAATCAGTGGCTGATTTCCTGGTAGAGTTTCATGTTGATAGGCCCCCCGGACAAATGCAAGAAAACCAGTCTAAAAAAATGTGTAGTCCGAACTGATGGTGGGTCTAGTACTATAGGGTGTGGGGCTGGAATTTGTTTGACCTCTCCCTATGGTGATACTATGTACCAGGCTATATGTTTGGTTTCAGGGCCTCCAACAATGAATCTGAATATGAAGCAGCTATAGCTGGTCTTAAGCTAGCCCTTATATATAGGGCAAAAAGAGTCTGATTAATGAGTGACTCCCAACTACTTATTCAACATGCTCAAGGGAAATCTGAGGCAAAGAAGGAACAATTGATAAAATATTTTCTTATGTTGAGAGAAGTTGCTGCAAATTTCAAAAGTATCCAGTATGAACATATCCCTAGATCGAAGAATATTATGGCAGACTCTTTAGTAATCATAGTCTATTTTGAGTCTTACCCATCGATTATGATGCTAGAGTGTCCATCAATACAAACAAGCCTAGAAAAGGGTAAAGAGAATTAAGAGAGTATGAGTATATTTGTCATTTATCCTAAAGATTGGAGGTATGATATCTATTAGTTTATTTCCGATGGGAATTTGCCTCCAAAAAAGCCCTGACTAAGAAAATTAATAACAAAGCTCGTGGTTTCCTGGTATTAAAAGAAGTTCTTTATAAGAAATCATTTAGTAGACCTCTCTTGTGTTGTTTAGGATTTGAAGAATCCCAAAATGTTTTATCCGAATTACACGATAGAGAAGTTTCTGCACATTGTGGCTATAAGGCCTTAATCAGAAGAGTTCTGCACATTGTGGTTATAAGGCCTTAATTAGAATAGTTATATTAGTCGGTTATTATTGGCCAACAATAACGGTAGATGCCAAAGATATGGTCAAAAAGTGTGTTCCTTGCCAAAAATACGGGAATGAAATCCATGTGCCAGCATATCTGAACCACTACCTTTTGATAGATGAGGGTTGGATTTGATTGGACCTTTTCCCATGGCCTCCGGTGGATATCGAACATTAATAGTTTCTATTGACTATTTTTCTAAGTGGATAGAGGCACCCCCCCCCCCCCTTAGCTGGAACCACTTCTAAGACAGTTATAAAATTCATTATATCCAACATATGTTGCAGATTTGGAGTCCCCCGGAAGATCACTACAGATAATGGGCCACAATTTGATAATAAATACATGGAAATATTTTGTACTTCCAGAGGGATTCAACATTGTTTTTCTTCTCCATTCCACCATCAATCTAATGGGCAAGTTGAAGTTGCTAATTGAATGATTCTCTCCGGGCTAAAAAATAATCTAGAATGAGCTGCAAGGAAATCGCAGTTAGGAAGCTACTTTACCATCTTTCAGAATCCAAAGCTACTCCGAACAGACCAATCATATAGCAGTTAGGAATAAGTTGGACTTGATTGAAGAAAGAAGAGTCAAAGCACATTTGAGAACAACTCACTATCAGGGTTTAATGAGGAGCAGATTTGCATCCCAAGTTAAAATAAGATATTTTCAATTGGGAGAAAAAATCTTGAGGAGAGTATTTTGCACACTAAATAAAAACAATTTGGAAAGCTGACTCTGAACTGGGGAGGTCCTTATGTGGTATGTGAAAATGTCAAGACATGGACATATAGACTTCAAGACAAAGAGAGCAGAACATTAAAGCACCCATGGAACATTGAACATCTTAGGTTATATTTAGAATAAAACTTTCTTGTAAATATTTACTTTTTTTAAACTTCAACGTAAATATTAGAGGGGCATACTCTTTTCTACCCTGGTGGCGCGGGCAGGTTTTAATGAGGTGTCCGGGTTTTTTAATAATATCTTATGCCTTCTTCAGAAATCTGGTGCAAAATTTGTGTTTATAGTATGAGGTAATCGTATAAATTAAATATTCATTAGACACCGCGGCTCTCAAATGAAGTATCTTTGAGTTGATCGGATTTCTTAAATACTTGATCATATTTATTAAACACTTGTGATTGGAGTCGTTCAACGCTTATTAAACACTTATTTTACAAATTGAAAATATTGAAAAACTACTCAAAACATTGACTGAAAAAAGACAATGGAATTTATATAAAGGAAAGAGACAATATTAAAACTTGATCGGAACAAATCTGATCCATAACACAGCAAAATTCCTTGACCATTCAAGGACTTTGGTTCCTAAGATAGGAATTCAAAAAGAACAACACAATAAAATACTTTGGCCGTTCAAGGACTTTAGTTTTAAAAAAACACACAGCATAACATTATAATCTTAGGGCTTGTTCCCTTCGATTTTTTCATCACCATCATCTTTCTTAGGACTTTTGAGCTCAGCACTTGAGCTCTCATCGGTTCCTTCCTCATAATCTTCTCCACTAGAATAACCATGCTTATCACCAGCCGCCATGGTATGGAAGGGGATATCCTCATACGGTACATATTTCCACAAAGGACCAAGAGTCATTTTCAAAAAATATTCGTGGAATAGCAAAACCATGTCTGATTTAACACCATCATCTCTTTTCTCCAAAGAATCCACCACTCTAGCAGCATACCTCTCTATTCCTGCAGCTACCTTTTGGGCTTGCTTGCTTACCAAAGAAGCATTATCATTTGTCTTCTCCTTGAGAAGCTTCCCCAAATTAACTTTTTCGTTGGATAGAGTTTTGACAGTACTGGCGCTGGCATCTATTTGCTCCTTCAAAGTTTTGATCTCGGTAAAGGAAGAAGTTTCCATTCCGGAATACTTGGTCTGGAGATCTTGTTGAGCATCTTTTGACTGGCGTAGTTCGGTAGTTAAGTCCTCTTTTTCCTTCTTTAAGGATTTTATACTTTGCTGAGCATTAGAGATACTATTATTCAAGCCCTGGTTTTATGAGGTTAGTGAGGTTATGGTTGTTGTGTGTTCCCTCACTTGCCTTTTTAGGTCAACTATACGACAGATCTAACCCAAGAGGGCATGGCTCAGAGTATCTTGTTCGCTTGATATCACATATGTCTCACCGTTATGCGTCACAACATTAGCCACATTGGCATGAGGATAAGGCTCCGCAAAGTCGTCCTTGTCCAGATCACTAAAATGCATGTTCGTCCGGAAGGAATGTTTGTGAAGGGAGGCTAGGTGGAATTTCTTCTTGTGAAGAAGGATCAGTAGGAATGGGAGGAGGAAGTTCGGAAGGACACAGAATTATCTCTGACCTCAAGCAACTTTTATTTTTCTTTACAGCTTTTTCGTCACTACTCTCCTTACGCCTCTTATGATCTTTCCTTGTATTTGGGGCGGATGATCTGATCCGTCAGCTTCCTTGACTGTAAATTCAATTGCCTCCGAAAAAAAAGGCATTGATTCATCATTGGTTTTCCAAACTGACCCCTTCGGTGACTTGTTGATATGGTCCAGCTTTGGTTTCTTCTTGTTGTTGTTATTAATCTTGTTCAGGTGGCTAGGGGATTTGTTCAAGGAAGGTAAGTAAAGTTTGCCATCCTTAGCCTCGGTTCTCTTCAGAATGACATCTGCAGGTTGAGAAGTGGTCAACTGCTCCCAAGTAAAATCTTTACTCCCCATAGTATTCCAAAGGTGAGACTTTACGAAGTTTCTAGAAGTAAAGCAATTGCGGAAACCGTATCCCCATCTCTCCGATACCCATTCGTTTAACTTGGTACATGTAGCTTGCTAGCTTCTATGTGCTCCGGAAACATTTTTGCCAATATTACAACAAAAGACAATTATCAGTTTGGAATATTAACATAACATTTAAGAAATCAATAAAAATACGATCAGGTATTACTTGAACTTTTCCAGCGGCTGGTTAGTTGCCTTTGGTTTATGGTGGAGTTTATCTTTTTGCCATTCTCCCACACCTTGTTGATAAAAAGGAATTGAGTCCTCCATGGCTTTTCGGACTCCAACAGATCGTTTACCACCTTGAAATCATTGCCCATATTGTAGTGATAAAAAGAAATATGTGATTTCTGCATAAACCAGCCACGGTAGCAAATTGCTCCTTGGCTAGAGGAATTTTTGACAATCTAGACGCCGTTATACCAGATGGAAACGTATAGAATGCATTTAGGCTCAATTGAATTGGACATAACTTAAAAATGTGTAAATACCTGACGATTTATGGGTCCAGAGGAAACCAAAGGCCCCAATTGAGCACCTCAGTATATACCACCAACTCGTGGGATTTACAGTCCATATGGGTCTCTAGAGTGACTGGAAGTCTCACTTTAATAGATTCAGGAAAGACCCATTTTGTGTGAATCTGACCTAACTCAGTAGTATGGGTGTATAAATAAGCAATGTTTTGAAGAGCTATCAAATACTTCACACTAACCTTTTGGAAGTTTGGCCCAAAATTCCCTTCAGACACTCCGGAAGTGCATCACAATTGGATAAGCCCACTTTCAATCTGGTTGTCCGATCTGCTTTCTTATCCTCTGTTTGTCTAAAAGTCTCGAAAGGAGTGTCTTCCATATTGTCCTCTATGGTATCCTCCATCACGTTTGACTGTTTCTCGGATGGTTTGGCATCTACTAAGAGCTTTATTGTCTCCGAACTAGCGGGTTTCGAAGAAGATGGAGTAATTTTGGATTTAGAAACACGAGTTACCCTGTGAGGAATGGATATCTCAGCATCTGAACCTATGGCCAGGAAAGGTGAAGGTTTCCTAACACTGGAAACTGCCTTCTCTTTAGCCAGAGGGTTTCGGGACTCTTGAACTGAAGACCTTGATTGTAAGGGAGACAGGGTTGGGAAAAAAGGTGATTTTTCAAACTTTTGATGTCTTTGATGATGATGATGAGCTCTGGTTTGTGCTTGTTTTTGGTCGACTGATTTCTCCACCTGGAGAGTTAGGGAGTCCAACTACAACATTTGCATCTCTTCTTTCTTTTTCCAAATCAGATAAATTTAGCCAACCTCTATTCACCAATGCGTTTCTGGTTGTAAACATAAATTTACCCATGCACAATTTAAGAGAATTATCAAGCTTTCTCTCTCTAGAAATTTTTGTGTTCTGAGATACAATAAAACAGTGAAACCATTTATATAGAGATGAAGATATAGGAGTTTACCTAGGGGAAGATAAATTGATCAAAGTAATGATTATGGGCTAGAAAGTATGGGGGTTACACCCTAAGTTATTTTTTAGCCAAGTAGGTACAGAAATATAGGAGGAAAAAATGGTTGAGAGGTCAAACCAAAACTCGGCACGTGTCCCACTTCAAAAAAATGACTTTTGGAATTCTTAAGTGTAAAGTTAATCTCTTCAAATCCAATCAAGACTCAGTTCGAATATGAACGGCAGATCAGACGATCACCTTGAATACATACTGAGTTTTATTTTTTCGAATTAGCTCTTCCAAATATTCTTTGCAAGAACTAAAGGGGCTACTGATGAGGTCGAATTTCATTGACATCGACCATTGTATATATCCGGAGGGAAGTTCGGACATATCCAGTACCATGCCCCACCGGACAGTATAACTTAGTGGATCATGACTCAGCTAGTTGCTAGTCATTTCACCTCTTGAGCTAATAGGTTTTAAACTTAACTCAAGCCCATGATCCGAACCAGAAGGCCCGTGGATAACCACATTAGTATATATATACCCCAACTACTTACATTAATGAAGGTAATTAGAATTTATAGCTAGCACCCACCTTACTTATCTCTCTATATTCTACCATTAAATTTCCAAAACTCTTTCCCAAACTATCTTTTGATCAGAAATAATCCACACTAATACCCATGGGCTATGATGAAGTACACTCGATGATACAGAGGATCTTGAGAGGCATCGCAAATCTAAATAAAACTTCTAACACCTTCCATATAAAGTACGGGCTAGGCTTTGAAGAATGTATGTGGTATCGTCAATAGAGAGCACTGAATGATAAGTGATTTTTAAGCAAACAAGGCCACTAAGACCAGTTTCAAGACAACATAAGAAACATGGGAACGGATTATTAACCCATGAATCTGGTACAACTAAGAGTGAAGAATTATTAGAAGGTAGTGGAATAATCTATAGGGTTTCGCAGTATATAAAGGGGTCAAAACCCAATCACAATGTAAGATCTTCCAACTGAATAATAATAGAATTGAGCATTTATTCCTTTCAATGTCGATAGATATTTACTATCACTACAATCCTTCACCAATTATCATAGTATAATGAAACATACTCTTACAACATCAATATGATACCTTTGGGCAAGCATATTAATTTATATATGTATGAGTTAGAGCATGATTAATTTTGATCCTACTAATTGACTTAATTAAGAAAATATCCCTTTGGGCCGATATTCCTTATTCAATTTTCTTAATGACCAATTCATAAATAATTACCTCATGTCTAAGATTAACTATATCAAACCTTAAACTTCATTTGGACCGATTAAAGTTCGATACTTGTCAATCAAATACTTTTTAAAACTTTAAAATAATTCAATTCACTAATAGAGATCATTGTGGTGATATATTGGATCTTTAATTATTTATCAAAATTCAGAAAACTTAAAACATGCTTATTATATTGAAAAATACCATACGGGTACATATTTACTTAAGCTTTGGTGAGACAAAAATCACCTGAAGTTATGACACTTCGATAAACTTGACAAAAAATGATCAACAATAAATAAAATATAAAGAACTTTGAATAATCGTATGAAGAACACTTGTATTATTTCTTTGATATGGATTACAATATGCTAGAGATTTTTGTTACTGATATTCTCTTTAACTTTCACCCACTTTACAAATAGAACATTAACTCCTTATATAGAGCTCTTGGTTTGGAGTGATCTTAGGTTGTTTCCTCCTTATTTATGCAGTCTTTTCTAGCCCTCCAGGTGCTTTATCAAACGGAGGTACGTCTTTGGGGGTTGTTTTATCATATAATATCAGACCAAGCTTTCGTAGTTATCAAACATTTATACTTCGGTGACGCTTGGAAAAGGGAAGACTGGCGGAGGCTAAGTGCTAGTTGGCTAATAATCGTAGGGGTGTCGAATGCATGCCTGTTGCAAGTTTATCAGGTGGACCTGTAAGCCGCTCCTTTCGTATGGCCGAGTGGCCAAATGTGTTTTGCCAAAATTGGCTAGGCTTTGTGGAGACAGTTCCTTAAGACTGAGCAATCTACATGGCCATTTAGGGTTAAGGGGCCAAGCTTACTCCTTAAGTTTTAACCGACCAACTAGTTGTTTAAGTCCATGTGGTTAAGTTGGTTGCATTGGCCTTAAGCGACCAGCTGGTCACTTAAGGCCAAGTAGTCATGTTCGTGCTTTAGCCTTAAGCAACCAGCTGGTCATTTAAGGTTGTACAACCAGCATGTTGGGTCGTGCCTCGCACTGTCGAGCTTCTTAGGTTTCGGTTTGCCTTTCTGACTAAGTCTTTTTTAATTGAGCGGCATTGCATGATCAGGTAATTTGATATTTATTTGGAAAATGTAACTCATAAATATTTATGATGTATCACTAACTCCCCCCCCCCCCCTACTTTGTTTCTTAATCTCGAGCTAATAGAGTGTTCTCAATTGCAACTTATCTTTTCTCTAAGCTTATACCACAATATGACTTCTTATTTTTTGATTTTATTTCTCTTTTCTTATTTTTATTATAAGACTCGTCACCACATGTCACTCTCTTTATTCTTTAAATACTTTTTAGTATTATTTTTTTCATCTTTTTTTTCATCTAGAATACCATTATCCAAATACTTACTTTCTATCTCTAGAAATTATGTCGAAATAAGGTAATACAAGAGGGTTTGGCTCGCATATGGTAGATGATACTAGTATTTTTTATTCTCTTAAGGGCCCCTCCGGAGATAAGCCAGATAGGCCCAATTACTATTATAGTTATGTCCTCATTAGTGAAAGAATTCATTTGCGTGATGATGATTGGCATCAAGGTTGGGGCCTCAGTGGTCTCCTACTTCTACCTTTGATGCTACTAGGGAAGGAAAGATCCATTGCAACAATGATATAGCGAATGGCATAGTTATTCAGATATCACGTCTCGATGAAACTCGACTCGAAGTTTACCCTCAGGAGACCGTCTTCTTTCCCTCGACTTTTCTTAATGGCTTTCAACTCCAGTAGGATCCATTCACGTTGAAGTACTTTTCATGGGATAATCTTGCTCTGACCCAATCTAGCATGAACGAGGCTTCTTTTGATAGTTATTCGGATATTGTGCGGTATTTAGGGCATTGCCCCTATAATCTCGTTGTTTACCTCTTTTTGTTTTCTCAAGCAAACTAACAAGACTCGTTTCTTCCGTTTCGAGCAACTCCTTGTTACGATAAGGGGTTTGGCTTAATCCAACATGATATAGAAGCCTAGTTTATTTTTTATGAGTGGAAATTGGTCATCTTCCTTTGGTGTACGTGTTCCTTCCCCTTTCGCATACATGTTCTCGCATATCTTCATTTAATCATGCATGGTCTTTTCATTTCATCATGTATAGTTTTCATCTCTCCACTTTATCATTCATGTCTTTCATCTCTCTACTTCATCATTTTTGGTCTCGCATCCATTTATTTCATCATGCATGTTCTCGCACTTCTCCATTACATCATGTCTGGTCTCGCGTCTCTCTATTATATTATGCGGGACCATGTCCAAACGAAGTACAAGATCTGAGACCAAACAAACGTAATACGAGACCAGTGTATTGGTTGGCGAAAAAAATCAAAAGATATCATCCATTAATCCGGTTTTGTCCGTCTTAAAGAAGATTAATGGTACTTTCGAATCTTTATTCAAAATTCGATTTGAAATATATGAATTCTTTTTTTATAATAAAAAAATAAAAAATTCGGGCCAAAAAAGTTGAGATATGTATATTTGAAATATTATGAAAATGGTTGAATATTAAATGAACTAATTCTAAATACATTTTTATCAGATACATTTAAATATAATTTCCTATATAATAAAATATTCTGAATTATCAAAAATATTTCTAAAACCTTATAACAAATTTATTCAAAAAAATTATTTCTCGCTTCTGGTTTTTATTTATATACTAAAGTTATTGTTTTACTCGAATAACCAACGAGTCACCATCTCATTCTTTATTTTATCTGTTTTCAATTGCATATCAAATTTAGTTTGTCGTACTGTTCACCATATTCGTATAGGAACTCTCTTATAATCTATAGGATGTTAAAACCCAGAGACGGGAAGTACATTTTTTACAAATATTTTGTAAACATTAAAGAATATAAAATAAAATAAATCGGTAACCCTTTGTAATGGCATATTTTAATAGTAAGATGGACACATTATTCCCATATAGACAGTGTGATCTCTTTATGATATTGAGCACTGCAAGTTGTTTAAAGACGGTCTTGGTGCCTAAAAAATGAATCTCATCATAGCATAAGATCACAACAGAACTTTTCCCTCATCCCACCAATTTAAATAAAATATATATATGTGTATTATTCTTCTTCTACTACTTAATTGTATTGTATACTACACTTGTATTTTTTGTCTTAACAAAAATATAAATTTTAGAAGATCTGTCTTGCTTTTCTTCTACATTCTCACTTCGTTTTCATACCAATCAGGCCTCCATGCTCCCCCTCTCCGTATCTCCAACCTGGAAAGCTCGCACATGTTCTTGTCTTTCTTACTTTACTTGGATCAAATGTAAATTCATATCTTCATACACAATAACAATAATAAATAAATAAATAAATAATGTTAGAGTGTTATTAATCGGAATGATTCGTCTATAAAAGATAAATCACTATTTATAGAATAATAGTTTAGTGTAATAGTGAGCGAGTACTTTTAATATTCTAATTTTAGAAAATATATATAATGCAACGCTAATAAATCTTAAAAGTTTGTTAAAAAAAAACAAGAATGAGATGTTGATTGAGATTTCGCGAAGATATCACTAACTTTGAAAACTGATGGAATATATGGACGCAAGATGATTACTAGCTAAAGATGATGACGAGTGAAGTGACAATCAATTTCAATGTGCTTCGTCTTCTAATGAAAATATAATTTTTTGTAATATGCATGAAGCTTTTGTTATCACAATTTAAGAAAGTGGTCTTAGTAATGTTAAACCTCATATTTGCATGAAGTCATCATAAACAAACAATCTCACATTTAGTCAATGTCATAGGACGGTACTCGACCTTGGTAGAAGATTTAGAATCAACATCATGTTTCTTGTTTTTCCATGAAATTAATGAATCTCCAAGAAAAACACAAAAACCAATAGTGTATTTACGATCATGAGGATCGTTATCGCATTCATCATCATTATATGCATACAGTTCGAGTGATGAACGAAAGAAACAAAATTCTCTAGAACCGAGTGGCACAAAGATATCTCAACGTAGGAAGAACAGCTCTCTGGTGGACAAGTATGAGCAATAACACACTGCCTAACCACATGGACAGCATAAGCTATATCTGGTCGAGTAACTGTAAGATAAACCAAGCTCCCTACAAGAGTACGATTCAAACCCATGACTGGTAATGGAACACCATTAGTTGAAGAATACCGAGCATTGATTTCAAAAGGAGTGTTTATCGTCATGTTATCATAAACTCACGCTCGCTCAGATAAACCAAATATATATTTTTTCTGAGAAAGAATATAACATTTCTGAGACTCAACAACCTCAATATCAAAAAAAATGTAACAGTCTCAAGTCTTTCATCGTAAACTGATGAGCCAAATCACGTTTCAGTGCTTCAATACCACTTGTAATAATTATACGAAGTACATATAAGGATAAAATAATTCATCATGCACCCGTGCATCTAATAGATAAAGCTGAATCGAGATTAATTATATGAAAACCAAGTGAAATAAAAATCGTAGAGAATCTCTCAAACCAAGCACGAAGAGCTTGTTTGCGATAATACAAAGTCATAATAACTCGGAAAAAAATTCCTGGTTGGTGGGCAACACACGGGAGAGGAGTCATGTAAACCTTCTCATGAAGATCACAATTTTGAAATGCATTTTTGACATCTAGTTGAAAGATTTTTCACTAGTGAACAGATGCAACGGCAATAAGGGTACAAATTACCGTCATTTTTTCCACTCGAGCAAAAGTCTCCTCATAATACATACAACACTTGTTTGAATACCATTTTGCTACAATACGAGCCTTATGTACCCATTAGACTTTGTTTTTATTGTAAAATCCCAACAAGAACCAATTATATACTTACCAAGTGGAGGTTCAACCATATTTCATGTATGATCTTGATAAAGAGTAGTAAGTTCTTCGGCCATAGCACTTTGCCAACAAGGATCAGAAGAATAAAAAAACCTCTTTAAACGACTTAGGTCATATAAATAATGTAAATTTTCTATGTGATAGTGTCAAAGATTTTTGGAGCGTGTTTAAGTTATAACAGAATATATAAATTTTTGGATGAGTTATAGAAAGATAATTGAACTCCTTGGAAATGTTTTAGAGAGAGACGCTCTCACATATTAGGTAAGAAGTAAAATTTTCTTCTCATTTAATGTAATTTGAGGCTAAATATAGCAACATGGGCACAGTGGGCTTACATGGTTCATGGGTCCATTTTGGTAACCCAAGCCCAAATACCCACAAAGCTTATTAATATATAATATACCTCTGATTATTACACATCATTAATCATAGTATAAAATTAGCTTTGGTTCAATAACCCATTTGTCCAATTTTCCATTTAGATAACTCGATCCTCATGAGTAGCCCCCTTAATCCTCGTAAAGATCTTTCGGGAGGACTAATGCATGAAAAAAAATTGGATTTTGGTATGGAACCCATCAGATTCAACTGTAAATATTTAGCATTTTATACTAGTTATGCTTGAACCGAACACATATTGGAGATAAATCTTGAACAATCTTATGAAGTAATTCGGACATAATTGCATGCATACTTCGGAGATGTTCATTCGGATATACTCATGTATACGTGTCATAGAAACTTTGTGATACAGCCGCATGACGAAAAGAAACAATGATAGATGAAACTCTTATTCGAGGGTAACATTATAGATGAAACCAACATCCAAGGGTAACAAAGACTCAATTTTTCATAGACAAAAAATATATTATTCAAAAAACTTAAAATAACTTAAGATATACGAGGCTTTGTATAAAAGTTGTTCAAAGCCCTAAATTAGAATACAATAAAATAAAAATAATAAAATCAAATTAAATCTTAATAAAATCAAATTTGATTTGAATAATATAAGATATTTGATTAAAATAAAATAAAAATAAAAAAAGGTTTTTGTTTGGGCTTCAGAGCTATATCATCCTCCTCTTGTTAACAAGAATTCGTCATCGAATTCACAGCACCATCAACAAGAAAAATTATTTTATTTTATTTTTCAATTGATATATTCAAAATTATAATTGTTGAACTTATCGGAATAAGATAAATTCTTCTCGGGTGTTCTTTATTTGAAGTTACATTGAAGCCATCTAGTTGATGAAAAAAATGGTTTCCAAAGTTGTTTCATAGCCTGAAAACAACACCCCATGTCCAATTGATGAAAAATATTGGTTTCGAAAACCTCTTCATAGCGTGAGATAGCATCTCGATAAGCAAGTTTATCTTTGATCCGATGATTGGTAGCGAATTTAAACTTCTTTAGTAACCCGTCAATACGATCGTCATCGAATTTCCTAGTGTGTCCCCGCATACCAAACCATATTTGAGATCTTCATGACTATATATGTTGTTCTCTCCTTTAGACTTTGAATCTAGTGAAATCAAGATTCATAAACATGTTTTCCATTTAGCAAGAACTGAGGCTCTAATACCATACTAATGGCACGGCGGAAGTTAAAAGAATACGCAGCAATAGATAAAACTCTAATTCAAGGGTAGCATTATAGATGAAACTCTAATCCAAGAGTAACAAAGACTGAAATTTTTAGAGATAAAACAAATATATATTATTCCAAAAACTTGAAATAACTGAGGCATATGAGGCTTTATAAAAGAGATGCTCAAAGCGTTAAATTAAAATACAAGAAAATAAAATAAATGTTTTAAAATAAAATCAAAATAATTCTTAATACAATCAAATTTGATTTGAATAATATAAGATATTAGAATAAAATGGTGAAATGTGATACGTTTTGAGAGAATTTCACTACTCTAGAAAAAATAATCGTTAGAGACTTTTCACCTTCCTGAGGCGTATACCTGTTGGCCTTGTGAGAATGGGTTATTGGGATTTTCTAAAATTCTATATAAATTATATCCCCCTCTTGTTTAACATTATTTCATTATTACGATAATTTCTAGAGAGAGAAGCTATGAATTTCCACCACCATCATAATCTCTAATCTTTTACTTATAACGGGCGCGAAATAATTTTTGGTGATTCCTTTTGATTTATATGTTCACAGCCATAACTTCTTTGAGTGATTGGTTATGCTTGTCGGATAAATCCGAAGCAAAGAAAAAAATAGAGAAACTATCGGTCTTCCAGAACCTCAAGGGCTAACAATTAGCATTCAAACCTTCAACTATGGAGGCACCAAACCATACAACAAGCATTATATATCAACTGATCCCCACGTCGTCTACTGCCCAGTATTTACATTCGAGTTTGATGAGTCCGAATTCAGCATGATCCCCGGACAGGGCAAATCGGTCTAAGTCTCTCCGAATACCGGACAGGTTACAAGGACATAAATCGAACAGGTCACTTGGACCGGACAGGTTACTTTGAACACTGTAAACTAAGGGTTGTTCGAACTATAACTAAAGTACTAAAAAACCTAAACACTTCCTGACTAAGCTACTTGCTCTCCTGCTTAGAGCTCATGGGTCTTTAAACATGACCCGGGTCCATTAAACATGACCTGAAAGCCCATAAGGGCCCAAACATCATACTATAAATACCCAACCACCAGCATTAACTAGGGGTAATGAAAATTAACTGCTGCCAAGCTGCTTAATTATCTCTCCACCTTATACTCTCTACTCTAACCATTAAACACCCAAACACCACCATTAAACACCCAAACACCACCGTTAAACACCCATACACAACCTTAAAACTCCGCTTGAAATTACTAGCCTACCCTCAGGCGATTATTATCCACACCAGAGTTAACCCAATTTTAAGGAGAAGGCGTCAATCTCAATTCAAAGAGATGGGTTTGGATAATGAGGATAAGTAACTTGCTGATAGTATGCCCCTTATTAGGAACCTACCACTATTTTGATAGCAAAACACCAACGCTCTTCTGGCGCTAAGGCCAAGAAGAAATAACAGGTCAGGCATGCCTCGAAGAAAACTCAAAGTAAGCAAATATCGTCGAAAGCTAGTCTAATCAGTTGGTTGATGAAGCTGAAGTTGAAGAATGTGTTGACGTAGGGTCATAAAAGGGGATATCCATGTAATCTGGGGGCAATGCTGACATCTTAAGAGAAGAGGTGGGAAAAGCCCGAAAATACAAGATATCACAGGCAAGGATAAAGAAGTAGAGAAAGTGGAATTATCTCTTTCGATGGCCAAGTGTGTGGGGCCAAATTTCAAAAATATGAGCAATAAATATTTGATTACTCTCTCCGAAATCTCGTATAATTACTACTCAGATAATGAGTTAGGATTACTATGAGCCAAGTGGGAAATTTTGAGATAGTTAGGTACTTTGATCTAGTTAGCATGTGTCAGATCCACGCCAGCCTAAATTTATGTTTCACAATGATTTCATGTATGATATTGAGGATGTCAAAAATTAAAGTATCAATGAATCATTTATTGATATCTCTAGGATGTCGAGGAATCCTCTAATCTTCTTATATTTTCTTACTCTAATGGATGAGTAAAAAGTAGTAAGTGACTTAATAGAATCTGATAAGATGCGGAAGATACAATTATTCTTTATTAGTAGCTACTGGGAGAATGGTAAAAAAATCACCTTGAAGGACTATCCGAGTTGTATTTAAAAAGTCTAGATATATACAAGTAACTTCTCGAGTCTTGCTTTTAATTTTGAATTCCGTCACATTTTGTAACTTATTTTTATCCATTTTACAACTATATTAAAGTCTCAGCAGAAACACTTGGAGGTCGTTAAAGTCACCTTCAAAAGTTACACCAATGGGCCGCGGAGAACAGATCAAATGCCGTAATTGTTTCACTTTAAACAACCTTGTTCGGAGTCATATATGGTGGACCAAGGCAGAGCTCAACTTATCATGGGAGGAATTCACTACCCTACCTCTTCCATTAGTTATTCTTTACCGAATATAAGCTTTTAATGGTAAAGTCTACCTTTCGACAAGGAAGCGGGCTCCCAATCATAGAGTAGAGAAAGGTGATACTAGTGGATTGGGTTCAAAGAAAGAGATCGTGGATGTTGTGGAAGAAAATCAGCCTGATGAGTCATTACCAGTAATTTTTTAGGCTGACATTGAAGTTTTCAAGACACTCGAAGACCCCTCAACCTTAAAGAGGAAGAAACAACAGAGTGCCTCAAAAATACACAAGGGAGACAAACATAGCAGTGAGAAGAAGATGAAGAATAAGAAAATGACGTTGACTAGCTTTGAGATTGTTCATGTTACAACTTAAGTTGTGATTCCTTTAGTAAATGGTCTACTTATCTCCTTTGTTCGCGTGACAGAATAAAAAATTATGGTTGGTCAAATTATGGTGGGTAATTTGTAGATTATTGGTTTTAAGAACTTCGAACATCAATTTCCCAATCTGAATAATCCTACCAACAATGTCCATTTTCAGTTAGGAAAAAAAAATGAAACCCTTGCTTACGCAATGTTGGGCTTTGTGAAGCCTATTGCTGAGGTGGATATGGAAGTAATAGAACATAGAGAAACCATCTCCCTCTTCAAAGATGATTGTGAGCGTCACAAGAATCCTTTCGAATAGAAACATTAGTATGTTGATGGTTTGGAAAGCCAAGTCGTGCGGGCTACGAAAAGCTTAAGTATCAAAAGACTACTTACAAAGCCTAGATCGTTAATGTAGAGGTGTCCGGAACGGAGGAAGTCAAGAAATACAAAGATTGAGAAAAAAAGCATAAAAATGCGAGGGATATTTTGCAGAAAGCTTTAGACGAGCAGACGGAAACTACCAAGAAATTTGAGGAGGAGTTAACTGCTCTTCAAATTCAAGTTGTAAAGGATCATAAAAATGATGTGTACACGTATGTTGATAAGTACTTACAGTCCTTATCGAAGCAAGACGTTTTGATCAAGTCTGACATGGTATTAGACTTTCACAAGGCAATCCTAGATTTTAACCTCGAATCTCTTTGGTGGTTGGTACCATAAGAATTATGGCCTAACAATATGGTCTTTGCGGATAAACTAGAATTCGTCTTGATACATATAACAAAAGTGCCTTTGAGAGTGAAGACTGAGGCTTCAATTGTGGGAGCTTCGAGGAGGATGATACTAAAGGGAAAGAGCTCGTAGGTAATTGAGTTTATTTTCGTTTCACCGGTTTCTTGAATTGTCGTTCTTTTTTCAAGTCCTTGGTATGGCCAAGTTATTTTGTATTAATATTCAGATTTTTATTTTATAAGTCTTTGGTATGGCCAAGGAATTTCGCAACTATTTTTGGAATCTATCAATGGATTGCTTCCATTTTATTCCCATATTTAAATAATTTAATTATTCATCAAATAGTGAACTCGACCAACTATTAATTCAATTCATACAGGTATTTCTTTGAATCCGATCAATTTGACCAACTAATGTAAGAACCTTTTAATTATGACAAATAAGTGTTGGAACTTTTTAATTATGTCCAACAAGTGTTGGAATCTTTACACTTGACCAACTATTGTAGGAATCTTGTAATTGTGACCAACTAGTGTTGGAACCTTTACATTTGACCAACTACTATTGGAAATTTAATTGTAATCAACTAGTGTTGGAACCTATACACTTGATCAACTATTGTTGGAATCTTTTAATTATGACCAACTAGTGTTGAACCTTTACATTTGACCAACTATTGGTAGAACTTATTAATTGTGATACCAAAAATATTTGAATCACAAAAATAAAATAGCAAAACAATTATGAAAAGAAAAATGAGTCATAAATTCAAGTGGTTCGGACACCTCAGGAAAACCTCCCTGAGCCACCAGGGTAGGAAAGAGTGTTTCATCACATATTTAAATAATTATAGAAAAAAAGGGTTTTTCTTTACAATTATTCTCGATAGATTCTTAAGCGTTGAATTTTCCATGGATGCTAAAGATGATTATTTTCTCGATCTGTCAATCAATAAGTTCCATGCTTAATTCTTTCAACAATCAAATAAGGACCTTCTCAATTAGTTGGCCTCTCTAGCCTTTTATTTTTAGTGTGTAGAAACGGCATTTTTCATAATTATATCCTCCACTTTGAATTCTCTCATTCGGACTTACCTGCTTCTCATCAAGTTCTGATAGTGAAGAGATCTTATATGCGTCATTGTTCTCTTTTTTAAATCAAATCTAACTCAGCTCTCTTGTCTATATCATTATCCTCTTCAGAATAATTTTTATTTTGAAAGACGGGAGGATAGACTCAGTTAGTATCACTGTATTCATTACATAAACCAATACAAATGAGGATTCATGTGTTGTTGTTTGATATGTAGTACGGTAATCCCAGAACACTTCTTATAAATTACCTTGCCTATTTTCCAGATGTCACTTCTAAAACAAATCCCAATACATTGAGGATGATTCTGTTGATAACTTATACTTTCCCGTTGGCTTGGGGGTGACAACGTGATGAGAAACAATGTTGAATTGCTCGAGAAGTACAAAATACTTTCATGTCCCTGATTTTCAAATTACGGGTCATTATCCATTATAATGGTTCTTGGGATTCCAAACCTACAACATATATTAGAAATTATAAACTTAATAAATGCTTTGGATGTAGTTTCGGATAGAGGCTCTGCTTCCAACCATTTAGAAAAATAATCAACCGCCATAATAATGATTTAACGGTCTTCAGATGCCATGGGTAGAGGTCCACCCAAGTCAAGCCCTATTTTATCAGAAGGTAAGGCCTCGGATATTGATTCTAGTAGTACAACTGGCATGTGTATTGCATTCGCAAATCTTGACATGGATTACACCATCGGGCTAATTCTTTAGCATCTGCCACAATAGAAGGCCAATATTATCCAACCAACAAAACCGTTATTGTTAAAGTTTTATATCCATAATATATAGATTCCCTCCTCATCGTGTAATTCGGATAGCATCATTTGGGATTCATCAATTCTGAGGCGCTATAGTAGTGGTTGACTCATGCTACTTATAAAGGTTATCTCCAAGGACTATGAAACCATGTGCTTTGAACCTTAGCTTTTTTGTCAATGTTTTATCAGTCGATAGAGTCATTTTACTTATAAATTCTTTAATCTCATACCTCTCATTTTTATCTGTGATAGTTGATATTCGGAATACTTCCTCGATGTTTGATCTATGCTTAGAGACTGTCATTATCGAGGGATTCTCTTGTATCATAATCCATAGATATTCTTCGGTATATGCAATAGTAGTTAAGGAATCAGCCATCAAATTTTTGGCTCGGGACGTGTTCGTACTTAATGTGCTTGAAGAAAACTATTGTCTTTCTCAATACCTTTAAGTATTTTATCAAATGATATTTTCTTGCTTCTGACTGCCTCGAGGCATGATTAATAATTAGTTGTAAGTCACTTATTAGACAAACTCTTTTAAAACCACAAATTTGTGCAACCCTTTAATCCTTCTAATGTTGACTCGCCCTCTACTCGTTATTTGTTACTTTAAAATCGAAGCGTATTACTTGATACATTGAATCTTCACATGGAGATACCAGGTAAAATCTTACTCCACAACCTAAAATACTCGAACCTCCATATGTTCAAATTGTCCATTCACTCAGAGGTTTATCAATATCTAGCCCGGACTCTGGTTGCTCAGAATGGAATTCAACCAGAAAATATACCAAAGTTTGTGCCTTAATTGATGTTCGAGGAGAAAGTTGAATATCATAATATCCTAACTCCATCGACCACTTAGTCATCCAACCTGACACATCTGGTTTTTGTAATACATTTTTAAGTGTAAAAAAAGTTCAAAATGTATTAGAATTGGCTGGAAAATATGGCCTCATTTTCTGTGTTGCAACTACTATAGCCAAAGCTAACTTTTCCAGCTTTAAGTATATTTTTCCGGCATCTAGTAAGCTTTTACTTATATAATAAATGGGGTACATATACCTTTCAAACTTTATAACAAAAACTGCATTTTACTATATAATCTGAAACTGTTAAGTAGATATACAATCTCTCTTTTGCAGTTGGTTTGGTTAATGTCTCCGGAGAAGATGAATGTTCTTTAATTTTTAAAAAGGCTTCATCACACTCCAAATTCCAATCGAAGTCTTTTACGTTTCTTAATACTTGGAAAAACGGTGCACACTTATCCAAAGACCATGATATAAATATGTTCAAACTGGTAATATTCCAGTTAAAATTTATACTTCTTTGATGGACCTCAGAGGAGCCATGTCAATTAAACCATTCAACTATACTGAGTCGAGTTGAATGTTTTTACTGATAATATACCCCCAAAAATTTCCGGACCACACCCCAAATGTACACTTTTCTATGTTCAATTTTAAGTTGATGGCCTTTAGATTAGAAAACGGTTCATTCATAACAGAGGGGAGGTCATCTGCTCTCATACTTTTTACTAATATATTTTTAATATAAACCTCAACATTTATTCTAATCTAGGTAGCGAAGGATTTATTCACCAAAAGTTGATAAGTAGCCTCATCATTCTTTAAACCAAAAAAACATTACTTTGTAGCATAGACCCCTACATGTTATAAATGAGGTATTGTATTGGTCCCTCATGTCAATATGTATATGGTTATACCCTGCAAAATCATTCATGAATGACAAATCTTATTATCAGAAGTTGAATCTATCATTTGGTCAATTCTAGGAACAGGGAACGGATCATTTAGACAAGCTCGATTTAGATTTTTGAAGTCATCACACATAAGTCATTTCCCGTTTTTTCTTGTTAACAAGTATCGGGCTTTCTTTTCATAAAGGGTATTGAGATTCTCATATATGTCCTATTTTTATTAACCAATCTACCTCTGCAACAATAGATGTGGATTTTCAACTAGAAAAAACCTCTTCATCTTTATATAACAGGCATACGTTGGGTCGTATTGTTAACTTTTGATAAATAATATTTATAGGAATGCCAATTACATCATCGGCACACAAAGAAAACATGTTCCAATTCTCAAATAAAAAAGATAATAAATGGACTCGGATATATGCCGCAATATCCTCATCGGATATTACCAAACTGGAAGTCTCAATCGGATCATCTATGGTGTCTGATTCCAAAATTGACTCAGATAATTACCATAATTTTTCGTATTCTAGGTGTCTTAGGAGTCAGAGCGGTAACATAACACTCTCTACCTACCTTCTAGGATGCGGACAATCCCAACTTAACCCTCATGGGAATATTTCAAACACTAATGGACCATCGAGGCAAAAGTGTGCATTCTTGATAACCAATATAAACCAAAGATATCACTGTGAAGTTGGTCCATCCACGACTCTAAAAAGTACCCTCAATGTCTTTTTGAAAGGTTCTTTTTCGAGTAGAGCATCACCTTAAATTTCCCGCTTACATTTGTAGCAATCTTTGTGAACCCCATTATCATTCTATTTTACCATAGTATAACTAAAGGCTTTTTTCAATTATTTGTAGGTATACATGAACAAAATGTTTGCTCAACTACTTGTATTAATTAGTATCTTTCCAATTTCAATCCCCTCGATTGTCGCTCCGATCAGCACAACATACTCATGTGGCCCAGCAACATATCTCAAATCATCACTGTCAAGTACAACAAACAAAATCTGATCCTCGTAAAGATTGGCATACGTTTTTCCTTCTAATTGGGTTGTCAAACTCACAATATGCTTTTTTGTAAGTAAACCGAAGGCCCTAATTTCGTATCTCTGCAAAAAATAGTTAGCGACTCAAACAATTCATACAAATATTTAACTTTTTCTATCTTTTCAGACTCATATATCACCATGATACCTCCTGGTCAAGATCGAGATCAGGATATTCTGAATCCACATCAAACTCATTATAATGTCCAGTTATAACTACAGTATTTTCTTGTTTGGGGCAGCTTGCCCGTCTCTTTGGATTATAGCTTGACCAACCTTTAGACCTTGTAAATGACCCTCTTATTTCACTTTAAAAAAATAATCAGCTTTCCATTCTCAGTTAAAGTCTAAATATTTCGTTTTAGAACAATGCAGTCTTTTGTATCATGGCTCACAGCGTTATTATACTTGTAAAAGCGAGTGTTTCGATTCTTCCTTAGAGTTTAGATTGAGAAAGGATTTTTTAACTGATCGAAATTCATTTCTTTGTCAAAGATAGTTGCAGTAGTCTTTGACAAATCTAAAAATTGGGAAGGTCAAATCCATTGATTCACCCTGGATCTATACTGATGATCTTGTGAGTGTTGATTTACCCTAGGTCGAGGTAGATTATGATTAGTGTTCTTCGAACGGGAATTAGTGGTTGTTTGGGTATGTTTTTGTTGAGAGCCTGTCGTGGTAGTTTATGGAACCCACCTCTGTAAAAGGGGTAATTTTAATCTATTCGTATCTTCTATCTTAATTTGTTTCTCAAACTGTGACAACAAACCACTGAAGAACATTGTTTTTTCCAGGTCATATTATCTAGTTATTCTCCGAAAATAAACCACTACTTAAAAGAAATTGTAGTTATTTGTTCGAAGCAATCTTCTAAGCTCTTCCTTTTTTGTATGAAGCGTTTAGTGTAATCCTTTAAACTTTCCTCCATCAATTCGCGGCACTGAATTATTGTGTTTTAGTTTCTTCTTATTTATTTTCTTCTCACAAACTGACTTCAGAAATTCATCCAGAATATATCAAATATTTGATACATTCATGCTGAAGCCGATTACACCACTTCAAAGCGTTATCTTTGATATTTTGGAAAATAACCTGGTACAAAAACTTATCATTGCCATCTTAATTTAATATAAAGTTCTTGAAATGCTCGATGTGGTTATCTGAATCTTTACTCCCATCAAATTTACTCATCTTAAATATGTCGAACCGACTGAGCAAATATCCAGACGGAATTTATACAGAGAGAAGAGAATGTCTCCAATTATGTCCCTGACTAAACTGGTGATTCTCACTAATTTTTGCATAAATGCCCTGCTCGGATGGTATGGCAAAATGATTCCCTCAAATTTTGTTTTTTCTTTACCAGTTTGATGTCCTCGTTTATCCGAGGAGGTATATTGTTTGCTCGACCTTTGATATTGATTAGAATTTTTCTTTCAATAGTTATTATCACCATGATTTATTTATTTTTATGATCCCTCCTCGGAGAGGACGAAGGCTCTTTAGACTCATACATGAATATTCCTTAGTTTCTGAAGGACTATAGCGATTATGCTCTATCTTCAAGGAATAGTAGATTTTGCCAACATTTTCCTGGATTGTGTTGAGTATCTGAGTCTACAGATTCTTTATCGGAGCCCTTATGTCTTTCGATTTTTTAGACTTCCGATCAGACTTTACCCGTACGGGTTATTATTATTATTTAGGATCTTAATACCTCAATCTCCCCTCACAACTGGTCACACTCTCCTTGCATGATCAGTCATTCCTGTTTTTTATCGTTTATATGTGATAGTTGACCAGACCCTTCTTTGATCATGAGTCTCTCGGTCATCTGGGCAGGATCCACATGTATTTCAAAATCCATCATGTGGCATATTCAGAAAGCAAGCTTAGAAACCTACTATTTTAGATATTGTTATCTCAGTACCTTTGTAGGCTCCAATTATGGTCATTACTGATACTGTCAAAACATTTCAGAGGGTGTTTAAGTAATAATTTAGGAAATAAATTTTATATGAGTGCTTGGAAATAGTTTAGGAAGAAACACTCTGACAACTTAGGTAAGAAGTAAAATTTTCTTCATATCTCATTTAATGACATTTAAGGCTCTTTATAGCAATAAGGGCTTAATGGGCTTACATGTTCAATGGACTTATTTTTGTAACCCAAAATCAAATTCCCACAAAGCACATTGCTATTTAATATAACTTATAATTATTACACTTTATTACATCATAATACAAAATAAACTTTAGTTCAATAACGTATTTGTTCTTTCGAATAATTCGGTTCTCATCGCTATGAAAGATGCAAACATAGTTGAATAATAAGAATAAGAAAAATATGGTAGTTTGTTACACTTACTTATACAAGTAGATCTTTTAAAACATAGAGAATACGTAGTTTTACTATAGAAGAAGCAGACTTTGGAATTTATGGAGATGAAGTAGTATTAGTTGGTGTAGAGGTCTCATGAACTAATACATTAGGAACAATATTTGTATCATTATCATTCTTAAACTAATCAATAACCAAAAAAAGTATCTTTGTTATCTCATGTGAATTTACAAGAATCAAATAAAACAGAATATGGTCAAGAAATATGACATGTTGAGATACATATACTTTCTCAGTAATGAGAACAATGATATTCTTTATGTCTAATAGCATAACGTAGAAAAAAATATCTATTTTAGATGACATCTTGTTCCTTTCGACATGAGAACGAATTACAAAACACGTACAACCAAATTCATGTAAAGAGGAATAATCTTGAGGTATCCGTATAACTTCTTAAACACAAACATCCTGAATTATGTGCAACATGATTTTGATTAATCACGTATACATAAGTATGAAGTGTTTCTCCCTAATAAATACTATGAACTTTGCAAGATAAAAGCAAGGAAAAAATAGTTTAAACAATATGACGTTGTTTCCTTTCTGCAACTCTATTCAGTTGAGGGGTGTTAGTACAAGATGACTGGTGTATGGTATCGTCGGATGCAAGTAACTGAGTGAAAGCATTGGATTTATACTCACCCTTTAAGTCACACCTGAACATTTTAGTGCAGTAGGATATTGATTCTTACAAGTGTGCCAATTTTTTTGTAAATTTCAAAAATATCATACATTCAGTTCATAAAATAATCCCACGAATAACGAGTATAGACTATAGAGTAATAAAATATACATAATAGGTCAAACCACCATCTGTGGGAACAAGAGATGGACCACATACATCAGAATATATAATATCAAAAGGAGCAACGGAAAAAAAATAAGATATTTTTATTAAACGGTAAAGCATAAAATTTTGTCAAATTGCAACGCTGCAATCTGAGATACTGCAAGGTTTCAAATGACCCAAAACACCTTTAAAAACTAAAAAATTCAAATGTGATGCATATACATGTCACAGACGATAATGCCAAAGATAAAATCACATACCAAAACCCAAAGGAAATTAAGACAAATCAACACTAGAGGAAGCAATATTAGTCATGTACATTTTTCCACTGTTAACACAAGAGACATCCACATCAATCACTTTGAGTTCTTCCAAAACATGGATTTCCCATATTTTACAACCTTGCTCAATCACTTTGTGAGTATGTTGATCTTGTATAACACAAACAAAATCAAAAAAAACTAAATGACCAGATTTGCATAATTGGCTAACCGAAACAAGATTCAAAGCAATGGTGAGAACGTAGTACACATCAGAGAGCGGTATATAAAAGGTAGCACTAGCAGACAAAACATAAATGGATGAAATAGAAGACAATGGCACAAAGTTCGACGCATGAGGTAACAAATATTGAGATGCACCATAATAAAAAAAATTCACAATGATGAATCAATTCCCGAAGTAAAAGACGATGCCAGACATGGGTGATATGCAGATGTAAGCATAACAAAGTTCTTTTCATTCAGTTTGCTACTAATATAATGTAGATATTCATCTTTTCTTATCATATTTGCAATATGAATCTTTAAGCTTTAATCGATCAGAATCAAACAATCAAATGATACTAAATCAAAATCAAAATAAAATCTACACATAAATAAAAATCCGAACTCAAATCAAAATCAAAAATCCAGAAATCAAATCCAAAATCGGAAACCATAATTATACTCAAAAACAAAACCAAAAACAAAATAGATCACAAACCAAATCCAAATCTAAATCCAAATATCGAAAATCTAAATCTAAATCTAAAACAAAATCAAAACTAAGACCTAAATTAAATACTTTAAATTAAATTAAAATATCCATAACCAAATTAAAATATCGAAGAAATAACTAAAACTCATCTAAAAAGATCCATTGTTATTATTTTTCCACGCGTAACTAAAATAATTATCCGCCCACCACGGATGACACAAAAACATAAGCCTAAGAAAATAAAAGAACAAGAAAAAAATATTAAGATTTACTAATAGGAAGGATGTATTTACAAAGAGTTTAATTTAACATTTAAATAGTATAATCTAACGAACCAATAAACCTGATATTTCTAATACCTAAATCACAATTATTATACGAACTACGCTATTCATTTTTTTCAAATAATACTCATCGTGTAACTGTGTTTGTCTAATAAATTCAAAAATATAATAAATCAATTGAATAAAATTAACTTAAAATAATAAAATTAAATTCTTACTTTATTTTTATTAGGATGAGATAAATAAATGAGTTACGACAGAATTTATTTGTAATTTAATCAACTTTTTATTGTATTTTTTATATTCTATAGAAGTTATTAATAATAAATGAGTAAAAGGTGGCGTTTGAGAAGGCATCTTTTAAATTATAACTTTTTATCTTCCATGGTTATCACAACTTTTTCCTTGTCACAACTTTAGCACTGAAGAAGTAATCAATGTTCTTATTTCGCACAGGAATTGGATACTCACTCTGCTTCCCCTTTTGTTTGTTTCCATTATATAATTTTACACTCGTGGTTAGAAGAAAATATTATGCCTAACTCCATACAAGAATGTGGGTTTAAAAATGACGCGGCTACTGGTAGTAATAGAGATAAGTTAAGAGCATCAATCTACTGGGAATAAAGCGCAAACCAATGAGATAATAAGTAATAGTAACATACAAGTGCTTCTTTACATGTCCACAATGCTACCTATTGATAAAAGTTGGGAATCAACATTCAAACACAAACCAAACTTTATATCTTTTGGAACTTTATATCTAAATTTACCTCAGACTGGTTATATTCGACAATGACGGAAATAAGATGCAAAATCATCTCAGAGACGTAATGGGAGTGTGATTAAAATCCCCACCACTGTTGGATTAAAAATCAAAAATAACAGTGGAAATTGATTAAATCAATGGTGTTGTATTCAGTAATCGCTTCAATAGAGAGTGAAAACAATCTAAAGGGAGACAAATTATATCTCCTAGCTGCTTACTCGTCGCTAGATGAAGAAATAATCAGACCAATAGAACTTTCTAAAAGAAGGAATAATAAGTACTTGCCATTATTTCCAACTTTGTTCCTTGTTTGATGGAATCAAGACCAAATCATCTCTGATTTTGACCGAAAATCCCTATTCTGATTAGAAGCTTTTCACACAGCAGACACTGGCGACTAAATGGAAGCACACAAAATAATTATATCAATTGGAACAAATGGTTCTCAAAGTGAAAAAAAAAAGTGCGATCAAATTACGGATTTAGGCCATTCTTTGGCACTATAGCCTCATAACACAGTTCAAAGTTCAATTGAACTCAAGTTCTATTCATTTCAAACAAATTAAATTATGTATATTCGATATCCAAACAATGAGACGCAAGTCGCACAATTAAGGGCCCTAAGAGAGAGAGAGAGAGAGAGAGAGAGAGAGAGAGAGAGAGAGACCAAAATTTCCATTTATATAAAAATGAAATAGATAATTAAAATCTTGCGAGTTGCAAAACCAACAGTAAAGTACTTGCAAGTTACATATAACACATGCCTGACAGGAGAGATTGAGCTCTTCGCTTAAACCAGCAGTTCCAACTTGTCTTGATCATATTTCAACAATCACATCTGATGGATATGAAAGGTTAGCCAACCTCGTACTACCATTTACCAATCTGAGAAATGAAATAATCGTGACTCAGGAGGTTTTAGAACTCAATATGTAAAAGTGAATATATGAGACCAAGTGATACTTCATAAGCATGTATGTCGAAAGGGCTAGCATTGAGCTAAATACAATGATTAATGCTTTAACAACAACAAAAGGTACCGGACAACTATTTTTGAAGCCTAGTTCAAATGCTTCTAATATCATTCTCTGTCAGACTCACAAACCACTAAGAGAAACTCTAACTCCATCTTATCTTTAAGGAAATTTAAAACGGGACATATACTTAGTAATAAAGCAATCACTCGCGAATGTGAATTTGATGAGCTTGCTAATGTGACTACGACTAGTCTAATTGATGCCATAGATTAAGGTTTAATTTTTCTGCCTTTCTTATCCTTTCCTCCCATATACATGCACAACTTCGAATGCATAGTAGTCTTTAGATCATTTTTAGATTGTTGAAACGCCCATTCATACAAACAATTAAACTCAGTCTAGTTGAGCCATTAAAGAAGAACTAATGTTATTCTCTGATTCAAGTTTTTAATTGGCTTACCAAATCCCTTCGAAAGAGTAGAAATAAAAAATATATGAAAAAGGGAACAGATAATAAACATATAAGGTACACTTGCAAATAGATGGAGTGATAGAGACGCTGTTTATAATAATCACCTCAAGAGGAGACTCTTTAATTAATGGACATTGCGATTGAGCAGCCCTTGGAAGGATAGATATAGATCTTTGTTATCTATCCCAAATATCTCTTCAGCTTTACTCAAAGTTTCCTGGTGAAGCACATAAGGAATTGAAATTGTAGTCAGCTCATACAAGAATTAAAGTTTAAGGTTCAGATGACTACATACCTCTCGAGTCTGCTTTTGCGCATTTAGTTCCTTAATGTTAGCCAAAAATGCGCTAAACTGTTCGTAAGATAGACGACTCCTGGTTGGCAATTGTAGTAAGTTCATTGTCCGAAGACATAAGAGATTATTGTATTTCATTCATTAACTAGAGAATAAACCAAGCTACCTGGCTTGACGAAAGAACTCTTTTCCATCTACCCGTGGAGTACGAGCTAAAAAATTTACGGCACAGACAAGAAAAATATATCAAATTGAGGAAGTTGTACCAGCCAGAACATAAATCCACCATGCAAATTGTACAAACCTGGTAGGGGACGTCCACGAGGTGGAGAATTAGCTGCTGATGACTGCTGGCTTGATGGATACCATGAAGACTGTGGAGTTCTTCCCTCGTAATGCTGTTTCTTGGGAGATGCCATAGACGATGTTCTATTGGGAGATCCAGTAGTAGAATAACCTCGAGGAGACCCACTAGTTGATACAATTTTTGGAGTTCCAGAAGGAGTTAACCAGGGAGAGAGATATGGGGTCATAGAAAATCGTTGCCCGCCATGCCTTGAAGCTGCCAACATAGATACGACTTCAATCAATTACACTACACGTCAGTGTGGTCTATAATCAGACATTTAGATTCAGGATATATAATGACTCCTCACAAAGATCCTATTTAATAACCGCATAAATTATTTTTAAAAGCATTATTCAGTGAAAAAACTGTGATTTTGCATGTAACTTCAAATGATCACAATAGACTCCTTAGTACTTTTCCAAGTACAGATATAATGCGTGGACTTTTAACTCCCACAAAGAAGGATTTGCCTTAAAATTAACACTACAAATGCGTTATTTGTAGCATACAATAACAATCGTCAAAATATGGCACACGAGCATGAGTAACTTGGAAAAAATAGAGCAGTACCTTCATCTATTGCGCTTCTAGAGCCGTTGTAGGAGTGTTGTGTAGTATAGGAATTTGTGCCCACGTCTATAGACCATAAAAGGCATAAGAAGAATCATTCCAATATAAGATTAGTTATAAGAAAAGAAACCAATAGACAAGTTAAAATGCTAACTCCTTAAACTAGAGAGAAATATCAGTTTCGAATATGAAGCTTTATTAAGTCAGTGTTTGTAGTACCCGTGTCTGGATATGCCTTTGGAATTGACTGGTCACAGGTCTGTATATCAACTGTTTCTGTTTGCTGTTGAAAACAATGAACATATACAGATGTCACAAGCACACTATGATCTGTTCCCTCAGCATTACATCTAATAGTAGATATATTATATATGGATGTACCATATGTGAGTCTGTGTCTGTATCTACATATAGATAAATGGAGCAAAAGAGAGAAAGACTTGACTGATTAAATATGTAACAGCCTCAAAGTGGGAAACAAGAACTCTTACAGATACATTGTCATCGCTGAGGGACTGCTTTAGCTGTCTCTTAAAAGTCTCCAGCTGCATGTATGGAAAAGATGTTAATCCTCGAACCATTGAGGTATATAGGCCAAAATAACTATTTTGTCTGGGTTTGTGAAGCGAAGCCAATGCAAAGATATACTGGGTTTGTTCGAAAGCATAATGATGAGTATGAGCTTAAGTTCCCGGTAGCATATTTGACATGGAAGAGGATCGTGTGGGTAAAACAGCAAGGTGTCTGAGGGGCACAAGAGCCACGTCGAATTGGCGCAGGAGCCTTGGGTAAAACAACAAGCTGCTGGTTTTGACACACCAAGAAGGCACGCATGGGGATAGGTGGTATACTTTCAAGTACGGATATTTTTCTACAAGGTCAACTGCTTTTCGCATTAAAAGAACAAATTTCTCTCTGTGCAGTGTTTCACTTTAGGCTCGTAATATTTAGGATGGGGCAAAATGCAAGGCAATTTTTGCAATTTAGAAAAAAAAAGGACAAGAGAAACTGCAACCACATTGATAGAAATTGAGCTTACTTTTGCGATATCCTGCCCTAGTTTCATTGTAGTCTGCAACAGAGAATCCCGTTCCTTCGAGAGCTTCATCTTCAATAATTCAATGAAACAGAGTATATTGGTTAGATGTATTCAGATATAAACTAAAAACTAGAGTTCCCTTACATTTCTAAAAATCAATAGAAGATGAATATCTTAATTCATCTGTTTCCCCATTTGAAATAAAGCACAGATGGAACTTTGAGGCAACTCTCCAATTCTATAACTTGCTTTCAAGGATTATGAACAGACATGCAACTTCATTTGATACTACTATTAGGCTAGTAATAAGAGGTTCAAGAACAATTTGTTTGGATAACTGACGTCAAGGAGACCTATAATCTTCTGCACACATTCTAAGTCCTGATAACCAACAGATTCTGCTTCAATTACCTTAGCTCATGTCCAATAAGAGTCTATATAACTCTCCAGCCAAAACCTCACCTTTAGTAAACTCTAAAAGGCAGACAGATTCGAAACTCAGTACTCCTGTAGAGACTCTTCCTTTTTGCCTAAATAAGTAAGGTTTGTAATTAAGGATCCACATTTTTCCCAACCACAATAAAATCTAAAACCTCAGTCTGCAAATGAAACCTTAAAAATGACTCTTTAACCTTTGTAAACTTTCTCCAATAACAATGGCAACCAACTACAGCAATTATTACTTCTCACCCTAGCTTCACGAACATCAAATGCACCATAGCCACGGCCCACAGACCAAACAGTCTAAGCCGACATTTGAATCATACCAAAACCCTAAAACCACGCAAGTAAATAACCTAACTTACATTTTCATCAAGAACAATCTTCAGTCTAGAGTCAGCCTCGCCATACGCTCTCTCCAAATGAGAGACCTTACTATCGAGCTCGTAGATAACATGATCCTTCTCGAGTAGCTTCTGACGCATCATCCCAACATCTACCTCGAGCTTCGAGACTCTCGAAGCAATCGCCATTGAAGTGATCTTCCTGGCCAGATCGAGCTGGTCATAGGGATCCGTAGGTATCACGGACAGAATCTCATCCGGGATGTCGAAATCGGGTCCAGGTCCTCCTCCTACAACGCTCCCGCTGCTCTGCGACATGGTCGATAGAAGAAAATCTCGATAGTCGAAACCGTCTTGAGTCTTAAATGATAAAAACCTAGATTGTTAAGGGGTTTTGGATGGGAGGAAGAAGAAAGACGGTAAGGTTTTTCTTTCGAGGGTTTGATGTTGCAGAAATTTGTTTGTTTGTTTGTTTTTCAATTTTTAAAGTTTAAATTTTTGTTGGGATTCGGGTTGGTGAGAGATCATTACTTGGGTTTGTGGGTAGCAACTCGCAGGTAGTTGTCCCACTTTTTAAAATTTTCTAATCTTCCCTCCAACCCAGGTCCAAGGCAACCTCTCGGACTACCGAGGTAGTTCTAATATTTTATCCCACCAAAGGGACGAAAATGTTTAACGTTGTTACTAACATAGTATTAATTACTTTATATTAACGAACAAAGGAATATAGAGAAAAATCGAAATTTTCAAATATAAGTTTTAATATATTTTTTTAAGCAAATAAAATTGATATTACTAAATTGAAATTGTTTACATCAAAGGTGCTCACAAGAGAGCATAGAGAAATAGAGTACTAAATTGAATATTACAACCTTAACCAAAAATTCCAAATCGGGAAAAACTCTAGCAGCACAAAGCACCAAACGAAGGATTCGCCAGATAACTGAACTAAAACTTCAATGGAGAGCATCAATGAAGAATGAAAGGCAGAAGTCACCGAATCCCGCATGGGAAAGCCTTACAAACTCGAAATCGACCAAGAAAACCGGACGAACGAGATAGCATCATCACCAACGCCTCACCAAACCTGATGGAAAGAAGATGCAATACAATGAGAGAGAACCAGGTGATGAGGCGAGGTTAACCAGGATCAATGTAGCCAACACCGAGGCTTTCAAGAGTTATAATGACAAGAAGAGGAATCGGAACATCTTGAGAGGTCAGTGGTTCTTTTGCTCAGTCAAGACCCATTTGGTGATCCAGTCTGCAGCAAGGTTCTGAGATCTAGATACGTGATGAAGGTTCATGGTAGGGTGAATCAGGTTACGACAAATGGTGGTCATTGGAAGCGAGGCAACGTTACCAGAAGCAACAATGTTGATAAGAGTCAGGCAGTCGGATTCGACATCTACATTGTGCCAGTTATTCCTTTTACAGAGAATGAGAGCCTCCATCAGCGCTTTACACTCTGCCTGAAAAGGATCCAGTTTGCCAAAAAGGAGACCTAAGAGGATCCAGTTTGCCAAAAAGGAAACCTAAGCCAGCAACAAAGTTTATGTGCTCATTTCTAACCAGTATACCTCCACTGGCTTCACCGAAGTAGTTGTTTACACCATCAACATTGATTTTCAATCTACCAGCAGGAGGGGCAAGCCATTTCAGGTACATTGGTTTTCTTTTAATGTTATTAATCGATAGACAACCTAATGTTGCACCTACATTGGTCACACCAGACCAGTGTTTAGCTTTTAGGCTGTTATTAGAGTCAATACCTAAGATGAATCTGTTGATTCTGTCAATAGCACTATTGAAGTCATCATGAGTGTTATTGAACTTACAGTAATGACTATTGAACCATATTGTCCAACAAATGATTTGAGGGACAAGATGAGTAATATGAAACTTGTTGTTCGAGAACCAAAACCAAGCAGTAAAACATATGACTTAAAGACATAAAACGTCTCGGGGGAACCTTGAAAAGAACCCCATAGTAGTTCAAAAGAGGCCAAGCAAAGTTGCAGTTGATGAAGAGATGGTTTTTCTCTTCACAACTGCAACAGAACTGGCATTTAGAGACAGAAACAAAATGCATTTTAGTAAGGATGTTATCAATTGGGGCAAAAAAAATTAACAGTTTCCAACATAAAAAAGAGAATTTTTTTGGTATGAAATGGTTCCAAACTTTTTTTAAAGAGATTGAGTTTGTTGTTTTTATGTTTGATTGAATCCCAAGTTAATTTGGTGTTGAAAACCTTATCTTTAGATATCTTACACTCTATCTTATCCTCCTGATCATGAATGATCTTAACACTGTTTATATGTTTGGTTCTTTCTTGAGACGTGAAGTTAAGAAGGGTGGGGGTGTCCCAGTTTTCATCTTTTTAAAAGGTATTGATCTTAGCAGGCAGATACCAGATATTAGAGTCATTGTGACTGGTAATAGGAGGCATGTTATGCCAGGCATCACGCCATAAATCAATGTCTCATTTACCAAGATTCCAAGTCACATAGTGGTCAGCCTGGTCTTTAATAGAATAGAGTCTTTTCCAGACTATAGAGTCAGTATTTTTGCAAGCAGCAATGGTAGGGTGAGAGTTAAGGCAATATGTTTGGTGCATAAGATTAGCCCAAAGGGAAAATATTTTCCTAAACAAATACCACAATTTGTGAGAGAAAGTGAGCTGAATGTCAGACAGTTGTTTGATATTCAACCCACCTTCCTCAAAAGTCTTGCAAAGATGACCCCAAGAATCCCAATGAATTGCTTTCTCATTGAAATTGGACCTCTAAATAAACCTATTAAAGCACAATTCAATCTTGCTAATGATTGAATTGGGGAGAAGGTTGTTCTGCATCCAATAGTAGACAATAGGATAGAGAACATTCTTAATAAGGGACAGCCTTCCCCCAAAAGACAGAGCTTTCATGTCCCAGATCTGAATTTTGTTATGAATTTTAGCAAGTAAATTTAAGAAATTCTTCCCTTTGTTGTTTGCAACTATGGTGATGCCCAGGTAATTAAAAGGAGCGTGGTCAATATTGAAGCCAGAAGAGGACTTGAGTCTGGTTGTAACAGCATGAGCACTCTTGGAAGAGGTAATGATTTTAGTCTTGTCCTTATTTCTCATCTGTCCAAAGGCAGATTGATATATTTCCAGCATATTGCACAAGCTGTCTATGGAGGAGGGAGAGCTATTGGTAAATATAATAATGTCATCTGCAAACGCAAACTGCCTTTCATGCACACCATTGAGCCTTTTGTCACTTAGATTACATCATCTTCTGCACGGTACTTGTAACCCTGAGAGTTTAGTGTCCCAAGAGAAATCAAGTTTCTCTTTAACCCAAGAACATCCCAATATGTCAAGATTTTAACAACCCCGTCAAACATTGTGATTATGTCGTTACCGATACCACCAACGGTCAACGAATGATTGTTCCCTAAATAGACAGTTCCTTGCATTGGCTTTTAAGTATCGAACCACTACTTGAACTGGCATATGTGGTATGTAGCGTCAGTATCGAGTACCCAAGAGTTTTGCCCATAGTATGAACTCATTAACTATACATCTCCTCTACCACTGTTTTCACTATCGTCAAAATCGTTCATACCTTCAACAATGTTTTCTGCATTTTCCTTTTGATTTTATTTCTTACCATTCAGTTTCGGACAATCTCTCCTATAATGACCCTTCTCACCGCATTCATAACAATTTGAGTTATTTACCTTTGATTTGGACCCCAAGTTCTTCTTTCTCAAAGAACTCGTTTTGTTTCTAGATCTTCCCATTCAACATGATTGTTTGGCTGCAACAGTTTCAACTCCGTTGATTTCAGTGCCCTTTTGATATCTGTTTAGCGACAACTTATCCTTACCATACATAATGAAATCTATGAAATTTTCATACGGAGATGGTAACGATCTCAATACAAACAAATGTTGGTCCTCATCCTCATTATTTATATCTATGTTCTCCAAGTCTATTATAATTTATTTAACATTATTAAAGTGCTCAATTATAGACATACCTTCTTTCTATCTGAAATCATATAAACGTTTTTTCAAGTATAATTGGTTTACTACTAATTTCGTTTTAGTAAAGATCTCTTAGATTATTTCATGCGCATGCATCAGTCTTCTCACCACTAATCTCACGAAGCACACTGTATTTCACACTCATTAAAATCCAGCAAAAAACCTTTTCTTGAAGATCTTGCTTATCCTCTTCTTTCATCTCTTCTGGTAACTTATTCTCAACAGCCTTCCATAGCCCTTGCAGTCCCAATGAAGATTTCAGTTTAATACCGCAACACAAAGTTGGGTCCCTCATCAAATTTTTCAACCATGTATTTTGTTGTTGTAAACACTATTATGAAACCCTACTTGCAACAACCCTAATTTCACCACGTTGTTCTGATACCAATTTTGTTATTAAATCATTATGAAATTTATCACAAATGGTTCAAGCACAAAACACAAATAAAACAAAGAACAGTAAAGAAAAGAACACATGATATAACGCGGTTAGACAATTGTCTACGTCCACAGACGCCGTCAGAGAAAAGTGTTTCACTATGATAGAAAAGGATTACAGATTTCATATTGTGTTTTTTGTAGCTCTAGTAGTCTATTTATAAGGAATAAATATAACTTACTAGATAATGGGCCTAATGGGCTCATACCACAAGACTAACAATGATATTGTCACAACACTTATGTATACTTCCGAACACAGTACACTGTCAAGGCACAATAACACTGTCACAAACATAAAACTGTACTGTCGGACACAGTACACTGTCAAAGCACTATTCGACTCATTCTCAACAAGTCACATATTAGCTAGTTATATTATTAAAATTATATCATGTTTAAGTTTATCTACTACGCTGGATAGCCATATACTTATCGATGCATTGGTTATTACCAATAATGGTATGATTAATAATTAATCACATAAATAATAATTATACTAATAAATGAAAACACTTTTATTTAAATAATTTTATAGATTTTGGGTTGAATTCAAATTCTGTATACAACTGAATATGAACATTAACGCTTGATTTTGAACTATAAAGTTTGAGACCTAATTTATAAAATAACATAGAATCAAAGTTATGGTTCATGATCACAACAATTTAACTAGTAATATGATTATAATCAAAGTTAATTCGAAACCATAATTACAATCTTATATTAAAGAATAATAAGTTCATTCGTTCACACTAAAATTTAAAAAATATAGACCAACGTTGATTAGAAGATCATATCATGAATGTCAAGTTTAGATCATAAAAGGCAAGAAGTTCGTTAATGCATAAGGGAAGTACTCAAGCTCTCAATATATATATATATATATATATATGCTTATATACTTATGTTTAAGGTTCATGCGATATGAATCCTAATAAGGGGTATCAGAGTTATTTTTTAAGTTATTTTGTTAAGTTTTGTTAGTCTTGAATCAAATATTATGAAATTGTGATTTTATTTTAAAATTATCCAAATGATGGATTAATTATTCATTGAATAAATATGTATGCAAGTATCTAAGATTTTTAACCAAAATTTTGATTTGTTCAAGATTAAAACAAGTTATATTATGTGTTTAATCAATTAAGTGTGATTTTTTCGACGAAAAATTAGGTTTTTTCTGATTTGAAATTGTTTTGCCACATGAAAAGAAGCATAATCGCTACACATTAATCTTTAATGAACCATAAACAACAATAGGATTTTTTGCGATGACCTCTAATGATTACCATGTAAAAGCACTATTTTGGTTTCGTTGTCGTGACATGCATTACGGTTTCCATAGTAACCGGGTCGAATCGTTACGACGACCTTTGTGGTTGTCGGAAACGATGTTACAATTGCATAAAATATATCGCTGGAACTTTACGCGATATGCGCACCTATAAAGGTTATTCTTTCAAACATTTACCACATTTAACTTAGGACTTGAGAATATTTGTATGGTTGTTTGGTGTTTATGTGTTATGTGTGCATGATTGAGGTAATTTTAACTTTGATAAATATGTTATAAAATAAAATATTTCACGATAATGATCCATGCTGGTGAATTGATTTTGTTAGGGTTTTGATGGATTCATGATTAATCTTATTGCAAGCATTATTTGCCCAAATAAGTGTTAATAATTATTATAACTAACTGAAAACGATATATTATCATTATTGAATTGATAATTAAGTCTTTGATCGAAATATAAAAAACTACCCTAATATCTTAATGTAATGGTCCATGTTACAGAGTTCTCATTAATTAAGTTTATTTAATTAGATTAACATTGTTTTTTCGTAAAATCATACATATACTCGTTAATATGTTTTCTCAAAATGGGTATCTTATAAGCATTATAAATTTATGTTATATATATTCTGAATCCATATTTAAATAGTGTTCGTCAGGTCAATAAATATGTTAATTATGTGTTGTTTGTTATGTGCAATATTGTAGTGAATGTTATTTTCAACCCAATGGGAAATAAACCTCCCACTTTAGATAATATGTTTTTTTCTTCAATGGAATGACAACACGAATTTGTAATTAAATTATCATAATTTTAAAATGGCATTCATGAATGATAAGGCCACGTTCTTCATTTGATACAATTCTCTTCGGGATAAGAAAAAATTTAAAGTACGGGAAAAGTTAAATCGGTTACGTGTTTGACAATCATGAAATAAGAAATACCTTTGGAATTCTATGAGACTGTCACAACTGAAACCATAAATATAGTCGATTTTCTTATGGAAATATATAAATATTTTTTAAAAAAATAATAAGGTAATAGTTCATAGCCTATTGTTTTAGCGTTCAATTATTAAATTTTGTGGCAATATGAAAATAAAAAAACATAATATTGTGATGTTAATGATCACCTTAAAGTCGAAGACACTTAAAATTAATGTTTGTAAAAAATTTGTGGTAGGGTTTTGTGTTATTTATTTAGCAGTTTAAAGGCTTTCAAACCTCTTATAACTGTAAGCGTGAGAAGTGGATAATTCGTAAGTTGATGTATCATGATACTTAAGATAAGAAAATAAGAATGACATGAGGTGCATGACGAATTATGTCTAAAGGAAAATAAATAAGAGAAAGTATTATGGAAAAATTGTTAAGGTTTCCGGTCCATGGGCAAATAAACCTAATGAGTCACTACTCAAGGCTGATATCTTCTTTGTAAGAAGCCATAACATCTTAAAATGAAGTGTGAGAAGTACCAAGCTTATATAAAAGCGAAAAGATATCCCGTAACTCTAGTATATTCATAAATCAACTAAATTCCAGTTACAATAAACATATGATGGTTTAATACGGTTGTGATCACTCGTGTTTGTAATTTTTTTGCTTGGTACATTAAAAAGTCGAAGCCTCAGTGTTGGTGAAAGATATATATATATATACGAAAAAAGGAAGTTTGTTCTTAGTTTCAATAATTTGTGACTTTCATTTATTACTTTTTAATTTTCATTTTTTTATTTGTAAAATGTATTATATATACTTATAAGGAATTTGTTTTTTTTTCATGTATTAGAAAACTTTTAATACTCATACTTTTTTAATAATCAAATACCTATTTTCTTTATATAATAACATGGTTAGAATTTAATAGATAAAATGAATGAAAAGTTGTATTAATTAAATATTATTGGATTTCACAAAGAAGAAATGAACATATAAGTACATATTAAACTAAATCATGAACTAAAAAATCAGCAAACTTTTGGCACAAACACTTAGGTCATATATCTAACACAATAATGGATAAACTGGTTGGTTAGGATTTATTAAATTCTCTTGGTAATTTAGATTTTAGTTGTTGTAGAAAATGTAAACATACCAAAACCAAAAGATTAGGTGCATACATAGTAGAACAAGTATAAGAGTTGATATATACCAATATCTTTGAACCTTTCATACAGACATCACTGAATGTAAATTGGTTTTTTATATCATTTATAGATGACTTCTCACGGCCCATGTACCTTTATCTTATTCATGAGAAATTAAAATCCATAGATAAAGTCATAAATTTTTAAAATGAAGTTGAAAATAAACTTTGTAAAAATAATAAGTGCGTCATATCTGACCGTGATGGTGAGTATTATGGAAGATATAAAGGTTTGGGTGAAAAATATTATGTACCATTTTCGAAGCACCTAGGGAGTATGTATAGTTCTTTAGTATAAAATATTACATTCACTCAGAATGAGTAGCGTATTTGAATGATAAAATAGTACATTTAAGAATATGGTACATAAACGAGGTAAGATTAGTTAAGTTTGCTTTTGCATTTCGCACCGTAGTTTCAGATTTTGCACTTAGTCGTTTTTTTTTCAAATTTAACCATGATCTTGTATTTCATATTTCCTATAACGTGATTTTTTATTTCACACTTAAGAAATAAATAAATAAATCAACTTTAACACTAGTTTCGTATTTCACATTTTTGTTTAACCATGATTTTACATTTCACACTTAAATACTTTTTTTCCAATTTTAAGCGAAAATAAGATTTGTGATCGTATTTCCCGTTTTCAACGCCATTGCATAACTAGTACGTCAACCAAATATCATTTTAATTTGAACAAACAATTGCATTTTTTATTTTACACTTTCGCTTTCTCAAAGTTTTCGACTTGGCTTTTGATTTGTAAACACCGTACCTCTCGCATCGGAATTGTACCATTGAAGTTATTCCCATCTTCCATTGTCATATAACACGATAAAGTTATGAATTTCCAATTTCCCTTCTTTTTTTACAAAAACATCCATTTCCGGTGTTAGTAAAAAGCCTATCGGTTGTAAAAATTTATGTGTGATCATCCATCATATATGGTCTGTGGCATGGTTCTTCCTACAATAATTAACAATATGCTAAGTTAATATCGTAATGCATAAATCACATCTTATTCGCTATTAAGTTTACAAGAATCGCACACGTTGCACAATGAAAATCATTATTGTCGCATGTTTTGCGCAACAACAACGATATTCGTCGCGTTAGTCACGCGATTTAAAGTAAAACAACAACTAAATTTCTAAAAGTTATCTCCAATGGATATAAGTGCTTCTCGTCCATGAAGTCTTCCAAGGAGCAATCGAGTTCTTCGTCTTTCATATTATTTTGACGTCTGCTTGATGTGCAGTAGAAAAATTATATTTTAATGTAAATTTCGGTTAAGTTTTTAAAATCTTCGTAAGAAAATGTTAGGGTTAGATTTATGGTAGAGTTTTAGGTGAGGATTAATTTGTATAAAGATGACAATATTGTAAATACTTGGTAAACAAAGGGTATTGTTAGGAATTTTAAATTTGAATTTGAAAGATATAATAGAATAAAAATTATAAAATGAAAAGTTTTTTTTTCTAACCTAGACCAAAATTAAACACTAATAAATTATATTTCGCGGTGTTATAAAGAATATGTTGCCATACATTATCTTAGAAGAAAAGTACAAAAGAAGTTGCAAGTAAAAGTACTCGAGTCATTTTTAAAGTTAATCACGGCCCATTTATGGGAGCTGGAAAAGTGAGGTCCTAAATTGTGAAGACCAAACACGGCCTACTGACCGATAACCATTCAATTCCCAGTTTCGGTTCATCGTCGTCTTTGACAATCTTCATCTCTTCATTTCCAGCCTACGTAGCTCCTCGAGGTTAGTGAGATATTGTGATTTGAATTTCTAGGTCTAAAAGAATCGCTATTTTGTTTCTCATTCCTTCTACTGTTATTGGTATTGTTCGACAAATGAACTAATTTCCTCTATCTATAGATCTTTACAAACTCTTATCAACTTTTTTCTCGATAATCCATAACCAGTATGTAAATTCTTTTAATAGGACCAGAGAAGGATTGCAATGTCAGTTCTAGTAGTCACGAGCTTAGGGGAGATAGTAATCGATTTGTACACGAACAAGTGTCCTCTTACCTGCAAAAACTTCCTCAAGCTTTGCAAGTATGTATTACATGTCGCAAATCCTAGTTTTCCTTTCCCATTTCATATGTTCAGCTATCTACTTTTCCATTTGTTATCTTGTCTTTATTGGGTATTGAAGGAATGATTGCCTCGGTGGTTTTTCTTTGTTATGTAGGATTAAATATTACAATGGGTGTCTTTTCCATAATGTGCAAAAGGATTTCACTGCACAAACCGGTGATCCGACTGGGACTGGAGCTGGTGGAGATTCAGTCTACAAGTAAGACATGTACAATTGTTTCTTGAGTTTCCTAACTTTAATGTTATAGAATGCTGTCAATCGTCAACCAAGTGTTTGGCATCACATGATCATTGCAAACTCTTGTTTAGGTTTTTGTATGGTGAACAGGCTCGTTTTTTCAATGACGAGATCCATCTTGATTTAAAGCACTCTAAGACTGGTACTGTTGCCATGGCTAGTGCTGGAGAGAATCTTAATGCTTCCCAGGTATAGTGAATATTGTTGCTAGTGTTATCTTAGCATTTTTTTGTCTGGGTTCATCCCATTGGTTTCGGTGAGAGATTTGTTTTGGTTGTGCTAATGAACATGTTCTGTTTGCAGTTCTACTTCACATTGCGTGATGATCTAGACTATCTTGATGGAAAGCACACAGTGAGCATCTTACTCTACCAAACTCTTTAGTTCTAGTTCCTTATCATGATGGGATTTGTTTCATGGACTTCTGCACTTAAAGTGTATCTTTCATTTCCGCGTCCATTTGCAAAATTATATTAGCCCAAATCCAAGAGCCTGTTCTCCTCAATCCGGAGGATATTTTGTAATCCCTTTGCGCTTAACTGTTCTTTTGGTTGGAATAGTTATATGTGGCTGGCCTTGGCATATGCATATCATGGAGCATGTTGATTACTTTTTTTTTGCTTTCTGGATTGAATTTTACTGGGAAGTATATTTGGAGATGCAAAATAGTATTGGAAAAAAATGATCAATAAAATTAAAGACTTAATAAAATTAGTTTTAGAACAATGAGACTAGTAGAGTTTTTCACGACAGTAGAGGACTGACTTCCTGTGTAGTAGAGCTTTTATTGCCTTAACACGATTTGAAGGATTTTTTGAGGTTTATTGTTATCTAGGTGCTCTTGGTACTGACCTTTTCACTTTATTATCTGTAAGGTGAAACTTGATAGAATGCAAGACAAAGCTGACTGATTATGTTACCGACCTGCTTATGATTAGAGCGAGTTCAGTTGCGTGCATTTAATCCATTTTGAAGAAATATGATTTAATTGATTGCACGCCCAGCCCCATCTTAACATGTCTGCAAGCTTGTCTGATTACAATGCATGAACACTCCATTGTGAACTGAATAAGAAAAGGAATACTAAAAAACAATGCTTCTCGTGGTTGACTTGGTCCTTATTGTATATGTTTGCTGTCTGTAATTATTGTTTAAATACTTAAAGTAAAACAATTTATTATTAGTATTTGTTAATTACAATGGTCAAGTAAAAGAGTACCTTCATTGCAGGTCTTTGGGGAGATTGGAGAAGGATTTGACACTTTGGATAGGATAAATGAAACTTATGTAGATGACAAGAATAGACCGTTTAAAAATATCAGGTTTGTGCTTGCTCCTTTTGTCCTTTAACAATTAAGTTTGGCAACTCAATTGTTATGTTCTGTTAAAGTTGATCACACCTAATGGTTATGTAGTTTATTGACCCTCTGATTACTCTCTCAAAAGGATTAAGCACACATATATACTAGATGATCCTTTTGATGATCCTCCACAGCTGACAGAGCTTATACCAGATGCTTCTCCAGAAGGAAAACCAAAAGATGAGGTAATGATCGCCGTAAATTAATTTTTCTTGTATAATGAAGACAAAAGTTAAAAGTACATGCAAAATGAACGATACATTAATATGCACACAACTATGTAGTTGAAATAGGAAAGATGGGCTGTAGCAATTAATCAAACCCATTATAGAAGAGTAGCATGAGGTGCAGAAAAGCAAGGTTCAAAAGTGTAGCTTGTCAGTCACTTGTTTTGCACTAGCGAGATGAGATAAGGTTTTGTTGATCCCAAAGGATAGATTAGATATTCTAATTACCCATCATTTAAATTTCCAACACTTTGATTGGTGCCTATATTTTTTTTATCAGTTGGACCCCAAAAGTAGGTGAGAGAACCCTGATATATCTCAATAGTCAATAGTATATTTTGCTGTGTTACTTTTGGAATAAAGAATAAGAAAGGAGTCTTAGGTGGGGGGATGGTTGTTAACAGGTTGTTTTTAGCAACTATGTCTATATGATAATTAGCTCAGTAAGGAAGAAACTGAGCATCTAAATTTTGAAAGGAGGGACAATGAGATTTTCTTGTTAATGATTTATTTTCATTGTCTCAAGGTCGACAGTGATGTGCGGCTTGAAGATGATTGGGTGCCAATGGATGAACAACTGGGTACTGCAGAGCTTGAGGAAATTCTCCGTGAAAAGGATGCCCATTCTCGTGCGGTTGTGCTCGAGGCTGTAAGTATTTAGGCCCATATATGATTCCTTCTATTTTGAGCTTGACATAAATATTTTATGGTAATATAATGGTTGATCATCTTACCTTTGCTGCAGATTGGTGATATTCCTGATGCTGAGATAAAGCCTCCTGAGAATGTGTTGTTTGTTTGTAAACTGAATCCAGTCACTGAAGTGAGTGGTTACTTTCTCATTTTGTGATTGGATCGAATCCATTACCGTAGTACTACAAACTCCCTGCTGTCAAGTCATTAATAATAGAAGATATAAGTCAAGTTCAATATAAAAGGAAAAGATTTAACTCAAGCTTAAAATACTACTACAGACTTTCTGTAGCTGAGTCATTATTAGTGAAAGGGTAAGGTGAAAATACATACAAGAACAAAAATTGCAAGTGGTACTTAATAATAATAATAATAATAATAATAATAGTTACTAGAGGAATGAATATATATGGAAGAATCCATATTTGGAGGGCTGTTACCATGATAATAGTCTGCCATGACTTGAACTCTTGAATGGCTGTTATCATGATATTAGTGCTCACTGCTTTACTTTCTTTAATCTCCTTTTCTCCAGCCAAAAGATCACCTATTTTTTGGTACCTAGTGTATGAAAAGTGGTTTGCTAAGTCTAATAGTTTTCTTCCCTTGTATGTAGGATGAGGACTTGAATACAATCTTCTCACGTTTTGGAACTGTTATATCGTGAGTAGTAGCATATACTTTTATTTTTGTTATATTTCACAAAGCTTTGATATTGGTTGGTTTGGAATCAGGGTTTGCTAACCTTTTTCACATGGTGAATAAATGATAGGGCTGACATAATCCGTGATTTCAAGACCGGAGACAGTTTGTGCTATGCTTTTATTGGTGAGAGGCCTTTTCTTTTCTGAGTGTTGATTTTTATTTTTTTAAGATACTGGAAGGGACGGCATGAAATGTAATATAGTGATGAATATATCAAATTAGCTGTTTGGTAATAACATTTTACTTTGAATAAAGACAGTTGTGATCCTTATGTTTTGAGTTAATTCCATAATTGAATATAGTTGCCTCCTGAAAATGTTGTCAGAAAGAAAAGTTATGGTTAGTCACATTATTTGCAAATACCCCCATAACTCAATCTTACAGCAGATACTTTTTATTAAATGGTCTTCAAATTTTTTAAATTCACTACTTGATGATTTAGGATAAATGCTGAGCAATGATGATATACCTATCCTGTTTTTTTGCATCATTAACTTATGGTTCTATGTTGAATTTGCATGGCAAAGTGATACATTGTTGGCACTATTGTACATTTGTTTACTTGAAATTGATTTCGTGTTTATGCAAGATATTTAACTTATCATCTGTTTTTTGCATCATTAACTTATGACTCCATGTTGAATTTGTATGGCACAGTGATACATCGTTGGCACTATTATAATTTGTACATTCGATCACTTGAATTTGATTTCGTGTTTATGCAAGATATCTAACTCATCATCTTTCTTCATGCCAGAGTTTGAAACAAGAGAGTCATGTGAACAGGCTTATTTTAAGGTACAGGGTCAAACTAGAATTAGGTCCAACATTCTCAAATGTTGCATGTGTATTATTGTTCTGTGTCCTTAATAGATCTACTTGCTTGTTTTTTATTTGAGTTATTAGGTAAATTTGTCTATTTTAGTCAATTCACTGCAATGCCATATGACCAGCTAGATGTTGTGCTTTGTGCAAAATCATATAGCCATCGATGACTTGAATTCTGCGGGATATTAATGTTATGGTGGGAGTTGCAGCAAACGAAATTTCGAAGTATTTTGATAATCCCCTGTATCAATTCTTAAAACAGACATGCTTGGCGTTCTGCTAAGATGAATTGGACCCGTAGGATTGTTATCGGTTCTATCTAAGCTCCTGTAATTTCTGCTGTAACTGGGTATCATATGGCATTTATTTTTCCACTTCACTGAAATCTATACTGTGAGGCAGATAGCCTTCAGAGCAGGAGTCAAGTGAATTAAGTTTTGTCACACAAGAATCCAATAAATGTAATGTGTAAGTATAAACTGTACATAGACTGATCCTTGAATGTTTATCCAGTTTATCTGGATGTGTTTTTGCATCCTCTTTGGAAGGCCAAATACTACGCAAGTCCTCCTAATCCAAAAGTTTTGGACAATCTAGTTTCTCCATACTAAATTAATGAATGAGAAGTCCCTCTTCATAGGTGTCAATGCCATGCAATTTTTGCATAGGCAGCATATTGATGATTTCATGGAATAATTTGCTGCAGATGGATAATGCTTTGATCGATGATAGAAGGATACATGTGGATTTTAGTCAAAGTGTGGCCAAGCTTTGGTCCCAGTACAGACGCAGAGATATGCAACATGGCAAAGGTACAACTGTAGAACTTCAAATTAGTTTTCTAGAGTTCAGCACTTCAGACATATATAATTCTGAATTAATCAGCTATTTGTTTTACTTTTAGCACTTCTTGGGTATCCTGGATTTATTCTGATCCGGTACCTTCAATAAACATGAAATGTTGTGAGAGTTGCAAATGTATTTTTTATTATCTAGTGTACTTATTCTCAATTTGTAATTGACTGTAGGAAGAGGTTGTTTCAAATGTGGTGCTCTAGATCACATTGCAAAGGATTGTACTTCTGGTACTGCAACCAACCAACCTTCCAAATTTATTATAAAAGATGATAACAAGCAGCACGGTGGAGACGATTACGACATGGTATTTGATGGTGATAATCCTGAAAGTCCAAAGAGAGAGAAGAGGTATCGAGACCGTGACCAAGATGACATTGCAACAAAACAAAAGCAAAGAAGGGGTAGCAGTCCCCATGATTTGAAAGATAACGACAAAGACAAGAAATATCACCACAGGGATGAAAAGTACCTGGATGATAGAAAGAAGGAAACTAGAAGCACAAGAAGGTCTGAAGGAAGTCGAAGAGATCAGGAATATCTCGAGGAAGAAGATAGAAATAGGAGGAAGTATACAGACAGGGAAAGAACAAGAGATGACCGTGATTATAGAAAGCGACATGCTGATCTTGACGATGATAGGAAAGAAGAGCGGGATTATAGAAAGCGAAGTGTAGATAACCGAAATGAAAGGAGGGAAGGTAAGGATTACCATAAAAGAGATGTAGATAATGAAAGTCGTGCTGAAAAAACAGGCGGAGAAGATCGTAGGCACCGACATGAAGAAAGGTCTGGCAATGGAGATTACAGAAAGAATAATGTTGAAGCTGTTAGGCGCGGAGAGAGAAAGGGTGATAGGTATACTTCAAAGACAAATGCCGATAGTGATGGTTATAGGCGTAGGAGCTAGAGCGCATTTAGAAGGGGAGGGGAGGGGAGGAGACTTTATCATTTCATTTCTAGGAACTGTAGGCCACTATATCTTTTCGGAGCACATTTAGAAGCCGAGGATGCTATCATTTTGGGTTTCATAGTAGGAACTGGAGGCTGGAGACTGTATCTTTTGGGTTTCATTAGTAAGAACTGTAGACTTTTTTCTTATTTATTTACAGGGCATCTGGGGCTGTGTGGTAATGTATTGAAAAACATGTTTAGGCAATGGGTTTAGCTATTCTATGGATCCATAAACGATAAGTTATTCCCAAAAGAAAAAAAGATTTGTAATAGTGTTTTTCTTTTGCTTTTTCATCCAGAAATGAATATTTTGGTTTTTGTAAGTTTTGGAAGAACTTAGTGAAGTGTTTAGCTATTCTATTGCTCCAAAAAAAGAACATTTTTTAGTGCTTTACTTTTTTAGTTATTTGACAAACAATGATAATTTTGACCATAAATTTTAGGAGAATCTAGTGAAATTTGAATTTAGTGTTCACTAATATAGAAATTTTAATTAACAAAATTTTAAATTTTTTGTTAAAAAAGGATACATTTTTATAGAAAATTTAATCTCGTGTCAACAAAAAAAGCGAAAAGCAAATATGTTGTTGATGAAGTTGAAATTATAAATGATATGATCTTTTGAAATTATTAAATTCAAAGTTAGCCTTTTCGCAGATAGATTTATTTTTGTTTCGAAAACTTTTTACCAATAGAAAGCGTGGCGCTGAAGATGGTAAAATATAAGGTTAGACTTGTGGATTTTAATTTTGTCACAGACAGTATAACCAGACCCACGTCACCGATGTTTAATTTTGACGTCGATAGTGGTAAAATGTAGACTTAGATTTGTGAATTATAATTTTGTTAAGTGTTATACTAAAATGGAAGATTTTAAAAGAAAATCTACTAGAACAAAAAAAATATGGATGTGCCCTTTCAAGCTTAAAGGAAATAAGGTAAATCTTGACTTATGGTCATTAGAGATCATATGCATGGTTTACAATTATGACACTACAAAATTCAGTGAAAGTCATTTGTACTTGGGATACTTGTCTAAAGAAGAGTTTAAATTTTAACTAGGTCTATCGAAATAGGATCCCATCTTCGGAATTTTTTAGGTGGAGTGATAAAGTTAAACCCTAAGAATTCGTCGTCCTTGCACACTGTATACAATTCTCAACTAAAATAATGGAGCGGTCACTCACAACTCCAATACTTGTTAGGCGAACTAAAAATGTTAAATTATTAAGAATGATATAGATCGTGCTAAGATGTAAGCGGTATCATAAGTGAACTTTTCTTCGCACATTCGGTTAGTGTGGATTTGTTAAGGACGTTTCCAAATGTGCTAATAATGGATAGCACCTACAAAGTAATAAGGTACGAGATACCATTGTATAAGGTTGTAGGAGCCACTTATACCCGAAAGACTTTATACATCAAATTTGCGTTTATGTCGTGGGAGAAAATTGGCAGCTAGAATTGGGTATTAGAATGTTTGCAATCGTTGGTGGCAACTCACTCCATCAAACCATTGTCCATTATTTTGACGGATGAAAACTTAGTGTTGGTGAAGGTGGTCGAAGAAGTGTTCACTAATACAACCCACATGTTATGTCGATGACACATCAACATGAACGTCTTAGGGAAAACAAGAAAAACATCAATGGTAAAATATTCTCCGATGTTTAATTAAGGTGTGAAATAAAATGATATTCTCGGATACAAAACTCTCGTTTAATAACTATCAGTCCGAAATACTCAGTGAATTCAAAGAATATCCGAAAGCAATCGAATACAACAAAATTTGGTTAGAGCTTTACGAGGATAAGACTATCATATGGAAAACTAATAAACCATTGCATTTTGTAACCAAACCACTAACCACATTGAGAGCGCTCATTCCACCGTTAAGCGTTTCCTTGGTAGGAGAAAACGTAACTTCGAGTCCTTTTGGTTAAAGGTGCATACCTTGGTCTAATTGCAACATAGAGATAGTAAAGCCTCACTTGAAAAAATTCGAGTGTTAGCCATATATAAATTCTTAGAAAATATGTACGAAAAGCTTGGAAATAACGTTTATTACTATGCTTTAAAACGTTTTCCCTCAGAAGTAGAATGTGCCTAAACAATAATAACGACATACGATATGTCTTTTAGTTTGTGCTATACAAACTACACACGATATATCATGTTCAAGTTTTTAAGTAAAGACTTAGAGGTACCTTTAAACTCTTTCCACGATGATTGAAATAAATTACATATAGTTATTCGTCTTTATCTGAATATGGCCGAGCAATTAAATAAAAAATTAGATAAAATTGTACTTGTTGTCATGAAAACCAATGACAAAGTACGCATAAATAATGTTTACAATAAATGGTTTTTCATAGTTTATCTAGAAAACATCTTCCCTTTTATATAATTTGGATAAACTAAAACTGTGTGACCGTCCAGCTTCAAAACGTAAGTTAGCTATTGCTGTATCTGTATAATCCACTAAACGAGATAAATCGTATCACGAAAATGTGCTACATTTCAAAAAAGTGAGTACATAATTTCTAAATAAATATTTTAAAACTACATCGTTCGTTTTGCATAGAGGGAGCAAAGTTCATACACAAGGGCCGGAGTTGTCACACAACCAAGTGGAACCGTGCATTCTAGTAGAACGCTCAATTATAAGTCAAACAATATGATGTCGGCTAAAGTAACATTGGTTGATTTGAACGGTTACTTAAACCAATTCTCAATTTTTATAGACCTTTTATAACATCGATCAACGATGCTAAAGCCGATGGCCACTGCAGGTATCGTTCAATTGGGTTTGGCTTGAATGAAAAATAAGACATATGGAGGTTGATTAATGATGCCCTCTATAACGAGTGTATGACTTTCACACCCGTTTACGTGAAGATATCTACTACTATGAAGTTTTTAATAAATATCGCGGAACATATAAAGTGCTCTAGCAAGGCTGCTATCATGGAGAATTGGATGACAACACCCGAGATGGGAGTCACGACCACAATAACATTTAACTATATATTCTGCTTTGTAGGACAGTTAAAGACCATTGATATTAGTTTCATTTTTAGTATTAAGAGGTGCACCCCTCCAATATTAAATTGACTAGAAATCAAGTTGGGTTGGATCAATACTAATCAGTTTGTCAACGTAAATATTTTATTTCATCAAACGTTTGATTAAACTGACAACATATGTCTGATATTTACATTATCATTTTTATGTATTTTATTTTGTAGTTTTCCATTGTGACTGACGCTCTATGTGCAAATATACAACTTTCTTGCCTAAAATTGTGTTCAACAGAATGTTGGGAATTATCAATTAATTCTCGTTGCAAGAGATATAGAGAAATTAAAAGCCGTAATTTTGAAATAACCGATTTAGCCGCTTTCGTTTAATTTACGTGCACTGTTTTCAAAATTATTTGTCATTGTCCACTATGTACTATTTTTCAGGAAAAAAAAATGTGCGTTACGAAGATTATGAAAACAATAAATTCGAATTGATAACATTAGACATAAAGTAGTTTTCATAGTTACAAAGATGACAACATTTGTACGTAATACATAATGAAAATACAAACCCAAAAAAATAGATAAATAGTTGATATAATTGACGTTATCGACACACTTAGGGTGATGGATAATTTTATCCATGCTCGAAGCATCTTTCGAACGTGAATTCCTTATCTTGCTAGTTCCATCGAATTTTACGTAAACGACTTCCATGCAATTGGCTTCTGCATCTACTCTATCTTCAAGTTCTTGCACCATATGATTTAACATATCATTCGTAATAAAGTATTTCAACCTCTTATTAAAAATCTCACATGCATCGCGTTCAATTTTATAAGGGAGTGATAGAATCTGTATATTTAAACCATTTTTCAAATAGTCTAACATGGTCGCGACTTCTTCACGTCCGCATGTTGGGAGCATCATACACAAGGAACACGCTGCTTCCCTACAATGTATAAAGTACATTTTATACTGAACTTTGTCAATAAAATCCAGAGTTTTTTCTGATTTCGTGGATTTCACGCAATCAACGACTTTTAGCGGATGTGCATCTTTGTCGCATTCCAGTTTGTATTACCCAATCTATAGTACGTGTTTGCGATTAAACGTAGTAAATCATACTATTTACTAGCTTTATTTATAAAAAAAGAGTAGTGGGAAGTGTTAAGTGTATGAATTTATAATATAAGAATTTAAATTGTATCTGTATTTTTTGAGAGAGAATCTGAATAATAGAATTATAGTGAGAGAAGTAAAAAGTAAGTGCTCAATTAACAAGATAAAGTCCGATCCTTTATTCATCGTCTCCTGCCTAATTTATAGAAACACATAGAAGTATAACTAAAACAGTTATACTAATGGAAAAATTACATTGTGGTCCTTTATATTCGCTAATAATATACATCTCCTTTAATAACTTTAAAACATTACTTATTACAACCTTTCTCTAATTATCTTAAGTCCCAAAATTATTTATATCATTATCAGTAGCCCCCCTTCTTATGAAGAACGATGAATAAGAATTAAAACTTTTCAAAGCATGTCATACTAGAGTTTCCAATTACTGTACTCTAAATTGCATTGAATACAAACCACCTATCATTTCTCCAAGACTGCTTATACATGTTAGCCTCAAATCTAATTATATTTAACTTTGCTTCAAAATAGGGTTACTCATCATCATACTTAGGGTCGCTTCGAATCTTTATGTAACAGTTTCAATTCTCTTTGAATGTACACGTGGTTCTTCACTCATTACTCGGACGAAAACTAGAAATGCATGAAGTTCCCTAGTGCGCGTGCATTACGCTATTGATTCTCAAAACTTTACATATGTTACTCTATTTTATAACAGGTAACCTTTTGGTGCTTCATTTTTCACCCACTAGCCATCATCACCCTTTCATCTTCTTTCTTATTTCCATTTACTCTACTTCTTTATAAATAATCTTTCTTCATTTGTTTCATTTCTCATATAAATCTTAGTGAGAGTAAGAGAGAGTTTCCGGAAAATTCAATTCTGTCACCACCTTCATCTGAAACACCATCTTCTACGATTTATCTTCAACTTTTGATAGCCTAATTTGAAGATTGTTCTTAATTTTAATTTATGAAAAATTCAAAAATTACTAAGAAACCCGTTTTTGGTATATATGATTACTTGTGTATTAGTAAAGAGCTGCCGAATATCGAGCAACATGTGTGATAGACAACTCTCCCAAGCTCTCAACTCGTACTACTATGTACGTAACCTTCACCCTGGCCAAAGTTCTCATGGAAATCAAATTTCTTCAACCTTAACCCCTGAAATTTGCCAACAACAAACGTTGCCGCAGTCAGGAACCAATCCTCATCAAAACACTTCACAAACATATTTAAGCTCAACTACTCCTCAAGCTAATCGCAAAGAAAACTTCTAAAAAAATAGAAAAAATATCTCATATAGACAACACAAATCCTCCTCAAATTACTCACAAAGAAATACCTCAAATCTAATAAAAAATTCACCTTCACCAAAACCAACTTCTCCGTCAAAGTAAGTTCATGCCATATGAGATTCTGAAATCGTAATGCTTCACAAAATCTCACATCTTCTCCTTCCTCGAAAGAGATGGTTGTGACCAACAGAGATGCCACTAGCAACACCGCTCCATCTGAGCTTCGAGACAAAGATTCCGAGGAAGATGTGAAATCAGATTCGAGGACATAAACTGAATCTAATCTTGAGAACACTAAAGGTGCTGCTGCCTCTGAATCTGAAGATGATGCTTCAAAAAAAACTGCGACCTCTGATTTTGAAGATAATGCTTCAAAGAAGCCTGCTCCTAATAAAAAAAGTGAAAGAAGAGAAAAGATCCCATAGAATTACATGAGAAGATTAATGTAAACCTAAGTATTAATTTACAATCAGTCCTCCCCGATTATATCATTGCGCTAAAAAATGTTTCATATGATTATTATAAATCAATCCGATGCAGAGTATCCAAAAATAAAATGAGGTTTTCTAATTAATATCATTCTTAGATTATTGGTAGAGGGAAAGACTCCACTTTCTTATGGAGAAACTGAGCTTGTAGTGTACCCTGAAATTTTCAACTAGGGGCTTTGATTTCTATTAGTTCCAATGATAGTGAACTACTAAGAAGTCCTAGATCTGTGCGCAACGCAAGCAAGCCCAAATTTATGGTTCACACTTATGTATAGCATAATGGCCTCTAGATCTGGGAAAATTCCCTTCTAAATCAAGGAACTCATATAATTGCCGAGCCTCTCCAAAAACCCAATCCTACCCTTCTATTACTTAACCTTCAAAGTTTCTTTCAAAATGATTGATGATCTCCTCGAAGGCAAAAAATTCTGGAAGCAAATATTTTTCTTTATCTCTGGAGCGTGGGACAACGATAAAAAAATAACCGAAGAGAACCCATCAATGCTTAATCTCAAATGGAAAAGCTCCATTAAGTAATACATTTTCCCTTAACTTCTTTTTCAATATATTAAAAAAATGTTATAATTTTTTTAATATCTTATTACTGTGTGTAGAAATCCCTAGGCGCTACAAAATCCTTAAGAAGACTGCCTAAACCACCTTTTGCCAAACTATCAGAATGGGTAGAAAAAGTGTGGGAAAAAATATTCCATAATACTTTTCTTCTGATGAACTTTGTCAACGTCATCTGTGGAAGATCTCCCCATATTCTACCGTCCATGAGGATGAGTTAATGGACCCCTCAAATCCAGAAGACGTGGTAAAAAGGTTAACGATTCCTGATGCACGAGTTATCTTACGAATTCGAAATAGATCTCAGAGCCACGTGCCTCCGAAAAATAAAGGGAAAAACAACAAGGCAAAGGTAGCTCTTCTACTAATACAACTTTGAAAAAAGCACCAAGGAAGCCTTAAAGGAAAGTCAAAGAGGCTAATTCATTAAAACGTGAAGAATGAAGCGAAGCAGAACCTTCAAAGAAAAGGAAAAAAACGGCTGCTTCGAAAATCCCTCCTACCATCAGAACAGAAAACAGTGTAGATGCACTTCCCCCAAATTTCACTCCAAAAGTTGAGAAGGTAGAAGAAAAGGGGGAAGAAGTTGTTGAAATAGACAACCAAAGAGATGTTAAACTAATAGACGAGGATGGAATTGGTGAAGATGACCTTGAAGACATTTACAATGACTTGGATCCTGAAGTCCAACAAATCCAACATCAAATATGACAATTTGGCAGCCGTATTTCAGCAACCAATATTTCTTAAATTGTAAGTTCAAATTCTCCCCAAACTTCTTCATCAGAAATGCTTGCTGTTTCTGAAAACTATCATCCTCGCTCGGTTGAGGAGCCCTCTGAGGAAAAACTACATGCGCTCCAAATATTTTCGAGCCTTGAAGATGCATACAAAAATTTATGCAAGGAAATTAAAGCTGATCAAAGTAAGTTAGAAAATATGGTAAAAGACGTCCATTGGTGGAAAAAAATAAACTGACTATATCAAAAATTTGAGAAACATCTTTGGCCAACACGTCCTCGATTAATTCCACTCTTTTCAAGCTGATATGTATGAATTTATCAGAAGAGCTATCCAAATTAAACATCATTTGAACTCGATCAATGAGTAAGAAAAATAGAAACTGAAATCGACGTATCAAACCGAGCTAGATGAGCTCAAGGAAAAACACGAAATAGAGTTAACCAAGGAGCACACCAAGTACTCATCTCCACATGAGTCAATCGACAAAAGTGAAGAGGGAAATAAAAAATCAATTGAAGAGTTTAAATTACTCAAGACAAAGTTTGAAGAAGAAAAATATCTTGCTGTCAAAGCTACAAAAACCCAAAGTAGATTGGATATCCTGGTTGCTATTAAGAATATCGAAGAGCAAACAAAAATCACTTTGCTTCGTGAATTTCATGGAGAATTTCCAAAGGAAACTTTTTCAGATTTTTGGAAATCAATTCCAGTTTTGCATGAGCACACTGACGCTTTGAAACATTAACCCATCGTTATTCTTGATTATGTCATTTTCCTCCATCGACAATAGGGCACTGCGACTGAATACTTCAAGGAATTTCTTCCTACAAGTTTCACACTCATTAGCAACTGAAGATAGCTTCTACCGCAACTTATCATTTTAATGCGAGGCTTTCTCGTGTCGTACGCTTGGCTGACCCATATGCATTCATGAACCTAATCAGCTCTGTGGTTAGTCATTTTACAAATCAAACGAATAATAACTTTGGTTTCAATTTCTCTTTTTCTTGATAGTCCATGCCAGACATTTGTCAATATACCAGTACAATCGAATTATGATGCGTCTGCATACAAAATGAGGTAACATTATTTCCAACCAAATCTCATAACGAGTAAACTTACATACTTATAACACACCCACCTCGATTGCATGCTACAATTTTCGCTGCGAAATCTCGCTCATGGGAATGTTTTCGTAAAATGACAATTTGGGGCATTATTTTAATGGTTCTGGCATAAACAGTGATGGCCGAGGCATCACCGTGCTCACAGGAAAAATCTCATCACCAGCACCTCAGACAGCCTCACCAATACGACCTGACTTAGGTGCGAGGTCCGGCCTCAAAATTTTCACGTATTACGACCCCGAACCCAAGCCCTTCGCAAAATTTTCCATACGTCGAGCTATCTCCTCGGGTATATTTTTCTTCTTCTCCAGTATAACACTGTTCTCGTCGACATTCTTTTCCCCAACCTCTTTTTGTGACTCCTCCAACACAATGATCTTGGGCTCCTTACCCTTTTCCTTCCATACCCTTGACAACAATAGCTCGTCACCCTTTTTCTCTATCAAAGCCCCATCAGCCTCATCGTCCTAATCTATTAACCTCAACTTACATTGTGATATTGGAATAAAATTTAATACAACACGATTTATTTTTAGTGTAGGACACACTTCCTCATCTATCTCATCGTCATCATCGCATGGACGTCGACCACAGTCTTTTACTCATTCTTATCCCGACTATGCACGACTGTCTTCTTGTTAACTGCTTCCCCAAACATCTTAAATAGTAAAATGACCAAATAATTCAATAAGTTGCAAGATTAATTCGATATCGACTTACCCTTGAAATTGCCTCTATATTCCATACGTGATGGGATGTTAGTCTTAATCCATATTTATTAAATTAACACGTTTCACAAGAATAAAGCGGTATAATATCTCAATACGCCATCATTGTGTCACAACTACCATGGCGCACGAGCCGTCTAGCAAACGACATGTGTAATTATAACACACGCAATCAATCAACTCACTACCTGGCACGATAAAATATAGGGCCATATTGCAAACCGTGGTTTCGATTCTTCACATATAATCTTTGCCAAAGGTCTTTATTCCATCAATCATTTTTTTTTCAAAATGTACTCTATAGACTAGGGGGAGCCCTGATAAGGTTTCTCTCATCGTATTGTGAGCAAATGGTAATAAATTGAGGCCTAACCGAGGGGTCTTAGCATTATACTGAGGTAACTTACAAATAACATATTTACGCCGCACATAACGACTAAACCGAAGCTAAACCAAGAGGCTGTCGCACCATACTAAGACAACTTGCAAAACAATATACACACATCAAATCCAATGGTCGAGTAAAAACCCAATTATGAGGCGCCGACGTTACTGCACAAAGAAGGACCGAGTAGAGATGAACAAAGTTCTTTAAGAGAATTAGACGCTAATTGGTTGAAGTCTTCTATACGAAGTCTTAGACGAGCAGAGACCATATAGGAGAAACCAACACAGTCATGTTGAGGTCTACGAAAGAATATCTATCGATTACTGATGCCCACGAGGCGGGAACATGATCAACGTAACCGGCCATAACTTAAGTAATGGGCATAAATATAGGTCCACAATTGTATTTGGTGATATTATGTATTTAGTAGAAGAGAAATATTATACTGCGAGATGTATAAATAAGATTATGAATGTGTAAAAACATATCTTTTCTTCCTAGATAAATAAAATTACTATTTGACAAATATTTTGTGAGATTTTTCTATAACAACATCAGTATTAGGGATTTTCCCAAAATATCTTTAAGAGAGCTATGAGGGCTAGCTGATGGACTCAGAAATTGTTGGGGGTAATATAAATAAAGTAGGTCGGATTTTTCTGAGTGGGCAGTTTAGACCCATAATAAGAATTATACTTGGTTTGGTTTATTTCGATTGAGGGTAGACTGGTAAAATATCTAGAGAGTGTTTTGATAATTTTTGTGATGTTTTGTGTTTAGTGTGTGGAGTAGAGAGATAATTAAGTTTTCTACTAGTATTAAATTCTGATCATCCTCATTAATGAGAGTGGTTGGGGTATTTATACCTTAATTATTGACCCGTGGGCTTATTGGATCGGGTCATGAAATCGAGTGAATTTAAAGACCCATTAGTTATATAGTTTTAAGTTATTATCAACTAGCTTAGTCAAAAGTTAATACAACTGTCATGTTAGAACATATGAGAGGATTTGTTTACCATATAACATGCATGTAGCATATATTATGTCACCCTTCAAGTTTCTCATAATGGCACTATCACTAACTTCTTCATTTATAGCACAAACACCATTTATGTTAAGTTTTTGTTTGTTGATTATAGAAGGATTCTAGTTGATGTAGCATACATTTTTAAGACAGTTGAGGTGATTATAACAGCCAAGGTCCATAGCAAATGATAAGGATATAAATTATCAGAGAGCTAAAATAATTAGAGAAAAGGGTTATTGTTGAAACTTTGTAAAGTTAAAAGGATGAATTTAATATTGAATATAGATTGTAATGGTCAAGTGCAATTTAACCAAATATATAGCCGAATCTGCTATTTATCCCTCAGTCATATAAATAGGAGAAAGTATGATAGAATAAAAGGTGATTGATATTTTATTCTTTAATTTTCGATTATCAATTGTTTCTCTCTCTAGAATTAAATAAATCATTTTCTCTTTCTAGAATCACTCTTATTATTTGATTTTCACACTAAAAGTCTAACACTTAACATTGGAAACCATAGTGGGAGAAACCACGAGGTATCTAAATAGCAAATCTAAAACCAAAAGCTAAAAAATTTGTGATTAATATTACTGATAAAGATCATAATGGAACCAGAAATCAGTGATGATCCTATAGTGTACGAGGAAATTGAAGCGCTTAGATTAGATTTAAAAGAGAACAAAATCAAGGTGATAGTCAAAATCTAGAATAGTGTGAACAATATGATATAGAAAATCGGATGAATCAATTGTTAGAAAAGATAACACTTTTGAATGATGAGTATATTCAAATATAGCAGCAAATTCAATCAGGTAGGGTGAATTTCGAAGTCCGCCAAGTTGAAGAAAAGAAGAATTAGAAAATCAGTCTGGTGAATCTTACACGGCTCATCGAATTCGAAGTGATCATAAAAAAACATATTTTCAGTCAGACAGAAAGCATCATTTTTCGCAAAAGGAATCAAACGATAAAATCGGTATATATTATCTAGTGATAGTGAATTCTCTACCTCGAATTCTGAAGGTGATTCATTTAAACAAAGGAGATACTTGCGTTCTTCGAAGGGAGAACGAAGTCTGCGTAGAATATCACGTAAAGAGAATAGATCAAAGAAGGATGGTGGGCCTCGAAACGTGAGGGGAAACTTATTATACGAGGGTAATACATCAACCCAGTGCGTTAATACTGCGGACCAGAACTTATATGTTGTTATGGGAACAACTAGAGTTGATCAATATATGCAAGGAATGGATTGGATGAATTCTCCTCTGTCTGCTGAGATTAAGTCAATCCCTCTTCCAATGTTTTTTATATTTGGAAGGTGGAAAAATTTGATGGAACATAGGACCCGAATGATCATATTGAACAGTTTAAGAATTATATGTTGACTTTTAATGATAATGATAGATTGGTCTATTGAGATTCTCACAAACCTTTAAAGATACTGCACTAAAATGGTACAATATAATTTCGAGGGGATCTAGAACCAACTTTAGGTTTTTTTATACTTCATTTTAAAGACAATTTGTACGGAGCAGATAAATGAGAGGCGATGGTGATACAATAATACAATGCAAATGCGGAGTAGGTTAAAAATTAAAATATTATACTAGATGATTTGTGTTAACAAAAAACAGAATTTGAAGATTGTGAAGATTTTGTTGCTACAACATCTTTTAGGCAATGATTCCTTCCAGGAGCTCTAAAAAATAAGTCTATGAAGAGAAGGGCATTGACATTTGGATCTTTGATGGTTCAAGTTGAGGAACAAATTAAGATGGAGGAATCAACAAGGGTTCAAGATGGATCAAGTTTCATTCAAATAAATTTGGGGCATGCACCTACTTCCCAAGGGTATAAGGGAAACACTTCCAGGTACCGTCTTGTCCAAGGACGAACACTAATCTACCTCCTTGAACGGGAAGAGCTCCTTCTCTACCAGTTAGTTATCAACCTACTCGTGTGAGACCCTATCAGTGGATAAGACCAAAATATTTTGTGGTGTTGACAGAGAATATGTCAACCATCTTTGAAAAAGCTAAGGGTCACATTAACTTTAGAAAACCAGTTCCAATAAATAGGACAATGGAGGAATGTAATAATAAGATTTGCAAATACCATAATGACATTGGGCATAACACTGTAGATTGCATATCGTTAATGAAATAAGTCTAAATTTTGATAAAAAACAGCAAGTTAACGACTTTCGTTAAAGGAAAAAGTAGTGGATAGAAAAATTTGAGCACATCAGCACAACAGGTTGTTAACACAAATTCAAAGTAGGAGAATACATTGATTATCATAGATTCTAAATTTGAAAAGTTTGATGCGACATCAAAATATTTGGATTCAAACACATACCGTTTAATATTTTTGGTTGTGAATGAACCAGTTGTTTAATGAACAGTTCGAAGTTTATGTGAATATTTTAAATCTCTAGCAAATTTTAGAAGAGATATGATGGCTGGTAATACGAACAGTTCTAGAAAAAAACATATGGTGAGTTTGGCAACCCGATTAGAATGTAGTATATCCACCCACTTGTATGGAAATAAAGAAACACCCTTTATTTTGTTTGTCAGGGAATAAGATAATTTATTCATGGATGCATTTGCAGGTTATAATCAGATTCACATGAATCTGAAAGATTAAGAAAGTACCACATTTATTACTGATTGAGGATTGCATTGTTATCGAGTTATGCCATTTGGTCTTAAAAATGCCGGGGCAACATATCAAAGATTGGGAAATAAGGTTTTTGGTTCTCAAGTTGGGAGAAACGTGAAAGTTTATATTGATGATATGCTAGTCAAAAGTTCAACAGATGTTGAACACTTCCAAGTTTTTTAGGAAACGTTTTTGAATCTAAGAGCTATTAAGTTAAAGTTAAATTCAGAGAAATGTACCTTTAGTGTAAGGTCAGGTAAGTTTTTGGGATATATTATAAGTAAAAAAGGAAAAGAGGACGAACTTGATCATTTAAAAGATTTGGTATCAGTGACTTTACCTCAGACAATCAAAGAAGTACAAATGTGCTTTTTTTTTCAAGTATTGCATCAAACAAAGGAATTCATGTGGACACTAGTATGTAAGATGGTATTTTTAAAGACTACAGAGAATCTGTTATCACCATAAATTGTATCCAAGCGTCGAATATGAGAAGAGTTATTCTTGTATTAACAGTTTCAGATTTTGTTGTCAGTATTTTGTTGATATGGGAAGAAAATGGAGCTTCTAAACCAGTTTATTATTTGAGCAAAGGTTTATTGGCATCAGGAAAAAGATACTTTAGGCTTGATAAGTTGTCTCTAGCCTTGGTGGTGGCAGCTAGAAAAATGCGTCCTTATTTTGAAGCTCATACAATTGTTGTTCGAACCTCTTTTCCATTGAAGAATGTGTTACAACGACCGAATATTTTAGCCAAAATGACTAAATAGTTGGTTGAGTTGGATGATTTAGATATGATATTTTCTCATCGAACATCTATTAAGGCTCAGGTTTTAGCATATTTTTTGGTTGAGTTTCACTCAAGCCGGTCATATGAGGGAACAGTTAAAGAACTGTTTCTAGTAGTTTCAACATGTGTGGCTCAAACAGATGGTGGTTCTAGAATATTAGTATAGAGTGCAGGGGTACAATGAAATTTCTCCTTCTCGAGAAGCCATGTATCAGGCCATTCGATTTGGATTTCATGTTTCAAATAACGAGGCTGAGTACGAGGTTATTTTGGCTGGTTTAAAGCTTGCAAGTATTCGTGGGGCGAAAATAGTTTGGTTAGAGATAAATTCGCAGTTGGTGGCAAATCATATGACATGAATACTCGAGGATAAGAAAGATCATTTAGTTTTATATCTTCGTGAGCTTTGAGGGTTAAATCATTTGTTTGATGAAGTGGTTGTTGAGCATATCAATCGAGGGGATAACACAGTTACAGATTCTTTGGAAACCATTACATATACAAAGGATTATCCATGGATATTATTACATAAAAGTCATTCGATTGTGTTTAAGTCAGATTCGTGTAGGTATTTCGAGGAGGTATTTGTCACGACAGAAAATGTTTAAGGAGACTAACGATATGAAATAACAAAGTTCTTGCTTAAAGGAACATTTCCTCAAGATGTCATGTTAGCTCAAAAGTTAAGGTACAAAGATCATATTTATACAATATTAGATGTCGTGTTGTATATGAAGTCTTTGATTAGACCATTATTACAATGCGTAAGAATAAATCTCTGGAAATTCTATCTGAATTACATGATGGAGAAAGTTCTACTTATTGTGGATTTAAGGCTTTGAAGATAAGGGTTTTGTTAGCAAGTTATTATTGGCCTTCAATTATGAGTGATACTAAAACTTTGGTACGAGGTTATGGTACTTGTCATCAATTTACTAAATCTATCCATAAACCGACAGTACCACTTATCTCAATTTCTGAAGTAGTTTCCTTTGATAGATGAGGAATAAATCTAGCAGGGCCACTATCCATGGCCTCGGAAGGACGACAAACAATTATTATGGCAGTAGACTATTTTTTAAAGTGGGCTAAAGCTGAGCCATTGTTAGGTACAAGAGCTAAAGCTGTTATCAAGTTTATTGTTAATAATATTTGCTGTCGTCTTGGAGTTCCTTGAAATATTACTACAGATAACGACCCTCACTTTAACAATAGATAAATGACTTTATTTTACAATTCAAGGGGTATTATACAGTGTTTTTGAACACCTTTTCATCCTCGAGAAAATGGGTAAGTGGAAGTAACTAATAGATCTATTTTAGAAGGTTTAAAGAAAACTTTGACAGGTGCTGCTAGGAAATGGGCTAGTTATTTGCAAAAACGTGTTATGGGCTTATAGAACAAATCTAGAGAAGCTACTCATGGAACTTCTTTTTCCTTAATATATGGAATAAATGATGCGATCCCTTCGAAATCAACTTTACCATCTTACAGAATACTTCATTATTCCAAGGATACAAATGCAGAAGCAAGAAGAGTAGACCTCGATTTAATTAAAGAAAATGGTTATAGCCATCCTAGTTTGACTCACTAGCGAACTTTAATGAGGAGTCGTTATAATTCGAGGGTTAGACATAGAGATTTTAAGGTGGGAAACAAGGTATTTAGGAAGATATTCTTGCACACAAAGGATAATAAGCTAGGAAAAATGGCTCTAAACTGGGAAGGTCCCTATTCAGTGATGGAAAAACTTAAACCAGGTACGTATCACCTTCAAGATAAAGACGGGAGACCTCTACAACACCCATGTAACATTGAGCATTTGAAGTTGTATTGAGAGTAATTTCTTCGTTTTAGCTTCTATGATAGTATAGTTTTATTGTTTATATAAGTGGCATACTATTTCCTCTCCTGGTGGCGCGGAAATGTTTTAACCAGGTGCCACATCCACATTTGCAATTTTAAATAAATTTCTCTTTTTTTGGTCAACGTTGGTTTTCTAAATTACACAGAGACTGATTATCTTTGGAATAATTTAAGTAGCGATATTTTTGAAATGCTAACGTTGATTTAAAGTATTATTCAAAGTGCCAATATGAGTAGTGATATTTTTTGAAGTGCTAACGTTGATTTAAAACATTGTTCGAAGTTCCAATATGAGTAGCGATATTTTTCAAAGTGCTAAAGTTCATTTAAAACATTGTTCGACATGCCAATTTTAGTGGCGGTATTTTTCGAAATGCTAACATTCATTTAAAGCATTATTCGAAGTGCCAATTTGAGTGACGATATTATTCGAGGTGCTAACGTTCATTGAAAGCATTGTTCAAGGTACCAATTTGAGTGACGATATTATTCGAGGTGCTAATGTTCATTTAAAGCACTGTTCAAGGTGTCAATTTGAGTGACGATATTCTTAAAATGCTAACGTCCATTTAAAGCACTAATTTGAACATCTAGTTTGAGGGGTGATACCATTTTAAGTATTTACATCTATTTAGAACATGATTTGATATATTAAAACACACAATACGAAATACGAGACGAAAAATATTCGACAAGGCAATTTTGATTACAAGATATGGCAAACAAAATAAGGCATTGATACTTAGGCATTTTTCAGCCAAATAAATTTTTTAATACAAGTGCTAAGTGTTTAAGCACCCACGAATGTCAACAATGAACAACAACAGAGCAATAAAAAATAGCTACAACATAATAATAAGCACCATGAAACATCATTGATTCAACAATAAAAAAACGTTCCAATACAAATATCATTTCTTAATTCTCCTCGCTTTCATTGGGAGCATTGTCTGAGCTTCGTTCCGAGGAGCTCCCATCTTGAGAGCATTGTTCTACTAATTTTATATACCAATCCTATCTAAATTTTTCAAAAACTAACCAACCCAATCCTCATTCTCCCCACTAAGATTATCTAGAAATGCTCTCATACCCGGCATGATGATAAGTTAATCATATTCTAAAAACATACCATAGCTAATTGTATTTCCGCATGGCGCTATATTATTTTGAACGTGAACCTCGCTCTTGCGCCCATTATGAATACTCTCAGATAATTGTTCATGTTGCGACAAATCCCTATAAAATCTTGACCTTCTTATACTTAACGATGAGGATGTTTCGGCGACATCGGTTTGAGATATTTTAGATTTTTTTTTTAATTTAAAAGTCATGAAAAATTTAGATTAATAAAATAATAGTGGAAGTATAGAGATTTATGACAAAAGTATGATGATAATTGTGAGAGTAATGAGCAGTAAGTATCCTATTTATAGATTTTTTGGTCATTGCCAATCATATATCTGATTGGCCAAAACAGATATTCAATTTGGCAGCGACCATTTTTTTAAACAACACTCCAAATCAGATATCTGAATATGCCACTTTTTTTTTAAAAACAATTGTTGGCAAATTGGATATCTGATTGGCCACTGATATATTTTATAGAATCATGATAAATCAAATATCCGTTGTTGTCATAATTTCAAATCAGATATCTAATTTGATCAATAGTTTTTTAATGAATTTCTTCTCTATAAACATAGAGAAACTAATACAATTTTCATTCATCTCTTAAATAATCTCTTAAACAATAGTGTTCTTCCAAAAACTCATAAAACCCAAAGTTTACATTTTCTACATTAATCTCTCAAACCCTTCTTATATATTATTCTTCTACAATCTTCGATCAAATTTCATAATCGATTAACTCAATCAAGTTTTTTTGGTGGAGGAGGATCATTACTGATTTAAGTGTTTGATATACTCTTTTATTTTTTTTATTTGTGCTATTGTTTGATATTTGTTTCAAATTCTAGCTTTTCATACTTCAAGATAATATACAATCACTTTACTAGTTTTTTCATACTTTAAAAATATAACTTTGAAATGGCACCAAAGCGAGAAAATATCCGAACTAATCATGGTCATGGAGCTAATTTCTCACCTCGCTCTATGGTTAATACTGACCTAAATTATTTTTATGATATGCATGATCCCCTAAAAACCCCACACTTTCAAACGCATTCTTCCCATCCTAGTGCTAATATCTCTGGTAGTACTAGTGATGGTATTAAGAGTATGGATAAAGCATCTTGGGCATGTGGAAACTTTATTAAGAATCTTGATGAGAATTCTGCTAAGTCTTATAAGTCTGGAGAAAAAATTGTGGCAGTAGGGGTATGTCAAGACACTTAGCTAGACATCCACAGAAGAATTATGTATTTTCAATCTATTTTCAAGAACACTGCTGTAACTAAAGAAAGTATGTTAGAGTGTATGTATGATTTTCAAATTTAAAATAAAATTATGTATATTTCTTTTGATAAGGCATCCACAAATAAGAGATCTATTGAGTATCTTAAAAATGATTCCAACTTTGTCTTTCCTAAAATGTTTCATGCTAAATATGTATGTATAATTCAATTGGTTGCAAAATATGAAATAAGCGTAGTTAAGGAATATATCAATCTTATTAAAAAAACATCCTCTTATGCTCCACATCGGGTCCTTAAAAAAACTAGAAATAAATTATTAAGGCTACTATAAATTCATACAAAGAACTAGTTTTAAATGTAAAAACTAGATGAAACTCTACATATTATCTTCTTTCACGTACTTATACGTATAAATACGATATTATTACGCTTTAGACATAATCCTCATACACCTCTTGAAAATCAAAGTGGATTTTATTGTGCTTCAATGTTAAGCTTCTTAAGTTTGTTTAAGGATTCAACTAGAACTCACTCCTAACATTCAATTGACCTTTTATAGAATTACTAATCTTGACATGCATATGGATAAATTTTGGATAAGAGAGTATGTCGCGATATGGTTCCCGGTATGGAAGAAATATTTATTAAATATTTTCATCATATACACTTATGCTATTGGGTGCACTTTTGATCCTTTTAAAAAACGATATAGTTTTTATTTTATAGCTAATTGTTTTTATAGAGCCATACAATTTCATGATGTTACCTATAACCATGAAGTATATGATTTGATGATATTGACAGACGGTGGACTTACAATACACGGTTAAACGAATAATATTGACAGACGATGAGTGCTTGTTGCAATCAAAGGCTGGATTGCGACGTATCAAAGGATACAAGACGAATAATATAAAATAGAAGAGAGTCGAAGGGATATTTTTTATGAATTTCCAGATGATGTTGAATAAAATCTTGAACGAGATCTTATGACGGAAGCTTTTGCAGGATTTGTTGATAAAGATTTTGATGAGCATCACAAAACTTAGCTAGGTGAATAACACTTATAATAGAGGTTATGATATAGTTCAATTTGAGAAAAATTATACAAGTAGTGGCCAGCAAGAGTATAAATTGGGAAATGCTTAAATTAATAAAATTTATTTATTATTATTCAAATATCATAATTTAAGAACTTATCATAATTGTTTTACCACTCATAAAATAAACAAAATATAAAACCTTATAGTATAACAAAATTATAAGACTATAAAAATTATTTTATCACGTGTAAGCAATGATCAAAATATAATAATAAAACTATAATAATCTTATAATAATTTTAAATTATAATATATAATTTATATTACAATTTGTTTATCAAACAATAACAACAATTATACTATGTGTTACAATAAAAATATAACAACACTCGTAGCACATTTAAATTATAACCAAACCATAATAATAACCAAAGTATAATAATAAAACTATGATAACCTTATACTAATTTTAAATTATAATATACAAAATATATAACTATTATATGTGTTATAAAAATAATATAACAAGACTTGTGGTAATTATAAATTATAATCAAACTATAGTAATACCAATAATTATTATTAAAATATAATAATAAAACTATCTCTATAAAATACAGTTGGTGATAACCATAATGTTAATCACGCCGTGTTCTATCATGACTATGACAGTCGTGACAGTTTATTCAATTGTGTTATACAGATCATTACTATGAATATCATGACAGCTCTGTCGTGATTCCGTCGTAACGTGTCAATTTAGACACTTTTAAATACAACCGTTCACGTGAATATGTATGGATAAACTAATCCACGATAGTTTTGGTGATTATAAACAAATGGAGACACTGTTGATTTTTTTTTTCTTAATATTTGTGGCCACGCCACCACGTATTTATGTTTGGTTAGGACTGAGATTTTTATTTATGGTAGTAATTGGTGAGGTAAATTTTAAAGAGGGTTGGAAATAATAAATTTATTTATGGAATTTGGTACTTTTTTATATTTAGAGATTACTTTCATAGGTAATATATTTTTATCTTCAATACATTTTTTAGGAGTGAACTCCTTATATAGTTGATACCTAGATCTTTGATATCCATACATTGAACTTAGACATAATTATGATTTCCTAAAGTCTTTTAGAGTTCAATCTCTTACATTTTATTTACAAGTAGTTACTTTTAACCCTCCACATTAATCCCTCATAGTAATGTTTATCAATTATCTAAAGTAATGGGGCTTGTCACATGGAAGTGATTTTGGGAAGATGCCATTATTTGCTTACTTTGTGAGTTTTGATTCTATCACATTTATACTCCTAGAAAGCTCTACTTTGAATTTTTTATGTTATTTTTTAATTTGTTCAAATTATACTCATCAGATTTATAAAGTATAATTTTAATGCATTCTTCTAAGATGTAGGTAATTTTGTTATAATTTCTCACACTTGAAATATTTATAAAAATACCACTTTCATGGATAAGAGCTTTCATGGATAAGAGCTTATTGATAATTATTTTTACCTCATGAACTCAGGGAAAATGTATTTTCCATCAACGAATTTAAAATCAAAATACTGTGACTTTAAGAATACTTTTTTAGATTCTTCTTTGGTTTTATACTTTTCTTCAAGTGCATTTTATATATACAAAATCTGTATTTGTGCATAAATCAGACGATTTGAAATAGCATTCAAGATATGTCCTAGGCATATAAGATTGTTCTCTTCTAGCTTATGCCTTTTATAGAGTGTGCCTCTTCGTCCTTATTTCTTCGGTATTTTTATCGGTAGCTTTATATATTCTACCGGTTTGGATAACGAATGTAATGGACTTTGAATGTAGTAAATAATAAGGTTGTTATTTTGTCTTGCCAACAGAAAATATTTGAACCGTCATAACGGACCAATCGAATAAGCTATTGGTTCATCAATTTAATTGTAGTCATGGTTATTTCCTATATTATGATAAATATTAATTTTTATTGTTAGAAAATACTCTCGGAAACATAAAACTTACAATATCTACGTGATAAATGTTTTGCCAGAAAGTCACATGAAATTTTCTAGAAACAAAGCACGAGTCGGACATGTAAAATTTTGTGCTTTTTAAAAAAAATAAAATTTCGATCACTTAATTGCTTAGATCATCTTACAATTTTTTATGATATATAGAAATATTTGTAACTTTTTATAAAAAAAATGGTATATCAAATATCAATTTTGACAAAGTAAGATAAATGAGAGATTTTTGTTCTTGAGATGGTTTTAAAAGATTTTCAGAATGTGTGTTTTCTAATATTGAAACGAAACACCTACCTATTTATTAAAGTATCAAACTCTTTCAAAGATTTTTAATTATTTAAAAACCTTGAGGTAGAGTCATAACTTTTCAAGAAACATTTTATTTAGAGAACCAATGTTTCGCAAAGACATATTGTTTGAAGTTAGATGTGATCCGTGATTACGAAAAACTTTTAAAACTTTGAAAATAACTCAAACAACCAATATTTAAAAAGAATTATTTCTAAGCTGATTGCGGCGGACACAAATTCATTGCGATAGCACCGAGTCCAAGTTCTGGTAAGTTAGCCTTCCAACTTCACCATGATCAGCCATTTGGCTCATTGTGATGAAGTCTACTTCGCCGTGATTAATCGCAGTGAGCATTGGGTTAAATTTCTAGTAGATTGACCTACTTACTTCATTCTAATAAGTTATTTAGCTCACTTCGGTGAAATCCATTTCACTTAAATCTATTTCACTTAGGAGGTGTTTCCAACCTTAATTATTTGTTCTTCAAACCAACCTTATTTAATCAGCACTTCACCTAAATAACTTGATTATCATATCTTTTTCAAATGAAAAAACTTTACCTATCTATATATATATATGCACACGACCTAAAAAGATTCGGTTCAGTTTTAATCTACTTCCACTATCAAATTTAAAACATATTTATATATGTAATTATACCACTAATACAATATCTTATTATTTATTTCAAAATAATCAATAAAATAAAACATATTTAACGATAAAATAATTTTTGTTCAAACACTCAAACTCATCATCAAGAGACACGAGCTCCTCAATGTACCATGTAAATTATCATCATAAATAAAAAAAATTCATCATCTACTCATCGGCATCATCATATAGTATATGCAAATATTAAAAATAAAATAATATATTGGATACATTATACATTCTTACCATTTATGCGATATGTTTCTCCATATTTCTATCGTAGTTCAGTTTACAACGAGCAAAATTTATTTTGATGAGGTGATATATATTTGATAGGCAATTCAGACTAAATGTCAATATTCGTTCTATTATTTATTTTTATTATTTAAATATAATTAATTCTATTTTTATTTTTTTGTTTAAATAGATTTTGGACCTTAGTCTTGGGTAATTAGAAGTTGACCCATAAACTCGGTTCGACCTAGTAGGTCCACTAAGGTGATTCAGCCGATAAAAAGCTTTAGGGAATATTTAATGAGGATGAAGCATTTACTGCTAAAATAAAACGTTCTCACTCTAAACATTCACTTAAGAAGCTAATTTATATCTTTACTCTCTACTAAAAATTAACATATCTTTTCTACTTTACCGAATAGCCCCTCAAATTAAATTTATCCATATCAAATTGGCAACCACAATGGGAGGCTCTCAAAGGTACCTAGATAACGAAATCAAGAACCTAACATACAAAAATTTCCTTTCGGAACCCTACGAATCATGAATCCTCAAATGGAAATAGATCATATCCCAGAGAATGAGGTAGTTACGATCGAAGAAGATTATCTCCAGAAACCACATATAAATGATGAGAGCCATGAAAGGGTTCTCATGCGAGAGGAGCGAGACTGGTTACGATGAGAAATTGAGGTGTGGAGCTCTCAAAGAGAAGTTGAGATTGATTTTAAGGGTTAGGTTTAACCAGATGACCAACAGTATGATTGAGAAGAGGGTGATTCCCAACATAGTCTGAAAAAACACAAAGATGACCACTTTCGATTTTTTTTATAAAACCTCAAAAATGAGCATAAAATCAAGGATTGTTCTAGTTCTTTTAAATATAATAAAGGTTCAACTTCTGAGTCTGAAGTATCCTCATCTACTTTGAGTAGTGATCAGTGTCATAAGAAAAGAAATAGTCACCATTGAGAGTGTAGGTCAAAGAAATTTTCAAACCAACATCACAAGTCGAGCAAACAAAATTCTTCGAGTAAAAAGAAGCACCAAAAGAATAAAGAAAATAAGAAATAATGTTAGGAAAAGGTGAAGGGATGAGGAGATCATAGTATGGACGAGCTGGTGAGTGATCATTTTACTATCTAATCCCAACCAGGCATACTTTCCACATCCAATGAAGATCATCAGTTTAACCAAGGGCATAATTGCAGACAATCACCTTTATCTACCAAAATTTTGTCCGATCATTTACCTAGACCATTTAATATCAAAGACCTGGATAACCACCTCGAACAATTCAAAACTTTCATGATGAACTTTGACAATGATTAGAAGTTGTTGTGCATGATATTTTCTAAAACCTTTGAGGAGAGTGCCTTAAAGTGGTAAAACCCACTTCCGCATGTGTCAATAAAAAACTTTGATATGGTCTGGATGGATTTCCAAAGATAGTTTGTGGGAAGCAAAGAGCTTAGAGGGAATTGTGACACGATAATCTATTGTCAGTAGGTTGTTGGAAAAAATTCGAAGGACTATACCAAAGGTTTTGTAAAAACTAAAGATAACTTGTAAGACTGTTTCGAACAAGTAGCCATAGTTTCTTCAGAAAGAGCTTCTACCTAAGGAATTAACTGATATTGAAATATTAACTCGGGAAGGTCTATTATCCCAAGTTGGGAAACATATTACAGTATTAAAAAATAAGATATTGAAGCTTCCTATTTAGTTTAGGAGTAGTTCTTCAGCCTCTCAGCAGCAAAATATAGCCAGTTATCCCATCGACTTAAGGATAATTATTACTCTCAAGGCCAACAATCTATACCTAGAGAAAATCAGTGGGTACGACCTGATTATTTCATATAATTAACTTAAAATATTACAAGCATTTATGAGAAGTCAAAGGATTTTTTACGGTTCCGAAGGCCACCACCCATTCAAACTCCAAGGGTGAATCGGAGCATCCAATTTTGTAGGTATCATAATGATGTGGGGCATGATACCAAATATTGCATTGCTTTAAAGCAAGAAATCTGAAATTTAACTGAGAAAGGAAAATTAACCACTTTTTTTAAAGCCTAAGTGGGAAATAGATCGCTACCGAACATGAGTAGGACACAAGTGGGACAATATACTATTCGAAGAGAAGCATCGAAGTGGCACTTAAACCAGAAAATACCATGGTAATTGCTTAATAGTATAATGAGTTTGATACGGATTGCGAGTGTTTTGATCCGATCTGGATCGAATTCAGATAATGATGATATGTGAAAAGAAGAGAAAGGTCTCTGAATTATGTCAATTCTTTGATTCATTGACCATTTTCAGAGGGGATACTATGACAACCCCCTTCAAGTTGTTTTCGAAAATGACATGTAGTTAGCTTGATTAACCAGCTAGAAAATAAAATGTCTACTTATCTGTATCAAGATCCGGTGTCATTTATTGTATTTTGATTGACACAAACAACTCTAGTAATGTTTTATTTTTATCCACTTATAAGCTAATGAAAAACCCGATCGTCATTCTTCGATCAAATAATACTATAATGAGATTTACAGGGAGCTTCACTGATTTGTTTGGGGAGTTGAAGGTGAAATGTCCTTGGAAAATGACCATTTAAAAAATAGCGATAGTACTTTTTATGGTGGTTGATGGTCCAACTCTTTATAATGCTATCTTTGGTAGATCATGTTTATCAAAGAAGCATGATGTTGCATCAACAGTTCACCAATTCTTAAAGTACGCAGCCAGAGGCCATGTAGGAGTTGTTCGAAATAGCCAAAAAGTGGCTGGAGAATACTATATAACTGCTCTTGTCCCAAAAATGTTGGAGAATGTGGCATCCAAAAAGTAATATTAATTATTAGAGTCATCTTTGGATTCAAGAAAAATCGATGATCCAAGAGAAACTCATAATGCGGCTATTCTAGATGAAGATGTTGACTTATACACAATTCTGGATGGAATATATGTAAGGATTGTAGTCAAATTACCGTTAAAAATAATGGAATAATTGTTATCATTCTTATCAAAGAATTTTCATGTGTGTGCTTGGTGTACTGAGGATGTAACATGTGTACCTGCAAGCATGATTTGTCACAAGCTGGCTATACAATCCGACTTGGGCCCTGTCATATAGAAATGAATGACATTTTGTAAAACAATCTAAAGCCATTGTTAAATAGGTAGATCGACTGACAAAATTTGAGCATATTTATGAATTTCAGTACCCACTATGGACCGCTAATCCAGTGCTTGTGAAAAAAAGAATAGAAAATGGCATATGTGTATTGATTTTACAGACCTAAAAAAAGAATCTTTGAAGGATCCTTAAACCATGTCTTTCAGATACATCAGTTAATAGATTCTACTTCTGGTAACAAGCTACTATCATTCATGGATGCGTTTTCTGGATAAAATCAGATACACATGCATATGAAGGATCAAAACCACATTACAATTATTACAAACAAGGGTATGCATTTTAATAAGGTTATGCCATTCAGTTTCAAAAAATGTTTTTTAACTTGAAGTTAAATCTGGAGAAGTGTACATTCGGAGTACGATTCAGAAAGTTTTTGGGGTATATTATATGTGAAAAGATGATTTAAGTTGACCAAGTACAGATATGTACATTACTTACTATGAGCCTCCTAGATCCACCAAAGAGGTCCAAATATTAACCGAATAGTTGGTTGCATTAAACAGATTTATAACAAGGTCAGCTTATTAGTGTGCACCATTTTTCCAATTATTAAGGAATGCTAAGAAATTTAATCGGTCTCCAAATTGTGTTGAGGAATTTGTTAAGATCAAATAACATTTCTCTTCACCAAAAATATTATCCAAGCCACTAATGGTGGAAATGCTCTACATTTACTTGGCAGTATTCGACTATGAGTGTAGTTTTGGTTTGGGAAGTTGATAGTTACTCGCGCCACATTTCTAATGTTAGCAAGAGTTTGTTAGATGATGAAAAAGGGTATTTTGAAAACGTTAGATGTATCAGGTCGGATGACCAAGTGGTCTGTGAAGTAGGGGAATTATGATATTGATTTTACTCCTCAAACTGCAATCAAGGCACAAGCTGTAGCAAACCTTTTGGTTGAACTTCATTCAGAACGACCATATATGGAATCCTTTATTGTAAAACCTATGAAAGAATGGTTAGTTTGAATAGATGAGGGTCTAACATGTTAGGTTGTGGGGCGGGAATTTATTTTTTTATCTCCCTTCAGAGATTCAATAGACCAAGCAATATACTTTGGTATTAAGGTATCAAACAAATAGGTTGAGTCTGAGGTAACACTAGTTGGGCTAAGACTTGCCCAAATATGTGGTGTCAAAAGAGTTTTATTGATAAATGATTCGTAGTTACTCATACATCATGCTAAGGCCAATATGAAGCAAGAAAAGAGCAGTTGGTAGAGTATTTACAGTTATTGAAGGAAACATCAGCCTTTTTCAACTATATGGAGTATGAGCATGCACTACGAGCTGAATATTCGATGGTTGATTCCTTAGCTACTATTGCTTACTTGGACACATATCCATGGATCTTAATACAAGATTGACCTTTGATATTATACTTTGAAGTTGGATGAGTACTGAATTGTTTTTTCAAGTATCAACAATAACAAATAGGGATTGGAAGCATGCAATCAAAGAGTTTATTTCTAAAGAAAGTTTTCCCATTGATAAAGTATTGGCTAAAAAGTTGAGGTTAAATGACGTGGTTTTTTAGTCTTGAGAGATGTCCTTTATAAGAAATCCTTTAGCATGTGGATATGATTAGTCTCAGTTGGATAATGAGGAAGACTCTGCCCATTGTGGCTACAAAATTTTAACCATAAGGGTTTTATTGGCATGACATTATTGGCCTTCCATCATGGTAGATGCTAAACATCTAGTAAAATGATGTGATTCATGCCAAAGGTTTACAAATGCAATACATGTTTCAGCAATCCGACTAGAATCAATATCTGAGGCGACAACTTTTGATAGGTGGGGGCTTGATTTAGTAGGACCCTTACCAATGGCATCCGGAGGTTGTCGAACTATTATATTATTAGTTGATTATTTTTCTAAATGGGTAGAAGCATAGTTGTCACGTGGCGGTCTTGGGGAGGCGATATCGCCTCAAGGTGGGGTGTGAAGAGGCCCTTAACGCGGCGCTCACCGTGGCAGTCGTGGCGATGCGCTAAGAGTAATATTTTTTTAACTAAAAAAATAAAAAACCTAAAATTAAGTTTTGGAAAGATGAAAATATTTTGGAAGGAGTTGATGTTGGAGCTGGTGAGGTCGATGAAGTAGACTACAATCTCCGGTCGAAGAATCCATCGTCTTTAGCGGCTCGCATAAGAAATCAGAGGCTTGTTGATGAAGACTTTGAAGAAGAAGATACTCTATTATAGGATATAAATGGAGAACATGGTGGAGACGAGAGGTGTGAAGATGTTGTCTCAGACGATGATGTATTTTAGTTTATGTTTGTCATTTGACTCTGATGTTTTAAGAATGATGCGATTGAATGTTTTATAATTGGATCTTTTAGTCTATGTGATTGGATGTTTAAGTTATTATTGTTAGTTTAATATCTAAATAGTAGTATTTAAATTACAGTTATGTGCAATAAAAATATTATTCAGGTAAGGGATCGCCGCATGTCATGTGGTCATCGGCTCATCGTTGTGGATTTTTTAGCCCTCTTCGCCACATACCGCTGCACGCCACTGATAAATGATAAGGGGGGATTCCCCCAAATAAGTACGAGCATGAGCAAGAGGATCACAAATTTGGATTAGAGTAAGCAATGAATAAAAGGACAAGCTCTACAATGTTAACGAGATCAAAGGCGAAGCGAGCTCGAAGACAAATACATCGTTGAAAAGCTCGAAGGAAGATTGATCTCAAAGGCAGATTGAGCTCAAAGCCATATTGAGCTCGAAGACAAGTGCAATGTTGATGAGCTCAAAGAGAGAGTAAGCTCGAAGACATCAAGGGAAGAGTTGATCGACCATATCAGGAGCGCAATGAACATATGATCAAGCCTTCAGTATGTAGGCCGACAGCTTCGGGCGGATCTGATTGTAATAGAGGTCTTCATTCTCCTGAGCTCGCTTGGTTTATGTTTGCTTCACCTTGTCGCGCAGTTCTCTGCTACAATTCTTACCCCTGCTCTCGCCTCCACCTTCTTGTTTGTCACCTCGTTTGGACGAACGATCCATTCTGTTAACTTTGCTCGCCTCTGGTCCAGACGGTTGATGGGTCTTGCTTGTTCCCTTGACCTTAGCGGTCAGAGCGCGAATAGCTTTGTTCATTCCCGCCGTAGTGGCGTGCATGACTTGTTCCCTCGCATCTCGTTCAAACGCTATTTTCAATTGTTCCTCCTGGAGGTTATGGATTCTTTGTTCTAGTTGGAGAACCACCGAATCATCTGCCGGTATGGCTTCCCTCTTGAGCAGCTATTTAATCGCGTTTAAAGAGTAGCCCAGATCGGGTTAAAGTATACATTAGACTTAGCGTTTTCTTACTTGTTATGTAACACACGTTTTGACCCTTAAGTCAAACCATTTTAGTTACTTGTTCCATAATTATAGGGATAATGATTTTAGTGGGTTAGTGGCGCTAAAAGCGCAAACATATGTAACTGCCCACTAATTTGTACATTATAAATAGGGAGGACCTATCTATGAATAAATAGATATTTTTTCGGTTTATCTCTTTCTTGACTAAAATATTAGAGACTTTACTGTGGTAGAACTTGTTATTCCTGTAACAAATTTGGCACCGTCTGTGGGAATTTCTTAACCAATCACCATGGTAGTCACAAGGTCAGGAATCGAAAGAGAGAACCAGGAAACTAGCAAAACAACAACACACTTAGAAGAACTGTAAGTCAACTAGCAGGGCAGGACGTCCTACATTCCAGTCCCGTAGCTGATCAAAAGGGAAGCCATACCGGCAGATGATTCGGTGGTTCTCCAACTAGAACAAAGAATCCATAACCTTCAGGAGGAACAATTGAAAATAGCGTTTGAACGAGATGCGAGGGAACAAGTCATGCACGCCACTATGGCGGGAATGAACAAAGCTATTCGCGCTCTGACCGCTAAGGTCAAGGGAACAAGCAAGACCCATCAACCGTCTGGACCAGAGGCGAGCAAAGTTAACAGAATGGATCATTCGTCCAAACGAGGTGACAAACAAGAAGATGGAGGCGAGAGCAGGGGTAAGAATTGTAGCAGAGAACTGCGCGACAAGGTGAAGCAAACATAAACCAAGCGAGCTCAGGAGAATGAAGACCTCTATTACAATCAGATCCGCCCGAAGCTGTCGGCCTACATACTGAAGGAATCACCATTTTCTGAGAAAATCCTGGAAGCTCAGCTCCCGAGGAAGTTCGACCCATTCAGGATGGAAGCATATGATGAAACGGGGGATCCAGAGAGGTATTTGGAGCAGTTCAGAAACATGATGATGGACTTCAACCCCGATGATGCAATGTTATGCCGAGCACTATCTATAACCCTCAACAGCTTTCCAAAAGGATCCATCTATGATTTTACAGGACTGTGGAAAGCATTCAGGAAAAGGTTTGTTGGAAACAATGATCTTAAGCCCGAGTGGGACTCAATCATGGACCTTTATCAGCGCTGAGGTGAGTTTCTTAAAATTTATGTTAGAAAATTTGTTCATGTTATGAATGCTTTGCCGGATTTGGCCGAAAACATGTCGATGGCCTCCTTCAAACGGGGGCTTGACCAAAAAGGGGAGCTGTATGTAGATCTCATCAAGTTCCCAACTGAGAACATGGGGGACTTGCTTGCCAGAGCAGATACCTTTATCAGGGTTGATGACAACAAAAGAGGAGGATCACCTGAACGACGCGAGTCAGATTTCAAAGAGGGTGGAACAGAACGAAAAATAATTGAGGAGCAACCAATGAGGGATTATAACAGAAGATCCCAGCATCTCGATCAACCGAATAGTCATTTCACCTCGTTAACTGAGACCATCTCAGTGATTTATGAGCAAATAAAGGGGCGAACGAGGTACCAAGCTCCGCACACAATGAGCGCGCCAGGGTTCAAACGATCCAATAGATTTTACTGTGCATATCATCATGATCATGGACATTCAACGAGTGAGTACTGGAAATTAACGGAAGAGATTCAACGCTTGATAGACAATGGCGAACTGATCCAGTATATCAAACGATATCAACCAGATCGACGCAAGGAAGTTTGTTCTCCAAACACTGACAAACCGGCTACTGGAGAAGAACCAGAGGCAAACAAGCAACAATGGTTACTGACCATATCAGGGGGGACTCGGTTGTAGGTCAAGGGTCTACTCAAAACAAACGAGCTAAAAATGAGTTCGACGTGTATGAAATAGATGCAAATTCTTATCGAAACTACATGGACCCAGTAGCCGACCTTATATTCAATGATGATGACTTCAGAGGAGTCATTTTACCACATGAAGACGCTTTGACTATTCACTTAGATATTGGAGGGGTAATGGTAACAAGAGTACTGGTTGATGGAGGAAGCTCGACAAATATTATTTTCAAAAGCAGCTTTGATCGTATGCAGAACGTGCCACAATACCGACCTAATCAGTGGACATTGGTCGGTTACGAAGGAAAAACCTCTCAATGTGTTGGGGAGGTGTAGCTGTTAGTAAAGGTTGGTCACGGAGCTACGAAGAAGGAACTAGACACGTTGTTCTTAATTTCCAATGCGCCGAGCCCTTACTATGCCATTATTGGACGACCATTGTTGCATAGGATGGAAGTGACGCCGTGTACATTTCGACAGTGCATCAAATATCCAATAGGCAGCTTAGTAGGAAAAATACAGGGCAACAAAAGGACTGCGCGAACGTGTTATGTAATTGCGTCGGACCCGTTCAAACCTCTCCAATAGCAATTAAATGGCGAGGGGGACGTTACACCAACAACTTTAGATCTAACCTTGCCAGACCCAGTGGATGATTCAAGTAAGAATGAGGATTCAACTACTACAGATACTACAACAGTGAATACGATCATAGCTGACAGTAGAATGCTTCGATTGGGAAAGGATCTGTCCTAGGACTCAAATGTACGTTTCATAGCTTTATTAGCAAAACATTTAGATGTGTTTGCTTGTGAGGCAACTGATATATTGGGAGTAAGACCTTTGATCATAAGCCATGAATTAGCTATCAACCCTTGTGTCAAACCGGTGCGACAGAAACGCAGGGCTTTTTCAACTGAAAAGCAGGCTGCTATATTGGCTGAGGTAAACAAGCTAAGCCGGTTGGGGCATATCCGAAAAGCAAGGTACCCAGTCTGGATAGCTAACCCGGTTCTGGTAAAAAAGAAGAGCGGACAGTGGAGAATATGCGTGGACTTTACCGATTTAAACCAAGCATGCCCCAAGGATGATTTCCCGTTACCAAGGATAGATCGGCTAGTCTATTCGGCCTGGGTTGCGAATTTTTATCCTTTATGGATGCGTACTTGGGGTATAATAAGATCCACATGCACCCATCCGATTAGGAACACACAGCCTTTCAAACCGAGAGGGGTCTCTATTGTTAAACAGTTATGCCTTTTGGGTTAAAAAATGCATGATCAACATATCAACGACTGATAAAGCACATTTTGCAAGATCATTTGGGACAACATTTAGAGGCATACATTGACGATATGATCATTAAAATCTATGAAGAAGAGCAGCACCTCAACACATTACAGGTCGTTTTCGATTTATTACGCAAATTTAATCTTAAGCTTAACTCGGATAAGTGTTCGTTTGGTGTTGCTAAAGGCAAGTTTTTGGGTTATGTGGTAAGTCAAAAAGTTATTGAGGCGGATCCCGTCCAACTAAACGCGATTTTACAGATGGAACCACCAAAGAATGTTAGAGTAGTGCAGTGTCTTACATGAAGGTTAGCAGCCCTTTCGAGGTTTATCTCCCGCACATCAGACAAGAGACATCACTTTTTCGAAGTATTGTGGGGTGCTAAGAAGTTCTCCTGGACAGAAAAGTGTGACAAAGCTTTCGTCGATCTCAAGCAGTACCTCACCTCTCCTGAGATTTTGTCTACTCCTGCTCTTGAAGAGCCCCTATTTATTTATCTGGCAGTATCATCATTTGATGTTAGCTCGGGTCTCTTGCGTGACCAGAAAGGGAAACAACACCCTATCTATTACACGAGAAAAACGTTAACAGATGCATAGAAGAGATATCTAAACCTCAAAAAACTCATTTTGAGTTTGGTTGTTGCAGCTCGACGAATGAGGCCATATTTTCAAGGGCATCTAATTATGGTGCGAACAATATTTACTCTACGAACAGTATTGCAGAAGCCCGATATTATGGCACAAGTTGTCTAAGCTATGCAATGAGCCCTACTGAGCTCGGGGGTGTAAGGATCTCCAGAAAGATCAGCAAACACATATTCCACAATTGACAACATGCGTTTATAGCAATAACTAATTCATAGAAGATAAATCATACATCAATTCAAACACATTCTTTAAATAAATAAACCCAAGTGTTTCAACTTTAAACAACAACAACAAGGAAATTGGTCCAACAGAACAACAAAAGCAACTATTCATTACTTAGCACTATTGGGTGGCAATAGCTTGGAAGGATCAACAGAAGTATTAGCTTTTGTGTTCGCCCGAGGGGTTAAGTTCGAGCTCAGTATAGAAGATTCGATTAGATGGGCAAAGGATCCCAGGTTCATGCCAGGATTCAAGGTTATTATCTCTGCAATAACATTCTTGTTTTCCTTGGCTATCATCTCTGTAGCAATTGTAAACACCTGTGTCTCCCTTTCTTGAGCAGCTGCTTCTACTTTTTCCTGTCACTGTTGCCGCTCTCGTTCGAGCTGTGCACGTTCCTCCTTTACTTGTTTGCTCAATTTACTCACCTCAACAGTTAAAGCTGCAATTTGGTCCGCCTGTTCCTCCACCCTACTTGTTCCTCCTTTCCAACAAGTTTGCGTTCTGCGCGTGCAGCTCGTCATTCCTCTTTAATAGATTTTCGTTTTGGTTTACCACTAACTTGTGGCTCTCGGATACAGTCGCTAGCCTCTGGTCGCTGCATTTCACAGTCTCTTGCAAGGAGGAAACTACTTTCTCCAGTTTGGCTTTTGCTTCAATGGCCTCATGCTTGAAGTTATTAGCTGAGGTATAAGCATACCTTAAGCGAATAACATCAGCAGTGCTATGTTTAGCTGAGTAAAAAACCATGCCTTATGCTTTCCATTTCTCCATGGTGGTCACTTCAGCAGGGGACATATTTCGATAACCCAACACAAAGGAATTATGGTGCAGCTGTATATAAACAAGAAAGTTAAATACCCTTAAATATTTAACTTAACATGTTCAGATCTTAGGGTTCTTACCTCGATCGACAACTCTACTTGCCTTTACAAGATATCCGGAATCGAAATTTTTTCGCAGTACGACAAGTCAGGGATCCTGCGAAGTTTCTCAAACATGTAGGAAGAGGGACGAGGAATGTTGACCTTTGGACTCTCCTCCACAGGCGCCCTTTGTTGGTTGGACTCAGCTCCTTTGTCACCTTCCTTGCTCTTCTCAGTAGCTTCTACTGAGGGTGCTAGATTTTCCACAGAAGAACTAAGCACCAGCTGCTTTGTTTTCTCTGTGCAAGCTGAGGGCGCAATTTTCTTTTTCTGAGCACCATCCTCATTTTATGCTCCCTCCTCCACTAGATCGATTACCACCTCAGCAGCTTGTGGATTTTGTTCCTCACCAACTTGTGTTGTTGGGTTGGGAGGACGTGCTATTTCCTCGGAAGTAGCTTCAACATCATCATCCTCTTCATCTCTAAGTTGTAGTCTCCTCGTGCTTAAAGGAACAACATCCATAATCACCTTTACTTTTTGTTCCTCCGTGTATCAAGTACACCAGAGAGGGTCTCCTCGTAGTCTCCCCGTTGTTCTTCTCTTTAAAATTTTGCTCTAAAAGCGATCTGATGTGATCCATAGTATCTTTTGAACCGTCTGTCATTTTCACTTTTCCTTCTTTTGTGATTATGAGCTCTGGAATCGACCACAAACCTGATTTCAAGTAATTGTACCGTGTGAACAGTCTCTTAGGATCTTGTTGCCAAGCTTCAAAAGCTAAGCTACTGACTCTAATCAAATGGTTTATGTATTTCAGCGATCTCCCTTCTTTCCACCAGCTCTGATTGGACAGTTCACCTGAAAGAAAGACAGATACAATATTATAGAAGAGGACGTGCAAATTTTTATCTCCTACAAGCTAACAATAGTTACAAGTTTTCTTCTTCTTTCTTTCTAGCTAAAGGTTTAAGGTGGGGGTTATATGTTCCCAGTTACCTGACACAAAGACGAATGAGTTTTTCCAGCTCCTATCAGAGGAAGGGAGTTCAACAATTTTCTTAATCCCTTTAAAGTGTGTATAAAAGAAAGAGGTTTTGGCCAATTTGGTTACATCAGTACCGGATAGTAGGTCTGTCAAGCATATTTCAGTACTAAGCAAGCGTGAGCTGAGCACCACACTAAGAAATGACATCTAACCATTTGCAGACATTTGAGTAGGAGAGATACCGAGCACACTAAAATAATCGCGAATGAGTTCGAACAACGGCAACCTCAGCCCCTAGTCAAATAAGGTAGTAAAAATGCAGTTCTTTGTATCTTATGTATGATAGGGATGTTCACCTATATTCGGAGCCCTAATAGTCACATCCTCATGGATGCTACATCTGTCCCTGCGGATGGAAATTCCATCGTCGTCTAAATTAGTTTACTTAAGGGGCTATTTGAGAGAAATAGTTTTCTAAATCGTTGATATCTTCACATAAGGGCTCTATAATTTTGTCGGCTTTAGTCTTTGTTGCCCTTTTTGGTGCCATGGTTTTTCTACACACTGCAATTAGGTAAGGATATAAATCAGAATGATTAAAGCTAGTGAGGGCAAGTGATTCGATTTTGGGAAACGCCTACTGATAGAAGTTCGAAACCTTAAATCTAGGGTTCTCTCAAACGTTCAACGAGAAGTGTTTATTTGATAAGAAATAAGTTACCTGGGTAATGTTGAAGAAGATGATAGAAGCGCCTTGGTTAAAGATAGAGAGAGTTTTCCAGCAAAGTTGAAACGATTTTTTTTTGAATTTGGTGATTTTTTCTAACAAAGGAATACAGTAAGTGTCTGAGTGACTATACGCTTTTCCAATTAGTTGTGTGATGTCATTAATTGTTTGAAAGTTGTGCCAAAAAACTGAATCGCCAAATGGTTTCTCCAAGAAACGGTGATGTTAGAGTTGATGAGTCTGAATTCTGCATGCTCCCCGGACACGGACAGATCGGTCCAAGGCCTCCGGACCGGACATACCACTTCGAACGCTCTGACCATAGGACTGTTCGAACTATGACAAAAGTACTAAAAAACCTAAACACTACTTGACTAAGCTACTTGCTCTCTTACTTAAAGCTCATGGGTCTTTGAACATGACCCGGGTCCATTAAACATGACCCAAAAGCCCATAAGGGCCCAAACATCAGGGTATAAATACCCAACCACCTGCATTAAGGGTGGGTAATGAGAATTAACTGCTACTAGCCAGCTTAATTATCTCTCTACTCTCTACACTAAATACATAACACCCACATACTACTGTTAAACACCAACCAAATTACAAGCCTACCCTCAGGCGATAATTATCCACACCAAATTGGCGACCACAGTGGAAGGAGAAGGTGCCTGAATCAAGCATTCAAAACCAGCTAAGAAAATCTGTCCGAATGAATCCGGACAATCCAGAAGTACCACCAGCTCTGCTCGAAGTGGTGGGAGAGAACGATGAGTACACTATCGAAGAGCGTGATAGGCTAAAAGGTGAAATAGAAGCTCTGAGGGCCGAAAAGGCTAAGATGGGCCTGAAAGAAAAGTCCAAAGCATCAGCTGCTCATCACACCGATAACCCCAGAGAGCATGAGTCTTCGAAGACTCATGTGAGCGCCAAAAAGACTCATGCCAGTTCCAAAAAGTCTCACCAGTCTAAGCCAGTGGAGAGTTCTGACTCAAGTTCAGAATCTTCTTATAGCTCTTCGGACAGTGAGGGAGTTGAAAAATCCTTGTCCTCTAGCAGCGATGAGGGTCGAACTAGAAAGAAGCAAAAGCAAATTAAAAAATATTCAAGAAAAAGGGATAGACAAGAGAAGATGAAGAGGCATATTGGTAAAGGATCATCTCATAGCCGGAAGCATGTGGACCGGATGCTGATGGATCCCTTCGCTTTTCACGATGAACCAGGTATCTTTGCAACTCCCAATGAGGGTACGGTGTTCAGTCGTGGAAGAAACTGGAGGCAATCTCCATTGTCTTCTAAAATTCTGTCCGGAAACCTCCCTAAGAGGTTTGATAGCACCAAAATAGAGAAGTACGATGGCAGTACTGATCCGGACAACCATCTGGAGCAATTTAAGAACTTCATGATGAACTTTGACGATGATGATAAACTACTTTGTAGGGCATTCTCCTAATCATTTACGGGGAGTGCTCTAAAATGGTACACCAGCCTGCCTCAGGGTTGTATTAAAGACTTCGATACTTTTTGGGTAGCCTTTCGAAGGCAGTTCGTAGGGAGTAAAGAGCTAAAGGGCAATGGAGACACAATAATCCATTGTGCCCAGGAACCAAATGAGTCCTTGAAAGAATATATAAGCCATTTTGTGAACACCAAGAATGGATTGGCTGATTGCTTCGAACAGGTAGCAATAGCATCCCTAAGACAGGGTTTGAACCCAAGCAATCTAGCTGATTCAGTGACCAGAAAGAAGGCCTTGACATGGGGAGGGTTGCTGAATCAGGTTGGAAAACAAATAAACGTTGATGAAACAAAGAAAACCAGGGTGCACAGGCAGGTGAGGTCTACCCCAGTGGCACCAAATCTCAATCAGAATCAATCCGGAAATAAAGCAAGAGAGACCGGACAGGGGCATGGCAGGGAAAAAGCTCAGTCTCAGCCGGCTGCTCCTGCTCAAAGTTAGCAAATCCAGAAACAAGAGAGGGCCATGGGTGCAACTGGAGTGGTTCGCAGAGTTGAAAGAAAGTGTGGCCACTATTTTTGATAAAACAAAGGAGGAGGTGCATTACCGGAGACCGGCCACATTGCAGTCTCCCAGAGAGCATCGTAATAACTCTTTTTGCCAGTATCACAACGATATTGGTCATACCACTGATGATTGCATAGCATTGAAACAAGAAGTTCAGAACTTGATTGAGAGGGGAAAGCTAAGGGCTTACGTGAAGAGAAGAGGAGGTAACATGCCTGACAACACTCACCGGGTTGGTCCAAGTAATGCTGCTCCGGAGGGAGCCATGGTTATAATTGAAAGGTTTGACGTGGAATCTGAATACTTGGATCCTGATCCAACTTGAAACAAAGTAGGTACAGTTGAGGAATGTTCTAGGTCGGTCTCCGGACTCATTAATTTTTTTGAGTCACTTACAATTTTTGGAGGGGACACTATGACAGCTCCTACTGCTTCTTCGAGGAAGAGGCACGTGCATACTTTAGCCTCCCAGCTAGAAGGAGGCATGACTTCCTATCAGTCACAAAGCTCATTCCCCTTCATTATTTTTTATGAAGATGATTTAAGAGGCATTGCTGGCCCTCATGAGGATGCTGTTGTCATAGGAGCATCTATAGGGGGAAATGACATAAGACGAATCCTGGTGGATACTGGAAGCTCAGCCAATATCCTTTTCTTAACCACATACAAAAGAATGAAAAATCCAGCTGTAATTCAAAGTTCGGACAGATCAATCGTGGGCTTTACTGGCAGCTCAGCAGATGTGATCGGAGAATTCGAAAAAGAAGTTCTATTGGGCAAAGGCCCTTTCAAGAAAATGGTTAGAATACTCTTTATTGTGGTGGATTGTCCCACTTGCTATTGATGAGTCCGAATTCAGCATGCTCCCCGGAAGGGCAAATCAGCCTAAGTCTCTCCGAATACCGGACAGGCTACAAGCACATAAATCGGACAGATCATTCGGACCGGACAGATCACTTCGAACACTGTAAACTTAAGGCTGTTCGAACTATGACTAAAGTACTAAAAAACCTAAACACTTCCTGACTAAGCTACCTGCCCTCCTGCTTAGAACTCATGGGTCTTTAAACATGACCCGGGTCCATTAAACATGACCCGAAAGCCCATAAAGGCCCAAACATCATACTATAAATACCCAACCACCAGCATTAACTATGGGTAATGAAACTTAATTGTTACCAAGCTGCTTAATTCTCTCACCACCGTTAAACACCCTTACACCACCTTTAAACACCCTTACACCACCGTTAAACACCCTTACACCACCTTGAAACTCCACTTAAAATTACTAGCCTACTCTTAGGCGATTATTATCCACACCAGCTATAATGCTATTCTAGGGAGGTCTTGGCTCTCTAGGATGCATGCAGTGGCTTCAACAGTCCACCAGTGCTTAAAGTATGTTGTTCAGGGACAGGTTGGAGTCGTCCGGAGCAGCCAAAAGATTGCAAGAGAATGTTATGCCACCGCCCTGGCTCCTCGAACGTTGGGGGCAGTCCGTATTAACAAGCAATAGCAATTTGAGGGCCTTTCTGGGGGTGAGGGTGAAATTGATGACCCCAGAAAGACCCCTGGAGTATTGATACCAGTCGAATAGGTAGAAACACACTGTCTGGAAGAAGGAAAAAGTGTCAAGATAGGGTCTAAGATGCCACCCATTTTGAAAAATGAAATGTTAAAGTTTTTGAAGAACCATCAGTACGTTTTTGCTTGGTGCAATGCTGATGTTACTGGGGTTCCATCAGAAGTGATATCACATCACCTATCCGTCCGGAGAGACGTAGCACCAGTGGTTCAAAAGAGAAGAGATTTTTCTAAGGAGAAGGCTGATGTCATTGTGCAAGAGGTTGACAGGCTCACAAAGATGGGGCACATCAAGGAGTCTCAATATCCTTTGTGGACTGCCAATCCGGTTCTGGTAAAAAAGAAAAATGGCAAGTGGCGCATGTGCATTGACTTCACAGATCTCAATAGAGCTTGCCCAAAATATTTGTATCCAGTCCCCCAGATTGATCAGTTAGTAGACTCCACCTCTGGGAACAAACTGCTTTCCTTTATGGATGCCTTCTCCGGATACAATCAGATTCAAGTAGATCCAAAGGATCAAGAGCATACCACATTTGTCACTGACAGAGGTCTTCATTGCTACAAGGTAATGCCCTTTGGTTTGAAAAATGCTGGGGCTACTTATCAAAGATTAGTCAACAAGGAATTTGTTGATCAAATTGGAAGAAATATGGAAGTGTACATTGATGACATGATGGTGAAGAGTGTGGATGAGCAGTTGCACTTGTCCGATCTCCAAGAAACTTTTGCCAACTTGGTAAAAGTAAATTTGAAATTAAACCCAGAAAAGTGTGTGTTCGAAGTGCAGTCCGGGAAGTTTCTGGGCTATATTATAAGTGAGCATGGAATACAACCCGACCCGGACCAGCTTAATGCCCTATTTCAGATGGAACCTCCTCGAAACATTAAAGAAGTACAGCGGTTAACGGGGAGATTAACTGCCTTAAACAGATTTATCTCAAGGTCTTCGGACAGGTGTGCACCTTTCTTTCAAACTTTGAAGGGTGCAAAGGGATTCGATTGGACCCCACAGTGTGATGAGGCTTTCAATGAGATCAAGAAGCACATGTCCTCCCCCAAAACTTTGTTTAATCCGGTTGATGGGGAGACACTCTTCGTATATTTGGCAGTTTCAAGTTGTGCCATTAGTGCTGTGTTGGTAAGGGAGGTCGATGGTCATCCCCATCCAGTGTACTACATCAGCAAAAGCTTGATAGATGTAGAAAGGCGTTACTTGAAACTTGAAAAATTAGTATTAGCCATGGTGATAGCTGCCAGGAAGATGAGGCCTTATTTTCAGGCTCATCCCATCATCGTCCAGACCTCTTTTCCCCTGAAGAATATCCTCCAAAAAGCAAACATTTCGAGCAGGATGACTAAGTGGTCAGTAGAGTTGGGGGACTTCGACATAGACTTTTCTCCCTGAACAGTAGTCAAGGCCCAAGCTGTGGCTGATTTTTTGGTTGAATTTCACTCCGACAGGGATTCAGAGCAAACTACTGACATAAAAGATAAAAAGGTTTGGGTCGTCCGAACAGATGGTGGATCTAGCACCATGGGATGTGATGCAGGGGTGTGTTTAACTTCCCCATATGGAGACAAAATGTACCAGGCTATTTGTTTTGCTTTCAGGGCATCTAATAACGAGTCTGAATACGAAGCAGCTATAGCTGGTTTAAAGTTAGCCTACATTTGTGGGGCTAAGAGGGTCAAGCTACTAAGTGATTTCCAGCTTCTGATCCATCATGCCCAAGGCCAATCTGAGGCTAAGAAGGAGCAACTTGTGAAATATTTATTCCTCTTAAAAAATGAAGCACTTAAGTTTAAAGGTATTGTCTATGAGCACATTCCCCGGGCAGAAAACGAGCTAGCAGACTCATTGGCAACCATAGCATATACAGAGTCATATCCATGGATCCATGTGCTCGAAATCCCCTCCATTCAACTTAGTAAGGGTAAAGAAGAGGAAATTTTTGAAATACAAGAGAAGCGACCTCAAGCCTGGAGGTTTCCTCTCCTGCAATATCTCTCCGATGGTATTGTGCCTCCGGATAAGTCGCTAGCCAGAACATTGAAACACAAGGCTCGTGGTTTCATCATATTGAGAGAAGTGTTGTATAAAAAATCTTATAGTAAACCTCTCCTGCGCTGTTTGGGGGATGAAGAGTCTCAAGTAGTCCTCTCTGAATTGCATGATGGTGAGGGATCAGCCCATTGTGGGTTTAGAGCTTTAACAAGAAAAGTTTTACTGTCCGGTTACTATTGGCCATCTATCATGAAAGATGCTAAGGAATTGGTAAGAAGGTGTGACCCATGCCACAGGTACAACAATGAAATTCATGTCCCAGCCATTCCTTTAGAGTCAATTTCTGAGCCTATTCCTTTTGCTTGATGGGGGTTGGATTTAGTAGGGCCTCTCCCTGTGGCGTCTGGAGGACGCAAAACTATAATTGTGGCCATAGACTACTTTTCAAAGTGGATTGAAGCAGCCCCTCTAGCAGGGACAACATCAAAAGCTGTTATAAAATTCATTCTATCCAACATCTGTTGCAGATTTGGTGTCCCACAAAAGATAACAACAGACAATGGGCCACAGTTCGACAATAGGGAAATGGAGAGCTTATGTACCTCAAGGGGTATACAACATTGTTTCTCTTCACCTTTCCACCCAGAAGCAAATGGGCAAGTTGAAGTGGCTAATAGAATTATACTGTCTGATTTAAAGAAGAATTTGGAAGGGGCTGCTGGGAAGTGGCCTAGTTATCTACAAGAGGTCTTGTAGGCCTACCAGACAACACCTGGGCCTGCAACACAAGAGTCACCCTTTGCTTTGGTCTATGGGATAGATGCAGTAGCTCTCATAGAAGCAACTCTCCCTTTCTTTCGTGTTCACAACTTCTCCGAACACGCTAACGAGGTGGCAATCAGAGGTCAACTTGATTTGATAGAAGAAAGACGAGTTAAAGCTCACCTTAGAGTTGCACACTATCAGGGTTTGATGAGAAGCAGGTTCGCTTCCAAAGTTAAAAGAAGAGATTTCCAACCAGGGGACAAGGTGTTAAGGAAAGTCTTCTTACACACTAAAGAAAAGCTGTTTGGAAAGCTGACTCCAACTTGGGAAGGTCCGTACATAGTTGTTGAAAGAATTAAACCTGGAACATATTGGTTGGAAGACAAAGATGGTAGAGTCTTGACTCATCCTTGGAATATTGAGCATCTCCGGATGTACTTGGAGTAGCGTTTGTGCAAATATTTACTTGTTTAAACATCCATGTAAATTTTTGGGGGGCATACTCTTTCCTCTCTGGTGGCACGGGGAGGTTTTAATGAGGTGTTCGGGCTTTTGAATAAAATTTGATGCCTTCTTAAAAAATTTCTAAGTGTTTTAAAGTTTTGTCCCTTGTCACACTATCCGAATTGAAATAACTAAGGGCTATTTAAACTCTAGCCGGAGGACTTAAACATTCTTACTATGAAATAACTAAAGGCTATTTAAACTCTAGCTATCAAAATTAGCACAAACAATAAAAGAAGGTGATAGTTGTACAGAACAGAAATATTCGTTGAAATAACTTAAAGTTCCTTGGCCTTCCAAGGACTTTTCAAATTGTCAAAAAACAGAACAGAAAACCTATCCGGTCAGTTGCCGGACACAATTACAAAAAAAGAATGCCTTGGCCTTCCAAGGACTTTAGTTTGGATAACTAAGTAAAAACTGAATCATGAATTAAGGCTGAGCCTTGGAAGATGGCTCACCTTCATCTGTCTTTCCCTTCTCTTTGAGATCACTCTTCTCCTCGTCAACTTTCTCCCCGGTGTGTTCTTCGTCATCTGAGGAATCACTAGAGTAGCCATACCTGTCGCCTTCGGCCATCGTGTGGTAGGGGAGGTCTTCAGGCTCAACATGAAGCCATAAGTCCCCTAGGTTCCTCTTCGGAAACTTTTCATGGAAAAGTAGAACCATGTCAGACCTCACCTTGGCAAGCAGTTTCTCTTCACTTTTGATCATCTGGTTGGCATAAGCATTGATGTTGGCTTATATCTTGGCCTCCTGCTCCTGTAGCAAAGTGGTTTTCTCCTCAGCAGCCTTAGACACTGTATTCTCAAGAGCGATTTTGTCATTTGTCAGGTTGGTGATGATTTGATCCTTGGTTTTGGATTCTCCCTTTGAGATGTTAAGGTCTTTCTCCAGTCCAGACAGTTTCTCGCGGAGGTCTTTAATGGTTTCCTCTAAAGTGGAAACTTTTGTGGTGCTTGCCTGTTGGTTTCTCTTCAACTCCTCGGTTTCTTCCTTTAACATAACAGCATTGGAGGTGGCAGTGCAAAGGTCTTCAGACAGCTTCTCCTTGTCAGACTTAAGGTCTTTAATGATTTCAGCCTGGTTTCGGACTTGTTTCTCCAACACAAGTACATGTTGAACGTTACTCAACAAAGAGTGGGCTATGTGATCCCTTTCACTAGAAACACTAAAAGTCTTACCATTAAAAGTGACCGTGTTGGAGGTGCTTGGAGGAAGGTAAGGCCCGGCAAAGTCATCTCTGGGGAGATTGAGGAAGTATTCACCAAGCTCACCAAGACCGGTGATGTCTACTCCATCGATGTTGATATCTCCCCCGTCAACCTCATCAGTATGAAAGTCGCCCGGAATCTCCTCGGCATGCGCTGGGTCAACAGGGTCAGCATGGACAGAAGGCTCCGGAGCCCGGAGAGAAAGCTCGTCTCCCTTAGACGTTTTCTTCTTCTTGGCCTCCCGGTCTGTGCCTTCGCTTCCCTGTTTACGATTCCTCTTAGCAGCCCTTGGAGGTTTTGGGAGGTTCGCTTCTTGTTTCTCAGTCTCTTGCTCCACCACTTCCAGGAGAGCAGCATCAATTTGGCTCTGGGTTGGCCCCTCCGGATCTGTTGGAGCATCCTTCTCTGCATCAGGAGGGTTAGCATCACCCACCACCTTTTTGCCCTTCTTCTTCTTGCCTTTCATCTTGCTCGGGGCTTTGGCCCGGCCTGGCAGGAAGAGTGTCCCATCTGGTTCACGGGTCCTCTTAAGCACAACGTCCGGAGGAGGCTGAGTGGAGAGCTCCTCCCAAGTCAAGTCTCTCCGACCTGTGGTGTTCCACAGGTGAGAACTTGCCAAGTTGCTACTGGTGAAAGCAGCGTGGAATCGGTTCCCCCATTTCTCAGCAGCCCAGGCATTAATCTTGCCACAAGTAACCTGCCCGGCTTTCTGATAGTCGTTGAACTCCTTGGGCAGTACTGCTAAGACAAAAGTAAGACAAATTAGTATAAACTAAGTCTAAAAAGAAAAGAGAAGAGAGACAAAAATATGAAGGCAAGATACTTACGGTCACTCCTCCATCTGCTTCTGAGGAGGCTTGGGTTCTCTCCGGATTTTATCTTCCTACCGTTCTCCCAGGCACCACTAACAAATAGGAACTGAGTCCTCCAGTTCCTCTCCACCTCCAGCAGATCGTCCACAGCCTTGAAGTCATCCCCCATATTGAAATGGTAAAAGGGGATGTGGTGGTTTCTGCAAAGGCTGGCCACTGCAGCAAATTCCTCCATTGGCAGAGGGATCCCGGACAGCCTTGATGCCATGATACATGACATAAGGGTATACCAAGCGTTGGGGCTCAGCTGGTCCGGACATAGTTTGATCAGATGGAAATATCTGACAATCCTTGGGTCTAATGGGAACCTGAGCCCCCAGTTGAATAACTCCGTGAATATGACCACTTCGCTTAACTTGCAATCCATAGGAGTCTCCGGGTGTATAGGAATCCTGATCTTTACGTTTTCTGGTATGCCCCACTTCGTACGCATCCTGCCCATCTCAGCCTATATGGATGAATGCGTAGTTGATTTTTTGTAAGGAGAGGAGGTAATTAACGCTGACCTTGTGAAAACAAGGCCCCACTTTTCCTTCTAGGCTCTCCGGCAGATCCGGATGCCTCAAGTACAATTTCTCCTTGCCCTTATCCTTCTTGGCAACTATCTCTTTGCTGGTCTGACCGGAGGGCTCAGACTCAAATGGGGCCTCTTCAACAGAGTCCTCCATCACTTCCTCCATAATTGTTGAAGGGATTTCAGCAGCTGTAGTGGGGGGAGGGTTCAAACTTGACTCAGCCTTGTCTCCGGACTGATGGGCCTCAGTGCCCCTTTGATTTCTGCTCTCCGGTAGAGTGTCTGGAACAGAAGTTTCTTGTTGAAGATTTGGATTGGAGCCCTCCGGTCCGGACAGCCTATCCTTGGGGGCTCTAATAGGCACCTTTGATCCGGTGCTGCTGTCCTTTGCCCCCGACCTTGAGGGAGTATTTTTAGACCCTTGGCCTTTAACCAACCGGCCTTTCCTCCTATCGACTAACTTTTCAGGAGAGTGCTCCGTATCTGATCCCATTGCAATGAAGGGAGAGGGATTTTTGAGGCTAGTGGCTGTAACTCCTGGCTCGACAGCAGGCTCTGATTCCTGAACTGAGGAACCAGAGATTATGGGGGAGAGGTTGGTTTGAAATAGTTTTCTAGGCTTAGTGCCTTTGGAAGAAGAAGATCCTCGGTCTGACTCGGTAGCAGAGGTGATTGGTCTATCAACAGGCGAGGTGGGTAACCCTGCTGCGATCCGTCTTTCTCTTTCGACTTTTTTAGCCTTCTCTAACTCAGAAAGGTTGAGTCACCCGCCTTTGACAAGAGCGTTCCTCGATGTAAACATAAAATATCAAACAAAGTTTTTGCTTTAGAGAGAGAAAGCTTTGAGAGATTTTGCAGAGTAAATTTGAAGGATATGGTAAAACAGTAGAAAATGAGTTTGTATTTATAGTAAATCTGAAAAAGGAAGTCGATTCCTAGGAGAATTCGAAAAGTTTGGCAATGATTAAAAGACGGCGCTGATGTCACCACCTTTAATTAAGAGGTTGCTTTTCGAAGAAGGTGGGTTCAAAATTCAAGGTGAAAAAACGGCTGAAGCAACCAATCAGAGAATGACACGTGGCCCACGAACTCTGGCAAAAACCGTTTTGAATTCATGAAGCTTTATTTGTCCGGATAAACCCATAGCCAAATTGACAGACCTGTCCGGATTAACTACCCCTGATGTCGGACTGTTTTTCAGGTCTTTGACAAGAGTATTTGCACAAACACCTAAAAAAGGGGCTCCTCATGAGTCCGAATTCTGCATGCTCCCCGGACACGGACAGATCGGTCCAAGGCCTCCGGACCGGACAGACCACTTCGAACGCTCTGACCATAGGACTGTTCGAACTATGACAAAAGTACTAAAAAACCTAAACACTACTTGACTAAGCTACTTGCTCTCTTACTTAAAGCTCATGGGTCTTTGAACATGACCCGGGTCCATTAAACATGACCCGAAAGCCCATAAGGGCCCAAACATCAGGGTATAAATACGCAACCACCTGCATTAAGTGTGGGTAATGAGAATTAACTGCTACTAGCCAGCTTAATTATCTCTCTACTCTCTACACTAAATACATAACACCCACATACTACTGTTAAACACCAACCAAATTACAAGCCTACCCTCAGGCGATAATTATCCACACCAAGAGTGAGCTCAAGCTCTGCAAATCAGAGCAGATTTGATCGCGTTTAAAAAGTAGCCCAGCTCGGTTTAAAGTATAGATTAGACTTATCGTTTTCTTACTTGTTATATAACACACGTTTTGACAATTAAGTAAAACCGTTTTAGTTACTTGTTCAACAATTATAGGGATAGTGATGTTAGTGGGTTAGTGGCGCTAAAAGTGCGAACATATGTAACTGCCCACTAATTTGTATATTATAAGTTGGGAGGACTTATGTATGAATAAATGGATCTTTTTTCGGCTTATCTCTTTCTTGACTAAAATATTAGAGACCTTACTATGGTAGAAATTGTTATTCTCGTAACAATAAATATGGGTAGAAGTAGCGCCTCACTCCAGTACTACATCTAATCTTGTGATAAAATTTATTCTCTCCAACATATGTTATAGATTTGGGATCCCATGGAAAATAGAGACATGGAAATTTTCTATAATTCTAGAGGAATTTGGCATTATTTCTCTTCACCTCTTCAACCTCATGCCAATGGAAAAATAAAGGTTGTTAATTGGACTATTCTAGTGGGTCTAAAAAAGAATTTATAGGGAGCACCAAACAAGTGCCAAATTATTTACAAGATATGTTATGGGCATATTATACTACCCCCCGGACTGCCACTTAAGAATCTCATTTTGCTTTGGTTTATGAGTTGGGCGTAGTAAAACCGATTGAATTTACCCTTCTATCTTTCCGAATCGAAAGCTAATCCGAAGAAAATAATAACACAACTATAAGAGTTGAATTAGACTTGGTTGAAGAAAAAAGAATCAGAGCTCACTTGAGAACTGTTCATTATTAAGGTTTAATGAGAAGAAGATGCGCGTCTAAAATTCGAAGATGAGAATTTGAAGTGCAAGACAACATATTGAAAAAAGGGTTTCTTACATACCATAGACAAAAAATCTTGAAAAGCTATCACTAAATTGAGAAAATCCATGTACAGTAAGTAGAAGGGTCAAATCTGGAACTTATCGACTGATGGATCAAAAAGGAAACTTTCTGAGGCAACCATGGAACATTGAACACTTAAGACCCTATTTTGAATACTTGTATAAAAAATTTATGTTGTTTATGTTGTTTTACACTTATGTAAATATTTTAGGGCATACTCTTTCCTAACCTAGTGGCTCGGGGAGGTTTTAATGAGGTGTCTGAATAATTTGGAATCTATTGTATTTTCCTTAAACCATTCTTATGTTATCTTTTGTACTTAGTATGTTTTTATAATCATATATACATTCTAATGGTTTACATTCGAATGGTTATAATAGTTAATTTGTGTATACCATCAAATGCATTACCTTCGAATGGTTAGAGTGATTGACTTATGCACCTTCGAGTGAATTACCTTCAAATGGTTATAGTGATTGCTTTATATACCTTCAAATGGATTACCTTCGAATGGTTAGAGTAATTAATTAGTGTTTCTTTCAATGAATTACCTTCGAATGATTAGAGTAAATGAAAAATCAAAGAAAACAAAGCAAATTTGGTTCACTGAAAGATAATAAGTACAAAACACCTTAGCGACGCCAAGGGCTTATAAAAACCGAATAATACTGCAAAATACCTTAGACAAATCAAAGACTTGTTGGTGATAAGGAAATAGAACTTCGCAGACTGAAATATAAAGCATAAAACTTCTTATGACCGATTGTAAAATTAAAGGAGGGAATTAGAACTTTGTATTTTAGTCAGGGACTAACATGTGGTTATCCCTTATATATAACTCTTTCAGTTAAGAGTTAAATCATTGCGTCTCTATATAAAGGCCAAGGCTAATCTAATAAAGGGGTAGGCTTTTTGAGATCAATCGCTTTGAGAATTCTAATTTCTCTCTCTAAAACCTATTTCTCTCTCTACATCCCGACTTCTTACAAATTTACTTAAACAATCCAAGTATTCAACTCACCAAATTGGCGACTGCACTGGGGGCCTGATCATCGATTGGTGCCTAGTTCATTTGTTCGAATTTTTTCTTTTCTCCTTTTTTAATCTTAAAAAACAACTCCAAGTGTGATGATGAATCCAGAGAACGATCCGCTAGTTTGATCGGTTATTGAAACACTCAAAAAATATTAATAAAAGAGTTTAGGATAGACAAGAGAATCTATCCCAGTTTGTCAAACTCAATCAGATATAGAGTTGCGAATGAACCAACTTCTGGACAAAATAACAGCTCTGAACGAGAAATACGACCAGGGAGAGCATGAGATTCATCGTGTATGCATTTATGGCAAAGTCTATGATTGAGTCTGAGGTATTAGTAGATTTGTCTTCTTTATTTTAGTGTGTTAAATATTCTTATATAAATGGTACTCATACATTACATCAATAAGATTATTAACATATTTCTTGCATAACATGCATATTCATCGTGTATGCATTTATACATCAAATAATTTTTCGTAAAAGAAAAAACTTATACCTAAGATACTACATCTACTGAAGTTATATAAAAGTATATGCAGTATATGGTTTATGTAATTTTATACTATTGAATTATGAGTTTAGTTTAGTTTAAGTACTAATATACTAGTAAAGTCAAATAGACTTTCTTGCATGAATATTGTGAATTATGATTTAGTATCTACTTATATGTTATTTATTAGTTGTTTAAGATTTAAATGATCAAACCGCCATGTGTATGCTACTAAGTCCATGTTATTTTATTCATTTATCTAAATACTTATGATATATAACTCCTATATGTATCTCATGGATAATTTGGTTTCAACAGTAATATTGAGAAACCAACTATTTATATTTCTCATTTAGAAGTATGATAATGATCTAGACAATATTATGTTTTAAATAGACAACCATTTGAGAGGTATTCTCGGTCCATACATATATTAAATAAATATATTCCAAAAACATAAATTAACATAAATATGATTATGGGACGAATTAAATATGTTTTAAAAATTGTATGAAGCGTGATTCTAAAATAAAAAATAAAGTTTGTGTTTTTTTTTCAAATTAAAATAACTATATTTGATAATTTAACATATATGATAAATTTTTAAGCATGAATATTTTATCTACAACAACATTTGAATATAAAAACAGCCACTAACACAAATATAAAAGGATAATAACAAAACATGTGTATTACGTTATGTATTTTATAGAATTATGATCTAAGTATTAAAATGCAAATCAACAACCTAGATATAGAGATGGACTCATATGTTATAACTAAGATGCTGATGAAAGGCAATGCTCTATGGTATTTGGCTTCGATATTAAACTACTGTTGAAAACTAATCTTCTCAAGAATAACCATAATTTATTTATATATATATATATATATAACAAAATATAGAAAGATGGCTGGTTGCCTAAATTGAAAAATAAATTTAGAATGAAACATGATTATAATTCTTACTAAACTCTAGACCAATTAAGAGCAATAACACTGTTGGAAAACTTAAAAGTAGAATATATTCGTACTCAAGATTAACAAGGACTCAGTATTTTAGATAAACTAATTTTAAAAAAAATATATGGTTTGTACTACTAATCTTGTTGTAGATAGAATTAAATGATTTTCAGAGTTTACAACTCATTAATGAGTGCAGGTTTTCTTCTCTGCTTCGAGAAGTTGGATTTTCAAAAGGACATGTATGACGATAGTTAGCCAAAGATAAGTTGATTTTGGAATTCAAATTCAAGAGAATATTCCAATGAATAATTATATTTTTTGTCAATACTTCAATCCAATATCACAATTATACATTAGAATCCAATATTTTAAACTAGAAATTTGTTACTAACATACTTTTTAAATACTTGAATTTTATGTTATTACAAGATCTGTTAGTTTTACATGGACTATAGTCTTTGAAATCTGGATGGGAAACTCCAACTATCTTCATCGAATACAAAAATTATTTGATAATTCCCATGAGCATAATAAGTTGAATATGAAAAAAACTAGAAACCGTGGAAAGTAATTGAGCACTGAATATGGAAAAAAAGAATTGAATCTTAATTAGACTTAACCAGGATCAAGATTTCACCTTTCAATCATCAATCAGAATCAACTCAAAGAAGCTTATTAAGCTAGAAATCAAATAAAACTAAGGTTGAAGCTTACCTCTTACTGATATTTGAACGAACCATCTCGCTCTAAGAAGAAAAATAAGATTATGTGAAAAAGTTATGATAAGTTGCGCAAGTCTTTTACGCCTAACTCTAGATTTCCTGACTCTAATACTTCTAATATCGGAAATGAATCAATTGAAGGACCATCCGAAGGATCTACTTCTACTCCTTCGTCAAGTGATCCATCATCTTCAATAACATATTTAAAAATGGATATTTGGAGTAGCATCCTAAAAAAACTCAAAATATTAAATATCATCTAAATGATTAAGATTTTATCAAGCGCTTTCAAGTCATGAGCAATAGGATAATACATTTACGTTAGACTAGAAATAGATATTCATTTTGAGTTGTAATTGAAATTTGGGTATTTTTACAATGCGAAAATCAAATATTATTTGTTATTTTTTTATTGTTATTTATTATATATTCTTATTTTTAGTTATGGATCTGTCCATGATAGTAATAAAATCTTCTTTCATTGAAAAAAAAATTATAACATTTTTTGAAATAAACTTAATTTCATGAAGGATAAATATGAAAATATTAAATATTAATTATAAATATATATTAATTATATATATAAACAATAATATAAAAACGGTAAAACCGAATATTATGACAAAAAAGAGAGTAAAAAAATAAAAAATATAATTTAAAAAGTAATATTTTTTATTTAAAAAATCATAAAATTATCCAGGTCACCTGCCATTCCAAAAAACTACACCATTACCAACAAAATCTCCAAATTACCTTAAAAAATGACATTTGAGTTTTTCTAAAAAAAATACCCATTTTATCTTTTGATCAAATATTGACTAAAATGCTTATTTAGAAAATTAGCTATTTAGAGATGCGTCCTTTTTAAATTTTTAGAAGACAAATTTAAAAAAATTGATAACCTGTATCTATACATATTCCGAAGGAGAAAATAAAAGTACCAAGCAGGGCTTTAATTTACCAAAAATAACCTACCTAAGTTAGGTTGTAAATTGTAATAAAATCCAAGTGAGAGAAATGAAATTTGGAACCCCAAAACCAAAAAGGAAAGGTGTATCTTATTAAAGGATTTGGCCGGGTCAGAGAAGAAGCCTAGTTTTTGTTTTTATTTTGGTTCTGATGCGGTGTTGAATTACTTCATCTGCTTTCATCTGCTTTAAAGTATGATTGGGAACACTTCCGGTTTGATTCCGATCCAGTGGTGTTTTTGTGGTGTTGTTGGTAAAATTCAAATTCATTTAATATGTTCTATAGTATGATTGGCAATATTTTTTTTAAGCAATTGAAACTTGATATTACTAAATTGAATGTTATTACAACTAAAAGTCTTCAATAGAAATCAGAGAAAAGTATGAGGGTTAAAATAAAAATGCTTAAAGATTAGGAAATTTTCAAATGAGGGATAAATCGCGAACTCCACTCCATCAGACGAGGCCAAATGCCTAAAGATTACAAAACACTCAAATCAGTGTTAGAACTCTAAATCGAGTACTCCACTCCATCAGATGAGGTGCATCGTCTTGGTCCAAACAGAATTGAAGACGAAGAACATGCAGTGGATGCCGGGTCTATGTACCCGATTCCAAGAATTTCGAGTGTCGTGATAGCCAACAGTGGAATTGGGGCATTGTGGCTGGTGATCGATTGATTCTTACGCTCTGACAAGGCCCATTTTGTGATCTAGTCGGCCGCGGCATTTTGCGTTCTTGAAATGTAGCGAAGACTCGTACTTGGAGAGATCAAGCTTCGACAGATTGTAGCCACATGAAGAGAGGCTACATTGCCAGAGGAGAGTATGTTGATTAGAGTCGGGCAATCTGACTCTACGTCAATATTGTGCCAAATGTTTCTTCTGCAAAGAATGAGAGCCTCCATCAATGCTTTGCATTCCGCTTGAAATGGATACATTTTGCCAAAAAGGAGACCGAAGCCAGTGACTATGTTCCCTTGCTCGTTTCTGACCAAAATGCCTCCACTAGCTTCCCCGTAGTAGATGCTTGCTCCATCAACGTTAATTTTTAACCTTCCAGCATTCGGAGCCTGCCATTTCAGGTACATTGGCTTTCTTTTCCTGTGGTTTATGGCGATACATCCTAATCCTAAAGAAGCCCCTGCGTCAATCACACGAGACCAGTGGTTGGATTTTAAAGTATTATTAGAATCGATTCCCAAAATAATTATGTTGATTCTGTCAATAGCACTCTTGAAGTCATCATGAGTGCTATTGAACTTACAGCAGTTTCGATTAAACCAAATTGTCCAACAAATGACTTGAAGGACAAGGTGGGTAATGTGAAACTTGCTGTTGGAGAACCAGAACCAACAGTGAAGAATGTGGGAAAGAGTCATGAAACGTCTCAGGGGAATCTTGAACAGAATGCCATAGTAATTCCATATAGGCCAGGAAAAGTTGTAGTTGACGAAGATATGATTTTTTTCTTCACAACTACAACAGAACTGGCACTTGGAGACAGTAACAAAATATCTTTTGGTAAGAATGTTATCGATTGGTGCAAATTTTTTTATCAGTTTCCAGCATAAAAAGGAGAATTTTTTTGGTATGAAATGGTTCCAAATTTTTTTGAAAAATGAAAACTTAATGTTCTTTTGTCTGATTTTTTTCCAAGTTAACTTAGTGCTGAAATTTTTATCTTTAGAAAGCTTCCACTCGATCTTATCCTCCTGATCATGAATGATCTTGATACTGTTAATGTGCTTGACTCTTTCATGAGATAGGATGTTAAGAAGAGTGGGATTGTCCCAACCATCATCTTTCCAAAAGGTGTTTACCTTAGCAGGGAGATACCAATTGTTAGTGTCATGGATACTAGTGATAGGGGGCATGTTATGCCAAGCATCAAACCAGAAATCAATGTCCCCTTTACCTAAGTTCCAGTTCACATTTTGATCAGCCTGATCTTTAATAGAGTGGAGCCTTTTCCAAACTATAGAGTCAGAAACTTTGCAAGTAGATTTAGTAGGGTGAGAGTCAGGGCTATAGGTTTGATGCATTAAATCAGCCCAAAGACACGATCTTTTCCTAAACAAAAAACCACAGCTTTTGAAAGAAAGTGAGTTGGATATCAGTCAGCTGTTTGATATTCAATGCACCTTCCTCAATAAACTTACAAAGCTGTCTCTAAAAAGCCCAGTGGATGGCTTTCTCATTAAAATTGGACCTCCACAGAAATTTGTTAAAACACAGCTCAATTTTGTAAATAATAGTGTTAGGATGAGACTGTTCAAGGGACCGCCTGCCCCAAAAGGGCAAGTTTTTCGTGTCCCACCCATGAATTCAAATTCAAATTATAGTATGGTTTTACAATTATTGGAACTATCCTAAATCTTTCCAATAAATTCTACACTCAACTTCTATAGAATCAGGTATGCTATGAATTTTGATGATATTTCAGTTTATTTGAATTCATACATGGTTTCCTAAAATTTATTTTTCACAATTTTTTTTCTTTCTCAAACGTGAATAAAATTAACTAATGATATTTACAAATTCTTAAACAAAGATGCTCAAAAAAAGGTACGATATATATGTACATATATAAGTATATAACTCCCTTCTAATATCAAAATTTTGCGGGGTAATAAGAATTACAGGGAAGCCTGCAACTTTACCTCCATCTAGCCCAAAACTAGTCATCCATCTGTCATAATATAGGGAGGCATGTAATTACTGAAATCTACTAATATATGAACATAGCTGATCTGTACTGCAGTTCACATTCGATCTATAAGACACATGACAAATCAACGAATGTGATAAACCTTGATGCATAATCCCGAGCCTTTTGTGATATTCCGGTTTAAGTGAGGGAGTTCAGTATCTCTGTACACTTTGCATCTCACTTAACTGGACGAACACCAACAGATTTGACACGGAAACGATACTGAGGCTGTAAATCTTCATCATCTTCGTCGTCATCGTCGTCTTCATCACTAGAGTCATCTCCAACCTGATCCCACCGAGCATAGTCTAAAGTAGAGTGTCCCTTCGGTTTTGGAATTGTTTTCCACCCTTGAGATTGCTGTTCAGATGAAATCTTGTTTATCTGTTCTTTTAGAGTATCAACATCAGCTTTGACAGTCACCATGGGTTCAGATTGAGGTTTCTGATATTTTTCAGATTCGGAAGATTCCTTGAAGCTTGATGTCATATTGACAACAACTTCGGAACTAACCAAACTTCGTCTCTGTTCACTTTTCTTATCGACTTTAAATGAATCTATTGATATCACTTTCGTGCATTCTATAATCGGCGTTGAATTGTTGGATTTATATGTTTCTTCTTTCTTAGGTACAAGTTGTGTTTGGATTCCTTCTTCCTCTACAAATTCTTCTTCTGATTCGGGTATTGAAGGAAGAACCTTTGCTTCAGCAAAACACAAATACTTTTTTCTTAACAGCAAGAACAACAATAAAAATCTCATACACAAGGTTTATAACTAAAATTAATCATCAATAGGTGTTAGTAAACGTATTCCTGATGAGATGACAATGAATAAAAAATCCAAAAACACAATAATGGCTAAACGACTCCCTCATCTTTTCCGGTTCAAGTCTCCATTATGTGAGAGATTATTGATACCTCGAAATGGTTAGCATTAGCCATCAAATATACATGAAATAAGCAGCTTCAAGTAAAAATCATAAAGTCAGACGATAAAATCTAACTTAGCTGCATCCTGTAGAATCTAACTAGAGTATATAGAAATCTCTCCTTCCTAAACCACAAGTACGACTGACCATGTCAATCTAGCGCTAAATACAATATCATGCACTTATTTTAATACAGACAAATCCATCTAAAGACTAGATTTAAAGCCTAAATGATAAGCTCACATACATACATTATCAACAAACGGAAGAGAAACAAGAGATAAACAGTGTCTGCAGAGAGAAGAGAAGAGAAGAGAAAAGCATACCAATTGTGTTCTTAAACGAGCTTCAAGCGTCCGGTATATTTCTGAAGAAGGATTAAGCTCTATGAGTCTATTAACATCAAAAAGAGCAGAGGTGTATTCCTTCAAAGTAACAAGTGTCTGTGCCCTCAGCATCAGAGCACCAGTATGTTTGTGATCCAGCTCAAGAACCGAAGTACACTCTTCAGCAGCCTAGGAATATTTATCAAAGTACTAAGATAGTGTCAGTCAATTCACCAAATCAATCCACAGGTACTATAACGACACACGCGGATCTAATCAAAACTATAAATCCCAAATTCTTTTCCATATCTCTAATTAAGATTGAGTAAACTATATATAAACAACTGATAACTTCAAAAGCTATACCTAATTTCAAATTCTACATGTCATCGTCGTCGTCGCGGTGTTCTATTTAAAATCACACAAAAATGTACAGAGTTAACGAAAAATAGAAAATAAAAACCTGTTTGAAATGATGTAGTTTGAGATAGCAAGCAGCTCGATTACTGTGCAAAGCGATCTTCTGAGGCTTTGTTTTGGCCGTAGAGAGCGCACCTGTATAGAATATCAGCGCCTCTCTGAATTGGCCGTCTCGGTACATTTGGTGGCCTTTCTCCACCTTGTTCGGCGAATTCGAGCCCATCGTCGTCGTCGTCGTCTTCGGTTGTAACGATGATCCACGAAGAACAATCTGGATTTTTAAGAGATGGATTCGAATTGACTTAATATGAAGATAAAATTATTGAGTAGTAGTATTATTTATTACGAGAGAGAGAGAGCTGGAGTTGGGTATAGAGCAATTATAGGACTGTGTTTGATTAGCGAAACTGAAGACACGCCATAAAAATAGTTCTTTAATTAAATTTAAAATGAGTTCAATAACTTTTTGTGAGTTTGAAATTTTTGAGTTTGAAGTTTGAACGCCTTCCTCGTGGCTTCTCATGGTCCTACAAACTCATAACCATGGATAAGAAGCTATTCTAATTAATACCACGAGGTAATAAATAATTGATCACGTCCAATTTGAAACATATTTTAAATATTTGGGTAATTTATTTTAGTTGTGTTGGAAGATGTCGGTTTTAGTTGAGCGTGAAGATGTCGAGTTCAACTCGAAGAAATCGACGAGCTCATCTCGTTATTTTCCAACCAAATGTTCTTTTGAGGGACGTATTTTTTTTTTGAATTGCGAAGAAAGCATTCTGTTCCAGAAGTGGAATGAGCGAGATTAGTATGGAATAAATTCACCATACCGTGCTTTTTTTTTATTTTTTAGTTGATTATTAAGGGCAAGCTTGCAACCAGAGACAAGCTTCTTAGTTGAGGTTTTAATATCCCTAGTGAGTGTATCCTCTGCAGCTCTGATTTGGAATCTACATCTCATCTTCTCTTTGAATGTAGTTTCACTCAGAGTATCTCGGCTTTTACAAGTCTTTAGTTTTGATTTCTATTACATCCCTCGTGCTGGCAATCTTGGATTGTTGAGGAGTCAAGATGGTCAAATTTTTGAAACCATTGTATTTGGAGAATATGTTTCAACGCGGTTATTTACCACGTTTGGAAAGAGCAGAATTCAAGAATATTTGGATCCGCTCCGACCATGGCTTCCTCGATATCTTTCCATATCTTATCGGACCTCCGATTTAGATTCTATGGTACCAAGATTGGCTGGCCGACGTAATTTATACTTAAATATAACTTAAACCTTACTTTTGTCACAGGTAGTCTCTGTATGGAATGGAGCTTGGATTCTTGATTGCGATGCACTTGGAGTTTCCTCTAAGCCACCTAGTCATTATAGCACGATGTATACTCCGCTTTGATTTATCCAGGGTGTCATCCCCCTTTTAATTTGACATCTTGATTTAAACTTCTCTATTAGTTGTTGTATTATCTCGGGGTATGCCTCGAACTTATGTACGAACTTTCTAATTAATTTAAAGTTTTTTCTTACCAAAAAAAGAAAGTGTCGGTTTATATAAAATATTGAACGGTTAATGGTTACGAGAGCATAGAACTAGATTGGAATCAAATTCGTAAAATTAAATCCAAAAAATCATCCTCAATTTTGGTGCTTTTTTCTGAACTTTTTTACAGTGATTATTTAACGAAAACAGATGTAGCGAAAATCGGACGTTATAACCTGCAAACCAACACGTAAACCACATAAAATAACCTATCTTAATCTTCTAATTAAGAGATCATCTATCCAACTTTTAATGGTTTAGTCTATTATTTTATTGTAGAAATTAAAATTGATAAAAACATTTTCAATTTATTGGTTTCAAACCGAATCAATGAATCGGTATATCAATTTAAAATGGATCAACTAGAGATTCGTTTGTTTTTTTATTATAGTTAATGTTGAAGTTATTTGGTAAAGATAAATTAAAAAATAAATACTTTTTATTTTTAAAATTTAAATTTCTATGTTATTATTGGATTTATGTTTTATAAAAATAGATCCAAACAGACATAAAAAAAATTGAATCAAAACCGAATCGAACCAAAATGATAGGAAAATAGATCGAATCGATCAAATCAAATAGAACCAAAAATTTAATGATACAACCAAATTTTAAAACCTAGAATAAAATCCAAAACTGAATCTCGTCAATAAAAATCCTAAGAAGTACCGGAATACGAAAATACTCGGAATATATATTAATTTAAATAATATGTTTAAAATTTCAGCTTACTATTTTTACTCTATTTTTCCTATACTTTAAAAAAATATTATTTGAAAAATCATTTATGAGTCGAAGTAATTTCAAAATTGTATATTAACTAGCGTATTTCGTGTTTTGGCTTCGAACGATAAGTTGAATCATTTTAGGATATGTATGACGAAAGAAAGCTGCAATCTGATACGAATGAAAACGAGAAAACCGTGTCTATTTTCCCAGTGTCGGTGGGAATAACAATTTGCATGGATCATGAAAAACGCATTTCAAAAGAATATGGACTAGATTAATACACACATATAGTGGAATTTTAGCGGAAAAAAGGTTTTTTTGCTAGAGGTTTCTAATCTTTTGACTATATGTTTATCTTAAGGAATTTTAAATCTTAAAACTGAGAGTTGGTAATATCCGACCTGACCGAGTGTTTTTGTCTGATCCAATAATAACTGACTACAGACTAAGACTGTGTGTTTGAGATTCGAGGTCAGACAAAAAAGTCCATTTCAAATTTGATATTCCCAGATATAATAAATGCAGATTATAGTAAGAATGGGCATATGAGAATCAAGTAAAAATATGTATAAAATTTAACATATATACATATCTTAGAAACATGAGAATATTTAGAAGTCAAGACGTAATAGTTACTTATGACAAATCATCCAAATATATAATAATAAATACTAAAAATTAAAAAAGAATAAACATATAAATTATTTATAGTGATTCGACAATAAAGATTATGTTTACTGTTAATAAATTATTTTATTATGATAAAATATAAATTATTTTATTATAAATAAAAGAAATGATTTCACTCTAAAATATTTTAAAATCAAATTGCAACCAGAGTGGAAGGATAAGTTATTGTAATTTTTATTTAGACTTTACGTGTATTTGTTTAGTGCAAGGTAAATGTAATTGTTGTAAAAATAAGTGTTATTTGATAAACTGTCGGGACGATCCAATGAAGGTCTAATAGTCCAGAGAAAGAAGTCTTTTTCTAAAGAAAAATCTAAAGTTATAGTTCAAGAAATAGACAGATTGATTAAGGTGGGACATATTTGAAAATCTCAGTATCCACTTTGGATTGCAAATCTCGTGTTTGTTAAAAGAAGAATGACAAATGGTAAATGTGCATTGATTTCACAGATCTCAACAGAGCATGTCCAAATGATCTTTTTTTGTTCTTCAAATAGATCAGTTGGTGGGTTCCACTTCAGGAAATAAATTGTTATTTTTATGGATGATTTTGCTGGGTACAATCAAATACAGATGGATCTAAGCGCGGGACCATACCACATTCATTAGTCATAGGGGTTGCATTATTATAAAGTGTTGCCTTTTGGGTTAAAGAATGTTGGGACCACTTACCAACGATTGGTCAATAAAGCAATTTTCAGTTAGATCAAAAGAAATATTGAAGTTTATATTGATGACATGATGGTGAAAATCCCAAAGGAGGATGATCATATTTGACCTTCAAGAAACGTTTTCTAACTTGCAGGTCATCAATTTAAATTTTAATCCTGAAAAGTGTACATTTTGTGTCCGATCTGGTAAATTTATTGGCTACATCACGAGTGGAAAGGGATCCAAGTCGTATTTAATGCTGAGGTGTGGATTAACTATTGGTGTGGATTATTTTCAACTGAGGGTAATTTTTTCTAGAGTTTTGTGATGTTTCAAGGGTATTTAATGCTTAAGTAGTTTGTAGTGAGAGATTTGAGCTGCCTGGTTGTATTAAATGTTCATTACCCTCATTAATGAAAGTGGTTGGGTATTTATACCCTTAATTACGGGCCACATGGGATTTCGGGTCACACTTATGAATTCGGGTCGAGTTCAATGACCCATTAGTCTTTAAGCAAGTAGTTAATTAGCTTAGTCATGAAGTGATTTAGTTTTTAATACATTAGTCTTGTTCGGATGGTTCAGTGGGTGGTTTTTGTCCGAATTTCCCCTGTCCGGTTGCCACAGCGAGTGGTGAGAAAATCTGGACTCATCAACTATGAATACTCCTCTGACCACCAACGAACTTCAAGTATTGACTAGGAGATAGGTAACTTTGAATAGATTCATTTCAAAGTCATTAGATAAATGTGCATAATTTTTCCAAGTACTGAGCAATGCCAAAAATTTCAATATTTATTTCTGAAAAAATGTATTTTATTTCTTGTTCTCATTCTCATTTTATAATAGTTTACAAGTGTTACGATAATTAATATTAGAGTATTTATTGTCCTAGATTTTCTTAGACTATTGACTATAGGGTAGATATTATTCAATAATATATTAACTAAAGCTTTGACTAAAATAAAATAGATATTAATCTAATTTATTTTCGTTGACATTCAATTCTCCGAATTTTGATAAAACTTTTCTTAAAATTAAACGACATTAATCTTCGCCTAAAACTTTATTCAAACTCATCGTTGGAGAGAGACTTTACATGTATCTAACAGTGTTGGATTATGTTGTAAGCGCCGTGTTAGTTCAAGAAGTTGACACATATCCCCACCCTATTTACTACATTAGTAAAAAAAAATTGGATGCATACAAAAGATACCTCAAGTTGGAAAAGTTAACCTTAGCTTTGGTAATAGTGGCCAGAAAAATAAAACCTTATTTTCAAGTGCATTCCATCACAGTTCGAACTTCTTTTCCTTTTAAAAATGTGGTGCAAAAACCGGACATATCAGGTCGGATGACTAAGTGGTATGTGGAGTTAGGGGATTATGACATTGATTTTTCTCCTCGAACGACAATCAAAGCTCAAGCTATAGATGACTTCTTGGTTGAGTTCCATTCAGAGAGGCCCTATGAGGAATCTTCAACCCACAATTCTAAAAATGAACGAATATGGTGGATCCAGTATGATGGGGTGTGGAGCTGGAATTTGCTTACTTTCATCCTTCGGGGATTTAATGTACCAAGTTGTAGGTTTTTGGTTTAAAGCATCAAAAACTGGATCAGAATACGAAGTATCTATAGCAGTTGTAAGGCTAGCTCAGATATGTTGTGCCAAAAGAATCCGATTTTGAGTGATTCGCAGCTAGTCATACATCAGGCACTATGACAATCTGAAACCAAGAAAGAGAATTGGTAAAATACTTACAAGTGTTAAAATAAATTTAGGCTTGTTTTAAGTATGTGAAATACGAACATGTGCCAAGGTCAAAAAATTCGATGACCGAATTCCTAGCCACTATTGCATATTTGGAAGCTTACCCTTAGATTTTAATGCAAAAATGTCATTTTTAACAAAAACTTATGAAATGGAAGTTGATACTGAAGAGAGTTTCCAAATGTCAAGCACAATTAGCCAGGATCAGAGGTATGATATCTTGGAGTTTATTACAAATAGATCCTAAAGTAATTCCGGAGAGGGGTGAAGCTTTGACCCACTTCGAAAAGTAATCAATTACTAAGATAATAGTTTGACATCCTCCAGAAGCCATCAAAAGGGGTCCGACCAGATCATGTCCCCATCTATCAAAGGGTATTACTTCAGACACCGATTCTATGGGAACTACTGACATGTGTATCTCATCTTCATACCTTTGACAAGGATCACATATTTTAACCAATTATGTAGAATCTGTCATAATAGATGGCCGGTAATACCTTTCCAATAAGGTCCTTCTGGTCAAATCCTTGTAACCATAATCGATTATTCTCATCATGTAACTTAGACAAAACTATCTGAGAGCCATTGAATATGAAGCAACATAGTAAAGGCTTACTGAAAGAACTTTTATCGACGATCCCACTAAAAACCAAAAAACCATGTGCTTTGAATTTTAACTTATTGGCTAAACTTTTGTCTTCAGGTTCATAAACATATTACCATACACAACGGACACCAATTTGACAATAAGGGCATTAAGGTGTTTTATGCATCTAGGGGAATTCATCATTGGTTTTTCTCACCTTTTCATCTTCAAGCAAGTGGACATATATAGTTGGAAAATAGGATTATTCTTATGGGTCTTAAAAAGAACTTACAAAGAGCAGCTGGTCAAACACCTAAGGTTATATTTTGAGTGAACTCATATTGTAAATATTTATTTTTTTACATCTAAAGTAAATATTATAAGGCATACTCTTTCCTACCCTGGTGGCGCGGGGAGGTTATCATGAGGTGTCTAAATCGTTATTAATATATCATTTTTTCCTTTAAAATTTTATTGGTAATTATATCAAGTGTTTATTGCTTTCAAACGGATTACTTTTGAATGGCCCAAGTAGATCAAGTTTGTACTGCCTTCGAATGGCTTACCTTTAAATGCCTCAAGTAAATCAAGTTTTATTTCCCTTGAATGGAGTACCTTTGAATGCCTCAGATGGATCAATTTTTTATTGTCTTTAAATGAATTACCTTCAAATGGCTCAGGTGGATCAAGTTTTTATTTCTTTCGAATGGATTACCTTCAAACAGATCAGGTGGATCAAGTTTTTACTTTCTTCAAATATATTACCTTCTAAAGGCTTATGTGGATCAAGTTTTTATTTCATTTGAATGGATTACCTTCAAATTTCTCAAGTGCAAGTGTTTATTGCCTTCAAATGAATCACGTCATAACATTAATTATATTCTGATATATAAGAATATATGAAGAAATAAAACAAGTTGATAAAAATGATAGATAATATAAAGTTCCTTGGGTAATCCAAGGGTTTGGAAAAATATGATGAGAATATTAAAAATGTTTTGGTGATGCCAAAGACTTGCACAAAAGTATCTGTTTTGAAATTAAAACAACAAAATGTTTTGCATACATCAAAGGCTTGCATAGAAACAAATACATCAAAACATACTGGCCTTATGGCTCGTTCTCATCGACTTTCTTTCATTATTTTCCTTCTGGACTCTCACCATCAGAATACTCTTCGTCAGAACTATCATCGGATGAAACATAAAAAATACCAAGTTGATCAGCTAAAGGTATGTCATGAGGCAGCAGATCAATTGGCACATGTCCCTATAATTTCCCAAGGGCTAACTTAGGAAATTTCTTGTGAAATAGAAATATCATATCTGATTTAAGTGAGTCATCCCTTTCTTGCAATGAATCTATTACTTTTTCAGTATATGCATCCACGCCATTAGCTATATCTTGAGTAGACTTTGCCTTGAGAGAGGTAACCTCACCCGTTTGCTTTTTGATAAGATCTTCAAAATTTTCTTTTCATCTCACAAGCGCTCAATGATGACTTTGTCATCGGACTACTGACTCTTCAATGAGGTAATCTGTTCAGAAGTGGATGATTAAAAACGTTTATAATCAGATTGCAACTTTCCATGATCGGATTTTGCTTTGACTTGTTCATCTTTATAGGGCTTTTCCTCCCCGTTTAGACTTTCAACCTTTTTTTTTCTTCCTCAACTAAATTATTCAAATCTGATTCTCATTGCGAAGAGAAGTAATTTCTTCAATTTGAGACCTTACTTGTCTCTCCAATTCAATTATTGGCCTCACATAACTCAAAACTGCATACCGTAGCTCATCATTCTCCTTTGATAATTCAAAAGGAACCTCGTCGTATACACAACAGTTCCGCTACTTGTAAACTCAGATAATGAGGAAACAAAAGCATCAAAATCAAAGGTCCCATATCTTATATTGGATCAAAATCTCAAAAAATGGCCTTTCATATGGAGGAAGTAACGGAGAAGGGGGATCAGATATAGTGTTCATAGAAGGAGGAACATCAACTAAATTGGTTGGAATGGAAGGAGGAAGTTATGGAAAAAGTATAATCTCTAAACCAATTGAAGTCTTATTCTTCTTATTCTTTCTCTTATCACTACCCTGTTTACCTTTTTTATATATCTTCTTTTTCTTGGGAAAAGGGGATTCTGGTGGTACTTTACCTTCCTCAACACTGGCAGCAACACCTTCCAACAGGGTTGTGTCAATCTCATCAGGATGCCCCTCATTTCCTGTTTCAACAATAAATTGTTATGATCCATCATTGTTCTTCTTGTTCTTGTTCCGATGATTGGGAGCTCTATTCATGGTTGGCAAAAATAATTTGCCATTGGCTACCTCAGTTCTTTAAAGGATTTCAGCAGCTCGAGGACGAGTGATGAACTGTTCCCATGCGAGTTCCCGAATATTATTGATCCTCCAAAGATAGGACCTCACAAAATTTCCCGGTGTGAAACAATTGTAAAACTCGTTGGACCATTTTTCATTGGTCCATTTATTCAGCTTCCCAAATGTCATTTTTGCATCATCCAAGTGTTTTAGAAACAACTCTAAAATAGCCGAGATAAAAGAAAACAGATATAAATGAAAATACCACATGAAGTAAAAGAAATATTAAAAAAATATGAAAAAACTTACGTGAACTCTTCCGGTGTCTTTTGAGCAAGCTCGGATTCCATTTAGAGGTGATATTCTTACCATTTTACCAAGGACCACTAATGAAGAGGAGTTCGATTTTCCAAATCTTGTCTACCTCTTGAGGACGAATGAAAAAACACGTATATATTAAACACTCGTAAAGATGAATAATTTGGAGGTTGTCCAACATTTTTATCTATATGTACGCAAAACATTCAACACTTCGTTCAAAATTTTGTTTAATGTGTCATAAACTTCTGGATAATATTAGATTTATTTGGAAAATAGCACAATATTGATCATGAACTACGTTTCTCATAGTATTGTTTCGAAAAATATGTACAACGTATGTTGTATTCATCATAAATTGACTATAAGTACAATAAACATAATATTACATTAAATATTAATATATTTTTAGCATATATTCACACTAGTTTATGTGTTCTCTTGAACCTTTAATGTACGAAAACAAGGTTGCAGTAAACTACAACATACTTGTATTGTAGTAGTGATTCTTAATATTCAACGTTTCATTTTTTATAAACAATGTAAGTCTACTTTTCATATATCAATATTTTATATTGTAGGTCTCAACTAATTTTATTTCATCAACATCCAACCTCAAGCTAAAATCCAAGCTTATGGTGTTTTAGACGATAATATTCAACGATGCTTTAAAAGTCATTTTAAATACATATTTGGTACACTAGTGCATAATGAGTTTATATTATATTTTGGTACACATTATTTATTTCATACCAAAATTTGTAGTGTATCCTTTAGACTATATTTATTTTGAACTTGCATCCTCGTATAATTAGTATCATAGAAAATTTGGAATATTAAAGTTATATATATACGGTCTTGTTCATGTAAGAAAAAACTCTCGTAATAATTGTTTAGTGTTGTGTACTTTGATTTTTAATAAATTAACTCAATTTATTAGTTTACAAATAAAATATCACTTCTAGTACATATAAACGCATACATGAGAGTTCATATAACAAAAATGTATGAGAATTGTTAAAAAACAGCCAAAATTACTCTGTGAAATCGTATGTTTTGATTTTTCAATATTTATAAAATTGGCATTCATAAAAAACTCCAAAAATATTTATAAGTCTATTTAATTATGTTTTATGCCATTATTTACTCCATGAAGTTGCAAAACATAAAATATACTTTTATCTAACATTTTACTTCTTAAAACTCACTAAAATCATTAAAACTCAAAACATAAATTAACCAAAACTCTCTAATTCGACTTTGTACGGGTTTTTTTTATCGAGGGTAAAAATTCCAAATATAATAACTTCACTGAGTAATTTCATCTTTTTTATCACCACTTCACGTAGTAATGTTGGCTTTTTTTAGTAAATCTCTAAATGTATTCCAACTGAGCAACATCTCGTCATGCAGTCTCTATGAGTTGAATGTTGCAGTTTTGTTTTTTTAATTTTAAGTGTGTACATGTATCAAGTACATTTAAATATAGTGAGACCAACTAAGGTCATAAGCCTCACTATCATAATATATTTATTTTAAAAATAAATTATACCTCATCAAAATCCTTCATTTCAAAGGTAAAAGATAAAAATCTTTTCGTTTCAATAATCATTATAATCTCATTAGCCAATATAAGTCATCTATGTTTGGGTGACCACAAACCTTTGTGTGAAAATATGTCTTTGTATTCTTCATATTCCTATTATATATCATACTACGATCAAACTTTTAATGTCATTTCCTAGATGTTTTTAGACCATACAACGACTTCCCAAGCCTATACACTCGATTCATTACTCGGGAGCATGAATCTGTTGACTTGTTGTATTAAGACCTACTCATTAAGATCTTTATATAAAAGTTTTATATTAATATACATTTGATGAATCTTAAACCTATATATTGATAAGAGTGTAAGTGTTTTATGTTTTAAGACAATGTTATTTTCTTTACCAAAAACCTTTAGTTACCAATCGTAAATCAACTGATTCTCGAGTATAATTTGACATTATCGATCACATCTTATCTTTTATGGTTTCTTGCTACAACTCATAATATCTAGAAGTTATCTTCTTTAGTAAAATTTGGAGTCTTCTTCTGAAAAAGCACTACCAAAAAATTCTTGTTATAAATAAATATTGTTGGGAATCTATATCAATGAATGCTAAAGTTTTTTGACATTTTATTGTTTTACTTCTACAAGCCTTATAAGATTGTATCACAATTAAATATACTATTTGTACAACTTTCTTCGTTTTCCATATTGGTTTGAAGCCTATTATGACCATATGACTTTGAATCAAAAATATATATACTCATTTATATGCAATAATAACATTATATATGATGTAGCCCAGAAAGTCCAAACAAATGCCTTTTTAATTTTATTTTATTTTATTCAAATATCTTATGTATTTAAATCAAATCTAATTATATTAAGATTTGATTTTATTTGATTTTATTTTATTTTAGAATATTTATTTTATTTCCTTGTATTGGGTTTTGAGAAGCTATTATATAAAGCCTCTTATGCCTTAAGTTATTTGAAGTTTTTGGAATAATAGATTTTTATCTCTGAAAATTTCAATTTTTGTTACCCTTAGATTAGGGTTTCATAATGTTACTCTTGAATTAGGGTTTCGTCTATCATTGTTTTTCTTCTACTTTCGCCGCGTCATTAGTTTGGTATCAGAGCCTCGGTTCCTGCTACGGGTCAAGCATGTTTCTGAATCCTGATTTCATCTGATTCAAGGTTTAAAGAAGAGAACAACACAGGGTCATGAATATCGGAAAGATCGTTTGAGTATGATGAGGCATACCAACCGTTTCAATGACGATCGTATTGACCGGTTACTGAAGGGGAGTTTAAATTGGCTACCAATCGTCGAATCAAGGTAAATATTGCTTATCGATATGTTGTCTCAGGCTATGAAGAGGTTTTCAAAACCATTTTTTTCATCAACTGGACATAGGGATGTTGTCTTCAGGCTATAAAAAGGTTTTCGAAACTTTTTTTTCCTTCAACTGGATGGCTTCAATGTGACTTCGAATAAGGAACACTCGAGAAGAATTATCTTATTCCGATAAGGTCAACAATTATAATTCCCAATGTAACGATTGAATAAAATAAAATATATAATTAAGGTTCTTGATGGTGATGGTGCTGTGAATTCGAGGACGAATTCTTGTCAACTAGGAGAGGATGATGTAGCCGAGAAAGTCCAAACAAAAGCCTTTTTAATTTTATTTTATTTTATTCAAATATCTTATGTATTTAAATCAAATCTAATTATATTAAGATTTTATTTTATTTTATTTTATTTTATTTTATTTTAGAATATTTATTTTATTTCCTTGTATTGGGTTTTGAGAAGCTATTATATAAAGCCTCTTATGCCTTAAGTTATTTGAAGTTTTTGGAATAATAGATTTTTATCTCTGAAAATTTCAATTTTTGTTACCCTTAGATTAGGGTTTCATAATGTTACTCTTGAATTAGGGTTTCATCTATCGTTGCTTCTTCTTTTATTTCCGCCGCGTCATCAATATATCAAGTCTTAATCTTAAATGCATCTAATGACCTTTTGATGCAATTCCAATATTTTAGGATCCATATTTTTAATCTTCTTTCTGTATTGTAGATCATATGGTGTAATTTTAGTTTTTTAAAGAAGAATATAAATCATAATATGACATGTCGTTAAAATGAATTCAAATCAATAGATAACATGTAACATAGAATGAAATAGCATGATATTTTATATCTCAATTAAGTAACTAGTTTTGCGTTTAAAACAATCCACTTTGTTATAACACGAAGTGAACCAAATATTGATGAATTATCATATGTTCATCACAAAATCTCGAAAGCTCACTTGAAAAATGTTATTCTCTTCTATCACTTTATGATACTTTTATCATAATGTCAAATTGTTTTCAATTTTAGTTTTGAAAATGTTAAACGTAATAAAGACTCAATCTAAAGTAGTCATTTAAAAAAATTATCATATACAAATTAATATTACATGTTATACAACATTTAATCTAATAAATTAATGGGTATGAAATCTAATAATTGTATACATATTGTAACATTTTTATAAAGTTTTTTAATTATATTTTCTTTGGCACACAATTCACATTTCTCATATAGATTTCTATTATATAACCTTTTTTAGAGTTATCATTTTCCATTTTTTTCATATTAGAAGCATACATAACAGGTCTGAAGATTTGTCCAGTTCGACACGAGGGCATGTTCGTTGTCATGGCAAGCTTGGTCAACCTTGGCTTTTAATGTTTTGGATATTTTTCTTGCTACTTCTAGTCTCACTTTTCTGACCATAGATTCATTTCGTCTAAACTCGTATTTAGGTTTATTTTAAAATATATCCCTGATATATGGGATAAGATTTTTGTTACAAAAAAGTTTAAAATTAGAGACGATTGCAAATCAAATATATAGATACTTTCATCTTTGAGCAACATTTAATTTAGTTTAATATAGGAAAAAGTTAGATTTGTCAAATTAATCAAACAAAAAAATATATTAGTTCATCACCTTATGTGTGAAATTGTTGTAAATGTGTTTTTAGAATTATTTAAAAATGAAAATTTTATCACATAATTTTATCTATGTTTAACGAAGATAGTCTCAGACACATAATGTTTAATTTTTTTAAACATTGTCCATATATATAGAAAGATATATAGAAATATATTTTAAGATATTACAACTATTGTAAATGTTTTAAAGCATTTGAAAAAAATACAAGGCTTTAAAACGTGTTTTGTATTTTATTTTCTTAATAAATGGTATTCGATATTCCATTTGTGCAAAATAAAAACACACAAATTGTTAATGTAGTTCAACTAATATCTTTACATCTCTGAACCTGTTGCATATCGTTTTTATTAGAATTGAATTTGTGACTCTTTTTCTTTGTTACAATCACATAAAAAACTAAAGAGATTTATATTCACTTCAACTCACCGAAGAAGTAGAATGTTTTACAAGAGTTATTAACTCTGAATTTAAGACCAATGATTACTACGTAATTAATAGCTCATTAAGTGAGTTGATTCAGTTGTTGGTCTTTCAAAATCCCAAAATATCTTCAAGACCCCTCGTAGAAGGCCCTTCATTTGCATGACCATCGTCTAAACACACTCATCTAAAGCCTCTCGTCTTCAGACCCTCATCTAAGGATTCTTATCTTCAGACCCTCGTCATTAGGAACCTAATCTAAGGATCCTCGTCTTCAACGTTCTCTTCTTCAAGGCCCTTGTCTAAGGATCATCGTCTAAGAAACCTGGTCTTCAAACACTTGTCTTGAGACCCTCGTCTAAAAGCTCTCGGCTAAATATATAACTCTTTTTCTTCAAGATCATTGTCTACAAGCCTTCTTCTTGAAGATCCTCGATTAAAGATATGACCCTCAGTTAATTAGCGGGATCCTCGGCTAAAAATATCCTATTTTAAGACTGGTTTCAATATGTCTTCACACCTCGATCAATGCAGCATATTTTCATGGTCTTCTTACTCTTGTAGTCCAACTGAAGTTGAACATAACTTTAGTTTTTATATACATATCTGCTGGATTCTTGCTTCCTTAGATATTTTCCAATATTAGCACTTCACCTTCCAATAAAAGTCTGATGAAGTGATAACGAACTCCAATATGCTTGGTTCTGAAATTAAATGCTGAATGTTTTACCAAGTGAATTGCACTCTGACTGTCATTGTGCAGAATAGTCTTCTTATGTTTGAAACCTAGCTTAGTTAACAAGCCTTTAAGCTATGTAATCTATATATTGGCTTCATTTACTGCTAGATACCCAGACTCTGTAGTGGATAGTGTGACAATGTTTTGTAACTGTGACATCCAACTATCAGTTATAGTTGTAACATTGAATATATAACTGGTGGTGTTTTTCTGGTGATCGACTTCAACTCCAAAATCAGCATCTACGTAGCCTTATACCTTTAACTCACCCTTACCAAAGAATAAACATTTCTTTGTGGTGCGTTGTAGGTACCTCAAACTCCATATTACTGCTTTCCAATGAGATTTCATTGGATTAAATATTAACCTACTAATAATTCCCTCTGCATTACCAATGTCTGGCCTCGTGCATACCACTATATACATCAAATTCCCAAAACTGAGATGTAGGAAATCTTAGCCATGAAATCTTCTTCTTCTTCTTTCGTTCGGGGGATTAATCATTGGATAAGCGAGGGTGACTGGCCAAGAGTGTGTTAACTGGTTTGGCATCACTCATGATAAATCTACATAAAACACGATTGATGTACTCTGACTGAGATAACGACAAAACTCTTCTATGCTTATCTCTTGTGATTTGTATTCCAAGAATCTTATTTGTTGGACCTAAGTCCTTCATGTAAAATTCCTTTGAAAATTTGTTTTTTCAACCTTCTAATATCATCAATATATGAAACTTATACTGATATATCATCACCATAAAGTAGTAAAATGATATAACTGAACTTATATCTTTTAGAATAGAAAAAAGTGGTTAGTATTACACTTATGGAAACTATCTTTATGAATAACATCATCAAATTATTTGTACCACTATTTTGGGGTTGTTTTAGGCCATACCTAATTTTTCTTGAGTCTGCATACTATGATTTCCTTCACTATTTTTAGAAACCTTCTGGCTGATGCATGTATATCTTCTCATCCAAGTCTTCGTGATGAAATAAAATATTCACATTTAACTGTTCAAGACAAAGGTCTTTAATGGAAACAATACTCAACACGTTTTTAATAGTATTGAGCTTCACAACTGGGGAAAAATCTTGGTGTAATTAACTCATTTCTTTTGCTAAAATTATTTGATAACTAATCAGGATTTGTATCTCTTAGAACCATCATGTTCATCTTTCACCTGGTACATCCATTTGTTATGAAGTACATTATTCATCTCGAGAAACTCAGCTAGTTCTCATTCCTGGTTTGAGATTAAAGACTCCATCTCATTTTTCATGGTAAGCTCCCACTTGCTAGCAACACCAATCTGACAAGCTTCATATTAACATTAAGGCTCTCTATTTTCAATAATAAGTAGTTCAAGTATCTCTTATTAGGCACATGAGGTCGTGTAAAACTTCTCAACACATGAGCTACTAAGATCGGTTGTAGTGTGTCAGATTGTTGTGTATTGCTCTGTCCAACTGATTCTCTTGGTTGAGGATTTGATCTAATCAACTCTGTTACAAGACTATTTATGACATCATTTGCATCTCTAAACACTTTATCACTCTGCTCTTATTTGTTTTCATTAGACTTATACATCTTCTTCTACAATAGTTTTTAGTTAAAAATCACATCGATGTAACAGATTATCTTCTTGTTTTCACCATCCCAAATATAGTATCCAAACTCACCCTCACCATAGCCGATCAAGGTGCATTTTTAGATTTTGTATCAAGCTTTTTTTTCCTTGATCACCGATATGAACATATGTCGCTCAAGCAAAAAGAATTTAGATGTGATAGAGTTATCTTTTTTCCACTCCATACTCCCTCGGGTATATATGCTATAGTGGAATCGATGGATTACTTTCTAAAGTATAAACCTGAAATGTTTGAGGTTTTCAGGAGATTGATATTTATGGTAAAAAATAAGATAGGGTTGAAGATTTAAAAGCTCATAACAGACAACGATGGTGAACACGAAGACACCATATTCAAGAAGTTTTGCTATGAGCACGAGATCATAATGGAGAGAAACGTGTCAGATACACCTCACCACAATGGTGTTACCGAGCGTATGAACCGAACGTTGACAGAAAGAGCTAGAAGCATTCATATACAATCAGGTCTACCAAAGCATTTATGTGCAAAAGTAGTCAATACATTCGCTTACTTGGTCAATCGATAAAAAATACAAAGTAATGTTTCCCTCGAATAGATGAAACAGCTTTTTGGTCCCTAAATATCAGAGTGAACAAGCTCTAATATTTCTTTCTTTGGGACTTTGCCATTTATCTGAAAACTTACCTTTCATGTTTTCAAGTATAAAATATTCGCACATGTCTATATCAATCGATTGTAGATCTTGATGTTTCATTTCTCACTCATTTGGTCAAGTCTTTAGTGCCATATATTAGAATTTTTATTTTCTAGTACAACTGCAATTTAACATAGTGCCTCTGTTGTCTTGTAAAGAGTACCACTCTGTTTCCTGCAAGAAACTGTCATTGCACTCTTTGAAATATTTTAAATATACTATGGAAGATTTTAGTGTAGCATTCGCTAGTCAACTGCCTTACTGAGATTAATTTAGTTCTCAAGTTGGGGATATGTCTGACTTATTTAAGCTTCAATTAGACTAATTCAACTTAATATTCTACCAATAATATCACAAGATTGATCATCACCAAGGTATACATTTCCAAGGTTTTGAAAGATGTATCTCTCGAATAACTCTTTCTTTGAAGTAACATGGAATGATACTCCAGAGTCTAACATCCAAGACTCTTCCTTGGTCTCCAAATAACATTAAAGTGCATCATCTTCTTCTAAAGTGACATTTTCCTCTATCTTCGTCTCCTGGTTCTTTTTGGTGCTCTTATGCACGAAAATCTATAGTTCACGGTCTTCCCACAGTTCCAACACTCAAAATATTTTGATCCTTAGAATATTTTGGGTATCCTAGACGTGGACCTCCCGTATCTTGATATATTTCGATAGTTCAATTAGCCGCGTCCATTCCCTCTGGTTGAATTTATTACTCTTGACTCTGTATGCAAGACTGAAGAGGTTGATAATTCACCCAACTCTCTCTTTTGAATCTCTTAACTCAGAACTAGATCACGAACATCGTCAAATTTATACCTATTGTTTCTTGACGAGCTACTCACAGTTATGTCAGTAACAGTCCAACTTTCTGTTAGAGAAGACAAAAGTATCAATGCTCGTATTTTTTTTTTATCAAAATCAATTTTAACTGAACTCAATTGGGTTGTGATTGTATTGAGTTCATTGAGATGTTGAGCTACCAATGCTCCTTTCGTCATCCGTAAATTAAATAACCGACTCATCGGGTGAACTTTGTTAGACATCAATGGCTTCTCATACATACCAGAGAGAGCCTTCATAAGACACGCTAAGATTATTTTTTTACGATGTTGAAAGCAACATTGTAGGATAACGTCAGTCGGATGACTCCAAGGGCTTGTGTGTCAAAAAGATTTCATTCTTCATCTTCCATACCATCTGGTTCTTTTTTTGAGAGGGGTTTCATAAAGTTTTTTCTGGTATAGATAGTCTTCAATCTGCATCTTCCAAAGCTAAAATATGCACCATTGTACTTTACGAGTCGCACCTTTCATTCGCTTGTAGCCATTGCTCCCACTCAAATTTGACCTCATTTGGATCGCTACCAACCTAGACCTCTTATACCAATTGTTGGGAAAATACATGTTTTTCGTGTAAATAGGTTAGTGGAAAAAAAATGAAATACAATAGTGAAATAAAAACACATAAATTGTTAGCGGAGTTTAGCCAATATGCTTACATCTCCGGACCTGCTGCATATCGTTTTTATTTTAAACAAAATGCGACTTTTTTTCTTGATCAGAATCTCAAAATAAAACTAAAGGGGTTTATTAACTCTAAATTTATGATCCATGATTACTATGTCATTAAATGACTTGATTCAATTGTTGGTCTTTCAAAATTTCAAAACCTTTTGTATAAAAACTCTCATATACAGACCTTTTTTTTAAGACCATCGTCTAAACACCCCTGTCTTCGAACCCTTTTCAAATCCTCGTTTAAAACTTTCAACTTTTGACCCTCATCTAGGTACCATTGTTTTCCAAACTCCCTTTGTTTAAGCACCTTCATCTAAGCGTCCTCTCCTATATACAAATCCTTCATCTTCAAAATCTTTTGCTGTGATCGATTAGTAGGACCTCAGTTAACACCACCGTCTACGACAACGGTGGGATGTATTTGTACTTGTTTTTAGCTTCTTCAAATTTCGGTTTCTAGTCTTTTCCAAACTCATCTTAAATCGTTCTAAAATCACTTCTATTGACTTCTATTTAGAAAGAAACTTACTAAAGCATTCCGCAAGTTGCAAAAGATAGTAGCTCTGTGACCACTTTAAGTGCAATCGTATACTTCAAATTCAATGAAGATGATTAAATAGTATTAAATATAAATTTGGTCGCAATAAAGCGGATCAAATTCAAAACCATAGTTTATTAGTACACATAAAATAAAGGCAATCAACAAAATGTGTCGCCTAAAAATAATAAAAGACTTAGAAAAGTATGAAAAAAGGTAGATAAGGAAATACAATCTGATTATCCATCTTATACATACATTACATACGTTATGGAAAAAAAGTAAAATATGTCACGCCATGTTAATATGATTTTGGTTTGACATAAGTTTTAGATTATTTCTATGTTCATCTTTGTTTTGGTACCGTGTTAGGTGCAAATTATGATATTAGGACATTCAAAACCGACCTTCACTTACGTCTAAAGCAGTAACATTTGATGTTGCTGTTATGAACTTCTAATGATAATCATTTATTCTCAATTAATTAATTTGAAATCCTTAACTCTCACTCTTTGGTGTCTCCACATATTAAACATACCATGCATTTACGAATATCTTTACCATTTATATATTTGACATTTCCTTTTTAGTTTGTGAACACAAAACATAACGTTAAAAGCTTCATTTTACACCTAGCGAGTTAAAGCAAAATAACAAATAATACTTTAAAATATTTTTGTATAATTAAAAGAAAACTCAATTATATCATTAGTTTTCTTCAAATTCTTTAAAATAAAAAGAAATTATTATATTTCTAAAACGGGTTGAGTGAATCATCACTTTGAACTATCTAAGATTTTCAAACCGAATGCTCTTATAAAAAGTAAAAGAATCTAAAAATACTGTGGATACAAACAATTTTAAAGGTTCATACTAAACGGATAATTTAGTTGTATAAAAATATAAAACTCTAATAGTCACCCAACCTATCTTATTTGATCAATATTATCACATTTTAAATCGGTTCATCGATTTTAAAATCATTTAGAAGAGTATTTGAGTTTATTTACAAAATCTATAAATCTATAAATATAATTTTTTATTTAGGTAAAATTTATAAATTTAGTTCATGAATCGAAGAGAAAAATTCCCTCGCTAAAGATTAAATTTATATATTTTCCCAAATTGATACACTAAATTTATAAATTTTATAAATAAAAAAATAAATTTATAAATTTCACAATTCAAAAATTTTACAAATAATTTTAAAATAAAAAACTAAATATATAAAAATTTAACCGAAAAACTATATCATGATTTAAACCTCATATCCACCCTAAAACAACCCTAATATATGAAAATAATTAAAGGTTTGATCTTAAAACATCCCTAATATATGAGAATAATAAAAACACGTACTTTTGTTCACATTGTTTCTTTACAAACAAATATATATTTTCGGAAAATATAACAATTTGTAGATAATCGTATACCATTAAAATATTCAAATTATTAGACAAATTTTCATGAAATTAAGTAAGGACACAACTCATGATAAGGACATGAATAAGATTATAAGAATAGCATTCCATTCATTTTGGCTTATCAAGCGATGGTTTAAGCAAAAACGTGTTTGTTAGGGAATTGATTCTTTACGGTATAAATGGATATTGATTAAATTAGAGATTTGTCGAATTCTGATAGCTAAAACCAATTTTGGTAGGCTACCTAAGTAACCCATGACGACGACACGGATCGATATATCAATATTGGTTGATTACAACCATATATTTATCGTGAATATATATTGCTATTATGCTAGACGGCTGGAGTAACTTCGTCTGTTTATCATTCTCTTTATATATAATATTAATTTAATTTAATCTGGATTACTTTTAAAAAGAAAATTGTACTCCGATGATGTTATAAATATGATTTTAAGATGACCAGATTATACCTTGACCAAAATCAATTTATGACCAAAATCAGTTTATCCGTATAAAAAGCTTTTATTCAGATTTGATTTTTTTTACCAAATTTCATTTAACTAGATAACTACTGCTGTAAATGAAAGAAAAACATTGAGGATATTTAAAATTCATCCAAAATTCGAAACAACCTAATTTATTAATTTTATCTATGAAAAATATTATTGTTTAATAGATTAAACCTTATATCACTACAAATTTTTGAAGTTTTTAAGAGTTTTGTTTTTTTTTCTCAAGAAAATGCATTTTTTATTGATGTTAAAGAAAATTTTACAAGTGTTAAGACAGATTATGAGCTAGTAGCTCATTTTGTACAGATGAAATAGATTACATCTACACCTCCCTATTTTCTTCATCTGCTTGCATCTTTCTCCTTCAAACTTGAGTTAAGACTTGTATAATCATTTCTATCCTCTTGCTTCCTTCCATCTTCAGCAAGCCTCTTCATCCATCCTAGGTGATCTTGCCTTCATTCCATAGCTTGTATCCCCTTGCTTTCATTTCCTTCAGCAGACTCACATCCCCTTGTTGCTCACCATAGCTTGTAGTTCACTCCATCCTTGCTCCTTAACCTACAAAACAGAAACCATGTAGGTCAAGTTTTTCAACTTGCCAAGCCAATTAGTCATCTTCAAAGAATCTAAAATAACTCAGATTTAACGATTCAAACAATGTAATTGCATTCAATTCATTCAATGAATGCGTCGATTCAACTATAAATCTAGACTGTATCTTTAATGCATGTTTTGCCACCCAATCGGGAGCAGAATTCTGCTCTATATATATGTGTTTTAAAGTTTTTAAAAGTTTTGTTGAACATTTAAACATCTTCAAAAACATTCGAACTCTTCAGAAAAAATTCCAACTTCTTAAAACAAAAACACAAGATTAAACATTTCAAAAATAAGTTTCTAAAATAACTTCAACAATTTTATTTAAAGCTTCAACACATAAATAATTAACACATAAAATATGTTAAACTTTAACAATTTTTTGTAAAAAAAAAAACAATTTTTCCGAACACTATTTTTTTTTAAATATAAGTTTTAAAAAAATAAAGTTGTGCACCATTGGTGCATGTAGTAAACGTACTCATGGGTGCCTGGATGCACCCATCGGTCCGGCCATTTTCCACCTGATTCTTGAACCTACCCTAAACCTCTAAAGTCGAACCTAATTTCAAAACCCCAAATCTAACCCATCAAATTCACTCAAAAATAATCTAAAATTCAACAAAATTCAACTTAAAACAACCTAAAATTAAACAACAATCGAAAACCTAAATATTGAAAAAGATGAAAAGTGAGAGAGAAGTGTTCTTAAAAAATATGGTGGATGTAGTGTAGTAGGAAAAAAATCATTAAATATTCTAAAAAAAAATATTTTGATCCAAAAAAAACTTATACCAAATATGGATGAATTCAAAATTGGATATGGATAAATTGGTTTGGATATACATAGCATAACCCATTCAAAATAAATTTTATATATTTTCCCATCGGTGTTAAATTTATTTTGGTAATATGTATTAGTAAACAATCATAATCTATACCTATCATTATTTACTATTTAAAAATATAAATACTATTTTATAATATCTAAGTATACTTTTTAATTAGTATTTAATTTTTAGGCACTACATAATAATCTAAATATTTTTATTAAAGTATATACCTACAATTTCTTAAAATTTATCAGTTTTTACTATTTTTTATATTGAAAAAAATTATCCATTCATTTTTTCTAAGTCACTTTATGTTAAAACCTAAAATCAGCAGAAAAAAAAAAATCAATCACTTAGTTTACTTCATCCAATTTTAATTCAAACTCATTAGTCTTGTAAGATTTTTTTTTCCTTTCTCTGTCTAAATCTATGATACGTAAAGGTTATTTAAAATAGATTTGGTTCGAAAATAGTTTCGTAAGAGAATAAATTTTTATTTAACATGTTTGACACGAATCAAAATTTGTGTCAAATCCTAGAAACACAAATGATTTTGGTATGGACTATTGATTAAATGGATTGATGTATAATAAATAGTGATTGATAAGTTTTTTTTTCCGAAAATTAAATGTTGTGCAATTTTTGCGATTGATTCAATTAATTTAATTGGTAATTATTTTTTCGAAACTTAAATCGAGAGTTATTTTTTTATTTTTTTACAACATTTTTATAAATGGGGTTTGTTTTTAATAATTGGTGTTTTCGTAAAAAAAATTACTTTAACCGTAGCTTTTTTTTTTGTTTAATTGGTGTTCTAAATCTAGGATATGGGTAGTTTAATTGTAGTTAAATAAACTGTGAACTAAGGTTTAAAAAGAACTGTGAATCACAAAATAAAATTTTGAACGTGGGTAACTCCTAAATGTAAATTGTATATCAACTGTTTATTTTTATTTTTATTTTTGGGTAAATACGAACTATGAATAATGGGTAAATATGAACTGTGAAACAAAAGTTTATAAAAGTGCGTAATGCGGATGAAATGTAATTCATTTTGCCTAAATACAAATTTTGAATCACGTGTAAATGTGAATTGTGAAACAAGCGTTTAATGAAAATATGAAATGTAAATTAAAGATAAAAAAATATTATGTTTGCCTAAATGTGAATTGTCAATTAATGGTAGTATAAATTGACTCGTGAACTGGTCTCGCAAAAACAATCTAAAAAATAATATTTATAGATTTATTTTTTATTCGTTTAAAAAAAACAAAACCAACAGTATTTTTGGATATTTTTCCGAGCACCAGTTTGAAAGAATACACTTTGAAAAATTTACATAAAAAAACAAAGAGAAAGAAGGTCAAATAGCTTAAATAAAAACCTATTTATACTTACAATATATTTAGTAAAAAATCTTGGTTGAGATACCTATTGGTAACTTATATTTTTTGGATGATGAGTGATAATTGAATTTTGTTTTATACTTTCATATTAGTTTAGGGATTGGACCAACCCGATTTCCATATATATATATATATATATATATATATATATAAACTAAGTTAATATGGTTTTGTACGACATTAAATTTACTCCCATCATTTACATATGAATAACTTCATTATGTTCAAGGACATAATTATGGTTTTTAAAATAATACATGTATAATGATAAGGTTTATGTCTGTTCATTAAATTAATTGGCCTCAATAGAATTAAAATTCATTAGGACAAGTTTTTGTAGCTAAGCAACACATATCGAATAAGATATATTTCCATCAAATCATCAACAAAAAATATTTATCACTTAGCAATATGTGAAAATGAGAATAAACGAATACATGTAATTTCTTGCATTATTTATAAGAGAGATGTAATTATTCATAAATAAGATATTATTCCATCGATAAAAGAATCTAAGATCTTCATTTTATCCAAATCACAATCACGCTATTATCTTACAATGATAATTTATATAAGTATACCTCACTTACTTACAAATTATCTCATCTTCAATCTTCAGATCTCAATAAACCGGAATTTGCATCATCACTTACATCATTTGTGGGAAAGATTTTCTCATACAAATAACTGATGAAAAAGTCACTCATAGATTCGGCAGTCCAATTAACAACAAAGCAATGACTGAAACCTTCGACGCCATGCCTCCAACTCTAACAAAACTTTTATATCAGATCCTTACTCTTAATACTCCATTATCCTCACTTATAGTCGCGATAAACCCGTGCAAAGAAATTCTAGTATACATAAACCCATCGGTGGAGTATCTAGCATTAGTTATCATGGTGGTTCAATTACTAGCTTCCCACATCCCAACACGTCTCGGGTTAGGCCTCGACGGCTCCAAATACAAATTTCCAATAGTTGTCGCACGACCTGCGCTCGTAGCAGGATACTAATATTAAGATTTTATAGGCTATGCTTACAGCTACTTTGAAGCGAAAGAATTCAGCCGTAAAATCTTATGCGAGGACTTTGGGGGCGCTACTATATTTCAAAATTCTTTGGCTATAATTTTTCAATATTTGAAACGCCTTGGGGGGCTACTTTATATTGTAATTAATTTCCAAGATTTTCATATTGATCATCAATGATCAATTTGGATATTGTTGGAAGCAATAATCCTACTAATCCCAATAATATCCGAAGGTTCTTTTAGACAAATCAAATAAAATATTATGGGAGAACAGTAGTGAGAGTGGAACCATGACTCAACTACATGCCTAGTAGTTCATCTACTGGGCCTGGGGCTCATAGAAGTGACCCGATTATAAGGTTTGACCCATAAGGCCCATGGGTCAAGAAAGAAACACCTATAAATACTCCAACCAACTTTATTAAGAGGGTTGGACTTTATCTAGAAATATTAATTACAAGTAAACACCTCTTTTATCTTTCCACCTTCTACTTAGCAATTTAATACTCAATTGATAAACTACCAAAAAGATCCTCCGGTTATAAATTATCCACACCCGATTGGCGACCACAATGAGAGTGTAAGGTGCCTAAATATCTTTATTCAAAACTAGTAAGTAGAAACTGTAGTTCAGATACTACCAGAATATGGATCTTAATATACTTGACATTCCATCTCCTGAAGTTGAAGGTGTAAGAGAGAATAATTAGCACACCATTGTGTCTCTTATAAATTACAACACAAATGAAAGACAATTCATGCAGGATGAACGTGATCAGTTAAAGGCCAAAATTGAAGCTTTAAGGGCCCAAAAACAAGCTGAAAAGGCAATAAAGAAAACGTTTGATGCGTGTGGTGTGTCTGTAGATGAACATGGTGACGGTGGTCAGTCCTCTAAAGTTCATGGTAAATTAAAAGGCACATCAGACTAAACAAGTTATAAGTGCATCATACTCGTCCAGTAGTGAAGATGGCCGTCAAAAAAAGAAATTAAGGCTAACTAAGAAACATTCAAGGAAAAGGGACAGGAGAGGCAAAACAAAAATAGATAAAAATCAAAGAAAATAAAGGGTTCAGTGGATTATGGCATTGATCATCTCTTAAGTGATCAATTTGTTATTCAATCTGAACTAGGTATCATTGCTACTCCTAATGAAGATACACTTTTCAATATAAGCCACAATTGAAGGTGGTCACCTTTATCCTAAAAAATACTCTCCGAACATCTCCCCAAAATATTTGATAGTCCCAAGATGGAGAAGTATGATAGAGGTAGAGATCCGGACAACCATGTTGAGCACTTTAAAAACTTTATGATTAACTTTGATGATGATGACAAGTTACTATGCAAGGTTTTTTCACAAACCTTTAAAGGAAGGGCTCTAAAGTGGTATAACGGACTCCCACATGGATGTATTAAAAACTTTGATATGTTTTAGGTGGAATTTAGGATGAAATTTGTGGGAAGTAAGGAGTTCAAGGGAAATTGTGATACTATTATCCATTGTTCTCGGGAACCAAATGAGTCATTAAAGTAATATATCAGTCGATTTGTGAATACGAAGAATGGATTAGCTTATTATTTTGAACATGTGGCTATTGCCTCTTTGAGACAAGGATTAAATCTAGGTATGCTAGCTGATACAGTAACTCGGAAAAAGGAAATGACTTGGGGTGGGTTTTAAATCAAGTTGGAAAGCAGATTACAGTTGAGGAAACTAAGAAATATAGAGTACCACCTCAAAACAGGTCTGCTGCTACAGCATCAACTCCTAAAGCTACAACTCAATCCTAGGCCACTGTTAATTATAGGCTTAAGGAGTCCGGACAAGGATTGCATCGGCCCAGGAAAATTCAGTTTAATCAAAACCAACAAGCTAGACCTAAAAGAGGCCTGTGGATTCATCCCTAATGGTTGTCGAACTGGGTGAAAGCGTAGCTACCATATATGATAAGACTAAGAATGTTGTACATTTTAGAAGGACAACCCTAATTTAGTCTCTCGGGGAGAGTCGGAACACTCGTTTCTGTAAGTACCACAATGATATGGGTTATGATACGCATGATTGTATAGAATTGAAACAATAAATACAGAATCGTATCCAAAGGGGAAAGTTGGGTGCATTTTGTAAAAGGCAAGGGGGCAATGAACAAGATAATACCACTCCCCATCCCAGTAAGAATGCACCCAGAACAACTCTACCAACTGCTCCAAGACAAAGTATGGGGGCATCCGTGCAAGAAGATACCATGGTGATTGTGGAAAGATTTGATGTAGATTCGAAATATATTGACCCCAATCTAGATCGGAATCAAGTTGGGGTAATTGTAGATAAGGCTACAACGGTTTCCAATCTACGTAAGTTTTTTGAATCATTGACTATTTTTTGGAGGAGACACAGTGACGACACCCTCAAATTGTGCAAGTAAAAGAAATGTTATTAGTTTGACCACTCAGTTAGATAGAAAGATGTCCATACATATTTACCAAAGCTATGTTTTATTTATTGTTTTCGATGAAGATGATTTGAGAAATACCACAAGGGCACATGAAGATATTGTTGTGACAGGAGCATCTATTGGGGGCAATGATATGCGTTGGATCCTGATTGATACGAGTAGTTCGGAGAATATATTATTCTTGACTACTTATAAGTAGATGAAGATTCCATCAGTTATTCAACGTTGAAACAGAACCATTGTAGGCTTTACTGGAAGTTCTTCCGATGTTATCGGGGAGTTTGAAGATGAAGTATTGTTGGGCAAATGAAGATTTAAAAAAATAGTAAGGGTATTATTTGTTGTGGTTGATTGTCCAACATCATACAACGCCATATTTGGTAGATCTTGGCTCTCCATGATGCATGCAATAGCTTCCATTGTCAATCAGTGTCTAAAGTATACTGTGGGAGGCCAAGTAGGTTTTATCCGAAGCAGTCAAAAAGTAGCTTGTCAAAGCTATGCTACCGCCCTTTCCTCAAAGACGTTGGAGGCAGGGAAAATTAATAAAGTATAACAGTTATTGGAGCCTTCCACCAATTTAGGTGAAGTAGATGATCCAATGGAGGCTCCTAGTGTTGTAATTCTAGTTGAAGAAGTTGAAACTCATTGTCTAACAGAAGACAAAAATGTTAGGGTTGGATCCAAGTTACCCTTAAGGTTAAAACAAAAATTATTATATTTTTTATCTACAATCTACATATATTTGTATGGTACAATGAAGATATGATAGGGTTGTCATTCGATGTGATTAATCACAAACTATTAGTCTGATCCGAAAAGGAGGACTTTTTTAAAAAGAAAAATCTAAAGTGATTGGGCAAGAGATAGACCGGTTAACCAAAATGGGACATATAAAAGAATCACAATACCCTCTTTGAACAACTAATCCAGTATTAGTCAAGAAAAAGAATGGAAAATGACGTATGTGTATTGAATTCATAGAGCTTGACCTAAGGATCCTTTCCTAGTACCCCAGAAAGACCAGCTAGTAGATCCTACCTTGTTAAATAAGTTATTGTCTTTTATGGACACTTTTTCTGCGTATAATCAGATACAAATGAATTCAGATGATCAAGATCATACTATTTTTATAACTGATAAGGGGCTTCATTGCTATAAAGTGATGTCGTTTGGATTAAAGAATGTCGAAGCTATTTATCAACGGTTGGTGAATCAGACATTTGCCAATCAAATTGGTATAAATATAGAAGTTTACATAGATGACATGATGGTGAAATTCCCTAAGGAAAAAGATCACATACCTGATCTCTAAGAAATTTTTTCTAACCTAGAGGCTATTAACTTGAAGTTGAACCCTGAGAAGTGTATGTTTGAAGGTCTGATCTGGTAAGTATCTGGGATATATTATAAGTTAAAAAATGATTCAGGATGATCCACATCAGTTAAATGCTTTATTAGCCATGTATCCACCTCTGAATACTAAAGAAGTCCAGATACTAACTGGAAGATTAGCTGCTTTAAATCGGTTTATTTCGAGATCATCGAACAAGTGCGCTCAGTTTTTCCAGTTGTTAAGGAATGTTAAAGATTTTAGTTGGTCCCCACAGTGTGATCATCCTTTCCTTGAAATGAAAAAAAAATTGTCTTCTCCCAAGATATTGTTCAAGCCTATTCAGGGAGAGAGACTATATATGTATATAACTATATTGGAGTATGTAGTAAGTCCAACATCATCCGGTGTATTACATAAGCAAGAGTTTATTAAAAGCAGAGAAAAGGTACTTGAAGTTAGAAAAATTGGCTTTGACACTAGTGATAACAGCTAGAAACATGAGACCCTACTTTCAAGCACACTCTTTCACGGTTCAGTCTTTTTTTTCCTTTAAAAAAGTGCTACAAAAGGATGACATATCAGGGAGGATGACTAAATGGTCAGTTGAGCTTGGAGACTATGATATCGATTTTGCACCTCGAAATGCAATCAAGGCTCAAGATGTAGCTGATTGTTTGGTAGAATTTCATATTAAAATACCTTACAAAAAAGCTAAGGGTAACAAGTTTCATAAAGAGTGGGTAGTTCGGACAGATGGCGGGTTTAGTATAATGGGATGTGGAGTTGGAGTATGTTTAACTTCACCTTATGGTGATATTATGTACCAAACTATATGTTTGGGTTTTAGGGCATCCAATGATGAGTCGGAGTACGAAACAGCCATAACTGGTTTAAGGTTAGCTCAATTATGTGGAGTAAAAAGGGTCAGGTTAGTAAGTAATTCTCAATTACTTATTAATCAGGCTCAAGGGCAGTCTGAAACCAAAAAGGATAATTTGATAAAGTATCTAATAGTACTTACGTAAATTGCTTCAAGATTTATAGACATTTGATATAAACATGTCCCTATATCAGAATACACTATGGCAAATTCTTTAGCCATCATAGCCTACTCGGAAGCATACATTTGGATCCTTATGCAAGAATCTTCTTCCATTCACTTAGTTCAAGGAAAAAAAGGACCAGGTTGAAGAGAATATGAGCATATCTGGCACACAATCCAAAGATTGGAGATATGAATCCAATAATTTATTACCCATGACGTTTTACCTTTAGATAAGATTTTGGTTAATAAAGTAAAGTATTAGGCTCGTGGTTTTTTTTATGCTGAGAGGTGTTCTTTATAAAAAAAATCTTTCAATAGGCCCTTTTTATGTTACCTGCTTTTGAAGAGTCTCAAAATATGTTCTCTGAATTACACGATAGAGAGGGGTCAACACACTGTGGTTATAAAGCTTTAACTAGAAGAGTTTTGTTAGCAGGATATTACTGGCCTACTATCATGGCAGATGCTAAAGATTGGTAAAAGAAATGTAACCCTTGTCAAAAATATGGAAATGAAATCCATGTGCCAGCAGTTCCCATGAAATCAGTTTCTGAACCGATACCTTTTGATAGATGTGAACTGGATTTAGTTGGGCGCCTTCCTATGGTTTATGGTGGCTGCCAAGCTATAATTGTAGCGATAGACTACTTTTTTAAGTGGATGGAAGCTGCTATTTTGTCAGGAACAACTTCTAAGGTAGTTATTAAATTTATTCTCTAACATATACTGCCAATTCAGAATTCCTAAGCGCATTACTACAGATAATGGTCATTAGTTCGACAACAAATATGTGAAGGCATTTTTCACCTCAAGAGGAATTCAACACTTCTTCTCCTCCTCTTTTCATCCTCAGGCTAATGAGTAGGTTGAAGTTGCTAATCGGTCAATTTTGAAGGGTTTGAATAATAATTTGGAAAGTGCAACAGGAAAATGGCCAAGTTATATACAAGAAGTGTTATGGGCCAACCAAACCACTCCTCATACGGCTACTCAGGAGACTACTTTTTCTCTTGTTTATGGGACGGTTGCAATTACTCCCATAGAAGCTACTTTTCCTTCATTCAGAGTATAAAATTATTCCAAACAGGATAATAGCATGGCTATAAGAAGTCACCTGGATTTGATTGAATAAATAAGGGTAAAGGAACATTTAAGAACAACACACTACCAAGGTTTGATGAGAAGTAGATTTGCATCTAGAGTTAAAAGAAGAGAATTTCAAGAAGGGGACAAAGTATTAAGAAAAGTGTTCTTACATACCAAGGAGAAACAATTCGGAAAGCTAGCTCCGAATTGGGAAGACCCGTACGTAGTATGTGAAAACGTCAAGCAAGGAACGTACATACTTCAAGACAAAGAATGAAACCTTTTAAAACATCCGTGGAATATTGAGCACCTCAGGTTATACTTAGAATAATCTCATTTTTTGTAAATATTTACTTTGTTGTGTTTCGATGTATATATTTGGGGGCATACCCTTTCCTACCATGGTGGCGCGGGTAGGTTTTAATGAGGTGTTTGTATCCTACTTAATATATTAACTTTTTAAAAAACCATTGTTTAGTTTGTGAATGTATCGGAAAAAATAACACCCATGTAAAACTTTTAAATATGTGTGAATGCATCGGACATGTTAAACACCCCTTAAACACCTTGAAATACTTGTGAATGATTCAGATAAATTAAATACTGATTAAACACTTTTAACTATCAGATGGAATACTTTTGACTGGTTCAAACATATTAAAGAATGATTAAATAGTTGAAATATTTGACTAAGTTTATATATGATTAATGTCTACTATATTTTAAGTATGTTCGGATTCTAATGGAAGCATTTAAAAGACAAGATAAATTAAAAAATAGATGAAAGTAAATATGATGTGGAATACTAATCGGATCATCAAAGTTGTTCAACCCATTTTACAATAAATGCCTTGGCCATCTAAGGAATTTATTTCAAAACATAAATTCAAAAAATAAAAATTAAACTTAGGATTCATTTCCTTCGGTTGTCTTCTCAACATCACTTTTTTCCTTTTCCTATTTATCATCGCTTGAGCCCTCCTCAGCTTCATCATCAGGGTTGGAATCATCGAAAATCATATTGTATTTATAAGTTTGTGCTAAAGTGTCATAGGGAACTTCAGTATCAGGCACATAGGCCCATAGCTTCCCAAGAGACCGTTTAGGGAAAGTTTCATGGAACAAAAGGACCATATCAGATTTGACCAATTTTTCCCTTTGTTCCATGGAGTTCATCACCCTCTCAGCGGTGATTTCAACGTCTCTTTTCTTGAGAAGATCTTGTAGTTTCTTATTATCCTTAGACAGTTTTTTGTTGGTAGCCTTTTCCTTAGTTAATGCTTCATTCAAGTTTTAAATTTGATGGGAGCTAGAGGTTTGCAGCTCGGTATAGCTGGATTGTGTTTTCTCTCTATCTTCCTTGGCTTGTTTCAACTCAATGTTCGGTTATTTTTTCTCCTTGATTAAAGTCTCTATCTTGCTTTGTTCAAATGCAAGGGAAACCTTTAAGCTTTGATTATCAGTTGATAGGGAAGTATTATCTTTTGTCTGGGCTCTAACTTATTTTTCTAATTCAACTATGGGCCTGATATAACCTAAGATTGCATAGCTGAAGGTGTCGTGCACATCAGACACTTCAAAAGATTCATCGTCATGAATCACTGCGTTGGCTATGTTGAATGATTGAGGAAAGGTTCAGTCAAAATCCTCTTTATCGAACTCGCTGAGGTATAAGTTCTCTATATCATCTAAGTTAACCACATCTTCAGCAAGAGGTAGGTCATAACTAGGGAACACTGGAGAGGAAGGATTAGCATAAATCTCTTCTTCAGTAGGAACTTCAGTAGGATTTTCAGGAGGAATAATCTCGGTTCGGAGTATGATCTCCGAACCAATAGCTACTTTCTTTTTCTTGCCTTCCCTATCATCACTATCTGCCTGGTGTCTCTTGAGCCTTTTTTATTTATTTTTTATGGTTGGGCAAGATGGTGGCGGTCTTTCTGCCTCACCAACTGTTACTGTCACAGCCTCCAATAGTGCAACATTAATCTCTCTTGGAAATCCCACACTACCTGCATTGGAAAGTCCCTGAGAGGAGTCTCCACTTTTCTTCTTTTTGTTCTTCATTTTGTCCAAGTAACTAATAGCCTTATTACGAGCTAGTAAGAAGAGCTTGTCATCTTTTTTTCAGTACGTTTGATGATCTCAACAGCTTCTAGAGGGTTGGTGAATTCTCCCCAAGAAAGCTCCCTAGTTGAGCTTGTTCTCCATAAATGAGTCCTCATCATGTTAGCTGCAATAAGGCAGTTATGAAAACTAGCTTCCCAATTTTCTATGGCCCACTGATTCAGTTTAGTGAAGGTGGTCTGACCTTTACCCAAATTTTCTAATAACATTTTGGAAAGCACTGAAAAGAAAATCTGAATTACGAGTTAATGTTGAAATTATCTGATGAAAGAATTTGATATTAATGCACATTGAAGAGAATCATTTGAACGTTTACCTGAGCTTTTCCAGTATATGGTTAGCATGTCCTTCTTTCTAATTTCTCTATCATTCTCCTAAGCGCCACTGATATAAAGAAATCGACTCCTCCTAGGCTCGTCAGCTTCTAATAGGTCATTGACCACCTTGTAATCATTCCCCATGTTGAAATAGTATAAATGGATATTATGATTTCTACATAATCCGGCCACAGCTTTAAATTGCTCCATATGCATTGGGATTTTAGAAAACCTTGAAGAAATGATGATAGCTAATAGAGTATACCAAGCGTTGGGGCTTAACTGACTCAAGCATAGCTTTATTAAATGAAAGTATCTAACTATCTCTAGGCCCAAAGGAAATCAAAGGCCCTAGTTGAGCACTTCGGTGTATACTACTAGCTCTCCAATTTTGATATCCATCGGACTCTCATCAGGGATGGGAATTTTCACCTAGTTAGACTTCGGAAAGCCTTATTTCTTCCTTATCTTGTCCAACTCAACAATATGGGTATACACATAAGAAATTCGTTGGAGGGATCGCAAGTACTTAACACTAAACTTGGATAAATTGGGACCAACTCACCCAACAAGACACTCCGGAAGTGGTTCGGTGTTAGTTTTCTCCATAACTTTTTTCTTTTCCCGAATTGTACTGGTGTCCCTAGTATGTTCGGAGGTCTCTATAGGGGTGTCCGGCCCACTGTCTGCCATCACCTTTTCCATTATTTTTTATGGATATCTGCTCAATGTATTAATTTTTAATATGAGAAGATCTGATGGGAAAAGTCGATGGGTGTGGATCCAAAATTGGCAGTATTGGAGATTTTACCATTGAAGGACCTTCTTTGGGATTTTTTGCCCCTTTAACAAGTGAAGTTGCATTTTTGGCCTTGGATAGCCTAGTAACCCTTTGAGGTGGTCTATCTTCCATCTCCGAACCCATAGAAATGAAACAAGATGGAGTTTTGCGGCTGGTAACGGCTTTAGCTCTAAAAAAAGGTGTTTCTGGTTGCTTTGATTGGTAAACTGGTTTTTATGGTTGCTTTGATTGTAGAATTGGTATTTATGGTTGCTTTGATTGATGAACTGATGTATGTGCTTGTTTTGTTCGATGAACTAGTGATTCTGGTCGCTCTGATGGTTCAAGATTTATTAAAGATGAAGTAGAGATCTTTTTCTTGGGAAATGTTATTGGTTTGCAAGAAGATGAACCTCTATCTGGTTTTAACACTTCTTTAATGACCAATCCATGAGGAAAAATTGGCAGTCCGGCTGCGATTCGAGCCTCTCTTCTTTTTATGTCCAAATTAGACAAGTTAAGCCAACCACTTTTGATTAAGGCAGTTCTTGCTGTGGATATAAAATCTTAGAAAATGTTGAAGAATATGAAAGTTTCTCTCTCTAGATTTAAGATTTGAAATTTTCTCTTAATCTAGAATTAAAAAACAGTAAATAAACTTATTATATACTAAAGGATCTACTTGAGTGTTTCACGTAGGAGAAATGAATCGTCTAAAGTAATAATTAAATTCTATTTGTTATAGCCCCATATAATTTTAAAAAGTCTAGTTGTAAATCCCTAGAGAAAATGGTTGGTAGGTCCAACTGCAAGTTGAACGTGTAATGAAAGTTAGATCATAAAGTAGCAACCTTAGAGTTGATTAATAGACCTTTCGAATTCACTTCGAATGAAGATGTCCAGTTTGGATATTATTTGATAAATTAGCTCTTCTATAGTTTTTGAAATAGCTAAGGGGGCTATATGATCATTTTGAATATTGTTGGAAGAAATATTCCTACTAATCTCAATAATATCTCGAGGGTTTTTAGACAAGCCAAATAAAAGATAATGGGGGAACAGTAGTGGGATTGGAACCATGACTCAACTGCATCCCTAGTAGTTCATCTACTGGGCCCGGGGGCTCATATGAGTGACCTGAGTATAAGTTTTGACCCATAAGGTCCATGGGTTAAGAAAGAAACAACGATAAACCAACTTCATTAAGAGGTTTGACTTTTTCTATAAATATTAAATGAAAGTAAACATCTCTTTTATCTCTTTACGTTCTATTTAGCAATTTAATACTCAATTGATAAACTACCAAAAATACCCTCCGGTTATAAACCATCCACACCAATCGATACTTACCAAATAAATTCAAAACAATTACGATATAACGACAAAGAACCTAAAGTATCTTTAAAGGTATACAACACTGAACTCTTTTCTAACGGTGCAAACAAATAGATTTCGGAAAAATGCATCAATAATCACAAAAACTAAATTCCTTCCTTAATACACTCATAAGTACTAGGGGCTATTGACAATGGTCAAATGCGTTCACAAAATTAACCGAACCGAATAACTTCAAAGTTCATTGGGCCAAGTCTTGGAAGTCAAGCACTCAATAACACATATGTCCAAAAAATCATGAAGCAGCACGATTTACGCCACTTAGCAATGTCTGAGAGTGTGAATAAATGAATGCATTTATTTTTTAACATTAATTATAAGAGATATGTATGTCTATAAATAACATATCCATTCCATCAATAAAATGATCTAAAATCTACCTTTCATCGAAATAGAAATTACACCATTATCTTACGTCGTTTATCTATCTGAATATATTTTATTTACTCAAAAAGTATCTCATCTTACATCTTCAGATCTTAATAAACCAAAATTTTTATAATCATATTATATATTGAAATATTGATAAAATGATTTGTAAAGCATATTCGAATATGAGTTTGTATCGAAGAATAATCTAAAAACAGAAGAACAAAACTATAAATATCAAGATACCAGTCCATTTTTTTATATGATGATCTAATTTGTTGTAACAATGAGAATTGTTTGCTACTATAATTTTTTGGCATAGTGTAAAAACTTGAAATTTCATGATTTTTTTCCACATCAATATGGACAAATCTATTATATATATATATTTAGATAATTGATCACTGCGACAGTCTGTTCTGTTGCAGCAATAATGGTCTTTGCTGTGAGTGCAATATTTTTCCAAACATTGTGTGTTATGAAGATTTTTTACTTGTCGCGACAAGCACGCGCAGACACAAAAATTTGTTTTCAAATTTGAGTATTTAAAAAACAGTTGTGTATTTGTTTTTGGGAAAATTCATATTTTTTGAGGGTTTTTTTAAATCTTATAAAGAATCTATAAAATAGAAATACTAAACACACCAACATATAATCTCTCTTAAATCTTTTTAAACTATTTAACATATTTTCTTTATTGTGCTTAGTTTATAGATCCAACTTTTGATTTATTATTTCTTATAAAGTGAAGACTTATTTTATAGAAAATAACTTCTATAAAAAGTTTAAACGATTTTAGGGCATAATTAATTAATTAATTTTCAAAAGAATAAATACATATCTCAAGTTTATTATCTAAATAATAAGAGGAATCAATTTTCTTGGTCAAATTTTGGAGACCCAATTTACTGTAAGTTATTTATGTCGTTCTCATTTTCAAATGTTTAAAAGTAATTAAACACTAACATGTCTACTAAAATAAAAATAATACTGATAAACCAAGATTTTCTCAATATGGATCAATTCGTTGAAATAAATCTCACAAAATAATAAATAATTTGACGTTATTAACATGACTAAAACTATATTATACACTTGAGTCATAAGAAATAAGAAGTGAATGAGAAGCACCACAAATGTGAGGAGGATGGCTTGATATTTCAGAGATATATTCTAAATACACTTTTAAACTTAATATTTGATCTTTACACAAGTGATAATTCATCAACCATAATTTTGAATGAGCCAGAGAAGAATATGTTAATAAATTTATTATATCTCAATATGTTGATTATAAATTACTATATATAAAATTGGTTCTCTTTTAAATATATGAATTACAAGTAATAATGAGCAAAGTCGTGTCCATCAACGTAACACTTTCATAAATATTTCAATTTAGAGCAATCATCACAAAGTTATCTCTTTTTTGGAATTGAAAATGATTCGTTTCAGTCTGAGGAGTATACAAAGAGTAAATTCAAAAGTACATCAAGATCAAATAAAAATAACATGTTTGTAATATATTAGATGATCATTCAATATCATAAATTTCAGGAGTGAATATCGTGGAGCCAAAATGAAAAACATAAATATACTTTTAAAATACACAAGAACAATAATACTTTTAAAAGAGGATGAATGAATTGTTTATGATGTGGCAATACTTGTCCTTTTAGTGGACATTATAATCTTTAAAATAGTAATTGAAGCATTAATGTTTTATATAATAAGATTACAACTATGGTTACATAACTCAATGTTATAAAATATATTACTTTGGGATGGTAATACGACATTTTTAATTTCGTGCACATTTCCAATAAAAAAACCTTATTAATTTGATTGAATAGAATAATAACACGATGAAATATAAACAAAAACCACTAATATATCTAAAGTATAATAGCATAAAAATATCTAATTAATGTTCAAACTGGAAAAATATAACTATAAAAAATGTTTTATACGGTCATGATATGAACAAGATTTTAATATTTAATGACCTTTTGGATAGGTCTTGAATTTGTTTGGTATACGAATCTAACAAACTAGATTTTTTCCAAGATTTTATCTTTTTCAGAAATAATACTCATTTGATGAGATGGTTTAGTTATATACTTATGATTATTAATAAAATTAAAAGTTTAATTTATTTTTCTCGCATTATGATTACGTATTATGTCATGGTAGGCTTGCTCATTTATGTCAGCAGGATTATGAGCATTGTTAAACTCAAATTATAAATATGATACTAGTTTATATGAAAAAGATGAACTTTGTGAACAAAAAACTCATTAAAAGATATATAAAAAAGTTGAAAGATGCAAATAATTTTAGACTTTATACAAATTGATCTATATAAGTAAAGAGGTGGCCTAACACGTGGGGTAACATATACTTTATAAATTTTATAGACGGCTACTCTAAATACACGTATGTATATTTGATTAAACACAAAGATAAGACCTTAAACATATTTAAGCTTTTAAACAATTTGTAGACGCTAAGCTAAAGTATTGTGTAATGATATCGTAGGAGAGTATTTTTGTAAATACGGTTTCTAGGTTTTGATAAGATCACTCAATAGTTCATCAATGTTTGGTGTCCTTTAGTTCGTAACGAAATAGAAGGAACTGAGATTTGCAATGTATTGATTGTTCATACTAGGTTATAAATTAAGTTATGAGATGAAGCCAATTTGATGGCATATAATACTACAAATCGTGTTATATTTTAGAAGATTAAAGTTTCACCATTCGAGTTACGAAAATGGGTGAATCCAAATATTTTTTATTTAAAAGTATGAGAGAATTTTGCAAACGTTTTAGTTCAATATTATTTAAATTGGGTCCTAAATCCATAAGATCATTTTTTTTGTATACACAACAAATGTCAAATCTTACAAGTTGTTAGACTTAAAGTCGAACATGGTTATTGAATCTAGATAAGCATAGCTTCTTTAGTCCAAGCTATATGGTGATAATATGGCTTAAACCACTCTGTAAAACTATAAAATGATTTCACAAAATAACTTTTGGTTGTGGGCCTACTTTTTTAGCCTCGTACGAGTGAAAAGGATAGGACATCCAAATCTTAACAATCCAATAAGATTCTCAAAGAATTATTTTTTGTAAAATATATTTGTGAAGAAATCATATGGAAACTTTTATTAGCATTTTTTATGAGATGACTCGAAATCTTACAAAGATACAATATCGTGCAAGTGGTTATGCATTTTGACAAGAGCCCATAATAATGATATAGATTTGATAATGTCACGTCACACTTGCAAAATTAGTTAATTTACCTCCAGATTCAAAACTAGTTGGATGTAAGTGGGTGTTTACAAAGTATATCAAACACATGCTACCCTTCAAGCGTTGAAGTCTAGATTAGCATCCAAATGATGGAATATGTTATTTTGATGCATATGCTATGTTTGTGAAACCATGATTATTAGAATAAATTTACAATAATATCGATATATAATATGAAAATTTATCAAATAAATGTCAAGATAACATTATTGAATGAAGAGCTCGATGAAAATGTCTAAATGAAGCAACCCAATGGACATATGCTCTCATGTATAAATCAAAAGTGTTTTTAGGCTTGTGAAGTCATTTTATGGTTTTAAAAACACACATAAAATTAGTATGAAAGTTTTATCATGTCATTATGTGACGACTTTAAGCATAATTCAGCGGACAAGTATGTATACAAAACAAATTGTGGTGATAGAGTGGTATGGTGTACACGTAGATGACTTACTTATATTGAGTATTGATAACGCAATAATGGTTGAAATAAAAAAGTTTATATATATATATATATATATATATATTCAATTTTACTATATTAAAATATATACTTTATATATATATACTTAGTCAAGGATAGTGAACGTTATGTCATTAGTCAATTTCATTAAATTATATATATATAATTCAAAGAAACTTATAAAATATTCGATTCTAATTTTAAATTAAAAAATCTAGCTCCATAAAATTTATCTCACTTGGAATACGTTAGAGTTACATTAAGTCTCATACATGCAATTTTATGCACTGTAAATTGTGTCAATTTACTGATATATCAAAGTACGGAGTATTAAAATGTTATTCAAGTGATTTTAGGTTACTTAACAAAGACCAAAGACATGTGTCTATAATATTCTAATTTTATTATTTAAAGGATACACATATACAAGTTAGATCAGAAGCATACCGATAACAAACTTACGATGACGTGGGTATTTATTATTACATGCGGATTGTTTTCTTGGAATTATTGGAACAAATGTATATATTCCATTCAACGATGAAGTATGAGTTCATATCAGTAGATGCAATTGGAAAAGAAGTTGAATGGTTAAGATACTCATTATTGAAAAATATCATTTACTTTAAAGAGAAAACTGATAATCCAAAAACACCGAAATAGTCAATATCCTCTCAGTAGACTTATGATGGCATATACAAAGGGAAGTCTAATTATATTATATTAGACAATTGATTTTAAATGAAATTATATATATTGTACATGTGTTTTAATGAGAACCTCAAGGGTATATTTACCAAAGCATTGTCTCGAGAATTGATAAATTTAACATCTAAAAATATGCGACTAGAAACTTTAAATGATATTTTCCAAATTATGCTAATCTGATTCAACTATAGTGAATATTTAGACATCAATTTTTTTATGGATAACAACAAATTATTATGCAAAATTTTTGTCCTATAAAAGTGAGTTTATCTCATAAATATGATAAGGTCACAAAACTATTAATATAATTAAACATATATGTGTGGCATGTGTTATCTAAAGATGACGGAAACACTATGAAAAATCCATATCCATGAGAACTTGAGGACCGTGTCACCTCTCATAAAAGAATAATTTCATTTAAAGTAAATTATTTTAATTAAATAAGCAAACAACCAAATAACTATTAAGAGAAACCGAGTAAAAACTAAAATTAGCACATGCTTATATGTGTGATATTGGTAGATTAGTCACAAAGAACAATTGTTCAAAGTTACGACTACCAAAAATTATGTTCAAACTTTGTTGTCTTTACACTAAGGTAAAATTCAAATCAATATATATTCTACTTTATGTATACATTTATCTCAATGATAAGAAAATAGATTTCATTGAATCAAGTGAATTTGTTTTGAAACTTTGTTTAAATGAAATGATAAAAATAGATCAGAAGATGAGTTTGACTTAGGAAATAACCAAAGATCATAGAAACGATATAAAAAACCGTAATATAAAAATATAAGGAATTGGAAACCTAAAATTCTCAAATTACCTCGGCAACGAGCAAAAATTTCCACAAAATTTTTTGAACAAAGCCTATAAACCAAACTGTTTGGATCGTCGTCACGATGACAAGATTAATGGTCACGACGATCAAGACATTCTTAACTTCTAGAAAGCTTATAATTTTGGAAAATTAACACAATATATATATTAAATATTTATATTTTATCTTAAATATATCTTCCATTTTACTTAGTTTAACAATCTAAGATTCGATTTTTTAGGTAAAAAATTAAAGCATGTTTTATCCTAAGATAATATCTCGAGAAAACTAATGGAAATATAAAGCGCATCTCAAACCTATCATGTAGATTAAAACAAATTAGTTGAACTCTAACGAGTAATTATTATAAATATTTATACCGTTCTCATTTTCTAACATTATATATTTAAAAGCATAAAATATGTATTTATTTTTATATATAAAATATTACAAATAATTTTTTTAACTTAAATGAGTATAGTCATATTTTTCTGTTTTATACATAAGTTTCAAAAAATTATAAGTACGGGTGCAAAACCATATTTATTAAATTAAAAGTTAATATTTTTTATTTAATATTAATTAATCCATATAAATTATAAAATAAATTAAAAATATATAACGGAACCAATTATATATTTAATTGTTAATAATATAATTTAAAATGGATTGTTGAATATTAATTAGAATTACAACAAACTATTATAAGTAATTGATCCGATAAAAAATAGATTAAGTTCATTTTAGATCATTCGGGTTATAATAAACTAATATCATAGGTTTTAAGATATAAATATCGGGTTGACATTTTAGTTAGGTTAAGGATTAAACAATACGTCAATTTAAGTTGGAAGATAATATATTGTACAATTTTCTTAGTAGATGTTCTATGGATATCGTCATTTTAAATAATTAAGTTTGGACAATATGATCTATGGATATTATAACCATAGATATTGTATAACCTAAAACAATATTATTATTATTTTATTTTGTATCATTAATGATGATTAGTAAATCGTGTTTTTTTCAAAGAGAAAATTAATACAAAGATATTTGGTTTATTTTTTAAATTTATTTAGTATTATTCGTCTATGGTTTCATGGTTTCGATAATTTTTATCATTTTATACTTCTTTCACGATGATCGACTAACTATGCTAATTCTATGCTGACTAAGTCCATCTTCTAGTCAAGATGCTAGAGAACCAAGAATATTAAAAATATTTGATAAATCAATACCATAAATTATCTTCACATATCATTTTTATAGACTAATGATTATTAATTTGATATAATATAAATTGAGAATCTTTAGCGATTTGAATCCAACATAAATATAAGAGTAATCTTATACATGCTAAGAATTTGTTTCAAAATCTTAGGTTTTCAAATTCAGTTCTTAATCTCCATAAATTGTAATATCTTCTGATAAGTAATGCATGTTAGATTATGATTGACTAACCATGTTAATTCTATGTTGACCTTGAAGAATTCAGAAACAGCTATAGGGTAATTTTGTGTTATGAGAATCTTTTAGTATCAAAATAGTATTAAATTCTTTGTTAAGGAACATTGGGAATTTTTCAGGCTCACTTGATATCTCTTGGGGCTCAATGCCTTGGGCAGTTTCTTGAACATCATCTTGTGTTTTGTCGTCCTTGGATAATTCTTGGATGGGCTCCAGGACAACTTTTTTATGGCTTTCTATTGTCTTGGTATCTTTCTTCTTGTGAGGGTGGACAGACTTATTTGGAGGGGAACTTGAACTGGGTGTCACAATGTTGGCCGAAGAGGATGGTTCCTGATTGGTGATTAATCCTTTGGTGTCTGACTGAAGGTCTTTTTTGGAAACTTCCTCGTCGGATTCACCAAGGTGACTTTTGGCACGAGAGCGCTTTGGAGGATTTTAAGGAGTTGATTCTGACCCTGTCTCCCAGTGACCTGAGAAGTAGATGAATTGTTTCCTCCATTTCTTATCAGCTTCTAGCAAGTTTTTTAAAATCTTTTGTCTTCGGCCAAAAGTCAATGAATAAAATGGGAAAAACGGATTCCTTGCTAAGCCGGATAATCCGATGAGCTCTTCTAAGGAAAATTCAATGCCAGAAATCCTCGAAGCCATGATACATGTTATAAGTGTGAACCACATGTTTGGACCGGCTTGTGAAGGGCAGAGGTCAATCTTAGAAAAGTACTCAATAAAAAATGGGTCTAAGGGAAACCTTAACCCCCAATTCATAATTTCAGTATAAACAACTAATTCATTATCCCTCACTGATAAAGGAGTCTCACCTTCCGAGGGGAACCTAATGACAATGTACGAAGGAATGCACCACCAGGTCCTCAGCATGGGCTCTTCTGAGGGCAAAAATACTTATATTGTGTGTTGTTTAACGCCACTATATGCTTGTTTTCGATTCCACGAATATTGTTGCCTGCGATGGCATCAAGTTCTAAGGGAAGAGTGATGTCTCCCTTAGACTTAGGGTCAATCCGACGAGCTTGCTCTTCAGACATTGTTGGGTGAGCAGTAATCGCTTGACTAGAAGATTCTAAGGAAAGGTCAATGGTCTTACTTTGTTTAGCAGTAGAAATTGGTTCTGGCTCAGGAATATCCGAGGCAATTGTTTTCCCTTTAGCAGCCAAGGCTTTGTTGCGCATTTCTCGAAGCTCGTCTTTGGTTATGGTGTTCCTTCTTGGAGAAAATCGAGGGCTCCAATTTGCCGTTATCGAAGGAGTGGCTGGAAGGCTCGATCCTGAGTTGACGGTTTTTAGAGGAGAATTTTCTACTGTCACATCCAAAGGGGGCTCCGGGGTTTCCGAGGGAGTTCCTTTAGCACGCTTGCACTCCTCAGATTTCTTCTTATCCCTCTGATTCATTTTCCTCTTCCTAGACGAATGTTTGTGATGTTTATCTTTACCCATAAGATCGACGGTGTTGAGATCAGAAACTTGACTCTGTTGTGCAATTTCGAGGGGTATGATAGCAGTGGAATTTTCCGGTGGAGACCAGGAGCCGTAGAACATAGTGACAGAAGGTTGAGGTTGAGGCTCAACATATTCATCAGCAACAACTCTCTCTTGGAATTTTTTACTAATTATAAGCCACTGGAATCCGACGAGGTTTATAAGCCAGCTTTCTCTCTCTATAAATTTTAGAGTGAAAAGTTTGGAATGCTAAGGAAGGAGGTCAGTATTGATAGAGAAATATGGGCTTTTAGGGTAAGTAAGGTCTAGGGACTTTTTCTTTTGTTTGCCTAGGGGAATTACGGGCAATATAGGTGCGATTTTTTTGGTTCGAAAAACAAGGGAGAAGGTGAAAAGGCAATCCAATGATGAAAAGCATTGGGAACAGGAATAGGATCTCTAGAGAGATTTGGTGACAGGGAATTACGATTTATGACGTCATGATAAAGGCATGCCAGTTAGTACTGATAATTTCGAGGCGTCCAATCCTTGCAATTTATTAGCCTAATATGGGAAACCCTATAATGTTGAGACAGTCAATTCTGATGAACACAATTAATGAGAGGTTTGCTTCAAGCTTTGCTAAGATATTGCAAGGATTGGGGGGCTACTGGTTGGTATAGCATGGGAGATATTTTTCGAAGAGCAGTCTCTTGAAGAGGTACTTCTTGAAGAGATTTTTCTTTCTCCAAGAGGTATTTCTTGAAGAGGTATTTTTCGAAGAGTTAAAGGAGTAAAAGATATTCGAAGAGGAAAGTTGTTCAAAAATGGAGACTATTCGAAGAAGGATTATTCGAGGAAGTGCATTTTCGAAGAGAATTGAAGCAACAAGACGAAATTTGGAGATATCTTTACAGTCCCAGTAAAAATATTTTTACTAGGACTGGGGGCTGCTGATGAGGGAGAATAAAATATGTAGGGGAAAATTGTAAGAAAGTATTTTTTATTGGGGAAGTATGGGGACTAAATGTGTAACAAGGTAGGAATTAAGTTGTGTGTGGGGCCTATTATTGTACTATAAAAGGACCACACACGAGTGGATAATCTGGGTGATTAATAGAATATTACTGTCTCTCTCTACTTAGTCTTGCTCCCACTTTCTCTCCCTAAAAAGGCTTCTTAACAAAGAATTTAATACTATTTTGACACTAAAAGATTCTCATAACACAAAATTACCCTAGAGCTGTTTCTGAATTCTTCATACCTAAAGTTCATACTCTAGTCAAGATGCTAGACAGCCTAGAACATTGAAAATATTTGATAAATCAATGCAATGAGTTATATTCATATATCATTCTATAGCCTACTGATTATTAATTTGATATAATATTAATTGAGGATCTTGAGCAAGTTAGATCCAAGAAAAAATATATGATTCATCTTATACATGCTAATAATTTGTTTCAAAATCTTAGGTTTTCATATTCAGTTGTTAATCTCTCACAATTATAATATTTTATGATGAGTGGTGTATGTTAGATTGTTTTTTATGTGATTTATATTTTTATTCAAATCATTATTCTAGGTGTTTATTGCGTCAATAATTTTAGCCTTAGTTCCCTTGAGATTAAATGAATATATTAGGGTTTAGGGACATCAAAGCCTCATAATTGCGTTGATTCGAGAGATGTTAGTTGTACAAACGTGTATTGTTGTTGTAAATCATTTGTTTCCGCAATAATGGAACATCGGTTATGTAGTGAGGGCGTTGGTTATCGTTGTAGCAATATACATGTTTTCCATAGAGCATGCCAGCCCATGATACTTGCTATAAAATACTGTGTGTTTACCGTTGTGAGCTTTCTTACATTGTGACATTATAGTATTTACCACGATAAAGATTTTTAGTGGTGTGGTAAAATGTTACTATTTTTGAAGCATTTTTAAAAAGTATAACCTCTTATCGCATGAGTTATATATCTTACTCGGGTGTAGCAAAGTATAAATTTTAATATGCATGAGATTATATGTTGTGTATTTAAACCCATTATATGTTTTGAGTTTAGGTCTTATATTCCTTCAAATGTAGGACTTTAATGACATATAAAAACCATTATCACATTGAGTGGGTCAAATTTTATTATACCACCCACAGCAGGAGGATATTTCATCTTCCAAGAGTGTGCCACATCAGCATAATCTCCAAATATTTTTTCAAACATTCTCTCTTCCACATCATTATTCTCTCTTCCACATCATTCTAAATATAATATCATATCATATATAATTATTTCTCTTCCTTATTATTTAATATATATATATATACATTAAATTTATATATATATATATATTAAAATTTATAATTTTAATAAATTAACATACTATATTATCTTTATAAATTTAAATTATAAATTTAAAATAAGTAATTTTAATACAATAATACATAATAATAATAAAAAAAATTACTTAGTAAAATGTTTCAAAAATTGTTTCAAAAAAACTTAATAAAAAAACTTAAAAACTTTCAGTGTCCGAATCAAACAAACCAAGTCTCTATTTATAGATCTCAATAAATTATAATTCATGGTACAAAAAATTACTTACTTAAATGTTCCAAAAAATTGTTTCGAAAAAAATTAATAAAACAAATCTCAAAAACATTTGGTTATCGAATCAAACAAACCAAGTCTCTATTTATAGATCTCAAAAATTATAAATTCCGGTATAATTATTTTTTTAAGTAACTAAAACATTCCAAAAAGCATTTTGAAAATATTAAATAAATAAAAAACCTCAAAAAAAGTGTGTCCAAATCAAACAAACCAAATCTCTACTTGTAGATCTCGAAATATAAAAAAAATAGTGGTAAAATGTTTTTAAATTTTTTTACCAATAATTTTTTCGTAACAAAAAGATTTTAAAAAATATATAAAAATGGTTAACCAGTAGCGTGCCATATGGCATGTTGTCGTTGGTTATCAAAGGTGAATTGGGGTTCATCTTTTGAACCCGAGTTCATTTTTGGAACCCACGTAGGCATAATTAATGCACTGCTGTATGCATGTTTACGTGAAAAATATGTTGTTGCACATACTCTTAGAGCTTTGATCTCAATAATTTATCCAAATATTTGCGTGTAATAGAGTTCAACCATGAATCAATCATTAAAAAAAGGAATGTTTTTCTAAAAGCACATATATAATATTTAAATTTTAAAATTTTGGATTTGTCTTAACCAATTAAACATATCATCAAAATTCAAAATGATCTTTATTGGTAAGTTATTTATTGAATAGTTTTTTAAATTTACAATAATATTGATTTGTACATAAGTTAGTCCAGCAAAATATTATGCTAACATTCAACTGGTGAACTCCACCACGGTACAATTATGACATTTAAATGTTGTATAATTATATGTCAATGACTCATTTGATTTTGATTGGTGCAATTAAGTGTTAAAAAAAATCAACGTAATAGAAGTTTTTTTCTGCTTTTCAGATGTTATAATGAACCAACATTTAAATTATTAGAAAGTCGCATTCAAAAGTAATGTATAAAATGCTGGTCCAAATATTGTTCTAGATAAAAAAAATATGATGAAACAATTTAAAATGAACACCTAAAACGAATTTCAACTACAACATTAATATTTTTATGTCAATCATGTATTCTTTATTTATGTATATAATATTAGTTATACATTTGAAGAAACCAAACTCCAAATCATAACAAGACTAATTAAATATAATAAAAGTATAATATGTTTGTTCATTAATAATATTAGTGTATTAATCAAACTATAACAATGAACAAAAAATTAATTTGACTCCAAAAATTAAGTAGATAATAAAATAAATATAATAGTATGGATAAGGGGTGCATCACTCAAGCATGTCATTGTAAAATATCTAAGGAAATTATTGATATATTTTTAATTTGACTAATAAAATCAAGACGTTTAGTGTTTTAATTTATTTTTTTAGTTTTTTCAAGTTTATTAAAGTCTAAACACTGAACAAGATTAAAATCTAAGAGTTAAAAACTAGATTTTATTTAATATAACCATAATTGTAAAAAAAAACATTACGAGCATCATGTCGAAGTCTACTAGATTGTCCATATTAAATTTCTTATGATTGACCTTTCTATGGACGTTGTTATTAACTCTGCATTCTAGTTCTTCAATACTAATTTAACTATGGTGAGATTATCAATTTATTATTAGCGTAAAATCTATACAATAGTTAAAAAATATCAAGTTTAACCAAAAAGAACTTCATAATGAATGCATCTAAAGAGAATACCAATAAGTGATAAGGATAATTCAATTATGTATGGTTTCAAATACTAATAATGTTAAATAAAGTTTAACAAAAGAACTAAATGTATTCCAAAATATATAACACATCTTCTCAAAGATCGTAAGAGGATAAACTTTAGATTGACCAATAAAGTCTCTCATATTCATGAAAGATCAAATTGATTTCTAAAACCTTTGGTAGATTAATACAATAACATCCGCCAATATTTATGTTCTTTTTTAATACATTAAATTTCCAAAAACTCGTGATTATAAAACATTTTTAAATAAAATAAAAAATTATGCATAACTAAAGAAATTCAATTAAAAAGTTAACATGTATACATATTATTAAATTATTGTTTGTAAAAATAGTATGTAAATATATTTCAAACTAAAATGAATTGAATATCTAAAATAAGTAAGCATATCTTAGACACAAACATATAAGTCGTACCTTCACGAACATGATTGATAAGCTAGTTGTTTAAGATCTTTTGGGTTCTTTTAATTATTATAATTTATAGATTTGCGTTGAATGTACTAACGAGAAACAGACTAAGTAAAACAATTAAAGTGCATATAAAGCAAATTTTAGAGAAATTTTATCATATATTTGTGAAACATTCCTTTCTTCATCATGTAATGGTCAAGATAACTCGTATTATTCATAAAATAAGTTTTACACTATTATACACATATTGTATCATAAATCGAACGTCATTGACAAGTTTCAAACTGTTTAAGGTCGAATTGAAGAAGAAATTCGATAAAATAATTACGTGCATCATATTAGACCATGGTTGCTATCACTATAAGAGTATGGTGGTTAAGTGGACAATGACATGATCTATTTTGACTAGTTAATTGTGTAAGATTTTATTTTTTAATATAATATTCACTAATGTAGCTTTTAAACCTACACAATAACTTTAAATTGGTAGAATTTTCTTTAAAATATTTTTACTTGTAAAGATATTCAACGAAAGCTAAGCTCATAGGCTTGGTAAATAAAAATTGGAATCCAATACAGTAATACTTTGTTGAGCATTCACGGTATTCTTAGAATTTTAAGTTTATCTATCCCATAACCAAATTAAAATTAAATTAAATTCATTACAATAGTTTATTCAGATTTTGAGTTTGAATATAAGCATTCATTCAATAATGTTGATTTTAAAAAAGAATTTGAAAAGATTGGTTTATATTAAAAGATAAGAATTTAAATTTTTGTTGTTGATCATCTCATTAACGTGAGAATTTTCAACGCATCTGAAATTTATTATTAAACATTTTTTTCAAAAAAAAATATTAAAAAATTTCATGAAGAACAAACTCTAATATTTTAAGAAACTAAACAAGTTAAGTTTATAATATAGCATTACGTACGATGGTCTATAAATAGAAAAAATTATATATTATATATTCATATTACACAAAGTCTTTTTATAAAAAAATAAAATTATTATGATGCAACAAAGAAATCGGTTTAACCTTTTGTATTGATAAAAACATTCTACACGAACCCCAACATTCTCGCAATTAGTGTTGTATGTGAATTACATATTTCTTATTGCATATGATGAAAACCTATTGCATACGACCAATGAATTTATGTCGAACTAATTCGATATGTGTTAGGAACCTAGCTTCATCAGGTCATTCTCTAGGTATTCTAGATTTATTAGTGAAAACATATATGGAGAGCATGTTACAATATTATGATATGAAATATAACAAGCATATAGAAAAATCTTACGAGAAAAATGAGCTAAGTTATCTCTTAGTCCATGTCTCAGAGTGGATTTGGAAATGAGCTAAATTTGATGAATAATGATAGTTTAATTTATACAAATTTTGTTAGGGAAACCATTAATATCCAAACAAGATCTGACCGAGTCCTAACAAGACTCCTTAGGTCAAATCCTAGCCGTTCAGCCGAAGCAGTGATCAACAATTGGCGAACACCTACCTGAAAGGTCGTACGAGGTAATACGAGCTTCGGATGTTACCTTATTTCAAAAATAAAGTTAACAAGAAAGAACATAAAATAAACAACCCCACAACAAAGTATTTATAGTGGTTCGGATCATGAAGAAATCCTACATCTGCGGGCAACGAACACTCATATTGACAAAAAAACAGGTTACAAAAAGACTCTCAAACACAAAGGAGTCAGTCACTCTTTATAAAAAAATATGACGTGATTCACATAACCCTCTCTTGAGTGTTTACCTCTCAGATAACCTATCTCTCATAAAACCTAGAGCTAGTTTCCCTCTCTGAATAAATATACAACTCACATCTCGTCTCGTCACAAATTGCAAAGTTATATCTTCTTCTATTATAGGCTAGCTGTGATAAATCTTAATCCACTAATTAATGAATCTAATTAATATAGAAACTCAATTAAGCTGGGCGTCTTTCATATCGAGTCATTAAAGCATCGCGTCGGGCTACAGTCGGACACTTCCATCGTGCTATGAGCGGAATAGGAAATCTAATTAAAATTGAATACCAAATTAATATAAGATTTAATTAATAAAGAAATATAATACTTTAAGCATACATTTAACAAATGTGATGTATGATGAAGTTTGTTCAAGTTAAAATATAACATTCATACTCGAATTCTACATTGATACTTTAATATTATGGGGATAACTTATCATATAGAAGTAATATATCTGCTCTTATATATATAAAGAATAAAATACTACATATTAACATAAAAAAGTATATGAGATTATTTATGTATTTTGACTTCATAAGTTGAGTAGATATTATGATATTTAGTTATCTCATTTAAAGTCCTATATTTTATAAAATATTGTTTTTAACACATTCAAAGACATTTAACACAATTAGTTTCTTACCATAAAAAAATACTAATTATTCAAATCATGATAAAATACATTTTAGCAAAATCTATGTTAAGTTTCAAAATTAACATGAAATAATAACGATATTTTTTTTCTTCTTTATTAAAACTTTAACGCCGAATATATTTTATAAACATAATATTTGTGTGGACACCTTCAACTTAAATAATATGTAAGTTTAGTGAGAGTTTGTTTACATTATAGTTTTCACTTTAGGTTTAGGTTTTTTAATTTGAGTTTTAATATGCATATATTTTAATTAAGTACTAAAACATTCAGTTTTTTCTCTTCAATTCAATGTGTTTTTTTTATCTAATGATCTCAAATTTAGATAAGTATGACAAGTATAAAAAATGAAATGTTAGATTATTTGGAAAATGATAATATTGTCGTTAGTGATGTTGTGAATAAGAAACAATTATCATTTTAGTATTTTGTTAGGTATTGCTTAATGATAAGATACATGTCGGTCACTTGTTAATACAGTATCGAATTCAGATTATTCATTGGTGGACACATTATTTTAGTAGAAATGATGATCTATGTAGGAGATTTCAAGAAAGTCTTGTTTAAAATGGATCATCGATTCGATGTACCATAAGTTACCGCAAATAATTTGCTTGATAATTAAAATAATCGGATTATGTTAAATTTTCAGATACTAATAAACTAGTACTACAAGTTTTAAAGTGTAGATACTAGATCATCTTTGGATTATGTGATGGATTAAACCATTTTCCAACAACTTAATTATAGTATATACGAAATTATCAGTTCAGTAGTTTATAGTCAACGGATATCATATTTTTTAAGTTGTGCTCTATCACTTATCAATACGAAAACCACATATATTATATAAAATAAATAAATAATTTTATTATTTCTTACCATTTATATTAGAAAATAAAGTTTATGGTCATGTAAGTTTTTTTATCAAGTCTTTATTAGGTTTTTTCGTCTATTTTGTTTTAATTTTCCTATAAATTAAAATCAAAATTACTATGTTTACGAGATCAATTATTTGATTATTGGAAATATATATCTTATTCAAAATGAAAAACAATATGAAATATTACATGTACGAGATAAATCAAGATATGATATATTATCGTATACCATATTGATCATTACGATATGATCTTAAATTATAGAAAATGTTAAACCATTTCGATTCCACAAATCAAGTTTATTTGTTCTTTTAAAGTCAAATAATCAACATTATTGTTGAGATTCATTTTCTACTTTTTGTAAAAATAAATTTAAATATAATTCAACATGTAAATATGGTAAGAACAATAAGACGTATAGAAATTTAGTTTATTGTTTTTATTTAAGATTATGATATTATAATGAAAAATAAATGAATTGTGAAAATAAAAAATTAATTCTTTTTTTAAAAAAATTATTTCATTTAATCTTTGATACAATTTTTAAAAAACATTAAATTTAAAGCAAATTGTATTTAATGATAGTATTGTTTCGACCAAAATGCTAAAAGCGGAACTGTGTATTTTAGAAAGACTAAGGTTTTTGGTAGAAGAATAAAATAAAAGTACGAGCAAAAAAATTCAAAACGACGATTTCAAATCATATGTTGAAGGTCTTATTTATAATATGCGATTATATGGATCACAATTGTTGAATCATGAAAAAATATCCGATTTGTATCTTTATTCATAATCTAACAGTTAATTTTACATATTATTTCTTTAACTTTGGATGAAATATATTTTTCCTAATACAAACTATTTCTAGATTGGTATGGATATATTTATTAATTGTCATTTTTATTAAATAGGGTTTGACTAATTTACATATTTGGTTATTATTAGTTGTTCTTTCAGTCATTGCAAACAACCCGAGGGATGAGTATGAATCTATATCCAACAGTCCCTCGTATACAAACACTTATTTTTTATTTTAGATTACTTTATCCATATTGCTGGCTTAACTATCACTTTTCTCTGTCAAACTAAAAAAATAGTTTTGAATTTTTTTCAATCTGTCGAGCCCTTTGATTTTTATAGTTGTTTGATGTGAAGGACCAAGATATCGGTTTCCATGCAACGGAATAGCATATCCATTATATTTTCCAGTTTTTCAACATGCATGACCAATCTAGTGAACTTTGATTGTAGCTGATATCTAAGCTTTGCTAATTATGCCTTTCGTCGTGACCAGTTACGCTTAACGAGAGCTGTCATGACTCTAAAGATTTCAGTTTAGTAGTGCCCCTACTCCTACCTCATTAAAAACATTTCCTTGGTCCAAAATTTCATTGAGGACTAAAAGCAATTTTTCGAACAAAGGAAAATAGTACAAGTAAGTAGTAGACTTCTAGTGCAATATGCAAATTTTTAGTAAGTATAAAACCGTTTTTGTTTATTTATCTAAGCAGGTACCCCCCATATTACTGCGAAGTAATAATATAAGGAGTATTGTTAATTAAAAAATAAATTTGAAAAAAAACATACCCAAGCATTTAGCTCTATGTTAAACCTAAAAAAACTAGGTATTTTACCAAACCCTTAAAATTAAGAAAAAAATAACATCTCAACGCATATGTTGATATGTGTCCTACTTATAGCATCATCTTTTGGACTGCCGTTCGGTTGATTTTGCCAACGACTAGATCTTCAGCACACGTACGACTAGGATATGATTTATTTTTTACTATAACTATTAACCCTAGATTTATTTTAAGATTTCTCATTTTTTAGCTATTTTATTATTGATTTTCTTTTCTCGACCCCCTTTAGCAAAATATTTATTTTTCTTCATCTTCTTCATTTTCTAAACAGAATGGCATGTACTTAAGTTTTTAATTCGGATTATGAGGCTTCTGACTATGAGAAATGGACGTACATGTCATCCATAGTGTAACCAAAGGCCATCGATATGAAGCCTCTTGCGGTTCCACCACCATCAACCCATCCAGAAACCAAACATCTTCAAATCTTTACTTTGAGGGATCAATATCTGCATCGAGATATAATATTCCTAAGGAAGTTGTGACTAATAAAATCATCATAGATGTATCCAAAGTTATCATGAAGAATCTAATTTATCCTCTTCGACAGCAGTGGTAGTTATTGGTATCCGTTATTATGAGACTTCCTAAAGAGGGAAAGACTCCATTATATTGCTTTAAGAATGAAACAATATTCTTTCATGTAGTTTTTTATGCAGGTGTTTGGTATATGTTACATCCTACATTGCTCGACTTTTTCTAACTGTTAGGAATGTGCCTCATTCAACTATCATCTAATGACTAGAGGTTGATGGTTTCCTCAATCATGAAAGCTAATGACGTGAAGCAACATTTTAATGCAAGAGTTCATGGCAGTATCCCAAATCAGCCTCCCCACTAAGCCTTTATTATTATATGTCCTTACATAATCGTTAAAAATTATTGATCAATCTACCAGATTCCAAACATAATTAGAGCATAAACCTCTTATGTTTCAGTCGATACATGGAAGACTGGAAACCCTCATCAATTTCCACCATAGAGAAATTAGGTTGATAAAATTTAGTTTGTTTTGTTCACATATCTTCAAGCCAATTTCTACTATATAACTTCTTATATGACTATTATATTCTACTCAACATAGCATGTTCGCTACTTTCTGGAACATGCAGAGTCACAAATATTGATAGCTCATATATTTGAGTAAAATCTTTGATGCATGGATAAAATCCTATCACATTCTATTTATTTCTAAAATATCTCCAAATATCGAAGAGGTTAGTAAGAATGGGTCCAAGAATATGAGGCACTGACGAGACTGTCGAGCCGAAATAAATCTTTCCAAATATAAATAAATATGTTGCTTCTCATTCCCAACAAGTAAATGGGATTATTATTCGAGAATTCAGGTAGTCCTATAACCTATTGTGAGCAAAGTTAAAGGTAAGAGTATTGCAGTCAAATATGTCGAGGTCATGGAGGAGGTCCAAGTAGAAGAAGCCTTGGATGGAGAGTATATTGGTTTTATAAAACATCATATGGTAATCGCCTCTAGCCAACGATGTTGACTTGTGCAGTAACAACCTATTGGATATAGTTGTGGTTTTGGGAAGAAGAAACAAGGATTGATGAACAAAATGGTGGCTCCAATAATGCAAAGTTGACTGACACACTCCCGGAAAAGGACCCTAAACAACAAATGACATATTGATATATACATATATATATATATATATATATATATATATATATATTTGGAAATACTCTTAAAAGAATGAATGCCTCCTATGTTCACTCATGAACCCACCAGAGATGAAATTATCCAAGATGATGCAATTTTTTCCTTACCAAAGATTATACCTCCTACTGCTCCGATCAATGAATATATAGAACCCTAAAAGACCGTTTATCCTTTGTCACCTGTGAACTAGGACGACAAAGTAAACTTCCTAAAATAAGTGGTTTTAGACCTATAGATTAGAGTGGATAAACCTATTATATATTTGGTAATTCATAAACTATTGTTAAGAATTTAGCTAATGGCCATTTCGCTTTTCTTTGTTACATAGGTCGGATTATTAGTTTCATCATAGTTAAATATATATATCTTAATACATGTTATTCATAAACTTAGGGTTTATGAGGCCAAAGTAGAAGAGCATTCAAATCTTCAACAACAAACGTGCTATGACTCCAAACTCTAACTTAAGATTTAGTTGGAGAAAGAGAATAAGGCTAAAGAGGTTTGAGTATTTGAACTAGAAAGTTTTGAATCTAAGTTGATCGAGTATCAATCCAAGGTCAAATATTTTCAAAATCAGTTTTCCACCTTGGAGAGTGCATGAACCAAAGTATGGAATAAACTATAAACCATGAACTATTTACTAGAAATAAGAATGTTCAATATGACACCATTTTAAACAACGAATAAGCTCAACATGGTACCTATTTGAGATAGAGTAGGAAATTTGTTATTGGGAAAATAGTGAAGTCTGTGAAGATGCTAGAAGAAAATGTCATTTTTCTTATTCATGAACAAAAACTATAAGTTAAATTACAAAGTACACGGTAAATAATGCCAGAAGACCAAATCCATGTTGGCGTTAATTACACTTGGATAGGTTGTGATTATACTTACTCTAACAAGTTTTCACAAATAAACATGAATGGCGTGAATATGCTCGTTGGGAAGTTAGTAAGAATGAAATAATTTGTCTCATAAAGATTCCGGTTTTATGGAAGAGGTTATGTTACATCATGTTTTTGTTACAGAAGAATGGGTGGTTACATCCAAGGATCTTGTCAAAGCCTCTGATGTATAAGGTAAGGATCTGCCTACACTGACAAAATAAGGGTTAACCGATTCTTCCAATAGCTATGGTCAAAGAAAATAGGATTTTTCTGCTAGAGACTTGGTTGAAACAGAGGCGGTTCTTCCTTGAAAACTGTTATTAAAAAATGAAGGGTTGTTCTTCCATAACGAGCTGAAGGAAAAGAATATCTTCCTGACACAAACTAGTGTTGTTTTTGTCTTATTTTCATATTCTAACTTGTAATAAATATTAAAGTCATCTTCTATATGAAAAACAATTTAAAGACCAAGCCTTATTTATTTGGACACTGTCATTTGGTAATGTGATTACCCTTGTCTTTTGATGTTTTTTAGTTAATAATATATTATAATACACTTTAAGCACAATCAAATTTTCTTGGTGTTGAAACAACTTGAGTCTTAAAGATGATTTATTTTACTTTATTTGTCAATATATGTATTTACTTGTTGTAAATTTCTGTGTTCAAGGTATACATATACATGATTGTTATTTGTTTATTATTATAAAAGTTTTTTTGCGTACAAACTTTTGTTTAGGTTTTGGGTTATTATCCTATGTTAACTTATTAATATTGTGGAGAAGAATATCTTGCACGATGATCAAGCCTGAATGAGGATTTTAAATTCTTGGTTATGAAGCCCAAGGCACATTAGTGATCTTGTGGCACATTGAAGATTGTTTTATAAAGTTGTGTTGTATGAGTACAACGGTAATGCTTTGACATTAAAATACTACTTTGGAATGAAGGTGTTGGTTTTGAACGTCAGTGTTGTATCAGTATAGTGATGTGTGTGTTGACTATCAATGTTGGTTTGGTATATTTGAATGTCATAATACAGATATGTAATAACACTAAAAGTAAGATGACATCAAGCCTTTATTAATAGAAAATTGTTTCATTAAAACATACTTGCACTACAAAAGTAGACTTTAGTATACCCAGAATACATAACAAACAAATGAAAGAAAGTTTACAGTCATAAGATAATTTATCTATCAACATGTACTCTATTATTCCATGACGTGTTGATTTTTAAATGCTTCACATTCTAGTGGTGTGGTAAAGGTTTCCCTATGCATCTAGCAACTTATGAGTTCATTCTTTTACCTTAACAATTAATATGTAAGATCCTTCCAAATTTGGCCATAATTTTCCAACGAGTTTATCTCTGGTACGAAGGAAGACCTTTCTCATGACTTGATCTTTCATATAGAATTCTTTAATCCAAAACTTATAATCATTCATGTCTTGTATTTTCATTATGTAGCATTCTATGTGCATATAAGTCTTGATTTGTTTCTCTTCCATTAGTTCTCGTCTACCATGTGCTTCTTTTCTACCATATGGTTCTCTTTGTTTGTATTTTCATTGTAATTGGTAATTTCAAAAGGTCTCTACTAGAACATCAACTTCAGCCCCATATACTAAAGTGAATGGTGTCTTCCATTTTATGTTTTCTGGTGTAATTCGTAGGACCATAATACTTTTTAAACTGTATCAGACCACTTTTTTTGTCGAGTCTTCGAGAAGAAGATGTAACCCTTCAGTTAGAGTCCAGTTAGTTACTTAACCTGCCTATTAGATTGGGGATGGAAGAATGATAAGAAGTTCTATTGGAACCCATTTATTATACAAAATAACGCAAATTTTTCATTTTTGGAACAACAATCCATTAATTATTGTTATTACTTTGGGGACTTCATAACCACAATAAATATTGGTTCGAAAGAAGTTGATAACCTATTTATCTCATATTATTTCCAACAAATTTTATTCAACCCACTAAGATACGTAAGAAAATATTACCAAAGGTATTATCGATCCCAAAATCTATTGGAAATGGTCACATAATGTCCATATCTCTCTTATCAAAGGGAATTACTTTAGAACTAAACATTATGGGTATTACTAAGACTTGAATCGAGTTAGAAATTGTTGGCACATATAATAATATTGTAAAAATGTTCTAACATGTGCATTGATTATTATAAAGTAATAATATTTAAGCAAGATGCACCTATAAAAAAAATTATACACACCTTAAGACCACTGTTCTCCTCGTAAAGTTATTCAATGGACAAAAGTAGATTTGTATGTACCAAAGCATTGAGAAATGATCTAGTTAACTATTAAAGATATAGTGTTTACGAAACCTAAACATAACGAGTATATTTGATATTCATACTCTGCGCCTTTATTTTATATCTTAGACGTGTTCATCGGTAAAGTATACCTTGATTAGGGTTCTTCAGTCTTTTAGTTGATCAATAACCATGATATTTGATGTTGATTTTGGAAAGTTTTACTAACTTGGGCTCGAAAATTTTTAGTTTCTCTTGAAGGACCACCCAAAGGTTTGACACTGTACTTTCAAAAGAAGCAAAAAGTACCAACTAATGCATTTTTTGCCCAAGGGACTTGCTCATGCTCAACGTGTTCAAACTTCAAGACATCAGCTTGTAGATTCTTAAATAAAGGACATGGTTCTTTATTCACTTTGGCTTACCCCAAATCATAATTAACTAAAAATTGTGAGTCGGTGAGTAGTTTAACGTGTCAGGATCTAGATATAGAGGCCACCATAAGTTCTATTATAGCTACTTCATATTCGTCCTTGTTGTTTGAAACAATGGAACCGGACTTACTTGATTGACATAATGGTTCCTCCGAGAGGGATGTTAACTATACTTCAGCTTTGAAGCCAAAATTTGATGGATCTCTTATCTTTCAGATTATCCAACATGGTTATAAATTATGTTCAGTAAGAGTCAACATCCCTGATAAGAACTTGGTAAGGAAATCATGTAAGGTTTGTGCTTTGATTGTAGTCTTCACTTCCAATTAGATATCAAAGTCTTCAAGTTCAGTTGTTCACATTATTAGTCAGTCTTCTAAAGAACTGTTTACATAAAAATATGATCGAACGATGATTGTGTGAGTTTGGAAATAAGGGCACATCTTTCTTGCAACCACCACAAGAGCCAGAACTAACTTTTCCAGCTGCAAGTACATCGTCTCATATCAGTAAAATATTTGATAACATAGTATATAGTATATAGATCGACAAATTGCTCATTCTTCTTTTACAAGGACTGCACCTACTACATGGTCAGATAATGATAAATAAAAAGAAAGAACATCACTTGGGTTTTATCATGTTAGAGCTTTAAAAGAAGCTAAGTATTTATATTAAAGACTTTATCACGCCCCAAGGTCCATTTGAAATGTCTGATTCTCTTAAATAGTTGGAAAAATAAGGACACACTTATTCGATGACATGGAAATGAACCAACTTAGAGCGGTTAACCTTCTTGCTGATATCTGAATCTCTTTAATACTTTGTGGTAGTTTATAAACTACTAAATTTGATAATTGATTTGGGTTTACTCTGGTTACTTTTTCACTATATAAGTATTCTTTAAATATAGCGGACCGAATGAGTAATTTTCTAAATGGAGCTTCAAGTTTATGAGATTTATATATTTTGTGCTTGTGCCTAACATGTCGTGTAGTATGATTGTACATTTGGTCCAATTTTGGAGGAAAAAACCTTCTTGCCTATGATATAATAGGTTGCATTTGCATTTTAAAACTGAAAAATATTTTGTAACAATATAACAATTTCTCAATCATGATAATTGTGTATTTCTTATCGTCCGGATAAATGATAATTTGATTATATTTAGTAAACATTTGTTATAAAATAATATTTTGTTTCGTGAAATGACCCAATACTAGATTTGACCGTTTATACAAAATATAAAAAAATTCAGATGTGACTAATCTTATTCAGAATCATTATTTAGGTTATGATTCACGAAAAAAATAACTTGGAATGTGAAAATTTATTCACGAACTTACAAATGTTTTTGTTTAAATTTTATAAAACGACAAGATGTTAACGTATATAAAAACTATTATTTAAATTTTTAAATAATAATAATAAATGATATAAATTATTTTATTTATTTATTAAATTCTTAGGTTTGGTTACTTAAGAGCTGATGATTAACATTAGAGTAAAATGATCTAGTTGTAATCAAGTTTTTTAAATATTATCCTCAAATCAAAGAACATATAGAAGATTCTTATAATTTTGTTGTTCGGCTTTGACTCGCATACTCAAATCAAACTCAATCCTTCTAGCATAGTTTGGGAGATGAGAATATCAACAACTTAAAGGAAGGGATATGTTTAACTATCAAGATAAAAAAAAGCTTGGAAACACTTCAAGATATCTTGAGACACTTAAATACTAAGAAAAATACAAATTTTATGATCAAATTATTAAAAGATAGGTTCTTGATTTTCAGTTTGAGATAGCTCGAGATACTTAAATGCTAAAAGAAAGATAAATTATATGATCAAATTATTAAAAGATGGGTTCTTGATTTTCAATTTGAGATTAGTTCACTGATCCAACAACACGATGAAAAGAGATAAAAGAAAACTGTAATTTCATTATCAAAAGAATTTATATTACATATGTAAAAACTACTTTTAAACCAATAAAACAAAATTAAAACAGATATAAACTTTTGTTTTATGTTTGATTCTCCGATTTTTTATTAATAATACACCAATTAAATTTAAATATTAAAAAAATCTAAATTATTATTATCGATAAAATATTGGACGACTAAAAAAATATTTAAACGGATATATAGCCGTTCTTTAGACAATAATTAAAAATTTAAAATTTAAAAGAGATTATTAGATAAATAAATAAAATTAATACAAATGATTTTATTATGGGAGACTTGCATAATGAGTCTAAATTTTGTTTATATTAACCCAATCATACCACAACAGGTCTATTTTACAAATAGATCCAGCCTATTTAAGAAAAGACTCAATTACCCTAAAATAAAACAATTACATCCTCAAATCAAAATATTCCGCCCTAATTTCAAAATCAGTTATTTCTTCTCAAACTCTCTCATTGTCATATTATCAAATTCATTAAAGGTAAAATTGTATTTAAATTTTAAATTTGGACCATTGAATAAATAAAATTATATATCGATAGATATCGATAAAATCAATTTGAAACTGGTGTTATTTATAAATTGTATATACTTTTATACCTAATTGGTATAAAAATAAAATAAATAGTTAGTCATAGTATTCACATAACAAGTAATTTAGAAAACATGGAACTACTTTTAGGAATAAAAGTGTGTAACAACATCTGCAGTATATTAAATCTGCGGCATTGAACAGTAAATCGTCCCTCGACTATCACGTTTGGTGGCAGATAGTCCCTTGACTTTCAAATGTCCGTTGACAGTCCCTGGACTATCGCGTTTGGATAAAGTTAGTCCACCAGATCCTCTAATCCATGAGAGGCTGCCACCTGTCACCATAGTCCCCAGATTTTTGTATCACCACTAGTCCCTTGAGTTTAGGTCAAACCCAAAATGTAGAAAATTACAGAAAACTAAACTCAAGGGACTAGTGGTGATACAAAAATCTGAGGACTATGGTGACACGTGGCAGCCTCTCATGAATCAGAGGATCTGGTGGACTAACTTTATCCAAACACGATAGTCCAGGGACTGTCAACGGACATTTGAAAGTCAAGGGACTATTTGCCACCAAACGTGATAGTCGAGGGACGATGTACTGTTCAAAGCCTTAAATCTGCAGTATATTAAAGTTAAATATTTTTAGGGATAAAAGTGTAACGACGTACAGTTTATTACTTTTAATCATATTATTATAATGTGTGAAAATCGTTGAATATTTTTTGGAAACATAAAACCGAACAGCGCATCGTACGACAAGGACACGTAGAAACTGACATCATTTTCAAACCAATCTATTCATATCGTATAAAATTAAAAGTGCCCATACCTTTGATTTCACCGTATTCTTACCTTAATCCTGTATCTATGTATGAAATTAAATCGATGTTTTTAAACTCGCTTTTCTCGGTTCACATTTTAATATAATTCCAAAATGTAATTTACCAAAAACAAGCTCTCAACAATTAACTTTCAAGTTTAAATGTTTTTTTTAAGCAAAAATTATATTAATAATACAATAATATGATACAAGCTAAATAGATTAAATCTTAGCTTTAAAATTAGATGCTTAAATTTAATCCAAATTTTGAACTAAATTTGAAAAATGAAAAAACGTCATATTTCAATGCTTCCGAGGATGATTTTTTCTTTTGAAAGAACTCTTCATGGATCTTTAAGATTTTCCAAAGATAAGTTCAGATTTTCCGATCAAAATCTTAAAAGTACTCCATAATTTCATGGTAGCTAAGGCAGGTCGACCTCGTTAAGAAAAAGAAAGGTCAACATTTGTCTTCGTTCTTCCGGTGATGTCTTTTGTACTTTAGGATATCAACATTGATCTTTGAAGCTTCATTGAACCAATGTCTTTAGGAACCTGTTACAAATTTATAGACACCGAAAAAGCTACAAACAGTTACTAGAAAAAATTGTAACTTTAAGATGAAGGAATCGTTAACATTTGTGTTCATATACCCCAAATGTAACCCTTCTGTTGGGAATATGGGTGTTGTGAATATGGGGTCCGGTCCGCATATTCCGCCTCCGTATATAAGTAAGAACGACACGATCTCAACACTAGTATGATATTGTCCGCTTTGGCACCCAAAGGCCCTTACCGTTTTGCATTTGGTCCACTACCAAAAGGCCTCAAACTAGTTGAGATATGTTCTTACTTATATACCACTGATCCTTCCCATGTTTAACCGATCTGGGATGTGGGACTTTGGTCGCCACCCTAACAAATCTTCCTCTCGAACAAAGTACCACCTTAGGCTCCTCTCAATTGACTTTCATCTGCCTACTCTAATCAAGTTGGAAAAAAATCTGCCCATAGAGGCACTACGGATGTTACTGCTCACCTCATATTAGACCATTATGTCTTGTTCCTTAGCGCCACTCCAATCAAGCCACACTGCTTGATGAGCCGCATGCACTCCGAACTAGGATCTCTAGAGCAAATCACCTTGAGCATGGCTACTGGTTCATCATGTTCGACCTTTGAGAATATTACCACCATCGCGTTCCGTTTGGGTATGGCTCTGATACCACATGTTGGTAATATGGGTATCGCATATTCCCGTATTCAGTATATAAGTAAGAACAATCGATCTCTAAACTAGTATGATATTGTCCACTTTGGACCACATGTTGGGAATATGGGTACCGCATATTCCACCTCCGTATATAAGTTAGAACAACACGATCTCAACACTAGTATGATATTGTCCGCTTTGGCACCCAAAGGCCTTCACAGCTTTGCATTTGGTCCACTACCAAAAGGCCTCAAACTAGTTGAGTTATGTTCTTACTTATATACCACTGATCCTTCCCATGTTTAACCGATGTGGAATGTGGGACTTTGGTCGCCACCCTAACACCTTCGAGAATAATTATTGCTTGGAGTTGGTTTGGAGCTTGAAAGTGGGTTATATCCTACTTTTCCTTGCATCTCAGAGTCCATTTGGCTAGCTAATCGGCAACCTGATTTTGGACTTTGGAAATATGATTAATAGTTATCTCACAGGTGATTAGTTTCTTGCAGATGTTTAAAATTGGGTCGAGATACCAAAGAAAGCTTCCTTTAGCAAGAAGATCACCAAGCAGTAGAGTCAGTTTCTATATCTATTCTGACCCAGTTATTTTTCTTGCAAATTAGCAGATCATCGAACAAGGCTCTAGACTCAACCATTAATGGAGTTAATTTTCCATATATATTGCAAGATCCCAGAATCGTCTCACCCATATTATTCCTAATAATTATGCCTCCACTGGACTCTTCATTGCTTAAGCAAACAACGTCTGTATACATTTTGAATCTGTATGTTTGTGGAGCTATCCATTTCAGGTAAATCGACTTCTCTATTATATTGAATGTGGATGTACATTATATGAAAACGCCTGCATTTGTAGCATTAGTTTAATGTTTATATGGTGAAAATTTTGAAACATCTAAACCAACTAATATGTGGTTAATTTGATTAATTGAGCCAGCAGAAGAGTAGTAAGTCCCTTGAAATTTGGCTCTGTTCCGATTTTGCCAAATTACCCAACAAATGGTCGCATGAAGTATGTGAGTTATATGGACTTACCTAGTAGAATACCAAAACCATTGTCTGATAACATAAATTATGTGAGTTATATGGACTTTCCTAGGAGAACTTCATGGGAGTAACATTGTTCCAAATTTTCAAGAATAAGTTGGACTTATTGTGATGCTTTCTAAAATTGTTCCAAGTGCTTTAAGTGTTGAATTTGAGGTCTTGAGATATCCTCCATATCATGTTGTCTTCATTGTTAGAATTGATGCTCATTTCCTTGATTTGATTTAATTTTTTTATTGATAGGAAGGTTTGCATTATGATAATATCCCAAGAGTCATTGATCCAAAATTTATTGACTTTAGTGACTTATAACCAATTGTTCTTCTCATTGCCATTAAAAATGATGATGGGAGGTTGGTCATGCCAATTGTCCAGCCATAAGTCCATGTCTCTTTTTCCTAGAAACCATCTAATGTTGAGCTCACTTGTTTCCTTGATACCTGATAATATTTTCCATGTAGAAGATCCAGAGTTATTGTAATAAGCTCTAAAAGGGTGAGAATTATCACAGTATATACTATGCATTATCTGGCCCCAAAATGTTTTCTTTTCTCTGAATATAAATTATGGCTTTTGAGAGAAGGTGTTTTAAATATCAGTGAGTTTTCTAATGTCCAGTCTACCTTCCTCAAAAGGTCTACAAAGGTGAATCCATTTTGACTAGTTTATAGAATTTTCAGAGTAAGTTGATCCCCATAAGAATTTTTTAAAAGTTATTTCAAGTTTCTTAATTATACAATTAGGAATATAAGTATTTTGCATCCAATAAACAGACATAGCCATAAGAACGGAAGAGATTAGAGCTAGCCTTCCTCCATAAGAGAGATTTTTGCTTTCCCATTCAGATATTTTTGAGTTGACTTTGTTTAGAATAGCTCTGAAGTTGCTGGATTTGTTGTTATTGTTCAGGGTAACTCCAAGATATTTTGTTGGCAGGTGATCCACTGAGAAGCCTGCTTGTTCTGCAAGGGTCTCTATTTTGCTTTGTTGAAATCTGGTATAGATAACTATCTTCGTTTTTTTCTTTGTTAATTGATTGACCTGAGACAGATTGATAGCATTCTAAAAAATTGCTTAAAATATCAATAATATTTTTTATGTTGCTAGTAAATATTAAATTATCATCAACAAAAGCAAGACACGGGACAAAATACTTGGATCTAGAGGCAAATTGCATATGTTTGTTATTACTGAAAAGATTATAAAGGCCTCTAGTGAGAACTTCATGGCCAAGATGTTATGATGAACAAGCTCGGAGATAGGTGGTCACCTTGTCTCAAGCCTTTGTTTGATTTATAACAACATATAACACTGCCATTGATTAGCATGGAAATATTAACGTTTCTAATAAGGTTGTTGATAAGAGTCACAAAATCTTTGGAGAAACCAAAGGTTAATTAGACTTTAGAGATGAAAGGGTGAGACATCCTGGCGAATGCTTTGGACATATCTAGCTGAATCATTATGTTGCCAGATTTGGCTTTCTATCTTAGTCATGAACTAATTCTTTGGCTATTAAAATATTTTTATGGATGGACCTGTCCTTAATGTAATCTCCATGGACATATCCTTCTTCTCTTTTTTAGAAACATAAGAGTGATAAACTTTGATATTCATGTCCCTGTCTCTCAACCAATTTCTATAACATTTATGTTTCCAGAAATCATCTTCCATTCTCAATTCTTGAAGGTATAAGTTGTTAGCTTTATTTAAAGAGTCTTTAATTTCAGGATTGTTGATAGAGTGTTGGAGAGCTTCAAGTCTTTTGACCTCCTCCACAGTATCCTTGACTTTATCAAAAATATTTCCAAATTGCTTTGAGTTCCACTCCTTGAGGCACTTCTTTAACCTTCTCAATTTAAGCCAGAATATATGAATATGATTGCCATTAATATTTTGATTCCAACTCGTTTTAACAATGCTAAGAAAGTTATCATCAATTTTCCACATATTCAAAAACTTAAAGCTCTTTTTGTAAGTGTTATTCTTAAGAAATATATTGATAAGAATGGGAGCATGGTCTGAAAACATTCTGGCCATGTGAAGAACCTGAGTTTCCTTGAATCTTTTGGATCAAGAATTGTTAATAAGAGCGTGATCCAATCTCTTCCATTTAGTGTTCCTATTCCAGTAAATTTAGAGTATGCACCCCGCATCTTCAAGGTGGCACTCTCTCAAAATATCATTAAAGTTTTCAATACTATTGTGACATAAAGTTAAGCAACCCATTTGTTGGAGATTTTAAATTTTAAAGGTTTAAGTATTTATAAATATCCGGAATTCAAATTATATTTTTAGTTTTTTAAAAAAGTATTATTATATAATGTTTAAATATAGTTACTGATACAGGGTTTTCTGTTGGAACATATTAGTTTAGTTGTGATTTAAGTGATAAAATATTAAAAAAATTCTAATTATATATAAATTTAAACATTTAGAAAAAAAATGTTATTTAGGGTTTCAAGTTTTAGCATATACTCCAAAGGTTGTTGTCACTCAAGTTACAAATTGTACCTTAAGAATCAACAATAAATGTCTAACCTAATAAAGTAACTATTATTCATTTATTTTTACTTTCGTATTTTTTAGGGTAATTCATCTTTATTCCAAACTTTCATATTCACTCCAAACCTACCTTTCGCTTCGACTCGGCTTAGGTATCCGGAATAATCCGTATCAATTGTCGTCATTTGTGGGAATCATAGTTTTTCTTCTCATTAGAATTATAACAATCCAAAAATCCAACTAGCTCACGTCGAATTCCAATGATGGCTACAATTCGTCAGTTGACGAGGAGTGACAAGTACTGCTGTAAAGGAGATCTGGAGCACCACATCTAGCACTTCAATAGTGAGATGTTGAAATACGGAGGTGATAATGGGATAAAATTTCGAGTTTTTACGATGACCCTCAGAGGAAGTGCAATGCAGTGGTTCAAAAATCTCATGAAATGATGTATAAAAAAACTATAAGATGCTTATGATGATATTGAAGAACTATTTTGTAGGTTTTAATAAATCAAGAGAGATGAGGATTATATAATCAGTTATATGCAAAAGAGCTAATAGAATTTTGTGAGTGTACACTAAACAATTTGTTGAAATAAAATCTCAACTACAATATTGCCATGATCTTGTAGTCATAGCGGCATTTAGCAAGAAATATGAGAAGAAACCATGTCTAATGCAATAAACAAAAACTAAAAATTGGAGATATATTGGCTCAGATGGAACAGATCATCAAAATAGATGAAGTGGCTAGAACAAATAAAGTAAGAGACATAGAAAATTTTACTGGAGGCGCTTTGACCAACAAAGAAGACATTGTGGCACAGTTTAACATGAAAGATGGCGTATCAAGGAGAAATGGTGCTTCGGTTTTGGCCATGCTAAGTTCCAGTCGGTCCCAATAATATGAAGGAAAATCAAAAGTTGTATACAACACTAGCAGAAGCAAGAGAGCATATGCTCATCCCCCCGGAGAGGACTATTCACACAATTGATCGAATCACTAGTGGTAGTTTATAATAAAAAGAAAAACACAATCAAGTACTACAGGCATAGAAATTTATTCAGAACAAAAGATAACAAAGATAAAAAAAAGTGTAAGTTCCATGGTGACACATATAATTTTACTATTCATTGTTAGTTTTTGCAAGATCAAATCTATAAATTAATAAATGTAGGTTAATTAAGTGAGTTTGTGAAGAAGAAATAAATATGGAACTAAGATATGGTTCAGGTGAACCTGTAAAACAAGGATGAACCAGAGGAAAAAGAAAAACACTTTGACCCAGATACAAACAAACAAACTATATGAGTGATTATCGCGAGAGATCCATACTCTGTAGTCACTAAAGAACAAAGAATAAATATATAGATGAGATCGAAATAGTATGGAAAGACCTCCTCATACCTGTACATAAATCTGTATCTAAATTTATCCTTCTCATATGATGATCTAAGTGCAGTGTCATCTTTATACAGAGGCGTAGTGCTAATCACAGTGGATATGACCGGAGTAAAGATTAAAAGGATGATGATTGACACTGGCAGCTCGGTGAACATCCAGTACAAAGTAACTTATGAGAATAAGAGAAGCTTCAGTACTAGTCTCAAACCAAATAATCTTAACTATTTTCACTGGTTCAATCGCAGTTGTCCTAGGAGAACCAACTATAGATGTGGCTCACGAGAAATAAGAGTTTAAAAAAAGGTACAATATGTTTTTCATAATGGTAGATGCACCATCCTCGTATAATATTATACTCGGTCGATCATGGGTCGATCAAATACATATCTCAATTTCTACGGTCATTTAGTGTTTAAGGTATCCTATGAACGTCAATATGGTCGTGATCAAAGAAAATCTGAAAACATCCATAAAATTCTATGCAACATCCATGGCTCTCGAATCATATCAACCATAAAGCAAATAAGTTGTCTTGGAGAGCGTAGATGACCCCTGATAAGGTCATCGGCTGGTCTGGACGGGGGGAAAGCAGAATATATAATCATAACAACAGAAAAAATCTTAAATATCTCCCGAGATATACTAATCGATCTCATGTTCAAAATTTTGATTTTTTTTAAAATAACTTAGATATATTTTCATGAAGTATGCATGATGTAACTACAATCCCAATAGAAGTCATTTGTCATCAATACCAATGATACAAAAAATGAAATCTTACTCCCAACAAAAAGATAGAGGTGATTATTGTTGAAATAAACAGACTGGCCGCCATAGAACACATATGAGTCCCATTATTCGAATGTCGATAGTTAATCATGTATTACCCAAGACTAAAAATAAAAAGTAGAGGATGTGTGTAGACTTTACCGACTTAAAGAAATCATATAAAAAAGACATCTTTCGATTACCTAAAATTGACCAACTTGTAGATGTAATATCATGAAACAGGTTGTTATCATTCTTGGATGCATTTGCAAGATATAATAATATACAAATTAAAGAAGAGGATCAAGAACACACAACATTTATCACACAAATAGGGCTACATTGTTATAGATCAATGTTATTCAGACTGAAAAATATAAGAGCAACCTATCAAAGACTAATAAACAAGATCTTCGTAAATCAAATAGGCTGAAGTATATAAACCTATATTGATGACATGTTGGTAACAAGCTTTCATGAAGAATACCATTTAGCAGTTACCGAGAAGTTTAACAAACTTAGGCAAGTAAATTTGAAGTTCGATCCAGAAAAAATAAAATTTTGGCATTTGGTTTAGAAATTTCTTAGGATGCATAGTGATAAAAAAATCAAATAATATCAAACGCAACTTGCCAATTTAGTCGCAACAGAGCCTCCAAGGAACATAAAATAACTTTAAATCATAACTGAAAGACTAACAACATTTAATAGGTTTCTATCAAGATCATCGGGGAAGTTCCATCCTTTATTCTAGATGTTGAAAGGAGCGTGAAATTTAATAGCTCTGGTGTATAACGAGGTATTCAACAACATCAAAAAATTATTAGCCTCCTCTGAAGTACTAACCAAACCTAAACTAGGAAAGAGCTTATATATGTACTTAGTAGTCTCAGACAACAATGTTAGTGCAGTCCTAATCATGAAGGAAAGATAGGAATGTAAAGTCATATATTATGGAAGTAAATTGTTATTACTAAATATAATAACTTGCATTAACTCTAGTAGTCTTGGCTAGGAAAACGAGACCTTATTTTTAGTCCCATATTATTATTGTTAATAAACTTGCTACTTAATAAATTTATTACAAAATCATGATGTCTCAAGAAGATTGACAAAATAGTTAGTAAAATTGGGAGATTACGATATTCACTTTGAGCCACAAACATCAATGAAGGCCCAAACATCGTTCAACTTCTTAATAGAGTTCCAATATGAGAGACCTTCTGGTAGCGAAGCGGAAATAGAAGAAACAAACAACGATAAAACTCTAACCCTAGGTTAGAGAAATAAGGAGACTCAGAATAATAATTCTGAAAATTCAATTAATCAAAGTCTGACGGCCAAATAGGGTATACGATGTTTTATATAGCATGACCCAAAACCCTAATTCCAAGTAAGGAAAATTACATAAATGTTTTAAAATAAAATAAATAAATAAAATAACGCTAAAATATTAAAACTGGTTTTCGAAGGCTCTAAATGTCGAATCTGGGTATCAAACTTTATGACAAAGTCACATTTTTTAAATCTGATAGGCTTGTCGAAATCTTCGATTTGAGTACCTGTTTGACCCAATTCCGATACCTAGAAAAGAAACCAGTCTGTTCGCAGTCTTCGCTACATCATCCTACCCCGGTTGGGAAGAATTCGACCTCGAATTTGAAACGTTGAAACATTGAAAGAACTGAAAAAATATTAGCATATTCACCGCCAATTTCAATTGATACCAGCATAAGGGTGTGATAGGTGAGAATCAGAATACTGCAACTCTTTTCAAGAAGTGGTTTCTCAGCTTTGTCCCTCTTTACCATGTCCTTGACATTACTGTGATCAGCAGTAACAAGATACACTTCACCTACTTGTTTTATGTCTGTTTTATAAACCCATGTACTAAGCACAACACCCTTGCGCGTGTAAAAATTTGTTGTCTTTCCAGTTCCAGATTGTGCTTGTTGTATCACACCAAAACCATTGCAAAAAGTAACAATTCCTCTTTGTTGAATATTAGATGACTTCTCAAGTTCTTCAGAGTATATTTCTGCCAGCAGATTCAAAACACTGCAATCTTCTATTTTTAACTTGTAACACTTTCTTTTATTTCCCCAACCATCACACAAAAATCCTCCAGGTTCTATTACAAAACCTAGTCTTTTATCCATTAAAAGACTATTCTTTTATTTTATCAATTTATTCATAATATCAAACACAAAAATATAATCTTCTATTTTTCCAATACGACAACACGTATCCACCGAAAACTGAATCAAAATTTTGATTTAGGATAACATAAAATACCTGGAAGATGCATCTCCACAATAAAATCTGCTAGTTTGTAGTGCTTCTTCAATAAAAGGTCTGAAGCGATGTAGTCTGGTGTATTAAAGCCTGAGACAATATCTCGATCTACAAGTTTCTTCTCAATATCAATTAGATCTTCATCATCCCAATCATCATCATACTCATCGTAGACTGGTTTGTCAAATACCAACCCAGATACATCTACAAAAATATTTGTTTCATAGACTGGTTTGTCAAACACGGAGTCAGACACGGTTTTAGCATCACAACTAAGATCGGCAGCTGGTGCAATTTGAGCATGAAACTCCTTAACTGGTGGTGGTTTTGGAGACATTACTCTAGATGGCACTAATATAAACTTGATACCATCTTTCACAAAAATGTATCGATTTATTCTACTATCATAAGTAGAATTTCTCTTAAATCGCCATGGACTTCCTAAAACTAGATGACAAACATCCATAGGAACTATGTCACACCATGCTGTATCTTTGTAATTACCAACAGAAAATGTAATTTAACACCGTTTAAAAACTGTTACCTCAGTGTACTCTATCAATCCTGACAGTATGTATGGGTATGGAAGAGCTTCAGTCTTCAACGCCAGTTTCTGAACAGCCTCCTCTGAAATCAGATTCTCATAGATATCTGAATCAATTACAAATTTGCAAATTCTTCCTCCAATTGTGCATGTAGACTGGAAGATGTCGTTCTCTATTCTAGCCTTCAAATCAAGAGGTACCTGGAACATGATTCTTGTATCTGCGTAGCAGGAATTGTTGGGCTCTGATACCAATATGGTAGCGAAGCGGAAATAGAAGAAACAGACAACGATAAAAATCTAACCCTAGGTTAGAGAAATAAGAAGACTCAGAATAATAATTCTCAAAATTCAATTAATCAAAGTCTGACGGCAAAATAGGGTATAAGATACTTTATATAGCATGACCCAAAACCCTAATTCCAAATAAGGAAAATTACATAAATGTTTTAAAATAAAATAAATAAATAAAATAACGCTAAAATATTAAAACTGATTTTCGAAGGCTCTACATGTCGAATCTGGGTATCAAACTTAGTGACAAAGTCACATTTTTTAAATCTGATGGGCTCGTCGAAATCTTCGATTTGAGTACCTATTTGTCCCAATTCCGATACCTAGAAAAGAAACCAGTCTGTTCGCAGTCTTCGCTACATCACCTTCCTCACTAACCTATGACACAAAAGACACTTGGAGAGTTAGAATAGATTTAGAGGGAGAAGAGGAAGAAGATTGGCAAACACCAATAAAGCATTATTTAGCATAATAAGTGATACCCGAAAGCAAAAGGAACGTACGGAAAATAAAAATAATTCAACAAGATTTGTTTGGACAATAAACACATTATATAAAAAAGGACTAGCCAAGCCTCTATTAAGGTGAATATTCACCAATGAAGAAAACTTTGTCATAAATGATCTACATGAGGGAGAAGGCAACATGCATTGTGGGTACAAGGTTTTGTATAAAAAATATTAATCCAAGGATATTATTGGCCAACGATTATTAAGGAAGCAAACCTTAAATTCAAAAAATATGACACATGCCAGTGATTCGATAATGCAATACAAATCCCGGCAATACTACTCGAGATAATAACTGAGGTAATCTCATTTTATAGACGGGGTTTGTATATCATAGGACCATTACTGATCGCCTCATAAGGAAGAAGGTTTATAATAGTTGTCATAGACTACTTCTCAAACTGGGTGGAAGCACAATCGGTGAAGAACATCATGAGACTGTAAGTAATGGCATTCTTAAAAGTGAGTATATATTACAAGAATATAATTCTGAGAGTTATTACTAAATACTTTGAAACTTAGTTCCAAAATGATAAAGTCACAATGTTCTACGAAGAAAATGGAACAAAATAAATATTTTATTTTATTTTCTATCATCAAGCCAGTGGTCAAATTGAAGTGACCGACAGAACAATAATTGAATGCATCTTGAAGATGCTGGAATGAGTATCTAGAACTTTGATGGATTCCTTACAAAAAGTAGTATGTCCATACCGAACAAAATCTAAGACTCTCAATTAAGAAACAACATTTATCATGGTATATGGAGTGAAACCAGTAGTGCTAGTAGAGATATGTATGTTATCTCACATGATAATTGCATATGATGAAGCAAATAATTATCAAGACCGAAGAATAAAAACAAACCTAACTGAATAAAGAATTATCAAAATACATCTTCGATCAAAGCACTATAATGCATTATTAAGGAATATATACAATTACTGAGTTAGGCTCATGATTTTTGAACCACGAGACAAAGTGTTACAAAGAATTTTCTAACATATAATGGAGAAGATACTCAACAAATGGGCCCAAGTTGGGAAGGACCATTTATGGTCGAAGCAAAGATAAAGCCATGAACTTACATGTTATTGGACGACAACTTAGACATCCTCAAAACATAAAGCATAAAAAAATCTACCATTATCCTGCATACTAAAAACCTTGTAACTCACTACTCTTGTAAATGAATTTATTAAACCATGGGGGTGTACTCTATCCTCTCTTCGTGGTACGATAAGGTTTTAAGGAGACATTCGATATTAATAAAACATTCTTTGTGCCAAAAATATGGTTTTATATAACAAAATATAGCTACAAGTTCCAAAGGCTAACATGCCAAAGCAAAATTACCATTCGAAAACTATAAGACTTTAAAAAAATCTACCAATAAATAACAATAACTCCTTAAGTAGTAAACTGCTTCAACTAGAGCACTTATATTCCTTAAAATAATTAATTAACAAGTGTTAGATAAAAAATAATATCATCATTGATCAATAATAGTTTAATCATAAACATCAAGATTAATAAATCTATAATGATATACCTTGGACGACCACGAGTTAATCGTTAGAAATATTAAACTTCATTTGCTTAAAAAAAGAGAAAATCATAATATGAAGTCATGCACCCTAACCTTACTTGGAAAATTTAGAAAATCCCAAGCAGAGAATGTAAGTGTTCAACAAAAAATAATTCTAGACATATTGAAATTGATCTGTTAACATAAAAAAATAGAGAATACAAAATATGCTTCAAACACAAAAACTCGTACAGATAATAAAAACAAAAAAAAGTACTCATATAACAAAAAAAGTCTTGTATTACAAAAACTACATTAATGTTAATTAGCATTTACAAAAATAGATGGTGATAAAAATCAATATCATACACTAATTTGAAGGAATAAGCTGTTCGGAAGAAATAGTTGCATGTACACCAACACCTTCAAAATATTGGAATGAAACAATAATAACATGGGCATCATCTTCTTCAACAACATTCTTATCAATATCACTTTGATCACAATATTTTATATATTTTGCTGCAATGTAATCTCTAATTTTATTATTCTTAATTTCTTGTAAACGGTCACAAATACGCTTGTCATTTTAAGTCCATCCCAATAAAGGAAAAGGAGAGTCATGAGACTTATCAACCCAATCATTATCCTTCTTTCACTTGGACTCGGGACCATTATGCCAAAAATTATCATCTTCAACATCTTGGACTGAAGCTATAAAAAGTTAGGCATCATCTGCTCCAACAACATTCATATCACTATCATTTCCTTCACCATATTTTCCATATTTGGTTGCAACCTAATCTTTAATTGTCTTCTTTCGAATTTCCTTAATAACGTCATAAATACGCTTATCATTTCCAGTCCATCCCAGTAAAGGAAAAAATAGTTAGGAGACTTATCAGTCCAATAAATTTCCTTCGGCCACTTGGACTCGGGAACATTATACTAGAAATGATCAATTCTAAGGTGAGATACTCCTCATGAATATTTAGGACTAAACTAAAGCGATATTGCATCTCATTTTCTTGCATATTAGAAATCATTGCGGTTTTATAAGAATTAAAATCCTAATACGTTTAGTAATAAGTTGCTTCAACATAATCTTATACTTAGCTGTCATGACATCCAATTGATCATGCACCTCGGAATTAGCAGCCTCAGTTGTTGCCTTGGTATCTGCCTCTTCCTATAGTTTTAACTTGGTAACTTCGGCTTTCATCTTGGTATACAATATCATTTTAAAAAAATCTCCACATAGCATCAACAAAAGTAAATTAAACTAGCCCAAATTTTAGATTTTATCTACACTGTGACAATGTAAAAGATATATTCTTCAACTTGGGACTGTAATTCAATGAGTAGTAAACTTTATCTCTCTCATCTAGCATCGAGTTCTTCTTACAATCGTTGCTCACTCTCAATTTTAGATTCAATGGCAGTTTTCAAATCAAATTCTTCTTATATGGGTTCGGAAACACCCTTAAGAAGGGTCTGAATGTATGACTAATGAGTTGAATGACTAACCTTGGCTTGATGAAGCATGGTCAAACCATTCATGATGAGCTGCCTAACACAAAAATAAATAACGAACATCATAATATTACAATCAATAATAAATAAATAGGTAAAGAATGTATATTACCTCAAATCCTAAATTTAAATGACGATTTGCAAGTTCTAATGAAGAAAGATAGATGGGTAGTGAACTATGACTAACCAACGCAAAAAATTAAGTCATTACCTCAGGAATATGAGTAAGATAAAAAAGAGGAAGCAGTAGCTACAACTAAAAATATACCCGAAGAACATGAGATTCTTTGATCCAAATTAATATTACCCTCAAAAGTGACGCTAGCAATAAACGTCATTGGAATTACGCTCTCGGATAATTTGGGAAAATTATTTATAGAAGTAAAAAAAATGGGTGTTGACAGAGAAGTAATGGGATATTGGGGAAAGTGTCAACATATTTCTCTAGATTAATATGTTTCTCAACAACTTCAGTACCAAAAGTGTCCTTCAGTCTTGTAGGACCACCTTTATATTCTCAACTTCCTGGGAAACCTTAATAGTGGTTTTATTTCAACTTCTTTGAAAACTAAGATACCAACCACATGATCAACATGGCGGGCTAAATTTACAATAGATGATTCACATATGGGAGAAGTACATTTGCCTTTATTGTATCGAGAGAGAAAGATTACATCACGATCTAGAATAATAGATAAACTTTCCTTAGTAAGGGTATTTTTCCCTGAATACTCAAAATTAAGCTTCGAAAGATCTACAAATGTAGTTTTAAAATACTTTTTCAGTCTAAAAACTTATGTTATAATTATATTATATATTAGAAGCATCGGTTGCGACCGAGACAAAAGTCTAATGCTTAAAGTATCAAATTCAATAAGACTATCTGTTAAGGGTACAAATTTTGTGAAAACCTTAATTAGAGGAGGAATGTACATGAAAGACTCACCAGTAATCCTTAAATTTTTTGATGGATTGATGAATATATTTGGTAAAATAGCATAATGAGGTACGATAGTGAGGCTGTACCATGAGGCCCCACAACATAATTCATAGGTACAAAATTTTAGGCTAAATCCCAATTTTGTTTTTAAAATTTTTAAAATTTGGAAGATATTACTTTGAACCACATAAGGCCTTCGCTTTATAATAAGATGATAAACTTCATCCTCTTTGGTTTCATCTACTTCAGCTATGGTAGAAAGAAGTTTTGGATTTTCCAAAACAATAGTTCTGGAACATCGGATGCTCAAGAAACAACATTTGAATAACTGTTTAATGTATTCTTCAAATAATGACAATTCACATCACTATGAAACCCCATTTGGAAATAAAACTTTTATAATTCTTCTTCCTAATGTAATTTCTTGCTGGTATCCCTTCATTTAGCAGACTTACTAGCTACACCTTCATTCATAAAAAAACAACAGAAAAATCTACTTAACCTTTGACGAGAAAACAATTTGGAAAGCACGAATTGGCAGGCACTAGAATGGAGGACATGATTAAAATAACTTATGAACTTCTTCCATCATGAAAGCATATTTTTCTCACATGTGCTTTAACCTTTATTTAAAGCATGCGTTGAAAACAAGAATAGAACAAAAACACATTAGACATATATCATGTTTAGAAATTGTTTTAAGAAAATAAGTACTCATGCTCAAAATTTAATGAAAGATTGATAAAATTGGGAAGGTCAATGTCAATATTTGCGAACGCAACCATTCTAATAAAAAATAAATTATTGTTATTGCACCCTGTAAATTTAAAATCAATCAAGAACTCATTCACATAGAAATGCGATAAATAATGTCTTGATAAAATTCTAGTCGAAAGTAGCTGAAACCTACATTAAGGAATCATTTGGTTTGGATAAATATGGTTGATATGGAAGAACCTAACAATATCTAAATCAAATAGAAAACATAATCTATAACCAAGAAAATAGTTTAAGAGAACAACTTCACTGTCGCGAACATCAAGGGGAGTTTCCCCAACTTTTAGAAATTAGAGGTCAAGGTAATTTATAATGGCCCAATCGGTAAGTTTTTGGAAACACTTAGCCTCTGGAAAGAACTGATACATGCGCTATATTACGCACAATATGTTTGTTTTGTTTAAACCATCATTCTTTGATTCATCCTGAAACAGGTGGCTATCATAATCATACCTACTAATACGTTGTAAACTTGATGAACTCATACTTCATTACTATGAGGGTTGAATGATTCAACTATTAAATTTATTTCCCTTTCCCTCAGTTTTATATAAAAAGAATCTTTTTTATAACAGATTTAATAAACCAACAAATAGAAAAAAAAACTAAGAGTAACAAATAGTATAAAGAAAAATTGAAGAATAAATAACATGGTATTTAACCCATAAAACTGATTTTAATCCAACCATATATATTTTCTGATTAAACGGTATAGATTAATTCACATGATGAACAGTTAGATTTAAAACAATGAAGGGTCAAGAATGGAGAAGTTGAAAAGAACGTACGCGCGTAGTTAGAGATAGAAATGGGTACGGGTTCGGGTCGGACTGCTCATGCCCACTTTTTTTTACTTGAACCTAACCCGCTCTGACCCGCTGCTTTAATATTTTTGAGCCCGAGCCCGACCCGTATGTATCCGTGGATCAGCTGACTTGTCCCACATACATTATTTTTACGATTGAGAGTGTTCGGCTTGATCTGACCCGATTTGAATCCATGTCAAAGTTGATATTATTTTTTAATTTAAACAAAAATTAAAATATAAACTTTTAAACAAAACAAAAATAACTAAATAAACAATTAAATATTACTCAAATAAATAAACATAAATATTTAATAAAATAAACAATCTAAAACATGTCTTAAATAATATGAAATAAAACATTAAAAAAATGCAAACATTTTTTTAAAGTTTTTCTATTTTTCAATAGTATCACCACCAATCATCACCACACTTATCGCAATGTCTTCATCTTCATTGTCAAAATCATAAAAAAAAATTGAAATATTGATTCCATATATATTATTACTTTTGGTGACAAAGCTAACAAATAACATGATATTATGTTAAATAATAAAGACTAATGGTAAAATTGATTAAAATAAATCAATAATTATAAGAATTTAAATATTATTGGAAATCAAGTTTAATGAGAGAATCTAATTAGTAAAAATATTATTGAAAATAATAATTAGTAAATATATTATTATAAACAAAATTATTAGAAAATAGTTTTTTAATAATAGTAAATTATATTATTATTATTATTATTATTATTATTATTATTATTATATAGTTTGTATTTTCAGGCCAGGCCGGATCGGGTTGAACAAACTAAAAATCATCGACCTGCATACCCGATCCATTATAAATTCAGGTCAGATAAAGCCCGATCGGACCATCGCATACGGATATTCTCATCACTATGTGTTGCAAAAAGAAACTCTCAACATGTAATTTGTTCATCAACTTCCACGGTTATTTAAAAATTTAATAAGCTCTCCAACTTCAACAGTATAATCACACTTATAAACAATATAAAATGAAAGTGTCATACATACAAAGTTAACTTAGCATATAAATACATCTTTCAATTCAATTTGGCTCTAACCAGCATTGTTAACTTCAATTACCCAAATGTTATATAAATATTAACTCGTATTTTTTTTAGTCCATGATCTCAGACCTCACCAAAAGCTATTGAGGCTATTTAAAAAATTTCAATAAAAAAATTAAATACGAAATAATAAATTAGTCTTTTCAACAAAAGTAACATAATGAAAAAAATAATATTTCTTGTTTAATCATTCACCAAAAATTAAAGGGCTACTGTGGTGAAGCAAAAGCAATACATCAAAGACGCATGGCAATCCTTACTTCTTCATTCGTCAATGATTATGGATCAAATTGAAACCTTAAAATAAAATTTAAATCTGTAGGTCAAATGCCATCCAAATATGCAAGATAAAAAACAGTTTTCCACAAATAATAAAATATGCCTCGACAAAAACACCATATACTTCGGGAAAGATATTAGGTGTTCCGGCAAAGACAAATGATACTTCAGCCAATGATAAAAGATAAATAATACCTCAGCCAATGATAAAATTGCTTAGGACAATATTGAATTAGTCTTTCTTTATTACTAGTTAAAAAGACTAGAGGGCTACTAATCATAGTCTAATTAATTCAACCACCATTAATTAATAAAGTAATGCGTTATTAATTCACTTTCGCATTATTTACGGTAATTTATTTCTTTTTCCAACTTTTATATTCGCTAAAATTCTACTTTTTGCTTCGGCTAAGTTTAGATACACGGGATAATCGACATACGTCAATTATCAATAATGCCTAGTTATTTTTTTTAAAAAAAGTCTTACCTACTGATTATATAAAATTAACTTTTATTTATCAATTTATTAATCTATTTTTATATTCTATAAATTATTTTTATTAATTTTTATTATTTTTATAAATCAATTCGGTCCATATTGTCTTTTCAAATATTGGTGGTATTTTTTATTATCCTTACCTAAATGTTGGGAACTCGATGCTGGGATCGATATATTATTAAATTTGAGTATTTTTTTCGATAACCAAACAAATTTTTAAATTAAATTAGAGCATTCATTGATTTATGTTTTTCTTCTTCTTCTTTTCTTTCTTTGTTTATAACCCTAACTTTTTTTTAAAATTAATACTTTTGATTTGGTTTTTTTGTGAAATGAAAAAAAAGACGATAGGTTTGAAATGCCAAATATTAATGTAAAATAATGGTTAAATTTTAATTATTATTATTATTATTTTGTCTAAATGCAAAATACAAAATGCAAAAATGTAAATTGCAAATGGGTTATGGAAAATAAAAAATTAAATTTTGAAAAAATAAATAAATAATACAAAATAAAATTTAAATTTAATAAAAAATTATTTAAATACGAAATCCAAAGTACAAAATTAAAAATAAAAATTAAGAAATTAAAAAAATACAAAAAAAAAAATTAAAAAACGAAACATATATATATATATATATATATATATATATATATATATATATATATATACCCTCTTTTAGAATTATGATTCTATCAAAACCATAAAATTAAAACCCTAAATCTAATAAACATCTCAAATGGATACTAATAATCTAATTTAGTCATTTTAAACAAACAAAAATGACTTGCCTAACTTGTTTAAAAATAAATTATAAATCAAAATCAGAATTGAAAAAAAAGATATAACATCTATTTTTGAACATATTTTTTTATTTAAGTAATGTATTTCTTAAAAAAATATAAACCAAATATAAAATACTATAATTTTTGGATACCATACTTGATTTTTTTTCTTACAAACAACTTATAAAGTATTTTATAGATTTAAAACGAAAAAAAATGGTATATCAAGTAACTAAAAATAAAATAATTAATGGTGGAAATTAGGTTTCGTTTGAAATTCTTTGGTTTGAAAAGGAAAGTATAAATCAAACCGTATATTTGTACATAGTTTGAAAAGGAAAGTAAAACTTTTCTAAACTGACTTTCTTCTGTTTTCTCTTCTTCTCCAATGTACTCTTTCTCTTCATTTCACATTTCCATACAATCCCCTAAAAAGTTACATCAAACCCTGTAAAAAAAGTAACTATCTTTCTGATTCTTCAAGTTTCTCTTGATCACTTAAGAACAAAAAAAAAATTGAGTTTTTAAAGAGAAGATAAACAAGAGTAGTACTAGGTCTGATAATAACTTCGAAATTGTGATGAAATGGACCCGGAAACCGGATCATCCACCAAGAAATCCAGAATGGTAAGTGTGTTTCCTTTTTCACTTTCTGTTTGGTTCTCGGGAAAGTAATGCCTTCAATTTTTATCATCATATGGAATATTCAGTGTTTCTTCGGATTAGTGTGTTTCTCTGTCTTTAATTTTCCAAGTGATCTTTCACTTTCTGTTTGGTCCTGATAAATAATAGATCAATGTCTTGAGTTGATGTTTTCTCCCTTTTGCCTGAATTTGTTTAAATGCTTATGTACAAAAGTATTTATTACTTTTAATTTGGATTGATGTTTTAAAATTTATACAGGGTTTACATAATTTAGTTAAAAAATGTTGTAATTTAGTTATAAATGGTTCAAATCTATTGAACATTCATATCACTAGATGCTTAATAATGGTACGACTATTATTTTGCTTGATTTTTGTGTATAACATAAAATGATGGTTATGTTGAGTACCATGTCTTTATAAGATGTTGTTATTGGCAGAATTTTTATAGTACAACTATGTGTCTTGCATATCAAAGTTTTGGTGTTGTCTATGGCGATCTTAGTACATCTCCGATTTACGTCTACAAAAGCACCTTTTCCGGTAGTTTACGGCCGTTTCAAGAAGACCACGAAATTCTCGGAGTTCTCTCTTTGGTTTTCTGGACTTTGACAATCATTCCGCTTTTCAAGTACATTGTGTTTGTGTTAGGAGCTGATGATAACGGTGAAGGTGATTGAACCAACTTCGAGATTGTTTTAGATGTTTTTACTAGTTACATAAGGTTAATGTTATATATAATGCAGGTGGGACTTTTGCATTATATTCGTTACTCTGTCGAAACTCGAAGATGGGTCTTTTGCAGAATTACAACGCAGAACACGAGTCTCTGTCTTATTACAAACCCGAAACATCTCCTATGGAGAGGAAAAGTAGTTTACTAGTAAAGGAGTTTTTCAGGAAGTATCGAAGTTCGCGTATTGTTTTGTTGTTGATTGTTCTTTTAGGGACTAGTATGGTTATCGGTGATGGAATTCTTACTCCAACTATGTCCGGTAAATAATACTATCTCTGTTGTTTATTTGAGTTTTGATGGATTCTGATCATCAATTTTTATAACTGTTTTCAAATTTGCAGTCCTTTCTGCTGTTTATGGCATCCAGATAAAGGTTCCAGATTTGCACGAGAGTAAGTAGCATATGATGTTCTCATATTTAATTATATGTGTTGTTGGAGAATTTTGGGTTGGAATTTTAGACAGAAATAAGAATGATCCGATGTGTTGACGTGTACCAGACTATACGGTGATTATTCCAGCCTGCATGATCTTAGTAGCTCTATTTTCGCTCCAGCATTATGGAACACACAGAGTCGGATTCCTTTTTGCTCCTATTATAGTAGCGTGGCTACTATGCATCGGTGGAGTAGGAATTTACAACATATGCCACTGGAATCCTAGTGTTATCCGTGCTCTCTCCCCGTATTATATCCATAAATTCTTTCTAAAAGCTGGAAAAGCTGGATGGAGTTCCCTCGGTGGTATCGTGCTCTGCATTACAGGTTTGTCATTTAAAGGCCTGCAAAGGTCAAAAAAAAAATTACCTTTTGGGGCGAAAGGAGGCTGAAGATTACAAATTTTCCTTTTTATCAGGTTCGGAAGCAATGTTTGCGGATCTTGGTCATTTCTCGAAACCTTCCATAAGGGTAATCTTCATTTTCGTATAGTGATACTTGTGTGTGATTTTTTTTTTTCTTATTAATTTTGGTTTTTGGTTTTGGGTTGGCATTTCTGGAAGATAGATTGCATTTACAGGAGTTGTTTATCCTTGTTTAATCTTGGCATACATGGGAGAAGCTGCTTATCTCACGAAGCACAAAACCGAACTTCAAAGTAGCTTTTACAAGGCTATTCCTGGTAATTACATCTTTTCTCGAAGATATTTCGATACATAAACAGGTTTTCTCGCCATAGAGAGTATGTTTATATATTTGTAGTAAACAATTGAGTAAAATATGACTGTTTCTTTATTCTGCCCATGACTCAGAAGTTATATTTTGGCCGGTATTTATAATCGCGACTCTGGCTACGGTGGTGGCAAGTCAAGCCATAATTTCGGCAACATTCTCTATTATAAGCCAGTGCAGATCTTTAAGTTGCTTCCCTCGAGTGAAAATAATACACACTTCGAGTCAAGTACATGGACAGATATACATACCTGAGGTTAACTGGATGTTGATGGTATCATGCCTTGCTGTTGTTATCGGGTTTAAAGATACCAACATGATCGGAAATGCATATGGTATGTTTTTCTCTGATTTCATGCTTCTCTACCAGATTTTCTTAATGATTTAACATAATATTGGACTAATGGTTTGTTTGGTGCATGACTTTTAAGCTGCCTAAAAGAAGGCAAATGATAAAAGTTGTCAGCTATAAGACAGTTTTGTTTGGTGCATCACAAAAGATATTGGTATTAAGTTCAAATTGGTATGTGCGACTGAAAATGCTAAAAACACATATTTGAAGAAATTTGATAGAGATTAGGTGAGAAAATGCTGAAGAAAGGAGTAAACAGCCATACAAGCTAAATTATTTATCGTTTAGGTTTTTTGACTCAATTATCGATCTTTAAAGCCTAAAAATAAAATCCTAGACCGAAAAACCTGTAATATTGTTTATAGTTCAGTATACAAGTGTTTTGTTTTTTTCTGTTCTATTCATTTCTTGTCTGAACAGGACTTGCTGTGATCACGGTGATGTTTGTAACAACCTGTTTGATGTTTCTGATCATTAGCACCGTCTGGAAGCAAAATGTCCTACTGGCGCTATTATTTGTGCTAATGTTTGGATCTGTGGAAGCATTTTACTTCTCCGCGTGCCTTGCGAAAGTCCATAAAGGAGGGTGGCTCCCACTCGTGGTGTCTCTAGGAATAATGTTACTCATGTGTAGCTGGCATTACGGAACTGCCAAGAAACACGAATTCTTGTTGCAGAACAAACTTTCTTTGGACAGGTTTCTTAGCCTGGAAGCAAATCTAGGAATAATTAGGGTTCCTGGGATAGGGTTAGTTTACTCGAATGTTTCCTCCGGTATTCCACCTGTTTTTGCGCATTTTGTCGGAAACTTTCCAGCGTTCCATCAGATTCTTGTCTTTGTTACTCATCAGTCTGTGATGGTACCTAGAGTTTTAGCCGAAGAGCGCTTTTTTGTTGGTCGTGTCGGTCCGCCTGAGCATTGTCTTTTCTCCTGCATTGTGAGGTATGATTCGGGATTAATTTTTATTTCTCATCTTTTTTTCTCATTGAATAGAGAGCATTTGGTTCATGAGGATTTCACTATTTGCTGTTCCCATTTTAACTCCAATATTCTTTCTATCTACACAAAGGCGCGGTTACAAAGACATCGAAGATAGCTACACTTTTGAAACTCGGCTGATTGAGAAACTAGTGGAGTATTTAGTGCACGAGCAAAATGATGATGAAGATATTGCTACTCGCGGAAAGAAACAAAAGTTTGGATCAAACTACGAAGTGAGGCGAGTTATGGAGGCAAAAGAAGCCGGTGTAGTGTACATGATTGGAAATACTTGTGTCACTACAAGAGAGACATCTTCTTGGATAAAGAAAATCGCAATCAACATTGTTTACGCTTTCCTTCGACAGAATACCAGACGCCCTGCAACTTCTCTTAAAGTTCCACATACATCTTTGATTGAAGTTGGCATGGTTTATCATGTTTAAGTTATCAGTCTCCAAGTTACTTTCAGTTGGTCAAAGATTAGAACAAACTAGTATATTGTAGTAAGCAACTGAAGCAGTTTGATGTAGGCTGAAAGAATTTGGAAAATGCCCTTGTTTCTGACAAATCTAGGCTGATTAAAGACCACATCCCAGTAGGCCAGTATACTAGGCCTTTCAATTCTTTAAGAGGTTTTATCTAACGAGCAATTACCAGAATCATTCAATACAACGGTATGAGCACAATACATATAGCTCATATGAAGGCAATATTTCATTCCTAATACAACCATAGTTTACACACCAGCTTGTTTGTGAAAGCAAAAACTATCACATGAAGGCAATGTTCCCTTCCTAATAATACTACTACACACGTACATGTGTTGCAGATTTCTCTAGACGATTAGCAATTCACTAGCTAAAAAGGATAAGCTTAAATAAAGTTTCTAATTAAAACTTCAAACAAATAAGAGAAATTTCTACAGCTACATCCAAAGCAGTAACTCATAAGTATTTTTTCCAAAACCTTCAAAATTTAATCTTGATCTGTTGACTTCTTCTTCTTCTTCTTTTTGCCATCAGTATCCCCATCTGTAGACTTCTTTTTCTTTTTGGTTTTTCCATCTTCTTTGGCAGCAGTGCCGATTGCGTTCTCTTCATCTTCAACTTCTGACTCCAGCTTTCTCTTCTCCTTCTTTTTCTTCTTCTTCTCTGATTTGAGATCCTCAGAAGCATCTCCATTTGTGACAGCACCATCATCAGATTTTGATTTCTTCTTCTTGCTTTTCTTTACTGAAGAGACAGGTGTACCTGCATCTTCCATGTCCACATCTGCACAAGTAGATAGAAAGGTTTTGTTTTATCAGAAATGCGGTAAAACCCACTTTTCTGCTTAAAAAGGCATATTTTTAGTAGACACTACAATGTTAAGAACTCCTAAATGCCAAACAAACCTGTGCTCTTCAAACCCTCAATTACTGCTTTCATAACATCAATGTTTTTACGCGGTGCAACTCCGTTGTCGTAAAAGTCGAGTCGTTCCTCAACCTGCTCACGAAGCTTCTCACCATAAGCTGTACTACTACTTTCTGCAAAACAAATTCAATAGGGAAAAATCAACAAAAGATCCCTAATGCAAGTTTCATGTATGAATGAATAAAATTGTGTACAATATACTTGGTCATGAAGTTTTGAAATTACCTGAAAAGCAGTCGATGCGAGTTGCAATAGAACACTTGTTGGCGAGATACCGAGCAATTCTTCCCTTGTTTTTTGCAGCAGCCCGACCAATAAAAGTTGAATGGAATATAAGACCATACTTAGGAGTGTTGCCTTTTGTTTTCAAAGCCCTGCAAATACAAGTTGAAACCGAATGGGTTAAAACAAAGCAAAATGCTACACAGCAGAAATTTCAACAATTAATGAACCCCACATGCAAATTAAACCAGTTGCTGCTGTTCCCTTGATAAACTGAAAGGTTCAAGTATCTCTGGATTCCATAATAAGTGAAATCTTTCTATAATGTATGGCAAATTCAAAACAATATTTAAAAAAAAAGAAATACCTGAAAAGTGCCTTCTCTGCCCCAAGAATCTGAAGAGTCGAAGAAGGGCACTTAGCAAGATTTGTCAAACTTCCAGCATGTGAGATCAAGCGAGCCCCCACAACCTCACCAATCAAAGCAGCCAAGTTAGGTGCGATGTCACCCATTTTAGAAACCAAATAATCATAGAGGTTCTTCCTGTACTCATACAAGTCCATGACCTTTTGAGCAAATTGTTGGACGTTAATCAAATCGATTGGCGACAAATCCTGCCCTATAAACAAAAGATTTTGTTTAAGAGATAAAGTCCAAAATCAAACAATATTTTCACGCAGAAAATATTTATATTTACCCATGGACGCTTTTCCAGCCTCAATAATCTCCTTTGCCTTGTCCTCATCACCAACTACTTCGGTCAGTTCTGCTAAGTGATCATCAGACAGCTTAGACTTGTCTTTAATATGTTTTGAAACCTTAGCATAAAGGTAGTTGTCATTGACTATTTTCACCAGTTCAGGAAAGTGCCATGAGTACCATTCTCTACAAATATAAGCAAGCAATGCATTAAAGCAATTTCCACTAGTCAAGATTCAAGACCTAACAATCGGTAAGGAGCATAAGCTATGACATACCTGACTCTCATGGAGAAGGTATTAACATCCTTATCAATAGTATCAAGCAGAAAAATAGCTTGTATGACCATATTGTCAACTCGGTTGACATTAAATTTGACCTTGGCTCTGCTGTAACTGTGTCCCAGACCAAGTTGAGCTTTTTCCAAATCACCAGGCTAAAACAGAATGAGGTTAGTACTAGGAAGATGTAAACATGTATTCATTAATATAACATAACGAAGTAGGGTTACAAATTCCAAACCTTCAAGTCCTTGATAAACCTATCAAAGTGTTGGCGCACACCACGGAGAAGCTCAAGGATGAAATCATTGCTTTGGCAAGGAATTTTAGTAACTTCAAAGATATGTGATCCGAGCTTAGGCTCTGCAACACCTAAACTAAACTTTGGTTTCTTACCTTCCTTGACCTTAGGAAGATTCAACTCCAAGAAGCTTCTCAACTCATCAGTCTTAACACCTGAAAATTAGTAATCGCTACATGGGATCAAACACAAACAACAATATACTACTAAAAGAAAGATAACTACTACAAGATGTCTATTTTACCAAAATGTAAACCAAGCTTTAAACACATAAAAGCAAACACTTGGAAAAAAAAAGAATAAATTTCAGAGTCATAGCACCTTATCACTAGCAACCAAGAATCTAAACTTGGTGCAAAAATTTATAATTTCTGGCATTCAAGTATAAAGCAACTTCAATCAATAAGGTCATTTAGAAATATATACATTTTACAATCACAAAGTGATCGACGACTCCCAATAAGTACGAAAAATAACGGGAATTGATTATAGTTTGTACTTCACCTTCTGAGACTGAGTTGCACTGATTGAGAGCATCCAGGGCAGACTCAAAGGGACTGAAAGCAGTGAGTTCGACGACTTGACCGAAACGGTTTAGATCCGTGACAGAGGTTCGAACCGCTTCGGTGTTTTGTGCGATTTGGTCGAGTCCTTTAACATGAAAGAGACCGTAGCCAGAGGCCGATTCGTACAACAGGTACAGAGCCATGGTCAAAGAAGAGAGGAGAGAAAGAGAGGTGTAGGGTTTGCCGATTAGGGTTTAGGGTTTTATACTTTTTGTTAGCTCGAGTTTTACTGGGCTTTAAAAGTTGGGTTTTATTATCCTTATCCTTTACCTATAAAATATAAAGGGATTTCAATTTTTGAGCCCAAGTCATGTAATATACTTTATTTTGTAATAAAAAAAGTTAATATAGATAAAATTCTTCGTAGAATAGGTGTCTGAACTCACTATTGAAGGGCTATGTGAGGAGTAAATAACTCTGAAGGTTTTTGCGCATCGAAATCGATCATTTGTATCGAGCTCATTCATGGCGTTTTTTATGAAGTATAGTTTTTATTGATGGGTTAGGCTATAGCTTATAGATATCCAAAACCAATTTAAATTTATCCAAAAGATTAATTTGATTTGTTACTAGGGAAAGAATAACACTAAATGTATCTTAAGTTCACTAATAACCCAAAACAACTTGAAAAATCTCCAAGAAAACATCTTCCTTTCTTGAACCCCAAGAAAGCTAATTCATCCTTTAATTTTCATTCCTTCCTTGTGCTTTCTTCCTGTTTAAGGTTTCTTTCTTCTACTATTCCAGATGGAACACTTTCAATCTCTACAAGATGCATAATGTTTTTCGAATCAAAATCCACAAAACAGAGAAATCGGCATAAACAGCAATGGAGAGCCAACCAAATCCTTTCTTGGTTTTCCTAAACGCAAGCTTCTTCTGGATTTTTTTCAAGCTTTTAGGTTTGAATCAGATTACAGATACACAATCAGGGATTCGAGACATTTCCTGTAGAATTCGACTCAAATTTTGACTTGCGCAAAATCTGGAAAAAATGTGTATGGACTGTTGGCTCTACTATGATGTGATTGCTTAAGTGGACTGAAGATTTCAATATAAATCATGGAAGTCCAATCACTCCTGTCTGGATTAAGGTTGAGCACCTCCCATAACACCTCTATAACGAGAAAATAATCTTTGATATAACTACTGTTATACGTAAGCCGCTTCATACCAAGGTTCCGTAAAAAACATAGCCTTTCACAACTCTTGTCTAGATTTGATAGAGATGGATGTAACCAGAAAGCTTCATAAAGTCATTTCGATTGGATTTAGCCCCAACTAAGAATGCTGGGTGAGAATCAGTTATTTGAACCTTCCAAAATATTGTGACAACTGTTATCATCTTGGTCATGGTTCTGATCATTGCAAGAAGAATAACAAATATTTGCAAACAATAAACACGAAATATCAAGATTATCATGATGATCAAAAGGAAAATAGTCAAGAAGATGTTGAAAAGAGTGACAAAACACAAAACAAAAATCATTTGAATTCGGTTATACTCAAAACTAACAAAACTGGTTATGTGAGTGAACAAGATTTATTAAATAAAGGCTCCAAAGATACTAATGTTCATGATCACGATATTACTCAAGAGTTTGAAGCAGATAGAATTCCTAAGCAAGCATAAATAATTGATGATATACAAACTCTTGAATTTGGATACAACATTACCAACAATGGGGATTATGAAGATCTTGTTTCTGAAAATTCTTCTCTCATACCTAGGAATATTGGCAGCCTTCAGTCATCTCCAATAAACAACACCAATGCCATATAGAGCTCTATATAAATTTACAGAGAGGTTGATGATATTGGACACACAGAAATGATTGAATCTGAACAAAAGGGTGCAAAAAGATTAACAAGAAATCAGAAGCTTAACAAGGAGATCATTAAAGGATTCCCAGAATTGTACAAAGAATAAAATGAAGAGGGATTCAAGAAAATAATTGACAAAAAAACTCAAACAAGCTAAAAAGAAAAAGGCAACGAAACGAGCTCTATAATTCAATGGAACAGGTAATCATAAACCTTTTCTTAATATTGATTAGTATTATCAACTGGAATATAAGAGGCATTAAGGACAACTATTTCTTGAGAAGACTTAAACACCTTATTAACAAAAACAATACTAAGCTGGTTGTTATTCAAGAACCCTTAATTGGCAGAGAAAACATGAATGTTATTGCTAAAAATATTGGTTTTAATCACTTCACATCTAATATCTTCAATAAAATATGGATCTTATGGCATAATGATATTGTTGTCAATATTTTAATAGATCACATTCAATGCGTCAACATTGAGATTAATCATTCTTTGTTTAATCACAACTTTCTGTTAACTATTGTGTATGGCAAATATCAAAGGATAAAAAGACTAGACTTATGGAACACTATGCACTCAATATGTAATACTACTTCTGAATGGATGTTATGTGGTGATTTTAATTCGATTAGCTCTATTGATAATCATATTGGATGTTCTTTTTGTCAGAATAGTGTAGATGATTTTAATAAAACGATTAGAGATTGCAGAATTATACATGCAAGTTATATTGGATCCAGATTTACATGGTCTAACAAGTCTAAATGGAAACGTCTGGACTGGGTGTTCATCAATAACACTTGGAATGATTTCTTTAAATAAACTAAAGTAATTCACAAATCTAGAACTGGATTTAATCACATGACCATTATCATTCAACTCTCTAATGAAAATCACTGTCCAAGGAAAAGCTTTAATTTCTAAATATGTGGTCTTTAGACATTGACTTCACTCCTTTTGTGGAAAACGATTGGGCTTAAGACTTGGATAGTGATCCTTTGATTAGATTCTGGCTCAAGCTTAAAAGGTTAAAGTATGGTCTTATTTCTTAGAACAAAATGCACTTTGGTAATGTATTCAATAAAGTGCATGAGCTTGAGAATGAAGTTCTTAAGTTGGAAGTCAGGCATCAAGAGCAGAATAACACTTAAACCATAGCTGAATTATTTAAAGCTAATGTCCTATTATTACAAGCTCATAAAATGGATGAACAATTTTGGCTACATAAATGTTATGCAAGTTGGAATAAAGATAGGGATAGCAATACAATATTGTTTCACAATTATGTCACTAAAAAAAGAAAGAATAACTGTATAAATGGCATCAAAGAAAACAACACTTGGATCACTGACAAAGATGTTATTGGTTTGTCTATTATTTCTTATTTCACTAAGGCTTTTGCTAGCCACCCTTACAATAACAAGCAGGATGAAAATGATAAAATACTAAACCCAATCTTCAATAACATACCCTCTATTGTTACTCATGAGGACAATAAAAGTCTGCTTCAACTTTCTAGTGAGGAGGAAATCTGGAGAATCAAAAACAGCTTAAACACTTCAAGTGTGGCGGGTATAGATATCTTTAATCAGTTCTTCTATAAAACTTGTTGGAACATTATCAAAAATAATCTCACTTTAGCTATGCATCACTTTATAAGAGGAAACAACATTCCTAAAAGTTTTTTAGCTACAAGGATTTGCCTCATTCTTAAATCCCCTAATCCTATCAGTTGGAAGAATTACATGCCAATCAGCCCTTGTTCCCTTCTTAATCGAATCATGTCTAAGATTTTGAATGACAGGTTTGCCAATATTCTACCTAAGATCATTTCAAAATCTCAAGGTGGCTTTATCTCTGGTTATAATATCCAGAACAACATCCTTATTGCTAAAGAATTTCTTTATGATTTAAACATAGAAGTTAAAGATTGTAATATTATCATTCAGCTTGACATATGCAAAGCTTTTGATAAAATGAGCCACTCTTTTATTATCAACGTGATGAGTAAAATTTGGATTCTCTAAAAGATTTACTTCTCGTATTAACAGGATAATCTCTAATGTTTATATATTTATTATCATCAATGGAGCTTCAATTGGTTTCTTCAAAACTGTTAAAGGTCTGAGGCAAGGTGATCTTCTATCACCTAGCCTCTTCATTATTTTAAAGAGGTCTTACTTAGAGGCCTCACTAAGCTTTTTAATGATAACAGACATATGAAATATAAGAATCGTAGCAGCGTTTGCATCAACAATCTTGTTTTTGCTGATGATATACTACTCTTTACTAACAGTAAGAAAGCTATTTTAGTTTCAGTTAGCCAATTCTTGCAGATATATGAGGATGTCTCGGGTCAGGTTTTAAATAAGAACAAAACTAAAGTTATCACTGCTTCAGGAATTGATGCTATCAATATTAATTCAATTCCAAACAACATTGGTTTCAACGCTAACCTACTTCTTACAGATTACTTGGGGATCATCATCAACACAAACAACAATTCTTCAAACTATGTTAATCTCCTTAACAAAATCAACATCAGAATCAGAGATTGGGAGTCTAATTATCTCTCATTTCCTGGGAGGTTAACTCTCATCAACTCTGTCCTTATGAGCATAGTTTTATATTGGATGTAAAGCAATATTATTCATAATTGTGTTATAAACAAGGTTGAGAAAACTTTCAACAGATTCTTATGGAGAACTACTAGTATGAATCATGGTATTCACTGGTGTAAATGGAGTCAAGTCTGATGAGTCCGAATACTGCTTCCTCCCCGGACAAGGACAGATTGGACCAAGGCCTCCGGACCGAACAGACCACTTCGAACACTTAGTCCATTGGACTGTTCGAACTATGGCAAAAGTACTAAAAAACCTAAACACTTCTTGACTAAGCTACTTGCTCTTCTACTAAGAGCTCATGGGTCTTTAAACATGACCCGGGTCCATTAAACATGACCCGAAAACCCATAAAGCCCAGATGTAAGGGTATAAATACCCAACCACCTGCATTAAATATGAAAAATGAAAATTAAATACAACCAGGCTGCTTAATTCTCCCTCTACTCTCTACTTTAAATATTAAACACCCATAAACCTCCACAAAACTCTGAACAGATTACAAATTTACCCTCAGACGATAATTAACCTCACCAAATTGGTGACCACAGTGGGAGGAGAAGGTGCCTGAATCAAGCATTCGAAACCAGAAAAAAAAAATCAGTCCGAATGAATCCGGACGCTCCGGAAGTACCACCAGCTTTGCTCGAAGTGGTGGGAGAAAACGATGAGTACACTATCGAAGAGCGTGATAGATTAAAGGGTGAGATAGAAGCTCTAAGGGCAGAAAAGGCTAAGATGGGCATGAAAGAAAAGTCAAAAGCGTCGGTTGCTCATCACACTGATAACCCTAGAGAGCATGAGCCTTCAAAGACTCATGTAAGTACCAAAAAGACTCATGCCAGTTCTAAAAAGTCTCACCGGTCTAAGCCAGTGGAGAGTTCTGACTCAGGCTCAGAGTCTTCTGATAGCTCTTCGGACGATGAGGGAGTTGAAGAATCTTTATCCTCTAGCAGCGATGAGGGTCGAACTAAAAAGAAGCAAAAGCAGATAAAAAAATATTAAAGAAAAAGGGATAGACATGGAAAGATGAAGAAGAATATCGGCAAAGGATCATCTCACAGCCGGAGGCATGTAGACCGGATACTGATGGATCATTTCGCTTTCCACGATGAACCAGGTATCTTTGCAACTCCCAATGAGGATACTGTGTTCAGTCGTGGCAGAAATTGGAGGCAATCTCCATTGTCTTCCAAAATTATGTTCGGAAACCTCCCTAAGAGGTTTGACAGCACCAAAATGAAAAAGTACGATGGTGGTACTGATTTGGACAACCATTTGGAACAATTTAAAAACTTCATGATGAACTTTGATGACGATGACAAGTTACTTTGCAGAGCATTCTCCCAATCATTTACGGGGAGTGCTCTAAAATGGTATAACAGCCTACCACAAGGTTGTATCAAGAATTTCGATACTTTTTGGGTCGCCTTTCGAAGGCAGTTCGTAGGGAGTAAAGAACTAAAGGGCAAAGGATACACAATAATCCATTGTGCCCAGAAACCAAGTGAATCCTTAAAAGAATATATAAGTCGTTGTGTGAACACCAAGAATGGGTTGGCTGATTGTTTCGAGCAAGTGGCAATAGCATCCTTAAGACAAGGCTTGAACCCTGGCAATTTGGCTGATTCAGTGACGAGAAAGAAGGCCATGACTTGGGGAGGGTTACTGAATCAGGTTGGAAAACAGATTAACGTTGATGAAACGAAGAAAACCAGGGTGCACAGGCAGGTGAGGTCTACCCCGGTGGCACCAAATCCCAATCAGAATGAGTCCGGGAACAAGGCAAAAGAGATCGGACAGGCGCATGGCAGGGCTAAAGCTCAGTCTCAGCCAGCTGCACCTGCTCAGAGTCAGCAATCCAGAAACAAGAGAGGGCCTTGGGTTCAACCGGAGTGGTTTGCAGAATTAAAAGAAAGTGTGGCCACCATATATGATAAAACAAAGGAAGAGGTGCACTGTAGAAGACCGGCCACACTGCAATCTCCTAGAGAACATCGCAATAACTCTTTCTGCCAATATCACAATGATATTGGCCATACCACCGATGATTGTATAGCTTTGAAACAAGAAGTTCAGAACTTGATCGAAAGGGGAAAGCTGGGGGCTTATGTCAAAAGAAGAGGAGGTAACAGGCCTGACAATACTCACCAGGTTGGTCCAAGTAATGCTGCTCCGGAGGGAGCCATGGTTATAATCGAGAGGTTTGATGTGGAATCTGAATACTTGGATCCTGATCCAACTCGAAATAGAGTGGGTGCAATTGAGGAATGTTCTAGGACAGTCTCCGGGCTCATTAAGTTTTTTGAGTCACTTACAATTTTCGGAGGGGATACTATGACAGCTCCTACTGCTTCTTCGAGGAAGAGGCACGTTCATACTTTGGCTACCCAGCTAGAAGGAGGCATGACTTCCTATCAATCGCAAATTCCATTCCCCTTCATTGTTTTTGATGAAGATGATTTAAGAGATATAGCTGGCCCTCATGAAGATGTTGTTGTCATAGGAGCATCTATTGGGGGCAATGACATAAGACAAATTTTGGTGGATACCGGAAGCTCAGCCAATATCCTTTTCTTAACCACATACAAGAGAATGAAAAATCCAGCTATAATTCAGAGTTCGGACAGATCAATTGTGGGCTTTACTGGCAGCTCAGCAGATGTGATCGGGGAGTTCGAAGAAGAATTTTTGTTGAGCAAGGGCCCTTTCAATAAGATGGTCAGGATACTTTTTATTGTGGTGGATTGTCCCACTTGCTATAATGTTATTTTAGGGAGGTCTTGGCTCTCTAGGATGCATGTAGTGGCTTCAACAGTCCACCAATGTTTGAAATATGCTGTTCAGGGACAGGTGGGAGTTGTCCAGAGCAGTCAAAAGGTTGGAAGAGAATGTTATGCTACAGCCCTGGCTCCCCGGACGTTGGGGGCAGTTCGTATCAACGAGCAATAGCAATTTGAGGGGCTTTCTGAGGGTGAGGGTGAAATTGATGACCCCATAGAGACCCATGGAGTGTTAATACCGGTCGAAGAGGTAGAGACACATTGTTTAGAAGAAGGAAAAAGCGTCAAGATAGGGTCTAAAATGCCACCCGGTCTGAAAAGTGAGATCCTAAAGTTTTTGAAAAGCCATCAGCACGTTTTTTGTTGGTGCAATGCTGATGTTACTAGGGTTCCAGCAGATGTGATATCACATCACTTATCCGTCCGGAAAGACATAGCACCAGTGGTTCAAAAGAGAAGGGTTTTTTCCAAGGAAAAGGTTGATGTTATTGTACAAGAAGTTGATAGGCTCACAAAGATGGGGCATATCAAGGAGTCTCAATATCCTTTGTGGACTGCCAATCCGGTCCTGGTGAAAAAGAAAAATGGCAAGTGGCATATGTGCATTGACTTCACAGATCTCAATAGAGTTTGCCCAAAAGATTTGTATCTAGTTCCCGGATTGACCAACTAGTAGACTCCACCTCTGGGAACAAGCTGCTATCCTTTATGGATGCTTTCTCCGGATACAATCAGATCCAAGTAGATCTGAAGGATCAAGAGCATACCATATATATCACTGACAAGGGTCTTCATTGCTACAAGGTAATGCCATTTGGGTTGAAAAATGCTGGGGCTACTTATCAGAGATTGGTAAACAAAGCTTTTGCTGATCAGATTGGAAGGAATGTGGAAGTATACATCGATGACATGATGGTGAAGAGTGTGGATGAGCAATTGCACTTAGCTGACCTCCAAGAAACTTTTACCAACTTGTTGAAAGTGAATTTGAAGTTAAATCTAGAAAAATGTGTGTTCGGAGTGCAATCCGGGAAGTTTCTAGGCTATGTTATAAGTGAGCATGGGATACAGCCCGATCCGGACCAGCTTAATGCTCTATTCCAAATGGAGCCTCCTCGAAATATTAAAGAAGTACAACGGCTAACAGGGAGGTTAGCTGCTTTAAACAGATTTATCTCAAGGTCTTCGGACAGGTACGCCCCGTTTTTTCAAACCTTGAAGGGTGCAAAGGGATTCTATTGGACCTCACAGTGTGATGAGGCTTTCAATGAGATAAAAAAGCACCTGTCCTCCCCCAAAACCTTGTTTAAACCAGTTGATGGGGAGACACTCTTCGTATATTTGTCAGTTTCAAGTTGTGCCATCAGTGTTATGTTGGTGAGATAAGTGGATAATTACCCCCATCTAGTGTACTACATCAGCAAAAGTTTGATAGATGCAGAAAGGCGTTATTTGAAACTCGAAAAGTTAGCGTCAGCCCTGTTAATAGCTGCGAGAAAAATGAGGCCTTATTTCCAGGCTCATCCTATCATCGTTCGGACTTCTTTTCCCTTGAAGAATGTCCTCCAAAAGGCAGACATTTCAAGTAGGATTACTAAGTGGTCGGTAGAATTGGGGGATTTCGACATTGATTTCGCTCCTCGAACAGCAGTCAAGGCCCAAGCTGTAGCTGATTTTTTGGTTGAATTTCACTCCGACAGAGATTCGGAGCAAGCTACTGACATGAAAGACAAAAAGGTCTGGGTCGTCCGGAAGGATGGTTGATCCAGCACTATGGGATGTGGTGCAGGGGTGTGTTTGACTTCTCCATATGGTGACAAAATGTACCAAGCTATATGTTTTGCTTTCAGGGCTTCTAATAATGAGTCTGAGTACGAAGCGGCTATAGCTGGTTTAAAGTTAGCCTATATTTGTGGGGTTAAGAGGGTCAAGCTACTGAGTGACTCCCAACTTCTTATCCACCATGCCCAAGGTCAATCTGAGGCTAAAAAGGAGCAGCTAGTGAAGTATTTACTTCTACTTAAAAATGAAGCACTCAAGTTTAAAAGCGTTATTTATGAGCATATACCCCGGACAGAAAATGAGTTGGCAGATTCATTGGCAACCATAGCATACACGGAGTCGTATCCATGGATCCATGTGCTGGAGAGCCCCTCCATTCAACTTAATTTGGGTAAAGAAGAAGAAATTTTTGAAGTACAGGTGAAACAACCTCAGGATTGGAGATTTCCTCTCCTGCAATACCTCTCCGACGGCATCGTGCCTCCGGATAAATCACTGACAAGAAAACTGAAACACAAGGCTCATGGTTTTATCATACTGAGAGATATTATGTATAAAAAGTCTTACAGTAACCCTCTTCTGCGCTGTTTGGGGGATGATGAGTCTCAAGTAGTCCTCTCCGAATTGCATGATGGTGAGGGATCAGCTCATTGTGGATTCAGGGCTTTAACAAGGAGAGTTTTACTGGCCGGCTACTATTGGCCATCTATCATGAAAGATGCCAAGGAGCTGGTAAGAAGGTGTGACCCACGCCAAAGATGCAGCAATGAAATTCATGTCCCAGCCATTCCTTTAGAGTCAATTTCTGAGCCTATACATTTTGCTCGATAGGGGTTGGATTTAGTGGGGCCTCTCCCTATGGCATCCGGAGGGCGCAGAACTATAATTATTGCTACATATTACTTTTCGAAGTGGATTGAAGCAGCCCCTCTAGCAGGAACAACGTCAAAAATTGTCATAAAATTCATTTTATCCAATATCTGTTGCAGATTTGGTGTCGCACAAAAGATAACAACAGACAATGGGCCACAGTTCGACAATAGGGAAATGGAGAGTTTCTGTGCTTCAAGAGGTATACAACATTGTTTCTCTTCACCTTTCCACCCACAAGCAAATGGTCAGGTTGAAGTGGCTAACAGAACTATTTTGTCCGGATTAAAGAAGAATTTGGAAGGGGTTGCTGGGAAGTGGCCAAGCTATTTACAAGAAGTTTTGTGGGCCTACCGGACAACACCTGGGGCTGCAACACAGGAGTCACCCTTTGCTTTGGTCTATGGGATAGATGCAGTAGCTCACATAGAAGCAACTCTCCCATCATTTCGTTTTCACAACTTCTCTGAATGCGCTAACGAAGTGGCAATCAGAGGTCAGCTTGATCTAGTAGAAGAAAAACGAGTTAAAGCTCACCTTAGAGTTGCACACTATCATGGTTTGATGAGAAGCAGATTTGCTTCTAGAGTTAAAAGAAGAGATTTCCAGCCGGAGGACAAGGTATTGAGGAAAGTTTTCATACACATTAAAGAGAAGCTGCTCGGCAAATTGGCCCCAACTTGGGAAGGACCTTATGTGGTTGTTGAAAGGCTTAAACCTGGAACATATTGGCTGGAAGGCAAGGATGGAAGAGTTTTGACCCACCCTTGGAATATCAAACATCTCCGGATGTACTTGGAGTAGCATTTGTGTAAATATTTACTTGTTTAAACATCCATGTAAATATTTGGGGGCATACTCTTTCCTACCCTGGTGGCACGGGGAGGTTTTAATGAGGTGTCCGGGATTTTAATGAAATTTGATGCCTTCTTAAAAAAATTCCGAAGTGTTCTTACTTTGGTTTTTGTGAGACCATCCGGATTAAAATAAAAGGATGATGACCACTTAAACATTCATCATCAGAGAATTTAAACACTCTCACTTTAGACTATTTATGAAATAACTAAGGGCTATTTAAACACTAGCCATCAAAATTGAAACAAACTATGAAAGGATGTGAGAATTATGCAAAGCAAGGATATTCATGGAAATAACTTAAGTGCCTTGGCCTTCCAAGGACTTTCAAATTGTCAAAACAGAGTAAATGATCTATCCGGTCAGATACCAGACACACTTACAAAAAGAGTGCCTTGGCCTTCCAAGGACTTTAGTTTAGATAAAAAGTAAAAAGTAATTCATAAGTTAAGGCTGAGCCTTTGAAGATGGCTTAGCTTCATCTATCTTCTTCTTCCCCTTGGGATCATCTTTCTCTTTGTTTGAGCTCTTCCCGGTGTTTTCTTCGTCATCAGATGAGGAGGCACTGGAGCAGCCATACCTATCGCCTTCGGCCATTGTATGATATGGGAGGTCTTCAGGCTCTACATGAAGCCATAAATCCCCCAGGTTCCTCTTCGGGAACTTCTCAAGGAAGAGTAGGACCATGTCTGATTTCACCTTGGCATACATTTGCTCTTGAGTGTCTATCACGTTGTTGGCATAAGCGTTGATCTTGGCTTGAATTTTAGCCTCATGTTCCCTTAGCAAAACAGCTTTCTCCTCGGCAGCCTTAGACACTGTATTCTCAAGTGAAATTTTGTCACTGGTCAAGTTGTTGATGATTTGGTCCTTGGCCTTGGTCTCCTCTTTTGAAGAGGCAAGATCTTTCTCCAGTCCGGACAACTTCTCCCGGAGCTCCCTGATAGTGTCTTCTAGAGTGGTGACTTTTGTGGTACTCACCTCTTGGCTTTTCTACAGCTCTTCGTTTTCTTCCTTTAGAATGGCAGCATTCGAAGTGGCAGTAAGAAGATCGTCGGACAACCTCTCTTTGTTAGACTTGAGGTCTTTGATAATGTCTGCCTGATTTCGAACTTGCTTCTCCAACGCAAGCACCGACTGAACATTGCTTAATAAAGAGTGAGCTATAACATCCCTTTCACTTGAAACAGTAAAGGTCTTACCATTAAAAGTGACTGATTTTGAAGTGCTCTGAGGGAGATAAGGCCCGGCAAAATCATCTCTTGGAAGATGGATGAAGTACTCACCAAGCCCACCAAGACCAGTGATGTCTACACCATCAATGCTAAGATCTCCCCCTTCGACCTCATCGGTTTGAAAGTCATCAGGTATCTCTTCTGCTTGTGTTGGGTTAGAGGGGTCAACTTGGGGAGGAGGCTCTGAAGTCCAGAGAGAAAGTTCGTCACCCTTAGAGGTATTTTTCTTCTTGGCCTCCCTGTCTTTGCTTTCAGCTCCCCGTTTACGGTCTCTTTTGGAAGCCCTTGGAGGATTTGGGGAGTGCACTTCTTGCCTAACAGTCTCCTGCTCTACCACTTCCAAGAGAGTAACATCAATTTGACTGGGGACTGGCCCCTCCGGATGCGTTGGAACATCCTCCTCCACCTCAGCAGGGTTAGCTCCACCCACCACTTTCTTGCCCTTCTTTTTGCCTTTCATCTTGCTCGGGGCCTTGGCTCGGCCTGGCAAGTAAAGTTTCCCATCTCGTTCATGCGTCCTTTTGAGCACTACATCCGGATGAGGCTAGGTGGTGAGCTCTTCCCAAGTTAAGTCTCTCCGACCTGTGGTGTTCCAAAGATGAGACCTTGCTAAGTTGCCCCCTGTGAAAGCGGCATGACACTGATTCCCCCACTTCTCAGCAGCCCAAGCGTTGATCTTGGTGCAAGTGGTCTGCCCGGTTTTCAAGTGGTCACTGAAGTCATTGGGCCGTTCTGCTAAGGCAAAAGTAAGACCAATTAGTTTAAACTAACTTAAAAAAAAACAAGAATGTAAAGCAGGAGACTTACGGTCGCTCCTCCATCTGCTTGTGAGAAGACTTGGGTTGACTCCAGACTTGATTTTCTTCCCATTCTCCCAAGCACCACTTGCGAACAAGAATTGAGTCCTCCAATTCCTCTCCGACTCCAGCAGGTCATCAACAGTTTTGAATTTATCCCCCATATTGAAGTGGTAGAAGGGGATGTGGTGGTTTCTGCAAAGATTGGCCACAGCAGCAAACTCCTCTATTGGTAGAGGAATCTCGGAGAGCCTAGAAGCCAAGATGCAGGACATGAGGGTGTACCAGGCATTAAGGCTCAACTGGCTCGGACAAAGCTTTATCAGATGAAAGTATCTGACAATTTCTAGGTCCAAGGGGAATCTGAGCCCCCAATTAAACAGCTCCATGAAGATGACTATTTCGCTCAATTTGCAGTCTATGGGAGTTTCTGGGTTTATAAGAACCCTTATCTTCACGTTCTCCGGAATTCCCCACTTCGTACGCATCCGACCCAGTTTAGCTGTGTGGATGAATGCGTAGTTAATATTTTGCAGGGCGAGGAGGTACTTGACATTGACCTTGTGAAAACAAGGCCCCACCATTCCTTCAAGACTCTCCGGCAGATCCGGATGCCTCAGGCACAACTTCTCCTTGCCTTTATCTTTTTTGGCAGCAACAACACTACTGGTCTGTCCGGAAGGCTCAGACTCGAATGGAGCCTCTTCGATAGAGTCCTCCATGATTGATGAGGGGTTTTCAATAGCAGTGGCAAGGGGAGGGTTTAGATTTGGCTCAGCCTGGTCTCCGGACTGCCGAGCTTCAGTTTTTTCTTGGTTTCTGGCCTCCGGTTGGGGCTCTGATGCAGATGTTTCTCTTCGAAGGTCTGAGCCACTACCCTCCGGACCGGACAGTCTGTCCTTGGGAGCTTTGATGGGCACTTCTGACCCAGTGCTGCTGTCCTTGGCACCCGATTTTGAAGGAGTGCTCTTAGAAGCCTGACCCTTGACCAGCCGGCCTTTTCTTCGGTCAACTAATTTTTAGGGGAGGTTTCAGCGTCTGACCCCATAGCTAAGAAGGGGGAGGGTTTTTTGAAGCTGGTAACAGTTACACCTGGCTCAACAACAGGTTCCGATTCTTGAACCGAAGAACCTGAGATAATGGGTGAGATATTGGTTTGAAATAACCTTTTCGGCTTAATGCCTTTTAAGGAAGAAGAACCTTGGTCTGATTCTGTGGCTGAAGTCACTGGTTTGTCGATGGGCGAAACGGGTAAGCCTGCTGCAATGCGCCTTTCCCTTTCGACTTTTTGCGCCTTTTCTAGTTCAGAGAGGTTGAGCCACCCACCTTTGATCAAAGTGTTCCTCGCTGTGAACATAAACGATCTGGGTAAAGATTTGTTTTGGAGAGAAAAAGCTTTAAGGATTTGCAGAGTAAAAACGAAAGTGATGGTGAAACAGTAGAAAGTGTTTCAATTTATAGTAAATCTGAAAAAAAAGTTTGATTCTTAGGAGAATTCGAAAAGATTGGTAATGATTAAAAGACGGCGCTGATGTCACCCTCTTTAATAAAGAGGTTGCTTTTCGAAGAAGGTGGGTTCGAAATTCAAGGTGAAAAAACGGCTGAAACAACCAACCAGAAAGTGACACGTGTCCCATAAACTCTGGCAAAACACTGTTTGGATTCACAGAGCTTTATGAGTCCGGATAAAGCCATAGCCCAAGTTGAGAGACCTATCCGGGAAAAACTACCCCTAACATCGGACTGTTTTTCAGGTTTTTGACAAAGGTATTTGAACAAACAACTAAAAAAGGGGCTCCTGATGAGTCCGAATACTGCTTTTTCCCCGGACAAGGACAGATCGGACCAAGGCCTCCGGACCAGACAGACCACTTCGAACACTTAGCCCATTGGACTAGGGGTGAGATTCGGTCGGTTCGGTCGGTTTTTTAATAAATTTTTAAACCGAACCGAAATAATTCGGTTTGTATATTATTAAACCGATTTAGTAATAAAAAAAATCGGTTTTTTTCGGTTTCGGTTTTTTCGGTTTCGGTCGGTTTCGGTCGGTTTTAACAAAGATGCGGTTCGGTCCATTCGGTCGGTGCGGTTCGGTGCGGTTCGGTTCGGTCGGTGCAGTTCGGTGCGGTTCGATCCGGTTTTTTTCGAATTATTTATTTAGTTGAAGAATTTAAAAAAAAATTGCAAAAAAAATTATAATGAACTAATTATTAATTTTTTATATATATATAATAATAAAGTTATAGTTATAATTTTAATATAATAAATACTATAATAATATTGTTATTTAAGTGTGAGAGGGAAAACAAAGTTTGGATTTTGAATCTTTAAAGATGTTTCGGATTTTTATAATTTAGAAAAGGTAAAACAAAGTAGGTTTCTTTTATAAGTTCGTTTAGTATATGGTTTAGTAATCAACGAGAGAGAAAAGAAGAAGAAAAATTTCCACCCATAGAAACTTAATCAAAGATCGATATACAACATGTCCAACAACAAAGGAGAGTCGATCGCAGTTCGTAAATTTCTGGATAAAGAATGCAAGTACAAGCCTCACAACGTAAATTGGAATCTTTACTATATAAAAGATAAGTACAAGTTTTGTTCGATTCTCTTAGGCAGTGCTCCCGGTGGAATTGGTTATTATTGGACATTTTATAATAAGAAGGACGACGAGAATGTAACAATCTTGAATATAGAAGCTCCATTTCGAAACCTTCATAGCACCCGGGTTGTTCTTCGTGAGATCATGCAGCTTCGTCACATGAATCACCCAAATATTATTGAACTGAAGGATGTAATGTCACCAGCGCCTGGTTTACAAGAAGTTTATTTGGCATACGAAATGTTGAATTCGAACTTGCATAATGTTATACACAGCGGAATTCGCCTTTCCGACTACTATTGCATGAAAATGCTCTATCAGATCCTCTACGGTTCAAAGTACGCACAGTCTGCAAATATTATTAGGTTCAATTTGAAACCGATCAATATTTAGTGAATGACAATGATGTGTTGAAAATTTCTGATTTCGGAATAAGTGAGCTCCATGGCCAAACCAATATGAAGAGTAGACAGATGGTGCAAGCACCAGAATTGTTCTTACACCCCCGGTTGAACACATGGCTAATCATGTTTGGGCAGCTGGTGTTGTTTTAATGCAGTTGCTGAGCGGTGGACAAATTTTGCCGGAGGCTGAAATTAAGTATCAGTTTAGCATGATTGTGCAGTTGCTGGGCATTCCTCCCGAGGATGAACTCGAATATGTGGATGCGAATACTAGAAAAATAATGAATGATTATCGTTTTATTCCCCGAGTAACATTGGTACAAAATTTTTGAACTTTTGATCGTTTAGCTATGGATCTCGCTCAAAAGATGTTTATCTTTGATCTGACAAGAGAATTACAATTGATGAAGCGCTGGATCATCCGTACCTACAACGATTGCGTTGCAAAGAAATAGAGACAACGGGTACAACATTCAACTACTTTGTATTAGCTATGGATCTCGCTCAAAAGATGTTTATCTTTGATCTGACAAGAGAATTACAATTGATGAAGCGCTGGATCATCCGTACCTACAACGATTGCGTTGCAAAGAAATAGAGACAACGGGTACAACATTCAACTACTTTGTAACGGAGGGTAACAGAGAGTGGAGAAATTAAACAGTAGGCGCAAAAATATATAAATTCGTCTAAAAAGACACTTGTGGGGTGTTTGAACCCATGCCCTCCATGCCGCAAGTGTTTTAAATATTAATATAGGACCACTAGGATAAAGGATCAACTAGTTATATAAGTGGTATAAAACTATATATAACTTCGGTCGGTTTCGGTTTTATTCGGTTCCCCTTTCCGAAAACCGAAAACCGACCGAATTTATTTCGGTTTGAAATTTTCAAACCGAAACCGAATATTATTAATTTAGAACGACCAAACCGACAAATTTCGGTTTGGTTTGGTCGGTCGGTTCGGTTTTTTCGGTTTTTGCTCACCCCTACATTGGACTGTTCGAACTATGACAAAAGTACTAAAAAACCTACACACTTCTTGACTAAGCTACTTGCTCTTCTACTAAGAGCTCATGGGTCTTTAAACATGACCCGAAAACCCATAAAGCCCAGATGTAAGGGTATAAATACCCAACCATCTGCATTAAATATGAAAAATGAAAATTAAATACAACCAGGCTGCTTAATTCTCCCTCTACTCTCTACTTTAAATATTAAACACCCATAAACCTCCAAAAAACTCTGAACAGATTACAAATTTACCCTCAGACGATAATTAACCTCACCAAAGTCTGTAAGCCCTTCAACGAAGGTGGATTAAATATCAAAAAATTGTCTGATATTCAAAAATCTACTTCTTGTAAATAGTGGATTCATTTCAGAAACAATAAAACCCTTTGGGCCAACCTAATCCACAATATATACTGTAAAAATCTTTATCATCTCCAGGTTGCAAACAACACGCAAGGTTCAATGGTGTGGAAAAGACTCAGTAGGATTATGCCTTTTGCTGAGCATCATATCAATTGGAAGCTTAGTGCAGGTTTGATTGACTTCTGGTTAGATAATTGGTGTAACTCTAAACCTCTTTTAACTTTTGACAATACTCTTGACAATAGTTGGTATATGCCTGAAAAAGTTAACTCTTATTGGCTTAACTATCAATGGAACCTTGCCATTATTAGTGACTTACTCAATCCTATGGATCTTAACTGTATATATGATTTTCATATCAATCACGATTGTGAAGATAAGCTAATTTGGAACATGACTTCCTCTGGAAAATTTACTCTTAAAGACACCTGGGAAAATATTCGTTTCCATAATAACAAATCTAATCTCCTTGCCAAAATCTAGAACAATCTGACCCCTCGAAAGCATTCTTTACTTCACTGGAAGCTTATACATAACTTCATCCCCACTGATTCTGTTCCAATGAATAAACACATGGTGATTGTCTTTAAATGCCAATTATGTAGAAACTGTGAAACATCTAAACATCTTTTTATTGTCTCTGATTTTGCTTGGTCTGTTTAGAGTCATTTTACAGGAACTTTTAATCTGTAAATCTTCAGATACATGACTATTATGCATATGTCCATGACTTGGTTTTGGTCCACTAACAAGACTAGTCATGTGAGGCATGTTATTCCTTTTCTAATATATAGTGTCATATGAAAATATAGAAAACGATCTAAATTTAAAGGCATAACTGTTTCTCCTTATGTGGTAATCAGTAAAGTTTATAAAATACTTAACAATACTGACTATTCTTGCTCTTTTAATACTAATCATTGGTCCAAGGATCTGCATGTTGCTAAGGAGCCCGACTTCTTTAATATCTGCAAGGATCTTAAGTATAGGCCTACTATTCTTAAATGGAATCACCCTACTGATGGTCGACTTAAACTAAACACTGATGTTTCATGTCACTAAAGTGGTGAAGCTAGCGGAGGTATTATCATCAGAGATGGGGATGGTAATCTCCTCCATGGAGCTAGTTTTTTATACGCTAAGCTTACTCCTTTAATGGAAGAAGTGCGTGCCTTATTGGACGGCCTTCTAATCTGCAACAAGAAGGGTTGAGACCAAATAGAGATCAAAACTGACTTTTTGTTTCTAGTTAATTATCTGAATAACGACAGCTACCCTTAGGTCTTAGATCCTATTCTCAATTGTTGTAGAAGGATCATTTCTCCTTCTATGGTCATCAATCAAATTTTCAGAGACCATAATGAAGCAGCCGATTGGCTTGCTCGCTAGACTCTGAATTACAAAATGAGACATGAAATTGATTTCCAGTCTACTCATGTTAACTTAAAATCTATTCTGATTCTCGAAAGTATGGGCTTAGCTTACATTTACAATAATAGTTATCACTAACCTTGTTTGATGTCTCGGAGCATGATTGTCTGACTCTTCTCTAAGTACAAATTTCCTTTGCACTGAAGAGTTGCGCCAGTTTTTAGTCGGAGAAGTCTCAATTGTTCGTGAAAATCATCTAAGTTCAGATGGTTGATGCTTTGAAGTTGTGCATAATTATGTTCTTGTCAGTCTTCATAATCATTTGGTAGCTTGTTGAAGGCTTGGTCCTTAGAATTTGCTTTTTCGATTGGTGCTTGAAGTTGTGAAGATGGCAGTAAAAGTGAAGATTGCAGAAGATTGCTTAAAATTTTGTTCACACTCTGTTTTTCGTTTAGCGCCTATTTTTAGTTTTGGCGCCTTTTCTTTATTCAAACTCTAATATTTTAATTCAATTTTATATTTTACTTAAAAAAACAAAAACAACCTAATTTACTAACCTTACTCATAGAAAATACTTTCATTTAGTAAATTAGACCTCATATTACTACAAAATTCTCAAGTTCTTGAAAATCTTGTTGAACATTCAAACAACTTCAATAATTTGTTTTTAATAAAATACATAAAAAATTAACACATAAAAAACAAGTTTTTTAAAAAACATCAACAATTTTTTTTAAACTCCAACACATATATAATTAATATATAAATAAATATTACTAACGAAATAGACTAAGTTAATATTTTGATAAATAAAAAAATCGATAATTTTTTGGAACTAATTATATAAAAAATTGTAGTTTTTTTTATAAAAAAACACTAGCACCATAGGTGCTTTGCACTTAGCACTTGTGGTGCACACCACTGAGCACCTATGATGCAGACCATTATGCACCATAGGTGCACAACACTGATGGTGCGGCCCTTGTGCATCATCGGTACGAGACTTATGCACCACAAGTGTTGTGCACTTAGTACCTAAAATGCACAATATTGAACACTTATGGTGCAAGTGTTTTTAAGAAAAAGAACTATAATTGTTTTAGAGAGAGAAGTGAAAGTTATGAAGAAGTGTTGGAGAAAATATGGTGGATGCGGTTTGGTAGAAAAGTAAATTCATTAAATACCCTTAAAAGGGTATTTTTGGTCCAAAAAATAGTGCACTTATACCAAATATTGGGTAAAGTTAGTTGGTCTTCGGTATGTATAGCTTGACCCTTTATTCATATGCAATCATTAGCGTGTGCAGTTAACCAGAATATAACACGTATTGTTTAAACATTTTTTTAATTTTGTTCACTCCATATTTCATACCTAAAATACTTGTATTTTTAATTTCTTATTATTTACTTTTAGTTTAACATTTTTACTATTTAACTTAAATATTTACCATTTATTTTTTACTGATTTACCATTTACCTTAACTGAGTTATCATATTCAATAAATCACATGGACACGTATTCATGTCACTTAACTAGAAAACCTCCCACCATTATCTATAAAGTTCCAAAACATCAATCATCGACGAACTTTAAAAACATCAACCAATCAGCTCAACACATGTGTTAGTATATAAATGCATTTTCTATTTTTTGGCTCGAATTATAATCACAATCATATCTACAAATGTTTATCTACAAGATTGTTGTTGTTAAAAAGAAGTTAGACATATATATTTCTCTATTGCTCAAATCAACTATTTTATCAATCTTTATAAGTTCGTTCTCCACCATAACGCATAAAAAACATTAGCGAAAACAACATCATGGTGATATTGAATCTAAACGTTTTAATTAACATGTTTTTTTTCAATCATGAAACCAGATCCAGATTTGTAACTATACGTATTATTGGATTGTTATTTCAGATGATGGATGATATTATTGATGTGACTAAATCATCTCAAGAATTAGGGAAACAATATGAAAATATTTAGTGGCTTCTAAAGTGACTTATCCTAAACTGCTTAGTTTGGAGAAATCAAGAGAGTTTGCAGAGAATTCGAACAATGATGCTCAATAACATCTTTATACGTTTGATTATAAAAATGGTGCTCATTTAATTGTTTTGGATAACGATATCAATGGATTGTTTTACTTAGAATGGTAGCTTTATGAGAACTTAAAAAAACATATATACATTTATTCAATTTGCTATATATTTATAAGTCTGTAGCCTTCGCAAATGTTCCCTAGTAAGTAAAAGACTTGTTTAGGAAGACTATCTAATTCGCCGGAAATGATCAATTTAAACATTTTAATTGTCAAATTATTTATCCATAAGAGGTGGAAAACATGCTCAATATCATTTAATTTAATAGTTGATTCAGCTTTTATTGTTTGAAAAAATCCCCTACTTCAATTTCAATTTGTATTTTTTCACGAAAAACAAACATAAGATAACAAATCCAGTGAAATATGAACTATGTTATATGACATTTCTATAAGATATGAACTAAAGATATAACCAGTCATACAATACAGTTAGTTGCTGAAGATAAAGAGATGATTAAAATCAATATAAAAGAGAACTTGACATTTAAGAATATATGTAAAATAAATTGATTTAGTTATATGATTGAAAAATCATAATAGATTGTTAATACATGTATAATAATCCTCAAATGTTTTTTACTTTGATATAATCTCAATTATTTTATCATTTTTTTAAAATTTATTTGCATAAAAAATCACCAATATGAATCCTTTGGATCAAAATTTTAAATAATCATTGTTAAATTAATATATTTTATATAGTTTTATAGATTTAAGAAGATGAACCTGCATTATGTACGATAAATCGAGTATTTGTACACATGGTTACTACCATGACAATCGTATGTTTGTGATTTTTTTATTAACATTCAAGACTAAGGTTTGATTATGAAAATTCACATTGATCAATGAACGTTGGAGACTCAAGATAGGGCATAACTCCAAAAGTATCTGACATAACTGTTTGAGGGTACTCACAGAATATGGTGCGTGTCTTATAACTGTCATCACTTTTCTACTTCATCAATTGGTAAAGACATCAATATACGATCATTTTCCAGTGCTTCCAACTATGATGTTTAGTCCATATGATAGTACTCAGTCGAGTATGTGTAGATACACATTTCATCCTTTATGTTCAGACCAAAAGAGTTGACATAATATCCGACATACTATTTTTATGTTGATGGAGCATAATGTAAGTTTTTTTACCATGTTTATCTTGATTTTACTACTTGTTTGGTTTTTACATAAACGATTGTTTATATTATGGGTCTGGTTCATGCGATACTTACATTTACGAGATGTTAGACCTTTCAGCAAGGTAGATTGGATATATGTTACACTGAGGTCTTGGGGACATCGTAGAGGCTTACTATTCTCTCTGTGTCTCTCGATAGTTAGGGAGTCTTCAGGAGTTACCTGATCATTTACGATATGTTTTGGAGGCTGTCGGTAGAGGTCGACATGCTAACACACGTTATTTATGGGATAACTTTATTTGGTTTGTATGACAGCCACAAACTGCTGAGATGTGTTTAATATTCATAGGTCTATTTGGATTACGTTATCCTAAGATAAAGGCTAAATAAATAGAGGTTTCACGTTTTTAAGAACTTAACCTAGATAACTCACACAAATAAAAAAAAATACAAAAAATATATAATTTGACTGCTTTAAAAGATAAATATTTGAAGAAAGCCCCGTAGAAGTGACGAAAACCTATCCTGAAGAATGGGGTAAAACCTATTGGGAGGAAATGTTATGCCATTTATATTTCCTCCACAATAGGGATCACGTCCAGCCGCCTAAGATTTCAAGATGTTTGGATGAGGTTAAAACTATGTGGACGTACCTAATGAAACAACATGTACACCTAGTTTTCAACGTCAACAGGGAGCATAGTCATACTACATTTCAGTTGTTCAACGGCTTGGTCACCGATAGTTTAACAAATTACTAGTTGGATATTGTTCATGCCCAAATGTTGACTAAGAGGGAGGAAACAGAGCATGAGGTTGCGTTGGACTATAAGATTGTGAAATAAGAAAGGAAGTTTATGAAATGGAACTGATATGACATATTAGCTACGATGACATGAAAATATCGTTGTTTAATTATCTAAAGTCCTTAAGTATCGTTGAGTCTCTTATGTTACATACTAATTTGTTGTTTGAGTTTTAAAATTCCTTAGTTTTTGTTCTACGTTTTTTAGTCATTTTTCAGTATTTCATTTTTCGCGTCATGTGTTTGGGTTTTTCACGTTTTTTTGACCAAACAGTATTTTTGACATATATTGTAAATTGTACGCATGCAAGATACATTTTTAGGGTTTTTAAACTTTAACCCCGGTATATATCTTTTGGCCGATAACCGATTTTTGTGAGTTTACGAACTAATTCCTCTTCATCCGCTTTTAGTCTAACGGCTTGGGAATGACTATCCAAGTGTAAAAACAGTTCGTGATTGTGTTTCATGTTCACCACTATCAATATCTAATAACTAGGTACTCCTACAACCGGACTTTCTCTTAACGTGAAGGGGAAAACACATTTTTTAAATGAACTTATCGTCAATTTTTCACAAACCCTGGTTTGGGCCTAGGTTTATAAAGACAGTGCTACTCGTATTTATAATACATCGCATGATTTGTTCCATCTTTTACTACCGTCATCGTCTTTAACATTACAAGTGATGAATCATAAGTTGTAGCTTTTGAATTCAACTTATGCATCCAAATCGGATTTAGTGTAATAACTATGGATAGTAAAAATATATGTGTAATCAACCATCGAACATAGTGTTTGTTCCGCATCCTAAAACATATATGAAATTAACATACACAAATATTATCACTAATTATATCAAAATCTACATAATTCGCGCATGATCATGCAAAACATTTACCAAAATTGTGCGTACAAATGACAAATTTATAGCAAAATCGTGCACGTCATTACACATTCTCATACATATTCACGCAAGAACAATTCTTTAATTTGACGTCAAATCGCGTTACCAACATGCGCAATTTGCCCACATCATGCGCAACCTTGATGCGCAGGATAGACAAACTCGCGCGTGATACGCGAAAAATACCCTTTAAACCAAAATAAAATTCAAAATGTAAATAGGTATAATGGATTACAAATACTTACTACATTATCCTATATTTTAAAGAAATTTGTTTGCAAATAATGATGGCTAAAAATAGATATGGATTTGTGACTTGTCTATAATTGTATATATTTCTTGCTTTTTTTGCTAAAACTAAAAATATTAATTTTTATTAGTTTGATATTTAATATTTAAACGGCATGGACCAAACCGATTAGTTATCGGCCCGAACTGGACCGATTAGTTATCAGACCGATTTCAGTGTAAAATTTGAACCCAAAATTTTTAATGGGTCAGCCCGATTCGCTTTATAGCTTATCGATCCGTGCTAAAAAACCAAGTCCTGACCAAATCGATAACATCTCTGGATACATCAAGTGATAGTTATTTTAGTTCTAACGCAAACAATGATTATGGTAGTAGTTATAGTATCGAAAATGAATTTGTTAGCTTAGATAATTTAAGAATCCTGGTGATACGAAAAAAGAATAGTGTAGCAATAAGATGAGCATAAAGAACAAATTTTAAACCTAAATTAAAATTGTTCAAGCCACCTAATGAAATAAGGTTTCTTGAGTTAGAGGTTGGGGTGTAATTCAGTTCTTCATAAATCTTAAGAGACAACGTGAAGCATTATATCATCAAATAATAACAGAGTGTAAAAACCTATAAGAATAATAAGGAAATATGTAAATTTAAATGTAGTGCAAAAAACTCCAATCGGTTTATTTACGCATCTTGTAAAGGCTATTACCCTATATGGAGGATCGATAAATTTAATGATTAATAATAATATATTAATACTAACCCCAACATGTACATTAATAGTCATTGGATTACGAGACACTAATCCAACAGGCGGCAAGGTGATTTGGACTAGTCAATCAAGAACCTAATTGCGAATTTAAATAAATAGTTTTTGGTGAAAATCACCTGATGCAAGGCTTACCGTGAAAAATCGGGGATTATAAATATGATTCTTGAAAATTGTGTTTTTTTACCCCCATAAGTTATTCTAATATAGCCATGAAATTATAAGGACAAATCTAGAGTCCACACATTATTAAATGCAAACAAATCTGTTTTTGAAAGAATTTATGTTTTTTTTTATGTTTTGAAAAAAAAAGATTTGTTGTTAGTTGTAGGTATTTATTTGTGATGAACAAATACTTCCTTAAAAGTCCATTTGAGGAATAATTACTAGTGGTTGTTGCGGTCGGCCCAATTGACCAAATGTATCCCTTTGGTTGGGTAGTTGTGGATAGTGAGAATAGGTAAAGTTAGTAATTATTTATAGAACTCATAGAACATGATATTGACATCCAAAATCAGGGAAACTTCACTTGGATGTCAGACAAACAAAAATGTCGAGTTCCATTATTGTAAGACTTATTCCTAAAATCAGAACCTCGGTTTTATATCCGACATCTCTATGTTAATATGAAGAAGAGTTTCCCCGATAAAGAAGAACACAATATGTTATTGTCATGCACTATACCTTCGCTTTTCGAAGAATTTGAACATCACATGGAGAAGATGAATAGATGCAATCAAGCCGCCTATGAATGTGTACTGATGAGTTCGGATATTTGAGTCACTGTGCCATGATTAAATCCGAAGGGAAATTCGGACTAAACCACCACACTAAAATTCCGAACAAGACAAATATATTAATTATTGACTAAGCAAGTTGCTGATCAACTTAAAACTATATAACTAATGGGTCCTTAAACTCGACTCAGTTTCACAACCCGACCGAATAAGCCCAGGTCAGTAATTATGTATAAATACCCCAACCCACTTTCATTAATGAAGGTGATCATAATTTATTACGAGTAGGCAACTTAATTATCTCTTTAATCTTTACACTAAACACAAAACACCACAAAATTACCAAAACACCTTTTAAACACTTTACTAGATTACCCGTAGACAGAAATAAACCACACCAAATTGGCGACCAAAATAGGGGAAGACGGTGCCTGAATTTTACATTCAAAACCAACAAGTAAAGCAGTTCGGATTGATCCAAATGAGCAGAATGCTCCACCCCCAGAGGTGGAAAGTGCAAGGGAAAATAAGGAGTATACCATCGAGGAGCGAGACCAACTGAGGGCTGAAATAGAGGCGTTGAGAGCAATAAAACAAGCAGAAAAATGTATCAAAGAGATATATGGAGCGTTAGTACTTCACCACACTGACAATTCTGGAGACAATGAGCAATCTTTGAAGACTCACCTCAGCTTAAAAAAGACACACCAATCTAAGCCTGTTGAGAGTTCTACATATGAGTCCTCCAGCAGTTCCTCAAATGAGGCAGAACTTGAAAGATCACTATCTTCAAGTAGTGATAAATGGAGATCTATAAAGAATATGAGGTTAACTAAAAAGCATTCAAGGAAGAGAGACAAACATGGTAGGCTAAAAAGGCACCAGGATAATGGGTCAGCTCATAAGCATGTTGATCAGTTGCTGATTGATCCATTTGCCTTTCAGTCCGAACCGGGTATTTTTGCAATCCCTAATGAAGATATCGTTTTCAGTCGCAGCAAGAATTGGAGGAAATCGTCTTTGTCCTAAAAAATACTCTCTGGACATCTTCCTAAAAGGTTTGATAGCTCCAAGGTGGAGAAATATGATGGGAGTCAAGATCTGGACAACCATCTGGAATAGTTCAAAAACTTCATAATGAACTTTGACGACGATGACAAGCTTTTGTGTAGAGTTTTCTCCCAAACTTTCACAAGGGTATAACAGTCTCCCTCAGGGGTGTATTAGAAATTTTGATACATTTTGGGTTGCCTTCCAGAGGCAATTTGTTGTAAGTAAAGAATTAAAGGGAAATGAGGAAATATCCATTGTGCTCAGGAACCAAATGAGTCCCTGAAATATTACATAAGTCGCTTTGTGAATACGAATAATGGGTTAGCAGATTGCTTTGAGCAGGTTGCAATTGTTTCCCTTATGCAAGGTTTGAATCCTGCGAATTTAGTTGATTATGTGACTCGGAAGAAGGCTATGACCTGGGATGGTTTATTGAACCAAGTGGGAAAACAAATCAATGTAGAAGAAACAAAGAAAACAAGGATGCACCGACAAGTAAGGTCTACCACTACAACAACAGCTCCTCCAACCACTAACCAATCCGGTTATAGGGCAAAGAAGACCGAACAAGGGTCCAACCGGTCCAAGCAGAATCAATCCAACCAAAGCCATAGCCAACAAACCAGAAGTAAGAGGGGTCCCTGGGTCTAGCCTGAGTGGTTCACTAAATTGGGGGAGAATGTAACCAAAATCTATGATAAGACCAAGAATGAAGCGCACTTCCGAAAACCGGCAGCATTGTAGTCCTCAGAGAGAATTGGAACACCCGTTTTTGCCAATATCACAATGATATAGGCTATGATACTCATGATTGCATAGGGTTAAAACATGAGGTCCAAAACCTTATTGAGAGGGGAAAGTTGGGAGCTTTTGTCAAAAAATGAAGTGGAAACAGACCGGATAACGCATAAAATAATGCTCCCCATAAAATTCCTTCAAACAATCTTGGGACATCTGCACAAAATGGTGAAATGGTGATTCTTGAAAGATTTGATGTAGACTCTGAGTATCTGGATCCTGATCCAGATCGAAATAAGGTGGGGGTGATAATAGAAAAAACTAAGACAGTCTCCGGACTGATAAGCTTCTTCGAATCGTTAACCATTTTTGGAGGAGATACTGTGACTGCACCTACCACTTCATCAAGGAAGTGGCATGTCCACAATTTGGCCACCCAGTTAGAAGGTGGAATATCTTCTCATCAGTACCAATCCCCATTCCCATTAATAGTTTTTGATGAGGATGACTTGAGGGACATCGCAGGACCTCATGAGGATGCGGTGGTCGTAGGGGCTTCAATAGGGGGAAACGATATACGTCGAATTCTGATTGATACGGGCAGTTCGACAAACATCTTATTTTTAAGCTCCTATAGGCAAATGAGAAATCCAGCAGTTATTCAACGTTCGAACAGAAACATTGTAGGCTTCACATGGAGTTCTGCAGATGTAATTGGGGAGTTCGAAGAGGAAGTATTGTTGGGCAAGGGGTCCTTTAAAAAATGGCGAGAGTGTTATTTGTTGTGGTGGATTGCCAACATCGTATAATGCAATTTTTGGGAGGTATTGGCTTTCCAAAATGCATGTTGTGGCCTCTACAGTCCATCAGTGCTTGAAGTATGCTGTTCAGGGACAAGTAGGTGTTGTCTTGAGCAGTCAAAAGATAGCCAGGGAGTGTTATGCAACAGCTATTGCCCCTAAAACTCTAGGGGCACTCAAGATTAACAAGGATTAGCAGCTAATACATCATTCTACTGAAGAAAGTGAGATTGATGATCCCATGGAGGCTCCTAGTGTTATAATACCTATTGAAGAGGTTGAAACTCACTCCCCCGCAGAGGGCAAAAATGTTAAGATTGGTTCTAAATTGGCACCAGAATTGAAGCATCAGTTGTTGTTCTTTTTTTTATGAATAATCAACATGTGTTTGCATGGTGCAACAGTGATGTTACCATAGTACCAGCAGATGTTATTTCACACAAATTGTCCATCCGGAGTGATATTGTACCAGTTGTACAAAAGAGAAGAGCTTTTTCCAAGGAAAAAGCAGATGTGATTGTTCAAGAAGTTGACCAATTAACCAAGATGGGTCATATTAAAGAATCCCACTACCCTTTGTGGACTGCCAACCCTGTGTTAGTCAAGAAAAATAATGGCAAATGGCGTATGTGTATTGATTTCATTGACCTCAATAGGGCATACCCTAATGATATTTATCTCGTTCCTTGGATAGATTAGTTAGTGGATTCGACGTCTTGAAACAAGCTGTTATCCTTCATGGATGCCTTCTCAGGGTACAACCAGATACAAGTGGATCTGAAGGATCAAGATCACACTAATTTCATCACAGATAAAGGTCTTCATTGTTACAAGGTGATGCCCTTCGGATTGAAGAATGTTGGGGTCACTTATCTGAGGCTGGTGAATAAAGATTTTGCTAATTAGATTGGCAGGAACATGGAAGTATACATAGATGATATGATGGTTAAAATCTTGGAGGAAGATTCACACATATCTGACCTTCAAGAGACATTTTCCAATTTATAAGTTGTGAATTTAAAGTTAAACCCTATGAAATATGTGTTTGGGGTCCAATATGGAAAAATTTTGGGCTACATAATAAGTGAAAAGATGATCCAACATGATCCGGATCAACTTAATACCTTATTAGAAATAAACCATCCTCGAAATGTTAAAGAAGTTCAAAGGCTCACAGGAAGGTTGGCTGCATTGAATAGGTTTATTTCAAGGTCATCAGACAAGTGCGCTTTATTGTTTCAAGTATTAAGGAATGCTAGACTTCAATTGGTCCTCATAGTGCGACCAGGATTTTATTGAAATAAAGAAACATTTGTCTTCACCCAAAACTCTTTTCAAACCTGTTCGGGGAAAAAAGTTTTATATGTATCTAGTTGTATCAGAATATGCTATATGAGTTGTGCTAGTAAGGGAAGTGGACAATTATCCTCATATGGTGTACTACATTAGTAAGAGTCTACTAGGTGCTGAGAGAAGATACTTGAGGTTGGAGAAGTTGGCATTAGCCTTAGTAATTGCAACAGGAAAAATGAGACCCTACTTCCAAGCTTATTTTATTGTTGTCCAAACATATTTCCATTTGAAAAATGTTCTTCAAAAAGCTAATGTATCAAACAGAATGACCAAGTGGTCACTAGAATTGGGTGATTATGATATTGACTTTGCCCCTCGAACAGCAATTAAAGCTCAATCAATGGCTGACTTCTTGGTAGAGTTTCATGCTGACAGATCTTCCAGACAGGAGTCAGGAAATTGTTTTTAAAAGGAATGGGTATTTTGAACTAATGGTGGATAAATTACTATGGGCCATGGAGCTGGAATTTGCTTAACCTCCCCATATGGTGATAAAATGTATCAAGCTATATGCTTTGGATTCAGAGCTTCCAACAATGAGTCTAACTATGAAGCAGTCATAGTCGGTCTTAAGCTAGCTCTCCTATGTGGGGCTAAGAGAGTTTGGTTAATGAGTGATTCTCAATTACTCATGCACCATGCTCAAGGGCAGTCTGAGGCCAAGAAGGAAGAACTAGTCAAGTATTTGCTCATGTTGAAAGAAGTGACAGCCAACTTAAAAAATATTTGCTATGAGCACATTCCCAGATTGGAAAACACTTTGGCAGACTCCTTGGTAACTGTAGCATATTCTGAATCCTACCCCAAGATTCTTGTACAAGAATGGCCATCTATACAGATAGATTAGAAGAAAGATGATGAAGAAAATATGAACATACCTGTTATTCAACCTAAATATTGGAGATACGTTCTTCTCCAATACATTTCCGATGGGATATTGCCTTCAGATAAAGATGTGGCAAAAAAGATTAAGTACAAGGCTCGTGGTTTCTTGATAATAAGAGAAGTTCTTTACAAAAAGTCTTTCTGCAGGCCTCTCCTACGTTGTTTAGGGTTTGAAGAATCCTAGGTTGTATTATCCGAATTGCATTATAGGGAAAGCTCAACACACTGTGGCAATAGAGCCCTGACCCGAAGAGTTTTGTTAGCCGGATACTAATGGCCAACCATAATGGCAGATGCTAAAGAAATGGTGAAGAAATGTGATCCTTGTCAAAAATATAGGAATGAAATTCATGTGCCAGCAACACCTATGGAGTCTATATCGGAACCAATACTCTTTTCCATATGGGGTATGGATCTAGTTGGACCTCTTCTTATGGCATCCAGTGGATGTAGAACTATTATAGTCGCCATTGATTATTTCTCTAAGTGAATAGAGGCAGCTCCTTTGGTTGGAACCACTTCGAAGACTGTTATTAAATTTATCATATCCAACATATGTTGTAGGTTTAGGGTTCCTCAGAAGATTACTACGGACAATGGACCACAATTTGATAACAAAGACATGAAAGCTTCTTGTACCTCTAGAGGAATTCAAAATTATTTTTCCTCTCCTTTCCACCCTCAAGCAATGACCAGGTTGAGGTTGCAAACAGGACCATCTTGTCCGGACTAAAGATGAATTTGGAGGAAGTTGCAGGAAAATGGCCAAGTTATTTACAAGAGGTATTGTGAGCCCATCGAACTACTCCTGAGGGAGCCACACAAGAGTCTCATTTTGCTTTGGTATATGGGATGGATGCAATTACTCCCATAGAGGCCACTTTACCATCACACAAAATCCAACACTATTCCGAACAAGCTAATGATATAAAAGTTAGGAATTAGTTGGACTTAATAGAAGAAAAAAGGGTTAAAGCACACATGAGAACAACACACTACCAAGGCTTGATGAGGAGCAAATTTGCTTCCAAAGTTAAAAGAAGATATTTTCAAGTAGGAGACAAAGTTTTAAGAAAAGTCTTTTTACATACTAAGGAGAATCAGTTCAGTAAGCTGGCTCCAAACTGGGAAGGCCCTTATATGGTCTGTGAAAATGTTAAACCAAGGACATATAGGCTCCAAGACAAAGAAGGGATAACTCTAAAGTATCCACGAAATGCTGAGCATCTCAAGTTATATTTAGAATAAATCTCTTTTGTAAATATATACTTGTTAAATACCAATGTAAATATTATGGGGCATACTATTTCCTACCTTGGTGGCGCAAGGAGGTTTTAATGAGGTGTCTGGATTTTTAAATAATATATGATGCCTTCTTCAAAAGTCTGTTGTGATTTTGTTTCAATTCGGATATAAATTGTTTATTCAACACCCCGGATCTCAAGTTTTCTTGAGTTGATCAGATATGTTTAACACTTGATCAAAATTATTAAACGCATGTGACTAGAGATATTGGATACTTTTGTTCAACACTTCTGAAATATTAGTGGTTATTTAAACATTGGCCATTAAATATTTAAACAAAAGGGAAATTTGATAATTAAACTTGACCGGGCTCAAACCGATCAGTAGTACAAAAATTGCTTTGGCCATCCAAGGATTTTAGTGTAAAAAAATACATAATAAAGCCTTAGGGCTTATTCCATTCATGATTTTTCTTCACCCCCATCCTTTTTGGGACTTTTGAGTTCAGCACTTGAAACTCTCACATGTTCCTTCATCATCATCAGTGGAGTCAACTCCACTAGAGTAGTTGTGTTTGTCACCATCTGCTAAGGTATGGAATAGGATGTCATTTTAGTCTACGTATTTTCATAGGAGCCCAAAGGTCCTCTTGGGAGAGGTCTTATGGAACAATAGGACCATATCGGACTTGATCCATCATCATTTTCTCTAAAGAGTCCCCTACCTCATTGGCATACTTCTCTATACCTGCAGCTACGACGTGTTTTTGTTGGCGTTCCAAGGCCTCTTTCTCTTTGAATTCTCTTCGATAGTGCTCTCCAACTTGGCCTTCTCATCGGACAAAGTCTGGATAGTGTCATCTTAGTTTTCAATTGCTTCTTCAAAGCTGTGAGGTATTTTGAAGAAGAGGTCTCCAGGTTGGAGTTTTTGGTTTGGAGCTCCTTTTTGGCCGCTTCTGATACGAGCAGTTTGGCAGCTAACTCTTCTTTATCATTCTTCAATACCTCTATGCTTTGTTGAGCACTAAGGAGATCATCTGACAAATTTTGCTTGTCAGTGGTTTGAGAATTAATGGTACTTGAATGAGTCATAACCCGCCTCTCAAGATCCAAGTACTGGTCAAATATAGCCTAGGAGGGCATGACCCAAGGTGTCTTGCTCCCCTGATATAACATAGGTCTTCCCATTATGAGTCACCACATTTGAAGAACTGGGATGGCGGTAAGCACCCGCAAAGTCATCTTTTTCCAGATCATTGAAATAAATATTAATGTCTTGAAAGGCCTCAAGGTATACCTCATCAATGTTGTCACCAGAAACCTGTCTGAAGTGAAGGTCAGTTAGAATTTCCTCCTGTAAAGTGGGATCGGTAGGAGCCGGGGGTAGGACTTCAGGTGGGCGAAGGATTATCTTTACTCCCAGAGTGACCTTCTTTTTCTTGCCATCTTTTTCATCATTGTTGGCCTTACATTTTTTATCTTTCTTCGGAGGCTTCGGTGGGTTCTTTGACCCACCAGCTTCATTTACAGTCACCTCTACTTCTTTCAGCAAAACAACATTGATACCTCTTTGGTTCTCCGAACCGGTCCCCTCAATAGTAGTTTGGGCTGGGTCTGTTGTGGCTTTCTTCTTCATGTTCTTCATTTTGCTAGGGGCTTTGGCCCTATAAGGCAGATATAGCTTAGCATCCTTGGCTTTTGTCCTCTTTAGGATCACATCTACATGGGAGGGGTATTCAACTCGTCCCTTGTGAGATCTCTTCTATCTGTGGTGTTCCACAGGTGAGACCTCACAAAGTTTCATGACTTGAAGCAATTATGAAAAGTATTTCCCCAGTTCTCCGAAGCCGAAACATTTAACTTGGCGCAAGTATCCTGCCTTGCCTCCAAATAACTCAAGAACTCCTTCGAAAGTACTGGAAAGAAATATAATTTATTATAAATTAAAAACTTACTACTTGGAAGATGAAAAGAAAAAACAAGAGAAATTCACCAGTGCTCTTCCAACGACTGGTTAAAAGGCTTGGATTTGAGTCTGCCTTGATTTTCCTACCATTCTCCCAAGTCCCACTTATAAATAGAAATTGTGTCCTCCAAGGCTTTTCAGAGTCTAACAGATCGTCCACTACTTTATAATTGTTCCCCATGTTATAATGATATAAGGGGATCTGATGGTTCTTGCACAAGCTTGCAACAGTAGCAAAACTGTTCCATCGGTAGTGGAATGTTGGACAGCCTGAACGCCATGATGCAGGCCAAAAGGGTATACCAAGCGTTGAGGATCAGTTGGCTCGGGCACAGTTTAATCAGATGGAAGTATCTGACTATCTCCGGGTCCAATGGGAACCGACGTCCCCAATTCAACACTTCAGTGTAGACCACCACCTCATTTAGTTTACAGTCCATTGGGGTCTCCGGAGTAATCGGGGTCCTTACTTTTACTGACCATGAGATCCCCCACTTAGTGTGGATCCGACCTAACTGAGTTGTGTGGGTATACATATAGTTGATGTTTTGGAGGGCCAACAAGTATTTTATGTTGACCTTCTTGAAACATGGACCTACTTTGCCCTCCAAGCTCTCCGGAAGAGCGTCCGGATGAGACATACCCACCTTGGTTTTGCCTTTCCGGTCTGAAGTTGTATCCCTTGTCTGACCGGATGCCTCAGCCGCAAAAGGGGCTTCTTCTATCTTGTCTTCCATATTTTACTCAATCATTGTGGAAGGCTGTTCGGATGGATTTGAAGAAGGCTGTTTCGATGGTTTGAAAGGTGGTTGTTCGGATGGTTTCACAAACAGCTGTCCAGGAGGTTGTGTTGATGATGATTAAGATAATATGGTTTCCATTAGGGGCTCCTGCCCAGATGATTTAGCTTGTGGTACAGACTTTAGTACCTCAGAATTGGAGGGTTTTGAAGATGAGAGAATAGATTTTGGTTTAGACTAACGCATAATCCGACGAGAAGTTAATTTGTCTAGTGATTTTTCGGTGTCTGGCCCCATCGCGATGAAAGGTGAGGGTTTTCTTACACTGGAAACGGCTTTCTCTTTGGGCAACGGATTTTGGGACTCATGGACTGAGGACCTAGATGGGGGAGGTGAAATATTTGGTATAAATGGAAGTTTCTTAACTTTATGGTTTTTTGAAGAAGATGACCCCTCATCAGTATTCAGTTATGGCAGATTTCTTTTTTCACTTGGAGAAGCAGGAAGACCAACAGCAATGCGATTGTCCCTCGCTACTTTTTGTGCTCTCTCTAATTCAGATAAGTTCAACCAACCTCATTTTACTAAGGTGTTTCTGGCTGAGAACATATAAGACACAAGAACAAAGTTGAAGGTGAACTGAGCTCTCTCTCTTTAAGAATATTTGTGATTTTTTAAGACAATGAAAAAGTAGAAAAGTTTATATATAACAGTGAAAAAGAGCAGTTACTTAGGAGAATACGGATCGATTTTTAGCAATGATTAAAAGGTGCAAAGTGTGAAAATTAAAGCCTAAGTAACTTTCTTGCCTAGTGGGCGCGACAATCTAGGAGAAAAATAGCTGGGAGGTCGAACTAGAGATGGCACATGTCCCACAATTCAAGAAAAACTCTTAGAATTATGAGATGAAAAATCAGTTCTGGCAAAATACGAACAGGTCACTTTTAAAGAAAAACTCTCGCAGTTCGAACGACACAAATAGATCGGAAAAAGTTGGTATTGGTTTTTTGAGTTTTAGCTCTTCCAAAGATCTTTTGCAATGCCTAAAAAGAGCTACTGATGAGTTCGAAGATTTGAGTCACTGTGCCATGATTAAATCTGAAGGGCAATTTGGACTAAACCACCACACTAAAATTTAGAACAGGACAAATGCATTAATTATTGACTAAGCTAGTTGCTAATCAACTTAAAACTATATTACTAATGAGTCCTTAAACTCGACCCAGTTTCACAACCAGACCCAATAAGCCAAAGGGTCAGTAATTAAGTATAAATACCTCAACCACTTTCATTAATGAGGGTGATCAGAATTTATTACTAGTAGGCAGCTTAATTATCTCTCTACTCTTTACACTAAACACAAAACACCACAAAATTACCAAAACACCTTTTAAACACTTTACTAGATTACCCTCAGGCAGAAATAAACCACATCAAATTGGCGATCACAGTGGGAGAAGATGGTGCCTGAATTTACATTTAAAATCAGCAAGTAAACCAGTTTGGATGGATCTGAATGAGTAGAATGCTCCACCTCGAGAGGTTGAAAGTGCAAGGGAAAACAAGGAGTATAACATCGAGGAGCGAGACCAGATGAGGGATGAAATAGAGGCGTTAGGAGCAATAAAACAAGCAAAAAAAGGTATCAAGGAGAAATCCAGAGCGTTAGTACTTCACCACACTGACAATTCTGAAGACAATGAGCAATCTTTGAAGACTCACCTCAGCTCAAAAATACACACCGATCTAAGCCTGTTGAGAGTTCTGCATCTGAGTCCTCCAGCAGTTCTTTAAATGAGGCAGAACTTGAAAGATCACTATCTTCAAGTAGTGATGAAGGGATATCTAGAAAGAAGATGAGGTGAACTAAAAAGCATTCAAGGAAGAGGGACAAACATGGTAGGCTCAAAAGGCACTAGGGTAAGGGGTCAGATCATAAGCATGTTGATCAGTTGCTGATTGATCCCTTTGCCTTTCAGTCCGAACCGGGTATTTTTGCAACTCCTAATGAAGATACTGCTTTCAATCGTAACGAGAATTGGAGGAAATCTCATTTCTCCATAAAAATACTCTCCGGACATCTTCCTAAAAGGTTTGATAGCTCCAAGATGGAGAAATACGATGGGAGTCGAGATCCGGACAACCATCTGGAACTGTTCAAAAACTTCAAGATGAACTTTGACGATGATGGCAAGATTTTTTGTAAAGCTTTCTTCCAAACTTTCACAGGGAGAAATCTGTCGACCAAAAACAAGCCTAGACCAGAGCTCATCATCATCAAAGACATCAAAACTTAGAAAATCACCTTTTGTTCCAACTCTATCTCTCTTACAGTCAGGGTCTTCAGTTCAAGAGTCCCAAAACCCTCTGCCTAAAGAAAATACAGTTTCCAGTGTTTGGAAACCTTCACCTTTCCTGGCCATGGGCTCAGATGCTGAGAAATCCACCCCTCATCGGGTAACTCATCTATCTAAAGCCAAAAGTACTTCCTCTTCTTCGAAACCTGCTAGTTCAGAGACGATAAAGCCCTCAGCAGATACTAACCGTCCGAACAACAGTCAAACGTAATGGAGGAGACTATAGAGGACAATATGGAAGGCACTCCTTTCGAGCCATACGATTGGCAAAAGATAATAAAGCAGATCCAATCATGATGCACTTTCGGAGTGTCTGGAAGGGAAAGTTGGGACAAACTTCTAAAAGGTTAGTGATTTGATAGGTCTTCAAAATATTGCTTATGTCTACGCCTATACTGCTGAGTTGGGTTAGATCCAAACAAAGTTGGGCTTCCCTGACTCTGTTAAAGTGAGAATTCTGGTCACTCTGGAGACCCCCATGGACTATAAATCCCATGAGTTTGTGGTATATACTGAGGTGCTCAATTGGAGCCTTCGGTTTCCTTTGGACCCAGAAATCGTCAGGTATTTTACCTGATAAAGTTATGTCCAAGTCAACTGAGCCCAAACGCATGGTATACATTATTGGCCGGTATAATGGCATCTAGATTGTAAAAAATTCCTCTACCCATGGAGCAATTTGCTGTCGTGGTTGGTCTATGCAGAAACCACCATGTTCATTTCTATCGTTAAAACATAAATAATGATTTTAAGGTGGTAAACGATCTATTGGAGTCCGAGAAGCCTGGGAGAACTCAATTCCTTTTTACTAGCGGGGTGTGGGAGAATGTCATGAAGATAAACTATACCACAAATCTAAGCCAGCTGACCATTTGCTGGAAAAGTTCAAGTAATACATGTTCGTATTTTTATTGGTTTCCAAATGCTATGTTAATATTCTGAACTCATTTATTGTGTTTTATTGTAGTATTGGCAAAAACGTTCCTAGAGCACCTAGAGGTAGGCCAAACTACTTGTACCAAGCTAAACGAATGAGCATCGGAGAGATGGGGAAACGGTTTCCACAATTGCTTTACTTATGAAAACTTCGTAAGGTCTCACCTTTGGAATACTACGGGGAGTAGAGATCTTACTTGGGAACAGATGACCACTCCTCCTGCAGATGTTATTTTGAAGAAATCTGAGGCTAAGGATGGTAAACTTCACTTGCCTTCCTGTAACAAAGGACAAAATTAAGAACAACAAGAAGAACAAAACCAAAGTTGAACCATCTCAACAAGTCACCGAAGGGGTCAGTTCAGAAACCAAGGAGGAATCAACGCCGCTTTGCTGGAGGCTGTTGAAGTTACAGTCAAGGAAGCTGGTGGATCAGATCATCCGTCTCGGATTACAAGAAAGGATCATCAGAGGCGCAAGGAGAATAGTGACGAAAGAGCTGCAAAGAAAAATAAAAGTAACTTAGGGTCAGAGATAATTCCATGTCCTTCTGAACTTCCTCATTTCATTCCTACTGATCCTCTTCCACAGGAAGAAATTCCATCTAACCTCCTTTCACAAAAATTCCTTCCAGCCGAACAGGCAACTGCCGAATGAGATGTTAATATGGATGAATTTCTATACATGTATTTTAGTGATCTGGACAAGGACGACTTCACGGAGCCTTATCCTCATGCCAATGTGGCCAATGTTGTGACCCATAATGGTGAGTCATATGTGATATCAAGCGAACAAGATACTCTGAGCCATGCCCTCTTGGGTTATATCCATCTGATAGTTGACCTAAAAAGGCAAGTTAGGGAACAAATAACGACCATAACCTCCATAACCACAGAAAACCATGGCTTAAAGAATAGTCTCTCCACTGCTAAAAAAAGTATAGAATCCTTAAAGATGGAAAAAAAGGACTTAACTGCCAAACTGCGCCAGTCAAAATATGCTCAACAAGATCTCCAGATCAAGTATTCCGGACTGGAAACTTCTTCCTCTACCGAGATAAAAAATTTGAAAGAGCAACTAGATGTTAGTGCCAGTACTGTCAAAACTTTATCCGAAGAAAAATTTAATCTAAGGAAGCTTCTCACGAGAAGACAGATGAGAATGCTTATTTAGTAAGCAAGCAAGCCCAAGAAATAGTTGCAAAAATAGAGAAGTATGTTACTAGAGTGGTGGATTCTTTGGAGAAGAGAGATGATGGGGTTAAATCAGATATGGTTTTGCTATTCCACGAAACGTTTCCGAAAAGGACTCTTGGTCCTTTGTGGAAATATGTACCGTATGAAGACATCTATTTCCATACCATGGCGGCTGGCGACAAGCATGGTTATTCTAGAGGAGAAGATTATGAGGAAGGAACTGGTGAGAGCTCAAGAGTCCCACGAAAGGTGATGGTGATGAAGAAACCAAAGGGAAAAAACCCTAAGGTTATAATGTTGTGTTGTGTGTTTTTTAAAAACTAAAGTCCTTGGACGGCCAAGGCATTTTGTTGTGTTGTTTTTTTGTATTCCTGTCTTAAGAACCAAAGTCCTTGAATGGTCAACGAATTTTGTGAATTGTGGATCAGATTTGTTCCGATCAAGTTTTAATATTGCATCTTTCTTTTGTATTAACACCATTATCCTCTTTCAGTCAATGTTTTAAGTAGTTTCTAATATTCCCGATTTGCTAAACAAGTGTTTAATAAGTATTGAACGATTCCAATAAAAAATGTTTAATAAATGCGATCAAGTATTTAACAAATCCGATCAACTCAAAGATATTTCATTTGAGAGCCGGGGTGTTTAATGAGTATTTAATTTATCCGATCATCTCATACTACGATCAAGAATTTTGCACCAAACTTTTGAAGAAGATATAAGATATTATTGAAAACCCGGACACCTCGTTAAAACCTCCCCGCGCCACTAGGATGGGAAAGAGTATGCCCCCTAAAATTTACATTGAAGTATAGAAAAGGTAAATATTTACAAGATAGTTTCATTCCAAATATAACGTGAGATGTTCAATGTTCCATGGGTGATTCAATACTATGCTTTATTTGTCTTGAAGTTTACACGTCTCTCGCTTGATTTCTTCATATACCACATAAGGATCTTCCTAGTCCGGAGCCAGCTTTCCAAACTGTATTTCTTTAGTGTGCAAATAGACTTTCCTCAAGACTTTGTCTCCCAATTGAAAATATCTTCTTTTAACTTTGGACGCAAATCTGCTCCTCATTAAACCCTGATAGTGTGTTGTTCTCAAATGTGTTTTGACTATTCTTTCTTCAACCAAGTCCAACTGGCTCCTAACTGCCATATCATTGGTATATTCGGAATATATTTGGATTCTAAAAGACGGCAAAGTAGATTCTATGGGTGTGATTGCATCCATCCTATAAACGAGAGAAAAAAAGGATTCTTGTGTAGCAATCCATAGAGTAGTTCCAAGGCCAAAATATTTCGTGCAGATAACTTGGACATTTCCATGCAGCTCGTTCCAGATTCTTTTTAGCCCGAACAGGATCGTTCGATTATCAACTTCAACTTGCCCACTAGCTTGAGGGTGGAATGGAGAATAAAAACAGTGTTGAATTCCTCTGGAAGTACAAAATATTTCCATGTCTTTATTATCAAATTGTGGCCCATTATCTATTGTAATCTTCCGACGAAATCCAAATCTACAACATATGCCTTATAAGTGGTTCTAGCTAAGGGAGTTGCCTCTATCCACTTGGATAAATAGTCAATAACAACTATTATCGTTCGATATCCACCAGATGCCATGGGCAAAGGCCCAACCACATCCAACCCTCATCTATAAAAAGGTATTGGTTCAGATATGGACTCCATAAGAACTGTTGGCACATGGATTTCATTCCCATATTTCTGACAAGGATCACACTTCTTGACCATATCTTTGATATCTGTCATTATCCTTGGCCGATAGTACCCTGCTAATAAGACTCTTGTGGTTAAGGCCTTATAGCCACAATGTGCAGAGCCTTCTCTATCGTGCAGTTCAGATAAAACATTTTTGGCTTCTTCAAATCCTAAGAAACGCAAGAGAGGTCTGCTAAAGGATTTCTTATAAATAACTTCTTTTAACACTAGGGAACCACGAGCTTTATATTTAATTTTCTTAGCCAGGGTTTTATCCGGAGGTAAACTTCCATCGGAAATAAACTGAAAAAATATCATACCTCCATTATTTGGGTTGAATGAAAAATATACTCATACTCTCTTCAATCTATTTACCCTTTTCGTGGCTTGAATCTATCGACAAACACTTTAGCATCAGGATCTATGGGTAAGACTCAGAATAGGATATGGTTGCTAAAGAGTTTGCCATAGTATTCTCCGATCTAGGGATATGTTCGTACTGTATACTTTTGAAATTCGCAGCAACTTCTCTCAAAATGAATAAATATTTTATCAATTGTTCATTCGTTGCCTCAGATTTCCCCTAAGCATGGTGAATAAGTAGTTGGGAGTTACTCATCAATCAGACTATTTTCACCTCATATATAAGGGCTAGCTTGAGACCAGCTATAGCTGCTTTATATACAGATTCATTGTTGGAGGCCCTGAAACCAAAACATATAGCCTGCTACATAGTATCACCAAAGGGAGAAGTTAAACAAATTCCAACCCCACATCTCATAGTACTAGACCCACCATCAGTTCGGACTACCCATTCTTTTTCAGACTATTTTTCTTGTATTTTCCCGGGGGGCCTATCAACATGAAACTCTACTAGGAAATCAGCCACTGATTGAGCCTTGACTACCGTTCGGGGGGCAAATTCAATATCATAATCATCCTTCTCAACTGAACACTTGGTCATTCTACTTGGGATATCAGACTTTTGGAGAACATTCTTTAGAGAAAAAGACGTTCCGACAACAATGGAATAAGCTTGGAAGTATAGTCTCATTTTTCTTGCTGCGATTACCAATGCCAAGGCCAACGTTTCTAACTTTAAATATCTTCTTGCAGAATCCAGCAGACTTTTGCTAATAGAATAAACCGGATGGGGGTAATTATCCACTTCTCTTACTAGCACAGCACTTACTGCATACTCAAACACAACTAAGTATATATAAAGTTTCTCGCCCTGAACAGGTTTAAAAAGAGTCTTAGATGAAGAGAAATGCTTCTTTGTTTCAAGAAATGCTTGATCACACTGCGGGGACCAGTTAAAGTTTTTGGCATTCCTTAGTACCTGGAAAGATGGCCCACACTTTTCTGATGATCTTGAAATAAACATATTCAACGTAGCCAACTGCCCGGTTAACCTTTGGACTTCTTTAGTGCTCCGAGGAGGGTTTGTAGATAATAGAGCATTGAGCTGATCAGGATCAGGTTGAATCCCTTTTTCACTTATAACATAACCCAGGAACTTTCCAGACTGGACCCAAAAAACACATTGCTCATGGTTTACTGTTAAATTGACAACCTCTAAGTTGGAAAACGTTTCATGAAGATCAGATATATGTGCATCTTCTGCAAGGTTATTCACCATCATGTCATTTATATAAACTTCCATATTTTTGCCAATTCGATTATCAAAAGATTTATTCACTAACCTTTGATAGGTGGTCTCATCATTTTAATCTGAATGACATCACTTAATAACAATGAAGACCTCTATCCGTAATAAAAGTGGTGTGATCTTGATCCTTCAGATCTACTTGTATCCGGCTGTACCCTGTAAATGCATCCATGAAAGACAATAACTTGTTCCCATAGGTATAATCCACTAGCTGATATATCCGAGGAATATGATAAGGATCTTTGGGACAAGCCCTATTAAGATCAGTGAAGTCAATACAAATTCGCCATTTGCCATTCTTTTTCTTGATCAAAACGGGATCGGTAGTCCATAATGGGTACTGAGATTCTTTGAAGTGACCCATTTTGGTTAAGCGATCAAATTCTTGAACAATTACATCTGCTTTTTCTTTGGAGAATGACCTTTTTCTTTGTACAACAAGTCCCACACCAGCTCGTACCGACAACTTATGACAAATTACATCAGCATTGTACCATGCAAATGCATGTAGATTATCTGATAAAAAAATTAGCCTTTATTTCAAACTTTGTACCAACTTGGTACCAATTTTAATATTTATTCCCTCAACTAGGGAATGAATTTCAACTTCTTATATATGTATTATGACACTATGAGCCTTCCTTGGATCATCAATCTCATTCTCATCGGTGGAAGGCTCCAATAGCTGTTAATCTTTGTTAACCTTGTCTGCCTCCAAAGATTTTGAGGCAAAGGTTGTCGTATAACATTCCCTAGCCACCTTCTGACTGCTTCAATCAACACCCACTTGTCCCTGCACAACATATTTTAAGCACTGATGGACAGTAGAAGCCACAACATGCATCCTAGAGAGCCAAGATCTTCCAAATATCGCATTATATGACGTTGGGCAATCCACCACAACAAATAATACCCTCATCATTTTCTTGAACGGCCCTTTGCCCAACAATACTTTTTCCTCGAATTCTCCAATCACATCCGCCGAACTCCCTGTGAAGCCCACAATAGTTCTGTTCGAACGTTGAATAACCGAAGGGTTTCTTATCTGTTTGTACGATTTTAAGAACAATATATTTTCCAAACTACCTGTGTCAATCAGGATTCGACGTATATCATTTCCTCCTATGGATGACCCTATCACCACGACGTCTTCATGAGGTCCTGCAATGTTTCTTAGGTCATCCTCATCAAAAATTATGAAAGTAGTTGGAGTTTGGTACAAATGTATGGACATCCTTCCATCCAACTGGGTAGCCAAACTGTTGACGTGCCTCTTCCTTGAAGAACTGGAAGGTGCAGTTACATTGTTTCCCCTAAATATTGTTAAAGACTCAAAGTATTTAACCAAACTGGAAACAGTAGCGGTCTTGTCCATTATCACCCCTACCTAATTGTGAGTTGGATCAGGATCCAAGTATTAAGAATCCACATCATATCTTTCAATAATCATCATAGTGTCCTCCTGTCTAGATGTTCTAGGAAGAACCGAATGTGTAGTTCGGGGTGTATTATTGCTGGATGGGGTATTATTCGACCTGCTCCCCCCCTTATCTTTTAACATAGACCGCCAATTTACCCTTTTCAATGAGGTTCTGCACCTCTTGTTTTAAAGCTATGCAGTCATGGGTATCATGCCTAATGTCATTATGATATTTGCAGAAATGGTTACTCCAGTTTTCTCTGAGAGATTGTAATACAGGTGGCTTTCTAAAGTGAACTTCATTTTTAGTTTTGTCATATATCGCAGGCACACTTTCTCCCAACTCACCAATCCATTCTGGTTAAACCCAAGGTCCTCTTTTATTTCTCACTTGCTGGTTTTAGTTATGATTGGACTGATTCTACTTAGGCCGGTGAGACCCCTGTCCAGTTTCCTTCGATTTGTAACCAGACTGATTAGTTGTTTGTACTGTCGATGTTGTAGTTGTGGAACTGGTCTGGCGAGTTACTCTAGACTTCGTGGTTTCTTCAACATTGATTTGTTTCCCAACTTGATTCAACAACCCTCCAAAGGTCATAGCTTTTTTCCGGGTCACATAATCAGCCAAGTTACCCGGATTCAAACCCTGTCTAAAAGAGGCAATTGTCACTTGTTCAAAGCAATCTCCTAACCCATTCTTTGTATTTACAACCCTGTTGATGTATTCTTTTAAAGACTCATTTGGCTCCTAGACGCAATGGATGATCATATGTTCATTCCCTTTAAACTCTTTACTTCCAACGAATTGCCTCCAAAAGCAACCAAGAATATATCAAAACAATTTATAGATCCCTAAGGAAGACTATTATACCATTTGAGGGCACTTTCCTTGAAGGTTTAAGAGAAATCCCTACACAACAATTTGTCTTCATCGTCAAAGTTTATCATAAAATTCTTAAATTTCCCAAGATGGTTGTCCGGATCTTTACACCCATTGTATTTTTCATCCTCGTTACTGTCAAATCTTTTAAGAAGGTGTCCGGAGAGTATTTTTGCGGATAAAGGTGATTGTCTTCACTTTTGGATACGACTAAACACAATATCTTCATTTGGAGTAGCAAAAATACCTGGTTCGGATTAGAAAGTAAAGGAATCAATCAGCAAACGGTCAATATGCTGATCAGCTGAACCCATCATTTTTCCCTGATACTTCTTGAGCCCTCCATGTCTATCCTTCTTTCTTCAATGATTTTTAGTAAGCCTTATTTATTTTTTGACCGTCTTCCATCACTACTGGATGAGACCGATTCTTCAAGCTCAGTATCATTAGAGAAGCTGCTGGAGGATTCCGAAGTGGAATTCTCCACACGTTTGGATCGATGTGTTCTCTTGAAACTGAGATGAGTCTTCAGGGACTGCTTGTTCTCACCAGGATTATCAGTATGATGAAGCACCAACACGCCAGATTTTTCTTTAACTCCTTTCTTTGCTTGTTTTACTGCCCTCAAAGCCTAAATTTCAGTCTTAATTGATCTCGCTCCTCAATGATGTGCTTATTATTTCCTTTTTCTCCTTCCACCTCTAGAAGTGGAGTATTATGTGCATTTGGATCCATCAGAACTGGTTGTTATTATTGGTTTTGAGTTTCTGATTCACGCATCGTCGCCTCCCACTGTGGTTGCCAATTTGGTGTGGATTATTTCTGATCAAAGGTAGTTTGGAAAATAGTTTTGAGAATTTAATGTTTAGTGTAAAATGTAGAGAGATAAGTAAGGTGTGTGCTAGCAGTAAATTCTGATGACCTTCATTAATGAAATTAGTTGGGGTATTTATACTAATTTGGTGATCCATAGGCCTTCCGGGTCATATCATGGGCTTGGGTTAAGTTCAAAAACCCATTAGCCCAAGAGATGAAATAACTAGCAACTAGCTGAGTCATATTCCACTAAGTTGTACTGTTCGGTGGGGCATGTTATTGGATATTTCCGAACTGCCCCATGGATATATACAAAACTCAGACTGAAAGTACATTGATTTAGTTGCACAAGCCCACAACTATAAGACGCTTTTGGACAAAAGGAAACATGCCTTATTTATGGCTCGGTTATTAAATTTAGGCGTTATTTTACCTTCACACAGATATTGAAAAATAATATGGAATTAAAAAACAATCACACGATTCTGACATTTGAACCTAAAGTTATGGACTTGTAAATGTTTGAAGCTACGCGGTTAGAAAATAACCAAAGAAACAAAGCTTAGAAAATTCTGCACATAAATCACATCCCCATACCAATTTGTTTCTACCACGCGATAAACTCTTCTAATGAAAAATAATAACTAAAAAAAAGTTATTAGTGGGGTTCGAACTCATTTCGTTGGGATAAAAAAAGTTGCCACTTCACTAATAGCTAGAGCAAACATACATTAGCTATGTAACTTGTATGGACTAATATACAAACATACAATAAGAATTCCATAGTTTCGAATAGTGTCGGCCATAAAATATAAAGCTATATGGTGAAATCAGAATTAAAATCAAAGAATCGAACCAATTTTAAGGTTTTTAATTCCTAAAATCTATTTATTTAAAAAAATCAAAATTGGTTTTTGGGTAAAATTAGATAAGATTTGAATGAATACAGTTTGATTTTATTAAAATAACATTTTTGTTAAAATGTAAATAAAATAATTTAACTTTTTTTAAGCAAAAAAAACTATATTACCAAAATTGAGATATTACAAAAGTATTTTGAGCCAATTAGATAAGCAAACAAAATAAAGGGACTAAAAGGCAATAACACCTTGAAAAGTCCACAGTCACAAGAGTAGCTTCTCGAGCCTCCATAACCACCATAACCAAACTTCCTAGCAAAAGCTTCCAGAGTGTCGAAGCCAAACTTCACCTAGAAGAAGATGAGCGACAGATGGTGGCGGAAACAAATTTTCCAATTTTAAATCTTTTTCGCTTCAAAATGTCTCCCAAGCCTTCAGCCCCAAATCAGATTTGAAAACCTAACCCTAGAAATTTTGAGCCCCATTTCTTTCGATCTTCATCAATTCAACAGCCAAGGGCACAAATTTGATTATCGGAGCTATAATCGACCAATGCAATAAACAACAAGCCCTAGAAATTCCTTCAACACTTCAACGCGATCAATCATTCATCGATTCAGTAGTCCTAGCCACAAGAAAGATCTTCAGAGCTCCAACCACCATAGTTCCTCTCCAAATTCCCCTTCTCCATCTGCAAAAACAAAACCCCAATCTAGCAGTATCCAAAGCCTAATGCGTAAATTTTAAGAAGAGCAAACATAGCATAAACCCATGCTTTCAAGAAAAACAATCGGGAGAAGAGTGTTCGGGGAATTGAAATGTTAGAATCTTAAATTCTCTTAACATTTCAATGTCCATTTGGTAAGCCAATCCACAACACTATTTTGAACGTTTGAAACAACGGATAAGGCCATTGAAGGCAATAACAAGTCTCTACAAATGGAAAGTAGGGATTGAAGTTACCATGAATGTTTCTTTTTATTTGGAATGTTTATCAATGTTAAACAATCTGTTTCGACATCAATATTCACCCAATTTCTTTCCTGGCAGATCAAAATACCTTTAAGCAAATCTCTGGTTTCAACAACCAGAGGAGTGAGCTTTCTAAAGGGTTTAGAGGAAGCATTGACAATAGTGCCTTCATGATTTCTGAAATTACAGGGCCACAAGACTTGCCATTTTTAGACAGGAGGCATCAACATTTAGCTTCAACCTACCATTCACCGGAGCAATCCACTTGAGATAAGTAATCTTCTTACAGTTTTTTCCTGGGATAGACATCCTAAAGACAGACTAGTATCACTGGCATTCAACCAGTGTTTGCTCGTAAGTACTTTAGATATGTCTAAGCCAAGAATAATTTTATTAATCATGATAATTGAGGTATAAAGAATGATACCAGAGTCTTTATACTTTGCATTATTACGACTCTTCCATATCACCCAACATATTATAGATGACAAGCAATGAGTGATATGGATTTTCTGAGTCGAAAACCAAAACCAGTTGTAAACAACATGCTTTATCGTTATATATCTCTCAAATTTTATGTTGAACAAAGTGCTATAATGTCTCCATAGACTTCAGGCATAATGACAATTTACAAAGAGATGGTTTATATTTTCACAGTTTGAGCAAAATTGGCACTTTGATGCCAAATGAAAATGTTTTTTTTTGTAAAACAGAGTCTATGGGGATATAATTTCGCAAGAGTTTCCAAAGAAAGAATGCAAACTTCATGGGAGTGATGGTAGACCAAATATTCATATTGACACTTGAAGGACTTTTGGGATTTCTAACAGAACTCCAAGTGCACTTCAAATGAAATAGGTGATCAGGGGACAACATCTAGATCATCTCATCATCTTTAGCAGCATTGATTTTGTACTTATTAATTTGAGTTTTTCTGCTTTCAGGAATAAATCCATTCAGAAAATCAAAATCCCAAAATCAGCTCTCCAAAAAGAGTTGACCCTGGCTTCCAAAAACCAGTTACTGGCTGGCAGGTTATGATTCAAAATAGGAGGCAGATCATGCTAGTTCTCAGTTCATAAGTCCATTTATCCCATGCCAAGAAGCCACTTTATGTTTCTTTCTGCTACAACTTTGATATCTACAAGACGACTCCGGGTCAGTGAACCAGTTTTCTTAAAATTTACTTTTAAAGGGTGGGTATTCCTATTATATATGCCATGCATTAGCAAAGCCCATAGATTATTTTTCTTCCTATAAGAAAACCAAAGACTTTGAGAGAAAGTGGCCTGAATATCAGCTAATTTCCTGATATCCAGTTCACCCTCTTCAAAGGGAAGGTAAATTTTATCCCAAGAAGTCTAGTAGATACTACTTTAATTGAAATTAGTTCTCCAAAGGAATTTATTAAAAAAATTCCAATCTTTCTATAACAGAAATAGGATTCAAAGAGCTTTGCATCCAATAATAAGGAATAGCCATTAGAATAGTAGATATTAAGGAGAGTCTTCCCCCATAGGATAAGTGTTTAGAGTCCCATTCCATGATTTTTGCATTAATCTTATCCAGTAAAGGATTAAAATTCTGAGCTTTGTTGTTGCTGTGCAGGGTGATACCAAGATAACAACTGGGAAGGTTCTCAGCAATGAAACCAGTAATGCTCTCCAGACTGTGAATACTACAATGATGCAACCTCTTTGAGGTAATAATTTTTGTTTTTTTACTTGTTTATAGACTGACCAGAGACTATTTGGTATCTGTCTAAAAAAGTACTTAATAGCTCAATAGAGTTAGGAAGACTATTAGTGTAAATAATAATATCATCAGCAAATGTAGTACAGGGGACAAGTATACTTGACCTTGAAACATACTGCATAGATTTTTTAGAGATCACTAGACTATATAAGCCCCGTATTAGGACTTCCTCTCCAATAATAAAGAGGCTTCAGGATATGGGATCACCTTGTCTCAAGCCCCTTTTAGATTTAAAATAACCATATACTTTTCCATTAATTAGCATAGAAAAATTTACATTCTTAATCATATTAGAAATAAAGTTGATGAACTTGCTTGAGAAGACAAAAAGAGTTAACACTTTCATAATGAAAGGGAAGGACATTCTCTCAAAAGCTTTTGACATGCCCAACTGAACCAAAATATTTCCCTTTTTTGGCTTCCGATTAAGGTCATTAGAAAACTATTTGGCAATGAGAATATTATCATGGATAGACCTATGCCTAACAAAGGCTCCTTGGTTGTTTGATGTAATACGAGGAAGAATAGTAGAGGGCCTAGAATTTATAAGTCTAGAGAATATTTTATTTAAGATGGTGAAAAGGCTTATGGGCCTATAGTTCCTCGAGTTTATGGGATTTGAAGTCTTTGGTATAAGACTAATACCAGTAGCAAACATACCCTTTGGCATATTTAAACCATTAATGAAAGAATTAATAGTATTACACATGTCATTTTTAATAATATTCCAACACACTTTATAAAAAATGATGTTGTAACCATCCAAACCTGTTGCACTATCCTTTTTCATACTGTTAATGGTGTCTCATACTTCCTTTTCCTTTGCAGGCATCAGCAACAACTCATTATTCTCTTCTGTAACCAGATTTGGGATAGATTCATAGGACCAGACATCAATACATCCTCTTCTTCCTTGCTGCAATAAGGACTACAAGACAGGTAAGAAGAAAAGAAATTAACAACAAAATTTCCTATGTCCATTTCATTATAACACCAACTTTCCCCGTTTTTATGCCTTTTATAGTGTTTTCCTTCTTTTTTTATTCACATATGCATGATAAACCTTAGAATTACTATCAGCATCCATTGGCCAAAAGTTATAACACTTCCGTATCCAAAATGTATCTTTAATTCTGAGAGCCTTTAGGTGAAAAGCTAGAGCCTTCTTGAGACCAACATTGCAAACAAAGTTGTTTTCTCTTTGGTGAATATCATCCATCTTATTCACATTCTCCTCAGCCTCTTTAATATTGTTAAAAATATTTCCAAAATGACTTTTATTCCAATTTTTTAAGTAGTACTTCAGCCTTTTCATTTTAAACCAGAAAATATCATTTGCAGAAGATCTAACGTTTAGATTCCAGTTATGTTCAACCATAATTAGGAAAGAGTCATCATACCCACATATTTAAAAATTTGAAGCTTTTCTTATTGTTAAGATAATTAGAATTTGAAACAGATGCAGTGATAAGGAGTGGAGCATGGTCAAAACAAGTTATAACCATGTTGATAACATGAGTATAGTTAAAGATGTTAGCCCGGTTGGTGTTGAACATCACACGATCTAATCGCTTCCATTTCATATTTTTATTCTAGGTGAACTTGGAGACCACGATACCAGCATCCTCAAGATGACAAACATTGATAGCATCCACAAAGTCTTCAATGTTGTTTTGGAAAAGAGCAGTGCATCCTATTTGCTCATCAGCAGAGGCCACGACATTAAAATCTCCCATGGTAAGCCAAATACGATTTTCAGTAGAAATTCTTCTTAGATCAGCCCAGAGATCCCTCCTAATAACCATATTACACTTTGCGTAAACAATAGTTAACACAAAGTTGGTAGAAATACCAGGGTAACAAACATCCAAATGAAGACATTGATCTTTATAAGCAAGGATACTAATACTAATACCCACACACCAAAAGATCCAAATATTATTAGTAGAGTTAGCACAAAAATTTGGTAATGCAATCTACCAACAACATCACCTTTCACCTCAACCTTAGCCATAGGTTCCTGAATGGCCAGCAATTTCTCCTTCTCCTTAAAAATAATATCTTTCAACCTACCAATAGTAGAGTTGGTATTTATCCCGTGAACATTCCAATTTAAAATTTTAATCATTATCAGAAACATATTTTTATTTCTTCTTTATCCCTTAAAAATACAGAGATTTTAATATTATTTTCTTGGTCTATTATCCTTACTAACAAACTGTAACTTTTTTTGCAGGATGTTGTTAAATCCCCGATCTGTTGAAGAATTTAAACTGATCATCTTAACGGGAGAAGTGCAATCACTACCAATATTTTCTTATTTTGGTGAGTTATTCCTAGAACATAGACTACTATAGCCTGAGAAAGTTTAGAATCCAAGACCTTATTCAAGGTTTTTAAAACATCTACACTTCATTTTCTTTTGCAAGATCCTTTGTTTCTTTTTCAGATTGCAGATGGGAACCATAAACATTCTGAGAAACATGAAGGTCTTCATTATTATTTCCAGTGGAACTCAATAAATCTTTACATTGATCAGTATTTTCACCCTCTCTTGAAGTTGAATGATTCTTCTCAACAATAACAGATTTTAGTTTAGGAACATAAACCATATTCGAATTTGTATGATTATCCTTTTTTGAATTATCCATCTTGTAAACATTATCTTTTGGCAATAATAAAACAATAAAATCTTTCCTTTCTTTTCCTAATTTCACTTCCTTAATTTTAAATTTCTGAGTCTTCACACATTCATCGTGCTTATGGCCTAAATGGTAACAATAAAAACAATACGATGGAAGGTTCTTGTAAGAGACAGATAACCATCACCCTTCATTCTTGCCAAAACCAACCCAGATTCTATTATGAATCTTCATAGTAACATCCATCTCTACCAACGCATACACAACATTGTTGAAGGGTCTTCACATCAAACTCAATTTTATAAGGAATTCCAATAGTTGATGCAATTTCTGTTATTATTTTATAATCATATAGGAATTATGGAACTCTCTCAAGCCTAATCCAAACTAAGGCAATAAGGCTTTCAAATTTAGCGTAGAAATCCGGCATCCAGCATAGCATTCTTATCGTGGAGTTTCCTAATTTCCAGATGTTTCTCACCCAGATGTTGATAACATATTCTTTAAGGTCAAATTCCATAATGATATGTCAAGAATCCCATTTGAAGATATAACTGCATTTGAATTTAAAAAAAACCCAGAAATTGATCGATTACAATTCTCTTTGGTAATCCAGTAGAGAACTTCCCAATAACTGTAATCTTTGAAGACTGAGATAGTTTATCTTTAACTTCGCTGGAATACTGTATAGAAATATGGTCTCCCTTATCACATATATTTTCAGGTTTCAATTTACCATTAGATTCCCTATATGAAGCTTTTATAGCATCTACATAAGACTTCAGGGTTTTTCCATTTTCACTCGGTTCTTTGTTTCTTGAACAAATACTGGGAAATCCTCTTTAAAAACAGCATTGTTATATATCTCCACGACAGAGATAAAGACTACAATGCAAAGGAGGAGAACGGAATTTAGGATGATGCAGGAATGGAGAAAGGAATCACCATTGAAGAGAAAGCTTGAAGAAATGGAGAAGAAGAACCAGAGGTTCTTGGAGAAGAAAACTCAAGGTTCGCTCAAAAAATCAGTTAAACATTCTAGGAAAGTTGAGCATATAAAATTAATGTCAACGTCACTAAAGATATGGTAAATAGCTGATTTAAATATTCACATCAGTAATTAATGATTTAACCTAAAAGTGAAAGTCGTTACAACAAATTAATTTATCTTAAATTTTAAAAAATAAATCAATATTGTGATAAAGAAATAGATGCGATTTGTAAAATGAAAAATATAGAGTAATATAAGGTTTTTGGTAGATTATTCATGTTTTATAAATAAAAAATTACACTTTTATAGAGTCTTAATAAGATTGGATTATGGGCTTCTGATGTATTTAGTAAGCTAAACGGCCTATTATTATTATTATTATTATTATTATTATTATTATTATTATTATTATTATTATTATTATTATTATTATTATTATTATTATTATTATTATGGTACACCATGCACCCTATCTCTTAAAAAAATAATATTTTAAGGAGAAAAGCAAGAAATCAATGAAGATGGAGATTATGAAGGTAATTGATTTACCTAATGATATTATGTATCAGATTTTGCATCATCTTCCTGTTAAATATCTTTTACGCTTCCGATGTGTATTTAATTTCTATAGCAAAATAATCGACGATCCAGAGTTTACTAGAAGTCATCACTTTGATAAAACGGGGTTTATTCTTTTAGTCGGGTCGAACGGTGGCTCCAGTCTATGTCGATCAGAAGTGGATGATGGTGAAATCCTGAGACAAATGGAGTTTACACTTCAAGTTATCTTGAAAGGGTCTCGAATTGTTTGTTGTTCCTAAGGTTTTCATCTTTTTTATAATGAGAAAATTTTCAAATTATATTTGTGCAATCCTTCAAAATTAGGAGAATATTTGGTTTGGGCATGCTCAGCACCTATAGAGTTAGAGTTGTACAAGTTGATGTATATGTTTGGTTTGGGAGGATGAAGGAGTACAAAATCGTTTGTTTTTTTTTTATAATGGAATAAATGTCAATGGTGCTCTAATTTCCAGCTCTGTCAGAAGCATAGGTGGTCACAAAACCACCATTGAAGCTGACAAAAGAGAATGTGAGGAGCTAGTCGAAGACAACACTGATCTCAACTCCTCACTTAGGGTTAAACATAAAATGGTATGATGGGTTGCTTTTCTAGTCTTGGTGTTGGATCGGGTTAATACACAAGGACGGGTCCATAATTTGTTGATGGGCTACCTAGAGCCCAAGTCTATCAAACCTTAATATCTGGATTATTATATACTTGTGTCCAAACATTTTGTACTGTGGATAAGATTGTGTAACAACCTCGTGATAATATTCCCAAGGTTGTTACACATTTGCTCTAGTATATAAACAATAGTGTGTGCTGTACAAACTAAGGATTTCAAGAAATACATATACAAATTTATACTCTTCTCTCTCCTTCTTAAATTTGACTTGGTATCAGAGCTTCTTCAAGCCTTCAATGACAAATATGAATGATTCTCCATCCTTTAGCTCAGACATTGGATTTATTCTCTCAAATAACTCATCCATTTCAACAAAGAACCTGCACCTATATTCAATTAACAATGTTAACAATATTCGTCTTGACAGAAACAATCATCTGTTATGGAAAACTATTGTGTTACCTATGATCAAAGGTAAGAAACTATGGAGTTTCACTACTGGAGAGAATATTTTTCCTTCTAAGTTTGTCACAGACATTGAGGGCAATGTTACTGATAACCCAGAGTTTGAAGAATGGGTTGCTAAGGATCAGCTTCTGCTTGGGTGGTTGTACTCCACCATGAGTCCTGAGATAACAGCTCAGTTGATGGAAGAAGAGTCTGGTGAGGCTCTTTTGAAAGCTGCTGGCAAGTTTTCTGGCTTACAGACTAGAACCAGAATCACATATTATAAGGTTGAGTTCCAAAAAACTCGTAAATGGGCCAATTCAATGCTTGAGTACCTAAACAAGATGAAAATGATGTATGATAATCTAATTCTAGCAGGTTGTCTTACTTCTATAGATGACTTGTTAACACAAGTTCTTGTAGGACTGGATTCAGAATACACACCTATTGTAGTCAGCTTAGCTGATAAGGAAGGATTGAGATGGCTTGATTTGCAAACTAGCTTGCTCACCTATGAGAGCAGGCTTGAACAACTTAATGTTAACATTTCTAGTGCAAACATCACTCACATAAGTGATTCAAAGCAACAGTTCTCTAATTCTAATTAGAGATGTTTCTATGGCAAAATCAGAGGTTATAGGGGCAGATCTGGGTACAACTCTAACAACTACAATACAAGAGGAAAGACCAACTTCTACAGAGGTAGAGGTGGAAGGTTCTCACAGAATAAACCAACTTGCGAAATTTGTAACAGGTATGGGCATTCTTCTACTGTTTGTTATCACAGAGATGATCCCTCAGTCATGGGTTCAACACCTTCAGAATAGTCAAGATCTGAGGGAGAACAGAATTCATTACTTTCCACACAAGACACAACAGGTGAAGGGGTCTGGTATGCTGACAGTGGTTCTAGTCACCATGTCACATGCAACACTAGTTAGATGATTCAGAAATTTAAGTATTCGGGTACTAAACACATACTTGTTGGTAGTGGTGAGAGGCTTCCTATATCACACATTGGCCAATCTACCTTAAACTCTTTAACCAAACAGCCTATTTGATTAAAACCTACACTACATGTTCCTAGAATTAATAAGAACTCGTTATTTGTTTTTCAACTAACCATCACAACAATGTGTTTGTGAAATTTCATAAATTTTTCTGTCTTGTGAAGGACAAGGCAACATGGAGTATCCTGCTCAGAGGGAGGTCTAAAGATGAGCTCTACAAGATGGATACCTTATCTAAGTCACAAGTTGGTATAAATCTAGGTGTCTCTAGGGCTTTATCTGTTGTTGTATCTAAGTTTGTCAAAGATGGATGGCATATGAAGCTTGGATATCCATCTCAAAGTGTTCTAGAAGCTATTCTCAAGTCTTGTAAGTTGCAATCTATGTTAAGCAATTCAATCAACTTTTGTGAGGCTTGCCAGTATGGCAAATCTCACGGTTTACCTTATTCTATGTCTGATTCTCATGCTACAAATATTCTTGACCTAATTGACACTGATGTTTGGGGCCCTGCTCCTATTCAATCTACTGGGGGGTCTAAGTAATATGTGCTATTTATGGATGATTTTTCTAGGTATACTTGGTTATATCCTATCAGAGACAAAAGTCAAGTGTTAGAAGTGTTTAAAAACTTTAAGGCTATAGTTGAAACTCAGTTTGAAAGGCCTATAAAAGTTGTCCAGAGTGACTGGGGGTTGAGTATAGATAATTGTTGTCTCTAGCTAAGGAAAGTGGTTTTCTATTGCGCAGGTCTTGTCCTCATACCTCAGCCCAGAATGGTAGAGCTGAGAGAAAACACAGGCATCTGGTTGACTTGAGCTACCTCTCTTAGCTCAATCTCATCTACCTTACAGATACTGGGTTGAAGCCTTTGAAACTAGTGTCTATCTAATCAACAAACTCCCAACACCTACTCTTCATCATAAATCTCCTTAAGAAGCCTTGATTCACAAAGCACATAACTATCTAATCCTGAAAACCTTTGGGTGCTCATGTTATCCTTGTCTAAGGCTCTATCAAAGTTACAAGTTCCAATTCAATATTCAGAGTCACAAAGGCTATAAATGTCTCAACTCTACTGGTAGGATATATATTTCCAGAAATGTAGTATTTAATGAGGATGAGTTTCCATTTAGCACTTGGTTCCTTAATACATCAAAATGAACTAGTGTCTAATCTACCAGGCAGTCTCTGGTTACCTAGGCTTTCTACAGGTCTTATGATAGATGAAAGGGTATCCTCTGTGGAGTCTAACTCTGCAGCTCCAACTGAACATCACACATCTCTGTGCCCTGCTCACTTGCAGCAATAAAGCTCTACTCCAGGCTCTCCAAATGTCCATCATAAGGTAACTTCTTAACCATCTTCTAATTCACAATCAACAGACACAATTTTACCTTCAAATCACACAGATGCCATTAACCATCCATATTTACATCATACACCCAATTTGACAATATACCTACCTTTTCCTAACCCTGAAAACCCTCCCATTTACCACACAACACACACACACACACACACAACACACACACACACACACACACACACACACACACACACACACACACACACACACACACACACACACACACACACACACACACACACACACACACACACACACACACACACACACACACACACACACACACACACACACACACACACACACACACACACACACACACACACACACACACACACACACACACACACACACACACACACACACACACACACACACACACACACACACACACACACACACACACACACACACACACACACACACACACACACACACACACACACACACACACACACACACACACACACACACACACACACACACACACACACACACACACACACACACACACACACACACACACACACACACACACACACACACACACACACACACACACACACACACACACACACACACACACACACACACACACACACACACACACACACACACACACACACACACACACACACACACACACACACACACACACACACACACACACACACACACACACACACACACACACACACACACACACACACACACACACACACACACACACACACACACACACACACACACACACACACACACACACACACACACACACACACACACACACACACACACACACACACACACACACACACACACACACACACACACACACACACACACACACACACACACACACACACACACACACACACACACACACACACACACACACACACACACACACACACACACACACACACACACACACACACACACACACACACACACACACACACACACACACACACACACACACACACACACACACACACACACACACACACACACACACACACACACACACACACACACACACACACACACACACACACACACACACACACACACACACACACACACACACACACACACACACACACACACACACACACACACACACACACACACACACACACACACACACACACACACACACACACACACACACACACACACACACACACACACACACACACACACACACACACACACACACACACACACACACACACACACACACACACACACACACACACACACACACACACACACACACACACACACACACACACACACACACACACACACACACACACACACACACACACACACACACACACACACACACACACACACACACACACACACACACACACACACACACACACACACACACACACACACACACACACACACACACACACACACACACACACACACACACACACACACACACACACACACACACACACACACACACACACACACACACACACACACACACACACACACACACACACACCATGTAAACCAGACAGAAAAATGGCATCTCAATTTTATGAAAAAGGTGTATTTGAACCTACTCAATTTTCTGAGGCTGTTGGACATCCTTAGTGGCAAGAGGCTATGGCTAGTGAGTATAAATCCTTAATTGGCTAATAACACATGGTCTCTGGTACCTTAGGATGCAAATGGGTGTATAAGGTCAAGTATGGGTTGGATGGCTCTATTCAGAGGTACAAGGCACGTCTGGTGGTTAAAGGATTTCATCAAACACCCAGGGTTGACTTCAATGAGACCTTCAGTCCAGTCATTAAGGCTTCCACAATCAGACTGATACTAACTATTGTTGTTTCTAAGGGTTGGACAGTGAGAGAACTTGATGATTCTCCTTACAAGAAACTGTGTATATGACACAGGCTCAGAAATTTATTGATCCTAATCACCATAAACACATCTGTAAGTTACACAAAGCTATTTATGGCTTAAAATAAGCCCATAGACTTGGTACTTTAGACTGAGAAACACTCTACTTAGCTGGGGATTCTGCAACTCAAAGGCTGACTGTTCTTTTTTTTTTCTTGGTTTCTAAGACAGTTATACTTCTAATCCTGGTGTATGTTGACGATATATTAGTGACAGGAAACAACACAACATGTCTCACACAGTGTATCCACAACGTTAACGCCACTTTTTTCACTTAAGGACATGGGGCCACTCAATCTATTCTTAGGAATAGAAGTTCATCGTGACTAGACATGTATCTACCTAACACAACACAAGTATATAGAAAACTTACTGCTTGCATAGGGTGTGTCCATGTCCAAAATTTGTCCCTCTCCCATGGTGGCTGGTACTCAGCATTCCACACGTGATGATTCTCCTTTCGTTTGCCCTACACAATACATGAGCCTGTTAGGAGCCTTACAGTATTTGACTCATACAAGACCTGATATAACGTATGCAGTAAATAGTCTTAGTCAGCATCAACATAATCCTACATCATTACACTGGCAAAGTCTCAAACAGGTGTTACGATACTTATTTGGGTCACGTTGGGTAGATCTTCACATCAAACCTTGCTATCAATTACAGCTCCATGGCTATTCTGATGCCGACTGGGCCTCGTCTTCTTATGATCGTTGCACTGTAGGTGCGTACTGCGTGTTCCTTGGCAAAACCCTAATTTATTGGTCCTCAAAGAAACATAACGTTGTGGCTCGCTCTTCCACTGAATCAGAGTATCCTGCCTTAGCCAATTTGGCAGCTGAACTAATATGGCTGAAGTATCTGCTTACTGAAATCCAGGTTCCCCTCATATCGCCTTCAGTTATGTGGTGTGACAATTTGGAGGCCAGCTCGTTAGCTTCAAATCATGTCTTCCACGCTCGTACCAAACACATCGAATCAGATGTGCACTTCCTTAGGGATCAGGTTCTACAAGGCCTGGTTGAGATTCAGTACGTACCCTCACTTGACCAGATTGCTGATTCACTCACCAAAGCCTTACCTTCTTCCCGATTCATTTATCTTCACGACAAACTTAGGCTTTCGGAGTCGTCGCTGCATTTGATGGGGGATATCAGAAGTATGGGTGGTCACAAAACCACCATTGAAGCCGGTAAGAGAGAAAGTGAGAAGCTAGTCGAAGACAACACTGATCTCAGCTCCTCACGTAGGGTTAAACACAAAACGATGTGATGGCCTGTGTTTCTAGTCTTGGTGTTAGATCGGGTTATTTCACAAGGACGGGTCCAGAAGTTGTTGATGGGCTACCTAGAGCCCAAGTCTATCAAACCTTAATATCTGGATTATTATATACTTGTGTCCAAACATTTGGTACTGTGGATAAGATTGTGTAACAACCTCACATGTGAATATTCCCAAGGTTGTTACACATTTTCTCTAGTATATAAACAATAGTGTGTGCTTTACAAACTAAGGATTTCGAGAAATACATATACAAATTTATACTCTCCTCTCTCCTTCTTAAATTTGACTAGCTCCAAAACAAAATAATGGCAAAAGACAACGGGTTGTCCTCCTCGGTGTCCGGGGACTCTGAATGTTCATTGGAATAATAGAGGCGTGTTTGCTAATGGATCAATCCATTGGATGTTCTACCAGAACTACCTATGCAGCCTTCTTTCATTTAATGTTATAACCGAACTATTTTCAATCACTAAACTTTTCGATAGTTTTCTGCTGTTGAGTGGTAGTCCGAAACTAACTAAAGTGGGAGGATATCTACCTATCGAAGATGCTCTTACGGTTTGGGGTTATAATTATAAGGCTACGGAGAAAGTTTTGAGGCTTATAGCTGGTAAATGGGAAAGAATAAATATCCAAAACCACAACATATCTCTACTTAATTTATTTAGGTACCATTATCAACCCTATTACTAGGGCTGTCAACAGCTCTTCGGGACCGAGAACCGGACCGAACCTTAACGGTTCGGTTCGCGGTTCCATTCTAAAAACCGAAAATCGATAAATAACCGGAACAAAAAATCGGTTAGGAACCGAATCGATAGAACCGATAAACCGGTAAAACCGATAAGGAATCAGACCAATAAAACCGTAATAAAACTGTTAAAATCGATTATTTATTATTATTATTATTATTATTTATTCTTTTATAAATTATATTATCAAAATTAATAGTTAATTACCTATTTATAACAAAATCAAACATTAATTTATAAATTTTAGCTTTTATATTATTTATTTCAATAAAAATAAATAAAAATCAAATTTTAATTGGATTTAAATTGGATTTAAATTTTTTTTAAGTGGACCGAACCGGACCGAACTCGGACCAAACCGAAACGGACCGGACCGAACTCGGACCGAACCGAACCGGACCGGACTGCACTGAACCGAAAGCTTAGCGGTCTGGTCCGGTTTCAAAAAATTAAAACCGAAAGCTTAACGGTCCGGTTCGTCCGAACTAATAAGTTTAGCGGTCCGATTCGGTTCCGTCAAAACTCGGACCGATACCAGCCCTTCCTATTACTATATAAGGGTGAAGGGTTAAAGTAGACATGCTTAAGAAAACGATCGACATAGGTCCCCGTTTGGATCTAGTCTCTTTAGCTGTTTGAACTGTTGCTATTATTTTTAAACAAAGTTAAGGTTATTATTATTATTATTATTATTATTATTATTATTATTATTATTATTATTATTATTATTATTATTAATTTGAATTGTATTTGTTTTTTTTATATACAAACTCAAGTGTATTTCATACAATGCTAATCTTTAGGTATCTAGATGGTGTGTTGGATAATTTCAATTACTCTGAAATTGTATTGTTTGGTTTAGTTCTTAGTTGTTAGTTTTTACCATGGTTAATGGATTTAATTGTGTTGGTATGAGTTTAGATTTCATCCGAAAAACAAACAGTTATTTTTAGTTTGTTCTTTGGGTTTCAATCAACCCACTATTCACCGGTTAGTTTGTACTCTAGCCTTTGTCTTCCTATCTCCACCAGGTATGTTAAAAGCAATATAAAATAAGAAATTCAACTAAAATAAATACACCAAACATAATGTTCGGTAAAAGCATGAAAGAAGTAGAAAAAGAGTAAATAAAACAACAGTGAATGCCAAAAAACAACAAACAATGAATTAATATTTTTTTGATGTTTTTTATTGAAAAAAATAAAATGTTGATTTTTGATGCACTTGCTTTATGTTAATTATAGTGTTTTTGTTGCTTTATATTGATTATAGTGTTCTTTTATGATTGGTTTCCTTGAGAGAGTTAGTAAAGATTAATTGGAAGAGTTTAATAAGAGGAATTTTTATATATCTACAAAATATTAGAAACGAATATGAATATGAATATATTAATTACAATTACAATTAAAAAAATTTATTTAAAAAATTTATTTAATAATCAAAACATAAATAAGATAAAAATAAAAATAAAAACAAATAATCAAATATAAATTAAAAAACCACCCTATCCTAAATAATTTAATAAATAAATAAATAAAACATAAATAAGTAAAAGTAAAAAAATAAAATGTAAATTTAAAAAACAACCATAACCAAAATAATTCATTTAATAATTAAAATATAAATAAAAACCCATAATAAAAATCAAATGTAAATTAGAAATTATCTTAAAAAATTAAAGTAAAATACGGCATTAGACACCAATCAATATTAAATCAACAAAAATATTTTTAATATTTTTAACCAAATCAACCGTATAAAGATTTTTAATATATTTTATTAGTGATAAAATTATTTATTGATTATTGATTTTTTAATTGATTGATGCGTATTTGGATTCCCTATCATCAAAATTATGTAATTAGACGATACATAATTATTAGGATGAGTCTAGGAATCGGGGCGAATAGAGAAGACTGACATAGTTACATAATTTGAGTTTTATTTATCAATAGTCCGAAAAGGAAAGGCTCTTTGTGCATATTTAGGGGTGAAGCTATTTCTTCCATAAGATTTTTTTGTTTCTTTCATATTTAAAAAAAGAATCCACTTTGTTATTTCCTCTATAAAAAAAAATTACCATTTTTTAAATTTTATTCCAAAGATTCATATTTACCTTCTTCTCAGCAACTACCTAAACATTATATCTATCTTAATTTTTTTCCAGCAACCTTTTATCCATCATATTTACTTCCATCCATAAACTCTAATACTATCAATATAAATACATAGTCATCGCCTCTTTTAACCGAAAAAAAAAACCAAAAAGAAAAAAAAACCTAGCGACCACTTTTGATTGAAGTAATCTATCAAAGGTAAAAATCTCACCTAAATATTTTTTTAATCTATCGGTTGACAAGAGTTTCAGGAAGTCGACTGTACTCTGCATAGCGATTTCCACGAACTCAATATGCAGAAAACACTGTAGTTCCCGAAACTCTCTTACTATGATTTAAAAAAAAAACATTTCCTGTATGTTGAGTTCCATTAACATATTTCTGGATTTTTTAGTATCGAATTACTCTTATAAAACTTCGGAAATCTGTTTTTGATCTGTATATTTTTTTAAAAAACTTTAACTTGTTTTTATTCATGACTCTCTGATTTTTGTTGGTTGATTGGGTGATGTACTCTATGATTTTTGTTGGTTGATTGGGTGATGTTCTGGGGTGTTGAATCTTTGGTTTAGGTGTCTTCCTTTTCTATGATTATTTTTGAAGAAATTTGAGCTTTTTTGGGTTTTAAGTTTAATTTTAGAAGTCAAATGATATATGTTAGCTATAATTTGATTTACTGATGTGTTTGTTTGAATAAGGGTTGGATAGTGCACAATGACATTAAAAATATAAATTTAGAAAGTAATTTTTTTTTTCCAAGAAAATGCATTTTTTATTAATATATAAAAAGCTTTACAAATGTTAGATGAGTTATAACTCATTTTATACAGCTTTTACTTTAACTATTTTCATTAATCTATATGTTCTTCCTTGTCTCCTCTTGCATCCTTCTCTTCTCCAACAAGTCCTCCCATGCCTCATTCTATACCCTTGTTGCTGATGTCCTTCTTTTCCATGCCTCATTCCATGTCTCTTCTATTCTCTTCTCTTCTTATGCAAATCTCTTTTCATGTCCTTATTCTGCAAACCAAAGCTGTGTTTTGTTCCTTAACCTATAAAACAAAACATGCTGGTCAAGATTCCACTTGCCAAAAGGGTTAATCATCATCAAAAAATCTAAAGTAACCTAGATTTAATGATTCCAGTAACGTTATTGCATTTAATTCATTCAAAGGATGTATTGTTTCAACCATGAAATTAGAATTCACTTTCAATGCATGTTTTGCCACCCAATCAGCAACAGAGTTTTGCTCTCTATATATATGTTTTAAGGTCATTTGTGGTTTAATCAAAGATCTACAATATGTAAGCATTTGGTCTAAATACCAAGGATAATTGCCATTTGCAAGCATATTAAATAAGCTGAGACAATCTGTTTCAATATCAACAAACAATAAATCATGATCCTTACAATACATCAGCCCATTTATTAAAGCTAAAACCTCAGCAGTGAGGGAAGAACACTTCCCAAGTAGATCACCTTTAGCTATTAAGGTAATTCCTAAACTATTCCTAATTATAAAACCAGAACTAGCCTCACCATTGTTCAGAACAGATCCATCACAATTCAATTTAAGTCTGTTATAATCAGGCAAAGACCAAACAACATACAGACATGATTTTGTATATTTAACATGATTAAAGCACTTCAAGTCTTTAGCTAAATGCAGATCTTTAGACCAATGCTTCATAGACAACCTCAAACCTGAATCTAAAGATGCAAGCATGAATAGAATACAATTAACTATCCTTTTGGGAGATAAGGGTTTATCTTTATGCTTACAACTATTTCTAGCATGCCAAATATAGTATACAATCAATGCAGGCAGAATTGTTCTAATATGTATTTTTTTAGATGTAGACAGTAGCCAAAGGTTAACAATGTTATTCACTGTCATATGTCTACCTATATCTATCCTGAACATATCTAAAAAGTAGGACCAGGTATACCAAGCAGACTCACATGACACAAAAACATGATTTAAAGTTTCTAGATTCTGGCAACTAGAGCATTTAGATGCTAAACAAAAACCAATCTGTTGCAGCTTAATATCTATACTTAGAATGTTATTCAGTACTCTCCAAAGAACAAAAGAACATTTTTTTGGTGAGATATTATTCCAGACTTTATCTTTTATTTGTGACTCTATGGCTTTAATCCTTACTTCATTTACAGTTCTCTTTAGATTGAATTTTCCATCAATTGATAGTTTCCAGATTATAGAATCAGATAAGAATGTGTTAAAATTAACTTTTGTGATTTCATTTACATAATTAACAGGCAACATACTTAACAACTTATCAGAGTTCCATACATCATCTATCCAATACTCCTTAATCTTTGTTTGGTTATAGTGTATAGAATTACTTGCTGTTAAAGTTATTAAAGGTTTGGAACTATACCAATGATCTAACCAAAAATCTGCATTACCATTACCTACTTTCCATTTTATATGCTTTTCAGCACTTTCCCTAACTTCATACATTCTCTTCCAAATTTTAGAGTCTGTTATTTTCAATGTTGATTGTAAATGATATAAGTTATTACAGTACTTTGAATGCATCATGTTTGACCAAAGTGTTTTATTTTCCCTAAAGTTAAACCAGAGTTTAAATGAAAAAGCAGTTTGTAAGTCTCTTATGCTTCTGATATTTAATCCATTTTCTTTATATGGCTTACACACTTTATCCCAAGTAGACCATACTATATGTTTATCAGTTTCACTAGACCCCCACAAAAACTTATTAAGAAGCTTCTCAATCCTAGATATAGTTTTTAAAGGTAACTTAATAGATTGCAAATAATATATAGGGTATGACATAAGAACATAATTTATTAAGGTCATTTTGCCTCCGAATGATAGCTTTTTAGAGTTCCAATCTAAAATTTTAGCTCTTATCTTATCTATTAACTTCTCAAAATGAATTGAATGGTTATTTGTGTGAATTCGAATACCTAAATAAGTAAAAGGACGATCAGAATGTTTAAAGCCTAAAATACTTTCTAAAGAAGTTATTCTTGATCTATTCATTCTTAAAGGAGTTATGAAAGTAGTCTTTTGTGTATTTACTTGTTGACCAGAAAGGGCTTGATAAGATTCTAAAAACTCAATTAACTTTTTTATATTTGTTTGAGAACCATTAACAAATAGAATAATGTCATCAACATAAGCCAAGCAGTTAATTCTCACTAAACTTTTCATGTTATAGGCCATAGAGCTATGTTGATCTATTAAGTTATTAACACCCATAATTAAAAATTCCTCTGCTATAATAAAGAGATAAGGAGACATAGGGTCTCCCTGCCTAAGTCCATTAACAGATTTAAAGAAACTGTAAGCATTCCCATTAACTAGAACTGAGTACCAAACATTTTCTATGCTTTTCTTAATCAACCTAATAACTCTATCACTAAACCCAAATGACAACAATACATCATAAATGAAGTTAAACTCTAAGTTATCAAATGCTTTAGATATATCCAAGTTTATAATTACATTATCTCCTCTAACTTTCCTATTCAGATCTTTAACTAACTCCTGAGTTATTAATATATTCTCTTGAATGAGCCTATATTCTACGTATGCTCCCTGCTCCTTAAATATTATTAAAGGCAGTAGCTTAGCTATTCTAAGGTTTATAAGTTTTGAAATTATAATATTCAGCACAGAACACAAACTTATAGGTCTAAAATGCATCCAAGTTTTAGGTGATTTGTTTTTAGGTATTAAACATATTAATGTAGCAAACAAACCTTTAGGTAATGTGACATCTGAGAAGTAATCTATAACAGCATTTAAAAGATCATTTTTTATAATAGACCAACAAGAAACATAAAATCTGGAGTTGAATCCATCAACTCCAGAAGCACTGTCAGGGTTCAAACTTTTAATAACAGCATGTAATTCATCTAAAGTAAGAAATACTAATATACTATCATTATCAACAGACGATATCAGTTTAGGAATAACACTTCTAACTGAAGAAAAGTCTTTTTAAGATTGAGTTTTATTTAACAAGTTAAAGAAGTATTTCACAGTAGAATCTCCTATCAAACTATCATCTTCAATCCAACTATTATTTTCCTGAATTCCTTTTATAATATTTTTAGATCTTCTTTTCTTTACATAATTATGAAACATTGCAGTGTTATTATCACCATTTGTGATCCAATTAGAATAACTTTTCTGTTTCCAATAGTCTTCTTCTCTCTCAAGCAATATGGAATATGTAATATTTAATCTATTTAACTTAATTTGGTTTTCAGAACAATCATTTTCTATTAATCTTAACTCAGCAATTTTTATATCTTCTTCTACTTTACTTAAAAGATAAAAAATGTTTCCAAAAGTTTCTTTATTCCATATTTTTAAGTGTTCCTTAAGCCTTTTAAGTTTTGACCAAAAGATAAACATGTTTGAAGAATCACAGATTGTCTTAGACCAGTTATCATTCACAGTTTTTAAGAAATTTTCATGCTTTAACCACATATTCTGAAATCTAAAAGATGGTTTTTTATATGTTGAATTATTAGTTACTGAGATTAACAATGGAGAATGATCAGAATATGTTCTAGCCAAATGATTTACCTTTGTTATGTTAAAAATTTCTCTCCATTTATCATTTTGCAATGTTCTATCAAGCCTTTTCCACTTATGATTATTTGTCCAGGTAAAGTTTGATCCAATGTAACCAGGGTCTTCTAATTTACAGTCTATAATCATATGGTTAAATTCATCTATACCTCTAGTGCAAAAAGAACTACAGGCCAATTGTTCACTTTCATTGGAGATAGTGTTAAAGTCTCCTACAACAAGCCAGGGTAAACTAGTGACTGAAATATTTCTTAACTGATCCCATAATAACATTCTATGAGCCCTATTACATTTTGCATAAACTATAGTAATTAAAACTACTGATTTAGATGAAGAATGACTTACTATAGTGCTTAAAAGTTGATCAGAATTATCCAAAACATCAATTTCATAACCATTTTTCCAGAACAACCATATTTTATTATTAATATTTGCCAATTGTGAATTAAAACCCAGTTTTAGACAGATTGAATCAATATTCTTTGCTGATATCATAGGCTCTTGAAGAGCTATGATATCAACAACAAATTTTTTAATCATATTCTTTATTCTTCTTATCGTTTTACAGTTACCAATTCCCCTTACATTCCAATTAAGTAATACAGTCATTTAAAAGTTTTATAAGTGGATCCTATGGACCTTTTAAAATTCCTTGTTCTAGATATTGCTTTATTTCTTGCAGATCTTCTCACATTAACATTAAATGACTCTATTATAAGTTTCCTTTGCTTAGGTGAATTAGGTTCACTTATACTAGACCTTACTAAGGGAATCTGTTCTGTTTCTACTACCTCTTCTAAATCTTCTAACTCATCATTAGATAATGCATTAAATGGATTACTTAATTTTATATTTTCAAGTTCATTAATTAAATCTTCATTAGTAATTTCTACAGAGTCTTCTAATTGATTAAAGATTTTAATATTATTCTTCTGAGGCTCTAAAGACACACTAGATATATCCATATTTGTATTTTCCTTTGATTCTTTCAAAGACACACTATCTATCTCTGCTACATTAAGATTCTGTGTTGTATTCATGTTGGTTGTATCATTATTAGCTATTTCAACTGACTCCATTACATTTACTTCTGTTTCTTTTAATTGTTGCCTCTCAGTTTGATTATTTTCTATTCCATTTTCATCCATTTTATCTTCTGTTAAAATCTTATCCTCATCAGCTGTTTGACCTTGTTTTTTAATTTCAGAATTCTTAGTAGTTTCCTCAATATTTATGACCTCTGTTTCAGTATGTTTATCATTATCAGTTCCTGTGACTTTAGGTATCCAGACTTCTTTTAAGGGTAGGTTTGATACATTTTTATTATCTTTATTACTTCTATTTTTGTTCACATTTTGTTCTATTTCATCTTTTTTACACAGACTTTCTTTATGTCCTATATGCTTACAAGATTTACAGTAAAAAGGTTTTTTCAAATAAACAATATCTTGCCAAAAACCATCCTCTTCCCCAAAGCATATCCAAATGCTTTGAGGAAGAGGCTTAGAAACATCGAACATAACCCAAGCTTTACAGTAGTTATACATAGCAATATTATTCCTAGGGATCCATACAGCTAAAGGCAAACCTATTGATTTAGCAATTTGATTAACATAATCAGAATTATATAATATTTCAGGTAATTTTGGAAGAGAAATCCAAAGTGGAGTCACATGCGACTCCTTTTTAGGGTGAAAGTCAGGAGACCACTTAAGAATTCTAAAGGACAGACTTCCTATCGATCTAAATAGGTTTGGTCCAGAACGTTTTTACATCTTCTAATTGAACAAATTCAATGAAATAGTGCCTATAATCCCATCTAGATATGCTGAAAGAACCTACAAATCTAAATGCATCAATGTACGCTTTGAACTCGCTGAGAGTAAGACTCCCAAACGAGAACTTCGCGATTAAAGTATGTTTAGAGATATTAGTCAGAGAAGACTTATCTGAAAGTCGAAAATGAATCGACTTGTAGTCCTCATGCTCCTCATGCACGACTCCTTCATGAATGAACTCCTTGCTTCTTCCTCCAAGCGCTTCAGCAAACGACTTCTTTCCTTCAGATTCGAATGTATGATTCATTCTCATTGTCGGAATAGCAGCGCCTTTCAAGAGGGAAAAGTCTTCTTGAACCACATTCTTGCTCATCTTTCCTCAGATCCAAATCTTGAGTGATTTCGGATCGAGAACCAGCTGAGCAAGAAACCGTGACAGATCAGCTTCTCAGGAACACGCTTTTTGAACAACGAACCAGCAACAGATCCAGATCTTGGGGATTTCAGATTGCAAAACAGCTTCTCATCAAGAGGCTGAGAAGTTACAATCGACAACCAGCTTCAGGAGATCAGCTTTGTGTTTTATTTTGATGATAAAGTCTTAGAGAAATCGGCTTGAGGAGATCGGTTTTTCGTTTTAGAAGAGAAAGAGAAGGAACAAGAGAGAGAGAGATCTGAATGAGTGGAGGGTAGACGATAGCAGTCCTCGAGAAGAGGAAACGATTAAGCTAGGGATTCACTACTTCATGGGCTTTCTTGAAAACCCGGTAACGATTCTTGGAGCGAACCCATCATCAACCCCAATTTAGAAAGTAAATTAAGGACAAAAAAGTAAAAGCAAAAATAAATTAAGGACAAAAAAGTAAAAGCAAGTGTTGAGTATTTTTTTTAATAATTATAAATGGAAGAAATAATAAATCTTATGGAGGAAATAGCTTCGCCCTATTTGGGGAACTATTGTATAAATGAATTTTACTTTTTAATTGGGAGAGAAAAAGAAACATTTTTGGGGAACTGTGTGCATATTTGATTAGGGGTGCAAACGGTGGAGCCGTCAGAACCGTTTAAAAATTTCTATCGGGTTGCAGGTATGTCGGTTTGCAGTTTTGCCGGGTTAGCTTATGCAGGTTTGCCGGGTTGCGGGTATAACGGGCCAGGTTCGTAGGTTACCCAGTAGAAGACTCATTTACGCACCGTTTATCAAAGTATTTTATAATATTATTTAAAATTAATTTGTAAGTGTTAATTGAGTCTAATTTCAATAATTGAGATATGTACAATATAAACGAGTTAATTATGCTATTTATTATATTTTAATTTAAATAATATATAATTTTAATCCAAATTCTATAATCAAGGTAATTATATCCTAAAAAATATAATTGTAATATGATTTTAATAAGCTTGATTATATTTATATATTTAAGATATTTTATTTAATATTAGGTAGATATTAAATAATATATATATATATATATATATATATATATATATATATATATATATATATATATATCTAATTGTATTTTGATTATAAATTTCAATATTATTAAAAAATATTTTTACGATAATAAAATTAATAATTTGATTGTCTTAAAAAATGTATGGTAAACAATATATTTGTAATATGATTTAGATATTGTTTGATTATATTTAGATATTAAAGATATTTTATTTAATATTAGGTACATATTAAATAATAATACATATTAGACATATAATTGTATTCTAATTTTAAATTATTAGGTAGTTCTTTAGATCTCTCAAGCTTGAAGTGTATATGTTTAGATGATTTAAATAGTTTATTATATTTTCGAACTATTCAAAATTTGAAGTATAAATTTAACGTTTTTAGAATTGTATAATTATATGCATAAACATAAATTACTTGTAAATAACAAAATAAAAATTGAAATTGAAAGAGATTTAAATAACATCTAATATAAAATAGAAGCAAAACAAACAATTCATTACTAATAAAAACCAAACAAGTAACATAGTTGTTCAATCAAATAAAAAAGAAAAACATTACAAAGAAAATTCTTAATACAATCAATTGTAAAAAACTAAGGAGGTTCATTGTTGTTGTTAGGTGGTGGACCTTGCAAATACATATTCTCCATCATCTGTCGCATATACTCCGATTGTTTGGCTTGAGAGTTTGCAAATCGCTCATTCCATTGATCTTGTCTATCATGCCACTGGTTGTATTCACCATGTCACTACTGCAGGTGACCAAGCTGATCATTCACTCCTCCCTGCCACTACTGTATCTGGCTAAGTTGTTCATTTACCCCCCCCCCCCCTTGCCACTGCTGAAATTGATCCTGTCACTCAGTATATTGAGAATGCCACTCCGTATGTTGAGTATGCGCCCAATGGATATAATCCATCTGCTGCTCATGCGAATGCTCAACAAATTCGCGGTCGAAACGTCTTTCTTGTCGCGGTAGTCCAGAATAACCACCATGAGTAGTTGGATCGAAAGACGGCTGAATTTGTTGCTCAGAATGTGGATTTGGCGGGTTTGTAAGATTGTTCGCAGCCCATATATCATTCAACGCGGGCCTATGGTGACGTCATGCCTGCCATTTTGATATCAACTCTCCATCCCAACTGTATATCTCTTGCAATTTCAAAGAGTTTCTACCTATAACACTAGTTGGCCTAATCTTCATCGGAGTGTACATACTCACATCAACTCCTTTCGAAACAAGCAAATGACTCACTATCATCCCATAAGGTAGTTTATCCATCCCAGACCTCATAGCCATATTTCGAATCATCAAACTAGGTAAATTAATTCTTCCCTCATTTCGCACGATAAAAGCACTTAAAAATGTTTGAATATATGAAAGTTGCGAATCATTGTTACTAGGGGGAAGAAATAAACTATTTACCAATTTCAAAGCTAATTTCCCATTAGCATCCAAATTACTTCTTATGGCTCGAAATTTACCGTTAATTTTTAGAGCCTCCAAACCAAAATTGAGAAGCTCTACTGCTTCTTTGTAGGACAAAGGCCAATCAGAAGCCCAACCCGAACGATGATAAGTGATGGAAGGTAATTTTTGACCGGTATATGTATCATGGGTTGGAACAAAAAACAGTTCTTCAAAATCAGTTTCAAAAAAACTATATACATCACCATCAATTAAACAACTCATTCCTACACCTCTACCATCTGGATCATTCTCAATTAAACGTGCGATGTCATAAAACTTGAGTACTAATTCGATATACCATTCACAATTGAATCTAGCGATGGTCATCCAACCTAGGCCATTATTAGGTTCAAGAAGTCTGATTTTTTTTGCATACCTTCAACTTGGATCAGTTCATCGTAATCTAGACACATACCCGCCGAAATTTTGGTTACGCCTCGTGGTGCTAGCGAATTACGGACGCGAACCTCCCATTCGCCGTGATGTTCGTAAGTCGCGCTATCCGATTCCTCCACCTCTTCATACCCTGAATCTATTTCGACATTCGTTCTTGGTATCGGGGATGATGAATCATCTCTTCCACTCTTTCGGGCTTGTTTTGATTTTCTCAAAAACATTTTACTAAACCTGTAGACAAAAATTGTATTTGAAAATTATAAAGAAAATTTAGAGAGATAAATTTATGTAACTAGAGAGAGATTGATGGTGGTGTGAAGAATTGTAGGGTGTAAGGGCTGTATTTATAGCCTTTTTGTTTTGGAAATAACCGTTGGATGACGTCATTCATGCGGGCCATCCGAACAATAGTCCGGATGGTCCGCATGGACCTAACATGTAATAGCTAGTTTGTTAAACTAGTCGTTGATTTGTTCGGGGCATCCGGATGATTCTCCAGATGCCCCGAATTTTCACTCCTGGCCTCCAAAAAGTTCGTCTGGATGCTCCGTAAAAATGGTATGGATGGCCCGGATAATATTTTTTTCCGAATTTTTGAATTTTTTAATAGGTCTCCCCTATAAATAGAGGAGACCCCAAATCCAAACTCACAAACTCTCTAAATCCACTCTACATCTCTCTAAATCTCTCTACTTGTTCTAGATATTCTATAAAACTCGAATTTCTTATTGTACATATAGTAGTTCTACTTTCGAAATTGTTCGATTTTTTTCTGCAAATTGTTTCTATTTGATAGAAACACTTAAATAACGTTGGGATAACATTATAATAGTTCAATTAAGAGCTTCATATAATTTATCAAGTTATTTACTTGTCGTAGTTATTTAAATTACTTCTTTTAATTCTAATTTTATTAGTTGTTATTAGTTGGTATTAGTCTAAATTTAGTTTTTATTATTTGCGATATTAATTAGTTTCGATTAGTATTTTATTGCATATTTAAAAAAACGTTGTTTTAAGTTTTAAAATGGCTTCAAAATGTAGAAATACTCATGCTCACCCACCCGCTAATGTGGATCTCAATACCGATGATGATTTTCCTAGAGACTCCCCCACAAAAGTGGTGGTGGAAGTACTAGTGGTGGATCAAGATCTCGTAAGAAAACATCTTGGATTTGGAAACACTTTAGTGTATCAGAGGATGGTTTATCTAGTATTTGTAAAGAGTATAATAAAAGTTATCGTCACGTAAGAGGAAATAGAAATATGGGCACTAGCATTATGGTAACATTTAAAAAAACATGAACTATATGATCCTACAAAACCTAACCCAAATAATGTTTGCATAAACCCTCAAACAGGTCTTCTTTTTTAGTTTAACCACGATACATATAGGGAAGAAACAAAGATTTATGCAATTGGTAGTTTACAACCATTTACTTATGCAGATACTTGGACATACGAAAATTGGATGCAAGCTGGGGTAAACCCACAAGCAAAACGCATTCCACGTAGCTCTTTGCGATCGCTAGCATTTAAATATATTTTAAAAAGAAAAAAAGACATTATTCAAACTATACTAACTTTGCCATGGAATGTTTCGATTACTAGTGACATAGCTACTTTTACTGATTTTGATATGTTATGTGTTACCCTTCATTGGATGAATCCCGAATGGGTACTCCAAATGAGAATTATATGGTTTGAATCTATTGGTCAGCATAACACACAATTAATTAGGGATAGTATGGTTGAATGCATGAATATTTATGACATTAAAAATAAGATTACGTCTATTTCGTTCGATAATGCATCTGCTAATTTGAATGCTATAAAATTGCTTAGACAAGATTGCACTCCCATTTTTCCTAAATTGTTTCACACCAGATGTTTATGCCATGTACTTCAATTAGTTGCGAAAGATGGAATAAGGAGGGTTTTGGAAGATTATATTTCTCCTATTAAAAATGGGATCCTATTTTTTACGACATCCACTGCTAAAAAAATAGCTTTTAAAACACTTGTTATTGAAAATAAGAAACAATATAAGAAGAGATTATGACGCTTTATAATGCATCGTATCCTCATGCTCATGTTTGCACATGCTTATGTTTTTAAAGAAGAGATTATGACGCTTTATAATGCATCTTATCCTCATACAGTTATTGAAAATCAACATTGGACATATTGTCCACACATGTAAAGATTTTTAAAACTTTTTAAAGAAAACACTCTAACCTTTTCTTCACAAAATCAACCTAATGCTCATTTGGCCCTTTTCACGATTACTCATCTTGCCATGCATATGAATGAATTTGGATCAAATTTTGTATGCGTAGACATGGTGCCCCATATGGAATTAAAGTTCACAAAGTATTTTCATCAAATCCCTATGATTTATTCAATTGCTTGCATTTTGGATCCTTTTTCACGAAAAGATCAATTTGAATGGCTAGTTAGATGCTTTTATTGATCCGTGTAGTTTTCTGAAAGTAGTCCACTGGAAGATCCAGTTGATCCTGAAGGGTATATTGTCAGCGTATATAAATATATGCATAATATGTATGATAAGTATGTTGAAAGATATAGATTAAATACAACTACAAATGTAAGGAGTAGTAACAATAGGGGTAGAGGGAGATTTTATACTAACTATGTTCAAATGGCAATGTTACGAAGCAATGAATTTACAGAAACCCCTCAATCTGATAATGAGCTGTCTAGATATTTGAGCATTAGGTTTGATTTTACGAATTTTCCCGACCGTGGTATTGAAGATATCATAAGATGGCGGGGTACAAAAACTGAAGAGTATTATATTCTTTGCAGGTTTGTTAAAGAGATTTATGCAATACCTATGTCTATAGTTGTAAGTGAGTGTGCTTTCAGTCAAAAGAGGTTGCAATACAAGACTAAGAGAACAAGATTGACGGGAAAAGCAATTGGAGTGCTTGTGGCAGTCAAATATTAGACCGCGGCATATAAAAGGATGCAAAACAGAGAGTTTAGAGACGAAGTGAATGTAGACGACATCTTCGAAGATTATCAGGATGATTATGAAGATACACTTGAACAAGAAATTATAGAAGAAAACGAAGCTGAAGGTGAATCAAGTGAGGACGAAGATTTTACTTACGAAGAAGACCTTGAAGAAAATGAATGATGTTTGTGATAGTTTTTCACTATTTTATATTTTAATTTGAAAACATTTGTACAACTCCTGGCCCATAAGAGTATAAACTGTGAACGGTTAAATAAACCAAAAAAAAACTATTTACCTTTTATTATAATAACAACAATTGTATTATGAAATCCTCATAAGATCTAATTTTGTTTTAAAAAATAATAACAAACACTTCTAATATTTATAACCAAATCACAATAGTAATCAAAATGTAATATTAAAATTATAACCATAAATTTGTAATATTTTAACATGATAAGATATAATTTTGGTTTATAACATAATATCAGCACTACTAATATTTAAAACGAAAACATAATAATAATATTCAAAATGTAATAATAACATAAGTAATATTTAAAATTTTGGTTTATATAATAATTACAACACTTAAAATATTAATAACCAAAAAAAATTAATATTAACCAAAATGTAATAATAATTTTATAATCATATACATTATCTCAATATTTTTTAAATATAACTTAAGATATGATTAACATAAAGCAAGTTCATAAAGGGATTTTTCAAAAAAGAACATGAATTTTTCAACTTTAGAGTCCATAAATCCCCAATTAAGTAGGACATCCGTGAGTTTAGAGAACCAAGCTCATGGAGCTTGTGTATAAAGGGATTTTTGCAGCCTACAAAACATGATGAGGTCTCAGGGGATCCTCAAAGCCTTGGGTATATATATATATATATATATATATATATATATATATATATATATATATATATATATATATATATATATAACCTTCTGTAAATTTCTGTTTAAGAAGCATTGTTTATATCTAACTAACGTATACCTCAGTTTTTGGATATAACAATACTCTGAACAAGTTTGAAGGTAGATGACGTGATCACATAACAAAAAGTTTCACCAAAATAAATTATAGGGGATTGGTGAATTCCTTTGGAAACTAACCTTTCCTTGTAACTTTGTAAAGATCCATCCACTCCATACTTTAGCCTACCCACTTGTTTCTTACAACATTCATGCTAGAAAGGCATGAAGTCAAAGACCAAGTAAAATTAGATTTTAAAGCTTGAACTTCATCAGGCATTTTCTTAGTCCAGTTGGTATTTGACATAACGTATTTAAAACTTGTTGGCTCCTTAGGTGATTCCAAATTTGTGTCAATCAAACCGCTATAGGTGTGTTTGGGTTTTGAGATACTAACCTTGGACCTCGTACTTACAGGATGTTTATTTGTGATAAGAGGCAGGGCTATGTCATATGGTAAGATATGAATAGAAGGGAAGATTTATTTAAAGTAGGCTTAATAGGAAAAACATGATCAATGTGAAGTTTACGATTAAAGCCTGTAACTTGTGTAGAAATTAGCATATTTTATGGCTTGGAATCTTCTGTCTATGGACATATGTGTGAGTTGTATTGAATTATTGACGACTTTTGAGTTGTGTTTGACAGATCTGGATTGATATGCAGAATTGAGGGGACATGGTATTTGGCTGAAATATGATGTTGAGTTGAAGAACAAGCTACATATAAGATTCTGCTTTCAGTTGGAGCAAGATTTATAGATCTACACTGCATTGTATTAGTTGTATAATCAATGAAACTAGGAAACTTAAAAAATTGTTAACCAGTTTGAGTAAGATATAAAGACTAAAGACTCATGTTTAGTTGTGTTGAAAAATATTCGAGCACAAGGGAACTCTTCTTCATTAAATATAACATATATTGATATAACGAGTTTTCTTATGGGGGTAACACATTTATACCCTCTATGTGTGGCAAAATAACACAAGAACACAAATTTAAGAGAGTGAAAAATTAATTTATGATTCTGATAGGATCTGATGTAAGGGTAGCAAGATAATCCAAAGACTTTAAAAATGAAATAGTAAGGTTTTCTAAAATATAAGTGGGTAGTCTATTGATGAGATAGGTTTGCAGTGCTAAAAGCCTTTGACCAATGAGAGAAGGGTAATTGAGACTGAGCCAAGAGGGTAAGGTTAGTCTCAACAATGTGTCGATGCTTCAATTCTGTCCTACCATTCTAGGCAGATATATAGGTAGTAGACATTCTTAACTCACTGCCATAACTCTTAGTAAAAGGTTTTATATTCTCCAATTCCATTAGTTTGCAAAACTTTAATTTGTCTCTTAAATTATTTTTCAACTAGCTTATTAAACTCTAGGAAATTATATAGAGCTTCACTCTTTTGTTTAAGATGATACACTCAAGAAAACCTGCTACAATAATGTAATATTTGAAACCATTTATGGTTTTAATAAGGGTTGGTCCATATAAATCAGAGTTGACAAGGTCTAAAAAATTTAAGGAATGAGAAAAAAATGTCATATATGAGATTTTCCTACTAGACAAAAGTCACAAAAGGAAAGTTTCTTTTGGTTAAAGTAAATATTACACGAATTCAGAACATTAGACGACACAATAGAAGAAGGATGTGTCATTTTTGAGGAAAAGTATACCTAAAGTTAGAACATAAAGCTAAATATGAACTTAAAGCTTTAGAAGACTCATCAACAACCTTGTCAATGCAGTACATACCCAGTCTTAGCCTTTCATGTTAGAAGAACCTTCAATGTTTCTAAATCATTCAGAAAACATATATTTGTTAGGAACTCAACATATACTTCATTTTGGGAAGTAAGCTTAGAATTGGACATTAGATTCTTAAAAATAGTAGGAACATTAAGAGCATTGTTTATGAATCATAGAGTTTCCAACATGTTTAATCAAACATTTATGTCCATACCTACTTGAACAAAAGCATTACATGAGTATTTTACCGTTTGGTTTAAGAGACTAAGATTATGAGTTACATGATTAATTGCACCTAAGTATGCATACCATCCACTCTTATTTCTTGATTCTTATTTCACAAGATGTGCATCTAGATTCGACATATGTTGCTGATTGTCTGTAGGTAACTGGCCAAGGCATTGGGATCATCACGCAAGTAGCATGTTGGAGCATCATGGCCATGCTTTCCATATAGTTGGCAAATTGGCTTGTTTGGAGAATATCTGCTTCCTCTACCCCTGTAAGTGTGGCTCTCTCTTTCTATATAGTTGTTGTTGTTTGATCTGCCTTTGTAGCTTCTCTCTTACTATCTTAAATATGCCTTATTTTCCTTAGATCCTTGAGTATTTTTTAACTGTTGTTTGTCAACCTTGTTGTTGTTGTTATTTGTGGAGGCTATATTTAGGTTAGCTGCAACTTCGTTTATATTTGAGAGAAGATTAAAGACTAACCTAAATTAGATCTTCCTTATCAGCAAGACGCACTACAGTAGAAGTGTAGTCTAAATTCAAATGAGACAACATATGTGAGATAAAATCAACCATAGAGACATGAAAGTTAATAATGCCCAATTTATCAGCAGTAGATCTCATTTTAGCTAGGTATTCACCCATGGTGGATGTACATTTCCTTGTTCTTTATAATTTTCATTTGAGAAAGTAGATCATGGATCTTGTTTGTGAGTTAAAAATCTCTACTACAATGTCCTAGATTATCTTAAAAAATTCATGCTCCAAGAGTTATGCTGCTATTTCAGGATAAAAATGGTGAACATTCATCCTAACAAGAGTTGATCCTTAGAATCTCACCCTTCATAGGCATAATTTTAACTAGAATGCCAATTGAGTCAGACAAAAACTAATGAAGACATGAAGTCTCTTCATAAATATGACAACGCAGTCTATTTTATTTAATAACATGGATGACCATAGCCTTCCATAACTAATAATTTGTCTTTACTAGCTTGATATTGTTGCTAGAGTTTCTTACTTACATAATTTGATTTATGTTATTTGGGAATGTTTGAGGTAATATGCAACCAGCAACCAGCAACTGCAATGTCTGAGGACTTTGAAGGGGAATTGGCGTTTGCTATTTGTGGCATTGATACTAAGTTAGGACTAAATAAGAAGAATAAGACTACAATGGATATTCAAAAAATTTCTTGTTGTATTTTAATCTTATAAAAAATAAAGCTACAATAGTGTACTCTCTGTATTGCATAACTAATCAAATACAGGTAGTGACTGTACAAGTTTGTTATATGGAATATTCTTTTTATTTGCTATACAGTCTTATCTATAAATTTATGATATCTAGTCACATTAATAACATTGCGACTTAGACTACTCAGTTCTTGTCTTGGGTTGTAGAGTGTTATGGGTCAAGGCTGTCATTAGTAACTACTTGAGTCCAAATTACGTGCAAAACCCCAATCACTTAGCTGTAGATTAAACTCTGCTTCAAACATATTTTACTTCCTCTAAGACTTCGAGACCAACTTCCTTCCTTTGATATTTTCTTGTTTTCTTTATTCTTCTTCACATTTCAAAAACTTTCTTTGTGAGTTTCTTCCTTTACTATACTATTATCTTATATTTAATATTATTAGATTATAGGCTGCATAACTAGATTTGTAGATTTTACAAGTCAGTACTAAATATATAGATTTTTCCAAGTCTAGGGACCCTCACCGGTAATTTTGAAGTCAAGGGACTAAATGAAATAAAACGGATAGTCCATGGACTATTCACTCATTTAAGCATACCTTCATAGCTACTCAAGATCAACAAACTAATAATGCTTGGTACCTAGCTAGTGGTGTTGCATACCATGTCACATGGAGTCCTAGCCTAATCATCCAGAAAGTTGAGTACTCTGGTAAGAAAACCATAACCGTGGGTAGTGTTGAGCAACTAAAAATCAAACATCTAGGCTATTCTAGTCTAAAATACCCTTTACCAAACCACTAATCCTAAATAATGTCTTATATATTCCTAGAATTAACAAAACCTAATGTTTTTCTATCAACTTACTATATCTAATCCTATTTATCTTTAATTTTACCATGATGTTTGTTCTGTTAAGGACAAGATCACATAGATATTGTTGCTTACAGGGAGAGCTACAGGGTCTATACAAGCTGGAGGGTGCTGTTAGTTCTAACTTGTCTAACTAAAATGGTCCACGTTTTACTCTTATAGTCTTTCAAGTGTCTGCTTTTCCTAAGGATAACTTTGTTCTATCCATTAGTTTACTTTCCCTAAGATAAGGATGCATAAGAGACTATGACGCCCTTCAAGTAAACTTTTATATATAATTCTAAATCATCATTACTTACCTTATCAATAAAGCAATAAAAGCTTTTATGACTCAAGTCAGTTGAGCAAGTCTCATTTTCTACCTTACACTAGGTTTCATAATCAGTCAAAAAATATATTAGATCAAATAAACTCTGGCTTATGAGGGGATTTCTCCAGTATTGTCCAAAATATATTTAAATTTTACATATTATTTGTGGATGATGGTACCAGGTGTACCTGGTTATATCCTCTAAAACACAAAGATGAAGCTTTGAATGATTTTATTAACTTTAAAACCTTTATTGAAAATAAATTTGATAGAAAATAAAATCCTTCCAATCTGATAGGGGTGGTGAGTTCAGGTTTTTTTTTCTCTAATTGTAAAAAAGTATGGGATACTACTCATAACTTCATGTCCCCACACCTCTTCCCAAAATGCCAGAGCTGAGAGACATCTCTCACACTCCTAGCTCATTCCAATGTTCCCTACTGTTTACGGCCTGAAGCTTTGATAACAGATGCTTATTTGATAAATAGGATAGGATCACTACAATTGTACTAAAGGACCTATCACCTTTTGAAAAGTTATTTAAGTGTAAACTTAACCATTATTTTTTAAACACGTTTGGTTTTTCATGTTTTCCATGTTTGAGGCCTTATCAACCTCACAAGTTTCAGTTTCACTCTACCAAATGCATCTTCCTGGGTTATAGTAGCACTCACAAGAGATACAAGTGTCTAAGCTCTACAGTGAGGCTCTATGTGTCTAGGAATGTTGTTTTTAATGAACTAAAGTCTCATCGTTTTAAACATTCCATAAACACTAAAGTAAGTGAGTCAACTAATATTTATATTTGGTTACTTATACTTCATGGACAATTAGCAACTAACAACACCTCTCCTTCTAGTATACCTAGTTATCTTCTTGAACAATCACTATCACATATGGAAAATGTTCAAGCATAGTTGACAAGTTAAACATATATTACAACACAAAAAAACCTTTTCAATTATACCACACATCACGTTCTCAAGATATGTCAACAAATCAATATATATACATAGAAACATAGTTGCCAACCTATTCAGTTTTAAATTTACCTAAAAAATATCATTCACACATTTAAAATTCTTAGTATTCACCTTCACACACAATACATTTCAATGAACAGTCAACATAAAATAATGACCATACTGCACAAACAAATGACTGTAAATAGTCAACTGCCTAAATAATAGTTCGACATCCTCCAGAAGCCAGTGCCAGTGGGCCAACTAAGTCAAGCCCTCATCTTTCGAAAAATACTGCTTCAGATATAGTCTCAATGGGAACTACTGGAACATGAATTGCATTTCTGAATCTTTGGCATGGATCACATCTCTTGATTAATTCTTTAGCATACATCATTAAAAATGGCCAATAATATCCTGCCAACAAAACCTTTATAAAAAACTATTATTAACCACAATGGGCAGAATCTTCCTCATTATGTAATTCAGACAGGATTACTTGGGACTCATCGGACCCAAGTCAATGTAGTAGAGGTTTCCTAAAATATTTATTGTAAAGAACTTCCTCCAAAACCAAAAATTCATGCGCTTTAAAGTTTAACTTATTGGCTAAGCTTTTATTTTCGGGAAGAATAACCTTAGTAATAAAATCTTTGATTTCATACCTTCAATCCTGGTTTACTATGGTAGACACCTGACAACTTTCTTTAGCTCCAAGTTTCATTTAAAGAGTTTTTGTTATCGAAGAATATTCTTGTGCCAAAATTCATGGGTAAGCTTTAACAAATTCGATAGTAGGCAATGAATGAGCCATCGAATTTCCAGACCTGGGTACATGCTCATACTTTACATTTCAGAAGTAAGCATATTTTCCTTTTAACACTTGCATATATTCTAGTAACTGCTCCTTCCTTGTTTCAGACAATCCATGAACCTGATGTATCAACAAATGTTAATCACTTACCAATCAGAGTCTCTTTGATCCATGTATATGAGAAAGCCTTTAGGCCAGCGGTTGTTGATTTTAGTTTTATTATTAGATGCTTTGAAACCAAAGCGGATGGCTTGGTACATCGATTTCCCAAATAGGGGAATTAAACAAATTCCTATCCCATATTCCAACATACTGGATCCCCCATCTATCTGAACCACCCATTCTTTCTCTGGTTTAATGATAGAGGTTTCCACATAAGGCCAATATGAATGAAATTCAACCAAGAAGGATGCCAGAACTTGTGCCTTGATTTTTGTTTGAGGAGAAAAAATAATATAATAATTTCCCCATTCGACAGATCACTTCGTCACTCAAACCGATATATCTAGATTTTGCAGCATACTTTTCAATGGACTAGAAGTTCGAACCAAGATAGAATGCACTTGAAAATAGGGCCTAATTTTTATGGTTGCTATTACCAAAGATATGGCTAACTTTTCCAACTTTAGATATATTTTCTCCGTATTTAGCAAAGTCTTACTAATGTAATACGCCGGACGAGGGTAATTGTCGACCTCCCGAACTAATACTGCACTTACAATGGGATCTGAAACAGCCAAATACACATAAAGTTTTTTTCATTCTAGTTTAAACAAATTTTTAGGACAAGAAAAATGTTTCTTTATTTCAATTAATTCTATATTAAAATTCGGAGACCAATTAAATTATTTTGCATTTTTTAACACTTTAAAGAACTGCGCACATTTATCTGACAATATTGATACAAATTGATTCAAGGCTTCCAATATTCCATTTAACACAAACTTCTTTTGTGGATCTATAAGGGTCCATGGTTAGTAACACATCTAACTATACTAGATTTGCTTGAATTTCTTTTTCATTGATGATATAGCCTAAAAAATTTCTGGATCGCACACCAAAAGTACAATTCTTTGGATTCAACTTTAAATTAATGGATTCTAAGTTTGAGAAATTTTCTTTGAGATCAGACATATGGCCTTCCTCTTTTATATTTTTCACCATCATGTCATAAATATATACCTCTACATTTCTATCGATCTGGTTGGCAAATGCCTTGTTTACTAAACACTTATAAGTATCCTCAGTATTCTTTAAACCAAAAGGCATTACCTTATAATAATGTATCCCCCGGTCGGTAATAAATGTAGTATGATCTTGATCCTTCAGATCCATTTGGATATGGTTGGAGCAAACAAAAGCATATATACAAGATTATAATCTATTTCAAGAGGTGAAATTTACCAATTGGTCTATTTGAGGCACCTGAAATGGATCTGTAGGGAAAGCTCGATTGGGATCGATAAAATCAATACACATACGTCATTGGCCACTTTTCTTTTTTTACCGTCATCGGGGTTGCAGTCCATAACGGGTATTGAGATTCCAAAATATGGCATACTTTTGTTAGTCAATCTACTTCTTTACAAATTACTTCGGAATTTTCTTTAAAAAATGTCATACTTATTTGAATTAGATGGCCTACATCTGATCGTACTGACAATTTGTGACATATAACACTGGTTGGCACACCTGTTATATCTTCACTATACTATGAAAACACATGTAAATACTTGGACAAAAAAAAATAATAACTCTTCTTTTAACTTTATCGATAACTTAGACCCAAGTCTAACATTTTCCCCCTCGTCCAAATTATGAATTTCTATCTCTTCAATGGGAATAAATGCACTATAAGTCTCTATTGGATCATCTATATGGTTATAATTCAAAGAGGCCTATATTAATTGATATTCTTGTTTAGAAACTATAGAGTTGAGAGATTTTGGAGCAAGGGTGGTAACGTAGCAATCTCTAGCTACCTTTTGACTACTTCGAACTCTCCGACTTGTCCTCCAACAACATATTTTAAGCATTAATGAACAGTTGAAGCAACATCATGCATCCTTGAAAGCCAAGACATACCAAAATAGCATTATAAGGAGTCAGACAATTTACCACCACAAACAACACTCTTATTGTTTTCTTGAACGCTCCATTGCCTATAATTATCTCCTCTTTGAACTCTCTAATTATATCTGCAGAGTTTTCCGTAAACCCTAATATGGTTCGATTCAAATGTTGAATAACAGCTGGGTTCTTCAATTGCTTGTAAGCAGTAAAAAATAAAATGTTGGCTTAGCTTCCCGTATCGATCAAAATTCTTCGCACTTCTATTCATTCGATAGATACCCCTATTACCACAACATATTAAGGCAACCCAATAATATGTTTTAGATTATCTTCATAAAAAAACTATAAACGGTGTGGGGTATTGATTTAAATGAGTTGATATCTTTCCTTTCAACTGATCATTTAAACTGTCCACATACCTCTTTCTGAAATAGCTCGAAGGCGTTGCCATCGTATCTCCTCCGAATATTGTTAATGACTCAAAGAATTGACATAACTTAGAAACCTTTCCATTGCATTCACTTATCATATTCACACAACCTTGGTCCGAATCTGGATCCAAATATTCTGAATCCACATCAAACTGTTCCATAATTATCATAACGTGTTATACTTTATGAGCTTTGATAGTTCACCTTCAAACAACATGCCAAACTGATTGCTCTTTGCCAATGTTAGGCCCAGTTTTATGCACTACTTGTGCCTTGACAAAAGTCGTTAATTTCCCATTATCAATCAACATCTGATTTTTTTCAAGGTTATACAATCTCTAGTGTTATGCCATGTATCCTTATGACATCTGTAAAAACGAGTATTTTGGTTTTTCTCTAGGAGTAGGACAATAAAGTCCTTCTGAATTGTACATGACCTTTAGCCCTATCGTAAATTATTTACATATTTTCAATCATCTCTACAAAATAGCTAGGTTGAACCCGTTGATTTCCTCTTGGTCTGGATTGTTGAGATTGATTTGATCTGGGCCGGCTAGAACCCTATACCAGACTCTCAAGGATGATTGTTGGAAGAAACCTGAGATTGACCACCAACATATGGCTGTGATGTGATTGCGAGAGGTTTATTATGTCGAGGTTGTCTTAACAGTTTAGTTTGTTTTACAATAATTTATTTTCCAACTTGGTTTAACAAACCATCCCAAGTATCTGCTTTTTTCTAGTAACCGTATCCATTAAATCTCCGGATAACAACCCTTATATGAGAGATGATATGGTCACCTTTTCGTAACAATCAACCAAACCATTTTTGGTATTTACAAATTGAAGGTATCTTTGACTAATTATGTATAGATATTTATAAATTTGGATAAGTTGGCAGACCGATTAGTTCGAACTATACTAGTTACACCCTTATCAATAGCCCTCCTAGTATTTATGAGAGTAACGAAAGAAGAATGGTCTAGTGTGGCCCAAAGTGATCTTGTTACTGACTGAAGCATTATTTGGTCTTTGCTGAGGCACTTATCGATTGTCTGCATCATCTTTTGTTTATTTCAAATCTTTTTTTAGCATTTTTATTGCCTATCTTTCTTGAATAATTCTTGATTTTTTATTTTTAATTGTTTTAAAAACTTCAACTTGTTATTAAAAATTGTTTAATGACTCATTTATTCATTGTTAAAGGTTATCTTGCCTTATGAAGTATTTATTTTTGCTTTAGATTTGTTTATTTTTATTCGACTGCATTTGTCTTTGCTTCAACTTTATTTCTTTATTTGGTTTGCTGAGCGTGTTCGCGTGGGTATTGCAGTAGCCATCCTAGCCTTTAATAAACGATGAAGGAAATAACATAATTTTTAAGGAATTTATCCTTTTATTTTTGTTTTGATTTGTAAGTATCAACTTTAGTGCTTCTCGAAGACTGAAGTTGTACGATACCTAATTATTTTACCTATATGTATTCGGTCAAAGAATTTTTTTGCTAAGTTTGGAGAATTATAAGTTTAAGGAAAGTATTTGTGTAGTAAATACATTGTGCAATTGTGCAGTACTATCACTTGTTTTTCTTTCCAAATAATTATACGATTGGAATAATTTTTTGTTTGAAGGAATTATTTCCCTCATTTTTTTTTTATTTTAGTACCATTAGTAACCCTCTTAGTTCTTTTTTAAGGCTAAAATTAAAGGCTAATATTTTTATTCTCTATGCATTTACCCGAAGCAATTTTTTCTTATTTTAGCCAACAATATGACTTTTTTTACTTAGTGCATTATGCAAACATAACATTTATTTTGCTTCCAAGTAATTATAAGTTTGGAATTGAAGGATCTCATTTTGTTTTACACTTGATAATACAAGCGGATTGAAATATTTTACACGTGACGCTAACGTGTTCACTTTTAGTGGCGATATCTCTATTCACCGCGATTGTGAACCTAGATCAGTTTTTGGTGACTTAAATGAAAACTAAAAGGTTTATTTGATAATGTGTTTGTATACATTACTATAAGAAAGTGAGATTTTCCAGAAATTTAAAGACTGATGTATCCCTACAAACATTCGTCTATGGTTTGCTAAGTAGGGGGACAACTCTTATTGACACTTACAGAAGGAAATGTTGTTGTTTATTCATTATCTTAATTACATGCTCTATTTTTCACTAGACACTAATATCGTTGATTTTTTTTCGTTTGAGCCAAATATTTCTAAGCCAATTAAGTCTCTAATTTTGGCTCATGTTTCTTCTGACTCTTATTTTATGAAGAAAGTTATTTGGACACTTATTTGATAAGTATTTATTGGCTGCTATTGAGTTTTTGGGTCGAGAGGGGAGTATTTTCTTTTATGTTGGTATTTATTCATCCACCCAGATCGTTAGCAATCTTTCCAAAGTCATAAAAGACTGGAAATATAGTTTCATCTATATTCAGGGAAATTAGGTCACCGAGGTTTAGAATTTCCATGACTCGATCAACCTTTCTTGGAATGTTAGTATATTGTCAGAGGCTATGCGTTGAAGATATGGTGCTATGATGAAACAAACAAGGAATTTTTCATTTTCTTCTTCTTCCATAATGGTTCCTAAACACTTTGTATTGGTCATATAATGGCCTAACGAGGATGCCAAAAGTAATTTTTATGTTGTTTTTTTCCCGAATGAAGAAAATCATGTCAAGTATTTTAAGAAAAAAGGTAATAGCCACCAATCAAAGGTGCGTACTTTAACAAAAATATCGTCCAATTCATCCAGTATTATTTCTAGAGTTCCTGGTGTGTTTGCTACTATTTCTGAAAAAATGAAGAAATGATTATATTCCTCTTAAGAGGTGTAAGCCCCTCAGGTATCACATGTTTTAAACTATATTCCTCCACTAAAATGGCATATATACCTTTATTTTTAAGTTATATATCTTTGCATTATTCAGTGAATAAGTTGAATATTGTTTTATGCTCATACTTCTTTTAGCTCGTCCATCAATCCCTATCTTGTCTCCTCTAATAGTTTTTTTATGGTTTTGGTTTTTCTTCCTCTTTTGAATGTGGTCTTACAATATTTGTATTCATGTCTGATGGTTTTGCATCATATGATGCTTTGGGCATAGGATTTGCAATGGCTAATAGTCGAAATTCAGATTTCTTCTTGCGTTATGGACACTACAAATACTAAGCAATTAAGCCTACTACGTAAATGATTTTTATTGTTGATAAAAAGGCTTATATCTTAGCTTCGTTGGAATCTAGTAGAGGAACCGTTATTGGGGTTTCCACATATTGAAATATTGATAAAAGTAAGCCTATAAGGCTCAGAAATACTTCGTTCAGTAAAAATGTTGAACATGAAATTAGTTTGAAGGAAGATGTTCACATATTTTGCGAATGTGTTGTTGACTACTAAACAATGATACCTGCTTGCTTGCTTTATCATGGCAGTTCTTCCTCTTTGTCTCAGGTTTTTCTTCCATTGGCATCAAATGGCAATATCATTCTACTAATGACTTGTTTCCATGTACTTCTTGTTATTTTGGTTTTTTTTGTCTGGTGATGTTTCTGCTTTCTCTTCTTCAATTTTTATGATTAATCAGAATCTTTGGGGTGGTTTCTAAGTTTGGTTCTTTTACGGGCCAAAGGCCTTTACATAATTATATTTCTATTAGAGCTAACCACTCGTCATTTCGATCTTCGATTTGAGGTAATTACTTTTCATCATGTATTTTTTTATTTCTTCTCTTTTAGATTTATTATGGTTGACTATGTGTCGTCATGCCAAAGTGAACCTTTAGGCTTAGTTACCATACCTTCAAGCCCTTTTCAATGCTGTCGCTAATTTTATAGACAAACAAGCTGGTTTGAAATCCTCTCTCGAAAACCAGTATCTAGAAAGAAAACTATTTGCTACCAATCCTTAATGAGAGTTGATGAATGAAAAGTCTGTATCCCTTTAGTTGGAATCTTAGGCTGTTGTTTTGAAAGACAACTTCATTGCGCTATCGCAATATAAGGAAGATTGTTCGGCCATACAAACCAAATTTTATGTTTCACAAGGTATTTATGATATTTTTCAAACAATATTTTGGATAAAAGATCCAAACAAATATTGTTACTTCTAAGATGCAAGAAGTGCAAAAGCATTTGGTATGACAACTATGCATATTGTTGTATTGAAACTACTTGTTGTTGAGCGTAAAACTCATTATATTGATTTTGATAAGTATAAATATGTTATGATATCCTTCGCTTAAGAAGTTATGATGGAACCTCGTCCCAGATTTGGTATTGGATATCCATGAGGATTATCCCAAATATATATATCTCGATCATTTATTATATAGCATTCCTGAGGTACAAAGGCCCAATGATATTATTTTGACTGATAAAAATCATGACTCTATTCTTCTTTTGTCAGTATGGAATGATATGGATGATCAACTTTATTATGTGCTTGAAGATATTGAGAAAAATAAGAGTATGGATCAAATTATTTCTTATTATGACAAAGACGGTGAATGAAGCAATGATAATAAAGACATGTCTCAAGCAGAGTGTGCTCTAATAATCGATGATATTGAATATGGTACCATGTCCACGACTGTTGCTTCATCGCCTATTACCCCTCATTGAATTTTTGTGTAGATTGTATTTTGGTCATCTTTTTTTTTTCCTCTTTTTTTCAATTTCTAATTTAGCAATATATGTAAGATTATTTTTTATTGCGAGTACTCCTTTTTTATTTTTTTTATTAAAGAGTATTTGTGTTTATGTCACAATTTGGATTCTCTATTTTTAGTGACTAATCGCGTACAATAGATCGATAAGTATTTTCTAGAACACTTTGGTTATATAATTGGGTTTTTTAAATAATTTACCAAGTATGTTTACGGTGTATGACTCTCAAATAAAGATTTTCCTTCTTTTTAAGCAAGTTTAGCTTATTTATGCAAATTGACTTTTGGTTATCCATCTTTTTTATTTTATTTTTTCTATTGTTTTCATTTATGATTTATTGTCATTCTTTTTATTATCTATTATTTGGACCGATGATTTTGTATCATCCGAAGCATATTAGTTGTTTATTTTTCAAAATATTTATTCCAAGTGAAGCACATTGTTGCTTTAGTATTATTTTTATTGACAAACTTTTGTTTGTATTTTTATTTCCAAAGGATATATTTCCAAATGACATATTTCTTTTTGTGGAATGTGCTTTAACACTTATATTTTGGCGAAGCATATTTTTGTTTCGCTCATTTTTGTATTTGTCAACATATGTTATCTATTTTGTAAACTTGTTATATGTCTAACTTATAGAATTATTTAGAATTTATAGCTTTACGAACTATTTTTGCTTAACCATTTTTATTATTGTCAAGTGGCATTATGCACTTTGGCACTTTGCGAAGGTTATTTTGGTTGTATAAGTTTATTTTTTAGCATTGTGTGCTACTTTGTGTTATGTAAATAACAAGTTTACAATATTTTTTGCACTAAAAATGTTTTATTAATGCCGAATGCCTCGTTAAAACCTTCTCATGTCACGAAGAGAGGAAAAAGTACATCCCCGTATTGCAATAAATAAAATTTACATGACTAGTAAGTTACAAGATATTTTAGTCCGCATGACTATGCTAAAGTTTCAAATGCTCTATGTTCTTCGGTTTTCTGACTTGGTTCCATTTTTATCCAACAACATATAAGTTCTTGGCATTATTTTTGTTTCGACCGAAATAATCCTTACTATGTTGGGTCTAGTTTTCCAAGTCTTTTTTCTTGTGTATGTTAAATATTCTTCGTAGAACTTTGTCTCATGGTTCAAAAATCCTTAACCAAACTTTGAAATTATCTTTATTCCTTATTCGTTCATTGTAATGTTCTGAACAAAACTATACTTTAGTCATTCTTTCTTCAACAAGATCAACTATAATATTCGGTTTTGACCATTATTCGTTTCACTGTATGTTGCAATCCTGTAGGCTGGCGCATATTTCTGCTGGCCCAACCGCCTTCATTCCTTATGCCATGGAAAATAGTGTTTTTATGACAATTCTACGTGTTGTTCAATCTGACCATATCTTGTAGGGTATGCGACGAATCTCATGCTACCAATTCTAATATTTTTTTATGCTCTTGATTATTATTTTATTAGCCATTTTGACTTGCTCTAACTTAGGGGAAAATAGAATAGAATATTTGTTTAATTCCCTTTTGTTAGCAGTACTTTATCGTACCTACAATATATACTCACTTTTAAAATGTGTATACTTTTATTACCATGATGTTGTGCACTGTATGTGTTTCTACTTATTTTGATAAATAGTTTACGACAATGATTAGATATTATATTCCTCTTGGTTCTATCAAGGATAGTCCCACGATGTCCATACCCCATCCATCGAATGAGAGTGTCATTGTTATTTTTTCCAGCAATACTGCTAGAACTTGGATTGAATTTGTGAATATTTGGCATGTATCACATGTCTTTACTTTAACTTTCTGGTCCTTCCTGATTGTTTGCCGATAGTAGCATTGGAGAAATATTATTTTCTATAAGGCTTTATATCTACAGTGAGTGTCACATTCTCCCTCATGTAATTCTCTCATTATGAAGTTTGCTTCATTGGTGTTTAGACAACTTAGTAAGGGCTACAATAATATTCTTTGGTACAGTATATATGTTATCGATACATACGTTGCTTATATTACTTATGCGAGTTACATTTTTATTGGTGTTCGTCAATCTTATTCCTATTCTAATACTTCAATTATCATTACAAATTTGGATTTGAAAGTTGAGAATAAGTGAATTGGTTGTGTGATTAAAGGTTTTCCTTATAATTTTACTCCTGAAATCGAAGATATACATGCCAAATAAACAAGGGCAATTGCATTTTGTGATCTTAACACTTATTTGAATTTGACATTTTTGAATTAAGAGACGAAGGATGTAACTACTTCAAATATTGGATTACATTATCATATGTTGCTTCAGACTGCCTTGTTATTTGGTTAACTACTAATTAAGAGCCACTCAGAAGTAATATTTATTTTGCTTTGCAAATTTTCTTAATCAAAGTTCTGCAATGGAAACTTTATATTCTACTTCTTTATTTGATGTTGAGAATCTGAACTAGATGGATTAGTTTAAGATATCTCCATTAGGGGATACAAGTTGTATTCCTTCTCTCGAACCTTGATTGTTACTTCCTGCATCGGTCCTGAATCTCCATGTGTTTTCTAACTCATTCTATATTATAATTTGTCATTCGGATTGTAACCTAATTAAAAAATATCTAATGCACGAACCTTTATTATTGTTTTAGGTTTAAAATTTATATTGTAATCCCCTAGCTCTACTGAATATTTGATCAATCTTTCTGAAATGTCGAGCTTTTGCAGTATATTTATTAGGGGAGGAGGTTCACACAATTTTAGTGTGTGCTTGAATGTATGGTCTCATTTTCCTAGCCAATACTACCAATGTTATATCTATTTTTTTATACATATATATAGTTTTTATTGGTATTAAATATTTACTTACATAGTACACGCCTTTGGACTCATTTCCTTTCTCCCTTATTAACATGACACTAACTACATAATCTGAAACTTCCAAGTACAAGTACAATCTTTCTCTTGCTCATTTTAGAATTTGGAAAACGGCCTACATTTTGCCATAGATCATGACAAAAATAGATTAAGTGTTATTAACCTTCCTATTAGGATTTGAAATTCTTTTATTTTTGTTGGAGCATTCATTGTTGCTAGGTTGGCGAGGTGGGTTGGATCTACTTCGATCCCTATTTTTGCTCACCGTATATCCTAGAATTTTTCCAAACCAAAAATCGAAGGTGCATTTTCTGATTTATTTTTAGACTCACATGTTTGAGGTTATCAAACGTCTCAGCGAGGTTTTCTAGATGGTCTCCTTTATATAAAATTTTATCAATATGTCATCAATATAGTCTTGTGCGTTTCTACCTTTCTTAGTTGCAAATATTTTGTTTACCAACCATCGATATGTTGCTTCAATATCTTTTAACCCGACGAAATTAATTTATAACAATGTAGACCTGTTTAGGTAATGGAAGTCGTGTGTTCTTGGTCATCCTCTTTCAATTGATTTGATTGTATCCTACAAAGGAATCCGTAAAAGATCGCATTTTATTTCTTGATATTGCATTTACGAGTTGCTCAATACTTGGAAGCAGAAAGGGATCCCTTAGACATTCCTTGTTTAAGTCATTAAAGTCCATACAAATTATCCACTTTCCATTTTTATTTTTGACCAAGACAAGATTTGTCGTCCGCAATGGGTAATGGAACTCTTTTATGTGTCTTATGATCATCATTCTGTCTATCTTGATGATCATCGTCTCAATTATTTTTTGAGAATATCATCATTTTTTGTACTATTGGTCGATAATTATTGTCGATATTTAACTGGTGACATATAACTTTGGTTGGTACTCATGTTATATCTTGTGTACTCCACACAAATATATCTAAATTATTCTTCTAGAAAAATTAAAATTGTGTTCCTCGGATCAATGAGTATATTTATGTCGATCTTTAGGATTTTACTTATTCAGTGATGACTTCTTCTATTTTTTCCCCCGCATACACTAGTTGAGGTCCTTCTCTTGGGTCATCTACTTCCTCCAGGATAACCCCTTCATTCTCTTGTTGTTATGCTTTAAAAACCAATGATGTCGCATAACCTTTCCTATTTGTTTTTTTTGTTCCCTCTTATCACGATCACTATACCGTTTACGGGATATCGTATGCATTGGTAGATTGTATACACTACAACATGAATTTGTTCTAACCAAGATTGAACCAATATTTTACTATATGGAGATGGTGCATCTACCATCATGAAAAGACATGTTATATTTTTTTAGAAATTTTGTCGAGGGTTGTATCTAGAGTTAAATCTCTTAGGACAGTTGCATTCATACAAGTGAAACTTGTGAGGACTCTCTGACCATGGGATCATCAACGGTGCCCCTCTTATTATTTCATATGTTATTTGGTATAGGATATTTGCTAAGCTACCAGTATCGATCATCACCATTTTGATCTTTATGCCGAACAACTCTATTATTATTAGTATTGCATCGATGTAAGGATATGCTACTCCGTTTAAATCATCATGTGTGAAGGATAGGTCTGAGTATGAGTTATGTACAAATGTGAGGATATTTTCCATGGACACAATATTTCAATTTTATCAGTGTACCTTTTTCATGATCTTTTTGTTATTCGAGAGTACGGGTCTCCTTCGGTAATCACTCTGATTGTTTATCTATCAGATCCGGGTCCAAATAATCCTCTTCCACTTATGGATTGTGTGTCTTGATGATATTAGTATTTAATACAGTGAAATGCGCCTGAGGTTTGTTTTATAATATCACCTCAACCTTGTTCTAGTTCTTCACTTACACTTATTTTATTTTTTATGAATTCATTTAAGTTTCTTTCGCCTATTAAGACTTAGATTTGATCCCGCAAAACCCATAAATCTTTAAAAGAGTGAGCTACATCATCACGAACCTTACAGTTCTTGTTTTTTCCCGTGTTCTTATTTTTTCCAAACAGCCTTCCAGGCCGACTGTACTTGATAGAAACTTTGTATTTTTATACTTCACCACTGGTGACCATATCAAGTCTATAATAGTCCACTCAACGACCAATTTGTTCCTTACTTCTTCTAACAATGTAGTTAACTTTCAGGTTTCCTCGTTGTAATTGATTTAGCCGTGATTTGGCTAGAGCAGAAGAAACATTGTTCATTTTTTCCCATCTTTTGCGCTTATCTGCACTACAATATCTGTTTTACTTGCCGAAACAATTCTAAATGGATTTTTTGTGTTTCATATTTTATTTTCTCTAGACACCTCATCTATCTTGATGAATCGTTCCACTTGGGCCAATAGATCTCTGAATGTCAGTGCTTTTTTTTTCACTATTGCATCAAACAAGGTTCATTCTTTAACTCATTGTTTAACTACTCTTATGGCCACCACATCATGTAAATTTTATAATTGTGATTTTGTTTCATCGAATCTTTAAGTGTAGTCTATTAGGCTATCATTATCTCTTTGTTTGCAATGAACTATAAACTCCCCATCTTCTTTAATTATTTTTGAACCATGAAGTGATTCTTAAATGCGGTTCAGAGCATCTTTTAATTTTGTATGCTACATGTCGGGATAATATTGAACAATTGCATTGTTGTTCCCCTTAGGGTCATGGGAAAAGCTTGACATTTTGTTCCACCATCAACTTCATATGGTAGCATTTCAATATAAGTTTGCTCAGTTTCTCTTATTTTGTTTACCTAGTACAATTACTACAAATAGTTGACTTTTCAATTTTGTTTACCTAGTACAATTGCTACAAATAGTTGACTTTTCAATGTTATAAACTTATGTTAGGGCCTTTTTGCGGCGCTTGACTTTCATTCTTACATAAGGAATACTCCCTCCGTCCCAAAATATATGTCGTTTCAAGGTTATGCACAAATATTAAGGAATGTAATAATTACTTCTCTTTTTTTATAAAAAGTAGAAAGAGAAAGAGATCTAATTGGTAGTTGATTATAAATAATATTTAAATTTGTATTGATAAACGAGAACGACATATATTATGAGATAATTTTTTTTTCCTAAAACGAAAAATATTTTGGGATGAAGAGAGTACCATTTAAAGTAGCATGGTCACACAGAACATAGGTATGTATTTGAATACTCCATCCGTTTCATAATATAGGTCGTTTAAGGTTTTTTCACAGATATTAAGGAAAGTAATAATGACTTTGAAGAGTATAAAAAAATTAATTGGATTGGTGGAGTTGATAACTTGTGCAGAAGGTTAACTATTTTATTGGTGGAAAGTGGAATATGTGTAATGAATGCTGTATTGAAAAATGAGAACGACTTGTATTATGAAACAAAAACTTTCTCCTAGAAAGATTTATATTATGAAGCAGAGAGTAGTTAATATCATGAGCTGACCAAAGGAAATTATTATCTTATCATGACTCTAAAATATGATATGATAGTACATAAGAAGAGAATGACTTAATAATAAGAAATTTCTGTTTTAGATGGTTTTGATTTTGAATTTCGATTTAGATTTGCTATTTATTTGATTGTGTTATATTATAAAATTTATTTATTTATTTATTATTATTATTATTTTTTTCGGAGGGAACCCGCAGCCGCTACTCAGAGTGCAATGAGTGCGCACAGGGTAAACCCTCAGTCTGACGCGATAGCCTGCAAACCAACGCCAGAAGGTAAACCACACAAGGTGACAGGCTCAGCCGAGAAAGCGTATGCAGAGGGACTCGAACTCATGACCTTTTGGTTATAAGAATGCCATGCTCAACCAACTCGGCTACCCCTTGGGGGCTTATAAAATTTATTTATTTCGATTTTGTTACTTGATTTTGATTTTGATTTGACTTTAATTTAATTTTTACGGTGAGTTTATTTGATTTGAATTTTTATTTTATTTTTAAACTTTTGTATTAATTGGATTTGATTTTGATTTAGTGTTTTCTATTGTTTGATTTTGTTCGATTATAAAATTTGTTTTCGATTTGATTTAGAATTTTAACAGGTTTGAATTTCTATTTTAACTATGTTTTTTTCATCTTGATTTTTTATTTGGATTTCAATTTTAGTTTTTTTAGACTTTTATTAGAGACCTAGTCTAATTTTGTATTTCGATTTTCGTTTTTAATTTGGATTTAATTTAGTTTTAGTATATATCGGTTGTTTGATTTGTTCGATTAAAAAAATTTATTTTGATTTGTTTTTTCAATTTTGATTTTGATTTATATTTAAATTCAGGTGGGTTTTTATTAGGCAAATTGTTTCGATTTGATTTTGAATTTTTTTATTTTGAATTTGATTTTGATTAAAAAAAATCATTTCAGTTTTATATTTGAATTTAAATTTTTAATTTGGATTTTGATTAAAAAAGAGTCCTTTCTGTTTTATATTTGAATTTTCATTTTTTATTTAATTTTGGATATTTAGATTTTGATTATCAATTTAGATTTAGATTTTGATTATGATTAGATATTATATAAGTTTTTATGTGCCGAGATAATTTAATATCACCATAAATATCTGTCCAACTGGATTCATTTACATGAATAACGAATGCTTTAGAACCCGAATCATCTCAGCTTTTTAGCAATATTTACGAAAGTAAATATAGAACATTAAAGCATTATTTTTGTTTATCCTTAAAACCAATTTTCCGTTAATTGGATTATCGGATCCAAAAATTATTGGGTACCGGTGTATCCCTTGAATGTTATACCAAAAATATCTACTTGAGAAAGGAATCATGCATTCTAATAATGTGAAAAGAAAAAACATACTCCTATACATAGATATTCCTACTTGGATTTGAATGCAGACATTGTCAAGAAATTCCCTGTTCTCAAAAGATTCCTTCTGTTGACTTACAAAGCATTCGTTAAACAAATCAATGTACTCCTATTATCTATATATATCTATAGGTTAAGCACAGGTTCCGGTCCAGATTGACCTCACTCGCGAAACTTTAAATATCAAATTTCAATCCACCTTTTAGTGGATAAGTTTCAAACACTTCTTTTTTTGGTCTAAAAAGACGTTAAAATTAATTTGAAAGTTCATACAGAATCAAGGGGTATATCATGCGGAAATATATCAACTACTAAATAAAGCAGAAAGAAGGTGCCCTAGATAAAGGAAGGCACATCAGATAAATCGAAACAAGCAATAACGAGCGGAATGATATTGAGGCAGAGGGGCTATTCCGGAACCTATGGAAACAGCAATCACAGCGTCCGACCAACTGGTCTATAGAATCCGCAAGTCTAACACCAATCCATACTGAGAATACCTGCATTAAAAAAAATTGTATTAGAACTTTAGAAAAACTACATCGACCAGCCAATTTTGGTTCCATGGAATCTGTATCGGAGTTCCGATAAGATTCGGAAAGAAATTGAAGAAGCCATGGCCGGAGTGGATCCAAAAATTCTTGAATTCCGTTCGTTCCAAACGTGGTAAATGACCGCGTTGAAACACGTATGCCATGAACAATGTTCACGGGAATTGGACCATCTTGACGCCTCATGAATCCAAGAATGCCAGCACCGAGGATGGAATGGAAATCCAAGTTTAGAACTTGAGAACATCCAGATACTCTGAGTGAAACTACATTCAAAGAGGAGATGAGATGTGGTTTCCGCGTCAGAGTTACACAGGGGGCAAATAGTAGGGGTGTTGAAACCCCAACTACTAAGCTTGTCTCTAGTGGCGAGCTTGCCCTTGATAGCCAACCAAGAAATAAAGGAATGACGCGGGATGTTAAACTTGTTCCAAATTAATCCCACCCATCCCATTTCAGGGATAGGCATGCGAATAGCGTTGTACGTGTCTTTTATAATGAAATTTGTGCATCCCTCCTTAGCGATCCAGAAAGGGATGTCCCTCGAGAGTGTGTTTGGTTGGGGTACATAGAGTATTAGCTCGTGGATTTCTTCAAGGTGAGCGCGACTGCGGGCACGAGCCGATCTCAAATGTGTGGGCCAGTTCCAGACACCATTGCTGATGATGTCAGAAACCATGAGATTATTGCCCAGACGGGAATCGCTAATGATGTCAAAGCCATAGTGAATCGCAAGGGACGAAGATAAGAGCCAGGGGTCGTGCCAGAAGGACGTGCTAGTACCATTGCCAATAGACATCCTGTACAAATTACATGCCAAAGAGCGAAGACGAAGGATTTTCCTCCAAATCCAGGAAGGGGAGGAAGCAATAGAAATGTCCCAATTTTTTTTTATTTTTAATCTTTTCAGACTTAATACAATCGCACCAGATGGATTGATTCTTATTATCAATAATATACCAAAGATGTTTAAGGACAGCCGCCTGATTCCAGGTTTTTAAATCTAGGATCCCAAGGCCGCCCTCTTTATAAGGAGTGGTTACAGTAGACCAGGCCACCTTGGTCCCCATGGATTTTCATCGCCGATCCAGACCAAAGAAAGCGACGGAGGTATTGGTTTAACTCTTAATAATTCTAGACGGGAGGATAAAAATCAAAGACCAGTATACCTGACCCGCAAATAAGACAGATTTGATTAATTGAAGCCTACCCGTATAGGAAAGATGCTTGGCAGTCCAAGAATCAATACATGAAGTAATTTTATGCAAAAGAGGACGACAATCCGAATGGGTAAGTCTGCCAGTGAGAAGCGGAACTCCCAGGTATTTCACAGGGAGGGAACCTTCAGGGAAGTTCAAGATTGACAAAAGATCCGGTCTAAGGTTGAGGTCGATCCTAGACAGGAAAATATGAATTTTCGAGGGGTTGACCTTTAGACCAGAAAGAAGATAGAATTCGTCCAGCGCATCTTTAATGAGATTAAGAGAGAGAGCATCACCATGGCAAAAAATCATTAGATCATCTGCAAAGCAAAGGTTAATGATTTTCTCTTTGTGGCATTTCCAATGAAAGTGGAAATTCTCACTTGGACTTTTCTGCTTAAGGATGCCAGAAAGCACTTGCATAACAAGTACGAAGAGAAGAGGGGAAAGGGGGTCTCCTTGTCGGAGACCTTTTTTGCGCTTGAAATTTCTATGAAGGTCTCCATTAATAATAATAGAATAAGTGGGGGAAGAGATGCACTTGACAATCCAAGAGATCATCTTCTCAGGAAAGTGCATCGCAACGAGGATATCCAGAATGAGATGCCAGCGAACATTATCAAAGGCTTTCATAATATCAATTTTTAGGGCGACCCTTTTACCGCAACCATTTTTATGATAACCTTTAAGGAGCTCTTGGGATAAGAGGATGTTATCAGAGATCTTCCTTCCCGGAACGAAAGCCGATTGGGAAGAATCGATGAGGTAAGGGAAAGAACCTTTGATTCTATTAGCCAGAATTTCGGAAATAACTTTATAAACAACATTGCAGAGAGCAATTGGTCTAAAATCTGCTGGCATGGTTGGCGAGTCTTTTTTGGGGAAAAGAACTATAGAGGTAGCATTCCAAGACTCAGCCAGGGACCCAGTGAGAAAAAACTCATGGACACCCTTACAGATATCAGGGCCAACTATACTCCAAGTCGACTTGAAGAAACTGGAGTTATAGCCATCAGGACCAGCTGACTTGTCACTATCAATACTGTGGAGAGCAGATTTTATTTCAGCACAGGAGATCTCACGGATCATGAATTCCTTATCAGCATTAGTACCTTTAAATGATAAAAGAGAAGAGACCCTTTCAAGGCCTTGGTAGTGAGCAGAATGCTTAGTACCCAGAGAGTTCTAAAAAAAGTTCATAAAAACGTTGGAAACACTAGAAGCAGAGGAGACAGTGACTCCAAGATCATTGGAAATCGAGATAATATTATTGCGGAAAAGCCGGGCTTTAATACTTTTATGAAAGAATTTAGAATTCCTGTCACCCAGCTTAATCCAATTTTCTCTATATTTTTGTTTAAGGAAGGATTCTTCTGCTCGACTAAGAAAGATGAAAGATTCAGAAGCCTCAATTTCGTTTTTTACTAAACGGGGGTTGTTGGGGTTATTAGCGAGCTTAGTCTGAATCTCAAACAAGGCTTGTTGAGCATTTGCGGCTCTGGAGGAGATGTCACTGAAATCTTTGCGATTAAGATTAGCTAACTCAGACTGCAATCTAGCGAGCTTTTCAGTGACCAACCTCATTCCAGAGGAGAAAGAAGGGCGGGTCCAGCTATTTAAAACAATGTCCTTGAAAAGAGGGTGAGATCGCCACATATTCAAATAGCGAAACGATTTTTTCCGCTTTGGGCGAGGAAGCCCAAGGCTGAGAGTAACAGTAGTATGGTCAGAGGTGTAAAGGTATCCGCAGTGGACATGGGATATAAGGAAGAGGTCATCCCAGTCCGAATTGACCAGGACACGGTCAGTTTTAGAAAGGATGGGATGAGAAGACTTTTTATTGATCCAGGTGAATGGAAACCCAGAAGACCGAAGATCACTGAGTTCGCATTGGTAGCAGCAATTATTAAAATCATCAATTGATGAGGACCAAGAGTCAGATGAGCCAAGTCACTCCTCAGGGTGACGGATATCATTAAAATCCCTAAGGGAAACCCAAGGAATGAGGGCATCCTGCTTGGAGATGTTAATGAGGTCATTCCAAAGTGGAATTCGGTCTTGAGCATCGTTAAAAGCATATATGGCAGTGAGTTTGAAGGATGCTCTGTAGTTGTGGCATTTAGCCATGCAATGAATGAATTGGGGAGATTGAGAGATCCTAGTAATCGTAATAACACTAGGATTCCAAGCAATCCAGATTCTACCTAGGGGGTGAGACGAGTGATTGGTAATAACATGCCAAAAAGGGACCATACGTCTGATAATAGGATCGGTGTTATGCATTTGAACTTTGGTTTCTACAAGAACTATCAAGGAGATATGATTACTTATAATAAAATCAGTGACAACTTTTTGCCTAATAGGGTCATTTAAACCCCGTACATTCCAAGAAGCAATATTCATAAAAGAAGAGTTACAGTGAGTCAACCGCTGGTCCTGTCGGAGGACAATAACTGTTTACCTTTGTCTTTGGCTTCGACCGTGCAAGCCCTTTTAGGTGGAGAGTCAACCTCCTCGCCGAGTTCCACCCTCTCGTTCTCATTAATAGAAGGGAGCCTAGATCCAAAATCCTGCTCTGGTTCTATCTCGGAAGGGTCTTCCTCAGAAGACGAAGTCACAATGGGAAAGGGAGAGAGCTTGATGGGCCTTTTTTTTTTGCATTTGCGAGTAGGGTGCCCGAAGACTTTGCAATTGGCACACTGAGGAAGGAGGACTTGATATTCAAAAGAAACCGTAATGGATTTGCCTCTAATCTTGAAAGAGAGCTCAGAAAGTATAGGAGGACCCACTTTGATCGAGATACAAATACAGGCAAAGCGAAGTTTCTCCTTACGCTCCGTCTGATGATCCACATAAAGTGGGATTCCAATGACCGGACCGATATTGCTAAAACCCTCCGCAGTCCAAAGCTCAAAAGGAAGGTTGAAAACTTTAACCCAAATGAGGATTTATATAAGATGACTCACAATCGAACAACAGCGGTTCAACACACGTTATTATGTTTCTGATCGTGATAAATTACATTTTATAGGTGTTTATTATTTAGACTTTTTAGGAGTCTTTTTACAATTTTTATGTTTTATGTTGTATTTTGAATTGAGATAAATAGACAATCAGAACTATACGTGTAATCCGTTTTTAATTTCTACGCGTGAGATGTTTCGGATGAGACGGTTTCATGTCTTTTAACTATTAATATTCAAAGAATAATTTAATTTTTGTTATCGAAAAATTATATATATAATTTAAAAAATAATAAATAATTCCTTAGATGTATCACATCTATTGGATCCAAATTCAAAAATAAAAATCAACAAAAAAAGAATGATAAGATTTAAACTAATTTATATAATTACAAGTAAAACTTTATTATTTTGAGAACGGGACCTCAACTGATTTATATGATTATAATTTAAAAAATATTTATTTTAAAACCGTAAACAATTTGTATAATATTTATTGTGATAATGATTATTTTAAAAATATTAGTGTCATTTATTTTTGTATGGTGTTTTGACCGTCCCAATGTCATAGCATAGTTCAAAAACAACTAAGCGTTATTAATAGTACCTTCGGATGAAAAAAAAAAGGCACCGTAGATTTTCTTTTACAAAACCAATGTTAAAAAAATCACTCAAGACCATTTTACTTTTTTTTTTTTCAATAATTGAGTCTGATGTAAAACGTGAGGCTAAAAAGAAATGCGAATAAAAATATTAACCTGTAATTGTTAAAAAGGTTATAAAAAAAAGTATATTAAATAGTAAATAATTCTTTTAATGGATCTGCTATGGAAATAAAAATAATATGTAAATAATAATTTGATTTTTAAATATCTATTTATATTTATATTAGATATAGGGAAATTGTACTTAAAGTACCCACTCAACTATTCAATTGTCACTTACCACCCAAGGTTTGATCAATTGTTACTTAATACCCATCTCAACTACCTTATTGTCACTAACAACCTAACTTTATTTTAATACCCTAACTACCCTTAACCCACTATATAAGCGTTATTTTCTGTTTTCTTTCTATTTTTTCTTGCTTTTTGAAGATTTGAATTTGTTAGCCGCTCTAACCACCTAACCCTACCAACCACCACGAGCTGGGTTTAAATCACATTTTCCGGTGATCGGAAGCTGCTAAAGGTTTGTTTCTTTATGTAAGTTGTTGTGTTAGACCTGTCTAACCTCTGTTTTATACGTACAGGAGTTCATCACGACTTTTTGGAATCTTGTAGCTTACAAGTGATCGTGTTGCGAGCTTTTTAGGTAATTACCTACCGATTTCGAAGTTTTTTATTCGTTTTCTCTGTTGGAATAGGTTATAGTCTACTGTTTTTAGATGCCATTGACTGATTTCGAGCTTTTCTCTGTTTTTTTTGGTTATAGTGATCTGTTTCGTTAATATTGTTCGCTATATAGTTACGTCTTTGTTTTCTGATGTTATATTCTAATTTGGTAGTGCTTTAGGTTGTGGGTAATGTGTAGATTACGAGTTTTTAGGTCAGTTAGAGTATTTCGAAACAGATATTAGGACCGGTGTTACATAGAAATATCAGGCCAGGCTGCGAATAGGTATATGCAGATATACACAAATATCAAGCCAGGCTGCGAATTGTTATATATATGTACACATTTCGCAGGTTATGATGCGAATTGTTTGATCAGTTAGAGTATTGTATTTCGGAAAAGATATTAGGACCGGTGTTACATAGAAATATCAGGACAGGCTGCGAATAGGTATATGCGGATATACAGAAATATCAAGCCAGGCTGCGAATTGTTATATATATGTAAACATTTCGCATGTTATGATGCGAATTGTTTGATGATGCAATAAATATCAGGACCGGATGCGAATTGCTAGTTCTAGGTAAACACAATTCGCACCTTGGGGTGCGAATTGTTTGATGCAGTAGTAAATATTTTTGCACCTAGTTTTTGAGACTAATAACAAATAACTTGTATTGTCCAGGTTAAGAGATGTCTAAATCACGAGTTTGTATTTTTAAATATGGTCACCAAACTTCAATTGTGCCTTTCACGGAGTTTGAAACCTTCGAAAGTATCCAAGCTTATGTAGAGAACAAGTGGGAGGAGCTTGCCACAGGTGAGTACCTAATTACTTACTCTTGCGGAGATCAAAATAATTGTTTCTTTAATAACCAGAGTGATTTTGTTGGGTTGGTGTTATATCTTGATTTGGAGCGTTTAAAACGGGTTAGTTTTCTCATAGAACAACACGTCTTCGATAAGGGGTCTGGTAATAAAAGTTCTGTTGATAAGAGCTCTGGTGGTAAGGATTCTGGTGGTAAGCGTAAAGAGCGTAGTTTGGTTTTGGTAGAACCATTTTTTGATCAATTAGTTAGCGGGGAGAGTAGTAACGGCTTAGTTAATTCTGATCAGAGGAAAAAACAACTTGCTACTGCTGGTTGGGCTGATGCTATTACAGGGGTGGGTCAAGCTTTTGAAGAAGGTGCTGCCGGTCTGAGGTTATCCTTGTGCAAGTTTGCATTAGAGCATGGTTTTTCTTTCAAATACCTGCACAACACAACAAATAAGATCACTGCTTATTGTGAAAATAAGCTCACAAGCGGGTGCAAATGGAGGGTTTATGCATCTATTGACTCAAGCACCGGCCTTATGACGATAAAGAAGTATTTCCCGAACCATACTTGCAGTCCTGTTTTCTCCCAAAAGCATAAGCATAAGCGGCACAGGCATTTGACATCAGATTTGATTGCAGAGGAAATTCAGGATTCTCTCCGGACCTGCCATTCGTTGACAGCCAAAACCATACAATCAACTGTCAAACAAGATTACGGTCTTGATATCTCTTATCGTTTGTCATGGAATGCTTTAGAGAAGGCTAGGAGGGGAGTTTTTGGAGATAGTTCAAGCTCTTTTAGTTTACTAAGCGGATACTTCAAACGCTTGAAGAGCCGGGATATTACTTCAGACTGCCAGTTGGAGTTGTCAGCTGGAAACCGATTCAAGCGCTGTTTTGTAGCATTCGGTTCGTCCCTTAGTGGTTTTCATTCATGCCGTCCAATGTTGTTTGTCGATGGAACCCACTTATATGGCAAGTACAAGGGTACATTGCTCACTGCTGTAGCAAAGGACGGAAACAACGGTTAGTTACATTTATCTAAATAATGAACGATGTTTTTGTGTGAAAATGCTGATGTAATTCGCAGCATGTGTTGCGAATTAAGCAGGGTTGTGATCCTCACATTTCGCAGTTGAGGCTGCGAATTATGTATTATGCTGTATAAATTGTACTTACATCGCAGCTTGAGTTAGGTATTATTTGAAGTTTCCACAAGCTGCGAATTCACATAACAAGATGCGAACTGTTTGCATGATCAACTAAAATGTTACACACATTTCGCACGACAAGCTGCGAAATGTGTGTGACATCATGCGAATTGTTTGCAAGTTTTAAACGTTTGCATACTGTTGTAGTGTTTAATTGATCTGCCTTTTTCCAGGACTATTCCCTGTTGCTGTTGCTGTAGTTAGCATTGAAGATTGGGACAATTGGATGTGGTTTTTGGGGTGTTTGAAACCACATTTGCTGGATCGCCAGATCACATTTATTTCAGACCGTCATTCTGGTATTGTTAATGCTGTTTCTGTGCTGTATCCCAACTGCTATCATGCGTACTGTTATTTCCATCTTGTGCAGAATTTGAGAGCCAATCTGAAGTATAGTAACAGGGAGTATAAAAAAAAGATGTTGAGTTTCTTCCACGGTCTTGCTTTTGCTCCCAGTCAAGAGCTTTTTAAAGAGATACTAACAGCTTTTTTATGTGAAGGTGGTCAGAGAATGAGTGATTTTCTTGCAAATTTACCCCCTGAAAAGTATGCGCAGGCTTATGTAAAAGGGAAGCGATACGGCTCTATGGCTTCTACCGCAGCTGAATCGTTTAACAATCAGATCAAAAAATATTGTGGCTTACCAATTGTTGAGTTTATTGATTGCATTAGAGTCTTGCTTATGACTCAGGTTTCACGGAGATACGAAGAAGGTCTCAGCTGGAGTACTAATTTGGTTCCCGAGTACGAGAAGAAGCTAAAGCAGAATGTTGACATGTGCCGAAGTTGGGTGGTACGTAAGTCCTCTTCCGCCGTGTTCGAAGTCTCTTCGACTCCTGTGGCTGTTGTTAATCTGTTGGATTTCAAATGTTCATGCGGATCATGGCAACAAGAGTGTTTTCCATGTGCTCACGGTCTAGCGGCATTACAATACACTGACCAAGATCCATTGACTGTAATAGAACCCTTCTTTACGGTTAAAAATTACAGGGAAAGTTACTCTTTCAGCATACCAGCTCTAACTGATTTCGGCGAAGGGTCCACCGCTAACGATCCTTCTTTTGTTGAAGTTCTGCCTCCGAACGTTAAGAGACGCTCCGGAAGGCCTAAGAAAAAGCGAATCCCTTCTAGAGGAGAAATCTCAACCAAGAAGTTAAGGTGTGGCCGATGTTTGAAATCAGGCCATAACCGGAGGACTTGTGATGTTCCAGTTTAAGGACATTTATTTTTTTTGAATAGTTATTGTTCTGTACAGCAAACTAGACATTTGTACATTCGAATTACATGCGAATTATGTGTAACTATGTGAAAGTTAACAGGATGCGAATCATATGTAAAACCAGATCAAACATGTTAATACCCGTACGTTTCGCATGTTAGGATGCGAAATAGGGCTATATTTGTGATGCGAATGGAGTTCAGTTAAGGTTGTCCTGATATTTGTCATATGTAAGCTGCGAATTGTTATTTAATAAAAATAACAGTATGTTCAGTAAGGCTGAAAATTAGTAATATAGCAGGTTAACATGCGAATGATGTACAAAACATGTTTGGATTACAAAAAAGGAGGATTACAAGTTGGACTACAAACATCTATCAGGATTACATGCGAACTATGTACAATTATGTAAAATTTTTACAGGATGCGAATCGTTGGTAAATCAGATGAACATTTAGCATATATTACGTTTCGCATGGTAGGCTGCGAATTAAGACCAAAATTGTGATGCGAATGGAGTTCAGTTAGGAGTCCTGATATTTGTCATGTGATAAGCTGCGAATTGTTGTTTACTAAAATACAAGGATATTTCAGAAATGTTGAAAATGAGTAACATTCAGTAATGTTGGAAATGATGTACAAAATATATTTGGATTACAAAATGGAGGATTACAAAATATATCCAGAAACTAACAACTGTTTACACACATCACTACAAGCAACTCTAGCAGTTGGTAGATGGTTAGTTGCATTTCAGTATACCAAAAAACTAAAACCAACTCTAGCAGTTGGTAGATGATTCATCACCAACTGTTTCCTCTTTATCCTTTTTGTGCTGATCATCTTTGTCTTTCTTCTCTTTCTCTTTCTCTTTCTCTTTCTCATGTTCTTCTTTATCCTCAGCTTCAACATCTTTCGCATGTTCTTCTTTATCCTCAACTTCCACATCAACGTCCATCATGCTTAAAAATTTTGTCCTCGATGGACCAGCTTCGTCTTCCCTCTTCCTTTTGTTGTTTTTAACCTTTGGCTGAGGTGGAGCATGAAGCATTGGAACCTGTTCTGGCTGAGGGTCAGCAGCAAGCTGTGGAACAACTTCCAATGGTTGAGAGTCAGCTGAGTAGTAGTCATCATATATATCTAACCCATAAACAGATACTGGGCTGTTTGGTGGTGCTGCTGGAGTGATCAACTCATCACTCAGGTTAACGGTTAAGGATGACCACGAGTCACCCAGAGAACCGAGTGAACCAGAGTTTGAGTATGAGGTTGTGGTTGTGGTGGTGGAAAAAGACATGACTGTTTGAATTCTAAGAGAAGAGGGAAAGGAGTTTGATAAAAAATAGCCTCTGGTGCAAAATGTGTAGTTTGTTTTAAAATAGCCTCTGGTTTAGTAGTGTTATTTATAGGGAAAGGAGGTAATCATTACATAGCCTCCATGTCCAATCAGAAATTAATGGGAAAGGAGGTTCTGTACGTGATTAGATAGTTTTTTGTGTGCTCAATGGAGAAAACGTTTACCAAGGCATACGCCATAGCCTGTTCGTATTCTTGATTTTTATATTTTGAATTTTTTATTTATGCACCAGGCTGCGATTTGGGTGTGTAGTGATAATTATCTATCCGGATAGGCTGCGAACTATTTGATATAAGTTAGGCTGCGAACAGTGTGGTTTGTACCATTATATATCAGGTTATGCTGCGAACTGTTCATACATACCAGGATCATAATCAACCATTATATATCAGGTTATGATGCGAAATATAAGATACGGAATATTCAAAACTAAATATAAGATAAGGAATATTCAAAACTAACCATTAGATATCAGGATATGATGCGAAACATAAGGATGAGGAATATGAACAAAAAAACTAAATTTACAACAGCTGTATGTGATACACGAATCAGCCATATGTACAATCAGCCATATGAACAAAAAAACTAAATTTACAAAACAAGTAACAAATTTATTTAGAAGCAATACACGAATCAGCCATATGTGACGGTGTCTTTGTCATTTAAAAAGAAATGGAACATTTCTCTTCTGAAGGCAGTTACCATATCTGCATCGTATTTTTTCTGCACTCTTCCATGCTGAATAATATCCCTTGCATATTGGCAGACGAAGACACCACAGTCAAGGGTGCCTCGCTTTTGTTGTGGGAATCCTCTTTCCATCTTCACCTTCCACCCTGTATTATCTTTGGGTAGGAATTCTCTATCCAACAAATATTTGATCTGTGTATAGTAATTAATGTTAGGAATATTCACAAAAACAAAAACAAAAAAAGTTGGTGACATACAATTCGCATCATCAGGCTGCGAATTATATGACAATGAATCCAACACAATTCGCAGCTTAGGCTGCGAATTATATGACAATGAATCCAACACAATTCGCAGCTTAGGCTGCGAATTATATGACAGGCAATCCAACATAGAGGTTGCGAATTGTGTTGTGGACAGGCTGCGAATTGAGTTATAAACAGACTGCGAATTGGGTTATAGACAGGCTGCGAAAACAACTGTTTTGCTCACAATTCGCATCATACCAGAACACAGTTCGCAGCTTGTATACTTAAATTTAATGGTTTGGAATATTTTACCAGTCTTGCAGGTGTCCTTGTGGTCTGGTCTGTGCCATGAAGCCTAGGCAGAAGCGAATTGTAGTTTGAAATTGTCCTGCCGTCGATATCGATGACGAGCAACGTCCAGTGGTTTGCATTGTCCTTTTGCTCGGTGCACAGTGGAACAAAGATGATGTTGGCATCTTTGCGCGCCTTTCTAAAAGCCATGTCCACAAGATTTTCTACTGGCCAGCCTTGTTTCAATTGATGCTGCATCCAAGCAAAAGTATATTAAAATAAGAATATTTTCTGAACTTTTGTTCAATTTACCTGTCCTAAACTTACCGTAGCCATGCCCGAAATCAGTACGGCGTCGTGATACTGTCCTTTAGTAATAGTGCATGGGACTTGGTAGTCTGCTTCTTCAAGCATCTTTCGAATCCAAGCATCGATAACCTAACATTGAAACATTATGTTAAATATAGAATACATATTTGAAACATTGAAAATAGAATTGGTTGACAATTGGATACCTTTACGTCCAGCTCCAGTTCTAAAGGTAGTGCCATGACATCACTCGTTTGCACCCTGATTCCGTATGTAAACTTGGACTCTGGTAACTGCCATACCACTGGATCAGGTGTGTCGCTCTCGTAGGCTTTAACCAACTGTATTTTGTGGTATTCTGCCACATCGATAAGGTCAGTTACTTTTGTTTTCTTTGGCCAGTCGCTGTATTCTACTACCGGCGGTTCCCGCATTGTTATTATGAACTCTTCTTCTTCCTCTGCCACTTGAGGCTGCGTTTGTGTCAGTAGCGTAAAACTTGGCTCCTCTATCTCATTAACCTTCTCGAGCTTAGTATGAAACAAAAAGTAGAGGCGTCAGTGATTATAAGTGCAACGACTCCAAACAGTTCGCAGCTTAGGCTGCGAAATGTAAGGTAGCAGTTAAATAAATTTATAAGTATCTATCAGGGTAGGATGCGAACTATTCGAGGTTCCCCCGAACAGTTCGCATCCTACCCTGATATTTATTTGTAATGCTCCAGTAAGCATTTGCCACAAGTCACGTGTTATTATGCGAAAGCATTATAAGTAGGCCTTACCGCACGGTCAGCGACAACCACTGCCGTTGACTTGTTCGGCATAGAGGCTGGATCGTGTCGGCAGAAATGATTAATGTCATCCTCCGACATGTTCTCCAGAGACCGTTGTATTATAGAATCGTAATATACGTTATCAATTTCATTTAAAAATGTCTGTGAAACTTGAGTACTAATACCATCAACAAAAGCATCATGTAAACCTACTGTGTTATCGTGGGACTCTGGAGCTGCGAGTTGATTTGTTACCGGGTCTACAGTTTGACGTTGGCTAAGCAATTCTGTCTTTGCTGACAGCACCGTTGGTCTTTGAAGTTCCACCGAAGAAGTGGTTTTGTCTTCTAAGCATGGTCCTTCCTGGGTGAGTAGTTCTGTCTTCTCACCGGGATGGACAGGTTCTGACTGTTGCTGGTGGTGTTCTTCGTGTTCTTGTTCTTCTTGTTGTTGCTTGGGGTGTTCTTCTTGTTCTTGCTGGGTGAGTAGTTCTGTCTTCTCACCGGGATGGACAGGTTCTGACTGTTGCTGGTGGTGTTCTTCGTGTTCTTCTTGTTGTTGCTTGGGGTGTTCTTCTTGTTCATGCTGGGTGAGTAGTTCTGTCTTCTCACCGGGATGGACAGGTTCTGACTGTTGCTGGTGGTGTTCTTCGTGTTCTTGTTGTTGCTTGGGGTGTTCTTCTTGTTCATGCTGGGTGAGTAGTTCTGACTGTTGTTGTTTCTCCTGTTGGGGGTGTTGTTGTTGTTCTTCTCTTTGTTGGTGTTGCTCGGCGTGTTCTTCTTCTTGTTGGTGTTGCTCTTCGGTTTCCTATTTCATTGTGTAAGGGTGGAAGGGTTAAGCATAAGTTAATCATTGTGTAATCACATTTCGCATCCTGACCTGATATCTATGTTATACATTCCACCAGTTTATTATCTAAGTCGCATCCTGACCTGATATATATGTTATACAGTCCCCCAGTTTATTACATAAATTCGCATCCTGATCTGATATCTATGTTGAACATTCCCCAGTTTATTACATAATTCGCATCCTCACCTGATATCTATGTTAAACATCCCCCAGTTTATTACATAATTCGCATCCTGACCTGATATTCTGTTTGTAATAACCAGACCACCAGTATACTACATAATTCGCAGCTTAAGCTGCGAAACGTTTGTACATGACTACACAATAGTCCTCATATTTGTTTAATAACATCATATCATCTACTTACATTGTGTACCTTATCTGTCTGTGTCTCCATGATGGGTGAATTGTGGACATAATCATCCCTTTCTTCCGGCAGTACTCCATCAGCATGGTGCTGATCAGCATTAGACACGGATGCTTGCTGATCAGTGGATTTTTGTCCCTCTGGAAGTGCTGCTGGTACCTGCTTTATTGGGCTTTCAGTACGGCAGATTGGCAGAGAGATAGCATTGTGGAGTTGTTGTGCTTCGAGTTCCGCTATCTTGCGTTTCAATTCTTCCAGCTGCAAAAATGATAGCAAACTTTTTATAAACATATTAAGTGCTGATTGTAGTGATTATTTAAGGTTCAAGTCATACTTACTTCTCTGGCCTGTTTTTCTATTTTTCGCTCGTACTTGTTCTTGTCGGCATACGTCTTCAAACGCTTTGATTGAGCAGCAATATTGGGATTAGGGTCTCTGCGTTTGAATAAATAATCACCGATCGTTTCACTCATATTGGTTGTGTCGGTGTCGGAGGGCTCTTGCCTGGATTTGCCTTTGGGTTGTGGTGGAATTGTTTTCTTGGGGAGTCTTTTTGGTGGAATCGATGGCTCGGGTGGTGTTGGGTGTTCGAGTGTGGGAGACATCACCTTATTTATTACATTCTGTGATGCTCGTCTCCTTTTTTTTGGTTTTGATGCTGTGCTTTTCGACCTCTTCCTAGGTCTTTCTTCCGGTGAAGGTGGTACCGTTACTTCTGCATCTTCACCATCTTCATCATCTTCTCTTTCTCCGAAAGCTTCAATTTCAGCCTCGGTAAGCTGTAATGGACCTTCTAAAACCTACCAACAGATGCACATGTAAGTAAACAAATTGTTTCTTACAAGCAGTTCGCATCATATGATGCGAACGGTGTGGTTTTAAATCATATTTCGCATGTTAAGCTGCGAAATGGTTATGGGACAGTATGCTGCGAACTAAGTATTAAACATATGATTATGGGACAGTATGATGCGAATTAAGTATTAAACATATGATGCGAAATGTGTTGAACATAGAAGTTGCGAAGTAAAAATCATATCAGGCTGCGAACTGTTTGAGATATTTTTATCAACAGTTCGCATCATATGCTGCGAACTGTATGCACCCCAAGTTCAATACATATATAAAGCTTATACCTCGTCATTATCCAGCAAGGGTGTTTTAATAAGATACCCCATGGTTGATGCGTGGCACTCTAACCCCAACCATTTGAAGAACCTTGGTATCGAGGTTGGCTTCGCTACCTCGTGGCCGATTGTTGTGTGCTCCATGATGAAGGGCTGCATGGGGACAAGTTTTATCAACACGATGCTATGTACATAAATAATTGTTATATTGAATAGATCAAACTTACAACTACAAGGGCGACGCAGCCGACGATTTTATCGGCTCTTTCTACTGCTAAACAACTCCTGATAGACTGTCGAAGCTTGAACAGAATCGATCCAGCCCAGTCGTAATTGTTTATTCTGTTGAGGTCTTCAACGTAATAAACCGTGCTCCAGCCCAAGATATCTCCAGATACGGAGTAGAATAGCGTGGAGCACAAAAACAGTATCAACAGCCTCGCCACGTCTTCCAATTCATGTTCCCCTCCTTCGGTTATGGCCTTCTCTATACCCTCCTGTAAAACCAATGACAACATTCTATGTTAGAAATGTACAGAATCTTGCTTTATAAAGATGAAGTCCATTTTAGACGTACCTTTATGATGGCATTTGTTATTGTTTTGGTATTACTAGCTGATGCTTTCCTGCCAGTTTTTGACATGAAGTATTTCTTCATCATCCTTGATTCGTCCTCCTCGCCGTCTGCATACTTGTTGTGAAAAGCGCCGGTTTTTGTTAACTCCATTTTCTCGGTGCCATGCCTCAGCCCGAATATGATCTTGATATCGTTTGTAGTTAGCTTTACATACTTGTTGCCAATCCTAAAGGCGTCTCGTTCTAGAGAGAATTTTTCGAGGATATACTGAATGATTGAGTAGAATTTCTTCTTTGGCAGCTCTGCCTCATTACGGATTTCGAAAGCCGTTTTCAGCAGTGTGTAGAAGGGGGTGTTTCTTGCAGCTTCAATGTGCGCCCTTGTAATACGCATGTCTTTCAGTAGCTTCAGAAGGCTCACCAACCCTGATCTGTAGTAGCTAGGTTTTGTTGTCATACTTTCTGCACAAACACAATCAGTTGGAGTGTCACAAAAAATTCGCATCACAAGCTGCGAAATGCATACATATAAATACTGGCTTAACAGACAAGCTGCGAAATAAGTTATGCCAGATGCGACTTATGTATATCAAGCTGCGAACTGTTTGTAAACAAGTATAACAATACAATCGAGCTGCGAATTGCTTGCATTGTGGGTGATCAGGATGCGAACTGTTACATTTTTTCCATGCACGTTGCAGGGATCTGGGAATTATGCACCAAACACCAAAATCAACAATGAACTACCTAATGCAGATCTAACATACATAATATTTCTCAGTAGAGTATCAGTGACTCATGCAACTAAAATTCTACCCTGGCTTCGACTATAAACCCATAAACTGAGCAACTATCGTCAGTAGATACTTCATTCTACTACGAAAAGCAATGCTATCGTGGAGTTGTTGAAAACAGTGGTTCAGATTCAAAAAAAAACGCAAAAAAAAGTACGCTTTCCACCATAATGCATACCTCTTAAATTTCGCCGGCCGGAGAACGAGATAGAAGTTTTCAGAGACGACTTCACGACAACTTTGTCGAATGAGATTTGAAGGTGTTAGTGACTGTCTGAGTAAAAGAGGCTGACCGGTGCGATAGTGACGAAGGTGAGAAGCTGTAGGGTTTCTGGGTTTGAGAGAGAGAGTATCAAGAAGTCGAACGGTTTGTTTTCTGGTGGTTTCTAAAATTAGAATTTTGCGTTTGTTTAGGGTGATAGGAGGGTCGAAAAAGTGGGATGGAATTGAAAAATGGGTATATATAGTGGAAGGGTATTTTTGTCCAATTTATTAGTCTGGGTATTAAGTAACACTATGTTAAAAGCGGGTGCCGCCGGGTAATAAGATAGTTGAGTGGGTATTTTCAGGTACTTTTCTCTTAGATATATGTTTTTGTGTGAATAATTTATATATAATATTTAGATGAGAATACCAGAAATCTGGTTCGGTTCAGTGTAATATTTAAGTAAAATATTTGGCGAAAATATTCATATATGAAAAGATATTTATTACAAGAACCATTAAAGATAAATGTAGTGATATAATAGTTATTGAAATAAATTGCAAACATTTTTCTTTTCATATTCTTATTCTGCTACAACCTATACATATATTATGTCATTTGCGATTTTAATTATTTATAAGTGTTATCAATTTAATCAACTTAGACACCTTCGACCATTCCATAATATTATATAGATACATTCTATTATTTATCTTTCGCACAACTTAATAGCAAAAATTTATGCTGAAATTTTAAACCGAACGAAAAAATTATATAATTTTTTTAATGAGTTTTATAAACCATGATTTATTATATTGAATCGTTTTAATATATTCATTGAACATCCTTTTTAAAGTAATTTTATTTAAAAAATTATAAAAAATTATTTGATAATTTTTTTCATTTTAGCAGTTATGCATTGTTTTTGTGAATTTGTTTTTTTCTAGATCTGATTCATTTGAATTGTATGGATCTACGATTCAATTGCACCTCTTCGTTCTTGATTAATATGCAAATCAAATTCAAATTCAAGAACAAAAGAAGAATAAAACTAAGTTTTGATAACCACTAAGAGCGGGATACGATTATACGACAAGTTTGTCGGAGATCGATAATGAATTTAAAGTTTTAACTTTAACTTAATTACATTACACTTTTTAATTAGTTTAGTTAGTTTTGTAGTAAGAGACCATAAGTCAATAAATTTATTAATTCAATTTACTCTTTAAACTTATTAATTTAGTCTTAAATGTTAATAGGCTCAAATTTTCATAGAGTCCAAATTTAAACCGATCTCTACACAATTACATTCAAAATATGTTTTTACCAATTCCCGATTATATTAATTACACGATTACTAATTAATTGGATCGTCTACTAACAATGATTAAATACATCGTTAAGCATATCGATATATGTTACGGGAATAACAAGTTCTGCCAAAATAGAATCTCAAGTTTTTAGTCAGAAAAGAGATGAGGCAAAATAGATCGTCTTATTTGTCAATAGATTCTTCCTACTTATAATGTTATGAGTTAGTGGGCAATTACATTTGTTTTGAATTACACTTAATGCCCCACTAACTCACTAACATCACTTCTCCTATAATTTTGGACCAACTGCTCGAAACAGTTTGACTTAAAGTTTATACGCTTATTACATAATGAGTAAGGAAACGCTCTATTCTTTTAATTACTTGCCTTGACTGATCTTATGTGTCAATCGAGCTGACCCATTCCTTGAGCGCAACGAGGTCTGTGCTGGCTGCGTGTTCTTGAGCTCGCTCGACTATGTGATCCACTAATTATCTTCGAGCTCGTTCTCCACTTAGTTTTAAGGTCGACTAGTTTATATGCGAGCTTGTCCCTTGTCTGCTCATCGCATCCTTAGTATGGTCGGTCAACTCGTTGCTCTGATTATCGTCGAGCTCGCTTTCTACTTCTCTATGAGGTCGATAGGAACGTCGAGCTCGTCCTCTGTTTATTCGTTTGATCCTTGTTCTTTTATCACCTTAGTTCAAGCTCACCATCCGCCTTTCCTGCTCGTTTTCATACTTACTCGGGGGAATCCTCCCTTATCAGGGCTCCCCCTAGTTTATAGGTTTAATAATTTTTTGAAAAGAATTAGTGAACTTGTAAATTAAAAATTACCATTAAATGCAGAGGTAGGCGCGTGGTTATTCAAAACAAATTTTGGCGTCATTTTTTGACACGTATCACTGGTGTAATTGTGACGGTTTTGATACCGATGTATCTGGGATATAATGACTGGCGCTTGAGTTTTTGGTACAACTCCCAATTGCTTAGCGATGTCACACCCATATACTGTAATAATTTTTATTCCTTTAATTTATTGTGTGTTTATTTACTTGAAAAAGAAATATAAACTCTTTCGATCATTTCGTGTTGTTCTTGCTGGAGAAGGAAACATCAATCGCAATCTAAAATCTCTCTCGTATATTGCATTTCAAACCAGTTACATAATTCTTCAACAAATATAATCACTCGAATGTTGCGTTGTAGCGTAGAACCCTAGATTTCGGAGTGCAACACCTGTGAGTAGGTTATTCCCAAATGTGCATGCTTTCCACGCGTCAAATCGATCGCCCTTAAACATGCTGATTCGTATTCTAACTTCATTGCAGTCTTAGTAGAAGCTATGGCACCAAAAAGAGCGACGAAGACGAAGGCAGATAAAATTGTGGAACCCGTATTTGAGGAAGCCACTTCTCTAGAAAACTATTTCTCGCAGATAGCCCCCAAATACGTTTACTTAGATGAGACTGAAGTTATTACTCTTAGGAATAGATGTGGGATTCCCGAGAATATGACTATAAGAGCGCCCGTTGTAGGCGAGCATCCCTATGAGGCCCAAGAAACAAAGACATGTCTCTTTACTATTTTGTTCGATTAGGGTTTGAGGCTGCCGTTACCTGAGCTGATTTGCGATTATTTTAATGTGTTAGGCATTTTCCCTAACCAACTTTCTAAAAATAGATGAAGATTGTTTTTTAGTGTAATGCTGAGCTCACGTCTTCTAAGAATTGACGTGTGCTTAGCAGACCTGTTAATGGCCACTGATGTTACCAAAGTGGCCAAAACCTCCTTCTTTTATACCCGTTTTAAAGGGATGAAGAAGATTGTCGAGCTCCCCTCATCTGATAGGAATCGGAAAAATTCATTTGTTTTCGTATCTGGAAATTGGGAGCATATAACACCCACTTTGAATCTTCAATTAGAAAGGAGATAGAAAATAAAGTGTAAGCCTTAATAGAATTAGTTGAAATATTGTTTTGGTGGTCGAGTCCTGCTAATCAACAACTTATGAGTGTTTGTTTGTGCAAGTGAGGTAGCTAGCCAGAGCTGGTGGAAGGAGGGAAAAACTAAAGGTTACATAAACCCTTCGATCAGAATTGGGAATTTGGCATGTGAGGCGTGGCAGCAAGATCCCAAGCAACTATTTACGCGCTATAACTATCTAAAGTCTGGATTGTGGTCTGTTCAAGAGTTAGAGATCACACCATGCAGTAAGGTTACAATGGTAGATGGGTCAAAAGCCACGATGGAGCGCATCAGGGCGCTAATGGAGAAGAGATATCGGGATAACAACAACACTGAGATTTGGCTTGCAGTGCCGCAAACTATCTGAAAGAGTACTAAGGTAGGAGATTCATCATCTGCTCCTGGGAAACTGGGTGGGAAAGGAGATATATTGGGGAGAAAACATGGAAAAGAGGTCGAGCAAGGTGAAAAGAATACGCGAGCTGAACAAGAAGTTGCTCAGACCAGTAAGGTGCAAGGAGAGCGAGAAGAGGAGAAGGACACTGACTCAGCCTCGTTGGCTAAATCTTAGAATAAGAAACACAAGGTGATTAAAGATGTTGTTCCTCTTGCTGTGAGGAAGTTATAGCTGAGAGATGATGATAGTGATAGCACAGGATCTGCTCCTGAAGAAACAACTTGTCTCCCATCTCAACCTTCACCCAAACAAGGTGAGGGAGAGAATCCAAATGTTGTGGATGAGCTGATTGATTTGGTGGAGGATAATGAGGAGAAAAAAGATGAGCTTCAGAAGAAAAAAGTTATTCCACCGGAGTATGCTGAAAGGATGAAACATTTGGTGTATACTTCCAACATGCCTCCTATGACAACGACGACTGAAGAGGGTAATATGCCGCAAATGGTGGGGATAATGGAGAAGACCAGAGGCGTGGAAAAAAGCGCTGGGACTAGTCAACAGAGGGTGCCGGTGGAGGAGCTGGTGTCCAAGCAGATTATCATACCACACCCCTCATCATTCATATTCGAGCAGCTCCGTCGAATTCCTGACTTATCGTATTATGATAGGATGTCAGTTCCTGAGATCTTACAGCGAAAAGTTAAGCTGGCCATTGAGGTAAGCCTCATCATTTTTTATTTGTTGAATATGAGGTGTTAATATAATGTTAACTTTTTGGTTGTGCACAGATTCATCATAACTAGGTTGTGCTGGGCTACCGTAGCATGTCCCTAGGTGACTTAGAAACTATAGAAAAATGGAGACCATAAGCCATGGTTTTTGGGTCAGCCAAAACGAGCACCGCTGAGGTTATTCGCTTGAGGCATGCATATACCTCAGTAAAGGCGACCAAACATGATGTTGTTGAAGCAAAGGCAAAACTGGACACTACAATGGGGACCTTAAAATAAGCTTTGGTATGCAGTGACGAAAGGTGGAAAACCGCATCCGACAATCACAATATGGTATTGAAACAAAATGAAAACTTGTTGAAAAGGAATGATGAATTGTATGCTCAAAGCTCAAACCTGATGGATAAGAACTTGGCTCAATAAAAAAAGATGGAAGAGCAAGCTAAGAAAATAGCCACTTTGACTGCTGACATCACTAAATTGATGGCCCAAGTGGAGGAGGGGCACGCAGATCTCGAGCGGGAAAGGAAACGGTGGAAAATAGATTTGGAGGTAGTTGTGGCAGAAAGGGAGACTCAGATGTTCACTATTGCCACAAAGATGATAGCCAAAGAGAACGAGAAAACCATAGCTGAGCTGATGACATTGAATCTTGGGCTGAACTTAGGATCTTTGGCGTCTCTCATTCAGGGCTCCGTACCACCTCAAAATGTTGGCTTGCCCCCTGTGCCAATTGTTGAAGTTGGTACCACTGGTGCAGCTGATGTTACTCTATCAGAGCAGACCAAGCTACCCACTTCCCCAAGTGCCAAGTGATAGTATTTGTTGTCTTTTGTTGTTTGCTATGTGTATGAAAACCTTGTGTTATATGGCGTATTGTGAATACATGTTGAACTTATATCTGAATTTTCTTACACTAATATGCTTAATGTTTATGAATATTTATGGAGAAAATATGGAGTATGTGTTTGCTGCACTACATGGAGATCCTTACAATATCGAGCTCAGTAGAGCACATTTTGTAGCTTAGAAAATAATTGCCATAATAGATTCTTCGCGGCGAGGTCATGAAAACCATATTACGTAGTCTTGGTCTTTAACCAGTTTATTAATATACCCAATACAAAGTATGAGGCACAGTATGGCCATTACGTAGCCCGTAAGCGTGGCCAATTAGTCTGTTCGTGTTTATAGACACTTAGTCTAGACTCAGTATGGTCCATCGCGTAGCCACGAATGCCGTGGTCATTGACCCTTCACTAATTGTAAGGATAAAACTTGTAGCAAACACATATTGGCGAAACATAAATTATATTGAAGGAACAAAATGTTGTCTTAAGATGCCTCATTAAAAACCTCCCCGCACCATCAGGGAGGAAAAAGAGCGCATCAATAATACAATCTAAGTAGTTTGACGATAAAATTTTAGGTGATTGACATTCCAAGGGTGTTTGAGTGCTCAACCACTTTGATCTGCCAATCCGTACGCGTCATGGTACCCTATGGAGATAATCGTAAACGGGCCTTCCTTATTTGGTCCCAGTTTGCCACTTGTTCCACTATTGGAGCCTTAAAATACCTTCTTTAAGACTAAGCCTCCTTCCTTAAAAGAGCGTAACTTTATTCGAGAATTGAAGTGTCCCCTCATAAGGCTTCCATAGTGCTCTGCTTGTACCCGGGCTTGGTCTTGTCGCTCATCGAGGAGGTCCAAGTAGGTTGATCTGGCTATTAGGTTTGCTTTTTCTTCATAGTGCTCGATTCGATGGCTTGGTATAATGATCTCTGCTGGGATGACTACTTCAGTGCTGTATATAAGGGCGAAAGGTGTGTCTCCTGTTGTTGAGCGCGGGGTGGTTCAATATGCCCATAATACCTCAGCCAACTTATCCGGCCACTTCCCTTTGGCTCCTTTCATTTTTTTCTTAAGTCCTTCGAGCAATGTCCTGCTGGTTACTTTGACCTGGCCGTTATTCTGGGGATAATAAGGGGTGGAAAAGTGCTGGCGAATCCTATATCGCTTGCAGAAGTTGGTGAGTATTGAATTTTGAAATTATGGATCGTTATCTGTCATTAGAATTCGCGAAATTCATGATCTAGTTAGAATTTGATTATGAAGGAAGTCACATACCTCTTGTGCGCGTGTTCGAAATATAGCTTTGGCCTCAACCCATTTGGAGAAATAATCTACCGCGACAATAAAGAACCGCCTCTTTCCCGTAGCCATTGGCAAGGGACCCACTAGATCTATCTCCTATTTATCGAAAGGACATGGAACAAGAATGTTCTGCATAGGTTCGCTGGGTCTATACTGTATGGTTGCATACTCCTGACATTTATGACGTTGTTGTACAATAATTTCTGCATCAACTGCGAGCTCGAGCCAATAGTACCCCACTAGGAGGAACCGACGAATTAGTGTTCGGTGGCCACAATGAGCACCTGTCTCCCCTGAATGTAGATTGGTTCATACCAAATTGGCTTCCGCGTGATCAAGACATCAGAGCAATGACCGATTTGAACTCTTCATGTATAGGATGTTGTCGAGAACACAAAACTTGGCTACCTTGATCTGCAATGCTCATACCTCATTTTTATTTGCTGGCAATTGGTCAGATGTCAAGTAGCACAAGTATGGTATTCTACAGTCTGTATCACTTGCGATTGAGTTGATGGTTATCGTTGTGGGTATGAGTTCGGTCATGGGGAGCTGTTGGAGTAAAACTATGAGATGCTCTCCCAAAGCTGCAGTCTTGGCTTGAATATCGGCTGCTGAGTTATCTTTTCCTGGGATCTGCTCGTATAAAACATAACTGAACTTCGATTCATATTACTTAAGTATAATAAGGCACTCTTTGATACCTTCTTGTCTAGCGCTGTAAGTACCCATTTCTTGGTTGATCACTAACTGAGAATCAGACTTGATCCTAATGCTTTGCGCTTCATATATCAAGGCCAATTTAATGCCACAGAGAGCAGCTTTGTATTCTGCCACGTCATTTGTTACTGGGAAATTAAAATGAACCGCCTGTTTGATCTCCTCACCATTTGGGGATCGCAAGACAACTCCTGCTCCTCCGCCTGATGTAGAAGACGCACCATCAACTTCAATGGCCCATTGGTCTAACCTTGGTACTCCTTGGTCTTTTGTGTCAATTTGTTGATGCCTGGAGGAGGTGAATTCGGCGATTTCCTGCCCCTTAATAGCTAGGCGTGGCTAAAAACAAATATCATACTCACCGAGCTCGATACTCCATGTGGTGAGTCTACCGGAAAGATCTGGCTTCCGTAGTACTATTCGTAAGGGAAAGGTTGTCCGCTCCGTAATGATGTGCCCTTGGAAATATGGTCGCATTCGCCGGGCTGCAATAACTAAACTCAGAGAAAGTTTTTCAAGATTCAAGTACCTTGTTTCCGCATCCGTTAGTGTTTTTATCGTGTAATATATCGGGCATTGTATCCCATTTTGGTCACATACTAAATCCGAACTCACTAGAAAATGGTGACACCGCTAGATAGAGGAACAGTGGTTCCTAAACTATAGGTGCAGACAGAATCTCTGGAGAGGTAAGATATTGTTTGAGGTTGGTGAAAGCTTTGTTACACTCTTCTGTCCAGGAAAACTTCTTAGCCCCCCGTAAAACTTCAAAAAAGTGATGACTATTGTCCGACGCGCGAGAGATGAACCTGGATAAAGCTGCTAGCCTTCTCGTCAGACATTGTACTTCTTTGATATTTTTTGGAGGCTCCATTTCCAGAATATGCATTTAGCTGGACGGGGTCGGCTTCAATACCTTGTTGACTTACCACGTAATCCAAAAAATTTCCCTTGGCTACACCAAAAGAGCACTTATCAGGGTTGAGCTTGAGGTTGAACTGTCGTAACAAATCGAAAACAGTCTGTAGTGTCTCCAAGTGTTGCGCTTCCTCATGAGTTTTAACAATCATGTCGTCAATGTATGCTTATAAATGGTTCCCAGATGGTCTTGAAAAATGTGGTTTATCAGTCATTGATACGTTGAACCCGCATTCTTTAAACCAAAAGACATGACCGTGTAGCAGTATAGACCTCTTTCAGTTTAAAATGCGGTGTGTTTCTAGTCGGATAGGTGAAGGCGAATCTGGTTGTATCCAGAGTATGCATCCATGAGTGACAATTACTCGCAACCCGAATCTGAATCAACTAACTCATCGATGCACGATAACGGGAAAACATCCTTGGGGCATGCCTGATTCAGGTCGGTGAAATCCACGCACATTCTCCATTGGTCGCTCTTCGTTTTTACCAGAATAGGGTTAGTAATCCAGACTGGATATCTTGCTTTTTGAATGTGTCCTAAATGAGTTAATTTGGTCACCTCGGTAATATAGCTGCCTGCTTTTCTACTGAGAAAGATCTGCGCTTTTGACGTACTGGCTTGGTGCAAGGGTTTATAGCCAACTCATGACTTATAATCAAAGGGCTTACCCCTAAGACATCAGTTACATCCCAAGCAAAAACATCTAAATTTTAGGCTAATAAAGGATTTAAACGTACCTTAGAGTCTTGAGATAACTCCTACCCTAGTCGAAGCACCCCACCGTTGGCTATAAGTGTGTCAAATACTGTAGTACTCATATTAGTTGAGTCTTCGCTCTCATGCGGGTCATCCACTAGGTCAGGCGAGGTAAGACCCGTGGTTTTTTGGCTCTCTAGTATCGTTCCCACCAAGCTACCCACCAAATATTTTATGCATTATCTAAATGTGCACGATGTTGCTTTCATCCTATGCAGCCATGGTCTTCCGATAATAGCATGGTAAGATCTTGGTGCGTTGGAGATCATAAATAGTGTTTTTAATTCTTTTTTTGTGGCTCTGTGGCCAACTTTTACCAGTAGCTCCACCTCCCCAATATATTGTGAAGTTTTACCTTCGTAGCCGACCAAAGTACACTGGGTTGGCCAATATGAAAGTACATTTTTTCATGCGGTCGAAACTGCTTTTGAATATAATGTTTGCAGAACTTCAAACGTCGACCATGACTTGAGTCACCATTACTCCTCTGATGTCTAGGTGGATAGTTAAAGCATTGTTATGGGGCAGGCTGACACCTCTGAGATTGTCTTCGTTGAACGTGGGATCGGCCACTGGATCCCTGTAATTGCGATAGGAGTTTTCTTCTATTTCATACACGCCGAGCTTATTTTTAGCCCGTTTGTTTGAAACAACCCCATGAATTGGTGCCAAATTCCCTCCTGATATGGTGAGAAGCCATTGTTGATTGTTAGCTTCCGTTTCTTCTCCATTTGCTGGTTTCTCATTATTTGGAGAACAGACTTCCTCGCAGCGATCCGGATGAGACCGTTTGATATATTGTATCAGCTCTCCATTGTCAATCAATCGTTGGATCTCTTCTCTGAGTTGCCAACACTCATCCGTGGAGTGTCCATGGTCATTATGATATGGGCAAAAGTACCGGTTAGATCGCTTAAAGGGTGGGGCGCTCATCATGCGCGATGCTAGGTACTTCGTTCATCCTCTTGTTCGGTCATCGATCACGGAGATAGCTTCAGTCAATGGAATGAATCGTCTACTTGGTTGCTCGGGCTGTTGAGGTCGTCGACTGTAATCCCGCTTAGGTTGTTCTTCAACCCTTTTCCTTTCTGATCCACCTTCTTTGGAATCTGATCCACGTCGCTCAGATGACCCGTCTCTTCTAGCATCATCGAATCTAATAAAAGTATTTTCCCTAGCGAGCAAATCCCCCATGTTCTCGGTTGGAAACTTGATGAGGTCAGCATAGAGATCACTCTTTCGGTTGAGCCTCGCTTCAAGGATGCCACCGGCATGTTTTTGGCCAAATATGGTAAAACATTCATAGAATGAACAAATATCCTAACATAACTCTTAAAGGACTCACCTCGCCGCTGGTAAAGGTCCATGATGGAGTCCTGCTCCCGCTTAAGCTCCTTGTTACCAACAAACCTTTCTCTGAAAGCCTTCCACAACCCGGTAAAGTCGTAGATTGACCCTTTTGGCAAGCTGCTGAACCAATCTATTGCATTACCTTTGCGGGTCATAGAGAGTGCCCGGTACAACATCGCGTCGTCAGGGTTGAATGCCATTATCATGTTATGGAATTGCTCCAAATGCTTTACTGGGTCTCCTGTTCCATCATAAGCTTCCATCCTGAAAGGGTCGAACTTCCTTGGGACTTGGGCTTCGAGAATCTTCTTGGAGAACGGTGACTCTTTGATTATGTAAGCTAACAATCTTGGGCGGACCTGGTTATAGTGTAGATCTTCATTTTCTCGAGCTCGCTTAGTAGGTGTCTCATTTGCCTCCTGTCGCGGAACTTTGCTGCGGTTCTTATCTCCACTCTCGCCTTTACCCTCCTGTTTATCGCCATGCTTGGACGATTGATCTGTTCTGCTAACTTTGCTAGCCTCTGGGCCGGACGGTTGATTTACTCGGCTTGTTCCCTTGATCTTAGTGGTGAGGGTATGAATAACGTCATTCATTCCTGCCATAGTGGCGTGCATGGCCTGTTCCCTTGCATCTCGCTCGAATGCTACCTTCAACTGATCTTCCTAGAGATGTTGGATTCTCTGTTCTAGTTGGAGGACCACCGAGTCAGCGGCTGGAGTGGCTTACACAGTTTCTTAGGAAACCATCCACTAGTTGATGTGGTTGCATTTCTGCCTGGGGAACAACGGCGGGTAAAGTTGGAAGTTCCTCCGATATGACTGTTCCAAGGGGTGCCATGGGATTACCCCCCTGGGATGCTACAGGAACGGGGTATATGGGGCCTTGCTCATGTGGTGGATTCGTCGCTTCTCTCCTTTTCATTGTTGTTTCACTCGTTTCCTGGTTGTCCCTCTCGATTCCTGACCTTGTGACTACCATGGTTGATGATTAGTTGTTTTCCCACAGACGGCGCCAAATTTGTTACGGGAATAACAAGTTCATCCAAAGTAGAATCTCAAGTTTTTAGTCAGAAAAGAGATGAGGCAAAAAATATCGCCTTATTTGTCAATAGATTATTTTTACTTATAGTGTTATGAGTTAGTGGGCAGTTACATTTGTTATGAATTACACTTAATGCCCCACTAACTCAGTAACATCTCTTCTCCTATAATTTTGGACCAACTTCATGAAACGGTTTAACTTAAAGTTTATACGATTATTACATAATGAGTTAGGAAACGCTTCATTCTTTTAATTACTTGTTTTGACTGATCTTACGTGTCAACTCGAGCCGGCCCATTCCTTGAGCGCAATGAAGTCTGTGTTGGTTGCGTGTTCTTGGGCTCGCCTGACTATGTGATCGACTAATTATCTTCGAGCTCGTTCTCCAGTTAGCTTTAAGGTCGAATAGTTTATATGAGAGCTCGTCCTTTGTCTGCTCATCGCATCCTTAGTCTGGTAGGTCAACTCGTTGCTCAGATTATCGTCGAGCTTGCTTTCTATTTCTCTATGAGGTCGATAGGAACGTCGAGCTCGTCCTCTGTTTATTCGTTTGATCCTTGTTCTTTTATCACCTTAGTCCAAGATCATCATCCGCTTTTCCTGCTCGTTTTCGTACTTACTTGGGGGAATCCCCCCTTATCAATATATGAATTTACAAAAAATCTTGGTCGATAATCATATCTACTAAAAGATGTATTTATTGAATGGATATCCTGAATCCATTATCAACAGGTGAACTAAACATTTTGTTATATAACGATGAAAAATAAAAGACTAAAGACCGGTTTCACGCAACGTGAGCAACTAGACGCAACATTATTCACTGTATCTTTATCAATCAATTACATGGGTCAATTATGATGTACAACATAAGAATAATATGAAGAGATTTTATAAAAAAAGCCGAAATTACTCTGCGAAGTAGTCTGTTTTAGTTTTTTCAATATTTATAAACTGTCATTAGGCAAAAAATCCGAAAGAACGAAAATAAGCGACTTCAAGGAGTAATTTTGGTTTTTTTTAGAAATTTCCTAATATCAAATGTAATCGCACATATTTATTCTTAATTGGTCATACTTAAGTACAAATCTACTTAATGCATGAAAGAAGTCAATGAACTTAATTGATCCATATATTATAATAAACTAAAGTGTATACGAGAAAATAACATATATATGTCGTTGTCTATTACTAAACTCTCATTGAAATTTATTATCTTCTAAACAAAAAATAACCATCTTAATGGTGTGTTCTCGAAAAACTAAAGGTAACTATTTTCGTAAGAGGATTTGTTACCATAGAGTTTGCGTCAATGTACCTTTAACTTATTTGACATATCTGAACTCTCTTTTACAAGACATGAACTGATATATATGTGTTTGGACTTAGTCAAGTTCCTGCTACTTAACTATAAAATTATTTTCACATTATAGCCTTAGGGAAATTTTTATTCCTTCTACAATGACTTAATTTTCTAACCCAAGTGACTACTTAGACGCCTTAAAATATTCAACAAATTACACTACGATAAAAATGACACAACTAGTGTTTCTTTACATTTTTCCATATTATTTTACCTCAAACTAATATGCATATGCTACCAAAAAGTACAACAAAATAAGTTAGAATACCCAATGATCTTCAAATTATCCCGACTTCCTATATGTCAACATGTGTCCTTTTTTGTTTCGTATACCAGAGATTCATATTGATCTATTGATAATGGCCCATCTTCGGATTACTTAAATACCATCGAATAACTCGATAACACAACCAATGGTTGGTTTTTATGAACTCGAGCATGCATCAAACTCCAAACTGCCAAAGTATATGAAGCCTTTTACATTTTCTCAATCTTAGGATTTGTCCTTGGACATCAACTTACACTTGATTTATCTTTTTTTTTTTCAATAAAGGTATTACAAAGTGGTATTAAGAATATGAAATTATTCCCACTAAACATTTGATATCCACAATCTTCAACTGAGTTCATCTTAAAACCAAAATATACCATTATCTCAAGAAACTTGTGATTCCACGGTCGAGAAGCCTGTTTAAGCCTACAAATGGATTTTCTAAGTCTGCAGACCATGAATTTTAAATAACTTGTTACAAAGTTCTTAGGTTTCACCATTTTGAACGTTTTAATGTCATTTTTAAGAAAATAGTCTTAATAGACATTTGACAAACTCTAGGTTAGAGTGTGCTGCTATTTTAATGACCTTTCTAATTGAGTCATTTATAAAAAGAGACTGTCTTTTGAACTTCATTTACACTAATTATATCATATTCTTACAAGTCACACTTTATATCTCTTCATGAATCTCATTTTATTTTTCTAACCTCACTTACTACTAATTGGATTCATTTATTAAGATAATAGGAGAAGCTCCCAAATTGCGTTATCTTGCATTGACTTATATTTGTATCACTGATCCACAAGTAATAATCAAAACTCTTCATGTATTTATAGAAACACAACAATCATTTACTATTCACCGTGGAGTTTGAACTTCTTTGAATAATTTTATTTTCATTCATATGTGAAATATAATATTTATCCAAAGTGACTTAATGTTCTAAGAAAACTTCAATCAATGGTATTGAAACCAAATCATCTTATACTTGAGCCTCAATCCACTAACAACATTCCTTTAGGCCGATATGTTGGCTTCATGCCTACTTATCTTTGATCCTCAGTCCATCAACAACTTTTTTGGGCTAATACGTTGGCTTCATGACACACTTATATTTTTTGAACCATTATAAGCCTCCATATATTCTTCCTCGAAATGAATATTTGTTCTTAAATGATTCCCCCAAACTTAATATCATCAAAGAAACTTTACGGTGTTGCTTCAAAACATACTTATATTAGAATAATTATACACTAAAATCCTTTTGAATGGTCATAATATCCAATGAAATAACAACTAACCTTTTTATTTTCCAATTTTTTTAAATTCAGCCAATGAGGCTTTGCTTCAGATGAACATCCCCAAATATGTAGAAGTTTTAAGCTAGGCTTCCGCCCAGTCCAAAACTCAATTGAAGTATTTATGATTGCCTTTGTGGGAAATATATTGAGAGTGTATACTGCACATTTGATATTCATACCCCAGAGTGATACTATTAGACTTAAATGATAATAATTCTTCTCACCATACCCTTAAGCATACGATTTTGTTTTTCAAGTACACATTTTTATGATGGGCAAAACCAACATCATATTCTGAGGAACTATATTGCACTTTTCAAGGTGCTTTGCAATTGATCCATTATATTGTTCATCTTAACCTTCATATATGTCGTATTATTCACCACTATAATTTGATTTAACGCACTAATTCTCTTACCTAGTTATTTTTCAACCTCGTTCATAAAATTATGAACTTGGGTATGGCTTTTGGATTTCTCATGAAAAATGTAAAGGTACCTGTAACGAAATAAGTCATCTATGAATGATATGAAGTACCGCTAATCAACATATGTTGGGCTAGATAAATTCTAGGACTTCTTTCGCTTTACAAGCCTCTAGCCTTTTTATTTTGGTCCATTTACCTTTGGTATATTCAATACTAGTACTAAAGTCTGAATAGTCAATTGGGCTTAATAAGACTTTAAACAACAAGATTATCATTTTTTCTTAGCGATATTATCTAAGTGTTTGTGCCAAAGATTATTTAAATTTCATATATACCATTTATTTTGTTAATATTTATATGTTCATTGCTTCGTTGTGATTCTTAATAGTATTTAACAAACACAACTTATTATTCATTGTTAAATATCTAGTGCTTATCACATTATCATATAAAGAAAAAGTCATTTTATTATTTCCATACATCTTTTAAGACGTTTCTTACAAGAAAAAAAATCAAATTCATATTGACATCTTTTAAGTATAATAAATGTTCACTAGAAAGGAACAAGTGAAAACCACAAATGACATACATTAAGCACAAAATTTCCTTTACTTGATTGATGTATATGTCATTGTAATTGAGGTTCCGACTCTTTATTGTATCCTTTATAGAAATACAAACATGAGTGGTCGTAACCATACCAACCCACCATGTGATTTTTGCAACTGAAACTAAATGGATGTATCAACAAGCTAGAATTGTGAGATTACCGTTAGCTTTTATTTAAGTTTGCACTTTTCACACTCAATTTTGAATATGATGTCCTCTTGCAAAATAAACTTCAACTTCCAGTACGTGAGACGATCATTGACACTCCAAAATATGTTGCTTTATTTTGTTTTTTCTATTAAACTTCATAGTGGAGAGATATAACAACAATAATTTATTTTCTACCTTATTAAACCTTGGAAAAACTATTCTCGACTTTAAAGTGGTATGCTTGCGCAAGTATTCGTATTCTTATACAGACCACGACAAAGTTTTTACACTCAATGCTAAAACTTTAAAGAAATATTATATAAATGAAGAGTGATTATTTGAACGAAAAGAAAATAGTGATATAAGTTGTATGTGGAAGTTATTTTATATAAATGTTTGATTAAAATTGTGGAGTGTGTAGGTGATTGTTATAATTTAAAATTGTAGATGATAGTTTAAATTTAAATTTACAGGTCGTTTTATTGAATATAAGTTATAGGTTGTTGTTTAAATATAAAGTTGGAGATGGTTGTCTTGATATAAAGTTGTAGGTGGTTGTGTAAATTTAAATATATAGATAGTTGTTTAAATTATTTATATGATGTGGAGGAACTTTAGTTGTAGGTGTTTATATTGAATTATTGTTATGATGTGGAGGAAATTTAAGGTTGTCGGTGGTTGTATTAAATTTAAAGTTTTAGGTGGTTGTTTAAATTATTGTTATGATGTAGAGAAAATTTAAAGTTATTGGTGGTTGTATTGAACTATTGTTATGGTGTGGATACAATTTAAAGTCGTAGGTGGCTGTATTGAATTATTGTTATGATAAATACAAAATTCAAAGTTGCAAGTTGTTGTATTATCATTATAAAGTTTAGCTCATCTAATATTTAACTCAATAAAAAACTATGATATTATTTCTTATACACAAAATTTAACTAAACATGATTCACGCTTTAAATTTTTGTTCTCGCCCTGCATGTAACTTATTTCTCAGTCTCAAGATCGAGTCTGATAATAACACTTAAAATACTATCATATTTTACCATTATGTTCGTAAATCGATAAATAATTATATATTTATCCTTAAAGAAGGTTCTGACTCTCCTGGTTCAGTTTCCAAACGTTGTTACATAAACCATAACCATGAAAAATGTCAAAGAAAACTAATACTGGATTATTTCTACCATAATATGATTTATAATGATGATATGTTTAGACGTTACTTTTGAAAGAGGCTTCTATTTTTTTTGCATTTGATAGATGAGCAGCCACGTTAAATTACATATTTTTAGAAAAGGTTTGGATAGAGTTTGTAGGTCAAGCTTATCTGTGTATAAAGAACTAACATGTACATTACATATATTAGCTTATGAAAGCACGACCAACGCTTTGGACGAAATATATCATATGGATGAATCAGCGATAATTAACGATCTCTAAAAAACTCAAGCATTATGAATCAATATCAAGTTGAGTATCTTCTTTCACCAATACCAACACACCTTCAAAAGAGTTTAGCTAAAAATGAGAGGTGTCAATTTTCGGGTGAGCATACAACATAAGATCAAAAGAACCATTTAAAGTACAATATTTGGGTATTGAAGTTACAATTCTTATTTTAACATCTACTGAAAACATAGCCACGAATCGGGAAAAATGGTTAAATAGTTAGTGATGCTAGCGTGCACAATATAGTTACGTAATGATATTCTGATATTGAATGTTTCAACCATTAGAAATTCAAAGTATCCAATTATTGTAAATGTAAGTCCAATTATTAAACGTAATCAAATATAAGCATATTGTACCAAAAAGTAATAAATGGAGCCTCGTAGAATATATAGTGTAGATATTAGTTGGACTGATATAAGATTTTAAAAGATAACACATCAATCTAATATCATATGTATTGGGCTTTAAAAGTCCAATATAGCTATGGTCCTAATAAAAATTAGATACATGATTAAAGCGATTTTGGGTAATAAAAACATACTATTGAGATATTGATATCAAAATAAATATATATAAACAATTGTCTATATTTTGACATTTATTTTGTATAAGGAATAAATATATCATATGAATAAAAATATACTGTACTTTTTAATTTCTCTCTAAAATTTTTATTTTATTTTCTATTCTTAATTATTAGATTGCTTATACATTTGGCGGTATTTTAACGGTATTTTGAGAGTTTTTCCATCATCAAACTAGGCCATATAAACAAGGTTAAGTTATAATATAAGCAAGGTTAAGTTTATGAAAAACTAATTAAGACAGGGTATTATACATTTCTTGTCATCCATTTTGGTTTTCTTAGAATTTCCATATGCTGATTTTTTTTTCAGATTGACATTTCTTGATTACTTTCACTAGTATTTATTCGTATTGAAGTTGTTTTCGACTTCTTAAATTAGTTACGAAGCATGAAAAATATATTGTTTCGATTTTTTATTTTTTTTCGATTAAAATTTAATTAATAACATCAAAACTGATTCGAAGCTGATTCTAACTGAATACTTATCGTTTTTTTTTTATTTCTAAACCTTTATTTCCTATTCAAGAATTGAAGATCCATTCCAGTCTACAATTTTTTGTATAATTTTCATCATCGATTTTGACTTTTTTTTGCCGACTTTTATATAATATCAATGAATAAAATTACGACGAGCATTGATTCATGAAATTTAGATTATAAAAGATAAATTAAAATTCCTAAAATAAATAGAAAGATCAATTTCAGTGGTGATAATAAGATTCATTAATTGTTTTCTCCCTTTTGTCAACCTGTTTTCAATAATTATGTTTGAATTTTTTTGATTTTAATTGATAATTATTAGTTTTTTTATAGAGACAAAAATCATAATTAAAAATCAAAAACGATTGAGGTATGATTGAAGATTTGTTCTTCGATTTTGAATTCAATTATTGCTTGAATATTTTTAGGTTTCTCAATCATATATGGTTTCAATTTAGGATTTATTTCAGTAACTATCTTCATCCTTTTTTGTCCAATTATATTAATTGTACAATTGAAATTTGATTTTTGTATTACCGAATTGAATATTCATTTTTTATTTTTTATTTTTGTTCCGAAAAAGGTAGCAGAGTTGGTGGGATAAAGCATGTTTGTGACCAAAGATCATGAGTTCGAATCCCTCTACAAACGCTTTCTTGGTTGAGCATGTCACCTTGTGTGGTTTACATGCGTTGGATTGCAGGCTATTGTGTCAGACCGATGGTTTACCATGTGCGCACTCATGGAATAGCGATCGTGTATTCCCCATAACACAAGTGCTCAACAGTTGTATCTAGTTTAATTTTGAAATCGGCTAAGGTTTCCATTGGATAATATTCAAATGTTTTTTTCTATTTATTTATCAAATCATATATTACACATTGATAGATTTAAAGTGTTTGTGTTGATTCGTGGTGATGATAACTTAGTAAAGGTTTTTGATTGAGTGAATGATGTATTTATATGACGAATCGAGCTTACCATTTATTTGTTTGGTTGAATTATGTTGTTTCGATTATTAATCAAGTTTTTTTTAGCTTTGTTAAAATTTATTGATTTTTTATCGGTCAACAAATTTAACTTTTTATCCAAAAAAATTATTAGTTGTGTCTGGATGATTAATTTTGATTTGGTTATTGTTCGAATTGATTTAGATTTACATGAATCGAACAATAATATTTCATTATATAGTTTCTGTTTCTTATTATGGTAGTTATTGTTAGAGATTTTAGGTCCAAAGTCATTAGTTTTTATGTTTTATCCATAAATAAGAATCTATACTCTTGGTTGAATCTATACACTTTCTAAATAATAAAACTCTAATCATCTTTCTGTGTTTATTTTTTTCTACATGGTATCAGATCGTAGGTTTGGATTTTAAAGTTTTGGTGTATTCCGAAGTGCTGACGGTCAATTGTTTTAACCGTCCGCTGGAAGAAAGAACAAAAAAGCGATTCTTCCACTTTCTTGTTCGTCACAAAAAAAGAGAGAAAAAAATTCGTTTCAGATTTGTAATGTGCAGCCGCAATTAACAGTCCCGATCAGGAGGCAAACGGGATCGTTTTTGCTGAATTTTGGAGATCATATTCAAGATATCTAATCCTTCAATTTGAACTGTTGGAATGTGATTTGATGCGGCCGTTTATGATAGATCGCTACTTGAACAATGCAGTAGTTTTGTTAGTAAAACCACATATTCGATTTTGATTTTGATTTTGGTTTCGATTGGAACTTAGATTCGAATTTGATTTTGTTATTTGGATTTTGTATTAGATTTCGTTTTAGATTTGGATTTTGTATATATTTTGTTTGGATTTGGATTTGATATAGATTTTGTTTAGAATCGTTTAATGGTTATTGGATTTAGTTTTGGATTTGGATTTGGTATAGATTTTATTTGGATTCGGATTTGGTACACATTTTGTTTGACTTTTGGATTATGTCTGACATTTGCTTAGATCGATTTTTGTCGTTTTGATTTGTTTTGATTCATTTGATGTTTAACTTTGTTTGAATTCACTTGGTGTTTGGCTTTGTTTGAATTCACTTGGATTTGTTTGATATTTTAAATTCGTTTGGAATTGAATTTGGACTTAGTTTTGAGTTTGGATTTTGGAGTTTGATTTTTAGTTTTGGGTTTCGATTATGGTTTTGGAGTTTGGTGTTTGGTTTTAGAATCAATTTTGATTTTTATTATGTATAAGAAACTCGCTAGAGATATGATAATTTGAGATTTAAGATTGAGGATTTGAGATTGAGGATTTGAGATTTAACATTTGAATTAAATATTTGGTTGAGGAAGACGATGAGGTAGAAGAAATGCGAAGAAGAATACTTGAAGAAGATGCGTGAAGAAGAGTATTCGAAGAAAATTTATAAAAAAGATAAGAAGAATATCAAATTTCTACTCATCAGCATAAGAGTTTTCTAGGGCCTCATTGTTGTGTTTCCTTGCGTACCTCTGGTATCTCAAATATTTTAGGTCCATTCCTCTGGTTGAAATGTTTTTGTTCCTCTTAGTTTTCTTGATTCTATTACTATGAGCCTTGTGAGACTGGTTTTGAGCGGTGCAAAGAAAACGTATGAAAAAGTTTTGAAGATTGAAGACAACTTGCGGATTTTTTCACACATATCATTTGGAGATGATATTTGTACGAATGCTCAGCCAACATTGTGGTTTCGTTTTGTTTGTGATAAACTCTCAGTGTTTATAAAACTTGAGTTTGAGAGAGGGTATTAGTGATGTTAGGCCCAAGACCATTAGTTGATGTATTTATCCATATATAAAAATTTATATTCTTTGTAATTTGTAAGCTTTGTAAATAATAAAACCCTAGTCTCATCTTTCTTTGTTTATCTTTTTCTACCGTTATAAGATATAAGAAACAATATATGAATTTGATTTTGCTTATAAAAATTGTACATCAAAATGAATTTTTTCGCATAAATTGGGGTATAGAGTCTAATTGTTGGTTAGAGTTTAATTACTTAATAATATGATATCTTATTGCTTGAAATAGAAATGTGAAATACTCTTATATCACAAGGAAAACGAAAGGAACATACAAGTACGGTTGTTTGCGTATCTTTTGCTACAGTGATACAAAGTGCAAAGTCCGTGCTACACAATAATTGGTTTTAATTTAAAGATGTGGGAATTGAACATAAGAATCGGAAAAAAATGGATAATGGATAATGTAGTGTGATTCCAGGTTAGTTTAGTAGCTGTGATAAATTCATGTCGGAAATATTTTTGTACTTTTTGTTTGAGATGAATTTACAAAAATTGGTATGGTTAAGAGGATATACAGGGGGGTATGGCTAAATTGGGGCCCAATTGGCTAACCAGCCCCAATTTTAAGCATACCCATCAAAAATACAAGTAGCCCCAAACTAATATCCAAAAAACCCTTCGTTTTTTTACTAAGTCAAAACCCTAAACACTAACCATTCCCACTTCTAAAACAGCCCCAACCCAAAATCAGCCCCAAAACCCTAAAACCTCTCAAAACTCCAAACTTCTACAATCAGCCCCAAATTCAAATCCGAAGATCTCTACACATCAACAACAACTCAAGAACTACAATGGGCAAAGGAAAAGAGTAAGTTTTTACTCTTAAATGTACTTTCTTTCTATATTTGGTTTAGGTTAGGTTTTTTGATTTTGATGCCAGGTTAAGTTTGTTTGTGGCTGATTTGGTGTTATATGTTGTTTATAGTTGTCTAGTAATGCTAGGGTATGCTAGGTTAGGTTGTTTGTGGCTGATTTAGGTAGTTTTTCGAGCTTTTGGTTTATCTTCAATGGCTGTATCGGGGTTCCCCCGCCGGGTGAATGGCCTAATACCCGACGGGGGAACCTTTTTTTTTACAGGTGTTCTTGTTCACCCGCCGGGGTGTAGGCCATTCACCCGGCGGGGACCAAGAACAACTGGGTTTTCCCAGGTTCCCCCGCCGGGTGAATGCCCTACACCCTGGCGGGGGAACCTGGGAAAACCCAGGTGTTCTTGAGCCCCGCCGGGTGGACCCCGATTCACCCAGCGGGTGAAAACTAAATTATTTAGTTTTTAGTTTTCACCCGCCGGGTGAATAATTGTCACCCGGCGGGTGAAAACTCAAAATTAAATTATTTGGTTTTCACCCGCCGGGTGAAAATACCTTACGCGGCGGGGAAGACCTGTTGGTACCTATTTTTGCCTATATTTTTATGTATATTTTATAAATTCTTCTAACTTTTTTCTCTAATGTTTTGCAGCCAACACGAAGCACCTCGCCTAACGAAGGAGAAGGCGGCCAAGGCGGCAAGAAAAGGTGAAGGTAGTAGCCGACGGCCGGTGGTCGCCGCTAGGTCGGAACATGGGGATCGGACATAGCGTGTTCGCCCCCACCGCGAGGTGCGCGAGGAGCGCAAGGATCCGACCGAGCGATCGTTGCGGCATCAGAAATTCGATGCCACAAAGGATGCCCCCCGTCGACGATCTTCTCCTCCACGAGAGGTGCTCCCCATCCGACGACGTGCCCTACTAGACGAGGAGGAGGAGGATACGGAGGAGGAGGAAGCGGAGGTCCCGTTGCCACCACCTCGAAGAGAGGTCCGTGCCGAAGGGCCTCCAACCGATGCGGAGGGATGGAAAAATCTTTTCCTATCCCAAAATTGTGTGCTTCTCTTCCCCGAGTATGCGCAGCACGAGGCGTACTACGCCTTCAAAAACGATGTAAGTTAATTAATTTTTTTTTACTTAAATTCATTTTTTAACATTGTAGTTATTTTTGAATTTTTTTACAGGCGCGCTCGGGCATTACGGTGCAGTCGAAGTATGGTTTGCTTGGTCAGTGGGACCTTAGCAAACAACTGGGGGTTAGGGCCTACCTGGAGGAGACACCATTTTGGCCCTGATGCGGCATTTACCGAGGTTCAACAACCACGTCCAGTTGGCGGAGGTCTTCGGTGAGAGGTGGCACCAGGAGACGAACACGTTCCAGTTCTCCTTTAGGGAGATGACGATCACACTGGACGACGTGTATGTGATTACGGGCCTCCCGGTTGAGGGGAGAATTATTGACCTATTTAGGCCTGATCCGCTAGAGGAGACGTATGCACGGTATTGACCTCATTCATTAAACCTCAACCTCATACAATTGAACATACATTCAACTAAAGAAAATTAAACCAAAATACAAACCGATACAAACAGGCACTATCAAGTTAATCACTCATTTCCTGTATGCGGATGTCTATAATGTCAGAACGAACCCTATCCAGTTGATCCTCCTTTATTAAATAGATATTAAACTCCCGCCAAATACTTTGCCACATAAACTCCCGCCAAAATAATCCCCGCCAAATTTAATTTCCCGCCAAATTCAAACACCTACCTAAAGATACTCCCGCCAATAAGCAAATAATACGCGGGGAAAACAACACCATTTCCCGCTCCCTATTTCTATGATTGAGCCACATGCATGAACTCTATAAATACTGTAACCCGACTATGAAACTAAACACTTAAGTTAAAACAATGGATGAGCGAGGCTGGAATGTGTACAAAGATGCAAGCCTACTATGCGCATTCGACTTCGTCAAAGCTACGATGCAAGAGGAGCTTCCTGGTTTCGTCGATGCAGTTCTGTGCAGAATGTTCTTCAACCACGGTAGGGAGGCATCGTGTGCAGGATGTTTAATGCCCCGACCACGTGCCCGCGAAGAAGTCGCCGATAGGTTAGCTTATCTTAAAACTGTGACTTTCAATATCGAGTCACTTCCTTGGGAAGACCGAACCAAAGTCCGAAGGGTATTCGACATGGGATTGCAGACTACAATTACGCAGGAGATGGTGTCGGAAGCGATAGAGCGGGTGGAGAACAAAATAGCCGATGCAATAGCCAGCGCCGTTGAAACGTACTCAACTCCCGAGGAAAGTAGTGACTCTGATGGATTCGGGATGAACTATCCGACCCCGTAAAACTGAACGTGCAATGCTAACCCGGAGTGGTTTACGTTATGTGCTTATGTATTTCTAATTATGCAATGCTTTAAATTAAAGTGTAATGTTTTAATGCAATGTTTTCAATGTTGTAATGCAATCATCATATTAAGAATGGAATAGTGTTATTGTTTTCAACATAAAAAACATCCAAACATAAAAACCATAAAAGCATAAAAACCATAAAAGCATAAAAACCGTCCAGGGTTTACATTCGTTACACTCGTGTAGTCATCAAGCAAAAGCGGATAAATTGGTTACTTCGGGGTAATTATTTTTAAGCTCTTCGTATTTCTTGCAACGAGATGCAATCGGCAATGCCCAACCTTCAGCTTCTGGTGAACGCAACTTTAAGCAACAAGGATGTATCCTAGCACATGAGGCCTCCGCCTTAATCCCAAGCTACAAAACGAAAACACGATAAAATAAATTTCTTGAAATTAAAATTACCATTAACGTACCCCTTGTATGAATACTTACGTTCACGAAATGGTTGGTGTTGACCCAACCCAATCCGATTTCCAACTGGTTTGGCATCGGAGGAGGTGCACCTCTTAACGGAAGAAAAGTGAAGCCGACATCCATATTTCGGAATACCCCAACAAAATGGAGTATGCAGTTAAACGCAGATGCAATTGCCACTCCCATCTCGGGCATGGACATCCAATGGTCCTTAGTTCCCACATCGGTAGAACACTTGACACGCTCCGCAACATCAATCAAATCCTCCATGCTAGTAAAAATATTTACGTAGACCGATGCGTAATCCATAAGCTCGTTGTAAAGGGCATCCCTTATCAACCTCCACCCATCTTGTTGCCCGTTCAAGGCGGACGCTATCGAGCGGTACCCGCAATGCCCATCGGATTTAACATCGGTAATGGACTCTACGAAAGGCGTAAAATAGCTCGGGAATTGGTTCATGTATCCTTTGGGGTCCACAAAACTTGCCTTCACCGGCATCGTAGAGCTTGACCTACAACCCACCGTTCCACTACTAAGCATTGTACCACTTGCTTGCGTTGGAATAGCGCTAGCTTTCGTACGAGCGGGGGTGGTCCCCGAACCACGTTTAGGCTCCTTCTTTTTTTTCCCTTTCCTCGAGGTTTCGGTTGGAAGTTTGAAGTCTCCCAATAAGGATGGCGTACTATCATTTTCTTCCTTAAGCACATGTTCGTGCCAACTTTTGTCGCGTTTAGTGGATGTATCATCGGCGTCAATAGATAACTTACGTTTGTTAGGTGGACGACCGCGCGCTTTTTGCTTAACCAACGGCTCCAAAATGTTAGTTGTTTCGGGATGGACGACGGCAAACCATTGTTTGTAAATGTGGTCTATCCGTGCTTCGTCATTGGACGCCATGACATCGGATACTAGTTTGTAAAGCTTTGCTTTAAGTTGCTCATTCGTCGAGAGGTTGGTACGAACTAGGATGTCTAACCTCTTCCAATGTTCATGAAACAACTCAAGCGGCACCTCTATCCCTTTCGCAACAAACTCATAGATTTCGTGGGCGCAAGGCATGCCGTGCGTAGTTCGTATGGCACAACCGCAAGGCATATCCGGTGCGATTGTCATGTTCCGGGCACATTCGACTTCGTCGGCCAAAATTTCCATTGCATGGTGGGAGATGTTGTTTTTTAGTTGACCGTACACAATGTTTATGAATTTATGTAGGGCCAACAAGCGGCTCTTTTTGAAGGAAGCCTTGATGTCCCCGTGTTGCAATTCAATCAAAGTATGCAACTTCAACCAAAAAGATTCAAAGTTACCTTTGCTCGTACCGATGAAACGCTTGAGGCTCGAATGAGCGCTCTCCACGCGGTTTGTGGTTTGGTTACCAAAATGCATCCACTTGTTAGTTCTCCACGTGACAAACTTGTCACCTACGGCCTTACCCAACTTTCGGTATACTCAATCGCTTTCGGATAGTCTTTGAAATCGCGGTGCAATTCCGATCGGTAGTTCTCGTACGCTAACTCCGTTTCCGCCAACATCATTCTGTTCCACACTTTCAAAAGGCATTTGACACTACCTTCTCCTTTATGATCGTTTTTGTTTTTCCTAGGACGTTCATGTTGATGTGCCATCGACACAACATGTGCGTCGCATTGGGGAACACTTCCTCCACCGTATTCACAAGCGCCAAGTCTCTATCCGTCAAAACAATGGATGGTAATTCGATGGAGTGAGTTACCATCAACGAATGTAAGCATCCTAACACCCACTTGTAGGCCTCGATTTTTTCACTCGACATAAAAGCAAATCCAATGTAGAATGTTTTCCCCGTACAAGTCGCACCCACGACCTCGTACAACGGCATCCCGTATTTGATCACCTTGTACGTGTTATCCATTATAATGACGTTCGGAAATGTCCTTAACAAATCCAAACTAACCGGGCGCGCAAAAAAAAGCTCGCCTATGATATCGCTTCCGTCTTCGGACTTTCTATGGAATTCGTAGTAGTTTAGTCGCTTTAGTTCACCCAACAAGTATTGGAATTGCGACCGACCGCCTTTCTCGAGCTTCCGGTGTTTTAGTATTGCGTTGTACACGGTGCGCATTGTAGAAGAATTCTTAGGGTTCAATTTCTTCACTCCACCAAGAATATCACGAGGACGGGATCCCATTTTATTCGAACTAACCACAAAATCCATCTCTTTTTTTTGAAAGCGTCCCACGTAGGAATGACCTTCTTGGTAGGATGTAGTATTGTGATTGTGAACGCCGCGCACAACCTCTATTCCCCACAAATCATCACCCATCTTCTTTCCTTTAAGGGCGAACGGGCATCCACATTTTTTCGTTCTGGTAGACTTCCTCTTTAGATCCTTGGGGTCTACCAGTTTTGTGTAAACACCGGATCTTTCGCACACAAACTCTACTCTAGGAGTTTTACGATCGTGTCTATCACATCGGCGTAAAATAATCACAAACCCGTTATCCGATGCGGTTTCCTTAACCCATTCAATAAGGTCTGCCCGGGAGTAGTACTGTGATTTGGTGTTGAACACCTCGCTATAATCGATGGAGCAAGGCACCGGTATTTCCTCCTCCTCCCCCTTCGCCATGCACGAACTAGTCAAATAATCCTTTGACTCATCACCCTATGCATGTTAAAAAAGAAGCATCAAATACGAGCATGGATAAAATAATCCAAAACCCCAACCCAACGGATAGACAAGGCACACGAAATGAAGGTTCGTTCCCCGCCGGTTGTACATGGTCCGAACCGCCGGGAACATTGTCAACCGGCGGTTGAAAATTCCCACACCGGCGGGGATGTAGTCAACCGGCGGTTGACAATTCCCCACCCGCCGGGGGTCAGGGTCTAAAACAAATTCCATGGGAGTTTAAATACAGGTGTTGACCCCAGCGGGTAAGGTTGCCATCCCCGGCGGGTGAGGATGCCAACCCCGCCGGTTGAAGTCTCTGACCCCGGCGGAGACACTACTCTACTTAAATATTTGATTATGGGAAATAAAAAACGCGTTGCCCCGCCGGTATGCATGAGCACAACCCCGCCGGGTATGGCTGTCTCAACCGGCGGTTGGACATGGCGTTCCCCGGCGGTTGAGCACGGCCTGCCCCGGCGGGGAGGCTTCATCTTCTACATACGATTGTTCTTCATCCCCGGCGGTTTGGAGGGTTGAAACCGGCGGGGTAGTTCGGGTTCTACCTTTCTAAATGTAGAAGGTCTACCAAAATAGAAACTTTTATAAAAAAATTGGTTAGAACAACTACCATATTTGGAGTCCCATGCTCCTCAACAAGCTTCTCACATCCAGAGTCCATCCTTCGATTATTCCGAATTTATAAAAAAAGTGATGATTTTTTGGAGCTTCAAGTGTTTATTTGTGAGTTTTTGAATTTTTTGAAATTTTAGGAGTTTTTGTATTAGACTTGACAAGGTGCACAATTAATGCCTCGCTTTTTGCGGCAATGTCACCGTAAAATGTAAGGAATATACCGGGAGGCTGCAGGGTAGTTCAAGAGTTGATGGCCAATTAAGGAAGAAAATGGATAAAGAATAATAATACATTAAGCAATCAGTATTTGTTCAATTTTGCAGTTTGTTTAACTCTCGGCCTGGATACCAGTACACCTTCCTCAACTTAGTCCCACCCAGTCGAGCCACGTTTTTTGGTCATACACAATAAACTGTATGTCTAGAAAAATTCGTGTGGCATCCGTTTATTATTCTCAACTAACGCTAAGTTAGTAATACATAAAATAATCATATCCCGACTTATATATCTATGTTATTAGAATATTCGAAAGGGATGTCACAATCTCTCTTATTTTAATTCCATCTTATTATTATTATTATTATTATTTTTGAGTTGTTTATAAGATATAATAGAAACTCTAATTTGAATTCTAAAAGCTTGAAAATGATCGATATAACCTGGTTTCATGTTTTTACCAAAATAGGGTTTTATATATTTGGATATGTATCCAAAGTATTAATGTTAAAAGGTTTGAAAATTTTGAATTCGTTTGTTCTGTCGATACATTTTGACACTCCAATTTTTCGGGATATAAAATTTATATTTGTTCGGGTTTTAAATTTTTTTATTATCAAAATAAATATAGTTTATATAATTTTAAAATATTATATATATATATATATAACCATTTTTTTCAATGGCCACATGCCACCACATTTTGATTTAAGTAATCCACCAATAACCACTCAATGTCAAACTTATTTATAGATAATCATCTAAGATCTGATAAAGTACAGATAATCCCCTCGTGTTAAACTAATATTTATAGATTACCACTTGAATTTTTTATAATACAAATCATACTCTTGTTTTTTATGTTTATGAACTGATCTTCAATGAACTCTATATTTCTCGATATAAACTTTGGATCATGATTTTTTAAGCTTTTTTTTCTTATTTGTTGTTATTACTATTTTCTGATATGTTCTCAATGAATTATATATTTCTCGTTATTATTTTTTATCCTGATTTCTAGGTTTTTTTTGTAATCACATCTGCGTTTTTTAGAAGTTGTTTAGTGATTCAGATGATTTTTGCTTCTGATTTTGTTTTTTTTCCGAATGATTGTGTGGTTAAATTTGATACATATGATTGATTTAGTTATGCTAATTCTTGATTTTATACATTCACATAAATGTTCTGATAATTATGTGTTGTTTTTTGGGTAAACTAAGGGTTGATTGGTGCGGAATTACATTCCATTTGACTGATTACTAGCCAAGGGGGTCTCCACTTACTACCGTAACTAGTTTATCCAGACCAGTGTATGGCTTGTTGTTGACCTCAATGTGCTGCTCTCCAACCGAAACTCCATTTTCTGCAATACCTTTATCTTCCTAATAAACCCACTATTCTGTCTCGCTTCATCATCATCCTTCCTCAAAGGAAAAACCATCACACAATAATTTAAACCCCTTTGATCAGACGCGGTTGCAGATCATGTAGTTTCAGAGAGGCATGTGTTTTCAACGACTTGAGCCACCATTTTTTTTATTACTGTACAGATCAGTATCCCGACATCCCCCTTTCTTCGTAATATCACATTGAGGTACCTCTTCATAATATCTCCCAACCCTTCTCACGAGAAGCTCTAACCAAACACATATCAAATTCTTCCCATACACTATCTCTCGAGAAAAATAGATCTTACTCTTTCAACAGTGTCCAACTTTCTCGTAACACTAATAGTTACATCTTCATCCTTTAGTATAGCGATCTCCGGTACAGGCCACAACTCTGCTATCAAACAGTTGATATGGGTAAACAAACGCGGATACTCAAGATTCCATTCAGAGTATGCAACAACATACAACTTCTCGAAAGGATTTACTTTCGGTTCTCCATAAATATTTCTCCACAACTACTAATACTTCTTTGAATCTGTACCTTCAAAAAAGTGAAATAACAACAGTAAAAAATCACAAACAAAACAACATCAACAAAAAGTAAAACTAAAACTAACTCTAAGCTTACATGTCTTCATCCATCTTTGTCCCAATTAGAGATTGTTCATCCCAACCAGATGCTCACCAAAAACAAAAATAAATAAATGCTTCCAGTGTTTATTAAAATCAGGAAATTTAACAACTCTGATTCCACTACGCATGGATATGTAATAATAAGGGTCTTCAATAGTTTGTAACATTGATCATAGCTAAAAAATGCTAGGTAAATAAGGACGTATAAAATATTGAATCTTAGTAGAATGCTTAGCATCAAGCGCCAACTGTTGGTTGTTAGTTGTGTAAGGCATATCTTAATATACCTAAAGAACTCATTAATAAAACCCGGTAGGATTAACCGCAATCTCCATTCAAAAGTATTTTATAAAAGCAAGTTTCACCTTCCTAAGCATGATGAGGTTGAATACCTGGTCGGAAATCCTAGTTTCCACTAAATCAGGAAGGCCTTACACTACCCTAAATCTATGATGCCCCTCTTCGGTTAAATGTTTATATTGGAGGGTCAGATGATCAAAATATTTTTTCAAGAATTCTTCATCTTCTACCTTATCCACCAGTGGAAGGCCATGAACGGTATTATGAGCAAACTTTTTTTTATTTAAAGCTCATTTGCGAAGCATTTCTGGAGAGAAAATATATAGCTCATCAACAGAAGATAAAAAAAGATAATAAACGAATTTAGGATTTCTAGGTCAGAGGACACGGTATCTTAATATCACCACGATAACACTAACCAATACCATTTATCAACAAAATAGAAAAAAGTATCAAACAGAAAAACAAAAAACCTTGATCCTCATTTTTTATTATCTCTACAAGTGGAGAAGATTTGGGATGAAGAAAGAAAAAGTGGTCTAACTATCTCTCTAAAAGGGCCTTGAAACATGGAAAGTTTTTTAAATTAACTCAAAGTAAATTTATACTACTCTTCATTAGAATACATGCCACTTTAGGAGCATGCCTACAATTCTATAATGGGATTACAAATGGTAAAACTATTTTCCAATCAAATGACCAAAAATATAAAGTGTCATTTTGATAAAAACACGCAAGTATTAACTGCAAATGTCATACATAGGTGTATGATATACAACACGTGACAAATAGATACTGACATTAGCACTCTGCGCGCTTGCAGTTACATAATAAAGGTAAATTCTGTATATGATACATGGTAAGCAAAATAGAAATGCAGTAAAATAATACTTCGTCCTAGTCAACTTTTATTCCTTTCAAAAGTCGAACTACCATAGAAGTTTATATTTAAAATGACTACATGGGAGTCATGATATGGTATAACCCTCCAATCAGATACACTCATCGACCATGTAAAGTCTGAGCTATACCATGAATAATACTCGGATGATTGCCAACCGATGGTACCAACTAACAAGAGATTGTTAAGTGGACGAAGCCACTAAAAGTATTACCAAAATATCATGAAAACCATGGGAGCATAGAACTTACCCACGATTGGACACATCAAGGAATAAAGAAATGCTTGGAGATAGTGGGATACTGCATAGGATTTTGTAATATATAAATGGGTCAAAACCTAATAAAAATATAAGATCTTTTCGGTTAAGTAAATAAGAAAACACACATTTATTCCTTTTGATATCTTGGTTATCTATTGACATTAAAATATTTCACATGTATCATTATAAAATATTGTTCCTATAGTTGAAGATAATATATCAATTGGAGAACCTAGTTCGGATGTTCTTTTTTTAGTATAAGAAAAACAAAGTTTCTATAAGAAGTTGAGTTGATAATATTCAAGTTGTATGGATGGTATTTGAAGATGGAATTACATCTATGTGTGTTGCTTTATCTCGATCCGACATGAATATACTTATAAATTCATTCATAATCAGAAATAAAAATTAAGTGTTCATTTCTCAATGGAAAGATAAAAAGATGTCCATAAATTAATTAATATGCTTCAATTGGTGAGTTGAATGAATATATGGTTATAAAAAATACGGTGGTGATAATAAATGTTATCTTGATTTCTCGACCAAATAAAGAAAGCATTTGACGTCCGATTTGATATCAAACGAGATATGTTATTAGACCAATAAATGATATTACTCCAAAAAAATATTCAATCCATTGTTAGATCTGATTATGGTTTAGATATTTCTTATCAAATGTCATGGCTTGCTTTGGAAAAATCTAGAAGGAAATTTTACGAAGATAGTTATACTTATTTGAGTATTTTAAAAGGTTATTTTAAGATCTTAAAGAGTGTGGACATCACAATTGATTTTCTGCTGGAGTATGATGAAGGAAACCACTTTACTAAATGATGTTTTATAGCTTATAAAGCTTGTATTTAAATTTTTCACTCTTGTTGTGCCATGCTCTTAATCAATGATATATATTTTACCAGCACACACCGAAGGGTTTTACTTTCTCTAATAACTAAAGATGGTAACGATGATAAGATTTTTTTAATGTTTTTTTATAAATACATAATTCTATTTTGGTTACGGATTTACGTGTTAACTTATTATGGAATCACCTAAAAATTGGTTACGTAATTATGGTTCTATTAAAAAATTATTTATGTGTTATGAACATAAATAGATCTTTTTTGTTACGTAGCCATGTGCTAACCCGTTGCGTAATTATGTGCAAATTGGTTAAGAAATTAGTTTTTTTGTTGCAGGATTACAAATTATATAATTGGTTGTTAAATTAATTTATCCAATTGATACTTATTATCATTATATCTTTTGTATGTTATTTTCCAATAGCATTTTGGTGTTGTTGTGGCTGAAGATGGTGATAATTAGAAATGATTTTTTGGAGTCATTAATAACTCATTTACTTGGTCGTCAAATAATTTTTATATATAATTGTCACCTAGTAATAATAAATGATATCTCAATTCTTTTCTCTAGTTGCTACCATTCGTATTGTATTTCTCATCTTATTGGAAATCTGAAGCATATGTTGAGACGTACACCAAAGGATTTCATGATAAAGATGGTCAAAATTTTGAAAGAGTGTGCTTATGCACCCACTATGAGTTTATTTAATTTATAATCGCATGAATTTCTTAAAGAAGATTGTAAAAAATCACTTAGCTTCATGGAAAACCTCACTCTTTAAAAATACGCCTTCATATACTTTCTAAGTAAGCGTTACGCTTCTATGACTTTTATTCCAACCGTATTTTAATAATTACATTAAATAATTATGTAGCCTGACTATTTCATAATTATTAGATAAAATTAGGATTATACTTATGACCCAGATATCAAAGCATTACTCTGGTTATTTACGTTGGAAAAACGAGTTGTGTCTAATTATTGAGAATAAGATTAAAATAAATATTGAAGATTTTCGTACGTGGATTGTTCGGTCGTTAACCGAAGTATTGTATGAAGTTCAATCAAAAACAGTTATGGTTATTGATCTTTTGAAGTACAAATGTTCTTGTGGTATTTGGTAAATTGATTGTTTTCATTGTTCACATGCTTATGGTGCTATATTTAGTATTCATAGAATCCTTCGACATATGTGGAATCATGCTATAGATAAAGTTCTTATGAAAAAACCTATGCTTTGGGCGTACCAACTTTAACTACTTTTGGTGAACCTTCTAGTTCAAATTGATCTTATATTATTCTTTTATCTAGCTTGAAAATGAGAACTTGAAGACCTAAGAAAAACATATTATGTTCCAATGTGAAAACTTGGTTCATAAATTTAAGTGTATGTAATGCAAATAACGTGGTCACGATAGAAGAAACTCTGAAGAAAAAATATAAGATAATGTATTTTTATCTTTTTAGTTCAATATGTTTTTTATTTCATATATATTATTTTTTTATTAAACAATTTGGAATTCGAAACTATTTAGTTATGAAAGTAACCATTGTTATTTGCGTGCGAAGTTACATTTATTTTGGTTGCGAAAAAATAAAGTTGTTAAAAAAATACAATTGTAATTGGGTGTGAAAGGGCAACGCTAAACCGAGACCCGTTTTGGTTATAATGAGACCCCGTTATAATGAGACCTTCTTCAACTATAATGAGACCCCAAATTTTACTAAAATACTCTTAATATATAAACATTTTCAGCCGATTATCTCCTTTCTCTCTTCTCTTTTCTCTTTCCCTTTTTTTTTTATCAAATTCAAGTTGCAGCTCACATCTCACCAATCAAAATCAGAAAATTATTTCTCTTCTCCAATTAATATCTCTCTAGAGAACTCATTTCCTTATCAAAATCAACAATAGCACCCCAAGCAGAAAAGAAGCCGACTGAGAAAAAGGTTGCCGAGAAATATTCCTTGGCCGCCGTAGCAGCTGAGAAAAACCAAAGGCCAGAAAATAGTCACCAAAAGAAGTTGGCGCCGAAGCTGATAAAAAGAAGAAACGATCCAAGAAAAGCGTCGAGACCTACAAGATCTACATCTTAAAGATCTTGAAGCAGGTTCATCCCGATATCGGTATTTCCAGCAAAGCTATGGGAATCATGAACAGTTTCATCAACAATATCTTCGAGAAATTGGCTGGTGAGTCTGCGAAGCTTGCGAGGTACAACAAGAAACCGACTATCACTTCAAGGGATATCCAGACTACGGTGAGGATGCTGTTGTCTGGTGAATTGGCTAAACATGCTGTATCTGAATGAATGAAGGTTGTTACAAAGTTTACAAGTTCTTAGGTTATGGAATTTGGGGATTTAGGGTTTCTCGTTGTAAATTTAATTCAAACTTAGAAATCGATGTGTTGTTTTCTTTCTCATGGTTTTGTTATATGATTGATGTTTCTGATTTCGCTATTAATCAAAGATCTTGATTTCAAATATTGATTTCTTTGATTTTTTGTAAAAAAAAAATTGCAGCTCGCGTCTTATCTTGCCATCAAGATGATCGGTTTCGAACAAGATTGTCATTACCATCAAACTGGGAAATATTTTCACAGTTACTAGTATATTTCTTAATAGAAAATTATACAAATTACTGGGTCCACAGATTACTTCATTGTAATATAATTCTATGAAAAAATGGCTCTTCGACTAGTATGATTCATTCTTTTTACGCTAATGAAAAGTCGGAAAGTTCCACAAGGCGATATTAAAATATAATTAAAAAATAGAGAGAAGTTTTGTTAAAAAAGAGCAACAAAATAGTTAGATTTTAATGTAATTCATTCTTTGGGTATTAGATTAGTTTTAGAGAGAAGTTTGGTTGAAGAAGAGGAAGAAAATTGTTTAGATTTTTGGTCGAAAACTTGGTTTTATATGATGGGTGAAATGGTCATTTTACATAAAGTAAAATAAAAAGTTTGATTTAAGGTCTCATTATAGCAAAATGGGGTCTAGATATAGCCTTGCCCGGTGTGAAATTATGTTGCATTATAATTGTGGGCAAGGCTATATTGGGACCCCTTTTGGCTATAATGAGACCCCAAATAGGAAAAAAATTTATGTTTATATGAATTGACCAATTTATCCTTTATATATAAAACCAAATTTCTAACCAAAAAATCAATTTATTCTTCTTCTTCGTCCTATAACTTTCTCTCTCTAACTAAACAAAAAATATAAAACAAGTTTGTAAAGAATATTATATTATTTAAAATACCTAGTCAGTCCTACCATTCTTCGTTAAATGACGTACCCCCTTTGACTCAGGTGAGCTGGGGATAACAGTTTTAACATTGATCATGTTAATAATATGATTCACCAAGTTGAATCTATAAACCCTAGCCTCCAAACTCCCAAGAACCCTAATCCCTCAAATCTAACCTAAATTCAACAAACAACATACCAAAACGTCGACAATCATTAGACTAACACATATCTAGAACTTATTTTCCCAAAAAACAACAACATTTAGATAAAAATTTGACCTTTTCGGCAGAACCTGTAACTCTAAATATCACTAAAAATACCTAGCTAAATTACATACAAATTACATCAATAAGTATAGGATTCATACCTTAATGTGTTTGTGAGTTCGGATTTGAGAAATTTTAAGTTTTGTTTTTGCCGATTTTGAGAGCTTTTTGTGTGGAGGAGAGAGAAAATATGAAATTTGGGCTGAAATAGAGCTTTTATATCAAGGGTATTTTGGTTATTTTTGAGGTCTTATTATAGTCAAAGAAGGTCTTATTACAAAAAGGTCTCATTATAGCCAAAAGGGTCTCAAAATAACCTTGCCCTATAATTATTTGTATAATAACATTTTTTGTGCGTAAATAAAGTTTTGTTATGATAAGTACAAGTGTGATTGGGGTACGAAATTATGCTTTAATTGGTTGACTAATTACATTTTAAATGGTTGTAGTTGTGAAATATAAAATAAAATAAATACTAAAAAAAGAGTGTAGTTACAAATTTTACAAAAAAACATAGTTTTGATTTCAACATACGAGCATCTACCAATATCTTAGTGTATGTTCATGGTTAAGAAATAAACCAAATGTTTTATGCTATTATGTTTAACGTGAGATCTTCTTGCAAATGGTTCTGAAAATAGATTGATTTTCTTTTTTTAGTTTTTCAACTTGATCTTTAGGGCTAACATTTGATTCGTGTAGCTCTTAAATCTATTTATTGTGGCAATTATTTTTGTTTGTTTCCAGTTCTTCAATTTGTATTTTGAGGTCTTCCTCTAAACCCATACCTAATGACTTATAAATATATAAAAAAAAATTAAAGCTTTGTCAATCCGTGATTGCGTAATTACGTGTAATTGTGTTGAAAAATATATTTTCAAATGTGTTAAAACATGGTTGTGTAATTACTTGTTAACTTGTTGTGTAATTATGAGTAAAATTGTTGCATAATTTTTTTTTGCAGAAAAAGACTAAAGTTATCTGTTGATATTGATTCTTAAAATTGTTGACTTCTTTCCTAAAGATTTTTTATTTATTATGTGAGCTGAAATGTAACTAGAGATCCTGATGTAGGGAATACTGATTCTTTTTTTGTATTTTTTATATACATTATAAAGTTAAAATATATGTATATTAGTATTGACAATAATCGTTAGTTGGGTGTAAATATGTGCAATTGGGTTGCGGAATAGGTTTTTCATGTTTGAAAAAAAAATAGGAAGTGGATCCAGAAAATAACTTTTCGTTGGGTGTGTAAATATGTGCAATTTGGTTATGAAAAATGTCTTATATGTTTGGAAAACAAAAGAGAAAGTCGGTATGGAAACTTACTGCAAGTTAGATGCATAAATAGGTGGAATTTGGTTGCGAAATAAGTATTTTATGTTTGAAAAACTAAGTAAAAAGTAAGCAAGGAAGCTACTGTACGTTTAAATTTGTTAAGAAAAAATGTATTTTGGTTTTAAATAACACGTTTGTTGCAAAAAAAAATGCATTTTTGTTTTAAATAACATAATAGAATAGGTCTGGAAACTACTAGTGTGTAGATACGTTTAATTTAGTTGCGATATTTTTTATTCAAAATCTTTATACAAAGACAGAAGTAGTTCTAAAGTTAATAATTGTATTTTTTTTATAGCATAAAAATACATGTGAAACATCAAAAGCAAACACGAACAGTTCTTAGGTTATATATGTTATTTGCAAACACATCAAGTGAAAAATTTAACACGAAATTGAATAATTTCATCATGGAAACCTGATTTAATAGTTTATATATGTTGAAATGATTCAGAAATTCACTAAAATTTGTTGTGGTTTTAGAAACAGAAAAAGGGTTCGCGAGCGTGAATAAGAAAGTGAAAGCTCGTATTTTTTTTATTTAAATACCCTTAAAGTATTGTTAGAAGATTTTATATTGCATGTGATTTTTGAAAATTTAAAAATTCCGATGGTTATCGATACTTTTACTTTTATCCGAATGGTTATTGGTAACCGATTTTTATTATTTTTTTGGGAGGGAATCCGCGGCCGCTACTCAACGAGTGCACACATGATAAACACTCAGTCTAGCGCAATAACTTGCAAACCAACGCCAGAAGATAAACTACACAAATATTTTCTTGACTAACCTGTCACTTTGTGTGGTTTCCTTTCTAGCGTTGGATTGCAGGCTATTGCGTCACAACGAGGTTTCTCCTGTGCGCACCTGTTGAGTAACGACTACGGATTTCCTAAAAACAAATATATTTCAACATCCTAATTACCAATAGTTTGTATGTTTAAAATATTTTTCCTGCAATAAAATATTATGCTATTTAATTAATGAATAAATCAATAACATTTTATTATACATTTATAATATGCTCTATTTTACCTCCCTTCCTCAATATTAACCGAGAAAAAACATTTTAGTCCAACAAAATTTGTAAAAAATTTGTTTTTTTTTATTATTGGACAACTTATGAAATCTTTAGAGAACAGTTTTAGATTAAAAATATTTGGGTGGTCCTCTAAAATTTCAATCTAGATAAAATTATAGTTCTTTTTCAAACAAAAATATGAAACTTGTTTTATATTATTTCTGAACTATGCATTTAATATGTATTCGGACCGACCAACAAAATTATTTTTCAAACTGTAAAAATAGTTTTTGTCTAATAAACTACGGTTTTAAATTTAGATTAAAAATTAATTGGTTACGCCCCTCTAATCACAATATATTTAAATTCCGCTTCTGACTTTTCAATAAAATATTATAACTATACTCGTCGACCCAGCGATCCAACTACAGTTATATATCCAACCATCCAACTACACTGATATATCCAACAAATAATTCATAATAATCAAATAGATATCCAATTAATCTAATTAAAATATATCGGAAGAAGGGGTATTTATATTTACTAAATAATCAACTTTTTCTTAAGGATGCCTTAAAAAATTAATTCAAAGAATGGTAGAAGAAAATCAACACTATCCATTGTGTTTACCAGTACTTTTACACTTTCATTCAATACAAAAAACTCTCTACAAGTTTAAACCCAACAAACATCAAGTCTGCAAAAGACAGAATTATAAATAAAGTTGTCAAATTTCATCGACCCTCTCTTATAGGAGTTTGCTTAGTAGGATTCTCAGTTGAGACCTGCGTGTTAAAGCCAGAGCTTCCACCTGCCGATGAGTTGTAGTTGCCAATACTATTCGTTGTAATGGACGTATCGGTGCTCATAAAAGTAGTTACATCATCGAATTTCCAGTCAGTTAAATATCCAGGTCTTGAAGTAACGGTACTCACTCCAGCATCTCCTGAAAGCATAGCCACGACACGGGACATTGGTGGCCGAATAGTTGGTGATGTCTGTGTACACAGGAGGGCTATGCCTATCATGCGTTTCACTTCTTCCTCGTTGAACTCTTTTAAGTTTGAGTCTACCAATTCAACTTCACGGTCACTTTCGTGTAGCATCCATGCCTAAGAACATAAAAGCAAACAAATCCTTTAGAAAACAATGAAATCCTAAGGACTAATGAAATCTAGTACTAAGACACATGATGCCAAGCTCTAAACATGAATTCAGAAAGAATAAAATTTTAATCTTAGATGCTTCTTTATGTATGAATCGCAAGCAACATTCGAAAAAGTAATACTTTATTATTATTATTATTTTTAGAAAATAGAAATGAAACCAAAGAAAATACCATTTGAGCTGTTTTTTAAACATTCAATAAAGAATTACTAAACAAAAAGGATATTCCTTCTATAGATCCTAACAAAGCCAGAAAGTAATGTCTACGTACAAGAGTGAACCAATACATACCCATTCAAGAAGATACTTCTTTTCATCTTCCAAAGTTTCATCCGAATTTGGTCTACTACTAACGAGCTCCAAAGCGACAACACCAAAGGCAAACACATCAGCTTTTTCTGTAAGATGTCCTCGCATGGCATACTCGGGTGCAAGATATCCACTACATCAGCAACCGTAAAAACTATTCTAATTAGATGACATCATGACATAATGAAGAGTAATAAATTCAGAAATAAAAATTAGGTTTGATACGTTTTGCTAGAAACTCTTACATTGTCCCTGCAACTCTTGTGCTTATGTGGGTCTTCTTATCATCGTACAGTTTAGCCAAACCAAAATCTGAAATTTTCGGGACCAGGTCACCATCGAGCAGAATATTACTAGCCTTCACATCTCTATGAACAATGCGGAGCCTTGATTCCTCATGAAGATAAGCTAGGCCTCTAGCTATTCCCAGGCATATCTCATAACGTGTCGGCCAATTTAGATTCAAATTTTTTTCTCCTGCAAAATGTGAACCATTCATAGCTATCAGCAGTCACAAATTTTATCACGAGTATACTATACAGATATTTATTCCCATGCATACCAAATAATGCTTGATCAAGGCTCTTGTTTGGCAGATACTCGTAAACTAGAAGACGTTGATCTCCCTCAATGCAGCATCCATACAGTTTGACGAGGTTACGATGTTGAACAGCAGATATTGTAGCAATTTCTGCAATAAACTGACCTTTGCCTTGTCGGGAGGCAACAGACAATTGTTTCACGGCTATTTCTCTCCCGTCATTGAGTTTTCCCTATTGCAGGTCAAATCGAAATTCGGATTATCTAAGGACAATAATAATATGTAACTAATACTCATTCTTTTCCTTTTAAAATTATATATAAAAAATCTATTACTTAGTTAATGCCACCAAAACTGATTTCTGGTTTGATGTCTAACAAATCCACTTAGTAGAACAAAACAAGTACACAGTATAATGAAAGGATAGAACATCATATTGCAAACCTCAACAGCGACAAATCATACTTATACGAAAACCAAACTTTAAGCAATCTAGCCGTACATGTGAATATTATACGTGAAATATAAAACTATATATATCAATTTAATCTTTTCATCACATGATTTATTAGTGAATATATCGAGCATTCTGCAGAGTATAGCAATCACAACTTAGTTGAACTTTTATAAAATTACTTTATTCATTAGTCTTTACCTTGTAAACAGGTCCAAACCCACCCTCTCCAAGCTTATTAGCAGGGCTAAGATCTTGAGTTGCACCTTTCAATTCAGAATAAGTGAATGTATATGGTCTAGCCTCTATTCCAAGGAATTCTGCTAAGTATAAATATAGTGATTAATAAGTATTTTCCATTTTTATGAAACAACAAAGACAACATCAAATATTAAAAAAAAAAATCTTTAAGTTACATGACATATACAGTTGGATACTACTCCGAACAGAAAAGTAACTCATAGAGCATGTAGAGTATCTCTAGTGCTCACCTCAAAAACACGAGGCCACTGTTTAGCTCTAGAAAACTTATGCTCGAATAATGGTAAATGACAAAATATGTTGATGTTTGTTTGTAGAGTTAGACAAAAAAACTGAGGGAAAAAATTGTAAACTAAGCTCGGAATGAAAGGATATTTATCTTAACACTGGGAATATAATTATTTATCTTTATTGTTTTTGTTCAATGATTTTTCCCTAAACTTCTAACCCCACATTTCTTAGATCCACTTCAAATCGATTCTTAATCTACGGATGACGAAAAAATACGAGTTACCTTCATCTTCATTTGCACGCTGCCTTCTTCTCTTTTGAACAATGTAGAAAAGTACAGTAGCGCATACAAGGGCTACAACTCCTAATCCAACAACTATCCCCACAATCATACCGGTTTTGCTTTCCTTTGTTCTAGGAGGCTTGTTATTCACAGAAGGAATGAAATCTATATTCAAGTGCAGTTGTCAATAAACATCAAACAATGATCAAACATGAAAAAGTCAAGGATATAGAACTCGTCTCTATCATAGGAGGGTGTTACCTGGAGCAGCACTGATGGCTGAGATCAACGGTCCATAGGTACCTTGAAAAGGTATGCAGCAACTCCCTTTTCCCGCCCAAAAAAAATGGACATCAAGGTAATTCTCTGACACACTAGCCTTAAATTGCCTTGAAACGGCTCTGTTATAAACTCCACCTGCTGCTTTGCGTATGTCGAAATCCTTTAGAACAAGATTCCCCTGCAATAGAGCTTGGTCTTAGTAAAATTATAAGGACAAAGACTAATAATTAAATTACTAAGATATAATGATACAATGCAAAAACTGTCAAGAATTAATAGTTTTACACAGCCAAAATTTCATTGTAAGATTCAAGTGAATATTTGAGCTAAGGATTCTAGCTAACATGGATTCTGGTGAATTTCTGGTCGGTTCATTTTTCCCAAGTTGCCTCTTTCTTGATTCAAATTTATTGATCCATCGATTTTACACCCATGCAGCTAAACGAACTTGAACAGGTTTTATCATCTAACCAAGAATAGAGTAAAGTATATTGCATGAAGCACACAATAATCACTCTTTCTAAAGGAACATGCTACTACTATTTTACAGGCTCTTTTTTTTCTTAATACTTACAGGCTCAATCGTCGAAAGGAATACACTATTATTATTTCTATTATCGAACTCTTATTCTAAGCATTAATAATTTACTCTCCTATGTCAGGCAATGGATGTGCAATTTATACAGACCTGGACATATATATCGAAAACTCGTCTTCCAAGACTTCTCCATGTGGAAGAAGAACTTTCAATAACTGTTTCAGCAAACTGAAAGGTCAAAGTATAATTGCCATTCTCCAGCCCCAAGCCGTAATATCTTAGTGAAGGGGAGATACGAGCTGACTGGAACAGTTCTGTGTCCAGTGTATTCGTAAATTGTGATTGTGATGAAATTTTATACTGAGGATTGCTGCTTCCGGTAAAAAGTCCTACAGTACTAACCGCCCACCTTCTCACGTCATTCACAAAATATGATGCCGGGCCAAGAGTAGCGTTTTCCCTCTCATACACAATCCCACTAGTCGACTTGATCTCTGGACCACCACATTTGATCGCAAAATCGTAATCTGCAGCCCATGACAGAGATCTAACTGGTTATGTTAGAGCCAGAAAGGGTTCCTCATACAAAAAAGTTGAAAGTAAGCATAACATGAATTTTATTCCATGCCATTGTTACCACAGCCAATGCATTTGTATTGGCAATTTGCAATTTAGTAACTTGAACTACTGCTATTATAATTATTTAGAAGACCATGAATTTATTGGATGCTTTGAACTTTGTTAGAAAATTAATTATACAAATTTACGAATAATTTATTTAGCTGTCCCACCCCTCCTTCACCTGTCGTTTGATTCTATACAAGTTTCAGCCTCTTTCCTTTTATCATCTTATATATCCCAAAAATTGATCACTTTTTCCACATTGTTTTCCTCTGCTGTTTGTGATATAAGTGGTATGTGATTATAATCAGTGTGTAAAAACTGTGATTTCTCATGTCTCGACCATCTCACTGGATAGATGAAGTTAATAAGTGATTGATTAAAGTAACATCAGGAGAGTAAGACATCTCCTCATCTCATTCGTAGACAAGATGTACTCCAATAAAATGCATGAAGTTGTACTTACAGCGTGGTTTGCCTCGATTGCAAGGAAAATTCCTTTGAAGGCAGTCCACTCCAGATGGCAAAGTACTAATAGAAAATATAAATTCATGAGAAATATAAAAAATAAAAAATAAAAATCAGTCGAATAATGAATTTGAGATCAGATGTCTAAATAGACAAAATTATGGATAGCTTCATGCAAAAAGGACAGAAAAAAGACAAAAGGACCAAGCAAATCACCTATTGCTTGAAGCTGCTACAGTTAAGTTGTTGGCAACAAGGTTACTGCACATATAACAGCAATAAGTTAATCATGTTAGTTTCAACAGAGGTATCCTGAGAAAGATGCAGATATAAGTTACTTAGAGTTAGAGCAATAAAACAACACTTTCATAGAAGCAATAATCAGACAGCTAAAAGTCTATTTTTAAGGAAATGTTATGCATTTAAGTTGTTTGGAGGTCTTACATTGTCAAATTTTGTTGATTGACCCAAGCAGGAACATTTCCCACTAAATTGTTGTATGTCACATCTCTGCAAGTGAACATCAATGGAATATTATGTGTATACCGTTTATAGAATTTATTAGTAAATTGATACAAGCAAACTACAGTATAGACTAATTTTCTATCCGAATCAAGAAAGAAGAAATTGTAAGGATATGACCAATTCTATGACTAAAGTCCTTATATCTCCAATAGTACGAGGTATTTTGAAAGTTGGACAAAATACAAAGTCGTGCGGGCCTTATATCTCCATACTTATATTGAGACAGAATTATACATCAATATATAAAATTGTAATTTACTAGAGAAATCTGAAAAAAGAGAACAGGTCAAGAACAAATTATTCTAATTACAAGTGATCAAACACATTAACTAGTTTAACAAATTATGAATACAGGATCATTCCAAAGACTTTGATCTTCTAAATTCGGTGTCGTAATTATAGCAGACAGATGCATTCATTATCAACCTAATAGGAGGCTAGTCTCTCATCGAAAAAATAGATTAAAAAAAAAATAGGATGAGAGGGGCGTAGCACACTCACATATTGAGAAGAGACAAACTCTTTTGTGCAGGAAGTGTACCATTCAATTTATTACTTCCAAGAAACCTGGCATGAAGGTAACAACTTTTCATCGTTATGCAAGCACTCGCTAGGAGATACAAGAGGTTAATTAGGAGACAAGAGCCTTACAAGTGAGTTAGCCCCCTTAAATTAAAGAGCCCATTTGGAATTGATCCAGTTAAATTGTTGAAGCTCAAGTCGCTGGGAAAAAAAATAAGCTGAAGCTAATATCATAACAAATAAAATAAATGAGGCATCATCATTGCATCAACTAAAGTTTCTCTATTAAATATAGATTACTATAACTTTTAGCCTCAAAACAATCCCATCCAGACATGCAAATTAGTAAAATCATCAAAATGGAAAATACTTACAGTTGTTGTAAACTCTCGTATTCTCCAATATCAGATGGAATTGCCTCAGAAATATTGTTGTTTCGTAAAATTCTGCAGAAAGTGTGACCAGTGTTTAGTCCTATATATATATATATGGGCAACAGAATACACAATAATAGAGACAACATTAGAAAAAAAGAGTTTCTTACAAGGTAGTTAGACCCTTCAAATTCTTAAGAAAGGCCAAAGAGGACGTTCCATTCAATAAATCGCTTATTCTCCTACATCATTATTTACGAAAAGGATGTTGATTAGTATTACATATGTGTGTATATACATGCAACGATAAATGTTAGTAATTACTGCATGCACTTACAATTCTGTCAAAGAAGTTAAGTTGGAAAAGGTTAATGGTATTGATCCTTCAAAGTTGTTACCAATAAACCTCCTGCAGTAAGATGTATGAGTAAACGAATTAGGATGTGTGTTGTTTCAAGAAGAATCTATTGTTAAACATTTACTTTTAAGTCTTTATATGCAGTACAAACCTCACATAATAACATACAAAACAATACAACTATTCCATGAACATAAAAGACAAGTGGGAAATTTAGGAAGACAATTAGACCAAATGTTCTCACAAGGTAATAAGTTTTGACCAGTTTCCAATGAAGTCAGGTATCCTGCCTGAGAGTGCCACATCGTACGCCCATCTGAGTAAATTCGAGAAAAAAAATTCTAAAATTTTCCAGCATTCTGTGTGCTCAATTATGTTTCGGAGCTTTTATTATTTATTAATGAGATCAAAGTGGATAGGAGAATTCTTACAGTGTAACCATATTCTGCAGATTAGCATATGTCTCAGGAATCTCGCCACTAAGTCCAGAACTACCAATATAACTGCAAAAGCACCCCAATCAGTTTCTAAGCCTTACAATGGCTCTCAAGGTGAAGAAAAAGATGAAGTATTTGAATTGTCATAAAGCTTTTTGAATGGTGATGCAGTTCTAAATACTTTCAGGTACTCGAAATGGAAATGACTTCTCGAAATGGAAGAAGACAAGTGATTACAGTTGTTGCAACTTCAAACAGTTCCCAAGCTCCGGTGGTAGAGTACCAGAGAAATTATTATCACCAACACCCCTACATAAGGAAAACTTAAATGTTTTAACAATATTCAAGATGGCATAGCATGGTACACATTTATATTTGGCCTTATATAAAAAAAAAAAAAAAAAAAAAAAAACCACAAAGGTGCCAATAGGAACAAAATTCCACATATATTACATAGATGTGTATGAAACCATTGGCAATTGCATTTCAAATGCCTCAATCAGCAATGCCTGTTTAAAATAAGCCTATATCATATCAATGGATTATTTTATATCTCTTGTCTAACATGATTTTGTAAGCGAACATATAATGTGTGATCTCGAAATTTAAACAAGGTCATAAGTAACAAGGGTAATATAGACATACAGTGATCTCAAATCAGTAAGCAATCCAAGTTCTTTAGGCAGCTCTCCCGATAGAAGATTGGCCCCGAAGTTCCTGTACAAAATATGAGTTATCCATTAGAGATAGAAATGCTTTTAACAAGTTTAACATGAAATATAAAAGATTGATCCCTTACAGCCATTGCATGCGAGTCAGATTTCCGATCGATGAAGACAGGGAACCTGTCAAGACATTTCGGCCTATGTTCCTTTTAGAAATAAGAAATAAAGACAAACAAGGAAAGTCAGGATATTATATCAGGCAGATACATAACATAATTGATCAATATTATGGTTGCAAATTGCACTTACATTTTAGAACAAGTAATATTCTTAAAGAACATGTATGATGTTAAATTTAACTATGGGACCTTGAAAAGGAACTTAAAAACGGCATACATAACTTTTATCCTATAAAACATGATTTGCATTCTAGAATATTATAAGCTCCAAATGATATTTATCTATGAGAGATAGAAATCTAAGCAAAAAATTGTATAAACTCAACTAAAACAAAGATGAGCATAAATAAGGAATCCTACAGATTGGTGAGAAGATTCAATGTCCATAGCTCATCTGGGATTGGTCCCTGAGCATCCAATTCATAAACTTTCCTGTTGACAGAACTCTTAACAATCAGAACCATGAAAACACATACCAAAAATCACAAACAGCACTTGGATTGAAAATAATTGCATTATCATATACTACTAGTACATCAGAAGACAGTGAAACAATATTGCTATTTGATTGATTACAATCAAAACTCTAAATGAAATGCTATCAAAGCTATAAATTTTATGTTAGAAAACCAAAAAGAACACATCTGAGCATCCCAAGGAAAAAAAATAGTCTTAGGTACTCTGGTCAGAACAATTCAGTCCGATATAACGTCGAACACCTTTAGTGCATAGCTCGAATCAAAGAAAACCCTGCTTTCCGTGTCAAAATTTGTGGGAAGCACTATCACCAAGAAGTACAGAGAAAGATAAATAAAAGGATCATACAGTGCTGTGATGCGGCAAGTAGTGGCGTTGTTGAAAGAACAGTCGCATTTGATTAGAGGGTTGTAGGCAACGTCGTCTATTAGTATGGTTAAATCGACGGCTGCACCGCTGCATAGTTCCCCGCTGATGTTCCATCCCTGAGCTCTTATTCCCCATTTCTGAAATATAGAGTTCAACACACTTGCTGCTTCCAGGTCCACATGCAAAGTTAAGATTAGTGAATTGCGTAATTTTAAATAAAGTAACGAACTATTGCTGAGTAAATTTAAAAGCTATTTTTGTGGGTCTTAAATTCAGAAGCAACAAGAAATGTTAAAACGAACCTACTCCAAACTATTTGTAACGAGTTTGAGAGAAAAAAAAAAGGAATCATGAGTAGTATTTGACTATATCACGCGTATACAAGTCGTGTTAAACCAAATTATTGGTAACAATGAAGTGATAACCACTGCAAGAGAAGTCGAGAAGATTTTGATATTTGAAAGTGTTGTATGCGCGGTAAAAGAGTCAAAGGACCTTGTACCGCTTACAATGACGAGTTTGTATATCCCCTGATACATATGAACAATGCAAAAGGAAAAGAAGAAAGATATACAAGAGCAAGTACTTTAAATCAAAGTGGCAATCAAAGACAAAAATGTACTATATTCTCCAGATTTTCGAGGTAGAATGCATGACTTTGGAAGCTGTGGATATGGTCGCACAAATCGTGAAGACGTACTATAAGAAGAATGAACAGTCGAGTCACCGCGTGGAAAAGAGCACAATCGAAGAAAAGATGATCGATCAAACTAATCTAACATCAAACTCTACAAGTGTCGCTTGTATGGTCAATGTGCGAATGATTGTTACTCTCACAAATGTTATAATTGTAGTACATTGAGACACCTTGCAAAAGATTGTTGAACCATTAAAAAGGTGAAAGATGCAACATACTTGGACTTAGAAGATAAATAGATGGATATTTTCTCTTAATGGTTCAAGATGAAGATAACATTACCAATGACATTATGTGGTATCTCAACTCGGGAGAGAGCAACAATATGTGCAGTCCTAAGTGATTATAAAAGAAATGCAACATATTATTTTTAAAGATGCTTTAAATATATAGAACTTAAAACTCAATCTCTAGTATTTTACTTATAATATAATGACTTAGAAGGTTCAATTTAATATGCTTAGTATGAAATTGATCTCAAGACCAACCTTTTGATTTGAGAAACTCACATTTAAAGGTTACTCTATACTCTTAAAATATTGAGTCCCACACTTCAAGGATAACTAAAGACATCCGGTAGCTCGAGTCGAGATGGGAAGAAAGCAGATGACAAATTGAATTTAACAAGTGTACAAGAAAAATGTTTGTGAGTCAACCTACATGACAAGGCGTCGATGTAGCATCTCTATTTTAGTGCACTACATTAGAAGAGTTTAAAAATGTTAGCAAAAACACATTATGCATGAACTAGCGGACATGAATTATGAGGGAAACTTGTGTGAAGAATGTCTATTTAGCAAACAAGCGAAAAACTCGATTAAAAAAATGAATATTATCGAACTAAAAATATTTATGTTTGGATTCATACCTACATATGTGAACTAATCACCCCGCAATATTTCAGAGGTAAAATGTACTTTATCACTTATCAATGATTTATCACAAAAAAAAACTTGGGTCATTTTTGCAAGAAGAATCTGGGCATGTTCAAAAGTTTCAAAGTGGTGGTGGAGAAAACAAATGGTAAACATATCAAAGTCATACTATATGATAGAGTTGACGAGTATACTTCAAAGAATTTAGTGGAGTCTTGCGAGGAGCGATGTTAATGATATTTTTAACCACACCATACTTTTCTCAACAAATGGTGTGACCGAAAGGATGAATCAGACTATTTTTTACATAGTTTGATCAGTACTTAAGAACAAGTAGATGTCAGAGGATATATGTGTAGAAGTCCTGCAATATGTTATTAATGTACAAAATCGATGTCCACGTGCGGAATTAGATCATCAAACAACATAAGAGGCATACAACGAACAACATTCAAAAAAACTTTATCTCAAAATATTTGGTAATATGGTTTATGCACACGTATTAGATCAACAAATGACGAAGTTTGAAGACAAAAGAAAAAAAGTACGTTTTTATTAAGTACGATGAGAAAACAAAATGGTATACCATATTGGTATGAAATGGGTGTTCAAGAAAAAAAATGTATGCTCAAGGAGAGATAGAGAAGTATCAGGCACAACTTATAGCGAAAAGATATAAAAATGTAAAAATTAATTGTGACGAGGTATTTTATCTTGTTGTAAAAAATGAAGAAAATCTGATTATTCATTACACAAGTGTTCACTTTAAATAGTCGATGTCTCAACTAAATTTCAAATCGATATTTTTTAATGTTGTGCTCGAATAAAATATCAACATCAAATAATCGCCCAATACATAAAAATCAGAGTAGATAATAATATTATAAAATTAAAGAAAGTGCTTTATATATTAAAACAGGCACAATAGGCATGAAACACATGTATCCATTCATATTTCAAGGAGAAAGATTTCTAGCAATATCCCTATGAGCATGCTCTTTTATGCATATTAGAGGTAACATATTATTTATTTCTCTTTATGTTGATGATATGTTTTTATGAGTAACAATTATGAGATTATATAAGAGTTTAAAGATAAATTGACACGTGAAAATGATATATTTGGGTTATATATATAATTCTGGGTTTGAGGTTAGAAAAATAGAGAAATTTATTTTTGTATCATGTTATACTTACGCAAAAAATATATTAAAGAAGCATAACTAGGTAAAGAACTTTCAAAGTTGGATGAGGGAGAACGTGTCGATGGTAGTAAATATCGTAATTTGATATAAGATCTTCTTTATCTTAGATGTATAAGACCGGATCAACCATTAAGTTTCAGAATTATAATTTGGTTCATAAAGGAGCAATTTTATTTACATTGGAAGGCGTGAGAGAATCCTAACATACATCAAATGAACGGTATCTCTCAGATTGTTCTACTCAAAAGCAGAAGATTACAATTTGATTGGTTACTTCGATAATGATTGGTGTCGAGACATAGACGATCAAGAAAGTACCACAAGATGTGTGTTCTTTATGAGAAATAATGTATTTAACTTTTAGAAATATCAACTAATCGTGACATTTGCGATATGTGAAGCTAAAAATGTCACAACATCTTGGTATGTATGTCATGATATATGGTTTAGAAAATTGTTAAGCAAGATAAAATTAAAGCAACAAATTGCAACCTCAAGTTGATAATATATCATCATTTGAGTTAGCAAAGAACCTAGTGAACCATGAAAGAAGTAAACACATCAATGTTTGTTGATACTTTATTCGAGAGCATACCAAAACAAGGAACTGTAGAATTAATATATATGAATAGTCAGAATCGAGTTGTAGATATCTTTACAAAACCTTTATCAAAGATAATAAACATAATGTATGGTAAAATTAATCACGTTTACATAGGAAATTTGTCCAATAAACTTTAAATGATATTTATAATGGGTATTAAATTTAGAAGTTAATAGAAAATTGTTCATAATGATTCGAACAGTCATGAGGATTTAATGATTAGTCATATAAGAGTTCATAATGTACATTGTGATTATTGTGCTAACATTGTTCTTGTATCATTGGTGACTCTATCTATATATGTATATGTCTATCATGTTTATGTATAGTTATTACTAGTCAGGCTATTGGGCCTGCTAGGTCCATTATAAAAAACATATTTCATGGTGTCTATTTATCCACTATAAATATACACTCATGTTTATAGAAAAAAGACACCAAAATTTGTAACCTTCTTCTATCAGAGTGGAACACTTTTCTCTGGTGGTGCTCATGAACGTAGATGTTATTGTTAAACCAAATTAGATCTTGTGTTTTTCTATTTCGATGTTCTATAATTTGTTTTTTCTATGAGCCATTTGTGAAAATATTGCATCTTGATTTCTAACAAATTTGTTTCAATACGTAGGTTGTTGCATTTAAAGGTTAACACTAACGTTTAAATTAATAAAATACAAAATTTAAAGTTTAATGAAGGACGCAACTTTACATTATGGAAGATTAAGTTAAGATCTTTGTTGGTATTGCAAAAGTTGTGGAGAATAAGTTACCGACATAGATGAAAGAAAATGAGAAATACAATATTAAAAAAGGGCTTTATGTTGGATTCTAATGAATGCAAATGATAACATTTTTTGCGAGATTAACGGTGAGAAGACTACTTCCTTCCAATAAAAGAAGTTATGAGAAATTTAATTAAAGAAATTAGTTATGCATTGTTTATATTTTGAGAAAGGTTTATATGATTTCAGGCTAGAATAAAGTATGTTTGTAACTAAACATCTTGATTATTTTAATTAATTATTATGGATATGAAGAATATCGATATCATAATCGATGATGCAGATCAATGCTTATTTTTTTAGAGATTGTTACCAACTTTCGATGATGATTTCCTAGATAATATCATGTATGGTAAAGGTAAACTATCTCTAGCGGATGTTAAAATGATGTTGAAATCAACGGAGTTGATATAATTACAACTAGATAATTATGCAGAAGAGGAAACTTTTATGACCAGAAGAAGATCTAACAACAATGCGTGTTCTTCAAAGAATAATAATTGGATATGATCCAAGTCAAGAGCCAAGAATTCAAACTTTTACAACTGCGGTGAGCATATTTATTTTAATATAAACTGTCCAAAATTAAAAGGTAAGAAATAAAATAAAAAATAAAATATTACAAATGCGATAAAATGTGTGAATGATTCCAATAATATTGAGAAAGTTGGTATAATAGATGTGCTATGTGTGATTTTATCCTGTAGGAAAAAAACTTGGGTACTCAATACTGGTGCTACGTACCATATGTGTCAACTAAAGCAGTAATTTGACACTTACAAGCCAATACAATGAATTATTTATTCGGGGAACAATCATTCGTTGCATGTTGGTAGGATTGGTAACGACATGATAATAATGTTTGATGGTTTTGTCAAAATCATGACATGTTGGCATGTTCATGGATTAAGTAGGAACATAATATCTCTTGGGATGTTAGATTTTTGGGGTTACAAGTATCGTGAAAACGTTGGTGTAATAAATATGACAAATGGTTTGATGGTGTATATGAAAAGCAATTTGTAAAAGAGTCTTTACGTTATCCAAGGGAGTGTTATTGTGGGTGATGTTGCAATAGCATTATCAGGGAGTAATAACCAACGTCCGCATAATTAGAATTTGTTATTACATTAGCGCATCGGTCATATAAGTGAAAGATAATTGATTGTCTTAGGAAATAAAGATTTTTTAAAATGGTATCAAGCAATATCATTGATATTTTGTGAACATTGTGTGTTTGGTTAATAAACTAGAGTAAAATTCAGCACATGAACTTTAAAAAATATAAAAGGGACAGTGGATCTCATTCACCACGCCTTTGGGCCTCAAGCAGAACTCCATCAAAGAGTGAACCCAAATATTATAAGATTCTGGGCGATGATTATTCAAGAATGACGTAGTTTACTTTCTAAAAACCAAAGATCAAGCATATTCAACCTACGTGGCAAGGCATGAAACATGCTTGTACATTATGGTGTGGGAAATGATCTTTGGGCCGAAACTATCAATATAGTGTGTTGTTTGGTGAGTCAATTACCATCAATAACTATTAATTATAATTTTCTTTTACAATTTGGTACGGAGTATTAACTGGCTACAAACAATTGAGGGTGTTTGGTTGTCATGTGTACGCTTAAGTGAGATATAGTAAACTTGAATCGAGGATGAAAAGGTGCATATTTCTAGGATATGCTACTAGAGTGAATTGATATAGGTTATGATGTACCATTCTAAAATATCCAGTTTTTCTCATCATTATGGATATGATTTTTAATGAGTGTGTTTTGCTAGGCAGTCAAAATGATATGTGGAAAATGGTCGAATGAGGATCGGTTCTGAGTAAATAGGTGAAACTTGAAGTAAAATTGGTTCTATTAGGTCCAATAATTTGAATGGTTCTAAGCTTGATCTAGGATCCGGATGTGAAACGCCATCATAAGATCATCGTGTCAATGATGTGCCCGAACCAAAATTATAACCTTATAACATAACATTGGTCAGAGAAAGAGGAAATATTGGACTATAAAAAATATTAAATCTAGTAGCATGTGCTCTGTCAGTTACAAAAGAAATTGAGATGCATGAACCTAATAAACTATATGTAATCTATAGCGAGTTTAAAAATAGATCGATAGATTGGTGCCATGAGTTTGAGGCACATCGATTCAAAGCATAACTGATCGCTAAAGGTTTTACTCAAAGGGAATGAATCAAATTCAATTAAGCATTTCTCTAATGGTAAAACACAGTTCAGTTCAAGTTTTTTTTTTATCTATAATAGCTTTGCAAGACTTAGAGCTTGAGAAGTTAAATGTGAAGACTTCATTTCTACATACTCATTTGAAGAAACTAATCTACATAAGAAAACCAAAGATTTTTATCAAACTTAAAATGGTTGACAAGGTTAATCTACTGAAGAAGTCGTTGTATGGTTTGAAATAGTCACTTATGCAATGGTACAAACTATTCGATACATTCATGGTAAGAACGGGGTTAAAAAGAGTCAATATGACAATTGTGTGTATCATCATAATATTCCAGGCGGTTTTATACTTGTTATTGTAGGTAGATGATATGATAATTGATGCTTATAGTATATCACATATTGTGAAGATAAAGAAGCAACTCAGTGCCAAGTTTGAGATGAATGGTATGTGTAAAACAAAAAGAATATTATGAGGATGGATATTTATAGGAACAAATTATATGACCGTTATATATGTCTCAACAAAAATACATCAAGAAATTGATACAATGATTCAACATGTTTGATGCCCAGTTAACATCCTGTTTGTCACTTATTTCAAGTTGTTTGTAGCAGGATCAGCCAATGAAGATGCTGAGTTGGAACAAATGTCAAAGGTTCCATAGTCAAGTGTAGCATGTATGTTATGGTATGCATACGTCTTGATATTTCACATACAATTAGTGTGGACAACACATATATGCGATGTGCTTAAAAATAACATTGGCATATAATGAAATTGATACTTTAATATCTTAATAATAATAAAGACGGTGAGTAGGTTCATTATAATAGAGATTGTCTGAACCTGAAAGGTAGGAATGGAAATCAAAAGGAAAATATTGTGAACCTGGTAAAAAGTGTTAATAATTCTAATGGCAGTGACAAAGTTGGTACAAAAGATGTGTTATTTGTGCTTTTCGAGTGTAACAAAAACTTTTAGGTATTTGATAATGGTGTTACGTACCATAAGTTTCAGTTTAAGCAGTGATTTGATACTTACATACCAATACAGTAAAATATTTATTTGGGAATTGCATGTTTGTAGGATCGGTAACGACATGATCAGAATGTTTGCTAGTGTTGGCAGAATCCTGACTTGTTGGCAGAATCATAGAGTAAAAAAGAACATGATATCTTTTGGGATATTAGATTCTTTGGGATACAAGTATCATAGAAAGATTCATGTAATCAATGTGACGCGTGGCTTGATGGTGTGTATAAAAGGAAATTTTTAAAAGAGGTTATACATTCTCCAATGAAGTGTTATTTTGGGTGATGTTGTACAAGCATAATGAAATAACTACCGAAGTCGGTATGATCAGAATCCGTTGTGACATTGACGCATCGGTCATATAAGTGAAAAATAATTGACTGTTTTAGGAAATAATTTTTTTTTTAAAATTGCATAAAGAATAATCATTGGAATTTTATGAATAATGTGTGTTTGATAAACAAACTAGAGTAAAATCCAGCAAGTCAACTGTAAGAAATATTAACTAGACATTGTATATCATTCACTTAGGCCTTTGGGCCTCAAACGGAACCTCATCAAAGAGTGGAGCAAATACTATATGAGTCTGGTCAATGGTTATTCAAGGATGGTGTTATTTTCTGAAAACCCAAGATGAGGTAGATTCAACCTATGATCGAGAAATAGACATGAAGAAATATAAAGTATCTTATGGCATATAACGGGTTAGAATTTTACATTCGTGAGTTCAAAAAATTCTTGATGTAAAGGGAATAATATATCATCACACATGTTCTAAAAAACCACAACATAATAGGGTCGCGCAAAAAATGAACATAATGTTATGTGACAAGGCACAAAGCCTGCTCGTGTATTCTGGCGTGGGAAATGATTTTTGGGCCAAAGTTGTTAATACAATGTGTTAACTGGTGATTTGATCTCTAACAATAACCTAGTAACTGTAAAATTCTTTTGCAATTTGGTATAGATCGTCAACTGATTACGAACAGTTGAGGGTGCTCGGCTTTCATCCATACGCTCAAATAAGAGATGGAAAAATTGAGCCAAGGGTAAAAGGTGCATATATCTAGGATATGCTACTAGAGTGAATGAATATCGACTATGATCTATGATTCTAAAGTCTCTAGTTTTTTTATTAGTATTGACCTGATTTTTAATGAGTCTGTTTTGCTAGACAGTCAAAACGATATAAGGAAAACGATCGAGTCAGGACCAGTTGTGAGTAAATAGATGAGCCTTGAAGTAGAATCAGTATCTATTAGGTCCAATAATTTGAATGGTTATGAAGTGGGTTTAGGGTCAAAAGATTAAACGCCGAAATAGGATCATAGTCACGATGATACACCAAACCAAAACAACAACCTTATAGCATAACATTAGACATAGAAAGAATAAAGATCGGATCATAAAAAATATATGCGAACCTAGTTGCATATGCCTTGTGAGTTGCGGAATAAATTGAGAGGAATGAACCTAGTAGCTACATGGAATCTATAGTGAGTTCAAAAATAGATTGGTAGATTGATGTTATAGGTTCGAGGTACATCGATTCAAGGCAAGACTAGTTGTTAAGGATTTTACATAAAAGAGTGAATCAAATTCAATGAAGTATTTTCTCCAATGTTAAAATATAATTCGATTTGAATTTTTTTTATCCGTAGTAGATTTGCAAGACTTAAAGCTTGAACAATTGGATATGAAGAATGTGTTTATACATAGTGAATTTGAGAAACTAATCTACATGAGACCACCAAAGAGGTTTATCAAACCTAAAATAGAGGACAATGTCTGTCTACTCGAGAAGTCACTCTATGGTAAGAATTAGTCACCTATGTAATGGTACAAACGATTTTATTCATTCATGGTGTCAACGAGGTTAGGATTATTCATATAAAATTTGTGTGTATCATGAGAAGACTTTAGAAGATTCTTATGTTTACTTGTTGTTATATATGGATGATATGCTCATTGTTGCTTGAAGTGTGTCACACATTGTGAAGATAAAGAAGCAACTTAGTGCCAAATTTGAGATAAATGGTCTGTATAAAGCAAAGAATATTCTAGTGATGAAGATTACTAGGAGCAAATTATATGATCTTATATTTATCTCAACGAAACTACATTGAGAAAGTGTTACAACGATTCAATATGTTTGATGCCAACGCAGTTAACATCTTGGCTGTCACTTATTTCAAGTTGTTTGTAATAGGATATGCCAAGGATGATGCTAAGTTGGAACAAATGTTGAAGGTTTCATACTCAAGTACAGTTAGCAACATCATGTATGTTATGGTATGCACACGTCCTGATATTTCATATGCAGTTAATGTGGCCAGCAGGTATATGGGACGTCCTTTAAAAGAATATTATGAGATAGTGAAATACATACTTGAGTATCTTAAGAATAATCAATGTTGGCTTAACTTTCAACAAGAATGATGTTGGTGGATCATTGAATGATATTGCAGGATCATTCGTTCGTTTTGTTGATTATAATTTTGTAAGAGATACAGATAAAATGAGATTTGCAGGATAAAAAGTTGGAGTTTATAAATAATAGAAGAAGTATAATACTAAGTATTCTTTCTTTTACATTTTTTATATGTTGTTTTGTTCGTAAAACAGCGAAAATAATAATTATAATAAAAATATTGATCTTGTTCCGAAAATAATTTTATTAACCATCGTAACTTTGAATTATTAAATAATTTCAAAAGTAAATTGTCAAAAAGAAAATTATGGAAACCACGGGAATATAAATTTTGGAAGAAGCCATCTAATATTAAATCGAAGCTAATTATAGAGCAGCTTATTTGTGTGAACCTAAATTTTGTAAGCAACAATCAAACATTAACTTAAACCTAATCATACATTACATTATTTTTTAATGTTTTTAGTCGCTACAACTTGTAGTTATTTACTATAAATTTTGCAAGCAACTATCTATATTAAATTAAACCTAATTATACTCCAGTTTATTCGTCAATGTGTTTAGACACTGCGTAGTTATCTACTATATTTCTGTATTCAGACCTAGGATCTTGATTAATATTTTAGTTCATGCAAATTCATAACATATTCCATGTAACTTTATCATTTTAAAGTAGCAAAGTATCTAAATAATATAATTATTATTATAACTTTGTTATCCATAAAATTTATAAGACAGACTCTGTAATAGTTTTCGCAAGCTAAAACAGAGGATAAAGAGTTAAAGAGAGAAAGGTTGCACCTTCACGAGGATCAGTGGTAGCTTGGGTTTGGTTCTGAGCTCCAGAAATCTGAAACAGACCAAACATGGATAAAACAAGAACGGTGGCAACTAAATTCCTGTCCCTATTTCGGTTCTCCATCATCGTCTCTTGTCTTTCTTTCTTTTTTCTTGAGAGAAAAGAAAAAGCTAGAAACAGAAAAAGGAAAGGTATAATAACGAACAAGATAGGACATTGATAGGTTTGGTTTATATAATGGGATGAGCCACCTTGACAGTGGCTAAATAAAATAGCGATAAAGATAAGAGTCACCTTCAAGAAAAGTCTACCCTGTTCTTCACAACAACTTTTGCTTATTTAAAGTGTTTTATAGTTTGATTTGGTATTTTGTGACGACTATATTAATAGTGTAATACGTTTTCAATAATGTTGGAAAGCAACGTAGGTTTTAGAATATCCAATTCGATTGTGGGGTTGTTCAGGGGATGAATTAAATTTGAAAAATTCTGAAGTGAAAGGTAACAGTAGAAAATATTACACTATTACATATAATTTTGACAAAGAATCGAACCCCTCGGTCCAGTTTGGTTCGACTTACCAGACCGACAAAAACCTTTATAAACATTACATAATTTTTGTAACTAAATATATAAAAATCCCTACATCTCCTTTGCTGAGTTATGATGATTTGTTTGGGGGTTAAAAAACCATGATGATGGTTCACCGGTGTTTGTTGCAAACGTGATATGGAAGTTTTTTTTTATCCAAAACTAGTCACGTTACATATATAGTCATTGGTGCGTGACAACTAACTATGCAAAGACATGTAAAATCTGAAGTTATAATTTGTTTGTTATAAATACGATAATTAGACATTTCACACCTAAAATAACCTCTAAATCTGATTTGTTTCTTTGGATTTAAAATGTCCAGTAACCGTATTTGTAGTCACGCTAGTGTTGATGTATGCTCTGTTTATCATCAAGAAATGATATTTTGGGTGTAAAATGTTTAACGACTGTATTTGTAACAAAAAAAACTATAATTTTAGATGTCACGTGTTACCGTATGATTAATTATCATATGAAAGTGACTATATATGTAAAATTCTTAAATAAAAATGACCGTTTTAAGATAAAGAAACATGATCTTAATGGTAAGACAAAGACCAAACGTGATGAGTCATGATTTTTAACCCATGTTTTGGTAAGTAATTCTGAAAGTTTAGGGTGAATCGTTTTTATAATAAAAACGTCTATTTTATTGCTTTTGAAGTAGCGGTGGGGATTAAAAACACTCATTTTCCACTTGTTTGCCACTTAATTTCTCATTAAATTATATAATAGCACTTTCTCGCTTGTTTATGTATCATATAATCTATTTCTTCTTATGTTGATATCCATGTACTTTATTTTTACTAATATGTCTAATTAAAATATTTTTAATTTGATATAAATTTTAATCATATAGTTTTATCTGGTATGTAAGTATTTAGATATAATTTAATGAGAAAAGTACTAGTAAATACCCTCTCAATTCTTTAATTACCCACTAGTATCCGTTTTTTGGATAATGTCACTTGGTACCTCAAATTGAAATTTAGACAAAAGTACCCCTGACCATCTATACCCGATGGTACCTTCACCGGTACTAACCTGAGAGTTGTTTGAAAAACGAACATGAAAGTTGAAAACTAACCTGAGAGTTGTTTGAAAAACTAACCTAAGAGTTGTTTGTCACTCTCAGGATTTTCTGAACAACTCTCAGGATTTCATGAGAATTGTTTGCAACTCTCTCGATTTCCTAAAAGTTCTTACTGGTGAAATTTTATTTTTTAAAAAAATTAAAAAATGTCATCAATGGATCTAGTTTTGTTCATTTAAAAAAGCCAAAAGTGATGATACTTTCATTTATTTTTTTTGAGCTCCAGTTTGAAAGATATAAATATTTTAAAAATAAAATAAAAAGAAAAAGTGAGAAAGAGAAATTTTGGTTGCGTGGTTGTTGATGAAGGGTGAGGGTAGTGAGAATTGTTAGGTATTATGTGGTAATTAGGTAGTTGAGATGGGTATTAAGAGATAATAGATCAAACCTTGGGTACTAGATGACAATAAAATAGTTGAATGAGTAACTTAGGTGTAATTTCCCATTTTATTGATATTTATTAAATAATTTTAAAATGTAATGTATAAAAATTAAATTAAATAAAAAATAATTATTCAGATTTAACGGTTTTATCGGTTCGAGTTGGTCCGGTTCGTGGTCCTCATAACCATTAATAACCCTATCCTCAATATGATAATGTCAAAACCGAAATATTCGTAAAAATGTAGGTTAAAACTAACCATTAATATATGTTATATTCTATATAGATTTTTAAATATAAGATTTTAATAACAATTTTTTCTGTTGGGCAAAAGAAAAAATTAGAAAAAAAATTCAGTTTAAAGCATTTCTAAGCTTTTTTTAAAATTAATTCAAAATTACTGAATTTTTTTAAATTTATTTTTGAAATTCTTTCTAAGTTCCACCCAAATCTAATTTTTGGTTTTGACACTTTACCTTCATTTAAAAGTTAACCAATATTTATTACTCTCTAATTAAGATATATATTAAGTTTATACAATTTTTTTCGATATTTTTTTTAAGAAAACTTGTTAAACCAAAATCCGTTGTTTCTTAGTTATTGATTTTTTTTTGTCGGTTATATAAACACGAATGAGTTCAGAGATTTATTGATTATTTTTTGTTTGAAATCATAGTTCAAACATTGGTTTTATTCGTGTTAGGGTTCACGGTTATGTGTTTATAGAAACAGATTTGCAGGATATTGGCTGAAGGAGTCGACACTCACATGCAATGGCGGATCTACCATGGATCAAGGAGGGACCGCTGTGCCCTTACCCCAAAGTAGATTAGTATAGTAAATATGTTTTATTTTTGGATCTATTGAAGAAAGCTACAAATTAAAAAGTTCTAATGGAGGGGAAAACTATGTTAGTTTTTTGCTGAAGTTTGGAAAATGTGTTTGGGACAATTAAGGTTTCAATATGATCGATTGGATTGTAATTTGGTTTCATGATCAGGGAGAACTAGCTGCTCGGACAGTGTAGTAGTTTTGGTAATATTTTTCACTTTTATTTCTCTTTCTTGTTAGTTTATTATGCTTTAAATCGCTGGTGGGTTGTATATCTTTACTAGATTGAATTGTATATGCATGTGTCCTCAATTTATCATAGTAGTAGAAGTGGTTTAGATAGAGTACTCATAAGTCCTGTGGTTTTTTATTCTTCACATCGAATGAGTTTTTCCATGTAACATTTTTATGTGTTGTTTTATTTTATTATCGATCATTTTTTCGTGATTAGGTTTGTGGTTTTATTTGGTTAAAAAATTGGTGAGTCGTTGTTGTTGAATTGAGTTTCTTGTTTATTTGGTTCTTTGTTTTGAATTTGATATTGTGAGTGTTTGATATACTAATAGTTAGGTCCAACATTTTGTATTAGAGCTTCATACCTAGACAAAACGTAACATGGATAAAATTCTTGAATGTCGAACATGATGAAACATGTTTCTAATATATTAAACTTTAGAAACCCCTTATTTGGATTCCTGGTTCTGCCACTGCTCGCATAAAGTTTCGCTCATTCAGTCTGCAACATACGGCATTTTATTACATGTATTTGGTTATGTTTGTTGATAAATGTCAAGCTTTGTATTTGGTTTTTTTCTTATGGTATGTATTTGGTTGTAATAGGATGATTTTAAGAAAGAATATCCATGGAACGATAGAGCATTTAAGGTGTTTGAGTCACAACTTCTAATTTAGTTAGAGTCGATCATTGATCATTGAGATAGGTCACTTAAGTTTTATTATAGATAAATGCATCATCATGTTTGGTTGTTTAGAAAAGAAGAGACAAAGCCATCACTAAAGCCATTGTCAGAGCGAGACCCGAGTGGTTCATATGAGAATGAGCCAAAACTGAATCTCGAAACAAAAATGTTTCAAGCTAAATTCCCTCATATAAAAAAATAATACAAAATATTATTGAATTACACCTCGTACTATATTTATCATTACATAGTAAATATTTAATAATTTGCTAATAACTATATTATTAAATATTCGATAAATATTTGAAATATATATTTATTGTTGGTTTGTAGGAAATACCAGACGATGAATTATTTCAAATTTACAACATGCACACTATGTTGCACAGTTGGAACTTGACAGACCAAGTATACAACTGAGAAGTTGTCAACAACACGACATTTGGTCAATTTGTGGAAGCATTATTTATATGATATCCATATGTACTACTTATATCAACATTCTTCAAGAGATGCCACCCCGAGACCAATAGTTTTTATTTCTCATTCAGGTAAATGAGGGTGATATTATATAATGTTGGTTGCATTACATGTATGTTGGTCGAAGGACAACTCAATGACCTAGACAATAAAAAGGAAAAAAATACAAGGGCAGAGATTGTGTTGCAGGTTTTTGGCCTCAAACTTAGTAGAGTCAAAAATATTTTTGTTTCCGTAAAAGACGAGGGATTCATATCACATGGTTGAAGGAAAATTTATCTACCATGCATTACCATGACCAGTTAAGTTCGAGGACTTATATAAAGTGTTGTGCACGAGCATATATTCTATTTTTATTCCGCCTTTATAATTTTCATCGATAAGACGATGGCACAAATTAAAGATGATTAGTTGTATTCCCTTCGTAAGTTAGTCATATTCGATCAGTGTGCATAAACATGTACATCTTTGCAAAAATGTACAATGTCTTACGTTCGACATGCGAACATGGTACAACAAAGATGAATTATTTTATCATTGTGATGAGTGTACGCCCATATCTGCAGTTTCCAACCATCACGTTGGTCTGACTATCATACATTCATATCGTGTTTTTATACGATGAGTTCATATATGTAATGAACTCAAAACATATATTTCTCAACCAATCTTGAGATCAAGAAACTCACTCTCGAATCTTTAACAAACCATATGACACACATATTAAATATCACCTTTTGTATATTAAGTATTTACAATAGAAATGCATGTGATAACACATTTATTTAATGTGTTATAGGTCAGATTCTAGTTATTTAGCTATATTCTATCCGATTGGTGACACTTTATATATTTTATGATTTTTTAGTTTTTCAAATATTATGTTTTGGATGATATCTTTTTTTATTATATTTTTGGACAATATAATTTGGATGTTATATATTTTATATATTTCATGTTATGTTTTATATATTACGTGTAATGGTTTTTCAGGTTATATATTGTTTCGTATATAATTTGAATAAATTATATTCATAACTATATTTTATGTTTATCTAGAAAACTATACACTAGTAACTAAAAATCCATTGTTAACAAATATTATTTTGTTGCCAACGGAATAAATAATGGTGACTCTTTTAATCAATATTAGTGTGATACTATTGTATTAGTGAAATTTATGTTACTCAAAACACCTAATATCGAATTGTGTAGTCGATATTAATTACAAATACAAACACACCTGATGTGGAATCAAGACGTCGATATTAGCGCAAATGTTATATGTAATTTAATAAGATCAAGTTGATCAATGCAGCTAATGTCAATTAGTGTAATCCATATTAGTTGCAAAATTTGAAACACTTGTTGCCAGCTTTTGTAGTCAATATTTATCCCAATATCTCGTTTGTACACATAACGTTAGATTATTAATTATATTATTCAATCTTATCTGTCCAATCTTATATAGAGCCACTTTAATACAATTCCCAACTCATTATATATATATACTAATCAAAACTTAAGTGTATCTTCACCTTCAGACTTTTAAACAAAACATATCTCTCAGATACACAATATGAAATTGACTCCAATATAACATTTATATTTGTTGAAATCCAATCATAGAGTGAAGCAAACAATGATGGATAATTGAACACCATTTTTTATGAATTAGTATGCATGATATACTATATATACAGTATGAATTAAGTCAAACATATACCGTCAGTATGAGGATATAAATAAGTCTATATCATGTGGAATTATTTGAAATCAATTCAAAGTTATTGTATTTTCAACCTCATGTATGATTCTAAGCAGTAGGCGTTCTAGATGTTCTCTTTTCGTATTACTAATAAAATTATTGAACTTAGTTGAAAGAGGTGAACAAGAATTTCGTTGAAATTAAGCTAGATCAAATGGAAACCAATGTATCCACCTAATTTGTAGACTGATAATGATATAATTATTCTTAAAGTGTTGTTTTATTGTATTTCGTACTTTATTTTTTCATTTTATATTATGAAACTATCATATTTTATTTTATTTTTGTTTAAGATTCATTATGTTATGAATCCATCGTGGTTCTTTCTTATGTTTTTTAATATTAAAGTGAAATCTTTCAAATTTAAACAACGTCATTAATAAAAGAACAATAAGAAACAAATCATAGTTTGGAAAGGAAAAAGATTTCATAATTCTCAAACACACTAAACCTTCCCGAGCACTGGCATCGCCAGTAGACAATTTTCTAACAATTATTTTTGTTTATTTTCATCTTTCTCACGTGAGGGCATCATTCTAAGAAGGTCGCAATTGGCAGTTATGCTTTCAATATATAACTTACATATGTCATAATCCACTTTCAAATGAAAGAGGATATATCCAAAGTTAACAAAGACAATGACAATTGTTGGTATTCTGTTTTTTTTATCTTAACATTAATTTTAAAAGGTTGTTTCTTATAATTTTTGAATTTTCTGAAAAAAAAAATCTTCAAACTCTCTCAATCTTTCCGTTATTGTAAGATCTCTTAGTTATCACGTATCCTAAACCTTTACCCATATGTTCTATCCATTTTAAAGTTCAACTTTAATATAATACATATAATTCGTGAATGCGTATGAATGCTCTTTATAAATATTACATTATATATTAGTTTTGATTCTTTATAAAATTTAACAAACAAAACAAAAATATAAAGTAAAAACTATTATGTTAATTTTCTTAAAAGACTAACACATAATATCATGTCAACTGTTTTCAAGTGGAAGAGTCAATATCAATATGGAATTCTACAATAGTTGACACTCATGCCCATTGTTGCGATTGAAAGCGTCAACATTTCATACTGACGTCGATTATTCCAATCAACAATAATTGACACGATATCAATGAATGTTGACTAAAACATATTATCCAATAATTATGTTTTACAAAATTAAATTTTAATATGGCTTAAACAATTTTAAACTATATGAAGATATATATATATATATATATATATATATATATATATATTCTTAATGAATTTATATTCCAATCTATTTTTGTGTTTCATTTTATCGAGTTTGATGAAAGAATAGTTTTTGAAGCTATTGTGTTTATTTTTTATTTTTTATTTTTTTGTATTTAAGCTTTAAAATATTAAAAATTAATTTATATTATAACAGATTATATTAAATACTTATTAAATTCAGAACGAAAGACATAAAATTATATATGTACTAAACTAAAATAGAAGTTTACTATGTTTATGAACAATAAACTCTATTTTACAATTTTACCCTTACAAATTAATCTAAGTTTTGTTTTGCTTTTACATGACATAATTTTCATCATCCATATAGCCCAAAACTTGACCCGCAGTAAAAGGGTTAAGCCTGTAAGATTACCTTCTGTATTTTAAATGAAACTAAATGGTGTATTCTGTAAGTTAGTGTTTAGTGTGGCATTTTATCTTATTGCCACGTATGTATAATGTTGCCATGTGTATAATTCTGAATGTATCTCATCTATTTAAGCGAAAACTTCTCACATTTTTCTTTCTAACTTCTCTTTTTGTATACTTTTTTATGTTCTACTTTCATATTTCTCTTTTGTTGTTCAATAAATCAAAGGCTTTTTTATTTTTATATCTCATATTATTAAAATTAAAGATGTTAAATAGATTCATAAAAGAATAAAAAATTATAAAAAATAAAAAGAGACATACAAACTAAATATTTAGTTTATGGATAATTGTTGAAAATAATTGGAAAGAACACATATCGGGTTACCTCATATATGTGGTTTGGTCTAAACTTAAAGGGCTAAAACACAAGTTACAAATATAGAACAAAGAGATTTTTGGAAACATATTTGATAGTATTTGTGATGTTGAATACATTGTAAAATATGCAGAAACTTGTATAGAAAACTCAAAAAGCATAGAAGATCAAATAAAACTATCTAAGTCTAAAGCCATACGTTTAAACTGTTAACTAGGGAAGAAGTCTTCTGATAACAGAAGAGTTCTACTAATTGGTCCAAAACTGGTGATAAAAATAAAAAATGTTTCCACAATTTTGTCAAGAAAAGAATTAAAAAACAGAATCAATAACATTCAATTTAATGATACATGGGCTGAAAACCAAACATAAATTGGTGCCTAAGCCATAGATTATTAAAAATTTCTCTTAACTTGTCAATTAAAGTGCTTAATTAAGGAGGATATCCACGATATAATCCCAGAATTAATCATTGCTTAAGATATCAGTTTCTCTTAGCATTACCAAATGTTGAGGAAACTGTATCTTCAATCAATTCTCTCAATCCTAATAGTATCTCTGAAGTTGATAGATTCAATTCCAAGTTTTATCAAACCTACTGGCCAATAATCAAAGTTGATATATATGATGTAATAAGAGGTTATTCTAATGGTTATCTTGCTCTTGTTGGCTGATATGTCACAACTATATATTTAATACCAAAAAAGAATCACCTAAACTATAGAAATACTTTAGACCAGTAAGCCTTTGCACAGTTTTCAACAGACTTATGTCTAAGATTATATATATTTGTAAAAAATCTACCTAAGGTTATCTCATTGGAACAACTTGGGTTTGTAAAAAATATGAATATTCATGAAAAAATCTAATCACTCAAGAGTTAAATCATGAAATCCATAAACAAAACTAGAGGTGGAAACATAATTTTAAATATGACAAAATCTTTAGGTAAAATCTTATTCAATTTTATATTCTTAATTATGAAATATTTTCAATTCAACCAACAATTTATTGAATTATCCAAAAAAAAATATAAATTTTGTTAAATTCTCTATATTAATAAATGAAATATCTTATGGTTACTTTAAATCCAATAATAGAGTTAGACAGAGTGACCCTTTATCACCCAGCCTCTTCATTATTGTTGAAGAATATCTCTTAAGAGGTATCAACAGTTTTTCAGTTCCCAAAAGTCAATGTATTTCAACTCGAGAGGTTCAATCAACATCCCTTGCATTGCTTTTGCAGATGATGTGATTATCTTTATGAATGGATCTTTAAATAATCTCAAGAAAACTTGTAACTTTCTTGAACATTATAAAATTGTATCTGGGTAACACATAAACATACAAAAAATAAATTTATATCCCTTAATAACATGAACAAAGATAAAATAAAAAGAATAGAACACTTAAATGGTTTTAAAAATAGTCATCTTCCTTTTACGTATCTTGGGGTTACTATTAATCCAAGTAACAAATGTTGATTTAATGAACTGGTAGCCAAAATCAGAAACAAAATTCTGGATTAGGACAATAAAGCTCTTTCTTTTGGGGGCAGATTGATACTGATACAGTATGTTCTCCTTGAAATTTAAGTTTATTACTCCCAAAGTTGTAGCATCCCAAAAACTATAATTACTGTTAAACAATTTTCTTTGAGGTTGTAAAGAAAATCATAGAGCCATAACGTGGTCCCGTTGGTCTATATTTTGTAGACCATTTGATGAGGAGGGTCTAAACTTAAAGAAAATTAACTGATATTCAAAACTCATTCTGCTACAAGTTATGGATGAATTTAGAAAGAATAAATCACTTTGTTCCAATATAATGCATTCAATATATTATCTAACATCCCACCCACTTCAAACTCATACTAAACCGAGTGATTATAAAATAAGGAAAAAATTAAATAAAATTAGAGCTACTCCTGATAAATATATTTTTTGGAAAGTTTCTGAAGGTCAAATTGATTTTTTCTTAGATAGGTGGTGTCATATTCACCCATTAATAATTTTATCTAAACATAACAATAACAAGTGGTTCAAAAAAAATGTGAGATATAAATTTCGGTTGAAATAATATTAAAACAATCAACATCTTTTTCTTTCTTGCCATATATCTTGTGAAGTATGGAAATGCTTTGAATCTTTATTTGGCATCCTTATTGGCCAAGACATGTCCCTAAAACATATAATAAGTTTATGATTTTTTTCAACCATTATAAATATTCATATAAGATGAATTCTGCCACTTATCATTTGTTTGATCATTTGGTTAACAAGAAACCATTCAAAATCTAATAACAAAAGCATATATTCTTACATATTCATAGATAAAATTCTTTATATGATAGTGAAATTAGATTGTACTAAGTTAATTAAACTTAAATACTGGACTAGAGACCTCAAAACAGCCCAAGAATTGGGGTGTTTCAACCATCTACATATTCCTAAAAAGGTTATACTAGTAAAATGGATCTCCCCTTTACCTAAAATAATGAAACTTAACTGTGATGGATCATGTTTGACTGATGGTGAATTCACTGAGGGTGTAATTACTGGGAATAATCCAAGAGACCTAATTAAATCAATAAGAAACCTATATGGCAAAAAATCCCTATTGTAGCTGAATCGAGACCCTTGCTAGATGGTCTTATGTTATGTAAAATTAATGGATTTAATATGGTAGATATGAAAACTAATTCTCAGTTGCTAACTGAGATGATTAGTTCTGGTCAAGCCCATTGGTATCTAAACCCTATAAACAACTACTGCAAAAAACTAATCATTTCTCAAATTATTATCAAACATATCAATAAAGAACACAATTATGCCGCAGAATGAGTCTCAAAATAAGTTCTTAAAAACAAAACCAACTGTGATTTCCCAACTAAGCAAGTCTTTGATCCATTACTGACTATCTTATTTGTTGAAAGCCTTAATATGGGTTATCTTATACTTGAAATATGAAGTAAAGACTGTCAATATATGATAACGAGATCATTTATTATTATCATATTTTTAATCTTATCAAGGCAGGGTAAAACCTGACTTTAAATTTAAAATAGTTTTTTCTTAAAGTTTTGCAGGTTGAGATTATATACTTCAATGATCTTAAGAAGCTATCTTCTACTATCAAGCACATACAAACGAGTGATGATAGGCACATCAATTTTAAGGATATCAAAATATAAAGCTAGAAGATATAATCTAATCAAAAGATCTACTTAAAAATATTTAATTTGGCAATCTTATGTCAAATTAGTGTTGGATCAAATTTCTGACTCGTACTGTGACTATTTGTGCTTATTTGGTTATATCAATGGAAATGTATGTTATCTGATTAAAAAAAATAAAAAATGAGATATGATAATTAGTTTTTTTAAACTATTGGTTTTAAAATATATTTTTTATTTTTTATCTAATAAATAAGTAAAACCAAAATGGAGATTTCAATAATATTTAAATAAAACTCATATTTTTGGGTTTATATTTTTATAATAAATTGATAGTGTGATTCTAGTTTAAAAGCTTAAAACTTTTGTTAAAATTGATTTTTAACGAATATTACTTCGATTTTTAGTTGTAATGATTACGAATAGTTTAGTTTTAATAAATATAATATTATGATAAAAGATTGATTTTGGTTCATAATTTGATTTTGGTTAACTAACATTCCAGACCTGTTATTCAATGTCAAACTTTTTGTATTATAGTTATTGACAGGTTCATGATGTTTATAATTTTGGAGGAGGACCAAGCTAACAAAATGAAGTTTATATTTTGATGTTTAAGTAATTAAAATATCATATGGTTTCTAAATATGCTTCATTTTCATTGTTGTCAATCTTTGTACTTTAAACCAGTTGGGCTTTATTATATAGAGCTAGTATATTTTTAATAAAATAAAATAAATAAATATTTGCTATCTAATTTATCTGTTTAAATTAGAGAAAACTACCGATAAATACACTCTCAGATATGTCATTATCACCTAGTATTCAAAAAGTGATAGTACCAAGAGGTATATTGACCTAAAAATAGATAAGAATACCCTCGGTAATATAAATAGGCTCATTTAGGCTGAGAGACCTTTTTCACCTTCTAAACCAGACTTTTCTCTCACAATTCCCTCCCAAAATTAAAAGCAAAATTTAAAAAGTAAGATAAAGGTAAGTTCATCCCCGGTTTCAGACCACCCCCGTCAACGTCCAGTCTACGTAGTATGATAGTGGTAAGTTCATCGCCGGTTTCAGACCATCGTGAACCTCCTACAATCAATGAGACTTGTCTGGTTATGAATATTGGTTGTTTTAGTTCACGTTATTTTGGGTTTGATCACTTTATTTCTCTATCCAGGTGGTTTCATCAACGATATCCAGGTGTTTTTTCACTTAGACGAAGGTTCTTAGTATGACCACACTCTTATTCTTCATGTTTTCTTTCTTTCCTAAACTGATTTCATAACAGCACGATTCATGTTTTTATGTTGATTGCTAAATTAGAAATAGGTTGTGTTGTGTATTTAATTCACTTATTATAGCATTTACTGGTTTGTTTGGTCGTGAAAAAGACAAAATCTAGTTTTTAGTATTGCTGGTAGAGGATGATATTGCAGGAGGTAGAATATGGGTGTTAGGATTCAGTTTTACGTGAATGTGATTTAATTATTAAAATGCATCACGCTAGATAGGTGCGGAAATGATAATTCTAGATAAGTGTAGAAATGATAATGCTAGATAGGTGTAGAAATGATAATGCTAGATAAGTGCAGAAAATGGTAATGCTAGATAGGTGCAGAAATGATAATGCTAGATAGGTGCGGAAATGATAATGCTAGATAGGTGCAAATATGATAATGCTAGATAGGTGCAGAAATGATAATACTAGATAGGTGCAGAAATAATAATGCGATTTTATGTTGTTGCGAGTTGTTCCTAATACAACTTACTAATTCAAACTTATACGATGCATGGTAATTGTGCGTTTCATGTTTTTATGTTGATTGCTAAGTTATAAACAAGTTGTTTTGTGTATTTAATTCACTTAGTGTAGCTATTTTGGTTGTGGTTGACTGTATATAAGCTGACATCTAGTTTTAGTATGACAGATGAGAAGCTGCGATTGTCACTACAGAGGATGCTATTTTAGATATTTTCAAACAAGAAAAATCAAGGTACGAAAATGCGAGATTAGTGTAGGTTTAAAAACGATGAACATGTGTTTTAAGATTTTTTCCAAGCATCGTGTTTTCCATGTAAATATAATATATGATTTTTGTATGTTAACATAGCTGCTTGGTATTATTAACCATGCTAGCTTATTTCAAACTTTTGTATGCAACCGTACAATTTGTCTGTTAAATCATTATGTTGCGATTCCAATGTTACCCATTAATGCGAGTTTCTTGTTCGAATTAACCATGTTAGACATGTGTAAAATATTGTTATTTGGCGTGTGATTTGTATATACAATTATTATGACCATGCAATTGGTCTTGCATTTGAGATTTTTGAGTAAAAACGTTCATGCTAGATTGGTTTTGCATTTGCGATTTGTGGCTAAAACAGAGCATTCTTGGTTTGTTCACTTACATTTGTAGCGTGATTTCACTGCAAATCCTTAATAAGGAGAGATTGTGAGTAAACTATATCACACTAGACTGGTCTTGCATTTTTTTATTTGCATTAAAGTAGGTCATGCTATATTTGTCTTGCATTTGAGATTTGTGAGTAAACTATATCATGCTAGATTGGTTTGCATTTGCGATATGTGCGTAAAATAGGCCATGCTAGATTGCTCTTGCATTTGAGATTTGTGAGTAAACAAGGTCATGCTATATTGGTTTTTTATTTGTGATTTGTGGGTAAAATTGGTCATTCTAAATTGGTTTTTTCACTTACATTTGTAGTGCGATTTCACTGTAAATCCTTCATCATGCAATATTGTGAGTAAACTATATCAAGCTATACTTGATAAGTTCGGACATGTTTTGGAAGTGAAACTCCACCATCTCCAAAAGGGTAGTTTGGATATTTTTCAGAGTATACTTTTTCATGCACTGTAAACATAAGTAGATCATGACTCAACTGCATGCTAAACATTGACCCATCTTTGATATTGGACTCTAAAACCAGACCCGGATCCACAATCCGGCCCGAATGGCCCATGGGTCACCAACCAGTATAAATACCCCAACCAACTTCATTTAATAGGTTGGACTTTTTCTAGGAATATTAAATATAAGTATACACCTCTTTTATTTTTCTACTCACTACTTAAGAGTTAATACCTAATAGTCAAACTACCTAAAGATACCCTCCAATCATAAATCATCCACACCAAATTGGCGACCATATTGGGAGACGACGGTGCCTGAATTTAAAATTCAAAACCAGTGAAGAAAGTAGTTTGGATGGATCCTAATGTACAAGACGTTTTACCTCCGGAAGTTGAACGGGTGAAAGAAAATAACAAGCACACTATTGTGTCTCATGTTAACCACAATGGTGATGCAAAAAAAAATCTATGCAAGAAGAATGAGATCAGATGAGAGCTGAGATTGAGGCTTTAAGGGCTAAAAAACAAGCGGAAAAAGGAATCAAAGAAAATTCTGGTGCATCATCACTCCACCTTACTGATAATCTAGGTGAGAATGAGAAGTCTATAAAAACTCATCTCAACTCTAAGAAAACACATCAGTCCAAAGGAATTATGAGCTCCACATTTGAGTCTTCTAATAGTTCATCTAATGATTTAGAACTTGAAGAATCAGTCTCATCCAGTAGTGATGAAGGTCGGTTGAAGAAGAAATTACGACCGACCAAGAAGCATTCAAGAAAAAAGGATAGGCATGGCATACTTAAAAGGTATCAGAGAAAGATGAAGGGTTGGGCTGATCAACATATTGATCCTTTGTTGATCGATCTATTTGCCTTCTAGTCCAAACCAGGTATTTTTGCTACTCCTAATGAAGATACTATGTTTAACCGAATTCAGAATTAGAGGCAATCACCTTTGTCTTCAAATATATTCTTCGGGCATCTTCTCAAAATATTTGATAGTTCCAAGATGAAAAAGTATGATGGAAGCAAAGATCCGAACAATCATCTCGAACAGTTTAAGAATTTTATGATGAACTTTGATAATGACGACAAGCTACTATGCAATAACTTCTCGGGTACAATAGTCTTCCTCAGGGATCTATAAAGAATTTCGATATATTTTGGGTTGCGTTCCGAAGGCAATTTGTTGGAAGTAGAGAGCTTAAAGGAAATGGTGATACGATTATCCATTGTGCCCAATAAACAAATAAGTTGTTGAAAGAATATTTTAGTAGGTTTATGAATACGAAGAATGGGTTGGCTGACTGTTTTGAACAAGTTGCAATTGCCTCTTTAAGACAAGGTTTGAGTCCGAGTAATTTGGATGACTCGATAATCCGAAAAAAATCAATGACTTTTGGGGGATGGTTAAATCAAATTGGAAAGCATATTAATGTTGAAGAAACTAAGAAATCTAGAATGCCTCACCGGAACAGATCCACCATTAAAGTGCCAACTCCTCAAAAAACAACTTAGTCCAGTTACAGATCAAAGGAAACCGAGCAGGGGTCACATCAGCCCTAGTAGAATCAACCCAACCAAAATCAACAAGTTAGAAGTAAAATGGGTCATTGGGTTCAGCCTGAATGGTTTGCTGAGTTGGGGGAAAGTATAGCAACAATATATAATAAGACCAAAAAACATGTACACTTCAGAAGGCCAGCCCCACTACAGTCTCCCAAAGAGACCCGAAGTACCCGTTTATGCAAGTATCATACTCATGATTACATAGCATTGAAGCATGAAGTGAAAAATCGCATTGAAAGAGGTAAATTGGGCGTTTTTGTTAAGAAAGAATGAGGCAGCAGACCAGATAATACATCATCCAATACCGATGCTCCCTATATGACTCTTTCAGCCCCTGAAACATCTAGGGAGGAAGATACCATGGTGATTGTTGAAAGGTTTAATATGGATTCTGAATACCTTAATCCAGACCCGGATCAGAATCAGATATGGGTGATAATGGATAAGTCTGCTATAGTTTCTGATCTAGTAATATATTTTGAGTCCTTAACTATATTAAGGGAGACATTGTGACGATGCCTTCAAGTTATTCTATAAAAAGACATGTCAAAACTTGACTACTCAGTTGGATGGAAGGATGTCAACACATCTATACCATACCCTGGATCCTTTCATAGTATTTGATGAGGATGACCTAAGAGATATTACATGGCCACATGAAGACACTGTGGTAATAAGGGCATCAATTGGGAGAAATGATGTACGTTGAATCTTGATTGACACATGTAGTTCAACAAACATATTGTTTATAAATACTTACAAACAGATGAAAAATCCCTCGGTTATTCAATGATCAAACAAAACTATTGTGGGATTCACTGGGAGTTCGGCCGATGTCATTGGTCAGTTTGAAGAGGAAGTGTTGTTAGATAGAGGACCTTTTAAAAACACAGTGAAGGTATTGTTTGTTGTGGTTGACTGCCCAACATATTATATGTTATCTTTGGAAGATCTCAGTTTTCCAGGATGCATGTTGTGGCCTCTATTGTCCATCAATGTTTGAAGTATGTTGTGGGTACACAGGTTGGTGTTGTCCGAAGCAGTCAGAAGGTAGCTAGAGGATGCTATGTAAAAACTCTTTCCTCAAAGTCAATAAAGGGAGTTAAATTTAACAAATAATAGCAGTTACCGGAGCCTTCTATCGATGAGAATTAAATTGATGATCCAATGAAGGCTCTTAGTGTTATAATACCTAGAGAAGAAGTTGAAACACATTGCCTAGTAGAAGTAAAAAAACATTAAGATTGGCACTAAATTACCCTTAGAATTGAAGAAACAATTATTGTATTTCTTATGCGACAATTTATATGTGTTTGCATGATGCAATAAGGATGTAACCGGGGTACCCTTTGAAGTAATTTACCACAATCTATCAATCTGATCTGATGTTGGACTAGTAGTTCAAGGAAATAGGTCCTTCTCCAAAGAAAAAGCTGATGTGATAGTACAATATCGGTTGACCAAAATGGGTCATATAAAGGAATCTCAATACCTATTGTCGACTGCTAACCCCGTTTTAGTCAAGAAAAATAAGGGCAAGTGGCGTATGTGTATTGACATTGCTGATCTTAATCAGGCATATCTTAAAGATCCATTCCTGGTGCCCCGGATAGATCAGTTGGTAGACTCCATGTCTAGGAACAAGTTGTTGTCCTTCATGGATGCCTTTTCAGGGTACAATCAGATACAAGTAGATCTGAACGATCAAGATCACACCATATTTATCATATACAAAGGGCTTTATCATTATAAGATGATGTCGTTTGGATTGAAGAACATCGGGGTTACTTATCAGTGGCTGGTGAATTTAAATTTTGCTACCCAAATTGGAAAAAACATGGAAGTATATATGGACGATATGATGGTGAAAAGCCTCAAGGAGGAAGAACACATATTCGACCTTGAATAGACTATTTCTAACTTAAAAGCCATCAACCTAAAGCTGAAACCATAAAAATGCATTTTTGGAGTCCGATCTGGCAAATTTCTAGGGTACGTCGTGAGTAAAAAAGGGATACATGTTAATCCAGATCATTTAGATGCTCTGTTGGCTATGGATCTTCCCCGGAATACTAAATAAGTCCAAAGTTTAACCGGAAGGTTAGTTGCGTTGAATATATTTATTTCAAGATCATCTAACAAGTGTGCTCAATTTTTTCAAGTTTTGAGAAATACTAAAGATTTTAATTGGTCTCCGCAGTGTGATCAAGCATTTCTTGAAATAAAAAAACATTTGTCCTCACCCAAGATGTTATTCAAACCTATTCAACGGGAGGTGCTTTTTATGTATTTGGATGTATCCGATTATGCCGTTAGTACCGTTCTGGTAAGAGAAGTGGATAATTACCCACGTCCAGTTTATTACATAAGCAAAAGCTTACTGGAAGCAGAAAAGACGTATCTAAAGTTAGAAAAATTAGCCTTGGCATTGGTAATAGAAGTCTGGAAAATGAGATCGTGCTTTCAAATGCATTCGATCACGGTTCAAACATCTTTCCCCTTAAAAAATATGCTACAAAAAGCTGACATATCATGAAGGATGACTAAATAGTCAGTTGAGCTTGGAGATTATGATATTTATTTTGCACCTCGACCCGCAATCAAGGCTCAAGATATACCTGAAGTTTTGGTAGAATTTCATACTGAAAGGCCTCACAAACAAGAACAAGAAAACAAGTTTAAGAAAGAGTGGTTAATCCAAACAGACGGTGTGTCTAGTACAATGAGATGTGGGGCTGGAATTTGTTTAACTTCCCCTTATTGTGATACTATGTATCATGCTATATGTTTTGGTTTCAAGGCGTTCAACAATGAATCAGAATATGAAGCAGCCATTGCTGGGTTAAGACTAACTCATATATGTGGAGCAAAGGGGTTTCGATTAGTAAGTGACTCCCAATGACTTATTAATCAAGCTCAAAGGATATCTGAAACTAAAAAAGATCAGTTAATAAAGTATCTGCATGTATTAAGGGAAGATTTCGTAAGTTTTAAAAGCATCTAGTATGAGCATGTCCCTAGATCGGAGAATACTATGGCGGATTCTTTAGCCACCATAGCATATCTGAAGCATACCCATGGATTCTTATGCAAGAATACCCCTCCATAAGTTCAATTGAAGAGAAAGAGGATGAATGTGAAGAAAGTTTGAGTGTATGTGGCCTACAATCCAAAGATTGGAGGTTTGAGATTCATTAGTTCATTTCTGATAGAGTTTTGCCTTCAAACAAAATCCTAGCTAAAAGGATCAAGTATAAGGATCATGGTTTCTTGATTTTAAGGGAGATTATGTATAAAAGGTATTTCAGCAGACCTCTCTTGTGTTGCTTAAACTTTGAGGAATCTCAAAGTGTTTTGTCTGAATTGCACGATATAGAGGGATCAACACATTATGGCTATAAGGCCTTAACCAGGAGAGTTTTGTTAGCAGGGTACTACTGGCCAACAATAATAGAAGATGCCAAGGATATGGTGAGGAGATGTGATCATTGCCAGAGATATGGGAATGAAATCTATATACCAGCAGCCCCTATGGAGTCCATATCCGATTCTATACCTTTTGATAGATTAGGTCTGGAATTGGTTGGACCTCTCTCCATGGCATCCAGAGGATATCGAACTATAATAATGACCATTTAGTATTTTTCTAAATGGATAGAAGCAGCCCCACTAGCTGGTACCACTTCCAAGGCGGTCATAAAATTTATTCTTTCCAACATATGTTGCCGATTTGGAATTTCCCGGCGAATCACCTCAGACAATGGGCCACAATTTGACAATAAAGACATACATATATTTTGTACTTCCAAAGAAATTCAACATTTTTTTTCTTCTCCTTTCCACCCTCAGGCTAATGGGAAAGTATAAGTTGTTAATCGAACAAGTTTGACAGGGATGAAAAAGAACCTTGAAAGAACTTTGGTTCGTAGAGCGAAATTTGAAAGAAAATAACAGAATGTCTTGGTTATCCAAAGACTTTAGTCTTAAAACATAAAAAGTAAACACAATGACCTTAGGGCTCGTTCCCCATAGTTTTTTCCTTACCTACATCGTTCTTAGGACTTTTGGCTTCAGCACTTGATCTTTTATCGAACCCTTTCGTCAGAGTCACTTTCACTTGAATAATCGTGTTTATCCCCATCTGACATGGTATGGAAAGGTATCTCTTCGTATGGTATGCATTTCTACAAAGGTCCAAGGTTCCTCTTTGAAAAGGTCTCATGGAAGAGCAGAACCATATCCGACTTAATACCCTCATCTTTTTTTCCCAAAGAATCCACAACACCGACAACATACTTCTCTATCGATGCTGCTATCTCTAAAGTTTGATTCTTCTTTAGAAGGGTATTTTCTTCTTCCTTCTCTTTAAGAAGTTTGGCTAAGTTCTCTTTCTCTCCGGATAAGGTGCTGATAGTGCTAGCTTTGGTGGTTTGTTGTTCCTTCAAAAACTTGATCTCAGTAGAAGTAGTAGTTCCAGTTTAAAAATTTTGGTTTGAAGATTTTCATGGGCAGTTTTAGCCTTTTGCAACTCAGATTTCAGTTCTTCTTTCTCTTTACCTAAAGTTTCCACTTTTGGTTGTTCGGATGGAAGAAAACTCTTTAAGCTTTGATTTTATGTGCTAAGAGAAACTATGTCATTAGCCTGATTCTTGACCTGTCTTTCTAGGTCAACGATTGGCTTGATATAGCCCAGGATTGTGTGGCCCAAAGTATCCTACTCATTTGACATTGCGAAATACTCTCCTTCATAAATCACAACGTTAGTCATTATGATTGTGTAGGGAAAATTTTGTTCGAAATTATCTTTATCAAACTCGCCTTCGGCAAAATGTGGATCAACTGTAGGAAATGTCGGAGATGGAGGGTTAGCATGTACTTATCTAGGAGGAGGAATATCAGTTTGGAGTGTGGGAGGAATTTCGGTAGGACGAAGTATGATTTCTGACCCTTGGGCATCTTTTTTTTTAGCCTTTTGGTCACCCCCTTCGTGATGCCTTTTATGACCCTTCTTCTTCAGTTGGAGTGATGGGTCCGATCCCACATCCTTACCAACCGTTTCAGAAACTGCCTCTAGCAAAATAGCGTTGATTCCTTCAGGATTCTCCGAACTGGCCGCTTCAGGAAGCTGTTGAGATTGGTTGGCTTCAACTTTATTCTTTCTCTTGTTCTTCTTCAACCTGTCCAGGTGGTAAGTAGAGTTTGCCATTCTTTGCCTCGGTTGTTTTTAAGATAACCTCCGATGGAGGAGGAGTCGTTAGTTGTTCCCTAGAGAGATCTCTGCTTCCAATAGTATTCCACATATGTTACCAGAAGTGAAACAGTTGTGTAAACCTAACCCCCAATTATCCGATGCCCATTGGTGAAGCTTGGCAAAAGTAGATTTTGCGGCCTCCAAATGCTTAGAGAATATTTTTGAAAAAAACTGCAAAGAGACACAATTAAACACAGTTATTAGTTCGTATATCAACATAAAACCTAAGTACTAATGAAAATCTGAACCATAGTTACCTGAACTCTTCCAATATCTAGTTAGTTGTCTTGGATTTGAATTGTACTTTATCTTCTTCCTATTTTCCCAAGCTCCTCTTACAAAAAGAAACTGAGTCCTCCATAGTTTCTCACCTTCCAACAGATTATTCACTACCTTGTAATCATTTCCCATGTTGTAGTGATAAAAAAAGGATTTGATGGTTTTTGCACAAACTTGCCACAATAGCGAACTTCTCCATAGGTATTGAGATTTTTAACAGTCTAGAAGCAGTGATGCTGGCTATCATGGTATACCAGGCGTTAGCACTAAATTGGTTTGGGCAGAGTTTGACTAAGTGAAAGTATCTAACTATTTCAGGGTCTAAGGGGAAACGAAGTCCCCAGTTCAGCACCTCGGTATATACCACCACCTCATTTACTTTGCAACCCATAGGGGTTTCCAGAGTGATAGGAATTCTCACCTTAACGGACACCAAAAAACCCCATTTGGTTCTTATATGATCTAATTCAGCGGTATGAGTATACACGTAAGAAATTCTTTGAAGGGTCAGTAGATATTTCACACTAACCTTGAGAAAGTTGGGCCCGACTTTCCTTTCCTAGCACACCAGAAGTGACTCACTATTTGGTAGTCCCACTTTTTGCTGCCAGTCCGACCTGATGTAGTCCCTGTCTGTTCGGAAGTTTCTACTGGAGTGTCCTCTCCACTGTCCTCCGTGCGCTCTTCCATTATGGTGGGCGGTTGTTCAGGAAATGTAGCACCACTAGTTTTTTTCCCACTCAGAGCAGCCTTATTGGGAGGAAGTCATGGACTTGGGTCCATCAGAGGCAGGGAAAAAGTTTTTATTGCTTCCGAACTTGTACGTTTTGAGTAGGGAGAGGTACTCCTAGCTTAGGAAAGCCGAGTGACTTTTTGGGGCGTAGTATTCTCAGTATAAAAGCCCATATCAATTACGATTGGATTTTTCTTGTCTTAAAAGATGGACTTATGGGTAGTTGAACAAAAGATTCAGAGTCTAATATGGGTAAAGATGGGGTGAAGGGAGTTTTTCGAATTCTTGAGGTTCTAGATGAGGAAGAACTCTTGTCGGGCTCCAGTGTTGTTTGGTTGATAACTCCACCAGAAGAGGCAGGAATTCCAGCAACGTTTTTTTGCTTCTTTTCTTGTTTTCTCCAAATCAGACAGATTTAGCCAACCTTCTCTGATCAAAGCGGTTCTGGCTGTGAACATATAAAATTCTCAAAACTTAGAGCGAAATTATTGCTTTGAAGCTTTCTCTCTCTAGTTTTTTTAAGGTGATAAGGTAATGGAACATCAAAACAGGGTTAAATACAGGTTAAAAACACTTGAGTGGTTTACCTAGGGGAGATAAATCGTGCAAGTAATGATTATGGGCTATTTAGTACACCTTAATTACCTTTTGAAGAGATAGGTGCAAATACCAAGGAGAAAAAACGACTAAAATGTCGAATTGGTATTGGACACGTGTGTTGTTAAAAAAATATGACTTTTGGTTAATCTGTGAAAACGCTTCGGATCCGATCAAAATTTAATTCTCATAAACTCCTCGGAGGTGGTTCAGACTTTTTTTAATTTGATAGTTTAGCTCTTCCAAAATATTTTTGGAAAGACCTAAAATGGGCTACTAATAAGGTCGGATATTTTTAGAAGTGAAACTCCACCATCTCCGGGTAGTTCAGACATTTTTCAGAGCATAGTTTTTTATGTAAGTAACAATAAGTGGATCATGACTTAGCTGCATTCTAAACACTGACCCATCTTTGATATTGGACTTTAAAACTAGACTCGGATCCACAATCCGACCCAAATGGCTCATGGGTCACCAACGAGTATAAATACCCCAACCAACTTCATATAATAGGTTGGACTTTTTCTAGGAATATTAAATACAAGTATACACCTCTATTATCTCTCTACTTAATACTTAAGAGCTAATACCTAATAGCCAAACTACCCGAAATACCCTCCAACCATAAATCATCCACACCAAGATTGGTCTTGCATTTTTGATTTGCGAGTAAAATAGGTCATACTAGATTGGTCTTGCATTTGAGATTTGTGATTAAACTATATCATGCTAGATTGGTGTTGCATTTGCGATTTGTGAGTAAAATAGCTCATGCTAGATTGGTCTTGCATTTGAGATTTGAGAGTAAAATAGGTTATGCTAGATTGGTCTAACATTTGAGATTTGTGAGTAAAATAGGTCATGCTAGATTTGTTTTGTCACTTGCATAGATTGGTCTTGTATTTGAGATTTGTGAGTAAACTATATCATGCTAGATTGGTTTTACATTTGCGATTTGTGAGTAAAATTGACCATGCTAGATTTATCTTGCATTTGCAATTTGTGAGTAAAATATGTCATGCTAGATTGATTTAGCATTTGCGATTTGTGAATAAAATATGTCATGCTAGATTGATTTAGCATTTGAGATTTGTGAGTAAACTAGGTCATGCTAGCATTATCATTTATGCAACGTAAAAGCGCATTATCATTTTCGCACCTATCTAGCATTTTCATTTATACACACATCTAGCATTTTTATTTCCGCACCTATCTAGCTTTATCATCTTTGCACCTATCTAGCATGATGAATATTAATAAGTAGGGTCAAGCTATATATACCCAATACTGGTTTAAGTATACACAATTTTGAGTATACCCAAAGGTGATCTAAGTATACCCAATTTTTTCCAAAAATACCCTTTTGTAGGTATATAAGTCAAAAAAAATTTACTAACTTCCATCCACAACATTTTTCCCTACACTTTCTCTCACTTCCCTCACTTCTCTCACTTCTCTCTACCTCTCAAACTCTCTTCTCTCAAACACTCCCACATCTCTCTCAAATTTTCCGGTGAGCCACCACCATTCCTCCTCCTCCCCCATCACGGTGAAGAACAAAAACCCACCACCACCACCTACGTAAGTTCCATAATCTAATTTTACAAATTAATTTAGTTAGTTTTAGGTATGAATTTAGGATTTAGGTTAGATTTGGGGTAGAATCTAGGGTTTAATCATAGATTTAGGGTTGAAATTTGCCAAAAATTATGAGGTAGTGGCCATTTTCCAGCCCGATTGCCGGCGGGAAAATGGCCGGCAACACTGCACCGGTGGTGCGCCTAGGGCAGCACCATCGGTGCGAGCAACTGTGTCGCTCGGTACATGGTACCCGTGCCGAGCGGCACAGAGGGGTTGTGCCGCTCGGTACGTCCTGCTGTGCACCTATGGTGCACAACCGTTTTTAAAAAAAATTGTCAAAAAATAGTTTTAAAAGTTTTACTTTTGCATTTTTTAAAAAAAAATTAAAATTTATAAGAAATTACTTTCAGTGGGAAGAATTGTAGTATTGGTTTATTAATTTTGCGGGTTATATCATATGCTATTGTTATTAATTTCGTAATTGTTTTTGTATTATTGTAGGTCAGACGCCGTTGAGGAGCGACGTCTTCCTCGCTCTAGGGCGTATCCCCCTGGTTCACGGGCGCCACACCCGAGGAAGAGTCTAAAGACGGTACGGGCCGTCGAAGATGAGCGGGTCCGCGATGCCAAGCGCGGACGAGATTCAGCTGAGGACCCTGAGACTATTCGTCCTAAGGAGGAGGTGGACAGGATACGGACTGATCGGTCTTTGCGCCGAATCAACCATGGGAAGAGGAAATAAAAAGCCTCAGATATTGCAGTCGATGATAGTAGAGGCGGAGGCTCCTCACGACGCGAGATGTCTTCATCACACCGATCATGACCTCCCACTACTAGTGATCCACCACCTCCCCTTCCCGCTCGCAGTGCTCCATCCCATGCGCATACTAGTACACATCCACCACCTGTTAGTGACAAGGTGGATGCCACTGGGGGCCCTGAGCAAGATACCATTGATGAGGAGCATATCGATGCGATCTACATAGAGGAGCAGCGGAAGACGTTTGCATTTCACAAATGCAACAAAATACCTCTGTTTCCTGACTACATGGAGCACAAGGCGTATCAAGTGGCTAGGTTTGACAGTGGATGAGATCCGTGCAGAGATACAGTCCACTAGATCAAGTGGTTGCGGGAGACTTTTACCAGGGGTTGCTACGTCGAGCAGACTGACGCTGAGACTATCCGCTATGTATCACGAGCATATCTGATGTTCTTATTTGGTTGCACTATTTTTGCGGATACTAGTCAGAAAAGTGTCAAGGCTGACTACTTGTACGGGTTCGCGAATGTGGATTCTGGGTTGTGGGACATCGCATGGGGTACGAGTGCATTGGCATTCCTGTTCCGTGGTTTGGATGATGCTTCAAAAGCATCGAAGCATAACCTTTACTGATTTGTAGCCATGCTTGATTGCTGGATTTATGACCACTTCCCCGCGTTTAGAGCCTCAGAGAATGCGGATCACGTAGCGAGGCAGCCTAGTATTATGAAGTGGCTACCGAAGCGGATTGTAGGGCAAAACATCCGCCCCAAATTGGTTGTTCATACTCTCCTTGCAGATCAGAAGGAGACAGATGTAAGTGTTTAAATTTTAGTATTAAGTTTTATTTTTTAAAACTGTCTAAGTGTTTTGCTTTTCTGGAACAGGTCATATTTGAGCCATACGAGGATATCAGAGTCCAGTTCCCCGTGCAGGAGATCCGCACCATCGTTTATCCTTTGCGGATGATGAGCACGGTCGAGGGATACATGCCTGATCGGGTTATGCGCCAGTTCGGACGGGTTCAGGATAAGCCCGAACTCCTACTTGTACTCCGACCGGGTTACAAGAAGGGAGATTTGGCGAGGTACACGTGGCGAGAGAGCGCATGGCTTGATTTGCGTCAGCACTTGCTTTCTGAGGATCGGTTGACCGTTACCATTGCCACATATAGACAATCTGCGACGAACACCTACTGGAGGTACCTGGCTGAGTATGGTTGGCATACTATTACTCCACCGCCACGTACTACAGACACAGATTGCTAGACGTTGTTCGCTCGATTGTTACTATGCCTGTAGGTCGTGGGGAAGAGGGTGCGCTTAGGTGGAGAGATCAAGTCCTGCAGCTCTTCTCTCCTTGGTTGTTTGTCCTCATCATTGGACTTTTTTTAGCTTTGTTATGATCTATCTTTTTCCTTGACGTTGTAGTTGACATCTACTTTTGTAGGATTTGTTAAACAATCATCTTTTGTATTATGACATCTACTATTTTATTTCTATCGCTTCCTTTAGATTTGTTAAACTTTATTTGAATTCTTATTTACAATTTAGAATACGCAAAACACCTAATTCATACCATTGTTACCATCCAACCTTTAAACCATACCAAAAAATTAAGAAAATACGTCAACCGTTATAAAACATTAACACCATCAAACCCACTCCAATCCATGCCCTAAGACTTCACCTTTTAAACCATAACAAAACAAATTCAAAAAATTACAAGTTATTGCGCACCATTGGTACGCAGTCAGCAGTACCTATGGTGCACACTACTGCGTACCAATGGTACAACAATGTGTGCACCATGGGTACTATAGAAGGCGTACCTATGGTGCGCTGTACCATCAGTAAAAAGGGCATATACCGATGGTACATGCCCATAATACCGATGGTACAATGCACCGGCCGACATGTCATGTACTGGCCGGTGCATGGCACCATCGGTACACATTAGTGTGCACCGATGGTGCTTCACACTGTGTACCTATGGTGAAACCTTCATGCACCATAGGTACACAGGGTGGTGTACCTAGTGGCTACCTCCTTGTATTGCTTTTTTTTTTCCTTCTAATCCTTAATTTTTCATTTTTGTATTTAAAGAGGTCTACCTCACAATACCAAACACACAAAACTCTTCTTCAAACATAGTTGAAGTATTTTTTAATGGGTTGGAGTGTGTTTGATGATGCTCATCTACTCAAGGTTGCGAAAGCTGTGAAGTTCAAACGGCCGGACGATGATACCGATGAGTTTTTCGATGAAGTTTTTTGTATGATGTATTTCATGTATGGCGAAATGTCTACAACTAGGCAAATGTCTAAATCTCGTACTCGTGAGGAGGTAGCCACTAGGTACAAGTGTATAACTAGTGGACCGATGTTCTTGGTGTTTAACGAGCCCCCAGAAGTTAGGAACGAGACATTCGACTCCTTCGATTTAATGATCACAGACTATTTGTCTTTAGAAATGGCAGAATACGTTAATTCTCAAATTTCCATGAAGGAGGAAACAGTACATATTCTCAGCGACAATGGAGGCTACGATTTTGACTAAATCTCTGTTCAATCTCAAGTTATCTACTCATGTTTATGCGATTTTGTTGTTGCTTGTTTGTAACGTTTAATATTAAGTTATGAAATGATTAGTTGATTATCGTTATAAGTTGGAAAATTTCATGCATTACGGTCAAATAACTAAAGTACAAAACGTTATGATAAAGCAAACAAAGTTCTTAACAACATAAATCCGACCAAAAGACACAAAGCGACAAAAAGCCATAAATCCAATCGAAACATGAACATAAATCTGACCAAAAGATATCAATCGACTACTAAAATCCATCAAGATTAGTTACTTCTGGGAATGAACAAACTTACTTTCTCCCTTCGAGTTCCGTGTATTTTTTGCAGCGACCAACTATTGGAAGCTCCCAATACGTAGCCTCTTTACTCTTCAACTTCTGCCACGTAGGATGTATGCGTGCGCAATGGCATAGGGGCTTGATTGATAGTTGTTTAATACTACTTAAATTAGAACCAAAAATTGAATAATACAGTTGTAAGTAATAACAAAACCATAAATCGAATTACTTACATTGACGAAGTGGTTAGTATCAACGAATCCAAACCGAATCTCACGTCTTTGGGCCATAATGGGGGGTTTACCACACAGAGGTAAAAAAGTATGACTACAGTTGTGAGACTCCACGAGTGACACAAAATGAACAATGCATTCGAACTTGGTTGCAATCGCAATCCCCATTTCCGGCATTGTCATCCAATATTTGGGTGATGCTGGTGTCTCGTAGTAGTTTATACTTTCTGCAACCTTCAGGTAATCCTCTTTGCCGTTATAAATCTTGCTGTATGTGTCATAGTTTTCCATGAGTTCATCGTATATTGCCTTCCGAACACCTCGCCAACCTTCTTCATGACCGTACAACCCAAACGAAACTACTCTATATCCACAATGACCATCTGCCTTAACATCATTTATACCAGATATAAAAGAATTGAAGTGAGTCGGAAACCAACACAAAAAACCTTTTGGGTCGTGTATTAGTTCTGTGTTTCTGCTTCTCCAATGGCTCTAGCAATGAGGATGTTTCAGGATAAACAATTTCAAACAATTTCTTGTAAATGTGTTTCATACGGTTTTCGTCTTTTGTCTCCATAACATCGGTTATTAGCTTTAGCAGATCATCTTTGAGAATCTCCATGGTCGTACGGAATGAACGTGGTATTATTTCTAACCTTGTCCAGTGGATGTGAAAAACATCTAACGATGCAGCTATTCAGTCTTTACGCCACTTGCGGACCTGGTGATAGCAAGGTATACCATGGTTAGATTTTATAGCGCATATACAGACGCCATTGTCTTTAACATCCGACCCATCTTCAATAACGACTATCTTGCTATCTTCGGGCTTCTCTACTTCATCGAAAAATAGTTCTAACGCCATGTGGGAAACCTTGCCTCAAGTTTCATCAAAAATTTTGTCCGCGAACTTATGCAGTGCTATGTAACGACTCTTCTCGAACGACGAACTAATGGCAGCATGTTGGATTTCGACAAGCGAATGAACCCTCCCCTAAAATAACTCGAAGTTTAATTTTCTTGTACGTAGGTAACGCTTTAGGTTAGAATGAGCACTCTCGACGCGGTTAGTGGTGCAATGTCCCAAATGCAAGTTATTGTTCATCTTCCAAACAACGAATTTGTCCATGTATTTATCGAGCCACGATTTTTCAGTGTATTCAATTGCAAGAGGGTAGTCTTTGTACTCTAATAGCATGTCCCGTCGGGCGTGATCGAATTCAATCTCTGATGCTGCATATCCAATCTGCTTCCAAGCATAAACAAATTTCACATGATCACTTTTCTGGAGGAAGTATTTTCTTGTTTACCCATGAACATTCTGTGCTATGTGCCATCGACATAACATATGCGTTGTCTCTGGGAATACCACTTCTATGGCGTTCATCAACGCTAAATCTCTGTCGGTCAGGATGACATGAGGTTTTTGAATTCCGTGAACGGAAATCCACGACTTCAAACACTCTAACACCCATTTTAAGTTGTTTAACTTCTCACCGGACATGAAGGCAAATGCCACACAGAAAATCAATCTGGTACACGTTACACCCACTATCTCGAACAATGGCATACCATATCGTATGACTTTATACGTACTATCCATGGTCAAAACTGTTGGAAATATCCGCAAAAGGTCAACACTGACTGGATGGGAAAAAAATATATTTGTAATGACTTGTCTATCGTCTTCACCAGATTTATGTCATTCATAATAATAATGTGACTTAAGCTCCCCCAACAAGAACTGGAGTTGTGACCTACCCGCCTTTTTTAAAACCCTACTTTTCTGTCGTGCATTGTAGATGGTGCGCATGGTAGAAACATTATCTTCGTTCAGCTTCTTAACACCATTCAGTATATCTCTGGGGTTAGTACCAATGTAGGTCGCTCGTTCAACATATTTTATCTCTTCATCATTTAAACGGCCAACAAAAGAATGACCGTCTAGATACTTTGAACTCTCGTGGTTATGAATACCACATTTCACTTCTAACTTCCATTGATCTGGTTCCACCATTAACCCGAGAAGCTGAAATGGGCAGTCAATCTTTTTCGTTCCTGTAGACTTCCGTTTACGGTCTTTTTCTGCTACTCTTGGAGTATATCCCCCCCCTCTCACACTGGAAATACATTCTCGGGATTTTTCTACTATTTACTTTGTCGCGCCGACTTATGTTGATAACCATATCATGGAGTCTTCATGTCTTCGTAACCCATTTTATCAATGCGTCGTGTGTGTAGAACTCGGTAGTGAAGAACAAATGACTGTAGTCAGTAGCGAAAGGTTCCTTAGTCCCATTGGCGACATCCGTCCCCTGGTACACAACAACAAACCACAATAAACAATGAGGTATAGTTAAAAACGGAAAAAAAAAACCTTGATTTTTTACGAAAAATTTGCGCGAACCGAAGGTTAAGATGCCTAGAACCGGTGGTCCTAGGCCTCAGAACCGGTCGGACACGACCAGGTACACCATCGGTTCTTTGGCCTTGAACCGGTGGTGAAGGGGCCTCAGAACCGAGCGGACTGAGGCCCCTGCACCACTGGTTCAAGGCCTCAGAACCGGTGGTACTTAGGCCTCGGTACCGACCGGACGGTGGTTGCTTCTCCGACTACTCCAACTCTTTTTCCGGCGACATTTCATCATCCCTTATCTCCGGCGACATCAACTCCTCCATACTGATCCCTAGTTCTGGTTGAGTCATGATCGATTTTGTGTTTTAGGTTGAATGTTCTTGATTTTATTTTGAAGTTTGAACTTGGTTTCAAAGATTTTAAGAAAACTATACTATTTGGATGATAATTTCACTAAAGAAGAATGTTTGTTTGGATATACATAGCGAAATAGGTTTTTTGGTGAATTAGGTATACTTAGGATACACTTAGTAGTTTTTTTTTATTTAATGGCAGTTTCGAGATTAATTTTATTGTCAAGGGTAATTTGGTAAAAAAATCAAACTAAAGTCAAAGAAGAATTTTGGATATATTTAAACCGGAATTGGGTATATATAGCCATATCCCTAATAAATAAATTGCATTGATAATGATGGTTTGAAACCGACGATAATCAACAAAATTATTTTTTTAAACAAGATCTTTTTTTTGAGAATTAGGTATTTGGCTAGAGTATAAAAAAAAACGGTTGCTTACAAGTTTAAAAGTTAGAATTCTCTCTGATTGGGTTAAAAAATCAGCCCCACCTAAAAGATACTTATATAATTGGTAAAAGTAGTTCGACTATCGAAAGACTATTGGGCATTTCCTTTTAGATTATTAGTTTTATATTATCTCGTAACTTAACGAAATTTCATAAGATCTTAACTAGAATAGTAGGTTCAAATGGAAAATAAAAGGTATTCGAAGGTAAAACGTATTTAATAGTAACAAAGAAGACGTCTAATAAAACCTAACCAAAACCTAAATTAAATACCATTAAAAAACAATTAGCAGCTCTAAAAAGTCTACTAGGTAGTAGGTACTTCACAACACCTTTTTTTTTTTTTTGCTTCTCGTAATTTTTATTACTTTGACTTGGTATTTTGTGACGATTACATTTGAAGAGTTTGATACGTACTCGGTGTCATTCCAAAGCTACGCAGATAATAATTATAATATTTACAGATCATTCTAAAAAAACAAATCCGCGTTATCATTTATGTTAGAATTTAGATATTTATAAAGGAAGAACCAACTATTGTTCCGGTAATATATTTGTGACTAATATAATTTTTATATGGGTTAGATTATATTTTGTTAAGATTTTGTTTATATTTTTTTAATTGTAAAACTTCAAAAATTCCTAACTAATTTAGTTAATGGTATCATGTTAACCATTTAAAAAACTATTTTTTTATCCTAAATTTAGAAATATATATTTATCTTTTCTTAAACTATTTGTATACTTACATTTTTTTTAATTTAAAAAATATAGATTTTAACTACAATATGCGAGATTTTTAAAAAAACTACGAAACAACAATTGAAGTAGATTTTCTAACTCAGATTTTAAAAATCATGTTTTCATGCGATACATGCGATATGCTTTACGAATTTCGCACCAAGAGTGCGATGATAACGCAATAATTCGCACTAGCGTTGCTCAGGTATTTTGGTTTCGCGAGTAAGCAAAATACCATCGCGCTCTTTGTGAGAATTGTTGTGTTATCAATACGTTATGGTGCAATAATTTTGTGATCATCGCCCCTTGACCGCGATGGTTTTATAATCGTTTTATGTATTGTGAAAATATCCACATTTATCTTGGATGTATCATCTTACTTGCTATAGTGATTTATTCTCATTTGAGAGAACAATTGAATGTTATAGAAGCCATAGGAACCATAATGGTCGATGACTGATTACACACATGTGTTTACCACACACGAGTTTTACATTAAATCTGGTTTAGACGCATGTTTATGGGCAAAGGTCAAAAGATAAAGGTTGTCATCATCATTATCCTCTACGATGATGGTAAGTCTCAGAAAATTAATTGATTACATTATAAATACGATAGCTACAACTTCTTTAAACCAAAAGTTAGTACAGATGGTGTGAAGAAATAAATAAAAAATTCCATTTTAGTTGAGAGCATTTCCAACGGATGGACTACGTGGTCAGTGGAGATTGTCTGTTGTAGACAGAAGACACTCACACACCGACCACACACTTTGAAGTTTATTCATAAGCCATAAGAAAAAGTATTTCATAAGTTAATCTTAACTAGTTCTTGTCACAGGAAAACATATGTTAGTTTGAAGAGAAATAACCTTGAGAATACATCCAACGTGCGCACCATCTATAATATTTTGCAAAAACATCTTTTTGTTAAAAAAATCGGCGAAACCTAAATGTAATACTTGTATAAAAATGAAGAAATACAATTATTTTGTTTGGCATGTGACAACCGTGAGAACAGACATGATCACTGAACTAGTTTTGCGAATTTTAAAAGTATCGACTTGTTGAGTACATTGTCACAAGTACATATAATGGATAATACTTACGAAAAATCCATTGCTCAAGATTATTTATGTAACTTCAGTAAAGTTGATATTTTGCATTAGTTTTGTTTTTGTTTTTATGAGAAAAAAAAAGCAAACTACACATGGGCTTTAAGTGTTCTACGTACTGTGATGATGGATAATAATTATTTTATGTTCAAGTATTATTATGACACACTGAGAGTTAGCGTTCAGGTACATATTTTACGGACACAATACACATGTTATGCAAATGCCACATAAACCAAAAACATTTTTGCAAACACGAAAATATGATAGTTAAAGCGGATGGTGCAGAAGAGTTTATAGATTTTCATAAAGACGTGGTCAAACAAAGACTGTCAAAGAATTTCATGCAAAGTAGCTAGAATGAATGAAATATTTTCATTTTATCCAAAGATTCTAGATAATGTTATGAGTTGTTCAATAACTCTGTACAACAAAATTTCTTACTTAAATCGTAAGTGATTTTTATTCTTAAACTTATACTTTTTTAAAAAAATTCAATATTTTACTCATACTATTTCATTCTTATTTTGTAGTCCTTAGAGCACTCACACAACCTTAAAATGCTAGATTTGTTTAAGTAAAATGAACTTTAAATTTGTTTTTGTAAACGTTCATGTTTTTCTTGATCTTCAACATTCAAAGATTTTTAATCATTTGAGAGATTTGAGTTTAGTATTAAACATACTCATAGACTTTATGTTTGAAAATTTAAAAGGTTTATTATTTACTTCGACATTGGATCATGTGGGATGATTACCAATGAGCTAGAGATATAGGTGTCGATAGGATATAGTGTGGTTTAATTATTGAAAAAACAAATAGGTTGCCTTGTGCATGTGAAATAGACATGATAGAGAGAGAGAGAGAGAGAGAGAGAGAGAGAGAGAGAGAGAGAGAGAGAGAGAGAGAGAAATATACTTATTTTAAAAGTTGAATGTGATATATTTTGGATAATATTATACATTGTTCCTCAAGATAAAGCTACGTTTGAATATGATATAACCAAAAAATTAGAAATGATAAATAGTTTTATGTGTTGTTACGAGCCATAAATTCAAGATCCAATATTATCGATAGGGTGATGTAAATTCTTAATCCTAAACAAGTCACATGGTAGAGTCTAAAGAACTAGTTACTACTAGATATAAAAAAATGTAAGCCATACCGATTGAATAGACGAGATAAATCTTATTTTGAACATGTCATTGAACAAACGAATATTGCTAGGCATGCTCGGTAGAATAGGTAGTATGAGACTTAACCAAGCCTCTTATTGGTACCTAAAGCTCCTACTAAAATAACTAACATTCTTAAATGATAAATAGTAAAAAAAACCTAGTAAGTTAGTCAAATATGATTTGTTGGATTGCATCCCTAAAATTTCATATATTTTCATTTCTAGTGTGGAAGATTATAAGGGAAAAGTTATGCGATTAGAGAAGATCAGCAAAATAAAGGAGTAATTTGATATAAAAAAACCTCTTAGGATAATATGACAATTATGTAATATAAAAGGATTACTTTTTAATAAAATTTAAATTGGAAAAAAAGACCACAATTAGTAATTTTCGTAGACATATAGGACCCAGTAAATGTACTATAAGAGCACACCACCTATTTAGGAAAAATGTGATTGATTAATGATTATATAATGTTTGCTTGTGATTTTCTCTCTCTAAATTGTCTTTAACTTCTCTCTCTAAGAATTTAGTCCTCCAAACATTATTTCACCAATAAATTCACTCTAAAATATTTTAGAACTATCATTGGCGCTGTCTGTAGGAACTGTTTGGTACCCGGAATAATTTTCCAAAACCATTACTATGATTTTGAAAACATTACGCATGGAAGTTCGAGGGGAGCCCAATATTGACAATAACCTTATACCCAAAAAAGGACCCGAGGGGAACCCCATCAGAGAAAATATGAAAGAAAACCAGCAACATGATGATCAATATTATAGAGAGATATTGGAAGACTCTATCTTAATGGCTCGAAGAAAATAACTCTTAAGTGAAATTGAAAATTGTGCCCGGTAACGAGCCCGATAAGGGAGATATATAATTTTTTCTCCTAATATATATATATATATATAACTAAGACCCTAAAACAATTATGATAAACTAGCAAACCTACCCGTTAAGAGTCGGACCAGACCAACTCGATTCTTAACGAGCCGTTCCCGGTCCATAATAGTTGGCTCCCTTCGCTTAGCGGTCCGGCTCGACCCGCCCGGTAGCTTACCGAGTCGGTCTCGGTCCCGTCCAAACCCGGACCGACCCGACCCGATAACAGCACTAATCATAAGTAAGATAAATGCCGAAGGCGTAAGCGCTATTCTTCAAGGAGAAAGGTGAAACCAAGACATCATTATGGGCCATCTGAATCTAGTGATTATTCAATTTACAACTCAAGTGAATTATCGTCCCCGGAAAGGGTTAGTCGACGGGATCAAAGTGATAAGAAGAAATATTCGAGGAATTATAAAAGAAATCATCGAGTGTCTCATCAAATTAAGGATTAGAAGAAAAAAAAAGCAATACAAGGATCCGAGGATCATGCTAAAAAAGAACATACCAAAGATTGGTTAATAAAGCATTTGCTTCTTAGATTGGTAGAAACATGGAAGTTTACATTAATGATATGTTTGTTAAATGTCCAACAGATAGTGAACACTTGAGAGATTTAGAGTAGACTTTTTTTTTTAATTTAAGGGTTATTCAGTTGGAGTTAAATCCAGAAACAATGTACTTTTGGTGTAAGGTTAGGTAAGTTTCCGGGCTATATCATAATGGAAAAGGAAATAGAGGCCGATCTTGATCAATTAAAGGATTTGGTATCAATGACATCACCTCGAATAGTCAAAGAGGTGAAAATTTTGACAAGTTGTATGATTGCAAAAGAGTGTATGTGGACATCATAGTGTGAAATGGATTTTTTTTAAGATTCAAAATATTTGTTGTCTCTTGAAATTTTATCCAAGCCTCTAATAGGAGAACAACTATTTTTGTACATAGTAGCATCTGATTTTGCTATTAGTGTTGTTGTGATAAAAGAGGAAATGGGAACTTCTAAGCCAGTTTATTATGTAAGAAAAAGTTTGTTGGCATCGGAGAAAATATATTTGAGGCTTAGAATTTTGGCTTTGGCTTTAAAGGCAGCTTCTAGAAAGATGCTTCCTTATTTTCAAGTTCATACAATGTTTGCTCGAACTTCTTTTCCATTAAAGAATGTGCTACAAAGACCAGATATTTCTAGAAGAAGGACTAAATTATCAATGAAACTGGAGGACTTTGATATAAGTTTCAATCCTCGAACATGGATTCAAGCTCAAGCCTTGGCAGACTTTTTGGTTGAATTTCAAAAAAGTCGATCAGGTGAAGGGACATACAAAGATTTATTTCCAGATGTTTCAACGTGGGTGGTTCGAACTGATGTCAGTTCTAGCATATCGGGATCCAACGTAGGATTACAATTAATTGCTTTATCTGGAGAAGCTATGTGTCATGCTATTCGATTTGGATTTCATGCATCAAATAACGAGGATGAATATGAGACTGCATTAGCTGTTCTAAGGCTTGCAAATATTTGTAGAGCGAAATCAATCCGATTAGAGACAGGTTAACAGCTAGTGGAAAATCACATAACCGGAATTTCTGAGGCTGAAAGATCATTTAGTTTTGTATCTTCTTGAGCTTCAAGGATTAACTTTATGCTCGATAAAATTATTGTTGAGCATGTCAATCATGGAGATAATACAGTTGCTGATCCGTTAACAACCATTGCATACACAGAATAATATCTATGAATATTGTTACACGAAAGCCCTTTCTATTTTAGCAAGATCAGAAAAATGTAAGTATGCAGAGGAAGTATTTTTCACTGTGGATGTAGTTCGAGGAAACTGACAATCTCACATAATAGAATTTTTGCTTAGAGGAACTTTACCTCAAGATGTTAAGTCAACTCATAGATTGAGATATAAGGCTCGTGGATATACAGTGTTAGATGGGGTGTTGTATAAGAAGTATACAAGTAGACCGCTTTTATGGTGTTTGGGAAAACAATAATCTCAAGAGATTTTATTTGAATTACATGTGGGGAAGGTTCAACTCATTGTGGTTTTAAGTCTTTAACTCGGAGGGTTTTGTTGGCAGGTTATTATTGGCCTTCGATTATAAATGATGCTAAAACTTTAGTACGAGACTGTGATACTTGTCAATGTTTTGCCAATTTCATTCATAAACCAGCAGTACAACTTACTTACATATCAGAGGCAGTTCCTTTTGATAGATAGGCAATAAAGTTAGTATAGTCGCTACTTATGGCTTCAGGAGGGTGTCAAATGATTATTTTAACGGTAGACTATTTTTTAAAGTGGGCTAAAGTTAAACCACACTCCAGGACAAGATTTAAGAATGCTATCAAGTTCATTGTGAATAAAATTTATTGTCAATTTGGAGTTCCTCGAAACATTACTACAGATAACGGTCTTCAATTTAACAATAGATAAATGGCTTCTTTTTATAACTCGAGGGGTATTATACAATGATCTTCAAATACTTTTCATCATCAAGCAAACAGTCAAATAGAATTAACTAATAGGTCCATTTTGGGAGGTTTAAAGAAAAATTTGACATGTGTTGCGGGGAAATGGCCTAATTATTTGCAAGATGTGTTATAAGCTTATAGAATGACTCATAGAGAAGTCACTCAAGAAACTTATTTTGCCTTAGTATATGGAATGGATATTGTATGCCCTGCGGAATCCACTTTGCCTTCTTATATAATACTCCCTTATTCTAAGGATTCAAATGAAGAGGCAAGGAGGGCAAACCTTGACTTGATCAAAGAGAAGAGAGTTAGAGCGCATTTGAATTCGACTTGTTATCAAACATTGATGAGGAGTCGTTATAGTTCGAAGTTAAACGAAATGATTTTAAGGTGTGTGATAACGTCTTAAGGAAGGTATTTTTCTACACAAAGGACAAGCGACCTGGAAAGATGGCTCTGAATTAGGATGGTCCCTATGTGGTAGTAGAGCGGGTCAAGTCAGGAACATATTTCCTCCACGATGAAAAATGTAGACTTATACAATATCCCTAGAATATAGAACACTTGAAACTGTACTGGAGTAATTTTTTTCTCTTCTCAAACGTTTTATATGATTTTAATGTTTGTTTGTATATGTGGCATACTCTTTCCTATCTTATTTTCCTAGGAAGATTTTAATGAAATGTCACATTTACAGTCGCATATATCAATAACATACTTCTTATTGGCCAATGATTATTTTAGACAAAACTACTTCAGTTATTTTGGTAATTATGAAAAAACTGATCATCTTCGAAGTAGGTAACAAAAGGTAATTTAAGTAACTAATTTATTCGAAGTGATACACGTTCATTTAGAGCACTATTCGAAGAGATAATCATATTCAAGGTGCTAACGTTCTTTAAATGCACTAATTTATTCGAAGTGTTACACGTTCATTTAGAACACTGTTCGAAGATATAATCATATTCAAGGTGCTAACGTTATTTAAACGCATTATTTTATTCGAAGTACTACACGTTCATCTAGAGCGTTGTTTGAAGATATAGTCATATTCGAGGTGCTAACGTTCTTTAAATACACTATTTTATTCGAAGTGCAACATGTTCATTTAAAGCATTGTTTGAAGAGATAGTCATATTCAAAGATATGATATTATTTGAAGTATTAAACGTTCATTAAAAAAAACTATTTCAAGTAATGATAATGTTGAAGATGTTAATGCTTACAAAAAACATTAGTTAGAGTGGATTTATTGTTCGAACTACTAACACCTTATTCATAAAATATAAATTGTGTAATGGGAGATAAGATATACAATAGAAGAAGGCTTCATTCCATAAACAAATAAAAGGCAATTTAAGTCCATATAAAAACATAAGTTTAAATGCCATGCCTTTAAGAACTTGCAAGATATAGTACGAACATAATAGGAACCAACACAAAACAGAAAATACATCGTTTTAATCCTCTTGATTTTCTTGTTTGAGCTTTCTTCCGAGGATTTTATTTCTTGATTTTAGACGTCTACATCTTCCTTCAGTTCAGTGTCTTGAGAAGATTCAATTGGTACGGGTTTGAAAGCTTCGCTGAGATGTTTCTAGGGGAATTGATTTCTAAAATCCTGATAAATTTGATATTAGAGACGCTGCATAAAATTCTCAAAGTGAATTAATTGTTGTTTTCTCTTCGGTGTTTTTTTACAGCAGCAAGGCTATCTAGCCCACATTGGGTTTTAGCGCCTTTACAGCGAGGTGTTTCACTTTCTCGAATTTCGTCTTGAGTGATTCCATCTCGTCAATTGTCTTATTCTCCTCTTCACTTTTGTTAAGTGACTCTTTTAGAAAAGAGTTTTTTATTTGTTCTTCTCCCATATTTTTTTCGTTCTTTATTTTGAGATCATCCAACTCACGTTGATGGGAAGAGTTCAGCTCTATTTTGTCTTGTTCATTAACTGCTCTCAGAGGACATTTGATCTGGACAACGCTTTTTAGGAATTATGATTCATAAGCTTAGAAGACCTGGAATTATTCGAGGATGTGTCTGCCGAAACTCTCTCTCGTTTTTTTCTTACCATCATAATAATTTTTTTACCAAATCATATCTTTAGCCATATTCTCTAGGTTAATTTGAACGGAATTAACTTCTGCTCACAAATGCTTTGTTGCATCTTCAAGGTTCGAAAATGGTTGGAGCATATGTAATACTTCCTCAGAAGGATCACTAATAGGGAGAGAGAGAGAGAGAGGATTTTCATGAACATCAAGAGCAACTGATGAGGAAGATTTTGAAGGATTCGAACTTAGACCTTGAGGAAAATGGGCTGTGATAATTTGATTGCCAATTTGTGTGATTCGTTGTTGGATTTGTTGAGCTTCAGGATCTCAATCCATTACAAGGTTTTGAATTTCTTCTTCACCAATTGCCTCAGTATCCATTAAGTTATCATCTTCTTGATAGTTTACTTCGACAAAGTATTAACCTTCATTTATCTCTTTAACATCAACAGTCGAATTTGGGGATGAACTTTGACATTTTTCTCAATTTTTTCTGTTAAGAGATTTTTCGAAGAACTTTTCTATTTCTTCGGAGCAGCAGTCTTTTTTATTTTCTTTGCAGGATCAGCCTCGGTTCCTTCTTCGATGGTTGGAAGATTAGTTTCGTTTGCTTTAATTTTAATCTTCCTTTGTGTTTTCTTTGGCTTCAGAATTTTGGAAGAACTGACCTCTAGTTTTTCCTTCTTTTTCTTTTTCATTGGTAAGTGGCTTATTTTGAACTGGGAGTATGATTCACCCGTCAAGTTCTACGAATCATTTTAGAACATCATCTGGGTTTGGGGGCTGAAATAGTTGTTCTTCTAGGACAATAGAATCTAAAGAGATCCTCCAAAGATGACTGCTTATAAAGTTCACAAGTTTAAAGGCAACGTGAAACTCGTTAAACCATGCATTCTCCGCCCATGTAGACAGTTTGGCAAAGATATCTTCGCAGTTTTTCAACGGGATTTATACCGCCTCAAAATATCTAGATACAACGATAGTCAATAAATAAATAGAATTATAAATTAAAAAAAACAAATAACAATTGACTAACTTACTAGTACTTTTCCATTCGAGTTTAACCCTTGATGGGTTTGCTTCAGAAATTTCCTTACCATTTTCTCAGGCTTCAGAAATAAAGATGAACTTTTCCTTCCAGAATTTGTTAGGCTCAAGGAGATCATTAATTAGCTTGAATGAATCTCTGAGGGTGAGGTAGTAGAATGGTAGCACCAGATTCTTGGAAAGACCAGTCATTGCAATGAAATATTTGATGGAGAGGGAAAAAAATTTCCATGTCTGAAGGCTAGAATGGTGGACATGAGGGTGAACAATAGGTTTGGGCTTGCTTGCATCAGACATCAGTCGATGAGTTCAAAATACTCAACTATCATTGGGTCGATTGGAAATCGAAGTCTCGTATACTGTGGAGAGCAAGTGTTAAGAAATGGGTTAGAAGGGTTTTGAAACCCAAAAGAACTTTGGCAAGGCAGGAAATTTCCGTATATTGTGGTATGAGTTGAAAATATTGGAAGGTTATCTATTACTCCTGTTGCATGATATTTAGCTACATTTTCACTAATACACAAGTAATTGTAAAGACCACAAAAATATTTTTTAGTAGATTTTGGTTTTTTTCATAAACTAAGATGAACAAAAATCTCCAAATTAGGCTATAGAAATTTGGAGGTAAATTGGAGAACATGGGTTTTTAGAAGAAGGTGGCGGTAGAATAACTTTTTTAGACGACTCTCTCTCCTACTAAGGATTTTAGATGAAAGGAAAATGAATAAGGGTTTAATAAACATAGATGAGTAAATAAAGGAAAAAGTGGGATGAGAAGGTGAAAGGTAGACAATGGCTAATTGGTTGAGAAATGAACCGCCAAACGGTTGCCTACTCTAAAATAGAGTGACACTTGTGGATTATCAGAGTTAATAATATGTTGCACATGCATTAGAGCACTTCATGTGTCTTTAGACGTCATCAGAGAAATTATTGAAACACTACATGTACATTCGAGGCAAAGTTTAAAAGATTGTATGGAAATTCGAGGTGGCCTTGATTCGAGAAAAACTTAAGTATATCTTGGTGTAATAATGGATGGTTTGTATTCGAGGCAACTTAGAATATAGAGATTTTCATTTTTGGTCTGATATAGCTTCGAAAATTCATTGTTCTTATTCGTCATATTTCCTAAGAACTAGTGGGCTACTGATAAGGATACAAGTTATGGGAGACTTAAAACAATTAGAGAAAGAATTTAATAAGTTGTGATATCAAGTTGTTATAAGAGATTTACATTACTTGTCAATATAAGGGACCACAATGTAATTTATTTACTTTTCTATAACTGAATGAGTTAAAGTATTCCAGGAATCCTATAAATAAGGCTGGAAACCTATGTGGTGAGGATAAAAGTAGCCTGAGGGTAGGCTGGTAATTTCAAGTGGAGTTTTAAGGCGGCGTGAGGGTGTTTCAGGGTGGTGTGAAGGTGTTTCAAGATATTTCAAGGTGGAGAGAGAATTGAGCAGCTTGGCAGCAGTAAAATTTTTGTTACCCATAGTTAATGCTGGTGGTTGGGTATTTATAGTATGTAGTTTGGGCCCTTATGGGCTTTCGGGTCAAGTTTAATGGACCCAGGTCATGTTTAAAGACCCATGAGTTTTAAGTAGATGAGCAGGTAGCTTAGTCAGATAGTGTTTAGGTATTTTAGTACTTTAGTCATAGTTCGAACTGCTTTAGATTTGCAGTATTCGAAGTCATCTGTCCGATTCAAAAGTCCTGTCCGAATTAAGCTCTTGGAGTCTGTCCGGTTTACGGAGAGATTTACCTTGGGATGCCCTTCCGGGGAGCACTCTGAATTCGGACTCATCAGGAGCCCCTTTTTTAGGTATTTGAACAAGTATCCTTGTCAAAGAACTGAAAAACAGTCCGATTCAGGAAGTGGTTTATCAATTCGGAGAGAGTTGAGAACAGAACCGGGCAGACCAAACGTTACGAATTCCAAACGGTTCTTGTCAGAGTTAATGGGACACGTGTCACTCTCTGGTTGGTCTCTTTAGCCGTTTTTTCTCCTTGAAAGTTGAACCACTTTCTCGAACAAGTTACCTCTTTAAATGCTATTAATGACATCAGCGCCGTCTTTTAATCATTGCCCAACTTTTCGGATTCTCCTAGGAATCAAACCCCTTTTTTACATTTACTATAAATTCTTTTCACCTTTCACAGTCTCACTATCTCTTTCACTTTGCCATTTCACCCAAAGCTTTATCTCTCTAAAACCTTAAAATTTCCTTAGTTGTTTATGTTCACAGCAAGAACAGCACTGATCAAGGGCGGTTGGCTTAATCTCTCAGAATTGGAGAAAGCTCAAAGGGTTGAAAAAGAGAAAAGACTTGCAGCAGGGCTTCCAGCGTCGCCTGTCGAGAAACCAGCCCCTTCAATCGAAGAATCTGACAGAGGTTCATCTTCTTCTAAAGGTACAAAACCTAGAAAACTCTTTCAATCAACGCTCTCCCCCATAGTATCTGGCTCTTCAGTCCAAGAGTCGATCCCTATTGTTGAACCGGGGGTCACTGTCACAAGTGTTAGGAAAAAATCCACTTTCATTGCTATGGGGTCCGACTCCGACCATTCTCCAGATAAACTAATCATGAAAAGACCAAGTAGATTGGTTAAAGGGCTTCCTTCTAAAAGTACACCCTCAAAATCGGGGGCAAAAAATAGTGAATCAGGGTCCGGGGCAACTATTAGGACTCTCCGGGAAAGGCCGGTTGGTCCGGAGGCTAGCAGCCCACTACCTCCCAAAGAAACTTCGACCTCAGAAACTCAGACTGAGGTGAGAACTCAAAAACATACAAAGAGCCAACAGTCCGGAAGATCAGCTGTGCCAAGCTTCATCCCTCCCCGGGCTGTTTCTGCAGAAGCTCCCCCAACAATAATGGAGGAGAGGATGGAAAACTCCACTGAGGAGGTTAGGTTTGAGTCCGAGTCTTCCGGACAAGCTGAAACTGCTATAGTTGTTGCTAAGAAGGGCAAAGAGGACTTGTATCTGAGGCGTCCGGACCTGCCGGAGAGCCTCGAAGGGAGAGTAGGGCCCTGCTTTCACAAGGTAGAGTTCAAATATCTTTTATCTCTGTTAAAGACCAAGTATGCGTTCATTCATACTAGAGATCTGGGACGACTGCGTACTAAGTGGGGGATCCCTGAGAATGTAAAGATTCGAATTCCCATCGATCCAGAGACCCCGATGGACTGCAAAAGAAATGAGATAGTCTTCTTTACGGAGCTATTCAACTGGGGACTTAGGTTCCCACTGGACCCAGAGATAGTGCGCTATTTTCATTTGGTCAAGCTATGTCCAACACAGCTAAGCCCCAACGGTTGGTACACCTTGATGTCATGTATTATAGCGTCTAGGCTATCCGGAATTCCTCTTCCTATGGAAGAGTTTGCAGCTGTGGCTGACTTGTGCAAACACCATCAGTTCCCCTTTTACCATTTCAACATGGGGAACGATCTTAAAGCTGTTGACGATCTCCTGGAGTCGGAGAGCAAGTGGAGGAGCCAGTTCCTGTTCGTCAGTGGCTCATGGGAGAATGGCAAGAAAATTAAAACCGGGGAGAATCCTAGCCTACTTCGAAGTAGATGGAGGAGCGATCGTAAGTTTTTATTCTAAGTCTCTGTTCGAACCTCTCTTTCCTTTAAGTTTATACTAATTAGTTTTTCTTTTGTTTTGTCAGAGCTGCCAAAGGAGTTCGGGGACTATCTGAAGGCCGGACAGGTCACCTGTGGCAAGCTCAACGCTTGGGCCGCAGAGAACTGGGAGAACCGGTTTCATAAAGCCTTCACTCCTGGAAACCTAGCGAGGTCTCACCTGTGGAACACCACAGGTCGAAGAGACTTAACCTGGGAGGAGTTCTCCACCCCACCTGGTGAAGATGTCGTGCTGAGAAGGTCTCATGAACTGGATGGGAACCTCTTCCTTCCTGCCCAGGCCAAAGCCCCAAGTAAAATGAAGGGCAAGAAGAAGAAAGGCAGGAAAGCGGTAGAGGATGCTGAGAAAGAGGCCCCAATGGATTCAGAGGTGCCAGCCCAGGCTCAAGTTGATGCAAACCTTCTACAAGTGGTAGAACAGGAGAGCGAGAAACAAAGAGTGAATCCCCCAAAACCGTCAAGGGCTTCTAAACGGGCTCGTAAGCAAGCAAGTGACAGTGCTGACAGGGAGGTCAAAAAGAAAAAGACTTCCCAAGGAGAAGAGCTCGCTCTCCGGGATCCGGAGCCCACTTTCCCAACCGACCCGACGTTAGCCGAAGAGATCCCAGGGAATCTTAATGAAGGGATTCCAATGGAATTCCATACTGATGAGGTCGAAAGGGGAGAGATTAACATGGATGAAGTGGACGTCACCGGTCTTGGTGAACTAGGTGATTATTTCCTTGGCCTGTCCAGAGACGAATTCGTAGGACCATATGTTCCCCCAAGTAGTTCCAACACAGTGAAGTTCAATGGTAAGACTTTTATGGTTTCCACTGAGAGGGACATCATAGCCCACTCTCTCCTTAGCAACGTGCAGCCAGTACTTACCTTGGAAAGGCAAGTCCGGAGTCAGGCAACCACCATCAAAGACCTCAAGTCTGAGAAGGAGAAGCTGTCCGATGACCTCAGGACTGCTGCCACTAAGGTTGATTTACTTAAGGAATCGAACGAACAGCTAAAGAAGAATCACAATGAAAGCAACATAAAAGTTGCTTCTTTAGAAGAGACCGTAAAATATCTCCGGGCTAAGCTGTCCGGACTGGAGAAGGATTTGACAGCCTCAAGGGAAGAAACTGCAGCAAAGGAGAAGCTTGTCACCAATCTGACCACTGACAAACTTGCTTTAGAGAATGCAGTAAACCGGGCTGTTGAAGAGAAAGATGCTTTGGTGAAGGATCAAGAGGCCATGATACAGGCCAAAATCAACGCTTATGCCAGGGAGATGTTACGGAGTGAAGAATTAATGATTGAAAAGGTGAAGTCCGATATGGTCCTCCTGTTTCACGAGAAGTTCCCGAAGAGGAGACTAGGGGACTTGTGGCGCTATGTGGATGACGATGATCTCCCATACTGGACCATGGTTGATGAAGGGTACACCGATGTGTCCTCGTCTGGTGACGAAGAGGAAACCGGGGAGAGCCCAGGTGAGGAGGAGATTGACCCCAAAGGTAAGAAGATTGTCGAGGAGAAGAGCGACATCAAAGGCAAGAAAGCAGATGAGGGTGAGCCATCTTCAAAGGCTCAACCTTTATTTATAATTTGTTTTATTTATCTTTTGTTTTGAACTAAAGTCCTTGGAAGGCCAAGGCACCTTTGTTGTGATGGTGTCCGTATTATTCGGACAGATTTTTGTACTGTACCCAAACATGTTCAAAAAGTCCTTGGAAGGCCAAGGCAACTTTAAGTTGTTGAATGAATGCTTTTATTTTACTCAACCATCTTCTTCTTTTATTATTTGTCTCACTTTAGACAGCTAGAATTTAAGTAGCTTTAAGTTATTGTATTGTGAGAGTGTTTAGTTTCTCTGGCTAGTATTTAAGTAGCCTTTAGTCCTTTCAGTCCGGATAGTATGACAAACAACAGAATTTTGCAAAAACTTAGAAAATTATTGAAGAAAGCATCAAGTTTTATTGAAAGCTCTCCGTGGCGCCGAAGAGAGGAAGCGGTATGCCCCCAAATATTTACATGGATGTTTAAACAAGTAAATATTTACATAAGCTTTACTCCAAGTACATTCGAAGGTGTTCAATATTCCAAGGGTGAGTTAAAACCCTGCCATCTCTGTCTTCCAACCAGTATGTCCCAGGCTTGATTCTTTCAACCACAGTATACGGACCCTCCCAAGTTGGGGCCAGCTTTCCGAAGAGCTTTTCCTTGGTGTGCAAGAAAACTTTTCTCAATACTTTATCTCCTGGTTGAAAATCTCTTCTTTTAACTTTAGAAGCAAACCTGCTTCTCATCAAGCCTTGATAATGTGCCATTCTAAGATGAGCTTTTACCCGCCTTTCTTCAATTAAATCAAGTTGATTTCTAATTGTCATCTCATTAGCCTGTCCGGAGAAGTTATGAACACGAAAGGAGGGGAGTGTCTTCTCTATGGGAGCTACTGCATCCATCCCATAGACCAAGGCAAAGGGGGATTCTTGTGTTGCAGCCCCAGGTGTTGTCCGGTAGGCCCACAGGACTTCCTGTAGATAACTAGGCCACTTTCCAGCAGCCCCTTCTAAGTTTTTCTTTAAGCCGGATAGTATTGTTCTATTAGCCACCTCAACTTGCCCATTGGCCTGTGCGTGGAAAGGTGAAGAAAAGCAATGTTGAATACCCCTTGAGGCACAAAAGCTCTCCATCTCTCTATTATCAAACTGCGGCCCATTGTCTGTTGTTATTTTCTGGGGGACACCAAATCTGCAACATATGTTGGACAGAATGAATTTTATAACAGCTTTTGATGTTGTCCCTGCCAAGGGGGCTGCTTCTATCCACTTCGAGAAGTAGTCAATGGCTACTATTATGGTTTTACGCCCTCCGGACGCCACAGGGAGAGGCCCAACTAAGTCCAATCCCCATCGCGCAAAAGGGATGGGCTCAGAAATTGATTCCAAAGGAATGGCTGGTACATGAATTTCATTGTTGTACCTCTGACATGGGTCACACCTCCTTACCAGCTCCTTAGCATCTTTCATAATTGATGGCCAATAATATCCGGAGAGAAGCACTCTTCTTGTCAAAGCTCTAAATCCACAATGGGCTGATCCCTCACCATCATGCAATTCAGAGAGAACCATTTGTGACTCATGATCCCCTAAACAGCGTAGGAGAGGTTTGCTATAGGACTTTTTGTACAAGACTTCTCTAATCATAATGAAACCACGAGCCCTGTATTTCAATGTTTTGGCTTGTGATTTATCCAAGGGCACGATGCCATCGGACAGATATTGCATTAGAGGAGACCTCCAGTCTTGAGGCCGGTTTACTTGTATTTCAAAGACTTCCTCTTTTTCACCTTCTTCAAGTTGAATCGAAGGGCTTTCAAGCACATGGATCCATGGGTAGGACTCCGTATATGCTATCGTTGCCAATGAGTCTGCTAATTCATTCTCTGCCCGGGGGATGTGCTCATAGACAACAGCTTTAAACTTTGACGCTTCATTTTTAAGGAGGAGCAAGTATTTGATCAATTGCTCCTTTCTGGCCTCTGACAGGCCTAGAGCATGGTGGACAAGCAATTGGGAGTCACTTAGTAGCTTGACCATTTTTGCTCCACAGATGTACGCCAATTTTAACCCAGCTATAGCTGCTTCGTATTCGGACTCATTATTGGACGCCCTGAAAGCAAAACAAATAGCTTGGAACATGTTGTCCCCATAGAGGGAAGTGAGACATATTCCTGCCCCAGATCCCATGGTACTGGACCCTCCGTCTGTTCGGACAATCCACACTTTTTTGTCTTTTGAATCAGCAGGTTGTTCTGAATCCCTATCAGAATGGAATTCGACCAGAAAATCAGCCACAGCTTGAGCTTTTACTGCTGTCCGAGGAGCAAAGTCTATGTCGAAGTCCCCCAACTCTACTGACCACTTTGTCATTCTGCTCGAGATATCTGCTTTTTGAAGGACATTCTTTAAAGGGAAAGATGTCCGGACAACGATAGGATGAGCCTGGAAGTAGGGTCTCATTTTTCTTGCAGCTATTACCAAAGCCAAAGCTAGTTTTTCAAGTTTCAAGTAACGCCTCTCAGCATCAATCAAGCTTTTGCTGATGTAATACACTGGGTGAGGATACCCATCAACCTCTCTTACTAACACAGGACTGATGGCACAACTTGAAACAGCCAGATATACAAAAAGAGTCTCCCCATCGACTGGTTTAAACAAGGTCTTGGGAGAGGACAGATGCTTCTTGATTTCATTGAATGCCTCATCACACTGTGGTGTCCATTCAAACCCCTTTGCACCCTTCAAGGTTTGAAAGAAAGGAGCACATCTGTCCGAAGACCTGGAGATGAATCTGTTCAAAGCTGCCAACCTCCCCGTTAATCGCTGTACTTCTTTAATGTTTCGAGGAGGCTCCATTTGGAACAAAGCATTGAGTTGGTCCGGGTCGGGTTGTATTCCATGCTCACTTATGATATACCCTAAGAACTTCCCGGACTGCACTCCGAACACACACTTCTCAGGGTTTAACTTTAAATTTACTTTGGCCAAGTTGGCAAAAGTCTCTTGGAGGTCAGACAAGTGCAACTGCTCATCCACGCTTTTCACCATCATATCGTCAATGTAAACCTCCATATTTCTTCCAATTTGATCAGCAAATGCCTTATTGACCAACCTTTGATAAGTAGCCCCAGCATTTTTCAAACCAAAGGGCATCACCTTGTAACAGTGTAAACCTCTATCAGTAACAAAAGTGGTATGCTCTTGATCTTTTGGATCCACTTGGATCTGATTGTACCCGGAGAATGCATCCATGAAGGAGAGTAGCTTGTTCCCTGAAGTAGAGTCTACTAACTGGTCTATCCGGGGAACCGGATACAAGTCTTTTGGACAAGCTCGATTGAGGTCTGTGAAGTCAATGCACATACTCCATTTACCATTCTTCTTTTTTACCAAGACAGGATTGGCAGTCCACAACGGGTATTGAGATTCTTTAATGTGCCCCATCTTTGTGAGTCTGTCAACCTCCTGTACAATGACATCAGCCTTTTCTTTTGAGAAAGCTCTCCTTTTTTGTACCACTGGTGCCACATCTCTCCGGACTGATAGGTGATGGGAAATCACCTCTGATGGAACTCCAGTAACATCAGCATTGCACCAAGCAAAAACATGCTGATGGTCTTTCAAGAATTTCAACATTCCTTCTTTCAACATTGGTGGCATTTTGGATCCTATCTTGACATTTTTTCCTTCTTCTAAACAGTGTGTTTCAACCTCCTCAACTGGGATCAACACTCCGGGGGTCTCTCTGGGGTCATCAATTTCACCCTCACCCCCAGAAAGGCCCTCAAACTGCTATTGGTCACTTATACGGACTGCCCCCAGCGTTCGTGGAGCCAAGGCTGTGGCATAACATTCTCTTGCAACTTTTTGGCTGCTCCGGACAACCCCAACCTGACCCTGAACAGCATATTTCAGACACTGATGGACTGTCGAAGCCACTGCATGCATCCTAGAGAGCCATGATCTCCCTAGAATAGCATTGTAACAGGTGGGACAATCCACCACAATGAAGAGTATTCTAACCATTTTCTTAAAGGGCCCCTGCCCAACAACACTTCCTCTTCAAACTCCCCGATCACATCGGCTGAGCTGCCCGTGAAGCCCACGATTGATCTGTCCGACTTTTGTATCACAACTGGATTTCTCATTTTCTTGTAAGTGTTTAGAAAAAGGATATTGGCAGAGCTTCCAGTATCCACCAAAATTCGCCTTATCTCATTGCCCCCTATAGACGCTCCTATGACAACAGCATCCTCATGAGGGCCAGCAATATCTCTCAAATCATCCTCATCGAAAACTATGAATGGGAATGAGTTTGGAGATTGATAGGATGTCATGCCTCCTTCTAGCTGGGAGGCCAAATTATGAACATGTCTTTTTCTTGAAGAGGTGGTAGGAGCTGTCATAGTGTCCCCTCCGAAGATTGTCAGTGACTCGAAGAATTTAATGAGCCCGGAGACTGATCTAGAACGCTCCTCAATAGAACCCACTCTGTTTCTGGTTGGATCAGGATCCAAATACTCGGACTCCACGTCAAACCTTTCAACTATTACCATAGCCCCCTCCGGGGCAGCGTTGCTTGGACCAATCCTATGAGTGTTGTCAGGCCTGTTGCCTCCTCTTCTTTTAACGTATGCACCCAACTTTCCTCTTTCAATCAAGTTCTATACCTCTTACTTCAGCGCTATGCAATCATTGGTGGTATGGCCAATATCATTATGGTATTGGCAAAATGAATTATTTCGATGTTCTCTGGGAGACTGCAAAGTTGCCGGTCTCCGGTAGTGTACTTCATCTTTTGTTTTCTCGAAAATGGTTGCCACACTTTCTTTGAGCTCTGCAAACCACTCCGGTTGGACCCACGGCCCTCTTTTGTTTCTAGACTGTTGACTTTGTGCAGGAGCAGCTGGTTGAGACTGAGCCTTTCCCCTTCCATGCCCCTGTCCGGTTTCTCTTGCTTTGTTCCCGGACTGGTTTTGATTTGGTGTTGGTGCCACCGGGGTGGATCTCACTTGTCTGTGCACCCTGGTCTTTTTCGTTTCATCAACATTTATTTGCTTGCCAACTTGGTTCAGCAATCCTCCCCAGGTCATGGCTTTCTTTCTGGTCACCGAATCGACCAGGTTGCCTGGGTTCAAACCTTGTCTCAGGGATGCTATTGCTACCTGTTCAAAGCAATCAGCCAACCCATTCTTTGTGTTTACAAAACGACTTATGTACTCCTTTAACGACTCATTTGGCTCTTGGGCACAATGGATTATTGTGTCTCCATTTCCCTTCAGCTCCGTACTTCCCACAAACTGCCTTCGAAAGGCCACCCAAAAAGTATCAAAGTCTTTAATACAACCCTGAGGCAGGCTGTTGTACCATTTCAGAGCACTCCCCGTAAATGATTGGGAGAATGCCCTGCAGAGTAGTTTATCATCATCATCAAAGTTCATCATGAAGTTCTTGAATTGCTCCAGATGATTGTCCGGATCAGTACTGCCATCATACTTCTCCATCTTGGTGCTATCAAACCTCTTGGGGAGGTTTCCGGATAGGATTTTAGAAGACAGTGGAGACTGCCTCCAATTCCTTCCACGACTGAACACGGTATCCTCATTAGGAGTTGCAAAGATACCTGGCTCATCATGGAAGGCAAAAGGATCCATCAGCATCTTGTCTGTATACCTCCGGTGGTGAGATGACCCTTTTCCTATATGCCTCTTCATTCTTCCATGGTGATCTCTTTTTCTGGAATACTTCTTAACTTGCTTTTGTTTCTTCTTGGTTCGTCCCTCATCACTGCTAGAGGACAAGGACTTTTCATTCCCCTCACTGTCCGAAGAGCTGTCCGAAGACTCTGAACTCGAGTCAGAACTCTCCACAGGCTTGGACCGGTGAGATTTTTTAGAGCTGGCATGCGTCTTCTTAGTGCTCTCATGAGTTTTGGAAACCCCATGCTCTCTTGGGTTATCGGTGTGGTGAGCAGCTGATGCTTTGGATTTCTCTTTCACGCCCATCTTGGATTTTTCAGCCCTCAGAGCTTCTATCTCAAGTTTTAACCTGTCACGCTCTTGGACAGTATACTCATCATTCTCTTCCACCACTTCGAGCAAAGCTGGTGGAAGCTCTGGATTATCCGGATTCATTCGGACAGAATTTCTTTACTTGGTTTTGAATACTGGATTCAGGCACCGTCGCCTCCCACTGTGGTCGCCAATTTGGTGAGGATAAAAGTAGCCTGAGGGTAGGCTGGTAATTTCAAGTGGAGTTTTAAGGCGGCGTGAGGGTGTTTCAGGGTGGTGTGAAGGTGTTTCAAGATATTTCAAGGTGGAGAGAGAATTGAGCAGCTTGGCAGCAGTAAAATTTTTGTTACCCATAGTTAATGCTGGTGGTTGGGTATTTATAGTATGTAGTTTGGGCCCTTATGGGCTTTCGGGTCAAGTTTAATGGACCCGGGTCATGTTTAAAGACCCATGAGTTTTAAGTAGATGAGCAGGTAGCTTAGTCAGATAGTGTTTAGGTATTTTAGTACTTTAGTCATAGTTCGAACTGCTTTAGATTTGCAGTATTCGAAGTCATCTGTCCGATTCAAAAGTCCTGTCCGAATTAAGCTCTTGGAGTCTGTCCGGTTTACGGAGAGATTTACCTTGGGATGCCCTTCCGGGGAGCACTCCGAATTCGGACTCATCACTATGAATAAGGGGTCCAACTTTGACTTCTTGAATTTACTTTCTTATGTTATTTCACTTTCGAGAACTAAAACATTGTCAAACTTTTTAAATTTCCATTCTCTCTCTACATGTTTATTCTCTTTCTAAACGAATAGACTCAATTCGATCTCCAAATAAGAAAATATATTACACTTAACAATAATAAAATATTTTAAATCAACACAAATTCAAATTGTAAAAACATCATACTTATGCAGTAGTACATTCAAGGATAATGTATTTTATAGTTTGCAAACATAATTTCTCATATTATAATGCATCCAATGGAAAAACCATATTCTTTAACAAACACAACCACCAATATTTATGTAACCACTCAAAATTACCAAACTTGTTTTATCACTCATGTGCAATCAATAAAAACTGTACTATCTTTACTACCATCATTCAAACTCATGTCAAGTTTAACAACTAAAAAAAAATCATCAACTAAAAATTTTCTTTCAACTCTTCATTCTTGTTCATATTTAGATTTTATAATATTTCTACATATACACATCATTCGAACATCACCGATATTACTAAGACAATACTTTTTCAGGAGCCAAATACAAAGAATAACAATCTCAAGCCACCTGTTGACTTCTCCAAATTATTCCTACTATCTCATTGGTCACCTATTTGATACATTGTTGATAAGATGATGCTACTACCTCCATTATTTGCAACCAAGATCGCCCTAAAATAGCATTATAAGAACTTGGAGCATTAATAATCATGAATAGACTAGTCACAGTGAAACTAACTTAATTTATGTATGTTTTCTTAAAAGGTGCCACTCCTGTCTTCTTATCATATATTGCTTTGTAGAATAAATTGGTTGAACTACTAGTATCAAATTACCCTTCTTACTATTACTCCAACTATTACATGATTCACTAATACTGTATATTGATGAAGTGTCACTAAACCTCCTAAATCATTTTCACTAAAAGTAAATATTAATTTTGGTTTTTGATGTAAATGTAAAGATGACTCATCAATTAGGTACATCTCTAAATCCCTCCTATATATTTTTCTTAACAAATTAGTAATTCTCGACAATGTATTTCCCCTAAAAATGGTACATTACTCTTGTTTCTTGTCCTTCTTTTATCTCTTTAGGTTTCCTCAATTTATATATTTTTCTTTTTTTTCTCATTCTTTTATTTTAACTATCTTTATTAACTTCTCATTATTATTCAACCTTTGAATTTTATATTTCAAATGAAAATAATCAGCAGTGAAATGTCAATGATTGCTATGATAAGCACAATAATATTGTTGCTTTCTTTTATTATTTGGAGTGAATATATCTCAAGGAGTTCGATAATTCAAATGATCACTTGTCTTATCATAAACAATTTTTATTGGTGCATTCAGTCGACTAGACCGTTGGTTTGAATTTTCATAAGAAAATCATGACTTATTTATTGAATCCTTAGCAACCTCCAAAATTCATTTAGCATTAACTCTCTTTTTATCTAATGAGTATCTTCTTTTTCTGTCATCTTGATTTGCATTGCTCCTTCTTTCTTTGTATCTTCAAATTTAATATATATTTCAGTTCTAGCTAACATATCTCTCATATAACTTGATAAATTTTATAAAATCTTCCAACAAGCTATTATCACGTGGAAACAATATTTTAAAAGTTGTGAGTGTTACCGTTTCATTACAACCTTTCAAGAAATTCATCTCCTTAATAAACCTTTGAACATAATCTCTAAATGATTCTTTATTCTGTTAGAATAACATCATGATATGATTCCTCCTATGTTTAAACTTTTTGAGAAATGAAATAGTATGAGAATAAAGTACACAAATATCCAAAGTTTTCAATAAATCTCGATGGTTAATTCTTGAAGCAAGCTAACGTTATTACTTTAAAAGTTATTGAAAAATCTTGACAAAGTAAAGTATCATCTAGATTAAATCTAACACGATATTCTGAAAATTGTTCAAGGCGATGCTCCAAATCTTTCATACCTTCATATTTTCCATTATATAAAGATAAAATCTTTTTATCGTTAAACTTTTTTGCAGTTCTATCGTCGCAGTTGGACCTACCAATTCATCTCTCAACATATCTTGGATAATATATTTTTTTTGAACTGGAATCCATGGTACCGGTGTTGTTGGTATAACCGATAAAGTCCCTTGAACATTGTTATTCTCATTGACTCGCGAAACAACATTCCAAGAATTTGCTGTTGGAGATCCACATAAATTTCTTCCTAATGATACTCAATTTACTCCTGATCAAGTTACCACCGTTTGGAAAAGATCAATTCTTTTGAAGAAAATGTTCCCACATATGGCACAAAAAATGACGAGGGAGTTTCATTCCTTAAGAGAATACCAAAACTATAAAAATGAAAAATGATTAAGAATAATTTATTAAGAATTTAATCCATATTTATTACAATGATTGTACCTTCTATTTATATTAATTTATACTCGTAAATTATAAGTATGAATGACATGTGTAACATCAGACATATGTCAAGCATCTATTATATTTACTAAATAAAGATTACTATATGATCCCATAACCTTCATGGGTAATTGAATAATATATAACATCTTCTATTCCAACAAGCTACTATCACGTAGAAACAATCTTTTAAAAGTTGTGAGTGTTACCGTTTCATTACAACCTTTCAAGAAATTCATCTCCTTAATAAACCTTTGAACATAATCTCTAAATGATTCTTTATTCTTTTAGAATAACATCATGATATGATTCCTCTTATGTTTAAACGTTTTGAGAAATGAAATAGTATGAGAATAAAGTACACAAATATCCAAAGTTTTCAATAAATCCCGATGGTTAATTCTTGAAGCAAGCTAACGTTATTACTTTAAAAGTTATTGAAAAATCTTGACAAAGTAAAGTATCATCTAGATTAAATCTAACACGATATTCTGAAATTGTTCAAGGCGATGCTCCAAATCTTTCATACCTTCATATTTTCCATTATATAAAGATAAAATCTTTTTATCGTTAAACTTTTTTGCAGTTCTATCGTCGCAGTTGGACCTACCAATTCATCTCTCAACATATCTTGGATAATATTTTATTTTTGAACTGGAATCCATGGTACCGGTGTTGTTGGTATTGATGAGTCTGAATTCTGCACGCTCCCCGGATAAGGATAGATCGGTCCAAGGCCTCCGGACCGGACAGGTCACACGGACCAGACAGATCATTCTTAAACACTATAACCATATGACTGTTCGAACTATGACAAAAGTACTAAAAAACCTAAACACTTCTTGACTAAGCTACTTGCTCTCCTACTTAGAGCTCATGGGTCTTTGAACATGGCCCGTGTCCATTAAACATGACCCGAAAGCCCATAAGGGCCCAAACATCAGGGTATAAATACCCAACCACCTGCATTAAGTGTGGGTAATGAGAATTAACTACTACCAGGCTGCTTAATTATCTCTCTACTCTCTACTCTAAACACATAACACCCACACACTACCATAAAACACCAACTGAAATTACCAGCCTACCCTCAGGCGATTATTATCCTCACCAAATTGGCGACCACAGTGGGAGAAGAAGGTGCCTGAATCAAGCATTCAAAACCAGCTAAGAAAATCTGTCCGAATGAATCCGGACAATCCAGAACTACCACCAGCTTTGCTCGAAGTGGTGGGAGAGAACGATGAATACACTGTCGAAGAGCGTGATAGGCTAAAGGGTGAAATAGAATCTCTGAGGGAAGAAAAGGCCAAGATGGGCGTGAAAGAAAAGTCCAAAGCATCGGTTGCTCATCACACCGATAACCCCAGAGAGCATGAGTCTTCAAAGACTCATGTGAGCACCAAAAAGACTCATGTCAGTTCAAAAAAGTATCACCGGTCCAAGCCTGTGGAGAGTTCTGACTCAAGCTCAGAATCTTCTGATAGCTCTTCGGACGATGAAGGAGTTGAAAAATCTTTATCCTCAAGCAGCGATGAGGGTCGAACTAGAAAGAAACAAAAGCAGATAAAAAAGTATTCAAGAAAAAGGGATAGACATGGAAGGATGAAGAAGAATATTGGTAAAGGGTCATCACACAACCGAAGGCATGTGGACAAGATGCTGATGGATCCCTTCGCTTTCCACGATGAACCAGGTATCTTTGCAACTCCCAATGAGGATACTGTGTTCAGTCGTGAAAGGAATTGGAGGCAATCTCCGTTGTCTTCTAAAATTCTGTCCGGAAACCTCCCCAAGAGGTTTGACAGCACCAAAATAGAGAAGTACGATGGCAGTACTGATCCGGACAACCATCTGGAGCAATTTAAAAACTTCATGATGAACTTTGACGACGATGATAAACTACTTTGTAGGGCATTCTCCCAATCATTCACGGGGAGTGCTCTGAAATGGTACAACAGCCTGCCTCACGGTTGTATTAAAGATTTCGATACTTTTTGGGTAGCCTTTCGAAGGCAGTTCGTAGGGAGTAAAGAGCTAAAGCGCAATGGAGACACAATAATCCACTGTGCCCAGGAACCAAATGAGTCCTTGAAAGAATATATAAGACGTTTTGTGAACACCAAAAATGGGTTAGCTGATTGCTTCGAACAGGTAGCAATAGCATCCCTCAGACAGGGTTTGAACCCAATCAATCTAGCTGATTCAGTGACCAGAAAGAAGGCCATGACATGGGGAGGGTTGCTGAATCAGGTTGGCAAACAGATAAATGTTGATGAAATAAAGAAAACCAGGGTGCACAGGCAGGTGAGGTCTACCCCAGTGGCACCAAATCCCAATCAGAATCAGTCTGGGAACAAAGCAAGAGAGACCGAACAGGGGCATGGTAGGGCAAAAGCTCAGTCTCAGCCAGCTGCTCCTGCTCAGAGTCAGCAATCCAGAAACAAGAGAGACCGGACATAGACTTTGCTCCCCGAACAGCAGTAAAGGCCCAAGCTGTGGCTGATTTTTTAGTTGAATTCCACTCTGACAGAGATTCGAAGCAGACTACTGAGATGAAAGACAAAAAAGTCTGGGTTGTTCGTACAGATGGTGGATCTAGCACTATGGGATGTGGTGCAGGAGTATGTTTAACTTCCCCGTATGGAGACAAAATGTACCAGGCTATTTGTTTTGCTTTCAGGACATCCAATAATGAGTCCGAATACAAAGCAGCTATAGCTGGTTTAAAGTTAGCCTACATTTGTGGGGCTAAGAGGGTCAAGCTGCTAAGTGACTCCCAACTACTTATCCATCATGCCCAAGGCCAATCTGAGGCTAAGAAGGAGCAACTTGTGAAGTATTTACTCCTCCTAAAAAATGAAGCACTTAAGTTTAAAGGTGTTGTCTATGAGCACATTCCCCGGATAGAAAATGAGCTAGCAGACTCATTGGCAACCATAGCATATACGGAGTCATATCCATGGATCCATGTTCTCGAAAGCCCCTCCATTCAACTTAGTAAGGGTAAAGAAGAGGAAATTTTTGAAGTACAAGCAAAACAGCCTCAAGACTGGAGGTTTCCTCTCCTGCAATATCTCTCCGATGGTGTTGTACCTCCGGATAAGTCACTAGCCAGAACATTAAAACACAAGGCTCGTGGTTTCATCATATTGAGAGAAGTGTTATACAAAAATTCCTACAGTAAACCTCTCCTACGTTGTTTGGGGGATGAAGAATCACAAGTGGTCCTCTCCGAATCGCACGATGGTGAGGGATCAGCCCATTGTGGGTTTAGAGCTTTGACAAGAAGAGTTTTACTCTCCGGTTATTATTGGCCATCAATCATGAAAGATGCTAAGGAATTTGTAAGAAGGTGTGACCCATGCCAGAGGTACAACAATGAAATTCATGTACCAGCCATTCCTTTAGAATCAATTTCTGAGCCTATTCCTTTTGCTCGATGGGGATTGGATTTAGTGAGGCCTCTCCCTGTGGCGTCCAGAGGACGCAAAACTATAATTGTGGCCATAGACTACTTCTCGAAGTGGATAGAAGCAGCCCCCCTAGCAGGGACAACATTAAAAGCTGTTATAAAATTCATTCTATCCAACATCTGTTGCAGATTTGGTGTCCCACAGAAAATAACAACAGACAATGGGCCACAGTTCGACAATAGGGAAATGGAGAGCTTCTGCGCCTCAAGGGGTATACAACATTTTTTTTCTTCACCTTTCCACCCACAAGCAAATGGGCAAGTTGAAGTGGCTAATAGAACTATACTGTCCGGTTTAAAGAAAAATTTGGAAGGGGCTGCTGGGAAGTGGCCTAGTTATCTACAAGAGGACTTGTGGGCCTACCGGACAACACCTGGGGCTGCAACACAAGAGTCACAATTTGCCTTGGTCTATGGGATGGATGCAGTAGCCCCCATAGAGAATACCCTCCCCTCCTTTCGTGTTCACAACTTCTCCGAACACGCTAACGAGGTGGCAATCAGAAGTCAACTTGATTTGATAGAAGAAAGACGAGTTAAAGCTCACCTAAGGGTTGCACACTACCAGGGCTTGATGAGAAGCAGGTTTGCGTCCGGAGTTAAAAGAAGATATTTCCAACCAGGGGACAAAGTATTAAGGAAGGTCTTCTTACACACTAAAGAAAAGCTGTTCGGGAAGCTGGCCCCGACTTGAGAAGGTCCGTATATGGTTGTTGAAAGAATTAAACCTGGAACATATTGGTTGGAAGACAAAGATGGCAGAGTTCTAACTCATCCTTGGAATATCGAGCATCTCCGGATGTACTTGGAATAGCACTTGTGTAAATATTTACTTGTTCGAACATCCATGTAAATATTTAGGGGCATACTCTTTCCTCCCTTGTGGCACGGGGAGGTTTTAATGAGGTGTCCGGGCCGTTGAATAAAGTTTGATGCCTTCTTAAAAAAAATTCTAAGTGTTTTTAAAAGTTTTGTCCCTTGTCATACTATCCGGATTGAAATAACTAAGGGCTATTTAAACTCTAGCCGGAAAACTTAAACACTCTCACTATGAGATAACTAAGGGCTATTTAAACTCTAGCCGGAGAACTTAAACACTCTCACTATGGAACAACTAAAGGCTACTTAGACTATGGCTATCAAAATTAAAAAAAAAAACAATGAAAGAAGATGATGGTTGCACAGAATAGAAATATTCATTGAAATAAATAACTTAAAATTGCCTTGGCCTTCCAAGGACTTTTAAATGGTCAAAGTAGAACACAAAAAACCTATCCGGTCAGATACCGGATACCATTACAAAAGGAGTGCCTTGGCCTTCCAAGGACTTAGTCTGGATAAAAAATAAACAAAGTGGATTGTAAGTTAAGGTTGAGCCTTTGAAGATGGCTCACCTTTATCTACCTTCTTGCCCTTAGGGTCGTCTTTCCCTTCATCTACCCTCTTGCCTTTAGGATCGTCTTTCTCTTCATCTGGGCTCTCCCCAGTATGTTCTTCATCACCCGAGGAGTCACTAGAGTAGCCATACCTGTCGCCTTCGGCCATCGTGTGGTATGGGAGGTCTTCAGGCTCAACATAAAGCCATAAGTCCCCTAGGTTCTTCTTCGGAAACTTTTCATGGAAGAGTAGAACCATGTCAGACCTCACCTTCTCAAGAAGTTGCTCTTCGCTTTTGATCATCTGGTTGGCATAAGAATTGATCTTGGCTTGGATCTTGGCCTCCTGCTCCTGTAATAAAGTATTTTTCTCCTCGGCATCCTTGGACACTGCATTCTCAAGAGCAATCTTATCAGTGGTTAAGTTGGTAATGACTTTGTCTTTTGCCTTGGTTTCTCCCTTTGAGGTAGCAAGGTCTTTCTCCAGACCGGACAGTTTCTCCTGGAGGTCTTTGATGGTTTCCTTTAAAGTGGTGACTTTGGTGGTGCTTGTCTTTTGACTTCTCTTCAACTCCTCGTTTTCTTCTTTCAACATGGCAGCATTGGAGGTGGCAGTGCGAAGGTCTTCGGACAGCTTCTCCTTGTCAGACTTAAGGTCTTTGATGATGTCTGCCTGACTCCGAACTTGTCTCTCCAACGTAAGTACCGGCTGCACGTTTCTTAACAAGGAGTGGGCTATGTTATCCCTTTCACTAGAGACAATAAAAGTCTTACCATTAAAATTTACCGTGTTAGAGCTGCTCGGAGGAATGTAAGGCCCTGCGAAGTCATCTCTGGGGAGATTGAGGAAGTATTCACCAAACTCACTAAGACCTGTGATGTCTACTCCATCAATGTTGAGATCTCCCCCCTCAACCTCATCGGTGTCAAAGTCCCCCGGAATCTCTTCGGCCTGTGTTGGGTCAGAAGGCTCAGCATGGAAGGAAGGCTCCGGAGCCCGGAGAGAAAGCTCGTTTCCCTTAGAAGTCTTTTTCTTCTTCGCCTCCCGGTCTGCGCCTTCGCTTCCCTGTTTGCGATTTCTCTTGGAAGCCCTTGGAGGTTTTGGGAGATTCGTTTCCTTCCTTTCAGTCTCTTGCTCCACCACTTGCAAGAGAGCAGCATCAATCTGGCTCTGGGCTGGCCCCTCCGGGACTGTTGGAGCATCCTTCTCAGCATCAGCAGGGTTGGCATCGCCCACCACCCTTTTTCCCTTCTTCTTCTTGCCTTTTATCTTGCTCGGGGCTTTGGCCCGACCTGGCAAGACGAGTGTCCCATCTGGTTCATGGGTCCTCTTGAGCACAACATCTGGAGAAGGCTGGGTGGTGAGCTCCTCCCAGATCAAGTCTCTCCGACCTGTGGTGTTCCAAAGGTGAGACCTTGCCAAATTTCCACTAGTGAAAGCATCGTGGAATCGGTTCCCCCAATTCTCAGCAGCCCAGGCATTAATTTTGCCACAAGTGACCTGCCCGGCTTTCAAGTGGTCACTAAACTCCATGGGCAGTTCTGCTAAGACAAAAGTAAGACAAATTAGTATAAACTAAGTCCAAAAAGAAAAGACAAGAGAGACAAAAATATAAAGGCAAGATGCTTACGGTCACTCCTCCATCTGCTTCTGAGGAGGCTTGGGTTCTCTCCGGATTTTATCTTTTTGCCATTCTCCTAGGCACCACTGACAAATAGGAACTGAGTCCTCCAATTCCTCTCTGCCTCCAGCAAATCATCCACCGCCTTGAAGTTATCCCCCATGTTAAAGTGGTAGAAGGGGATGTGGTGGTTTCTACACAGGCTAGCCACTGCAGCAAACTCCTCCATGGGCAGAGGGATCCCGGACAGCCTTGATGCCATGATGCATGACATAAGGGTATACCAAGCGTTGGGGCTCAGCTGGCTTGGACAGAGTTTGATCAGATGGAAATATCTGACAATCTCTGGGTCTAGTTGGAACCTGAGCCCCCAGTTGAACAGCTCCGTGAACATGACCACCTCACTCAACTTGCAATCCATGGGGGTCTCCGGATGTATAGGGATCCTGATCTTTACGTTTTCTGGAATACCCCATTTTGAACGCATCCTGCCCAACTCAGCAGTGTGGATGAATGCATAGTTGATTTTTTGTAGGGAGAGGAGATAATTAACGCTGACCTTGTGAAAACAAGGCCCTACTTTTCCTTCTAGGCTCTCCGGCAGATCCGGATGCCTCAAGTACAACTTTTCCTTGCCCTTATCCTTCTTGGCAACTATTTCTTTGCTAGTCTGACCGGAGGGCTCAGACTCAAACGGGGCCTCTTCAACAGAGTCCTCCATCACTTTCTCCATGATTGTTGAAGGGATTTCAGCAGCTGTAGTGGGGGGAGGGTTTAAGCTTGATTCAGCCTTATCTCTGGACTGATGGGCCTCAGTGCCTCTTTGATTTCTGCTCTCCGGTAGAGTGTTTGGAGCAGACGTTTCTGGTTGAAGGTTTGGATTGGACCCCTCCGGTCCGGAAAGCTTGTCCTTAGGAGCTCTAATTGGCACCTCTGATCCAGTGATGCTATCCTTTGCCCCCGATCTTGAGGGAGTGTTTTTAGTCCCCTGGCCCTTAACCAGCCGGCCTGTCCTCCTGACAACCAGCTTCTCAGGAGAGTGCTCCGTATCCGATCCCATTGCAATGAAGGGAGAAGGTTTTCTGAAGCTAGTGGCTGTAACTCCTGGCTCGACAGTAGGCACCGATTCCTGAACTGAGGAACCATAGATTATGGGGGAGAGGGTGGTTTGAAATAGTTTTCTAGGCTTGGTACCTTTGGAAGAGGACCAGCCTCGATCTGACTCAGATGCAGAGGTGATAGGTATGTCAACAAGCGAGGCAGGTAACCCTGCAGCAATCCGTCTTTCTCTTTCGACTTTTTGAGCCTTCTCTAACTCAGAAAGGTTGAGCCACCCGCCTTTGACAAGAGCGTTCCTCGCTGTAAACATAAACTGTTGAACTAAGTTTTTTTCTTTAGAGAGAGAAAGCTTTGAGAGTTTTTACAGATGTAAGTTTGAAGGAGATGGTAAAACAGTAGAAATGAATTTGTATTTATAGTAAATCTGAAAAAGCAGTTGATTCCTAGGAGAATTCGAAAAGTTTGGCAATGATTAAAAGACGGCGCTGATGTCACCACCTGTAATTAAAGAGGTTGCTTTTTGAAGAAGGTGGGTTCGAAATTCAAGGAAAAAACGGTTGAAGCAACCAATCAGAGAGCGACACGTGTCCCATGAACTCTGGCAAAAACCGTTTTGAATTCGTGAAGCTTTATCTGTCCGGATAAACCCATAGACATGTCCGGGTTAAAACTACCCCTGACGTCAGACTGTTTTTCAGGTCTTTGGCAAGAATATTTGCACAAACACCTAAAAAATGGGCTCCTGCTGAGTCCGAATTCTGCACGCTCCCCGGACAAGGACAGATCGGTCCAAGGCCTCCGGACCGGACAGATCATTCTTAAACACTATAACCATAGGACTGTTTGAACTATGACAAAAGTACTAAAAATCTAAACACTTCTTGACTAAGCTACTTGCTCTCCTACTTAGAGCTCATGGGTCTTTGAACATGGCACGGGTCCATTAAACATGACCCGAAAGCCCATAAGGGCCCAAACATCAGAGTATAAATACCCAACCACCTGTATTAAGTGTGGGTAATGAGAATTAACTGTTACCAGGCTGCTTAATTATCTCTCTACTCTCTACTCTAAACACATAACACCCACACAGTACCATAAAACACCAACTGAAATTACCAGCCTACCCTCAGGCGATTATTATCCTCACCAGGTATAACCGATAAAGTCCCTTGAACATTGTTATTCTCATTGACTCGCGAAACAAAATTCCAAAAATTTACTGTTGGAGATCCACATAAATTTCTTCCTAATGATACTCAATTTACTCCTGATCAAGTTACCACCGTTTGGAAAAGATCAATTCTTTTGAAGAAAATGTTCCCACATATGGCACAAAAAATGACGAGGGAGTTTCATTCCTTAAGAGAATACCAAAACTATAAAACTGAAAAATGATTAAGAATAATTTATTAAGAATTTAATCCATATTTATTACAATGATTGTACCTTCTATTTATATTAATTTATACTCGTAAATTATAAGTATGAATGCATGTGTAACTTGAGACATATGTCAAGCATCTATTATATTTACTAAATAAAGATTACTATATGATCCCATAACATTCATGGGTAATTGAATAATATATAACATCTTCTATTAATATCTAAATATCTCAAAGTTTTTTCTATCTTCAGTTGAATGATTTTTAGCGCCAGCCGTATGTTAATATAAAATTTATTGATGCTTTTGTCTTTTTTCATTACGTGATCTATTTGTTGACGCCTCTTGCGAAGTCATTATTGATGCTTTTATGTATCTTCATTACTTTGTTTTTTTCTCACACTTGTGGCAAGTATTTACCTATACATTTATTCATTAACAATTTATATTACTTTCCCGATGTTTTGTTATTCTTCTCATCATATGTACTATAAAATGTCAATATTGCTGACGCTAATCTTGGAGATTTTCCTTATAATATGAATATTTACTTTTTAATAATAATAATATATTATACCTAAGTGACATATAACTTTATCATGTACATCTTTTGTGAAACATGCAACCACAAAAATTCAAAGAGAAATTTGTATAAGAAAATCATTTGAAAGTTTTGTTTTTCCATAGCCTTTAGTCGAGGCTTGATATAATGAGGGAGCTGGATCACCAGTGTAGATGCCTTGTTCATTTAGATATGGTTCACGGATGTATGCGTCTTGGTCGTACGTTTATGTTTTAGGATCACACCGATATCATCGTCTCCTTCGACTCGTTGTCGAAAGTGTTACCAATGCAAAAATATAGCATTCTTCCACTAGTGATTTCGCCTGAACCATAACGCAAAATTGTTATCTAGATGGTCAGATTAAAGCCTTAGATGTCCCGAACATGTTGTCTCATATTCGAAAAAATGGAAATTGGTTGTCTCTCCACTAGAGCTATTGATTTTGGATGCACACAACAGTTTTAAAAACCAAAAATCATCTTTTTTTTTACATATTTGTGGGTTGTTTCATCTGCAAAAGATAAAAAATAAAAATAAGACTCCTGATGCAGCCTCGTTATGACTTCAAAAACAGCTTCAACTTTGACATAAGGTTTTTCTTTCTTTATCAATCTGATTTAATTTATTCCATTGAGAATTGTATCAAGTTTTCTTCTTCGGCTAGTTCTTTGAGCGACTTCATCGCACCATTCATCTCCAATGTTATTGTTTTTATAGCATCAGTTGTTGATGTTGGTCTGAGCAGGAGTTTCTAAGCTAATAATCGTGAATATAAGTACAATTAAGCTCATTAATATCATTTATTTAATATATATATATATATATATATATATATATATATATATTATAAAAAATGATTGTTAGATATACTAAAGTACTATTTATTTTTGTTTTCACCCCTACGAGAAATTCTAAAATCATCAGTGAAGTAAAAATTTAGTATTTTAAGTTTATGATATTTTTAGTGCAATTTAAACTTCATATCATTATCATCTTCTATTAGGATAATACAAAAGACTTGTATCACCAAAAAAAGGAAGATGAATAATGGATCTCATTGTCGAAAGCTGCGTTGACCTGAAAAGCTATCATTAGTGGTTTTTGTTAATGTTTACGCTATAAAAAATAGTTGAGAGGCATATTGTGATCCACAAGATCAACTAGTCCATAAAATTCATATTGATAAAATGTCAACATACATTATGAAATGCGTTCATTAAGATGATTTAAAATCCATCCATGGTTGTTACAGTTGGTTTGATACCCTGCATAGGCTCTTAGGACATCATAATCTTATTGAATATGCTCTGACGAGACATGAAAGTTGTTTGTAATTGTCCAAGAGATATTAGGAACAAAACATTTAATTTTATTTGTCATAATCTTAAAAAATAATATATATATATATATATAATATATATATATAATATATAAGAGCAAATGATGGGTCTGAATTCCATGATAGAAGATGGTGTATCATATTTAAGAATAATAACAGTAAGGGTTTTATTGCACACTATTCCATAAGGATTGGAGGAAACAAAATATGTAACCTGAAGAGAAGGCTTTGTTATTGTCAATAATAAAATAGGATAATTTTAATTTTAGCATTAATCACAAGACGAGCCATATTACGCTTGTCGCAAAGATTGAGCTTGTTAGTGATTAATTGGAAACACGAGAAATCCATGATAATATTGATTACTTTGGTTGCATAAATTTGATTGCATAATAATTTGGAAAAAAAATAATCCATAAAAATATTAACAACACGAAAGGGATAACTAGTTATGTTGTCCTAACTATTTATGATAGAGATAATATTGTTACACAAAATGCATTACCTAAACATATTGTGGAAGGATATGGTATTATAGCCGCCCAATTCGAGCTACGACTCTCGAGATTTTCATTTATCGAATGATTTCTTGACTATGCTAAAGAAAACAAAGTTGGAAGAGTATTTAATCTTTTCAACCATCATGCAAGGGTTAAGAAGGTTATTGATATGCATAAGCCAAAAATAGATAGCCTTGGACTAAGACAACTAGTCACTATAACACACTTAAAATCACGATGGGATTACCACATATTGAAAAAATTAGAGTTGGTAGGACCACCACTAACAGCCTCTAATCATTTGAGATATTTGTTGGAACCATCTTCATGGCTACCCCAAGTGGAGGCCTCGACCTTTGTACGGTTAACCAACAAGTTGAGAATGGATCTCTTTCTTAGTTCGTCTAACAAATTCACCCATAAATGAGGAATGTGTAGGAGTGATTGCAATAGAAATCAAGGTAGTGGGGTTGATCATGTCACCGTCGTTGTAAGAAAGAGGAGGCCCTAGTATTCCAATTTAAGAGTGATTGATCTACTCATACATCTTATTGGAGGCTTTTTGTATATATAGAAGCTTGTCTTGATAAAAATATAGACGCAAGAAAACTTAAGCTTAACCTTATTCTAAGTCTACTTGTAACTGAATTTAGAGATCATAAGCTCCAAAAATTGATAAAATTTTGGACCCATTTCATATTTTATTATAGAGGATCATTTGTGAGGGCTGTCATAGACACTCACTTATTCATAACCATGAGAAATCCAATGAGATGTCATGAGAAATCCATGAAAAGCAATATTTCTGAATATAGATGTGGCCTTTCGAGCAACAATAAACATGTTAGAGGTTTCTCATTGAGATGGAAGATGCCATAAGGGCTGGAGAAGTTACTTTTTGGGCCATGGGGTGGAATATTCCCATAAAAGTTGGAGCTAGCAAGTAGCGGGATAAACTGTTAGCTTAGGTTCGAATACCGTAATACAACGAGTGGAGGAAACAACAATAAAGGTACATGATAACCTAAAACAATACTGCCTTAGCATTTACCGGGGTAGGAATAGGGTTGCGACATACTGGAAGGTTATTAAAATATTCCATCAGAAAGGAATGAGAACCAACTTCCATATAAAGATGAGCTGCATAAATCTTAGCCTACACAAACCATCCTCATAACATAAAAATAACTACTATGTGATGTTTGGCCAAAATGTGAAAGGTGATGTTCATCCTCCACCATACCACCGGCTGTAAAAATATTAAGTATAAATTACACACCGTTATCTCGACCTGACTGCTTTGAAACCTACAATCTTGAGCCAGAGTCACTCAAACTTTTGACTGAAGAGAAATTATCGTCGGCTTAACCAATCTCAAGTGTTTCTATAACAGATGGCAAGGTAAAACGACAAAAACCAACAAGTTAAGTAAATATTAAGTGAGAATATTTTTCATTTTTCCAAGCTAGAAAACAACAAAAAATATCTTTCAAAACTTTACATAAACAACGACAACTTGGACCATACTGAAATTTAACAGCAACTGCGAAATGAGCAAATGTTTCTTCAAACAAGGCACGAAGAACCATAAAGAACCAATAAATAAAACGGGTGATAAGAGGGAGAGCTTCTCTCTTGTGAAAATGTCATTTTTCACACACAACTCTTTGTTAGGGATGCTGCAAGAGATTAATGTCAAAGTTAGAATTTATTTTTTATGATTACCTGAGATTCCAAAAAGAAGATAAAACAGAAATGATCATTTTTTGTACCATTTTAGGGGTGAGTGTGTTTAAATGAGTTGTTGGGGAAGGAATAAGAACAATCGGCGATGCAGTAAGCAATGTAGTTTAACGAGAAACACTAGTGGAGGCATGATTTGTTCAGGTCGAATATGACAAGCAGATATGGTATGGTCCTGTGTTTTGTAGTAGTTACATACCTTTTTGGGATAATTCCGAGAAATATGACCAAAAAATTACAACCTTAGCACTGAACACCATGCATGTCTCTATTTTTATTTCTCTTTTATGCTACATAAGCCACTTGAACATGTGTACTGCCATTAGCTTGATGTACCATAGATGCTTGAGTTATCATTTGTTGCTCTTCACGAAGAAAATCATCCAAACATGCATCCAGAGATGGTACAAGATGATGACTCATTACATTAGACTATGCAATTTTAAAATTTGTTCGTAGCTTCATCAAGAATTCATCTCGCTTGCTGGTTGCATGCATTACATGGATAGCAGAAAAAATTATAAAAGGGACGTCAACATGATTATTATCAGTCCAAAGATTTTGAAAATCAAAAATATATTCTTCAATTGAAAGACTTCTACGAGTATAATTAGTCATCTCATTCTTCTACTGAAATCTCAAAACGAAGTTGTCTTTATTGTAACCTGAATAGAGATAATTCTAACCTACGCAATTTTTCAATTAGACAAAACATTAACATCTAAATGCGCAAGATCACTTACATGAATATAGCCCTCCAAAGAAATTGAAATTCGTAAACATAATATTTTTTTTTTTTTGTAAATTTAATATTCATTCAAATTATCTAGTGAAATGATGCATAAAAAAATATTCTACAGTAAAAAAAATTAAATAAAAAATCCAAACTTTCTTAAAAACATTTCACGAACTAAATATTTTTTTAAAAAAAAAATTGAAATAAAATCCTCAGATACTTCAAAAGAATAACGTCACCATCCAATGATGAATATATTTGTATGTGAAAATGTAGTTGCGTCTCGAAATATACAAAATACAACCCTATAATTATATATAAACTAAAGATTAGTATGTATGGTGGAAATATATATTATCCAATTTACAATTTTGTTGTATTTGACTGTTAACTAATACTAGATATTATCTAAATAACTTAATTAGATTTATATGTATAACAATTTAATATTATTCATTATTCAATTCTAAATTTCACCATTAGTTCAAAATTCAAATGGTATAAGAAAATAAACCCTTTCCATCATATTTACCGGTAGTTTTTCGCCAAAAAACATGAACTCTGCAAACGGAAGAATGAATTAAACAGAGGCTCTCAAATTTCACCTACCCTTTTTAATAGGGGATTGCTTAGTAGGATTCTCAATTGAGATTTGTGTGTTAGCGCCGGAGCTTCCACTTGCCAATGAGGTGTGGTGGCTAGTACTATTGGTTGTGATGGACATATCAGTGCTCATAAAAGTAGTTACATCATCGAATCTCCAGTCAGTCAAGTATCCAGGTTTTGAAGTGTCGGTACTCACTTCAACATCTCCTGAAAGCATAGCCACGACCCGAGACATTGGTGGCCGAATAGTTGGTGATGTTTGTGTGCACAAGAGGGCTATGCATATCATGCGTTTCACCTCTTCCTCGTTGAACTCTTTTAAGTTCGGGTCTACCAATTCAACTTCACGGTCACTTTTGTGTAGCATCCATGCCTAAGAACGTAAAAACAACCAAATCCTTTAGGAACAAGTTTCTCGAGCTTCATATATAAAGATACGTAATCCTAGGACCTAATGAAATCTAGTACTCAGTATATGATGCCAGTTTTTATCTTAGATGTTCCTTTTATTTATGAACTTGTAAGTAGCATTCGGTAAAATATCACTTGAAGTTATTACTATTTTGAGAAAAGAGAAAGAAAATAAAATAAAACATCCAATAAAGATTTGATCCATGATATATTTTCCTAGAAGCAAAAAAAATATTCCTTCCATAGACCCAAATAAAACCAGAAAGCGAAGTCTAGACAGAAGAGTAAATCAACACATACCCATTCAAGAAGATATTTCTTATCATCTTCCAAGGTTTCATCGGAATTTGGTCTACTACTAACAAGCTCCAAAGCGACAACACCAAAGGCAAACACATCAGTCTTTTCGGTAAGATGTCCTCGCATGGCATACTCAGGTGCAAGATATCCACTACATAGCAACCGCATAAACTTTACTTCACTAATTAAACGGTATAATGAAGGGTAACATTTCATAAAAAAAATTAGGTTTGTTAAGTTTTGCTAGAAACTCTTACATTGTCCCTGCAACTCTTGTGCTCATATGGGTCTTCTTATCATCATAAAGTTTAGCCAAACCGAAATCTGAAATTTTCGGGACAAGGTTATCATCGAGCAGAATATTACTAGTCTTCACATCTCTATGAACAATACGGATCCTTGACTCCTCGTGAAGATAAGCTAGACCTTTAGCTATTCCCATGCATATCTCATAACGTGCTGGCCAATTTAGATTCAGATTTTTTTCTCCTGCCACATTCGAACATTTGTAGCTATCAGTGGTCACCAATTTTATCAAGATAATATCAAGAGTATACAGTATACATACCAAATAATGCTTGATCAAGACTGTTGTTTGACAGGTACTCGTACACTAGAAGGCGCTGATCTCCCTCAATGCAGCACCCATACAGCTTGACGAGGTTACGATGCTGAACAGCAGATATTGTAGCAATTTCAGCAATAAACTGATCCTTGCCTTGTCGGGAGGCAACAGACAATTGTTTCACCGCTATTTCTCTCCCGTCATTGAGTTTTCCCTATTGCGTGCCAAATCCAAATTTAGACTAGTTAGGGAAGATAACAAAGTATATATATAGAGTATAGAAATGATATTGATTGGAAGTTAGTTGAACTTTTATATAATTAATTATTTGTTAGAGTTTTTACCTTGTAAACAGGTCCAAATCCCCCCTCACCAAGCTTATTAGCAGGGCTAAGATCTTCTGTTGCACTTTTCAATTCAGAATAACTAAATGTGTAAGGTCTGGCCTCTATTCCAAGGAATTCTGCAAAAAATAAATATAGTACTTAATAAGTATATTCCATTTCAATGATAACAAACAAGACAACACCAAATACGAATGGGTAGGGTACTCGTTAAGAAAACATTAACGAAGCATGTAATAAATTATTTGTGGATTAAAATCACAAGTTTCAATTTTATCAACAAAATTTCCAAAGTGTAAAAATTATCAAAAATGTTTTGTTAAATGTTTCGCTAGTGATTAGCTCTAGAATTATCCATAAAAAATCTTTAAGCTTATATGATATTTACAGTTAGATACTCCCCCAAACAGATAAGTCACCCATAGAGACCCTGTTTAGCTCTAGAAAATTTATGCTAAGAATACTGTTAAATGAAAAAACATATCGATGTTTGTTTGTAGAGTTAGAGAAAAAACTGAGGGAAAAACGTGTAAACTAAATTCCCGATTAAAGGATATTGATCATAACTCCTAAAATATAATTCTGTAATCTTTATTGTTTTTCTTCAATGACTTATCCCTAAATTTTCCACCCCACGATTTTTTATATCCAGTCCAAATTGATTCATAATCTACCGATGATTCGAGAATACTAGTTACCTGCATCCTCATTGGCACGCTGTCTTCTTCTTTTTTGAAGAATGCAGAAAAGTACAGTAGCGCTTATAAGGGCTATTAATCCTAATCCAACAACTATCCCCACAACCATACCGGTTTTGCTGTTCTCCATTCTAAGAGGTGGCTTGTTATCCACCGAAGGAATGAAATCTATATCAAAATGCGATCGTCAATAAACATCAAACAAAGATCACACGTGAGAAAACCAAGAATGTTGAACTTGTCTCTGAAGTAGGAGGGTGTTACCTGGAGTAGCGCTGATGGCTGCGATTAACGGTCCATAGGTACCTTGGAAAGGTATGCAGCAACTCCCTTTTCCAGCCCAAAAGAAATGGATATCAAGGTAATTCTCCGATACACTGGCATTAAATTGCTTTGAGACGGCTCTTTTATCTTCTCCACCTGCTGCTTTGCGAATGTCGAAATCCTTTAGAACAAGATTCCCCTGCAATAGAGCTTGAGTCTTAGTTAAATTATAAGCACAAATCTAATAATATAACATACTATGATACAGTGATATACTGCAACAACTGTAGAAAAATAATAGTTTTACATTGTAAGGTTCAAGTGAACATTTCAGCTATGGATTCTAGCTAACGTGGATTTTGATGAATTTCTGGTCGGTTCATCTTTCCCAAGTTTCCTCTCTCTGGATTATTGATATATTGGTTTTAACATCCATCCAGCTAAAAGAACTTGAACAAGGTTTTATTATCTAGTATAGTGTGTGAAACACACAATAATTTCTCTTTTTAATACTTGCAATTTTTTTGGAATACTTACAGGTTCAATTGTCTAAAGAAATATGCTACTGTTTATATTATTAAGTAAAGAATTCTTATTCTAAACATTAAGTCAATGTGCAATTTATACAAACCTGGACATATATATCGAAAACGCGTCTTCCCAGGCTTCTCCATGTAGAACTTTGAATCACTATTTCAGAAAACTGAAAGGTCAAAATATAATTTCCATTTTCCAGGCCCAAGCCGTAATACCGAAGTGATGAAGCGGAGATACGAGCAGACTGGAACAGTCCTGTATCTAGTGTATTCGTAAACTGTGATTGTGTTGAAACTGTATACTGAGGATTGATGTTTCCGCTAAACAGTCCTACAGTACTAACAGCCCACCTTCTCACGTCATTCACATAATATGATGCTGGCCCAAGAGTCTCGTTTTCCCTCTCATACACAATACCACTAGTCGACTTGATCTCTGGACCACCGCATTTGATCGCAAAATCGGAATCTAAAGCCCATGACAGGAGAGTAAGACATCTCCTCGTCTCATTTATAAAATGAATGATAAAAATCAAAATTATTAGACAATATATACTCCAAGAACATGCATGAATTTGTACTTACAACGTGGTTTGCCTCGATTGCAAGGAAAATTCTTTTGAAGGCAGTCCAGTCCAGATGGTAAATTACTGATAGAAAATATGGGAAATAAAAAAAAATAAGAATAGGCGGGATCATGTATTTGAGACCACTTGTCTAAATAGAAAAATTTATGGGTAGCTCTATGCAAAAAACTGAAATAGACAAGAAAAAACAAAGGACCAAGAAAATCACCTACTACTTGAAGTTGTTACAGTTAAGTTATTGGCAACAAGATTACTGCAAAAGTGTAATTATATTAGTTTCATCGGAGGTATCATGAGAAATCAAAAAGCAGCATAATAGAAGTTTCCTATGAAAGACTCCGCTTTCATAGAAGACATAATCAGACAAATAGTCTAATTGTAACAACATGTTGTATTTAAGTTGTTTTGAGGTCTTACATTGTCAAATTTTGTTGATTGGCCCAAGCAGGAACATTTCCCACCAAATTGTTGTATGTCACATCTCTGCAAGTGACCAAAAATTAACTGTCTGAATCAAGAAACAAGGAAATTCTAAGGATACGACCAAATTCCTATGTCTAAAGTCCTACTGCCAAAGTCCACACCGAGTTAATGTTGGAAAGATCAGTAGTATGAGGTTTTTGCAAGTTGGACCAAATCAAGAAGGAAAATATGTAGGGAGACGTCCAGATTCCTATGACTAAAGTCCTATTGTCAAAGTCGTACACCGGTTAAACATGAGAAATATCATGAATACACAAGTATAGACATATCTCCAATAGTTTAAGAATTCAAGTCCACAAATGGACAATATAATACAAACACGAAGATTGGGTTGATCCATACTTATATTGATATAGAAGCACAAAACATCATATACAAATGTAAATTACTAGAGAATTCGGATAAAGAGAGAACTGGTCATGAAAAAAATCATTCTACTTACAAGTGATCGAAAACATTGATTAGTATAACTTGCCAAGTGCATCATTCTAATTACAGGTGATCAAACATTAACTAGTCCAACCAACTATGAATCAAGGACTTCGATCTTGAAAAATAGGATGCCAGAGTCTTCTCGAAAAAATAGATTAAAAACATAGGATGTGAGGGGCATAGCAAACTCACATATTGAGAAGAGACAAACTCTTTTGTTCAGGAATGGTACCAATCAATTTATTATTTCCAAGAAACCTGGCATGAAGGCAACAGCTCATCATTATGCATGCACTCACTAGGAGACACAAGAGATTAATTAGGAGACGAGAGGCTTACAAGTGAGTTAGTCCCTTTAAATTAAAGAGGTCGTTTGGAATAGATCCCCTTAGATTGTTGAAGCTCAAGTCTCTAGAAAAAATAGAACATGGGTTTCAAAGTGTCTCTATACAATATATATTACTATAACTTTTAGCCTCCAAAGATCCTATCATGACTTGCAAATTAGTAGAATCATCAAAATGGGAAATAATTACAGTTGTTGTAAACTCTGGTATTCTCCAATATCAGATGGAATTACGTCAGAAATATTGTTGTTTCGTAACACTCTGCAGAAAGTGTCACAAAGTGTTTAGTCCAAGCAACTAAATAAAGTAAGATAGGATACAACAATACAAAAGAAAAATTCTCACAAGGTAGTTAGAGCCTTCAAATTCTTAAGGAAGGCTAGAGAAGAGGTTCCATTCAATAAATCACTTATTCTCCTACATTGTTATATACCAAGGGAATGTCAACAATATTACATATATATATATATATGAATGGATTAATTAATGCATGCACTTACAATTCTGTCAAAGAAGTTAGCTTGGAAAAGGTTGATGGTATTGATCCTTCAAAGTTGTTACCAATAAACCTCCTACAGTATGAAGTATGAGTAAACGAATTAGGATGCGTGTTGTTTCAAAAGAATTCATTAGTAAAGATCCAATTTTGAATCTTTATAGGCAATGTTAAACAAACCAATACAACTATTGCATGAACATAAGAGATAAGTCTAAAATATAAAAAGACAATTAAACCATGTGTTCTTACAAGTTAGTAAGTTTTGACCAGTTTCCAATAAAGTCAGGTATCCTGCCTGAGAGTTTCACATCGTACGCCCATCTGAGTAAATTTGAGAAAAAAAACTTTCTAAAGTTTCTCCAACATTTTGTATGTTCAATGATGTTTCCGAGTTTATTATCTATTATTGAGATCAAAGTGGATAGGAAAATCTTACAGTGTAGCCATATTGCGCAGATTAGCATATGTCTGAGGAATCTCACCACTAAGTCCAGAACTACCAATATAACTGCAAAAGCACCCCAATCAGTTTTTATTTTAAGCCTGACAATGACTCTCAAGTAAAACAAAAGATGAAGTATTTCTTTATAATAGATCAGAGAGAAGTGTATGATATTTGTGTGGATACATTATAAAGTGGACGTTTTTTGGCCTTTAACAAAGAAAATAAAGGTCTTTATGTGAGGGGAAATGACTTGTAGAATATTGCACTTGAAATCGAAGAAGACAAGAAATTACAGTTGTTGCAACTTCAAACAGTTCCCAAGCTCCGGTGGTAGAGTACCAGAGAAATTAGTATCACCAACACCCCTACATAATGAAAAGTTAAATATTTCAACAATATTCAAGATCTCATAGCATGGTGTAAATTTATGTTAGGACTTATATCAAAGAAAGGTGACAAATGTGCCAATAGGAACAAAATTCCACAAGTACTTATATTACAAAGATGTGTATGAAACCATTGGCAGTCGCATTTCAAATGCCTCAGTCAGCAATGCCTATTTAAAATAAGCATATATCATATTAATGGATTACTTTATTTTTTTTTTTCTAAAATGATTTTGTAAGCGTACAGATAATATGTTCTTCAAATTAAACAAGGTAGTATCTGTAACATGCTACAATTACATAACAATGATAGTGTAGACATACAGTGATCTCAAATCAGTTAGCAGTCCAAGTTCTTTAGGCAGCTTCCCAGATAGAGCATTGGCCGCGACATTCCTTTAAAAAAGAAGAGTTATGTATTAGAGCAAGAAATGTTTTTAACAAGTTTAACAAGAAATATCAAAGATTGATCCCTTACAGCCATTGCATGCGAGTCAGATTTCCAATCCCTGAAGACAAGGGACCTGTCAAGACATTTCGGCCTATGTTCCTTTTAGAAAACAAAACGGACAAACAAGTAAAGTCAGGGTGTTTTATTAGGCTGATTAATACATGAGACCATGGTAGTAGTCTCGTAGATGGTGCTCACACCGATTTTATTTTAGCCCAAAATAAAAAAGGCTTCTATTGTATGAAACATGTTTTACATCCTAGAATGTTATAACCTTCAAATGAGATTTATCTATGAGAGATAGAAATCTAAGCAAAAATGTGTATTACTCAATTAAAGCAAAGATGAGGAAAAATAAGGGAAACCTACAGATTGGTGAGAAGATTCAATGTCCATAGCTCATCTGGGATTGGTCCCTGAGCATCCCATTCATAAACCTTCCTGTTGAAAGAACCATGAAGACACATACGAAAATTCACAAACAAACACTTGGATTTAAAAGAAAATTGCATTGTAGTGAACTACTACTAGTTCATGAGAAGACAGTGAACAGTATTGCTCTTGAATTAATTACAATGAGAACAATAAAGGAAATGCAATCAAAACTAGAAATTTAAATTAGAAGACTAAAGAGCACATCGAACACCAAGAAGCACAAAGAAAGATAGATAAAAGGATCATACAGCGCTGTGATGCGGCAAGTAGTGGCATTGTTGAAAGAGCAGTCGCATTTGATTAGAGGGTTGTAGGCAGTGTCGTCTATTATGGTTAAATCGATGGCTACTCCGCTGCATAACTCCCCGCTGATGTTCCATCCGTTTCCAGCACTTATTCCCCATTTCTGGAATACAGAGTTCAACACACTTGCTACTCCCAGGTTCACGAATAAAAGTACAGTTAGTGAAATGGAGTGCCTAATTTTAAATTATGTACGCAGTTATTTTTCCAATTTGTTATTTTTTTCATCCAAATTTATTTTTTATTACCATTTCTAATTATTGCAAGGTAATAATTGAAGATTTCAAATTGACAAAGCCAAAGCTATTTCCTCCATGTTATTTTTTATTTCCTCCATCATTCAAACTTTTAAAAACGTTAGTGACTTGCTTTTACCAAATTATCCTTATTTTTATTTCAAATTTAACATTAGATGTCATTGATCTAATAGATAGTCTTATATGAAGAAACCCAAACTAAACCGGAACGAACAAGGTAATTTAATCTTTGTTTTGTAATCTTTGTTTTTATGTTTTACCATTTCGAAACTTCTTTTTTTCAGCCAAACTCGATTTCTGCAGTTCTGAACGAAAAACAACCGATTCCGAGACGGTATCTCAGAATCACATGTTTTTTTTAACTACAAAACATGTGATTCCGAGATGGCCACTCGGAATCAGATGTTTTGCAGTTAAAAAAAATAGAATATAAAAGAACAACTATATGGTCACAAAATCGAACAAAACTCGAAAACAGATCCAACCAAAAGCATAAACCCTAATCGAACCCTAAATCTACCAAATAAGAACCCTAATCGAACCCTAAATCTACCAAATAAGAATCCTAACCTAACAAGAAGAGCCATAGCCAAAAGAAACTGGAAAACAAAAGACAGTAGAAAAATGAAGAGATTATGGGTTTGAAAAAAACTGGGAAACAAAAGAAAGTAAAAAACTGAAGAGAGAGATAAATATGATTTTTCTTCTTTGAATTTGTTAATGGCTAAGATAATAGAATAAATGGGTAGAATAGTGGCTTTCTTGAAAAGGAAAGAGATAGAATAAATTGGTAGAAGGACAAATGTGTAATTTTCTTTATGGAGGAAATAACAAGATGGGGTTATTTTCAAATTATGGAGGAAATAAAAATTATCATGGAGGAAATAGCTTTGCCCAATTGACAAACGATAACCGGGCTATCAAATTATTATTTTTAGACTGTATTAAATTCAAGAGAAATTGTATTTAAAGTACACACTCACTCAAGTATTCAATTGTCATCCACTAGCTAAAGTTGGTTCTATTATTTTTTAATATTCAACTCAACTACCTAATTACCATTTAATACCTAATATTATTTTAATACTCTAACTACCCTCAACGGACTATATAAACAGAATTTTATGTTTTCTTCCTCATTTTCTAGTTTTTAAAGATTTGAATCTAACCTTACAAACCACCGTGAACCACCAAGAAACCATAATTTTCGGGTGATCAGAGCGTTAAAAGGTCTATATATTTCTGTAAGTTCTGTATAAAATCCATATAACTACTGTTTTCTAACGTACATGAGCTGATCACACGTTATTCGACTTTTTTGTAATCTCTTTTGTTCTGATTTTACGCGTTGCTTTTAGGTAATGGTGATTAACTACTGATTTTGAAGTTATTTCTTGAATTTTTAAGTTAGAATAAGTGTTATTCTATTGTTTCTATACTTTGTAAATCTTGTTCGAGTTTTTCAGTGTTATTTTTGTTTTTGTTCCAATGATTTGTGGTAATTTTGTTAACATTTGTCGTTAATCCTTGTTTAACTAGTTATATACTGATTTTTAGTGTATTAGATGTTGATTTTGAACGTGAAACATGTGTAGACTATGAGTTTTAGTTGTCCAGGCATTCCCGACAAAAGATGCGAATTGCTCTATGGTTATTAACGTAGAAGATGCGAATTTTTTTATGTATTTAACGATGAAGATGCGAATTGTGTTACCAATTCTCAGGGTTCCTCAGAGTTACAAGCAACTCTTAAGATATCCTGTGAATTGTAAATATAAGAGCTGCAAACAACTCTCAGGAAATCCAAGAGTTGCAAACAACTCTCGGGAAATCCAAGAGTCGCAAACAAATCTCAGGAAATTTAAGAGTTGAGAACAACTCTCACGTACTATTGCGAATTGTTTACATTTTATCCATGCTTGAATGCAAAAATACTTGATTTGCAAACAACTATCAAGAGAGGATGCGAATTGGGCAACTCCATTGTATTTTACATAAAACTGCGAACAATTCGCATATTATATTTGTACACAACTCTCAGGAGAGGATGCGAGTTGCTCAGTGCAGGAACTAATAACTTGCATTGTATTTTTGGAATTAATAACTAATAGCTTGTTCAGTGCAGGATAAGGTATGTCTAAATCACGAGTTTGTATTTTTAAACATGGTCACCAAACCGCAATTGTGCCTTTCACGGAGTTTAAAGTTTTCTAAGTATCCAAGAGTATATGGAGAGCACATACGAGGAGCTGGTCATAGGTGACTACCTAATTACCTACTCCTGCGGGGATCACAAGAATTGTTTCTTTAATAACCAGATGGATTTTGTTGATTTGGAGCGTTTAAAACGGATTAGTTTTCTCATAGAACAACACGTCTTCGATAAAAGTTCTGGTGATAAGTGTTCTGGTGATAAGAGTTCTGGTGCAAGAGTTTTGGTGATATGGGTTATGGTCTAAAGCGTAAACAGTGTAACATAAGTTTGGGAGAACCATCTCTTAATCAACTAATTAGCGGGGAGAGTAGTAACGTTTAGTTAATTATGATCAGAGAAAAAAACAACTTGTTACTGCTGGTTGGGCTGATGTTGTTACAGGAGTGAGTCAAGCTTTCAAAGAAGATGCTGCAAGTATAAGGTTATCTTTGTGCAAGTTTGATTTAAAGCATGGTTTTACTTTCAAATACTTGCACAACACAGCAAACAAGATCACTGCTTATTGTGAAAATAAATTCACAAGCGGATGAAAATGGAGACTTTATGCATCTATTGATTCTAGCACCGGCTTGATGACGATCAAGAAGTATGTTCCGAACCATACTTGCAGTCCCGTTTTCTCTCAAAAACATAAATGGCATATGCATTTGACATCGGATTTGATTGTGGAGGAAATTCAGGATTCTATCCGGGCGTGCCATTCGTTAACAGCCAAAACTAGACAATCGACTGTCAAACAAAATTACGGTTTTGACATCTCCTACTGTTTGTCATGGAATGCTTTAGAGTAGGCAATGAGGGGAGTTCTCAGAGATAGTTCAAGTTCTTTTAGTTTACTAAGCGGCTACTTTAAACTATTGAAGAGCCGCGATATTACTACAGACTGTTTTTTGCAAACAAATCACATGATATCTTGAGAGTTATTTGGAACTCTATCAGCTTGGAGTTACAAACAACTCTCAGGATACCTTGAGAGTTGTTTCCAACTTTATCATCTAGTGGGTTGCTAACATCTCTCAGGATTTCCTAAGCATTGTTTGCAAATTATAAGTTGCGAATTGTTTAATACTATGATTGAATAAAATATCAAACAAATCTTATGATATCCTGCGATTTGTTAGATACCCCCAATTCAATAGAATATCGAACAAATCTCTGGAATTCCTGAGAGTTGTTTGGTACTCTGATAGAAAAAATTTATCTGCAACTCTAATGTCTGATAGTTGTCTATTGTACTATATGTTTCATACCTCATCATCTTTCAGCAGATGTAGTCTTAAAAGCAGTGTCACAGTCGATGATAAGCACTCCAATCCCCACCATTTGAAAACCTTGGGATCAAGGTTGGCTTTACGACCTCTAACCCGATTGTTGAGTGCTCCATGATGAAGGACTGCATCGGGACAAGTATTATCATCAAGATGCTCCGTATATAACTAATATTTACACTGAATAAATCAATCTTACGATTAGAAGTGCGACGCAACCGATGATTCTATCGGGTTTTTTGATAGTTAAGCAACTCCTGATAGACTGGAGAAGCTTCAATGTTATTGATCCGGACGAGTCGTAAATAATTTGGTCAACAACATGAATATCATCCAAAGAATAAATAATTTGGTCAACAACATGAATATCATCCAAAGTTTCATCGCTTATTGTTTAATTGGTTGAATATGGATAAAACTTGTGAATAATAGTCATAAATAAATTATTGGGATGTTTAAGTTATAATCTCGTTCCTCACTCATTTCAAGTTGTTTGCAACAAGATCAGCCAAGAATAATGTTGAATTGAAACAAATTTTAAAGGTCGCATGCTTAAGTGCAGTTAATAGTATCATGTATGTTATGGTGTGCACATGTCCAGATATTTCATATGTAGTTAGCATGGTCAGCAGGTACATCTGATGTCATGAGAAAAAAAAACAGTAACAGGTGGTGAAATTGATACTTTGGTATTTTAAGACTATTATGAATGTTGGCTTGAGTTTTAATAAGACCAATATGGTTTTGTTAAAACTTATTTAACATGTGATATAGATAAAATGATATCTGATAGGATATGTATTTATTTTAGTTGGGAGTGCAATCAGTTGGAAAGTTATTGTAGTTTTATCTACAACAGAGGCAAAATACATGGTTGTAATGAAAGAAGTTAATGATATGTTTGCAAGTTTTGGTGGCAAATTTGTTCTTAAATATGACTATTACAAAAGTGTTTTGTGGTGATAAAAGTTTCATACACCTTATAGGAAATCAGATGTACCACGAGCATATAAAACACAAAGATGTTAAATATCATTTTATTCGTGATATAATATCAAAGGGAATTATTATTGTGAAGAAATTGTCTACACACGATAATCTAGCAAATATAAAGACCAAAGCAGTATTAGTTAAGAGCTTAGGAAATGCCTAAATTATATTGGTGATAACAGCATCAAGTGAATACCTTTGGGTAAATTGGTGAGTCAGATGATGATAATTTTTTTTGTTAATACTAAAGAGATAATATTCGCCTCAATTGGAAGATTTGTTGAGAACGAATCAAATGGCGCACCTTGGTGTAAGGAGAACAATGCGTACAAAAATATATCAGATTATTATTGAGAATAAGTCAAATAATGTACCTTGTGATTCTTATATTCACAATATACTCTATGTCTACTAGGTGCACTCATGTATCCATACTTATTAATAACTTGGGCTAGGCCCATTAGTTCCATTATCTACAAAGTTTTATTTATCCTTATAAAGAGAATACTAGGGCTATATAAAGATGACATTGAAACCTATAATATGTTCTTATCATAGTAAACAATGTTAAAATCATGTGTTATTTTATTTTATTTTTTGTTTATTTTGTTTTGTGAAACTATTGCACCAGTTTAAAATCATGAGAAATGAGACTTGAGATTTGGGATTGAGATTTGAGATTAAAGGTGATGATGTAAAAGAGTTGTGAAGAAAAAACAACGTGAAGATGATGATATGAATAAGAAGATAGAAGTATGAACAACCCGATCTTAACTTATATTATATACTTTTGGTCCAAAAAGTCCATAAAGAGTTACTTCTGGTCCATTTCCAAAACGCATCATACTAGTTGGGCTATGTTCTTACTTATATACAATTGATCATTCTCATGTTTAATCGATTGAAATATGTTCTTACTTATATACAATTGATCATTCTCATGTTTAATCGATGTGGAAAGTGAGACTTCGATCGCACCCTAAAAAAATATTAAATAGAGACATTTGTAGTTGGTATTTAGGAATTTGGAAATTGAGAATTGGAAATCGGAATCAAGATTTAAGAATTAGGGTTTGGAATTTGAGATTTTGGAATTTAAAATTAAGATTTAAAATTTGGGATTAAGATTTTGAGAATTTGATTGGAATTTGAAATTTAGAATTAAGAACTTGCATTTGAGATGTAAAAATTGAGATTCAACAACTCTTTTTCATTTTTTTATAAATGTTTATTATTATTGCATTGTAATTTTTAAAAATAGTTTGAAAAATATTTAAAAAATATATTAGATGGAGTATATTGTATTATTATTCTATAAATAATTGTTTAATCTTTATACAAATATAAAATTCCAACTAATAAAAAAATCATCCGCTATTTCTATACAACTATCCTTATCTACTGGCCCGCATATGAAAGTGTGCCCGCATATGAAAGTGTGGCAAACGGTCGCGAATTTTGTGGACTTTTAAGCAATTTAGGCTTCTGAGGTTCGTTACCGTATTTCTCAGATCTCAAACTTAAGATCCTGATAAATATTCTAAAAATAAAAACGACAAAATGGAAAATAGAGATGTACAGCTGTTTTCCCCCATGGCCAGCTAATTAATAATGCTCTATGAATAAAATTAAAAATTGTTTTGCACCACATCATGCCAGTTCATAACATATTTCATGTAAATTTAGCATTTTAAAGTAGCAAAGTATCTAAATAAAATAATTATTACTATAACTTTTATTTTGAAAATTATCACTAGAACTTTGTTAGGGATAAAAATTATAAGAGAGTGTAATAGTTTTCGCAAGCTAAAACAGAGGATACAGAGCTAAAGAGAGAAAGGATGCACCTTCACGAGGATCAGTGGTAGCTTGGGTTTGGTTCTGAGCTTCAGAAATCTGAGACAGACCAAACATGGATAAAACAAGAACAGTGACGACGAAGCTCCTGTCTCTATTTTGGTTCTCCATCATCGTTTCTTGTCTGTCTATTTTCTTGAGAGAGAAAGGAACTAGAAACAGAAAGGGAAAGGTATAAGCAAACAAGATAAGGGAGGTTTGGTTTATATAATTGTAGTGCTGTTCGGAGAAAAAATGAATCTGAAATATTTTGAACTGAAAAACTCGTGGTATATAAAAGAAAAATGAGTACCATAATGGTTGACTTTCAAATATATTACAAAAGTTAGAATTAAAACCAATCGTTTATAGGGTAAACCCTCCAGGGTTTTCTCTAACCCTCGGGTCTTCCGAAAATCTTTATATAGCCTACAACTTTTAATAGCTAATCTATTATTATATATATATATAAAAGAGTTTTATACGAAACTTACCAAAAAGACTCATTTACCGCAAGATTTTTAAGAGACTTTATATTTTAAATATCATTCTATATAAAATCTAGTAATTTTTAAAGGTCCATATCTTTTAAATCGTAATTTCGAAAAAAAGTCCGAAAATACTATTGGTTTTGTTTTTTTTAAGACGAACAAAACTAGAACCATTCATGATATGTTTTGAATCTATTTTAAAAATTATAATTTACACACGTTTCTCAGTTATATGGTTTCGGATTCAGTGACTGGTTTCACATCTATCAAAACAAAGAGATTTCTCATCTATCAAAATAAAGAAGGTTTCGCATCTAGCAAAATAAAGAAGGTTTCGCATCTAGCAAAACAAAGAAGGTTTCGCATCTAGCACAACAAAACAGGTTTCACATCTATCATAACGAAGAAGGTTTCGCATCTTCTTCGCGAAACCCTTAAAAATTTTAAAACTTTAAAAGTCTGTATCTTTTAAACCGTAACTTGAAAAAAAAATCTGAAAATACCGTTGGTTTTGTTTTTTTAAGACGAACAAACTAGTACTATTTATGATATGTTATGAATTACAAAAAAAATATTTTTTTGAACAAATAACGTTTCGCATCTATCAAAAACGTGTTTTTCCGTCTACCATTCGAGAAGAATTACACGTTTCGCAACTCTCAGTAAGTACAGATACAAATGTTTCACATCTTCTTCCATGAGCCATTTTACTCCACACCAAAATCTCAGAAACTCAAGACTAAAATCGACGAAAAACTAACTGAAATACAACAAATAAACTACATTAGCAACGCAAAAACCAAATAAATACCAAGAATCAGAAACAAAAACATATCTCGAGTACTTCTAGTATTCCGAAATCAAAATTCGACTTACCACACAGAAATTTACTTATCTAAACATATATCCAAAATTAAATTTCGAAATCAACTAAAAACACAACAAAAACATATGAAAACAAAAGAAAAACAAGAAAATGCAGTAAAAAAAAGAATCGCCTAACATTAGAGGTGTTCTATTCACGTATAAAAAGAGAGATAGAGAAAATTGGGAAGAAAAAGATGAAGTATGGGTATTAAAGTTTTTTATATAAATGAACAAAGGTATTTAATGAATTAGTGGGTCTTCAATGGAAAATATTTAACTAAAACCGGTCTTTCTCGGAGAATAATGAAAATATGAATCTTAAGTGGATAATAGTTTAGGTTTTGGGTCTTAAATGGTACTTTACCCCTTATTTTATTATTATATTTTTTATCTTTATTTTCTATTTTCATAATGTTAAATTTCAATTCTATATTTATAATTCTATTAATAAGTAATTCAATATATAATCATAAAAAATATTTTTATATTTTATCTTTTAGGTCAATGTTTATTTAAAACCGTATTTTAAATTTAGTTGTTAAATTTTTAATTACAAAAAATTAATATCTGTTATTTATTTTAGTGTAATTGGATCGACTAGTCGACCAATTTAATCATGATATATTATCTAACAAGTCGTAGAGTGCGGAGTGCACGCTTGTTAGATTATATCACGATTAGCGGGGTCAAGGGGCGGAGCCCCTGGCTGGGGTCGAGCTGTTTTTGGTTGGTCGAATTTATAAATATGGGTTCTGTTGAAAAGAAGATCATATCATTTTCATCCTCTCTGTTCAAAGTATATATCTCTGATTTTATCCAATTGAAATTTTTGGAGAACCCCAAAAATATTTCAATAAGAATTTGTTTACAAGACTTCAGAGATTATCCGGAAACGAAACACTTTTTTCTACATTTTATTGAAATATTCTGGTCTTGTTGATGAAGATAGAGATGACGAACGGAGGAGAATCTGCGAAGGAGATGACAAGTAAATTCGCTAAGTTGGACAAGTTCGAAGGACATGATTTCAGACGATGGCAGAAAAAGATGCATTTTCTGTTGACTACACTCAAGGTTGTGTATGTCTTGAGTACCCCCTGGCCAGAGATCACTGAGAATGAAACATTGGAACAAACGAGGAGGCGCAACAAGTGGGAGAATGATGACTACATTTGCCGAGGCCATATATTAAACGGTATGTCTGATACTTTGTTTGATGTATACCAAAATGTCGAATCTGCAAAAGAATTATGGGATTCTATAGAATCAAAATACATGGCAGAAGATGCTTCTAGTAGGAAGTTCCTGGTTAGTAATTTTATAAATTACAAAATGGTTGACTCTAGACCTGTAATGGAACAGTATAATGAACTACTAAGAATTCTGGGTCAATTTGTTCAACACAATATGAAAATGGACGAATGTATTTCGGTTTCTTCTGTTATTGACAAATTGCCTCCTTCGTGGAAGGATTTTAAACACACACTGAAACACAACAAGGAAGAAATGACTCTAGTCGAACTTGGTAGTCATTTTAAGATTGAAGAGTCTCTAAGGGCTCAAGATGAATTAAGTAATCCCAAAGGTAAAAACCAAATGGGAAACTCATCTGTAAATATGGCTGAAAGCAGCGGATTCTTTAAGAATGGAAATACAGATAAGGGGAATAAACGAAAGTTTAAAGGAAACAACAAAAACAGTAATTTCAACAGCAAAAAGCCTAAAATAGCATGCTGGAAATGTGGCAAACCTGGTCACTTTAGAAGGGATTGTCGAGTTGGAAAAGGCAAAAATAATGTTGGTCCAAGTGGGAACAATGCTGGTTCAAGTGGACACAATGCTGGTTCAAGTGGATCTAAGGATCCTGAAAAGCAACAAGGTCAGATTTTATTTCAGAATTCTAATTCTGGTCAAAATTATATATCTCTAATATCTGAAGCATTTTATGTGCAGGATGATGATGTTGCTTGGTGGGTTGATTTGGGAGCAACAATTCATGTATGTAAAGATCTTCGATGGTTTAGTAATTTTCAACCGATTGAAGATGGACCTTCACTTAAGATGGGAAATGTTGCTACCGAACCAATCAAAGGACTAGGAAATGTTAAATTACTATTTACTTCTGGAAAGTACATATTATTGAACAATGTATTGTATGTTCCTGGGATTCGAAAGAATCTTTTGTCTGGTGTTGTTTTAAACAATTGTGGTTTCAAACAAGTGTACGAAAGTGGCAAATATGTTTTGTCAAAACATGGTGTATTTATGGGATTCAGATATTTATGTAATGGTATGTTTATGTTAAATATTAATGTTTCGTTTGAAAATGATTCTGTTTGCATGACTTCTACTAGTGTGTGTAGAAATATAAATAAAACAGAATTATGGCATGCTAGATTAGGACATGTTCATTATGAAAGAATAAAAGACATGTCTAAAATGAGCCTTATTCCTCATGTTGATGCAAATAATGAAAATTGTAAAACTTGCATGTTAACTAAGATAACTAGAAAACCTTTCAATAATGTTAACCGAGTTTCCAAAATATTGGAACTAGTACATAGTGATTTATGTGATTTCCATGCTACACCTTCATTAGGAAATAAAAAGTATGTTATTACTTTTATTGATGATGCATCTAGATATTGCTACATTTATTTGTTGCATGCTAAAAATGAAGCTCTTGATAAGTTTAAAATCTATAAGGAAGAAGTTGAGCTACATAAGAATGATTTGATTAAAAATCTACGTACGGATAGAGGAGGTGAATATTATGATCCTATATATTTTCAGTCTACGGGTATAATTCATCAAACCACGGCTCCTTATACACCACAACAAAATGGTATAGCTGAAAGGAAGAATAGGACTTTGAAAGAAATGGTTAATTCCATGTTGTCCTATTCGGGTTTGAGTGAAGGATTCTGGGGTGAGGCTATGTTAACAGCCTGTTATTTATTGAATCGTGTTCCTACTAAAAGGAATAAGATGACCCCGTATGAGCTTTGGTTTAAGAAGCCTCCAACACTAAATTATCTGAGAGTTTGGGGTTGTAGAGCTGTTGTAAGACTCACTGAACCTAAAGGGAAAAATTTGGGTGAAAGAGGTATAGATTGTATCTTCATTGGGTATGCTGAGAATTCCATTGCATATAGGTTCTATGTGTTAGAATCTAATGACTATGTGTCGGTGAACACAGTTATAGAGTCAAGAGATGCAATATTTGATGAAGAGAGATTTACTTCTATACCTAGACCTATAGATTTGATTCAAAAATCTTTGAATAGGAACTCAAGTGAAATTGAAAATATATCAAGTGGTACCAATTGTGTACCTGGACCTTCTGAACCAAGGAGAAGTACTAGAGCCAGAAAAGGTAAGTCGTACGGATCTGATTTTCAACTATATTTAGTTGAAGGGTCAAGAGATAAGATTGACTATCAATATCAATACTGTTTTGTTATTAAAGATGATCCAAGGACTTTTAGTGATGCTATGGCATCAAGGGATGCTGCATTCTGGAAAGAAGCTATCCAGGATGAAATAGAGTCTATCATACACAATAATACATGGGAGTTGGCTGATTTACCTCCTGGGTGCAAATCATTGGGAAATAGATGGATATTTAAACGAAAAATGAAAGTAGATGGTACTATTGAAAGGTATAAAGCTAGATTGGTTATCCAAGGATTTAGACAAAGAGAAGGCATTGACTTCTTTGATACTTATGCTCTGGTTGCTAGGATTTCCACTATTAGATTGTTGATTGCACTTGCATCTGTATACAATCTTGTAGTTCATCAAATGGATGTTAAAACAGCATTCTTGAATGGTGATTTGGATGAGGAGATTTATATGAAACAACCGGAAGGGTTTGTGATGCCTGGTTGTGAAAACAAGGTATGCAAGTTGAAAAAGTCTTTGTATGGTTTGAAACAAGCACCAAAAGATTGGCATCAAAAATTTGATAATGTGATATTGTCTAATGGATTTATTCTTAACCAAGCAGACAAGTGTGTATATAGCAAATTTGATAATTCTGGTAAAGGAGTTATGATTTGTCTATATGTGGATGATATGTTGATTTTTGGTACTGACCAAAATCAGGTTAATGAAACGAAGAATTTTTTATCATCTAACTTTGAGATGAAGGATTTGGGGGAAGCTGAAATGATTCTTGGTATAAGAATCAAGCGAAAGAACAATAGTATATCGATTTCTCAATCTCACTATATTGAGAAGATATTAAATAAATTTAATTTTAAAGATTGTTCTCCGGTAAGCACACCTATAGATCCTACTCTTAAGCTTCTACCTAATAAAGGTATTGTTGTATCTCAACTTGAATACTCGAGAGCCATCGGGTGTCTTATGTATGCCATGACTAGCACTAGGCCGGATATTGCCTTTGCTGTTGGAAAACTTAGTAGGTATACTAGCAATCCTAGTTCGCATCATTGGCAAGCTTTAAATCGAGTATTCAAGTATTTGAAAGGAACCATGAATTATGGTTTAACTTATACCGGATTTCCTTCTGTACTTGAAGGATATTCGGACACGAGTTATATTTCCAATATGGAAGATCATTCTTCCACAAGTGGATGGGTATTTCTACTTGGGGGAGGTGCTATCTCTTGGGCGTCTAAGAAACAAACTTGTATTACTGATTCAATAATGGAATCAGAGTTTGTGGCATTAGCAGCAGCGAGTAAAGAAGCTGAGTGGCTAAGAAATTTAATGTATGAAATTCCGTTGTGGCCCAAACCGATATCACCTATATCTATCAGATGTGATAGTGAGGCTGCCTTGGCCAATGTTTATAGACAAGTTTACAAAGGCAGGTCTAGACACTTAGGTGTTAGACACAGTATGATTCGTGAGCGTATCACGCATGATGTTATTTCAGTAGAGTTTGTGAGAACTCAATATAACTTAGCCGATCATTTAACCAAGGGGTTAAATAGAGATCTTGTGCACAAATCGGCTATTGGGATGGGATTAAAGTCCATTTAAAATCTCTCATGTTGAGATACCCAATTCCCATCTAATATGACATTAGGTGTTGAATTCAATGTGGAAAGCTTAACATCAAGATATTGGAACACATTTGTATATCATCCCAAGGTATGTGTTCAGAACTGCAAGTTGTGAAGGTTGAAGATTATCTTCTTAATAGCTCTTTTGAAAAATTGCATATGCAGGTGCAAGATGAAAAGAACTACCTATTTGAGCATGAAGTTTAGCCGCTTCAAGAAGCTAGGACTTGGCTTTGATATGCTTAAGAAGGATAAGGACACAAGGCTAGTAAAATATAGTGTCAAGTAAGAACAAGTGAGAATGTAAATTTATGTGTATATTATCTTCATGTATTCATTGTGAATAGTAAAGGTTCAATCCTTAGTGATACCTTGATATTCGAATATTTGGAATGTGTAATATACTAATGTGAAATTCAATCGTTACGATATTTCATTTATGCATAAATTTGATATTTGATATGATTGTGTTTAGTAGATCATGAATTACACTAAAATGGGGGAAGATTGTTATTTATTTTTGTGTAATTGGATCGACTAGTCGACCAATTTAATCATGATATATTATCTAACAAGTCGTAGAGTGCGGAGTGCACGCTTGTTAGATTATATCACGATTAGCGGGGTCAAGGGGCGGAGCCCCTTGCGGGGTCCAAGGGGCGGAGCCCCTGGCTGGGGTCGAGCTGTTTTTGGTTGGTCGAATTTATAAATATGGGTTCTGTTGAAAAGAAGATCATATCATTTTCATCCTCTCTGTTCAAAGTATATATCTCTGATTTTATCCAATTGAAATTTTTGGAGAACCCCAAAAATATTTCAATAAGAAATTGTTTACAAGACTTCAGAGATTATCCGGAAACGAAACACTTTTTTCTACAATATCTATGTTTTAGATGAAATTGTTTTTGTACATTATGTTCATTTTGTACAATTAACTATAACTATATTAAAAATATTATTTAAAAAGAATAAGTTTTTAATGTTTTTATAATTTTAACATTGATTTGATAAGTTTATATATTTCTGGATACATCGTGTTCAAAAATGTATTTTTTTTTATTTTTTTTAGCAGAATAATCTTGTATTATTAATAAAAAGAAGTTTACAACTTTATGACCCAAAACAAACTAGGCTGAAATTCTAAGTAAGTTTGGGCTTAGTAATATCAAAATCAGGCCCGACCCAAGGCTAAGCAAAACAAACAAGGGACAGAAATCCCTAATCAAGTCGATCCCCATAGGAACCCTAATTTCTACTTTCCCCTTCCTTCTCTCTTTCAAAATCTCAGCCACCAAAGACACAAACCCTAACCCGGGTCAATGTATCCAACCCCAATACTGTCGAGTACCATGATAGCTAATAGAGGATTAGGCATTTCACTACAGTCTAACACCCGATTCCTTTTCTCCACCAAAGACCACCTCGAAACCCAGTCAGCCGCCACATTTTCCGATCTGGAAATGTGGCTGATCCTCATTGAAGGGAGGATCAAGGCTTTACAAATGTCGATTCCAGCAATGTGAGAGCCACCAGTGCAAATGCTGCGAATCAGGGCCATACAGTCTGATTCCAGGTTAATGTTTTGCCAACCTCTCCTTTTACATAGCAACAGAGCCTCAACGAGTGCTCTTCTTTCTGCTTGCAGCGGGCTCAGTTTACCAAACAAGAGGCTGGCCCCTTCAACGCAGTTACCCAAGTGATCTCGAACAATGTATCCACCTGAAGCCTCACCGGTGAAGCTACACGCTCCATCTGTGTTGATTTTGAGTCTTCCCAGTGCTGGAGCCTTCCATGACCGGTAAGTCGCCTTTCTTTTGGTTATAGATAATACTCCTATCTGAGCACCTGCATCATCAGCATTAGCCCAGTGTTTAGACTTAAGTTTAGAATCTATACCCATTATTATTCTATTGACTCTGTTCACAGCATTGTTGAAATTGTCAAAAGGCTTGTCAAATTTGCAATGATTCCTGTTATACCAAATTGTCTAAACAATCAGCTGTGGGACAATTTGGGTAACATGAAATTTATTGCAAGACGATTTAAACCAGACTAATAGCATATGTCTTAGAGTCATGAATCTCCTAACTGGGATCCTAAACATAATCCCATAATAATTCCATAATTGCCAAGCGTAGTTACAGTTTATGAATAGGTGAGTTAGGTCCTCACAGCTACTATAAAATTGGCACTTAGAGACTATAGCAAAGTGCCTCTTGGTTGAGATGTCATCAGTAGGCACAAAATTCTTCAGTAATCTCCAGCAAAGAAAAGAAATTTTTGTTGGTATAAAACTATGCCATATTTTTTTATAAAAGAAAGAAGTGTTATTTTTAATTCTAATATTTTCCCATGTTTTTTTTGTGTAAAACTTTTTATCACTGGAAAGGCTCCAGTCAATAATATCTTCCTTATCATGACAGACTTTGACACAGTTAATGTGTTGCTGTCTCTCATGAGAAAGGAAAGATATAGCACTGGAGTCCCATAATCCATTTTTCCAAAATGTGTTTATCTTTGCTGGTAAATACCAAGAGTTTTGATCAGTAACTATAGGTGGCATCTTGTGCCAAGAATCTCTCCAAAAGTCTATGTTGCCACTGCCCACACTCCAGTGAATGAATAGGTCTGCCCTTTTCCTTATTGAACAGAGCCCCTTCCACACAATTGAGTCACCAATTCCACATTTGGCACTGAGAGGGTGCCTGTCCTTACAGTAAGACTTAGATATTAGATTAGTCCACAGAGACTTCCCTCTTCTAAAATAGTACCATAGTTTATAGGAAAAAGATAGCTGAATGTCTGATAGGAGTTTGATGTTCAATCCACCCTCCTCGAAGGGCTTACAAAGCCCACTCCATCCAGACCAGTGAATAGCACACTCATTCACTTTTGACCTCCATAAGAACTTATTAAAACAGAGGTCAATTTTGTGTAGTATATTTTTAGGAATTATACTGTTTTGCATTCTGAAATAAATAATGGGGTGAAGAGCATTTCTTATAAGTGACAATCTGCCACTATAAGACAAATTCTTCAAGTCCCATTCATTGATTTTATTATAAATTTTAGCTAAAAGAGAAGAGAAATTCATTCCTTTGTTGTTTGCAGCAATGGTAGTGCCTAAATAAGTGAATGGAGCACTATCAGTTTTGAATCCCATAGTAGTATTTATCCTAGCAGCATTTGCTCTAGAACACCTAGATGAGGTAATCACTTTAGTCTTCTCAACATTAATCATCTGACCAGACTCCTGTTGGTATTTGTTGAGCAGGTTACTCAGTTCTTTTATTGCTGTAGGAGAGCTATTAGTGAAAACCACAATATCGTCTGCAAAAGCAATACAAGGTAAGATGTAGCCTGACTTAATGTAAAATTGCATATTAGTATTAGAAACATATAGATTCTCCAAGCCCCTCAACAATGCTTCTTCAACAAGGATAAAAAGACAAGGAGATATAGGATCTCCTTGTCTTAATCCAGTTTTCTGAGGGAAATACCCTGTACAAGACCCATTGATAAGCACTGATATCATAACATTTGAAATCAATCTGTAAATTATTGAAATAATATCTTCAGAAAAGCCAAAACACTTTAAAGCTTTAATGATAAAGGTGTGTGACATCCTGTCAAACGCCTTTGTCATGTCAAATTGAATAATTATATTGCCTTTAGAAGGCTTTCTCCTTATATGATGAAGCATTTCCTTTATGATTAGTATGTTATCATGAATTAACCTTTCTTTTACAAATGCACCATGTCCTCTAGAAATGATTCTAGGAAGTATGCAAGATATTCTTCTGTTAATAAGAGCAGATATCAGTCTGTTTAAGATAGTGCACATGCTTAACGGTCTATAGTTGTTCCATGTAGTAGGATTAACCATTTTGGGAACGAGCACAATTCCAGTAGAAAACACTCCTTTGGGAATAGCTCTACCATCCAGATAAGCATTCAGAGCTTTGCATAGGTCATAGTTAATAATATTCCAACAATGCTTTAGAAAGAACATGTTAAACCCATCAGTGCCTGGTGCACTATCTTGCTTCATACAACTTATAGTAGCTCTGACTTCCTCACTATTTGTAGGCTTAGATATCTCAGCATTTCCCCTGTCCAACACAAGCTTAGGTATATTGTTTAAAATAGAGTCTTGCTCACTAATAACAGTATCTATGTCAGGTTCATGAGAAAGGATCTTTTTGAAATGATTGACTGCAGAGGATGCAATCTCACATTGATCAGTAAGCCAGTTTTCATTTTCTTTTATACCAACAATAAAAAATTTCTTTCTTTTCTTTGATACATAACTATGATATAATTTCGTGTTTCCATCACAATCATTTAACCAAGAATTGAAGCATTTTTGCTTCCAGTAACTTTCCTCATCCTTTAATGCAAGAATAAGTACACTATTAGCCTTAGAAAGCTTAGCTTTAGAGACATTATCTTTAAGAGACTGATGAAGCAATTCACAGTTCTCTACCTCAATAGATGCCTCCTTAACCTTATTAAAAATGTTTCCAAATGTTGTAAAATTCCAATTTTTCAAATGCTTTTTCAATCTTTTAAGCTTAAACCAAAAGATGTTGCTATCCTCTCCATTACAATGCTTGGACCAGTTCTGGTTCACAGTAGTCATGAAATCAGAATGATTAGTCCAAGCATTGATAAACTTAAAAGATCCTTTTTTACTAATAGAATTAGTGTTATTGACATTACATAAAGAGATTAACAAAGGAGCATGGTCAGAGCAGGTTCTGACCATGTGACAAACCTGAATGCTTAGTTCATTAAGCATATTCTGGTTAATCAAAACCCAATCTAACCTCTTCCAATTGTTGTTATTGCTCCAGGTGTAGCGAGATCCAGTATAGCCAGGAACATCTAGATTGCAGTCTCTTATGAACTGATTGAAGTCCTCAGCACTGGCCCCATCATAATTCACACAATGAAGCTGGTCATCAGGGCATCTGGTGGTGTTAAAATCCCCTGCCAAAATCCAAGGTCTATCACAGGTAATGGAACTAAGCTGGTTCCAAAGTAATTTCCTCTGTAGCCTCTGATTATTAGCATAGACTGATGTGAAAAAACAAGTAAAATTAACATAGCTTATATGAACATGCAAGAACAGGTCATGATTAGTAACCACCACAATACTAATGTCTTTAGGCCAGAACAACCAAACTTTGTTTGAGGAGTTAACCAAATAGTTCTCAAACCCAAGTCTCCTAGCAACCCTTTCCACCTTATCAGCCCTAGCCATTGGTTCTTGTATCGCAATCAATTTAATATTCTCACTATTAATGATAAACTTAAGTCTAGCAATCGTTGGATTGTTATGAATTCCTCTTGCATTCCAGCTTATGACCTTAATCATTATCTGATGATGAGTGTTTTTGAACTATTTCTCTCTTGTTAAGAGAGTTTATTGACAATCTGTTAGAGTTGCTAATCCTATTAGCAGATTTTACTCTTCTTGAAATAACTGTCTCGAAATCTTGAACAGGGTCATTAGTGCTCATTCTTGGAGAAGTGTTGTAGCTGCCAGCCTTTCCACCTCGAGGAGAAGTCTGCATATTGTTCAAGCCATTCTCTTCTTCCTCCAGATTTTGAAGGGCGCTGATAATATCAGGGTCATTTTTAGAAGTAGTACTCTCCTTTACAGGACTCCCCACACTTGTAGAGGGGCAGGACACACTTGTAATAGGCTTGTCCTTCTTTGTTATTATAGATTTTAACTTCCTCCTGTACACCTGAGTAAATGATTGGACCTTTGTAGGCTTAGTTACATTAACACAATTGTCAGATTCTTGTAAAGTTTCTTGTAGAGTATCCTTTCTTTCAGTAATAACAATGGCTTTTTTTCCTTTCTTTGAATCCACAAGTGAATTCTTTTTGCATTTATCAGACTCGTGACCCATGTGATTGCAAGTCTTACAGTAGCCAGGAGCATTTTTGTAACTAACAGCAATGTAAACCATATCATCACCAAACTCAACTTTTATCTTCCTTTTAAGAAAACTTGAGACATCAATCTCGATTAAAGCAAAACAAGCATTCCAGTTCGCTCTATTGACCTCAGGGATAACAACATGATGTACTAGACCCAAAGATGAAGCCAGAGCATGTATAACAGAGCTGTTATACATGAATTCTGGCACTTTTTCAAACCGTACCCACAACAGAGCTACCGGGCATTCATAGTTTCTTGAACTTAGAGGGCACCACTTGACTACTCTCATCATCTTGCCTTCAACCTTCCAAAAACTTCTAACCCATAACCTACCTGCATCTGCTAACACAGAAAATTCAACTAGAATCTGTCTAGAATCTAAGTGAATGCACCCTTAAACTTGAATGAGTCAAGAAAGTCTTGAAACGCCTGCCTTTTAGGAATCCCATCGTTGAACTTGACTACAAGCGTAGTCCTTGAATGTGCACAAAGATCAGACTTCACCTTACCTGCAAACTTGATGACATTGAGATCATGAAGCTTTGAAACACTTTCTGGCTTGTATTCTGCAAACTCGTCTTTCTTTATTACTACATCAGAATACAATCTTTTCGAAGAGCCACCCTTATCGATTGTAGATACACCAGCCGTACCCTTCAGAGGTGGAAACTCTGTATCAACCATCATGTTCATCACACCCTTCAGCAGGCAGTGTCTGCGAAGGCAGCTCTACCCTTTTCAATGAAGCACTCTTACGCCCCTTTTCACTTAGAACAAATACGGAGCTAGTTTCTTAGATGGCAAGAAACTGAAAACCCTTCTTAGAGCTTTCTTGAGAGAGAAGGAAGTTTTTAGTTTTTCCAAAATAAAGATAAGTGTGGCTGCTGAAAATTTATTTGCTCTCATTGAGAGTTGAACTCAAGACCTCCCGAAAAATAATAATAGTTATAATATATAAAGTTTGTTCAAAAATGTATTTCATTTTCATATTTTTTATCTAAAAATGTATTTCGTTTTCATATTTTTTTATCTTGTATTACGTTAGCCCACTTTCTAACATTAATTATATAATATTTGATTTCACGTGTCACGTTAAAAACTAATAAGTATCAATTTAACCTCTATTTTTCAAATGTCAAAAAATAAAAATAAAATGTTTGAATTCTTTGATGAAATACAACTCTTACAAAACAAAATGAGGTTACATTATTATTTATGTATATTTTGTGGTCTAAAAATGAGGTTTTTATTAATTAAATGATGTATGAAAGAATATTTAGATATTTAGTGATAACTAATCTTTATTTGTATAATATATTTATGAGTAATATAATTTTAAGGTTTTGATTTGAGAGTAATAACACTTTATGCCAATGTAGTTATTTATGATTTTTTAAATTAAATTGACATGATGGTTTTTCAGGTGAGTTATATATTAAAATTTATCTTATCTTTTATGTTAAAATTAATATTATAATTTTGCTTTTTAAATATTATTAATAGATTTTCCATATTAAATGGAAATTGTTTATTTTTGACGAATTAACTAGAAAGATTTACCATTTAAAACACATCAAACAAACCTATTACGGATAAAAGACAAAAAAAAAGAAAAAAGAATTTATCTTTAAAATACTCTCTATATACTATCCCCAAAGAACTGGGTCCATTCTTTTTCTTTTATTTTTTTAATTTAAAATTTTAAAAGGTTCATATCTTTTAAACCATAATTCGAAAAAAACACTGAAAATATCATTGGTTTTGTTTTTTTAAAACTAACAAAACTAGTACCACTAGGTTTTGATTCTTTTTTTAAAATGTATTTTACACATGTTTATTATCTAGCAAAACAAATAAGGTTTCTCATCTAGCAAAACAAATAAGGTTTTGCATCTAGCAAACAAAGAAGGTTTCGCATCTACCAAACAAAGAAGGTTTCGCATCTTCTTTGTTTATACTATAAATTTTAAAAAATTAAAAGTTTGTATCTTTTAAACCGTAACGCGGAAGAAAAAAAAATCGAAAATACCATTGGTTTTGTTTTTTAAGACGAACAAAATTAGTATCGCTCATGATATGTTTTGGTTTGTTTTTTAAAAATTCAGTTTATAGGCATTGAACTAGTACAACTGAGTTATATAAGCTTTGTTTGCCATCGTATGCTTATAGGCAACATAAGTTTATATTTGACATAATTGTACGTATATAGTATGTTCCCTAAAAATGGAATACTCAATGGTTTTAGATAACAATAAAACACCAAATCAAAACTAAAACTTATATAAACTAGAATTAAAATGATAGTAAATTTTATCCAGATGGAATTCAACTATATCATACAAAATCACAAATCAAATCACTGAAGATACTATATGAAGTTGGTTTAAAGTAAAATGCCGAACATCCTCCTCTACTTGCACCAAAAAAGCATATTATAGCCCCCAAGGGGGTAGCCGAGTTGGTTGAGTATGGCATTCTTATGACCAAAAGGTCATGAGTTTGAGTCCCTCTACATACGCTTTCTCGGCTGAGCCTGTCACCTTGTGTGGTTTACCTTCTGGCGTTGGTTTGTAGGCTATCGCGTCAGATTGAGGGTTTACCCTGTGCGCACTCATTGCACTCTGAGTAGCGGCTGCGGGTTCCCTCCGAAAAAAAAGCATATTATCATACTCAACAATTCCAAAAGATAGTTGGACTGAATTATATAACTAACTATGTCTTCTACGGACTCCATACTTCTCATAAACTTATGTACCGAACTAATCTTGCGTCGATATACCATACTTCTCATGCCTCTTAGGAATCTTGTCTTGTTTATTTTTTTGATCAAACTTCTTGCTCATCTTCGCCTCGTGTGTCTTTGTCAATAGAGATGAAATCGATAGAATAGGGAGAGAAAAGAATTGGGGGAAATGGTCAAGTAAAAACTTAAAGGGTTAAGTAAGGATATTTAAAGATTTTTTAGGTGTTAGATGGTAAATATTTGAGTGTAATACATGAAAATATGAGTCTTAAGTGGATAATATTATTGTTTTGGGGTTTTAAATGGTATTTAACACAATTAACTATTGTTATTATTAAAATTAAAACCTATTTTTTAATAATAGGTTTTTATAAAAAAAATGATTTAATAAGTATGATGTAATTTTTTATTTGATAAATATACTTTATTTATTTATTTTTAATTATAATATATATATATATATATATATATATATATATATATATATGATAATGTTAAATTGAACTACCAAAATATACAAGTTAGAATAATAAATTTAAAAACCACTAGAATTATTTTGAAAGTGAAAAAATACAAAAAAAATATAATAATTATTCAAAAATAATAAAAATGTCACGATGTTATTATAGAGTTTGATTATATGAAATTTTTATAATTCACTTGGAACATTTTATTCGTATATAAAAGTTCATAAGTATTATATATTTGACATATCATTTTATTGATATGTGGATGAAATATAGTTCATAATTCAATTTTATATTTAATTGATAATTTACATATTTGGTCTTTATGAGTGTTTTTCATATTATTTGCAAACTAGAGTCTATTTTATCTCCAAAACTTCAAGACTCTTAAAAACGTTATGATCTTAGTAAAAGTGTTACATCTAACGATGGTTCCTATGATCTTTCAATATGGATCGAGATCTAACTTCTCATTGCAAGGTTCATAGATTTTTAAGGTTTCTTCCACTTGAGGTGTTGTAACTTGGGTTCTTATTTAGCATGTTCAACTCAGGTTGCTAGTGGTTGAGTTTCAATGTTATTTTCTACAAGTAGAATGGGTTTAAAAATTTATAAATTCAATAATCTTACTATCATCGACGATGATCTAGATTTCGTCTTTCAAGGTATTTTAGTATTTTATGTTATGAACATTATCATTATAATACTTGTAGAAAATATTTAAATTGATTTGCTCTTTGGGATTGCATATTTGTTTTGGTTTAAAAATTGGATAATGTCTTTGGTTTGGTTGGAAATGGTTATTATACTTTGAGTTAAGTATACTGGGTATCTGAGTCCCTATTGGTTTGAAAATATGAACCTTGTGTGGTTTCTTGTTTTTCGTATTTCTGTTATCCTAGAAGTATCATCGGTGCAACGATTCAGAAACATGCATACTTGCTTGGATTGAATGAACTAAGAGGGGTTCAACTAACATATAAGCTGGGCGGTACGATGATAATGATTCAGATTTCCTAGTATCCTCACATGTATATTTTTTCAACTTTGATTTGTTGCTCGACATGGACTAAAACCTGGCTAAATGTTATAGTCTTACACTTCATATTTTTTTGCCAAGAGGTCAGTGAGGATATTTCGCAATTAGGAAACATACCACGAGATCATGTAAGTTCTCCATTTTTTTTGTTTTAACGAACCTTTTGGTGTAATCTTAGAAAGTCATCGAAAATGCTCGAGATAAGAGACTATCATCGTTAATGAACCCAAATATTTTGTTTTCAAAATTGTTTGATATGGTCCTAGGAGTCGCATATTTCGCCTTACTTATCAATATTGAATTTGTTAAATTTATGATGCAGGTCTCCTAAAACATCTATGGTGATCATGTGTACATAACAAGGTTGTACCTTTTGTTATGCTCCCCCCCATCTAGGGTAGTCATAGTTCCACATACCTAGGATCTTTGGGTTGACCGAGGGGATCTATTGATGGTAGTTCCCTGACCAGTTTGAGCTTGTACCTGTCTTCTATAGTTTGACTGGCGGTTATGCTGAACTCTTCATAGCTTGGAAGGCCTTTTACTGTTTTGTTATTGGGCTTTGCTACGATTGATGCTTTATCTTGTTGATGGTTAGTAGGAGTTCGACTATTTTAAAAAGAATGACCATACCTATACTGATGTTGTTCGTATGTACTTTTAAACATAATTATATATTATTTCTCATTCTCAACGAGATAGTATATACTTTTCAAAAAGTAAGTATTGTCTCTCCTTCTCAACAAATTATTAGATATATTTTTTAAACATATACTTGTTCTCTTTTCATTTATAAAAATTAAACGTATACTAGTGAGAAGTATATATTTCTTCTAAAATAAAATTGCATACTTTTTCTCATGAAGACAATATTTTTTTTCATAAAGAATAAATTTAACACATTTCATCGATAAACGTAAAATTTATATATTATCTTTCCAAATGAAGAAGAGAATACATATTTTTCTATAAAAAACAGTATATACTTTTTAATTTGTTTTTATCTCAAAACCAAATATATGTATTATATTTCTTAACTAAATGTATAATTGCATTATTTTACTATTCTTGAACATGATAGTTGGACAAATGTTATAATAGAGAATGAGTGGCTTGTCAATTCTTTCGATTTTATGTAGTCCTGTAAAAACATTCATTAACCATGATGCACAATTTTTCGCTTTTAAATATACCACATATCATACCGCCTTGAAAGAGGATATGAAAAGAGTGAGTTTCACATTTCTCTATAAAATCACATCTTCAGCTAAAGTAAATATGTATCCGGTTATGGACCTTCATGTGTCTGAATAAATGATAGAAACAATATCGATATAGCACACGATCTTTATATTATCAAATATTTTGTATATGAATGTGTATTGTTAAATTTTCTTCAAATACGAGAGGACCTTATTCATTGCTTTCTAATAGTCAACATTCAGATAGCTTAAGTACCTATCAAATATAATTATTCTGAATGATATTTCTTGTCTAGTATATAGTTAAGAACCCATTGTATTTTCTACCACTGAAGCATGAGTGTGTACTTGAGTTAAATATCTGATTATGCAACACGCCACTAATTTAGTTGGAGCTTATCACATTTACCTATATGGTTATTCAAAAGTTTGTTTTTTATGTTATCTTCTTTAATATATTCGCAATGTATGTCTTTTGTGATAAATCCACAATCCCACGAGGTTGATGCCTTATAATCTGGGTCTTCATAACAAAATATGATTTTTTGATCTTTTATATCAAAATTCTCCAACAAGAAAGTGTAGCAAAGAGTATGTCATCAACATACAACACCAAATACATTATTTTACGATCAATGAAATTATGTTAAAAAATAATCTCTTACCAAATTAATCTCAAATCCAAATCACATTATTATTTCTAAGATTTTTTTATACCATTAACGAGATCCCGGTTTATCCCATATATGGGTTTATTTAACTTACACACCACTAACTTTGAATCACCGGAAACAAAGTTTTTTAGGGTTCTTCATGTAAATTGTTTGCTCAACGTCATCATTAAGAAAAACTGAATTAGTATTTCTCTGATGAAATTCTAAATTAACATACACAACGAAAGTAATGAATGTCATAAATTAGTAGTTTGATGAAACTAGAAAAAATATTTCAGAAAAGTATAATATTTAGCTACAGGACGAGTTTTATATCTTTCCATATTTCTTGAAGCATAATGCTTGGTTTTTCATATACATTTGAAATCAATCACTTTATTCACTCAGTGTAACGAGACAAGATCATATACTAAATTGTTTTGCATCAATTTGTACTCAACATTCATTATTTTGATTTATATTGTAGATTGAACAAACCCTCACCCCTGGAAGTATATTAGATTTTCTTCCAAGATTGTTGAATATTATTCATGTTCATTGATGATGAGTCCGAAAATATTCACCACTCACTGTAGAAACCAGACAAGGGCAATTCGGACAATAACCACCCACTGAACCATCCGAAGAGGACAAAAGTATTAAAATACTAAACATTTTTTGACTAAGCTAGTTACTAATCTGCTTAACAAACTAATGGGTTTTTGAACTCGACCCGATTTCATAAGATTGAACCGAAAGCCCATATGGCCCATAATTAAGGGTATAAATACCCAACCACTTTCATTAATGAGGGTAATGAATATTTAATACAACCAGACAACTTAAATCTCTCACTACAAAACACTCAAGCATTTAATACTTTTGAAACACATTTAATACCTTTGAAACACCACAAAACATCTGACCAAATTACCCTCCATCGAAAATAATCCACACCAAAATGGCGACCACAGTGGGAGAAGAAGGTGCCTGAATCTAGCATTCAAAACCAGCAAGAAAAACCAGTTCGGATGAATCCAGACGAGCAGGCAGTGCCACCAACTTTAGCAGAAGTGGTGGGAGAAAACGATGAATATACGATCGAAGAGCGAGACAGGTTGAAAGCCGAGGTGGAAGTCTTGAAGGCTGCTAAAAGGGTAGAGATGGGCTTGAAAGAAAAATCAAAAGTGTCAACCGTTCACCATACTAACAATCCAAGGGAGCATGACCCATCAGCAAAGACCCATGTGAGCACTAAAAAGACTCATGTTAGCTCAAAGAAGTCTCACTGGTCTAAACCGGTAGAGTGCTAAGATTCAGATTCATAATCTTCTAGTAGCTCTTCGAACGAAGATGGAGTTGAGGAGTCCTTATCATCCAGCAGTGATGAAGAGAAGTCTAAAAATAAGCAAAAGTTGGTAAAAAAGTATTCAAAAAAAAGGGACAGGCATGGAAGATTGAAAAGACATCTAGGTAAAGGGTCATCTCATAGCCACAACCATGGTCGGAGACATATAGACCAGCTGGTGATGGATCCTTTCGTTTTTTATGATGAACCAGGTATCTTTGCAACTCCCAATGAAGATACTGTGTTTAGTCGTGGCCGAATTGGAGACAATCTCCATTGTCTTCCAAGATACTGTCCAGAAACCTTCCTAAGAGGTTTGACAATACAAAGATGGAAAAATACGATGGGAGCAAAGATCCAGATAATCATCTGGAATAGTTTAAAAACTTTATGATAAACTTTGACGATGATGATAAGTTTCTTTGTAGGGCATTCTCTCAATCTTTTACGGGGAGTTCTTTGAAATAGTATAATAGCCTGCCTCAAGGCTGCATTCGGATTTTTGATACCTTTTGGGTGGCCTTCCGAAGGCAGTTTGTTGGAAGTAAGGAGGTTAAGGGAAATTGAGACATTATTATCCATTGTGCCCAAGAACCATATGAATCATTAAAAGAATATATAAGTCGCTTTGTGAACACCAAGAATGGATTAGTTGATTGCTTTGAACAAGTAGCAATAGCTTCTCTGAGACAGGGTTTGAACCCTGGCAATTTGGCCGATTCGGTAACCAGGAAGAAAGCCATGACGTGAGGCGGTTTACTGAATCAAGTGGGAAAGCAAATCAATGTGGATGAAACGAAGAAAACTATGGTGCATAGGCAAGTGAGATCGGCCTCAGCTGCACCAAACCAGAACCAGAATCAGTCCGGGTACAAGGCTAAGGAAGCCGAACAGGGTCCCAGCAGAGCCAAGGCTCAATCTCACCCAGCACCAGCTCAGAGCCAGCAGTCCAGAAATAAGCGAGGGCCTTGGGTTCAACCGGAGTGGTTTGCTAAATTGAAAGAAAATGTGGCAACCATTTATGACAAAACAAAAGACGAAGTACATTTTAAGAAGCCATGTGCGCTTCAATCTCCCAGGGAAAGTCGTAATAATTGTTTATGTCAATATCATCATGATATTGGTCATAACACAGAATATTGTATCGCTTTGAAACAGGAGGTTCAAAATTTGATTGAAAGATGAAAATTGGGTGCTTACGTTAAAAGAAGAAGTGGGAATAAGCCTGATAATACTCATCGAACCAGCCCAACAAACAATGCAGGGACATCGGCTCCGGATGGGGCCATGCTGATCATTGAAATATTTGATGTGGAGTCAGAATATTTGGATCCTGATCCAACCAGGAATAAGGTGGGGGTTATCACAGAACACACCAAGTCGGTGTCTGGGCTCATAAACGTTTTTGAGTCACTTACCATATTTTGGGGGGGAGGACACCATGACTCCACCAACTACTTCTTCAAGGAAAAGGCATGTTCATACCCTGGCTACTCAATTGGAATGAGGCATGACTTCCTATCAATTGCAAATTCCTTTTCCCTTCATTGTTTATTATGAAGATGATTTGAGGGACATAGCTGGTCCCCATAAAGATGTTGTGGTGATAAGAGCATCTATTGGGGGTGGTATGGATAATAATCACCTGAGGGTAGGCTAGTAATTTCAAATGGAGTTTTTAAGGTGGTGTATGGGTGGTTGACAGTGGTGTTTGGGTGTTTAACGGTTTGAAGTAGAGAGTATAAGGTGGATAGATAATTAAGCAGCTTGGCAGCAGTTAATTCTCATTACCCATAGTTAATGCTGGTGGTTGGGTATTTATAGTATAATGTTTGGGCCCTTATGGGCTTACGGGTCATGTTTAATGGACCCGGGTCATGTTCAAAGACCCATGAGCTCTTAAGTAGGAGAGCAAGTAGCTTAGTCAAGAAGTGTTTAGGTTTTTTAGTACTTTTGTCATAGTTCGGACTGCTTTATGTTCATAGTGTTCACAGAAATCTGTCCGGTCCAAGTGACCTGTTCGATCCCTATCCCTGTAACCTGTCCGGTATTCGGAGAGACTTGACCTCTCTGCCCTTGTTCGGGGAGCATGCTAAATTCGGACTCATCAAGAGCCCCTTTTTTAGGTGTTTGAGCAAGTATTCTTGTCAAAGAACTGAAAAACAGTCCGATGCATGAAGTGGTTCTCAATTCGGACAGAACTGTGGGTATACCCGGACAGGTTAAGCTTTATGAATTCAAAATGGTTTTTGCCAGAGTTAGTGGGACACGTGTCGCTCTCTGATTGGCCACTTCAGCCGTTTTTTCACCTTGAATTTCGCACCACCTTCTCCAACAAGTAACCTCTTTAATTAAAAATAGTGACATCAGCGCCGTCTTTTAATCATTGCCCAACTTTTCGAATTCTCCTAGGAATCAACTCCTCTTTTCAGATCTACTATAAATTCACATTCATTTTCCACTGTTTTACCATCTCTTTCACTTTTACTCTGCAAATTTACTCAGAGCTTTCTCTCTCTAAAGTAAAAAATTTCCTTGGCAGTTTATGTTTACAGCAAGAACAACACTGATCAAAGGTGGTTGGCTCAACCTTTCGGAGTTGGAGAAAGCGCAAAAGGTCGAGAAAGAAAGGCGAATAGCAGCGGGGCTACCATCATCACCTGTTGAGAGACCAGTTGATTCTGTTACAGAGTCGGATCGAGGCTCATCCTCCTCCAAAGGTACCAAGCCCAAAAAACTCTTTCAATCCACCCTCTCACCCATAGTCTCTGGTTCCTCAGTCCAGGAGTCAATACCTGCTGTTGAGCTAGGAGTCACAGCTACAAGCGTTAGGAAACCCTCCCCTTTTTTAGCTATGGGATCTGATTCTGACCACTCTCCGGAGAAGCTAGTTATTAAGAGGCCAAGCCGGTTAGTTAAGGGACTAACCTCCAAGAATACTCCCTCAAAATCAGGGGAAAAAACAGTGATTTTGGGTCTGGAGTGCCCATTAGAGCTCCCCGGGAGAGGCCAACCGGTCCGGAGGCCAGCAGCCCGGTACCTCCAAGAGACTTCTGCCTCCGAGCCCCAACCTGAGGTGAGAAGTCAGAAGAATACAGACAGTCAGCAGTCCGGAGGCCAGGTTGTGCCAAGCTTCAGAAGTTCCCCCAACGGTTATGGAGGAGAGAATGGAGGACTCTGCTGAAGAGGTCCATTTTGAGTCCGAGTCCTCCGGACAGGTTGATACTACTGCTGTTGTTGCCAAGAAAGGCAAGGAAAATCTGTACTTGAGGCATCCGGACCTGCCGGAGTGCCTTGAGGGGAGAGTGGGGCCGTGCTTTCACAAAGTTGAGCTCAAGTACCTCTTGGCCTTGCAGAAGACCAAGTATGCATTCATCCATACTTCAGACCTGGGTCGAATGCGCACAAAATGGGGGATCCCCAAAGATGTAAAGATAAGGATCCCCATTGATCCGGAGACCCCTATGGACTGCAAACGAAATGAAATAGTCTTCTTTACAGAGCTATTTAATTGGGGACTCAGGTTCCCACTGGACCCAGAGATCGTACGGTACTTCCACCTGGTCAAGCTATGCCCAACTCAGCTGAGTCCCAATGGCTGGTTCACTTTGATGTCATGTATCATGGCATCTAGGTTGTCTGGGATCCCTCTTCCTATGGAAGAGTTCGCAGCAGTGGCCAACCTTTACAAGCACCACCAATTCCCCTTCTATCATTTCAATATGGGGAACGATCTCAAGGCTGTTGATGACCTCTTTGAGTCAGAGAGCAAATGGAGGAGCCAATTTCTGTTTGTCAGTGGCGCCTGGGAAAACCACAAGAAAATCAAAGCCGGAGAGAACCCAAGCCTCCTCAGGAGTAGGTGGAGGAGTGATCGTAAGTTTCTTACTTTAAATTTCTGTCCGTTTTTCTTTTTAAAATTAGTTTAACTTAACCAGTTTCTCTTTTGTTCTAACAGAGCTGCCAAAGGAGTTCGGGGATCATTTGAAGGCCGGACAGACCACCTGCAAGAGGTGGTGGAGCAGGAGACCGAAAGGCAGGAAGTTGACTTCCCAAAACCTCCAAGGGCTCCCAAGAGGACTCGCAAGCAAGTAGGTGAAGGCGCTGACCGGGAAGCCAAGAAGAAAAAGACTTCACAAGGAGATGAGCTCGCTCTCCGGAGCCTTCTTTCCCCACTGACCCCTCCGACCCAACTCTGGCCGAAGAGATTCCAAGAGACTTTCACACTGATGAGGTAGAAGGGGGAGATCTCAACCTCGATGGAATGGACATCACTGGTCTAGCTGGGCTTGGTGAGTATTTCCTTGGCCTCCCCAGAGATGAATTCGTAGGGCCTTACGTTCCTCCAAGCAGCTCAAATACGGTCAACTTCAATGGTAAGACTTTCGTTGTCTCTAGTGAAAAGGACATCATAGCCCATTCCTTGCTTAGTAATGTGCAGCCAGTTCTCACACTGGAGAGACAAGTCCGGAGTCAAGCAGACACCATCAAAGACCTCAAGTCTGAGAAGGATAAGCTGTCCGAAGACCTCAGCACTGCTACCACCAATGCTGATTTGCTCAAGGAAGTAAACGAGGAGCTGAAGAGGAATCAGGATGAGAGCAACACAAAAGTTTCCACCCTAGAAAAAACCATAAAAGATCTCCAGGAGAAGCTGTCTGGTATGGAGAAAGATCTCACTGTCTCAAGGGGAGAGACCACTGCAAAGGAGAAGATCATCACCAACCTGACCACTGACAAGATTGCTCTAGAAAATGCAATGACCCAGGCTGCTGAAGAGAAAGTTGCTTTGCTAAGGGACCAAGAGGCCACAATTAAGGCCAAGATCAATGCCTATGCCAGGGAGATGATAAAAAGCGAAGAGTTAATGGCTCAAAGGGTGAAGTCTAATATGGTTCTCCTTTTTCATGAAAAATTCCCGAAGAGGACCCTGGGGGACTTATGGCTCTATGTAGATGATGATGACCTTCCATTTTATACAATGGTTGATGAGGATGGAATTTCCAGTGGGTCTTCATCTGATAATGAAGAGAAGACCGGAGAGAGCCCAGGCGAAGAGGAGAATGATCCCAAAGGCAAGAAAGTGGTCGAAGGGGGGAGCGACATCAAGGGCAAGAAAGTAGATGAGGGTGAGCCATCTTCAAAGGCTCAACCTTAATTTATGGTGTACTTTGTTTATCTTTTATTCAAACTAAAGTCCTTGGAAGGCCAAGGCACTTTTTTGTAATGGTTTCCGTACTTGTTCGGACAGGTTTTTTTTGTTGTACCCTGACTTATTCACAAGTCCTTGGACGGCCAAGGCAATTTTAAGTTTTTCAATGAATATTTTTATTTTGCACAACCATCATCTTCCTTTATTGTTCGCTTTAGTTTAGATAGCTAGAGTTTAAGTAGCTTTTAGTTGTTGCATTGTGAGAGTGTTTAAATTCTCTGGCTAGAGTTTAAATAGCCCTTAAATATTTCAGTCCGGGTAGTATAACAAGAGATAGAACTTTGAAACTTAGAAAATTTTGAAGAAGGCATCGAATTTTATTGAACCATCCGGACACCTCATTAAAACCTCCCCGTGCCACCAGGGAGGAAAGAGTATGCCCCAAATATTTACATGAAAGTTCAAACAAGTAAATATTTACACAAGTGTTATTCCAAGTACATCCGAAGATGCTCAATATTCCAAGGGTGAGTTAAAACCCTGCCATCTTTGTCTTCCAACCAATAAGTTCCAGGCTTGATTCTTTCAACCACAATATACGGACCCTCCTAGGTTGGGGCCAGCTTTCCGAAGAGCTTTTCTTTAGTATGTAAGAAGACCTTCCTCAATACTTTGTCCCCTGGTTGGAAATCTCTTCTTTTAACTTTAGAAGCAAATCTGCTTCTCATCAAGCCCTGATATTGTGCAACTCTAAGGTGAGCTTTAACCCGTCTTTCTTCTATCAAATCAAGTTGATTTCTGACCGCCATCTCATTAGCGTGTCCGGAGAAGTTGTGAACACGAAAGGAAGGGAGTGTCTTCTCTACGGGGGCTATTGCATCCATTCCATAGACCAAGGCAAAGGGAGACTCTTGTGTTGCAGCCCCAGGTGTTGTCCGGTAGGCCCACAAGACTTCTTGTAGATAACTAGGCCACTTCCCAGCAACCCCTTCCAGATTCTTTTTTAAACCAGACAGTATAGTTCTATTAGCCACTTCAACTTGCCCATTGGCTTGTGGGTGGAAAGGTGAAGAGAAACAATGCTGTATACCCCTTGAGGCACAGAAGCTTTCCATTTCTCTGTTGTCAAACTGTGGCCCATTGTCTGTTGTTATCTTCTGTGGGACACCAAATCTGCAACATATGTTGGACAGAATGAATTTTATGACAGCTTTCGATGTTGTCCCTGCCAGGGGAGCTGCTTCTATCCACTTCGAGAAGTAGTCAATGGCCACAATTATAGTTTTACGCCCTCCGGACGCCACATGGAGAGGCCCAACCAAGTCCAACCCCCATCGAGCAAAAGGGATGGGCTCAGAAATTGATTCCAAAGGAATGGCTGGTACATGAATTTCATTGCTGTACCTCTGGCATGGGTCACACCTTCTTACCAACTCCTTAGCATCTTTCATGATTGATGGCCAATAGTATCCGGAGAGTAATACTCTTCTTGTTAAAGCTCTAAATCCACAATGAGCTGATCCCTCACCATCATGCAACTCGGAGAGGACTACTTGTGATTCATCATGCCCCAAACAACGCAGGAGAGGTTTACTGTAGGACTTTTTATACAACACTTCTCTCAATATGATGAAACCGCGAGCTTTATGTTTTAATGTTCTGGCTTGTGACTTATCTGGAGGCACAACACCTTCGGAGAGATATTGCAAGAGAGGAAATCTCCACCCTTGAGGTTGTTTCATTTGTATTTCAAAATTTTCCTCTTATTTACCCTTACCAAGTTGATTAGAAGGGCTCTCAAGCACATGGATCCATGGGTATGACTCCGTATATGCTATAGTTGCCAATGAGTCTGCTAGCTCATTTTCTGCCCGGGGAATGTGCTCATAGACAACAGCTTTAAATTTTAGTGCTTCATTTTTTAGGAGGAGTAAATAGCTTGGTACACGCTGTCCCCGTATGGGGAAGTTAGACATATTCATGCACTACATCCCATGGTGCTAGACCCTCCGTCTGTTCGGACAATCCACACTTTCTTGTCTTTTATATCAGTAGCTTGCTCTGAATCCCTATCTGAGTGGAATTCAACCAGAAAATCAGCCACAGCTTGGGCTTTTACTGCTGTCCGGGGAGCAAAGTCTATGTCGAAGTCCCCCAACTCTACTGACCACTTAGTCATTCTGCTTGAAATGTCTGCTTTTTGAAGGACATTCTTTAAAGGGAAAGATGTCCGGACGATGATAGGATGAGCATGAAAGTAAGGCCTCATCTTTCTTGCAGCTATCACCAGAGCTAACGCCAGTTTTTCGAGTTTCAAATAACGCCTCTCAGCATCAATCAAGCTTTTGCTGATGTAGTACACTGGGTGGGGATGCCCATCGATCTCTCTTACCAACACAGCACTGATGGCACAACTTGAAACGACCAAATACACAAAGAGAGTCTCCCCATCAACTGGTTTGAACAAAGTTTTGGGAGAGGAGAGATGTTTCTTGATTTCATTGAATGCCTCATCACACTGTGGGGTCCACTCGAACCCCTTTGCACCCTTCAAAGTTTGAAAGAAAGGAGCACATCTGTCCGAAGACCTGGATATGAATTTGTTTAAGGCAGCTAATCTCCCCGTTAATTGCTGTACTTCTTTAATGTTTCGAGGAGGCTCCATGTGGAATAGGGCATTGAGCTGGTCCGGGTCGGGCTGTATTCCATGCTCACTTATGATATACCCTAAGAATTTCCCGGACTGCACTCCGAACACACACTTTTCAGGGTTTAGTTTCAAATTCACTTTTGCCAAGTTGGCAAAAGTTTCTTGGAGATCGGACAAGTGCAACTGCTCATCCACACTTTTCACCATCATATCGTCAATGTAAACCTCCATATTTCTTCCAATTTGATCAGCAAAGGCTTTGTTCACCAATCTCTGATAAGTAGCCCCAGCATTTTTCAACCCAAATGGCATCACCTTGTAACAATGTAGACCTTTATCAGTGACAAACGTGGTATGCTCTTGGTCTTTTGGATCTACTTGAATCTGATTGTACCCGGAGAAGGCATCCATAAAGGAGAGCAATTTTTTCCCAGAAGTAGAGTCTACTAACTGATCTATCCGGGGGACCGAATACAAATCTTTTGGGCAGGCTCTATTGAGATCTGTGAAGTCAATGCACATGCGCCATTTGCCATTTTTCTTTTTTACCAGGACAGGATTGGCAGTCCACAAAGGGTATTGAGATTCTTTAATGTGCCCCATCTTTGTGAGTCTGTCAACCTCTTGTACTATGACAAAAGCCTTTTCTTTTGAGAAAGCTCTTCTCTTTTGAACCACTGGTGTCACATCTCTCCGGACAGATAGGTGATGGGATATCACTTCTGATGGAACTCCAGTAACATCAGCATTGCACCAAGCAAAAACGTGCTGATGGTCTTTTAAAAATTTCAACATCTCTTTTTTCAGCATTGGTGGCATCTTGGACCCTATCTTGACACTCTTGCCTTCTTCCAAACAGTGTGTTTCAACCTCTTCAACTGGAATCAACACTCCAGGGGTCTCTCTGGGGTCATGAATTTCACCCTCACCCCTAGAAAGGCCCTCAAACTGCTATTGATCATTTATACGGACTGCCCCCAGCGTTCGAGGAGCCAAGGCAGTGGCATAGCATTCTCTTGCAATCTTTTGGCTGCTCTGGACAACACCAACCTGTCCCTGAACAGCATACTTTAAGCACTGGTGGACTGTTGAAGCCACTGCATGCATCCTAGAGAGCCAAGATCTCCCCAGAATAGCATTATAGCAAGTGGGACAATCCACCACGATAAAGAGTATTCTAACCATTTTATTGAAAGGGCCCCTGCCCAATAACACCTCTTCTTCAAATTCTTCGATCACATCGGCTGAGCTGCCTGTGAAGCCCACGATTGACCTGTCCGACTTTTAAATCACAGCTGGGTTTTTCATTTTCTTGTAAGTGGTTAGGAAAAGGATATTGGCTGAGCTTCCAGTATCCACCAGAATTCGCCTTATTTCATTGCCCCCTATAGATGCTCCTATAACAACAGCATCCTCATGAGGGCCAGCAATGTCTCTCAAATCATCCTCATCAAAGACAATGAAGGGGAATGAGTTTGGTGACTGATAAGATGTCATGCCTCCTTCTAGCTGAGAGGCTAAATTATGAACATGCCTCTTTCTCGAAGAAGCAGTAGGAGCTGTCATAGTGTCCCCTCCGAAAATTGTAAGTGACTCAAAGAATTTAATGAGCCCGGAGACCGACCTAGAACATTCTTCTATAGCACCCACCCTGTTTCGAGTTGGATCAAGATCCAAGTATTCAGATTCCACATCAAACCTTTCAACTATAACCATGGCCCCCTCCGGGGCAGCATTACTTGGACCAACCCGGTGAGCGTTGTCAGGCCTGTTGCCTCCTCTTCTCTTAACGTATGCTCCCAACTTTCCCCTTTCAATCAGGTTTTGAACTTCTTGCTTCAATGCTATGCAATCATCAGTGGTGTGGCCAATATCATTGTGATATTGGCAAAAGGACTTGTTACGATGCTCTCTGGGAGACTGCAAGGTTGCGGGTCTCCAGTAATGCACCTCATCTTTTGTCTTATCAAAAATGGTGGCCACACTTTCTTTGAGCTCTGCAAACCACTCCGGTTGGACCCATGGTCCTCTTTTGTTTCCGGATTGTTGGCTTTGAGCAGGAGCAGCTGGCTGAGACTGAGCTTTTGCCCTACCATGCCCCTGTCCGGTTGCTCTTGCTTTGTTCTCGGACTGGTTTTGATTTGGAGTTGGTGCCACTGGGGTGGATCTCACTTGTCTGTGCACCCTGGTTTTCTTTGTTTCATCAATGTTTATTTGCTTGCCAACTTGATTTAGCAATCCTCCCCAGGTCATGGCCTTCTTTCTAGTCACTGAATCAGCCAGATTGCCTCGGTTCAGACCTTGCCTTAAGGATGCTATTGCCACCTGTTCGAAGCAATCAGCCAACCCATTCTTTGTGTTCACAAAACGGCTTATGTACTCTTTCAAGGACTCATTTGGCTCCTGGGCACAATGGATTATTGTGTCTCCATTGCCCTTCAGCTCCTTACTCCCTACAAACTGCCTTCGAAAGGCCACCCAAAACGTATCAAAATCTTTAATACAACCTTGAGGCAGACTGTTGTACCATTTCAGAGCACTCCCCGTGAAGGATTGGGAGAATGCCCTACAGAGTAGTTTATCAGCATCATCAAAATTCATCATGAAGTTCTTGAATTGCTCCAGATGATTGTCCGGATCAGTACTGCCATCGTACTTCTCCATTTTAGTGCTATCAAACCTCTTGGGGAGGTTTCTGGACAGAATTTTAGAAGACAGTGGAGACTGCCTCCAATTCCTTCCACGACTGAACACGGTATCCTCATTGGGAGTTACAAAGATACCTGGTTCATCGTGGAAGGCAAAGGGATCCATCAGCATCTTGTCTGTATACCTCCGGTGGTGAGATGATCCCTTGCCAATATGCCTTTTCATTCTTCCATGTCTATCTCTTTTTCTTGAATATTTCTTAACCTGCTTTTGCTTTTTTCTGGTTTGACCCTCATCACTGCTGGAGGACAAGGATTTTTCATTTCCCTCACTGTCCGAAGAGCTACCTGAAGATTCTGAGCTTGAGTCAGAGCTCTCCACAGGCTTGGACCGGTGAAACTTTTTAGAACTGGCATGTGTCTTTTTAGTGCTCACATGAATTTTCGAAGCCGCAGGCTCTCTGGGGTTGTCGGTGTGATGAGCAACTGATGCTTTGGATTTCTCTTTCATGCCCATCTTGGCCTTTTCAGCCCTCAGAGCTTCTATTTCACCCCTCAACCTGTCACGCTCTTCGACAGTGTACTCATCATTCTCTCCCACCACTTCGAGCAGAGCTGGTGGTACTTCTGGATTGTCCAGATTCATTCGGACAGACTTTCTTTGCTTGGTTTTGAATGCTTGATTCAGGCACCATCGCCTCCCACTGTGGTCGCCAATTTGGTATGGATAATAATCACCTGAGGGTAGGCTAGTAATTTCAAATGGAGTTTTAAGGTGGTGTATGGGTGGTTGACAGTGGTGTTTGGGTGTTTAACGGTTTAGAGTAGAGAGTATAAGGTGTAGAGATAATTAAGCAGCTTGGCAGCAGTTAATTCTCATTACCCATAGTTAATGCTGGTGGTTGGGTATTTATAGTATAATGTTTGGGCCCTTATGGGCTTTCGGGTCATGTTTAATGGACCCGGGTCATGTTCAAAGACCCATGAGCTCTTAAGTAGGAGAGCAAGTAGCTTAGTCAAGAAGTGTTTAGGTTTTTAGTACTTTTGTCATAGTTCGGACTACTTTATGTTCATAGTGTTCACAGAAATCTGTCCGGTCCAAGTGACCTGTTCGATCCCTGTCCCTGTAACCTGTCCGGTATTCGGAGAGACTTGACCGCTCTGCCCTTGTTCGGGGAGCATGCTAAATTCGGACTCATCAGGGGGCAATGACATTTGACGAATTCTGGTAGACACTGGCAGCTCAGCCAACATTCTCTTTCTAACTTCCTACAAACAAATAAATAATCCAGCAGTAATTCAACGTTCGAACAGGTCTATTGTGGGTTTCACTGGAAGCTATGCAGATGTAATTGAGGAGTTTGAGGAGGAGGTTTTGTTGGGCAAGGGCCCTTTCAAAAAGATGGTCAAAGTAATTTTTGTTGTGGTGGATTGTCCCACATGTTATAATGCCATTTTGGGAAGTTCTTGGCTCTCCAGAATGCATGTTGTGGCTTCAACAGTTCACCAATGTTTAAAATACGTTGTGCAAGGACAGGCGGGAGTTGTCCGGAGTAGTCAGAAGATAGCAAGGGAATATTATGCAACAACACTGGCCCCTAGAACTTTGGGGGTAGTTCGGATCGGTGAAAATTAGCAGTTGGAGGGCCCTCTAGGGGAGAGGGTAAAATTGATGACCCCAAAGAGACCCCTGGTGTTTTGATACCAATTGAAGAGGTTGAAACTCACTCTCTAGATGAAGGAAAAAGTGTCAAGATCGGATCTAAGATGACATCAGAACTGAAGAACAAAGTGTTATTTTTTTAACAGAGCATCAACATGTTTTTTCTTGGTGCAATGCTGATGTAACCTGAGTGCCAGCAGATGTTATATCACACCAGCTATCCATCCGAAGTGATGTAGCACCCGTTGTATAGAGGAGAAGACCTTTTTCTAAGGAGAAAGATGATGTCATAGTTCAAGAGGTTGACCGACTTACTAAGATGGGACACATAAAGGAATCTCAGTATCCTTTACGAATAGCCAATCCGGTATTAGTAAAAAGAAAAACGGGAAGTGGCGTATGTGCATCGACTTTACTGAACTTAATAGAGCTTGCCCAAAAGACCTATATCGAGTCCCCCAGATTGATCAGTTAGTGGACTCAACATCTGGGAACAAGTTGTTGTCTTTCATGGATGCCTTCTCCGGGTAGAATCAGATTCAAGTGGATCCGAAGGACCAAGAACACACTACTTTTGTTACTGATGGGGGCCTTCATTGTTATAAGGTGATGCATTTTGGGTTAAATAATGCTGGGGCTACTTATCAGAGGTTGGTAAACAAAGGATTCGCTGATCAGATTGGAAGAAACATGGAAGTCTACATTGATGACATGATGGTAAAGAGTGTGGAAGAAGAGTTACACTTGACAGATCTGCAAGAGACTTTTGCCAACTTGGTAAAAGTTAATTTAAAGTTGAATCCAGAAAAGTGTGTTTTCGGAGTGCAGTCCGGAAAGTTTTTGGGGTATGTGATAAGTGAGAAAGGGATACAGCCTGATCCAGACCAGCTTAATGCTTTACAGCAGATGGATCCTCCTTGGAATATTAAAGAAGTACAAAGATTGACAGGGAGGTTAGCTGCTCTAAACCGCTTTATCTCAAGGTCCTCGGATAGGTGTGCCCCGTTTTTCCAAACTTTAAAGGGTGCCAGAGAATTCAATTGGTCTCCGCAGTGCGACCGGGCCTTTGATGAAATAAAAAATCATTTATCCTCCCCCAAAACTCTGTTTAAACTTGTTGATGGAGAAATGTTGTATATATATTTAACAGTCTCCGAATGTGCCATAAGTGCGGTGCTAGTAAGAGAGGTGGACAATTATCCTCGTCCGGTGTACTACATCAGCAAAAGCCTGATGGATGCTGAAAAAAGGTATTTAAAACTCAAAAAGATAGCACTGGCATTAGTAATTTCTGCTAGAAAGATGAGGCCCTACTTTCAGTCTTATTCTATTGTCGTCCGAACATCTTTTCCATTAAAAAATGTTCTTCAGAAGGCAGGCATATCAAGTAAAATGACCAAATGGTCAGTAGAATTGGGAGACTATGACATTGATTTTTCCCCTCGAACTGAAATCAAGGCTCAGTTTGTTGCTGATTTCTTAGTTGAGTTCCATTCAGACAGGAGTACTAAACAAGCTACAGATGAAAAGACTAAGAAATTATGGGTTGTCCGGACCGATGGTGGATCAAGTACCATGGGTTGTGGTACTGGGATATGTTTGACCTCTCCGTACGGCGACAAGCTATATCAGGCTATATGTTTTGCTTTCAAGGTCTCTAACAATGAGTCCAAATATGAAGCTGCTATAACTGTTTTGAAGTTAGCCCTGATTTGTGGAGCCAAAAGGGTCAGGTTAATGAGTGATTCTCAGCTTCTTATCTATCATGCACAAGGTCAATCTGAGGCAAAAAAAACAGTTAATTGAATATTTATTCATTCTTAAAGAAGTGGCAGTTAACTTCAAGGACATCACCTATGAGCACATACCCCGAACAGAGAATACACTAGCAGACTCCTTGGCAACCATAGCATATTCCGAGTCCTATCCATGGATTCATGTGCAAGAGTGCCCATCCATTCAACTCAATCAGAGCAAGGAAGAGGAGGAAAGTTTAAATATACAAGTGAGTCAACCTAAAGACTGGAGGTATCCTCTTCTTCAATACATTTCAGATGGCATCTTGCCTCCGGAAAAAACAGTAGCAAGAAAAATGAAATATAGGGCTCGTGGATTTTTTTATCATAAGAGACATCCTTTACAAGAAGTCTTTTAATAGACCTCTCTTGTGATGTTTGGGGATTGAAGAGTCCCAAACAGTTTTGTCCGAACTACATGATGGTGAAGGGTCAGGACACTGTGGTTATAGAGCTTTAACCCAAAAAGTCTTGCTGGCCGGATACTACTGGCCCTCCATAATGTAAGATGCCAAGGAATTGGTGAAGAAGTGCGATCCATGCCAAAGATATGGTAATGAAATTCAAATCCTAGCTCTCCTTTTGGAGTTGATTTCTGAGCCAATACCTTTTGCTCGTTGGGGACTAGATCTAGTGGGACCTCTACCCATGGCGTCCGGAGGGTGTAGAACTATCATTGTAGCCATTGATTATTTTTCAAAATGGATAGAAGCTGTCCTTTTGGCAGAGACTACTTCAAAAGCTGTTATAAAATTCATTTTATCTAATATTTGCTGCAGATTTGGGGTTCCACAGAAGATAACCATAGACAATGGGCCACAATTTGATAACAAAGATATGAAGAATTTTTATGCCTCTAGAGGCATTCAACATTGCTTCTCTTCTCCTTTCCACCCACGGTCGAATGGTCAGGTTAAAGTAGCAAACAGAACCATCATGTCCGGTCTTAAAAAGAATTTGGAAGGGACTGCAGGAAAGTGGCCAAGTTACCTACAAGAAGTGCTATGGGCCTACTAGACTACTCCTGGAGCTGCTACACAGGAATCCCCGTTTGCCTTAGTATATGGTATGGATGCAATTGCTCCTATAGAGGCAACTCTTCCATCATACAGAGTCCATAATTTTTCCGAACAGGCTAATGAATTGGATCCTAATTCTTTCTCAAATATAATGTTGTTATCTAAATCTTTCTAACAAACTCTAAATATCTAATAAAAAATTTGGGATTCTCGTCTTAAAAAATTATACACTTACTTGGATAGTAAAATTTTTAACCACATTAGTGGTCCAATTAAAATATGATATGATAGATAATTGTTTTAGATTCCATCTTTTATTTGTTTTGTCGATAAGGCTTGGTTTCAGCTTGGTATCCCTAAATTTGTAAGTTTTTTAAACTGGGTTTTGTCAAATAAATGTCATATAATTTATTAGATATTGTTTTAGTAGATACTTTATTAAGAAGATATAACTCATATTTTTTTACTTTTTCCATATAGGTAAACTAGTAAAGATGTATGAGTGATCATACTCATAATTATTTCTAATAATGTGTAATTTTATTGCTTAGATACTCAATCATTATGGGTGAACCCTTTATATGTTGAAGGAAAATCCCACACTCATATATGTAGATAAAAAATAAGCTAGAATATTTTTCACTAGATCCATTATATCGACCATAAAATTCATTCTCACGCTCGGTTCTTACAGTTTTTAATTTTTTTACCAAACTGTAACTTAACCTCGACTTTACAGAACTTGGGCATATCAATGGTTTCTTATGAAGAATATTAATATATACATATCGTGAATAGTCACCTATGAATGAAATAAAGTATATTTGTTTGTTTTATGAACATGTAAGGAATGGATGACTATTCACGATATGGATATCTTTCTATTCATGATAAGATGATCACTAACAACATCATATAAAAATTGTAAATTATTATTACTCTCCAATATACACGTCATAACCCAAATATTATCATCAAATAAATAAAATTCTTCGTTTCAAAAAGTAAAACTACAATTACACTTTTCCAACAAAGAAAATAAAATAACATTATTTTTAAGAGAACATGTATATAAAATGTTATACAAATATAACACGGGCAATAGTCAAGATCAAATTTGATAATTAACCTTTACAAGGAATGATGGCCTATCACCTATAAAAATTCATATGTTTAGACGTTAGCTTTGCAGTGTATCTTGTAAAGATGCATAAATATGATTTAAGATTGTTGTATCAACCCTCAATGTCTCTTTCTAATACTATATTAACTTCTATACAGACTACGACCATGAGTTTACCTTTCTTAGTCATTTATAATTTGCAGGCCAAACTCATTATTAGCATGATCTGGGCTATTTTAGTTGAAAATGTTGTAATTTTCCCATATGTGTCATCTCCTTGAATCAAAACCATAACATTTATGTTATGCAATTGTCCTAGATTTTCTCTTATACTTATGTCTATGACCATTTCGAGTTGTAGTCACCGTGTTACGCTATTTAATATTACATGCATATCTTTATTCCTTATGCATAAGGTTGAAAAAGAGAGTAATAAAGTCTTATTTTATCACTTACAATTGGAGATCTTATAAAAATAATGAATCATAAAAGGTGAAATATGAATATAAGATACAATGATAAGCTCAAAGAGCTCAATGTTGAGTACCTTTAACTTATTGTGTAGAGAAGTTATCTCTATAATATGCTTATTGAATATGGATTTCCCTTTCTAGATCATGGTGGAGAGTTTATGTATCAAACCCTTAATTTCAACATGTGAAAACTTATCGAAAATCTCCTCAAATTAGGCTACTACATCATTGGCATACTCTATCTCAGCGAGGAATGAACTTAAGAACACATGTAGGACTTATTTTTGCAACACAAATAAACTTATCAAGCACACTCGTACATCTTAGAGCGTATTTTCTTGTTAGAAGGTTATAGTTTGCTCCTGTAGTAGGCCATTTATCCACATCATTAGGTTCTAATAGAAGTATGATTTCATGAGTTAACTCTTAAAATTATTCACAGAAAGAACGGAACATGAATAGTGTCTCTTATTTAATTTTCTAAAACTGAAGAAAGAAAAAACAAAACAAAATAAAATATTGAATTAATAAAGCAATTTTCATTAAAATCATACAAAAAATTGACATACATACTATATGTTTCAAGTTTTAATTTCAGACATACATCCATATGAAATGAATCGTCATAATCCTTAATGGACACCTTTGGGCTAGTTCTTTATATATTACTTCAGAATATCTCTTTAAAGAAAACAATTTTGGTTCATGACCATACACAGAAATAATTAATTTTTTTGGGCCGATTTGACTATTTTGTGGTATATTTAACCACAATATTTCAACATTATAGTCTAGTTATTCACGAGTATGTGATGTGTGAATGCAACAAGAATATCAGGCAACGATTGGTTTACCCTCAGACAAATGTGTACACAAGTTCCCTTTAGGCCGAATTTTGTATACAACTACGATTTCATTTTGGGGATATATTTTTGTCATCAATATAATTCTAAAGAATGAATATATAAAGTGTCTACATGTAAATCATGTAAACCAATATTCTCGATACTGAAAATAAATTTTATTATGTATTTTATTATAACATGAACATCTATAGTTATGAGGATGTGGAATATTCATAATAAGCCTATAATATATTAAGAGATATGAGTATCAATCAAACTCCAACCTTGAAACAAAAAAACATTGAGCATGTAGAGAATCACCTCATACATCTCAAAATATAAGTGTTCAACGATTTTAGGACATAACTTTTGCATCTCGAAGGCCATACATTTTTTCAATACTCACATAGACCACATGACACATTAAATTAGGGAAATATAAATGTTCATCCCTTAATCGTAAAAAAATATATATCTTAAAATTTATTTAAACATATAACTCTTGCATCTCGAAAACCATAAATTATATATCTTTAATTTTTTACATTGGAGAAGATATCCAATCAAATAGTTTTTTTCTAGTAAGAGTGATTTTCACTTTATTCTTTATGAACTTTTTCTCAAAGTAAGTGTCAGAATGTCTTGCACGCATTCGAACTGGAAACTACCCATTTCGGCTTATATAATTGCACATATAACTACCCTGCTATATTTTTACATGGTACCATGTTAGTGCCTGAAAATGAAAAACATCGCGAATGACTACATATAACTGTAACACAATCGGAAAACTATAAAGCTCAATTAAAAATAAGTCTATATTTTACAACAACAATTTCTAACATTTGACATGCGAGAAACATTATGGTTCGCTGATAAAAATGCTCATATTTTGTAAATAGTTTATTATGTATTTGCACATATATTTCTTAATATTTCTTAATATTTCCATCACCATCCTGTGTCACCTCAACACCCAAAAAATACTTCATTTCCCCAAATCAGTCATCTCAAAATCCTTTTTCATCGATAATTTAAACTCATCAAGCATCTTTTCATCAGCTCCTGTGAAGATTAAATCATCTACATAAAGACTAACAATAATAATAATCTTGTTATCTCCATCAGTTTTCACGAATAATGTGCACTCATGCTCACACCTTTGAAATCCTTCTCTAACAAAGTATGCCTCAATTTTACTATACCAAGCTCTTAGGGCTTGTTTTAAACCATATAAAGCCTTCACCAACTTGTAAACCTTGTGTTCTTCTCCTTCCTTTATGTATCCTTGCGGTTGATCTACAAACACATCTTCTGTTAGTTTGCCGTAAAGAAACGCACTCTTTACGTCTAACTGATAAATACACCAATTCTTTTGAGCTGCTACAGCTAGCATCGTACAAATAGTAACCCAACGCGCCACAGGAGCAAAGACTTCACTGTAATCTACTCCTTCTTCTTGCGCATAGCCTTTGACCACCAATCGAGCGTTGTATTTTTCAACCTCTCCCTTCTCGTTGAGCTTGGTTTTATAAAGCTATTTAACACCAATTCTCTTTGCTCCACTTGGAAGATTTGTGAGAAACCAAGTTCCGTTTTTTTCTATTGACTCCAACTCTGTCTTCATAGCATTAACCCATTTTTCTTCCTTAATAGCTTCGTTGAATGTTACAGGATCATCGTTTGACACAAACATTACAAGACCCGAAACTTCTTCTTCTTCCTCCCATCCAGTCTCGTAATCCTGCAAATAAGCTGGTATTCTTCTGATTCTCTGAGGCCTAAGAGATTCTGTTGGATTCAAAATTTCTTCTTCTTCATTTATCTGCTCTATTTCAGGCTCATGAGTCACTTCTTCAACATTCTCCTCAGCTTCGGTTTCTCTATCCTCCCAGATTCATTTCTTTTCTTCGAAAATCACATCCCTAATTGTAATGATCTTTTTTGTTTTTGGGTTGTATAGGCGATAACCCTGGGATTCGCTGCTTACTCCAATAAGCACATATATGTTGCTTTTATCATCAAGTTTTTTTCCTTCTCTGAGCTGGAACATGGACATGAGCGATACAACCAAAAATTCTAAAGTAATCAACTCTAGGCTTTATTCCACTCCACATCTCTTCAGGTGTTTTTTCTTGTGCCACGGAAGTTGGACTTCGATTCAAGACATGTATAGCCCATTTTGATGCTTCCGCCCAAAAATGTTTAGGAACTCTTTTATCATTCAGAATACACCGCACCATATTCATTATTGTCCGCTTCTAGCGCTCAGCAATTGTATTTTGTTACGGAGTGAAAGCTGTAGTGAGTTGTCTGCTAATTCCAGCTTCCTCACAAAAATCAGTGAACTTATTTGAAGTGAATTCACCGCCTCTGTCCGTTCATAGACATGCTAACGTTTCTCCACTCTCTTTCTCTACATGGATCTTGAATCGAGTAAAGAATATAAAAGCTTCCGACTTTAATGACAAAAAAATATATACATACCTTTCTGCTAAATTCATCGATGAAAGTAAGAATATATCTCTTGTCGGAGTTCGATGCTGGAGAAATTGGCCCACAGATATCAGAATGTACCAGTTGCAACCTCCTTGACGAATGCCACAAACTTTTCTTAGGGATACTCTCACGATGTTGTTTACCAATAAAACAGCTAACACATTTCTGAGCTTCGTTGGTGCTTAGATGTGGTATCCCTTTGACCATATTATGATATTTGAGAGTTCTTAAACCCTTGTAATTTAAGTTCACATACCTTCGATGCCAAAGTTTAAGCTCATCCATTGGTGTTATTTTCAAATATTTCTCAGACGTAAACGAGTTACCTTTTGAGGCCAAAATCTTGAACAATTTATTTTCCGTCACTTTTGCTTGCATAACCAGCCCTAACTCCGGATGATAAAGCTTGCATTCATGATGTATCAAAATCTCGCAGCCCTTTTGTACAAGTTGTCCCAAGCTTAACAAGTTACTCGTTAAGTCTGGTAGTAGAAATACATCTGAAATGATATGAGTCCTTCCATTGACACGTAAAGTTACATCACCTTTTCCAATCACAGAAAGAATAGAATTTTCACCGAGTTTTACTCAAGCTTTGAAAACCATGATTTATCTCCTGTCATATGGTTGGAACAACCTGAATCAAGATATCACAAAAATTTTCTTTCTTCTGGAAATGGTGTGTACGCCATTAACAAAACATCACCTTCCTCTTCTCCAATCTCTGCATAGTTCACCTTCTCTTCCATAGGACATTCGTATGCAAAATGTCCAAGTCTGTGACAACGAAAGCATTCCACCGTTTCCTTGTTAAATCTACCTCTTCCTCTTCCTCGACCAAATTGTCTTCCTCTGCCTCTTCCATTTCGATACTCGTATGAAACTTTGAGTACCTGCTCTTCTTCTACTATTCTTGGCTTTCTCATTTTCTGCTCATGAACAAGTAATGAGCTTTGCAAGGTATCGACTGATAAACTGTCAATATCTTTCGATTCTTCAATTGAACACACAATATAATTGAAGTTTTCAGTCAGAATTTGCAAGATCTTTTCCAAAATTTTGACATCTTGCATATCATCCCCACCGTTTCTCATGCCCTTTGCTACCACCATCACCATTGTGAAGTAATCGGAGATGGATTCTCCATTTTTCATCTCCAGCAATTCAAACGTTCTCCTCAAGGTTTGTAACTGCGCACGCTTCACTCTTGCATTTCCGTGATATTTGGTCTTCATAAAACCCACAACTGCTTTGACGTCTGTTTCAAAGTTATCGTCTTAAGAATTGATTTGTCAATCACATTGAACAAATAATTCTTTGCCTTCAAATCCTTTAACCTTGCATCAGCAAGGATCTTCTTCTCTCCTTTGGTCAATCCTTCTTTGTTAATTGGTTCATCAATTCCATCTTCCATAACATCAAAATACTCATTTGACCGAAGAAGATTTTCCAGAAGGAGACTCCAATGGTTATAATCTCCATCGAATTTTGGTATACAAGGTTGTCCAAAATTACTCGATTCTCCCATCTTTTCTATGTGTTTGCTCTCTTTCTCTTTTATTTTAATGGCTCTGATACCAGATTTGTTGATTTCAGATGAATAAATCTCAGACAAAAGCTATGAAAAGCTTCGATGATTTTATTAGGTAATAGAAATGACTATTAAATTGTCAAAGATTGAGTAGACAAAATGAAAAGACACATAAGAACACAAACTGAAAGGACAATATAAAAAAACGGAAACACACTTAAATGACACAAACTTGAAGTGGAGTGTAACTCCTATCTTGACCAAATAAAACATTAAAGTCCTAACACTTATTAGATACCTCTGCTGGTAGATGCATCTGCGCTGTGTCCTTTGCTAGTAGATGCACTATTGGATCCCTCAAATAAAACATTAATGAGAGTTCTTCGAAAACTAGTTCGTTAAAAAAAATTAAACATTAGAGTTCTTTAAATATCTGTGTTATTTATCTTTGAAGACGAATAAAATAAAATCTAAAGTCGGTTATTATTTAAGACTAAGCTCAAAAAATTGTTACTATATAATATTAAACACTTTATCTTTTTTTTAATCTAAAATATATTTATATATAAAATCATCAAACATGTGTATATTCTAATTTTTGGAGAATTTTTGTGATTTTAAATTTTAAAAATCTGCACGAAAAAATAAATCTGAAAAATAGTATTGGTTTTTTTTAAAGACAAACATAACTAAATCCATAACTTATAGTTCTTGAATTTTTTTGTACGAGCCTAGTTATCACAAGTCTCTCATCTATCTTTTTGGTCCCATATTTATCATTAAAAAAAACCATTTAGACTAGGCTCGTGTTAATCGAAAAAGTATTTTACACTATCTCAGATCTATCACTAGTACCACATTAATCTAAAAAATATCATTAATATCTCTCATCTATCACCGGTATCGCATTTATCTAAAATATATTTTGCAATATCTCGTATCTATTTTCACATCTATGAGGGTCCAACATCTATCTAAAATATATTTTAGAATAACTATCATCTATCACTCGTAACGCATCTATCTAAAATATATTTTACAATATCTTGTCTCCTGTCTATCATTAATCTCGCGTCCAGCTGAACAATATTTGCATCGGTCTCGCATCTAGATGCGAGACATGGAACAAGAGACAAACTTATGTGAAAACAAATAATATTTTCCTTTCTCCAAACAATCTCCAATATTAAATCTATAATCATATTCAAATTAATATGTCAATTTCAAACAAATATATTGATTATAGACATTAAAAAATTCAAATAATTAAAAAATGAGGAAGTTTGAAAAAAAAAATAGAAAAAGAAAAAAAATGTTTAAAAAAATACTACAAATATGTTCAGTGTTTAATAAAAATCACAAAATTATCCAGTCTTTTATGATAATGGTAGAAATATATTTAATATTTAATAAAAGTCCAAAACCAGATGCTAAAGATTTGTTGATAATGTAGAATGGATACTGAATAAATGCAATACTCACTCAGTCAAGAAGATGATAGAGAAAAAAAATAAAAAAAATCAATAAGACAATAAGGATATATTAATTTCATTAAAGACTGAAAAAAAATACTCATTCGTGATTTCGTTGTCTACTCGAGATTTCTGTGGCTAGATTAATTACATTATTCATATAGGGACAAGATAATCAATAAAAGTATTTAGGCTATTATAAAAAATATCTAAGTATTAAATAGTAAATATATATAGAGTTTAATTTTTGGATCATAATCGGTATTTTATTGCAAAATCTATGAGTGTTCGTTACGAAAGTTTTTTTTTATAATCAATTTTAAAATTAGTTAGTTGTGAAATTTGAAATTTATTTAGTTACAAAATAATATATTGTAAAATATAGATTTAATTAATTATTGAAATATAAATTTAATTAATTTATAAAATTATAATCCGTGAAATAAAAAAAAATTAGACGGTATAACGATAAGATAAAATATAATTTAATTATTTTGTAAAATATATTTAATTAATTTTTAAGATTACAAGATAAAGAAACGGTTTACAAAATAATAAATTACAAAATATATACATTCCCAAATAGAAATGCAGTCGAATACGACATTCATAGTTGTAAAAGAGACATTTTCATTTGGCATCAAAGTGCCAATTTTACTTAAAGGGTGAAGCTATTTCCTCTATAAGATCTATTATTTCCTCCATTTTAAATTTTAATAAAACACGAAACATTTGTTTTTACCTTCTTGCCGTTTATTTAATTTCTAATTTATAATTTGATGCCACTATCCACTATCAAACCCTTATTACAACAAACACATCATTAAGATAAATTACAGCCAACATATATGATTTAACTTCTAAAATTAAACAATAAAAAACATAAAAACTCAATTATTTTTAAGATTAGTCACAAAATTTCATATTTTTTCAAAAAAAACATGTAGTTCCGAGATAACCACTCTGAATAAAATGTTTTTTTAAAGCATGATTCTGAGTTAGGAACTCAAAATCACATATAATATTTAAAAAAATAACCCAATCAACAGACACTAAGCAATCCCTAGAAAATTTATATTTTGAACACAATACACAAGAAATAAACAATTAAACCATAAATTGATATTAAAAAACGATTAAGCTAGTAACTCGATATGCAGGAACTCGATTATAAATGATTAACAAGTTTTCTTATCTGCATATAGAGTTCTTATAACTCATTATGCAAAAATATCATAGATTTAAAAAGAGATTTTATTAGATATGTCAACCCATATATTTAAAATAAAAATAAGATTAACGATAGATTTTTATCTTTGGAACTCCAAAAATTGCTTCAAAATTATTTGGTGGTTAGGGTATTTTAGGGTTAGAAGAGAAGAGGTGAAGGTGAATAGTTACTGGAGAAATTTGGATTTTTGATGTAAAATTAAAACAAGGATAAATTGGGATTTTCCTTTATGGAGGAAATAACAAGATGGGGTCTTTTATGAATGATGGAGCAAATAATAAATTTTATGGGGGAAATAGCTTCACCCTTACTGAAATTGTGAAGATATTAATTAATTTTTTGTCAATGGTTCTTCTACCTGTTTGTGGAGTCATTTTAACAATCTTTTCAACTTAAAAATTGAAAGATTTATGACTTAAAACCATGTTGTACATAACTGGTTTTGCTTTTCGACTAAAAACGTCCATATCACTCGTTCTTTGCCGGCTATAATTTACTGGGTAATATGGAAGAGTTGAAAAATGCTAAGTATAAAGAGTCTGGCCTCAGTTTCTATACTTCAATTAATTTGATCAGCAAAATTATTCTAGGTTTGGACATTTCAAATGTTCTTACCAGCAAACACTAGACAAATGCCAATGATGATGGTTTTACATTAGGATGTCTATCCCATCAAAATCTTTGTAAAAAAGTCACTTATCTTAAATGGATTGCACTGGCGAATGGCAGGTTGAAGCTCAATATTGACGCCTCTTGTCTCAGCAACGACGAATCTTGTGGTGCTATGAGTAAAATCCTTTGGCAAGCTAACTCATTTGGTTGCTGAAACCAGAGCGTTGCTTGAAGGGCTTCTGCTCTGCAAGGAAATAAATTGGGTTAATGCTCTGCAAGGAAATAAATTGGGTTATTAACTCTGATAAACATCATTGAAAAAAGGAAAAATCTTTGGTACCTTAAATCTTTAATCTCTATTTGCAGAGACCTTCTTTATCCTTTGCCTCGCGAGCCCAAAATAGGATTGTAGACTGGCTCACAAAATGGACATTGAAATGCAAAGAAAAATTATATTTCTCCTATTTCAATTCCCCAAACCCTATGCTTGCAATTGCTTTTCTAGAAAGCCTGGGTTTAGGCTATATCAGTTCTTCTTGATAGTTTGATTTTGTTTGTTAGATACTGATGGTCTTTCGTTTTCTCTTGCAGAATAGATCTTGATGACTCGCATGAACTTTTGGATGAATTAAAAGCTCTGAATAATCTATTCTTGGCTTGGTGTACAGAATTGAAGAAGATTGAAAATGTTTTTGAAGATTGAAGATTTCTAGGGTTTGGTTTCGAATTGGGATTGGGGTTTTGCGCTTTGCTGGGTTTCTTTGACGCTAAATACCACTTCTAAATTGAATTGAAGTGATTTTTCACCCATTCATCAACATCTCTGGTCTAGAGGAAGGAGTGGTGTTTTGAAGTTTCTGTGATGGAGCTTTGAGCTTGAAGCGTATCGAAGGACTGTATTCAGTCTTGTTTTAATTAAAGAATTTAAGCTTTATTGCGTTAAGGCTCTTCGTTTGAAATTTAGTCTTAATTGACTCCTAGAACTACTGTAATTTTCTTAATCTAGTAATAAAGTCTTTTTGCTTAAAAAAAAGTTGTGTTCAGTTGCTGGTTTCTCTTTTTACATAAGTTTTGATTTTTGGTTTGGCTAAATTATCTCATCAAATGTTTTAAGTGGGTTTAAAATAAATCTATCAAAACTTATCATAATTTTATCCAATTTGTTTTGAAAATACATTAATTTTAAAATTTTAAGTTTATCCAAAAAATGTTTTAAGTCTACCGAATTCGAAAAGAACTTATGCCTTTCATATTTTTGAGTATTTTAATATTCTACCTCTTATTTTAAGACCAACCAAAAATTTGAAACTTCATTTTTCCAGCAAAAATCGATCATTTCATCTCCAAACAACAAACCCATATCTTAATCAATCAATGACAAAGGGTAAAAAGTAAGTTTTTTTAAAGACTTAATTTCTGTTAAGATATTGTCGATTGGGTAGATTATTATTTCGGTATTGAAATCAATTAGTTTTAGTGTTATAGTTGACTTTAGTATGAAATATTAGTGTTTGAATGGTTGATTTGTGATTTTGAAGAACATGAGTCAGGTTTTTTTGACCCTGTCGTGTAATGCGTCTACGTCGACGACATAAATGTATTACATAACCAGCGTTAAACTCTAGCAGCAACGTTGCGCTGGCGATGGTGTCTACGCTGGCAATGACTAACTAAAATGCTACTCACTGCCATCCAAAACACTATTGGCATATCTTCCAAGGTTTTATACGCTGGTAGCGATATGTTTTAGCTAGTCACCGCCAACGTAGGGTACACTAGCAGCGCAAAGTCACAGCCAGCGTTTAACACTAGTGGTGTAGTGCGTTTACGCTCCAACTGGTAGCATGGATAGACATGAACGTTTTTAGTGTTTTTAAATTGACTTGATTGATATTCTTGTTTTATTTTTGTAATTTCTTTAATCAAACCTAATGGGGAAAATACCATAAGACATCATCGAAGACATACTTTCAAGGCTACCAGTGAAACCTCTATCCATATTCAAGTGCGTATCAAAACCATGACGCTCTTTCATATTAAGTTCAAGGTTCGTTAAACTGAATTTAAAACAAGAATCTATGTATGATACACTCATTTGCAATCGAAGTGGTGAAATAGAGTGTTCTGATTATAATATATCTTCTTTTGGCCATGGATCGATGCTCTTAAACCAATATTTTTTGAACTGTTGTCATCATGCAACAATTTAGTTTGTGTTTCTAGATACGCGCTCGATAAAGTTAGGTTGTGCTTATGGAACCCGTATACTGGTGTTTGTAAGGAATTACACATAATGCACATATGTAGAAAGAATCTTGGTTCTGGTTATGATAACTCCACCAATGACTATAAAATATGTTTTTTTTTCTGATTCCAAGAATCGAAGAGTTAAATTGTGCCTCTACTCACATAAATAAGATATTAGTGGAAAATCGTAAAGTAAATTGATAAAACACCTAATTCTATAGGGTTATATTGTAACAAAGTTATTTATTGGGTGAATACCAATCGTTTGGTTTTCGAGTTAGCCATCGAAAGTTTCAAGCAGATACCACTACCATATGCAATTATTGATTTTTACAAAGACGATTTTTTGGTACAGTAAGCCATATGAATGGCTACATGGAGGAATCTATCAATTATTCATGTTAGAGAATCTATGAATATTGTATGAATTGGACTAATGTTTTTGCTACATGTGTGATCCATGTAAATGGATGATATGCTTTACTCAATGTAACAAGCTTATGATGATGGTAGGACGTTATTGCGAGTTGGTGAAGTTTTATCCTACAGATAACACTATATATTTTCAGTTTTTTACAGTATGCAATGTGAGATTTGGTGGCTTACAATGAGACTTTAATCTCACATTCGTATGTTTTTATGTTTAATTTTCTACCTCCAAACTTATAATATGTAATGACAAGTTTAATTCTCACCTTAGCATGTTTTTATATTTAATTTTCTGCATCCAAACTTAGAATGTATGATGATAATTTTAATCTCACCTTAGTAATTTTTATATGAGTTTGTTTAATTTTTGTCCGATGATATCAATACAAATTGATTTTAAGGTTGGGGTAAGTTGGTTGACTAATATGTGTTTATTTTGACATTTTGAAGTTCAACAATGTCAGTGCATACATGTATACACCGGTGGTGGACTACCACACCGCCGATGTAAATTCTAAGCACCGCCAACGTGCTAGGATGCTGGTAGTGTAAAAAAAACAGCACCGTTAGGTAAATAAGCCGCATATGTTTACACAAGCTACTGGTTTAAAATTATGCACCGATGGTGTTAGTAATTAAAAACTTATAACTAGAGGTAAATTTATTGTATTCACACTATCGGTGTAGGTGTATGTATCAACGGCATGTAAATCGCGTGCGACCGTTGGTTTATAAATTTTAATTTGTGAATTTTTATTTTATTTTACGATTCTCACCGGTGACATGTCATGTTTATACCGCCAATATTTTGTCTCGCTACCGGTGGTGTACATATTAAATAGAATAATACAAAATTAGACATAATTCTGGATATATTTAAGAAAATTACATAATTTGTACATAAAACATAATCGAAATACAAACACATAAGAAAAATAGATAGACAATTAAAGTTGATAAGCATATAATTTAAAGAGACCGAGTTCGATAAGATTCATAAAACTAATAAACCCTTACATTTGCAGTCAAGTTCTGTTTGTGGATAATATACCAAAATTACAATGAGAAATAGTTTAATGATAATATTACACGTAAATTAAATGAAAGTGGATAGATTGATTACTTCAAAACAACGTTTTTGAGTTATAACATGTCGTTTTCTTTATCATCTTCTTTCCTAAGAAAAAAATTTACAATGTAAATATCTAAAAACTATTGTAATGACAACCAAATGTTTTAGTTGATACTTACATTGACAAAATGGTTGTCATTGACCCAATCCAACCTAATTTTCTTCCTCTCTGACTTTAGAGGAGATTCTCATGGTAAAGTAAAATAAGTGAAATTAAGATCATTCATATCCAGCTGCACTACAGAGTGGATGACGCAGTTAAACTTTGACGCCGTCGCGATTCCTATCTTGGGCATCGTCATCCAATACTCAGAAGTACCGATACCATTGTCGCACTTTACATGTTCTGTGGACTTAGATAACTTGTCCATACTACCATATATCTTTATGTAAGCGGTTGGATAATCCATAAGCTTATGGCAGGGGGTATATAATATAATTCCATCCATCTTATTGCATGTACGAGCCAAAATTAGTCAACCGATATCCATAATGTTTGTCTTCTTTAACGTTGTTGATGGCAGTTATGAAAGATCATGAAAGATGGGGAATTATTTTAAGTAAACTTCCAAACGAGAATCCCATTATACCTAATAAGGCATCATATGGATTGAGCTACAACCAACCGTTTCGCTCGATAGTGAATGCATCGTATGAGTTCCAAATGACGATTCAACTTTGAACGTTTTTTTTGGGATGAGTAATATAACCACTTGATTGTGTAGGAAATCTGCTCCTTTTTTGTACTTTGATTGGCGAAGTTTTGTCAATTGACATAATGGCCGATGGAGTATTAAGAGTTTGGCGTAATGATGGTTCACTCTTTTTTCCCAATCTAACACATATTTGTGTAGTGATTTGTCTCGCTTAGTGAATGAATTTGATGCATAAAAAGATGGTTTTGATCTGTAAATGGACGACCACGTGCTTTCAGTTTATCCTTCGACTCTAAAATAGAAGATATTTTCGGATGCACTAAGTCAAACTATTTCTTGTACATATGCTCTATAAGTGCATCGTCTTTATTTTGTATGAAAATATTAACTAGTTTATCTATTTTCTCTTTCAATACCTCTTTCCTCGTTATATTATTATAGGAAACTATATCTAACCTCTTTCAATGATCATGGAAATAGTATAAAGGTACCGTCAAGAAAACAAGGTTCACCATGCGTAGTTCGTATAGGACATGCACAATTTAAACCATCATTAACTACTATATTTTAGGAATATTCTACCTTCATAGAATAAAATTCTAAAGCTTCGTGAGAGACGTTACCTCTTAGTTCTTCTTACACTTGTGTAAAAATTTGTGTAAGGCTAAAACCCGACTATTCTTGAGCGCCTTTCTAATTACTCCATATTGTAAACAGATCAAAGTATGAAATTTTAACCAAAACGACTCAAAATTACCTTTCCTCGTAGCAAGGGCCGCTTAAGCGTGGAATGAGCGTTCTCGACGTGATTGGTGGTTTGGTTACCAAAATGCAAGAACTTGTTAGTGTTACATGTTATAGACTTATCACAGTAAGGCTCTAACAAACTCTCGGTGTATTTGATTGATCTTAGATAATCTTTGAAGTCTCGGAGCATTTAGGCCCGATAGCTATTAAACGAGAGTTTCATGTCCGTTAACATCAAGTTATTCCACATCTTCAAAACTGCATCAGACAGTTTTTTTGGTTAATGATTTTTTTTGAATTTTAGCTAGGACTTTCATGTTAATGTGCCATCTACACGACAATTGGGTTGATTTGGGGAACACTAGATCAACCGCCTTAACCAACGCTAAGTCACTATCCGGCAAAATAATAAACTGTTGTTCGATGGGGTGAGTTACCATCAACGATTGCAAATATTATGATACATATTTTTAGTTGTCAAGTCCTCTCCATACACAAACATGAATATGATGTAAAACGTCTTACTATATAATTGGCTCCAACGATCTCATACAACGGCATCCCGTAATTGGTTGTCTTATAGGTGTTATCTATTATTAATTTTTTTAGAAATATTCATAGGAAATCTAAACTAATTAGGTGTGCAAAAAAAGGTTTGCTTATAATACCACTCACGTCTCCGGCCGTTTTATGTCATTCGAAGTAGTTTAACCGTTTAAGTTCACCTAAACAATATTGCATATGCAACCGATCACCTTTGTCGACCTTACGTTGTTTAAGTTGAGCACTGTCACAGTGCGCAAAAAAGATCAATTGTTAGGGTTCACCTTTTTACTGCGTCCAAAATTACCCGATGAGTGGATCTCATATTGGTAGAACTAATTACAAATTCCAATTTTTTCTCCGACAACCGACCCAAATAAGAATGACCTTCACTTTATTTTGTGTTTTCATGTATGTGAAACCCGCACACGATCATTAAGAACCATTTGTCATCTTTTTCCATTTATCCTTTAAGAATATGAGGGCATTTTATTTCTTGGTTCTTGTAGACTTTCTCTTTAGAGCGGTTAGTTTTACCGATTTCGTGTAGCTGTCAGATCTCTCACATTCGAATAATACCCTATGATGTTTCTTACTTTTACATCATCTCGACATCGTACTACAACTACTAGCCCATTTTATTTTGTGGTTTGCTTAACCCAATCAACCAAACCTTGTTTCATATAGTTGGCTTTAGTAGTAAACACATCACTATAATCGACATATAAATCTTCTGGTATTCCACCCGTATCCTTAATATCATAATCTTCTCCTGATAAACCGGTATCTTTAACACCAAAATCTACTCCAACAAATCCGGATTCTTTAGACTCTTACAGCCATCCCAAATTATTATGAAAATAAAATTGTTAAAGTAAGATAAAAAATTGGGTAATACTGAATTCTCCACTAGCGCGTAAAATGCATGAACCGCCAACGCACCAATGTTATACCACCAATGTTTTCAAAACATGCATCCTACCTACCCTACCCATAAACATTTTCCGTGTACTACACCTAGATCGGCGACGCAAAAGAGCTACACCGACGATGGCCTGCACGAAGAATCTTTCCAAATTGGGAAATTCCATGGATGGTTTCAATTAAAATTTAGTTCTAACTTTAAGAAAAACAATAGATTACCCCATTTTTAATTTTTAATTCGCGAGTAAGCTTCAAAAGTTTCATTTGTTTGCTTCTTTTGCTAATGTTTGAGGTAGAAGGTTTTTGTTAAGAAAATTTGAAGTTTTTTTTTCAATAATATTTTTAAAATTTTGTTAAGATGCTTAAAATATTATATAAATAGAAACTTTGTTTGTTGATTTTGTGTTTGAAGATTCCAACAACTAACTTTACCCAAAATTAAAACAAATCTATATTTTTTGTTTTGATAAAAAAAAGCACAAAACACAAAAAAATTGAAACTACTTAGAGTTTTATGTTAAAAACTTTAATAATACCCTTTAATTTTTTTCAATTTTCTAATATTATTGTCATTTTTATTATTAATTTTACCACTAGAACATTAAAAAACTAAATATTCTGTTAATTATTTTTGTTATTAAAAATAAAAACTTCAAAATAAAAATAAAAAATTCAAAATAAAAAGACACTGTATTCGTATAAATTTATTCACATGACTCATTTAGAAATTATTAAATAAGCTTTGCAAAATTATGTACCTTAATGAATAGGATTATGTCCAAACTGATTAATAACAGGTTGTCTTATCTTCTACCTCAACTGATATCTGAGGTGCAATGGGCTTATGTTAGTGGTATGTTAAATTCGGACAATATACTAATTACTAAAGAACTTATACATGACCTAAACAATAAAAAAAGTAGGCCATATAGTTATTAAAATTGATATGTCAAAGGCTTTTGATCATCTTTCACACAGTTTCATTTTGAGAGTTCTTAAGGCATATGGCTTCAATTACAAGGTTATTAAATTAGTTAATAATTTGATAAGGTCCGTCTTTGTATATATTATCACAAATGGAAAGGTTGTAGGTTATTTTCAAGCAAAAAAAAAAGGGTTAGACAAGGGGACCCTTTGTCCCCTAGTCTATTCATATTAACTAAAGAAGTGTTCATAAGGGGTCTACTTAACTTATATATGACTGATAAGACTCTTAAGTATTCGTGTAGAAGTACAATAATTATACCATGCTTATCATTTGCAGATGACCTATTAATATTTATTCATGGCCTAGCTTCTTCTATGAAGACAATTGGCAAATTCTTGCAAGATTATCATGCCATTTCTGGTCAATCTCTCAATAAGGATAAAACGAAGATCATGAGCTCTTAAAATTTCCCTCAAGACAGACTCAAAGCTCTCTCTATTCAATCTAGTTTCAAAACCAGTAATCTACCTACAACATGCCTTGGAATAACTTTAAGTCCTCACAATAAGTTTGCCAATTTATATCCTCCCTTGGACAAAATCAGAGAAACTATCTCTCATGAAAAAGACAAAAAACTATCTCAGGGTGGTAGACTTGTTCTAATTAAATTTGTCTTAATGTCAATCCTTATGTATTGGCTCCAAACTTGCTGGATCCCTAGTCTAATAATATCTAAAATATAAAAGTTTTTTAATATATTCATGTGGGGCTCTAACAGTGAGTCTAACAAGTTTTGCTGGTCATCTTGGGCTGCTATATGTAAGCCTTTTGGTAATGGTGAACTAAATTTAAATAATTTACAATATATTGGTAGCGCCGATATATGAGATCGAACATATGGAGGAAACTCAAATTATATTTCAAAAAGTACGACGACAAAAGTAAGGTTTGAGAGCCTGTTATAGAAGTGCTCGAAACCCTATGCAAAAATTACAACTTGTTCCTCATGAAATAAAATAAATCTCATCCCAATATCAAAGTGATTGGAGCTGGTTAAATATTTTAATTAAATCCAATACAAATAGAAAACTATAGTAAATTCACGAAAACAGTAAAAAGAAGGCCTAAATAATAGAGTTTTGGGCATGGACTTCATCATCAGGCTTTTCTCTCATAATGCTTTCAAAAATCGTTGGGCTTCTCGACACGTCCGATTTGAGTGGTCACAACGCCTAATTCGGATAACTGAGCCCCAAATAAAACCCGTTTTTGTTTGTCCAAAAGGGTCATATAGCCATGGGCTTGTGCAACTACATCAGATATACAAAAGGCATTTTCATGTAAATTGTGGGTGAGGTTCAGAGAGAATACCTCTCTCTGGGAAAAACTACTACTCAATATCTATTGTAAAGGTGACCATCCTTTTCAGTTAAACTATCTAAAAACAGGGTCTCAAACATGGAGAAGGTTGGCAAAGATAAATGATGCAGAGGGTAATATCAGATGGATCCTAGGCAAAAGAAATATGGACATATGGCTAGACAACTGGTTTAATAAACCTCATCTTATATCTCTTAATTCAGATTCTTATAACTCTTGGTTCAAAGGCATGAAAGTTTAACACTCTTTGGGAAAATGAGGCTTGGAATTTGGATAAATTAAAAACTATTTTCACTGACTCTAATATCAATATTATCTCTAAGCTAAGTATATGTGAGCACCTTGGGGATTCTATCTACTAGATTCCTGCTAAGGATAATAGATTTAATATCAAGAATACATTAAAATCTATCAAGCTTAATCCTAACAAATCTTCTCTATACGAGAAGATTTAGAACCATATTACTCCAACTAAGTGCTCTTTCTTAGTTTGGAGGCTCATTGATGATAAACTTCCTATTGAATCAATATTGCAAAAGAAGCACCGTACTATAGTTTCTAAATGCCAGTTCTGCCTAGGCCTATAAACTAAAGACCATCTATTTGTGTCTTGTTCTTTTGCGTGGAAAATATGGTATTCTTTTACAGGTTTTCTAGAGGTTGATATCAGGAGATTCATGAGACTAAGCACATGCTGCGTAGGTGGTTCTGGTCAGCCTCTAATAAAGTCCACATGAAGACTATTATGCCTATCATAACCTGTTCGGCAAAGAAATAAAACAAAGATGTTGGGAGATGCCTATTTACCTAATTTAACTATCAACTACATCACTCATATTTTAAATAGCTTGGACCTATCTACTCTTCTAAAACACAAATATTAGAAATATAATGAAGAAGCAGCTACAATCATCGGATGCTACAATCACTTAAAGATGAAGAAGAAAATAATTTATCTTTCTTGGTTACCTCCATTTCCAGCAAGATATAAACTAAACTTCGACGCCTGCTGCCTAAGCTCTGGTGAATCAAGTGTCGCTATCATCATCACAGATAACCTTGGTTCCGTCATACATGTATATGGTAACAATTATGGGAGACTCTTTTCCATAAAAGCTGAGCCCTGTGCCCTCCATGATGGCCTGCAAATATGAAAAATAACAGGATTAAAGGAAGTTGTTATTGAAACTGACTCTGAAACTCTAGTCAGTCTCATTTCATCTCGTCATTACCCAAAAAGTTTAGAAACAATTCTGAGAAGCATAAGGAGTTTAATTTTTTCCAAAAATGGTTTTACAACACATCTTCAGAGAGAGAAATCGAGAAACTGGCTGACTTGCTCGATGAAATCTCCGTTGTAAAATAAAAATTGATTTTAAAACTTTTAAAATTCTTCATACTTAGAAGCCATTACGGTTCTAGAACGCCTACATGTAAGCTATATCAGAACGAAATAACTCATGGATCTCTGTGTTTTTCAGGTCAACTAAGGAAATACCTTACATACTATAATTATCTGTTGAACCACCGAAGCCAAGTAGTATTCTAGTGGAGAGCCATTTGAGTCACTACAATATCTTGGCTGGAATCTGAATCAAAAGTGAACTTTCTCAGCAATTACGAGGAAACCTTACCGTGTACATCATCTATCTTTTAAGGTATACTTCTTTGAGGGGGACATTCTCCATAATCATGAGGTAGTCCAACATCTTAAGACTGAATTCACTATCCTCTGTGCTGGAATGGCCGTGAAGCTCACTGTAAGCCTTACGCCACAATGAGTAACTCTAGATCTACATAAAACAATAAGAGTTAACGTCCCTTCCTGGATTCGTAAATGATTAATTCATAGAATCTGTAAAATAAATTTACCTGAAGAGTGAAGAATTGAAATACCTTTCGTTGGAATCTGAACCAATAGAGAACCTACTCAGCAATTAAGAGGAAACCGTACCCAGTACATCATCTATCTTTCAAGATATACTTTTATGAGGGTGACATTCTCCATAATCACGAGGCAATCCCCTCCTCATTCCAACTCCTGCTCCGATATTGAGATTCTCTAAAATAATCAAATGAAATTCCCTGGAATTAACTCTCTTGATAGACCCTTCCAATACATTGGAGGAAACCAACACAGTTCATCCTCAGTCATTCAAGCTCACCTCAAAATTGATTGATAGAAGCCTTAAAAGATTAAATTCGCTGAGGGCGCCATACTCAACAACAAAAAGCAGATATTTTAAAATTTTAATTGCGTGAAAGTTTATCGATTTAGTGAAGAAAGGAGAATATTTACAAACGGAGACGAAATCGTTTGAGTTGTTATAGAATTTAGGGTTTTACCCTTTCTGTATGTTGTATAATGTCAAGATTAGGACTTGGTCATAATCTTTAAAAGAGTTAGAACTTTTGGCCGGTCTCTCTTCAAATGTAAGGTCTTTTTGGACCCAAACTATTTCTCTTAAATATAAATATAAATATTTTTTTTAAAAATAAAACCTTTGCACAATGAGTGAAGTAAGTAGAGGTGTCTAATGGTTCTGGAACCGCGGCTAAAAGTTGGAGAACTATTTGTAAACCGGTGGGTAAACTGTGAAACTGGCCCATTAGAACCGCAAACCGACAGAACTGCAAACCGCTAGAACCGCAAACCGCCAGAACCGCATAAGGAGTAAACCGTCAGGACCGCAAACCGTTAGGACCGCAAACCGTTAGGACCGCAAACCGTTAGAACTGCAAACCGCGGTTTATTTGTAAATATTATAAGTGTTTTAATTATTTTATAACCAAAATCATATCTTAAGTTATATTTAAAAAATATTGAGATATTGTATATGATTATAAAATTATTATTACATTTTGATTAATATTAATTTGTTTTGGTTATTAATATTTTAAGTGTTGTAATTATTATATAATCCAAAATTTTAAATATTACGTATGTTATTATTACATTTTGAATATTGTTATTATGTTTTGGGATCCAATATTAGTAGTGTTGATATTATGTTACAAACCAAAACTGTATCTTATCATGTTAGAATATTACAAATTTTATGGTTATAATTTTAATATTACATTTTGATTACTATTGTGATTTGGTTATAAATATTACAAGTGTTTGTTATTGTTTTTTAAACCAAAATTAGATCTTATAATTATTTTCATAATACAATTGTTGTTATTATAATAAAAAGTAAATAGTTTTTTTGGTTTATTTAGCCGTCACAGTTTATACTCTTGCGGGCCAAGAGTCGTACAAATGTTTTCATATTAAAATAAAAAATAGTAAAAAATTATCACAAATATCATTCATAACAAGTGAAAATTAACGGGTGGGTGAGCATTAGTAAGTCTACGATTTAGAAGCATTTTAAAACTTAAAACAACATTTTTTTTAAATATGAAATAAAATACTAATCGAAACTAATTAGTATCGCAAATAATAAAAACTAAATTTAGACTAATACCAACTAATACCAACTAATACCAACTAATAACAAATAATAATAACTAATAAAATTAGAATCAAAAGAACTAATTTAAATAACTACAACAAGTAAATAACTTGATAAATTATACGAAGCTCTTAATTGAGCTATTATAATATTATCCCAACGTTATTTAAGTGTTTTTATCAAATATAAACATTTTGCAGAAAAAAAATCAAACAATTCCGAAAGTAGAACTACAATATGTAAAATAAGAAATTTGAGTTTTCTAGAATATTTAGAACAAGTAGAGAGATTTAGAGAGATGTAGAGAGGAGTTTGTGAGTTTGGAGTTGGGGTCTCCTCTATTTATAGGGGAGACCCATAAAAAAAAATTAAATTCGTAAAAAAAAAATTGTATCGGGCATCCAGACGTAATTTCCGGACGCCCGGACTGTAAATTCGGGCCATCATGACAAATGTTTGGATGCCCCAGACACCACAAGGCTAGTATAATTTAACTAGCCGTTGCAGGTGTCCGGATGCCCCGATCTTTTACTTCTTTTTTTGGAAATTTTATTAATAATTTTTTTTTAACAATTATGTCACTTGTTTGGTTTTTATTATTAATGAATTGTTTGTTTTGTTTTTTTTTATTAAATGTTATTTAAATTTATTTCAATTTCAATTTTTATTTTGTTATTTATAAGTAATTTATGTTTATGCATATACTTATACAATTCTAAATTTTTTAAATTTAAACTTCAAATATTGAATAGTTCGAAAATACAATAAACTATTTAAATCATCTAAACATAAACACTTCAATCTTGAAAGATCTAAAGAATCACCTAATAATTTAAAATCAGAATACAATTATATGTCTAATAGGTAGATATTATTTAATATGTACCTAATATTAAATAAAATATCTTAAATATCTAGTATGTTCAAACAATATACAGATCATTTTACAATTATATTGTTTACAATATCTTTTATTAAGACAATCAAATTATAAATTTTATAATCGTACAAATAATTTCAATAATATTGAAATTTGTAATCAAAATACAATTAGATGTATATATTTTATTTAATATCTACATAATATTAAATAAAATATCTTAAATATATAAATATAATAAAACATATCAAAATCATATTACAATTATTATTTTTAGAATATAATTGCTTGATTATAGAATTTCGATTAAAATGTAATAGTATTTAAATTAAAATACATTAAATAATATAATTAACTCGTTTATATTGTACATATCTCAATTATTAAAATTAGATTCAATTAACACTTACAAATTGATTTATTTATAAATAAAATTATAAAATATTTTGATAAACCTAAATGTTTTTTAGTGGTTAAACTACTGATTTAATTGCGAAACTGGTCCGTTAGAACTGCAAAACGCGAATATGCCAAAATCGCATAAACAATAAACTGCGAGAACCGCAAACCATTAAAACCGCACACCGCAGTTCTCTATTAAACTGTTTTCACGATTCGCGGTTTGAAACGTTTAACACCTCTAGAATCCAGAGTAAGTTTGTTTTTCCCCTCATCCTTTTCCTTTTGTATATATTATTTTCGGACTTTATGTGGTCACAAAGTTGCCATGATCACTCGTCCTTCTTTCTTTTTTCTCTCACATGGGCAAGTTGCGATGACCACTCGTCCTTTACTTTGTTTTGTGAATTTACATAAGCAAGTTGCCCACCCCGCTCATCTTTTTCAACATTTAATGTTGACTCAAATTTTATCACTAATTAGTAATAGCGACGGGCTTTCCATAGGTTAACTATAAACAAAAAGCTAATAATAATATAAAATTAAATTAAATTAAATTAAATTAATAAAAATAGTGAAAGCTTTTGGTAAAACTATTTTTTTATAAAAATATCCGCATTTTTTTATCAAATTTTATTCGACATTTAATAAAATAAGTAATTTTTCAATATTTATACCTAAGAATTTGTTTGATTTATTTTATATATTTTTATACATAAGAATTTGTTCTTTTATAAAATACCTGAATCAAATATGTAAAATTGTTGTGGGTCATAAATAAGTTTTATATTTTATGTGCGAATGATTTTTTTTGGTATAATAAAAACATTAAATATAATAAGAAGTTCATATAGTAGATTTGGGGTATACCCCGAGAAGATACAAACTAGTAGGAACTTTGGAATAAAAAACACATTCAAGAAGTGGAGGATGTCATAGTAGATAGTCAAAGTACAAATGGATAATTAGCAGTAAATACTAGTCGGTGAAATAGAAATCGTGCAGCTATCAGTACGCCCAACTCCAGCCCAAACCTGAGAGCTGCAGAGATGAAAGTATAATATAGATAAGGAGACACTGTTTATTACGTAGTCCAGCCAATCTTGGTCTCGTGAAATCTATATCGGAGATCCGACATAATTTGGTGGGCAATCGAAGATGCCATGACCGGAGCAGAACCAAATATTCTTGAATTCATTTTTTTCCAGACATGGTAAATGACCGCGCCAAAACAAGAACGCCAGCGAGTATGGTCACGGAAATTGGACCAATTTGACGCCTGACAGACTTAATATTGCCCGCATGCATGATTAAAAAGGAAACCTAGCTTATTACTAGCAAAGGTCCATATACTCTGAGTGAAGTTACATTCATAGATGAGGTGAGATGTTGTTTCATCTGCAGAGTTACATAAGGCACATTCAGTTGGGGTATCGAGTCCCCAACTGAGGAGCTTGTCTCTGGTGACAAGCTTGCCCAAAATGGCGAGCCAGGAGATGAGAGAATGACGAAGAATATTATATTTATTCCAAACTAACCCTGCCCACCCCACATCTGGGGCAGGCGATCGCATGACGTTGTAAGTGTCTTTATTTGTGAAAGAGCTGCAACCATCCTTCACAGTCCAGTAAGGAATGTCGTTCGATAAGGTGTTAGGTTGGGGAAGAGTGAGAATGAGCTTGTGGATCTCTTTAAGATGAGCGTGACTTCGAGCTCTTGCTGGTCTCCGGTTGGCAGGCCAGTTCCATTCTCCGTTAAGAATAATGTTTGAGACTTTCAGATTGTTTCCCAGCCTTGAGTCGACAATGATGTTGGATCCATAGTGGACTGCAAGAGACGAAGAGAGTAGCCAGGGGTCGTGCCAGAAGGATGTTTTGACACCATTACCAATAGCTACCCTGTACAAATTACAAGCCAAAGGACGAAGACGAAGAATTTCTCTCCAAATCCACGAGGGAGTTTATCCAATAGGAATGTCCCAAAAATTTCTGTTTTTTATTTTTTCCGATTTTATCCATTCACACCGAATGGATTTGTTTTTATTACTGACTATAGACCAAAGGTATTTAAGGACAGCCTCCTGATTCAAAATTTTTAAGTCTAGAATCCCAAGACCGCCCTCTTTATAGAGAGTGGTGATCGAGGCCTAAACCACTTTGGCCCATGAATTTTCATAGAGGTCCCCGTCCAGAGGAAGCGACTAAGGTATTTGTTTAATTCTTTTATGATTCTAGAAGGGAGAATAAAAATAGATCTAAAAATACACGATGTGGTAATGTTCTTTAAAAAAACTAATATAAAAAATGATGAGATCGTAAAGGTCACTGCTAGGGTTGTCAACGGTTCTCCAGAACCGAGAACTGGACCGGGACCGAACCGATATGGACCAGACCGAAAATCGGACCGAACCTTAACGGTTCGGTTCGCAGTTCCATTCTAAAATCTGAAAACCGATAAGGAACCGAAACAAAAAACCGGTTAGGAACCGAACCGATAAATCGATAAACCGATAAGACCGATATGGAATCGAACCGATAGAATTGATAGAACCGATAAACCGGTAGAACCGATAGGAAATCAGACCAATAAAACCGTTAGAAACGATTATTTATTATTATTATTTATTCTTTTACAAATTATAGTACCAAAATTAATAGTTAATTATCCATTTTTTATCAAAATCAAAAGATTAACTTATAAACTTTAGTTTTTATATCATTTATTTGAAAAAAAATTAAAAATCAAATTTTAATTTGAATTAATTTTTTTAAATGGACCTAACCGGACCGAAACCAAACCGATAATGAACTGAACCGAAACTGGACCGAATCGAAACGGACCGGATCGAACTCGGACCGAATCGAATTCGGACCTAACCGAAATCGGAACCGAACCGAAACTGAACTAAAAACTTAACGGTTCAGTCCGGTTCTAAAAATTAAAACCAAAAACTTAACGGTCTGAACCGATAAGTTTAGCGGTCCGGTCCATTTCCGTCAAAACGCAGACCGAACTGGACCGATAACCGCCCTATTCACGTCAAAAGATGAGTAGATTTTTCGAGTCTAAACATGTGTATTTAATTTCAGAATTAAAAAATCAAACCAAACTTACAAGTTGAACCGGAATAAATTCTTTTTTTTTTCTGAGTTTCGATTCATGTATAATATTCAAACGGCCCTGATGTTAGTTATATATGGATTTCGAATCCTAATCAAATCGAACCGAAAATCCCTGATGTTAGTTATATATGGATTTCGAATCCTAATCAAATCGAACCGAAAATCGATAGATGAATCGAATGAATTTTTTAAGAATGCTCCGGATTATTTCATTTGTCTTCCTACTCGGTTCTGTATTTGTTTATATATTAGTAATAGATATTATGTAATAACACAAACTACAAAATGTTGTTGGACTCTAGTTTAATTTTTATTTGTTTAAATATATTTTAAAAAAATTATAATTTTAAAATTACTATAATATATTAGATAATATATGATATTAAAAATTGTATTTTCGATAACACTAGGTTTGAAATAAGATGTGTGATATGAATATATATTAAATATTTGATTATTAAGTATATAGTTTATTGGAAATGTTTTTTATATTTTATATCGATTACCATACTATAGGTTTTAATACATATATTATATAAAAAAAATAATACAATGATATTCTAAGTGAAATATGAGTTTAACAAAGACTTATAAAATATACGTTTCGGATAAACTAGGGTCTAAATTTTGTTAACTATTTTGGAGAGAATTTTTTTTAATAAATAGTCAAAGAAGGTTTTGTCTTTTGACTAAAATTTTTAAATTTTGTCTTGTAGTGAATTGTGGGTATAGTTAACCAAACATAGAAGAACACGAAATTATTCCCAACAATCCTCTTATACTCAACACTTAACCAAAAATTAAAAAACTCCATAAACTCTCAAACCTCCATAAATCAACAAATTTGTTAAAAAAATCCAAATCATTGAAGAATGGAGTTAGAGAGTGAGAAACTTACCGAGGAGCGTGGAACTGCAAACATGGTAGTTGTTCTAACCAATCTTTCGAAAAAAGTTTCCTTTTTTGTGGCTGTTCTAATTTTAGAAAGTTGGGCCCGAACTACCCCGCCGATGGAAGCCCCATCAACCGACGGGGATGAAGAACCTTCATATTTTTTGACGAAGGTCCACCGCCGGGGGTGGTCATGCCCATCCGGCGGTGTAATTGTCTCTCACCCGCGGTGCAAATAGAAGTTAACCGCCATGGTTGAACTCCTACACCGGCGGTTAATACCCCTTGGTTTTATTCACACATATAGTAGTAAGCTTTGCTACATCCCCGACGGCTGTTCTATTTTCAACGTGCGGTTGCCAATGTCACCCGCGGTCTAGTATTTTCCACCGCCGGGGTAGAATGACACTGCCGGTGTAAATATATTTAACCGCAGGGTGAGTAGGGCATAAACTCCTGTTGGACAATAATAAACCGATGGTTGACAACTTCTTCGACGGGTGAGAAGGTCCCAGCGGTAGGAGTTTTTTCAACTGGCGGGGCGAGTCGGAAATTTTGTTTTGTGCCAATCTAACATAATCTACGATATTTTTTTATGTAAGTTGAAGAGTTAAAGGCAGAAGAGTTAAAGAATGAAGAATTAAAAAAGGAAGAACTAAACGATGAGTTGTAGAGTTCGTGTATGGTGAAGGAGGAGGAAATGACGGTGGCTTGCTCGGTCGATTATAGCCACTTGTTCGACACCAAATCTCACTACTCTTAAGTGGATTTGATTGAATGGGTTAAGCAGACCGCAACAGATAACAGATTTGTGGTAATATTACGACGATGCGATAAACTTGATCTAAAAACTCCAAGAATTGAGTTTGTGTGTGAAAGCTCTGGAGTTTACATAAAATTAGTAGTTCCGAAGCATCTAAAGAGGAAGTCCACCGGCACGAAAAAATGCGGATGCCCTTTCACCATTAAAAGAAAGAAGTTGGGTGATGATTAGTGGGGGTTTAGAGGTCAAATGCGACGTTCACAATCACGATACTACATCGTACAAAGAAGGTCATTCGTACTTGGGATGATTGAACAGAGAAGAGATGGATCTCGTAGTTAGTTCTATAAAAATGGGATCCCGTCCTCGGGACGTTCTCGGTGGGGTGAAAAAATTTAACCCTAAGAATTCTTCTTCAATGCGCACCATCTACAACGCTCAACTAAAACACCGCAAGCTCGAGAAAGGCGGTCGGTCGCAATTCCAATACTTGTTGATTGAACTAAAGTGGTTAAACTACTACGAATTTAATAGAAACTCTGAATATGTAAGCGATGTCATAGGCGAGCTTTTCTTCGCGCACCCGGTTAGTTTGGATTTACGTTTATATCATAGGCAAGCTCGAGAAAGACGGTCGGTCGCAATTCCAATACGCACATTTATGAAAGGAATTGAAATGGATAACACGTACAAGGTGATCAAATACAGGATGCCATTGTATGAGGTTGTTAGAGCCACTTGTACGGGGACAACTTTATACATCGGATTTGCGTTTATGTCGGGATAAAAATTCGAGAGCTACAAATGGGTGTTAGAGTGATTACATTTGTTGATGGTAACTCACTGCATCGAATTACCATCCATCATTTTGACGGTTAGAGACTTGGCGCTTGTGAAAGCAGTGGAGGATGTGTTCCCTAATGCAAAACACATGTTATGTCGATGGCACATCAACATGAAGGTCCTAGGGAAAACAAAAAAAATCATAAAGGAGAAGAAAGTGTCCAACATTTTCTTGAAAGTGTAGAATCAAATGATGTTGGCGGAAAGGGAAGTAGCACTCAACGACTATCGAGCCGAATTGCATCGTGACTTCATAAAGTATCCGTAAGAAATTGAGTATACCAAAAGTTGTTAGGGCCATACAGTGACAAGTTTGTGACGTGAAGAACCAACACATGGATGCATTTTGGTAACCAAACCACAAACCGCGTGGAGAGCGCTCATTCGAGCCTTACACGTTTCATTGGTACAAGAAAAGTGTACCGATGAAAGGTAACTTTGAATCTTTTTGGTTGAAGTTACATACTTTGATAGAATTGCAGCACGGGGACATAAAGGGTTCATTTGAAAAGAGCCGCTTGTTAGCCCTACACAAATTCACAAACATTGTGTATGACAAACTAAAAACCAACGTCTCACACTATGCGTTGGAAATTTTGTCTGGAGAAGTAGATTGTGCTCGCAACATGAAAATTGCGGCCTACATGCCCTGCGGTTGTTCAATACGAACTACGCACGGTATCCCTTGCATGCACGAAATCTACGAGTTTGTCGCCAAAGGCTTAGAGGTGCCTTTAGAGTTGTTTAACGAACATTGGAAGATGTTTGAAATTCTAGTCGGTACCAACCTCACAACGATCGAGCAACTAAAAACGAAACTTAACAAACTAGTATGTGATGTTATGGAATCTAATGACGAAGCACGAATAGAGCACGTTTATAAAAAATGGTTTGTCGTTGTCCATCCCGAATCAACTACCATTTTGGAGCCATTGGTGAAGCAAAAAGCGCGCGGTCGTCTACCTAACAAACGCAAGTTGTCTTTTGTCGCTGATGATACATCCACTAAACGCGATGATACCGTAGGCCTTGAACGAGCAACAATATGGGTGGAGGTTGATAAGGGATTCCCTTTACAACGAGCTGATGAATTATACATCCATGTATATTAAGATATTTATAAGCATGGAGGAACTGATTGATGTTGCGGAGTGTGTGAAGTGCTCTAGTAACGTGGGTACTAAAAACCATTGGATGTCCATGCCCGAGACGGGAGTGACAATTACATCTGCGTTTAACTGCATACTCCATTTTGTTGGACAGTACCAAACTATGGATGTCGGCTTCACATTTCTTCCGCTAAGAGGTGCACCGCCTCAGATGCCAGACCGGTTGGCAATCGGATTGGGTTGGGTCAACTCCAACCATTTCGTGAACGCATTTATTTTTTTACCTGAACGATTAGTTTGAATATTAAGACATTCATTTTATCGACGTTTCATGTTGTAGCTTGGGATTAGGGCGGAGGCCTCATGCGCGAGGATACATCCTTGTTGCCTAAAGTTGTGTTCACCGGAAGCAGAACGTTGGGCATTGCTGATTGTCTTTCGTTGCAAAAGATACGAAGAACTAAAAAATGGCTGACTCGATGTAACCGATTTATCCGCTTTTGCTTGATGACTATGTGATTGTAATGAATGTAAACTTTAGATACTTTTTTGTGGATGTTGATCTTAGAAACATTAAAACTTTACCTTCTCAATTTGTCGATTGCATGAAAACATTACACTTTAATCAACAGCATTGCATAATTATAAATACATAAGCAAATAACGCCAATTGAAATATATAAGGGGAATCTTAATCTAAAACAACACACGTGCAAGAGTAGCATAGTTGAAACATAAACTACTCGAAACATAACAACTGAAAGAAAGAGTTAAATGCTCAGTGGTCGAAATCGTATCCCATATTGTCATCCGAATCACCCCCTCATTCCTATTTTCAATCCTATCCTCCAGATACGCCACCATATCCCTATTGATGTAGTCTACTACCATCATGTTCCAGACCAAAGGTGCTTCTTTCTTAGTTCTAGCAGACATGAAAATCAAAAGAGTGAGCGGTTGGACGAAAATGTACCTACGTCTGATTTCGTCACGATTTCGAACTTCAAGATCTTTTGTTCCTAAACGGTCATAGTTGAAATACATCATACATAAGATATGGTCAAAGAACGCATCGCTGCTATCTTCCCCCATATCTCGGCGGGAAACTCTCACCACCTTAAGCATATGGTACTCTTCATCAGCCGTAAACTCCATTTGTTAAAGGCGTTGTGTTTTTTTTAAGTAGATGCTTGGTTTCTAATTTCTTAGATTGAATTTTGTGTCATGTTTATATAGTCTAGTTACTCTTGGTGGGAGTTATTAAGTTGGCGGGAGTTTTTTTGTTAATGAGAATTGGCGAGATTTATTATGCTGGCAGAAGTTTCCTTGTTGATGAGAATTGGCGGGAGTTATAATGTTGGCGGGAGTTTTTCTGTTAATGCTTTTGGCGGGATTTTTTCAGTTAATGAGAGTTTGTCCCTATCCTTATCTTTCGCCCTCCTTACTTTACACGTGTCACATTTTGATTGGTCTAACTGGATTACGTTATCTGAAAACGAAATTGTCTATAAATAGATGTTGTATCCACATTAAAGGGTAAACTAGTTGATAAATTAAGCAAAAATGTGTCTATGGACTGAGTTGGAAGATGAATATCTGATGAAAGCATCAATCAAAGTTGGTAACACGAACCAGGAAGAGGGGCGTAAACCATACGGGGAGGCATTGGTATGCCGGATGTATTTCCTATACGGCAGGGATGGTGTCCAGCCGCCTAAAAGTTTTAGGCGTGTAGATGAGGTGAAAGCTAGGTGGTAAGTCCTAGTTAGATTCTGTGTACATCTAGTTTCTAACCTCAACGACTTGGAATGTCGTGTTGCGTGTAACCGGTTCAACTGCCAGGTCACGGATTCTCTAACAGAGGAGCAGCTGGATCAAGTCCGTTCTGACATTATTGGCATCCAGGTAGAGGAAATGCACGACTACCAGATTGCGAAAGAAGAAAGGAAGTTCATGAAATGGAACTAACCTCATTGATAAATTATGTTTTGAGTTCGTGTTTCAGTTTAAGTTTGAGTTTATCTTTTATTTTGTTTGAGTTTATGTTTAAGTTTAAGTTTGAGTTTGTGTTGCAGTTTGTTTAAGTTCATGTTTCAATTTATGTTTGAGAATCCTTGTTTAAGTTTATGCTTGAGTTTATGCTTGAGTTTATGTTTCAGTTTATGCTCGAGTTTTACGTATTCATGTTGTTTGAATGATAACAAGAGACAAAGAAAAGACGTTCTAATGGAAGCATAAAGTATCATACAATAACTCTGAACCACCAAAGTTAATAACATCAGACGAAAAGATGCATTTTACACAACAAATTATTTCCAACCAGCCAGTTGAAGAATTTTCACCCGATGCTTGAAATACTACCCCGACGGGGGTAAAACTACACCGACGGTATTAATTTTTCATACCACCGGGAAAAGTGACCCATTCTAAAGGTGTGGCGAACTTAACTATGAGGTCAACCAACCGCTGGGGTACGTATTTTCACCCGGCGGTTGGGATAGTACCCCGCCGGGGGTAAAACATCCCTGGCGATACTGAATTTTCATGAACACCAAATATTTCCCATCTTTTTTATATTGAATTTTAGTCTAGGTTCCTGCCGAGTGATCTATTTTCAACCGGCGGTTGACAAGTTCCCTGGCGGTAGGATAATTTTCAACCGCCAGAGTTTTTATTACTTTGGCGTAAATATTCTACTCGCCTTCACCCGATAGGTCAACAATTGCCACCCGCAGGGTTAATAATTGTGACGCGCCAGGCAAATTGTCAACTGGCGGTTGAAAAATTATCAACCGCCGGAGTAATGGTGTTTCCCTTAGAATGTTGCGCACGGATTGAATGATGGAACTAATAATCATACTAACATATAAGGTAGAACAAACAACAAAGTCAGCAAAATAAAACACATATATTAAACGATTTTGTGTTCAAAACAATATACATATGAAGAAGGCGACTAGCATAATCAAAAGCTAAGGACTAGTGATCTCCATCATCTTCCTTCCAAACGACATGAGTTTGTCATTGGAATCATCTAACGGCCGAACACGATTAATCGTGTCTACCACATCAACCGCAGAGCTCTCGGTAAGAATCTAAGATGTGATGTTAAACCAATTGTATCTCTTCACGCATTCCTTGTACTGGGGGGATGATGTGTGATTAATCCCTTCCATAAGCCTCGAGTACCTATCAATCCTTTACAGGTGCTCCCTCCAGTTCGTCCAATTCCTACCATGCATCGAATAACAAAGATGGTCTCCTCTTGAGAGATCGGTTCTAGCCACAAGGGGGTCCATCGGCTTCTCTTGGATCCAACCAAAATCGCGCATCACTCGGTCCGAGTGATATGCCTCGCTAACCAGCATAAGGTGAATAGGGTTTTGATACAACCCTATTGCCTGCTACGCCCACACTTCACGGACATCCTCGTAAGGTCGGAAAATCACCTACAAACAAGCAATTACCCATACTTCATTTTGTATATAATAGACAAATATTAATAAACATAAACAAGCTAACTTACATCCGTCTCTCCTTGCGCCGCGATGATGTTACGATAGTACGGCTTCCCCCGAGCTAGTGATACTAGGACCCTTTTGGGAAACCACGCCAGCATTTTTAGATCGGTCGGGCTGTAACCGCTATTCACCGACGCCAGGAAGATAGGAAAATGGTCATAGACCCAACACTCTAACAAGGCCGAAAACCCAACCAAGCTCTTCAAAGAGTTCTTTGAAATGCCTCCCAAGCTCTTGTACACCACACGAGTGCACAAGTACCCTATGCGTACTCACCAAGCCTCGTCAAATCCTCAAGGTGATAGAGAAAATCGCACTGAATGTTCTTCAGGCTCGTGTTGGTGAAGATGGTACACCTCAGGAAGAACATGATGTTTGCCCTAGTAGCTGCCTTCTTCATCTCTTTAGTCAGGACAACATTGGAATCCAAATACTCCTCCGTAGAAAACGTCGTCCTTAGCCATCGGAGGCCGAATCCACTCTCGTCATGCGCGTCCATATCCTCTCGCACAACATCTGCTGAAACTCTTAACAAGTCTGTATAGCGTGCATATGTCGCATCTATCGACTGCGACCTAAAGATATCGATAATTCTCCCGTCGACCGGGAGGCCAGTAATTACGTACACATCATCCAACGTCATGGTCATCTCCCCGAATGAAAACTGGAAGGTGTTCGTCTCTTGGTGCCACCTCTCAATGAACACCTCAGCCAACTATACATGGTTGTTGAAATTTGGTAGATGACGCATCAGTTGCCCAAACAGTGTCTCTTCCAACAAATCCTTCACCCCCAATTGTTTGCTAAGGTCCCACTGACCGAGCAGACTGTACTTCAACTAGACCGTGATACCAGATCACGACTGTTAAAAAAAAATCAAACATAGATATAATGTTAACAAAACAATTTAAGTAATAAAACATATAATTAAGTCTGAAATTCAAAAACTTACATCGTCCTTAAATGTGTAGTACGCCTCATGCTGCGTATAGTCTAGGAATAGAAGGATGTTAGTTTGTGATAGAAATAGGTTTTTCCATCCTTCCGGACCAGTTGGACGTCTTACCGCACAGACCTCTCTTCGAGGTGGTGGCATGGGGACCTCCGTTTCCTCCTCCGTCTCCTCCTTGTTAATAAGCGCACGCCGTTGACTAGGGACCTCTCGTGAAGGAGAAGGCTGTAGTACACGCTCCCTTGTGGCATCATATTTTCTATGCCACAATGAGTGTTCCGTCTGGTCCGTGTGCACCCCATGCTCGGTCTGATCCCCACGTTTGGGCTGATCAACCTTTGACCGACTACTACCTTCACCTTTTCTGGGCGTAGGGACTTCTTCCCGTTCACGCCTTACGATTTTCTTCGCATTCTCTTTATCCGACCTAGGTGGTTCGTGCCTGCGGGAAGGAGATAAAATAAAATAAAATAAAAAAAGTTAGTAATGTAGTGACAAGGTTCTAGGTTCCCGCCGGTTGAACAATTTTCATCAGGCAGGGATTTAATATTATTATTAAATTAAATTAACACCCCGCCGATTGAATAATTTTCACCCGCCGAGGGTTTATGTTTAATTTTTTAAATCTATTTCAACCCTGCCGGGTCAATGCAACCACACCCGGCGGGGCTCAAGAACATTAACATCTCCATGTTTCTCCAGGTTGGTTATCCCACTGGGTCAACCAATTTACACCCAACAGGGATGAAGAATTATCTTTAAAAAAAACACTCCCCGCCGGTTTTACCAGTTCTTACCCGGCGGGGAAAACGCGAACAGACCAAGAAAACGCCATTGAAAGACCTCCAACCGAAACTCTAAATCTATCCGAAACACCAAATCAGTCACAATTGAACACTTCTAGCATCAATATAAAACTACAAACACCTAAATACACATGCTTTGTCTATTGTAACGACCAATGTAATTCAAAATCTTGAAAAATAAAGAAAAACTAAATATAACAAAAAAACAAGCTTTAAAGGTAGAAACTTACTCTTTTCCTTTACCCATTGCTGTTCTTGAGTTAGTATCAATCTACTAGAGTTGTTGAAGTTCGATTTAGCGACTGATTTTGGAGGTTTGTAAAAGGAGATAAAGGAGAGGGAAACTTGGGGCTGGTTTAGATTTGATTTTGTTTTGGGGATGGTTAATGTTTAAGGTTAGGAGTTAGTAAAAGTGAAGGGGATTTTTGGGTATAAAGATGGGACTACTTAAAATATGTGTGGGTATGGTTAAAGTTGGGGCTGCTTATCCGAAAGGGCCATAATCTAGCAAGAGCCTAAAATTTATAGTTACCATAATTATGAAACATATTCTTACTAAAATTACAAAGCATAAGGTTAGTCAAGACTTGTGAAGCATGTTATTAGAAGAATTAATTAACATGATTATAGTGGAATTATGAAACACTTTAATAAATAGTATGAAACACGAAGTTAACCAAGTTTTGTAAAATATTTAACTATAATTGCAAAACACACTCATAACAGAAATTACATAACACGTGCAGAATAGAACTTGTAAACATGAAGTCAACAAAGACTTATAAAGTATGTTGTAATCGTAAATGATGATGTTCTTGGGAATCACAAACCATATGGTTAACCAAAATTTACGAAACATATTTTTACTAGATTTTTAAACCATAAATTAAAAATATTACTACAATTGTGAAACATACTATTAAAATATTTTCAAAATATACTAAATAAAACTTGTAAAATATGATATTATAGGAACTCCAACACATGCGCTAAACCATGAATTATGAAACATGTAGTTAGCAAAGAATTATGAAACATGAAGCTAATCAAAATTTATGAAACATTTACTAGATTTGTGAAACATAATGTTACGAAAGTCGAATAACAAACTAAATTAGACTTGCAAAATGTTATGTGATAAAAATTATAAAACATCCATTATGAAGCCTTTTTACCCAGATTTATGGAAAAGTAATTTATTAACTTATGAGCATGATTTTGCAGGGAGATGGTGTAATCAGGTCAAACTTTTTTGATACATGTCCTTCATTTATTATTGAATATCAATTACTATATCAATAAACCATTACAGTTATAAATTTAACCCTAATTCTAAAAGTTGATGTAGATCTAAAAATTATAATTATTTTATGACTTGTAATCAACTTAAAGATAATTATTTAAGGAGATAATTTATCTTGGTACAAACACCATGATACATAATATGTGGTTGATTGACTTTCACGCGTTACTTTACAAAATATATTAGTTGTATGGTATAAAAAAAATGTTGATCCATCAAATATTTTGTGTAATTTTGTTTTACAAAAAAGGTGGATTATGTTATAATCACTAGGTTCATATTATGTAGGCGACCTTACTCATTCAGATATGGAGTTAACAAATAGTACATATGAATATATGTTTTATGATACTCTAAATGAGGGCTAGTTTGAAGTAATTATTAATATAGAAGAATTTATTTAATGAGACTAGATCATATGAATCGAGTAATGATAAAAATATTGACCATCTAATTCATACTTAAGTTGTATGTAATATTGTTTTTTTACTTTTATGTTTCCAATTTTAATTTAAGTCTTTTATCTTAATCTTCTCGAAATTAAACCAAAATTGTTGTTATTTTTTACTTTAAATTTAATTAAAAACATGTGAAAATTTTAAGTTTGTTTGAATTTGACAACCGTAGGCATTTTTAACATTCAGATGCATAATTTGTGTCAATATTTTCAAAATCTAAGATTGTTTGAACTTGAAAAAAATAGACATTTAAGACATTATAATACATGGGTTTAGCTCTCATTTGCAAACTCTATGCCTTTTCGTAAGTTGAGAAATGTCAACATTTTTATGTTACAAACCATAGTATATGCTTAAATTTGGGAAATATAGGTATATTCGAAGTTGCAAAATGTAGGAATTTATGTCTATATTTATCTATTTTCAAAAAGGAATATTTTTACCACGTGAAATGTATGAGTTTTGATAAACTTACGAAATATGTAACATTAGTAAGTTTTAATTTTTAAATAAATATTATTTTTTAATTTAAGAAATGTATAATTTACTGAACTTGAAAAATGTAAGAATTTGTGAACTTACAAAATACTGAAATTTTTAGTTGCAACACGTGAATTGCTTTTATCGAGAAATATGAATGAATCATTCTGATTGTATACAATGTATACATTAATTTTTTTACATTTAAAAAATAAAGTCTATTCTTTAGTTACAACCCTTTATATTTATCTATCTCCATTATGAGTGTACAATTTGGTATCAAATCATTATCGTACTGACACACTACTCTGTTACAATTGGATTTTTTTTTTTATTGTCGAATTCTTCTCGAGGCATTCATATTCCATATCAACCATGTAAACATGTTTCATAGTGTAACATTGAAATTCTGATAAATTATAACAATGCAAAATCTCTCTCTATTATGAATTGTAAAACCTTCAAAAACTTTGATGTGCAATGCGTACCTAATACATGAGTTGCGAAGCCTTCATACAAGATAGCTTATCAAACCGTGAAGGTATATCACTGATAAATACATTATAAAATTTTGGATCTAAGCCATAATAAAGTTAAAACCAATTTATGAAATCACTACGAAATGAGAGTTGAGATACATACCAACCTTTAACATGCGAAAGATGTCTATATTTGAGATACAAAACGATGATAAAATTATATATATGAAAAGATCATATATCTGACTTTTAAAACCTTCATACAACATGTATCGTGAAACATGACAACACCCAACTTGACTCAGCCTCGCTAATATTTGATTTGTCCTTAAAAATATACATTTTTCAAAACATTCTTAATATGAATTAAATTTAAACGAAATAATATAAACAATTGTACACATAATATAAACAAGCCTATGAAGTACCCGATGTCCAACATGATAGTATGTATCGTATATAATCGTATGTACCAAACCTGTAAGTTAATGTCGAACCCGAGTTCTCGTGAAGTACATGATGTTGTACTTGATTGTCCTTGGTGTACATAATTATTCATTTCGAACCTAGAAGCTCTTACCAAACTTAAAAGCTCATGAAAGTACATGATATCGAACCTGATTGTATCTGTTTTACATAATTATCTCTACCAAATATGGAAGTATGTTCCGAACCGGAAAGCCCGTGAAGAACTTGATGTCTAACTTGATTATTTATCAGGTACATAATATTTTGTGTCGGTGCACCTAAACTAGAGCTATAGAACCAAAATAAAACAAAAATATACCTAAAGAACTCAACTTACAAACTAAATTAAAACTTGGAAATAACTGAAATTCTTATGATCTATTGTGAAAGATCATCGAGAGAGATAAAATATAACGAATTATGAAGCATAAATAGATTTATATGATCCGAAAGAAAATCAAACATGAAAAAAGAACTCATTTTCTAATGGACTATGATGAACAATGCAATTAAAAGTTGAAAATAATTTTATATTATTTTATTATGCGTACGACAAAGAAAGGTCTTCGCTAACGCAAATTAAGAAAACAAAGGAGAACTAAGGGTCTAGTTTCGTGTAAGTAAACAATATATTGTTAAATATTTATATTTTAAAGTACAAACTAAAACTATATATAAGCTTATATAAATAGATAAGGAAATCTTATATTCAAATATATTTAATTAGTTAATTAAATAATAATTTTTGGTATAAAATAATAAATAAAAACAATTTTTTTTGGTTAAAGTAACTTCAGGGTATTCTCAAGAAAATAAGACTGTAGATACAATTTAGTATTCCTCTGAAAAATAAAAAGTTTGAGTCAAGTTAAATAATAACAAAAAATAGTGAAATACAAGGCAACAAACTAGCAGTAACAAGGGTAGTATTAAACTGATCTAGGTCAACATCGAGAAACTTAAAATGAACCTAGAATTACTAAGACCATATGATCAGCCTAGTTAATGGAAGCGTCAGAGTCGCTGAGATGGATCTTTGAGGCCAATATGATGGAGTCGATATTAAGTTGAGTAACCACTGTGTTGGTTCCCTCAGAGCGTATCACATCAGTATATTTAAGGCTAATTCTATCCTCATCAATCCTAGTCGTGAAAGCATTATCATCGGAAGATACGGGGAAGTCGTTGTCACTAGAGGAGACCGACATGAGGTTGTTGTTATTGATCATGGGCTATTTACCGGGACGATGTGAAGCATTATCAAATGGGTATTATCAGAGTAGTCCTCAGTTAGATGTTCAAATGAGTTGCATTTACTATAAATAGCTGACAAGAGCCCTTCTCCAACTAGAGCTCAAGAGGGAAGCCATGGAACTTGATCTAAAATAGGATAGATTTAAGTGGATCCTTATCATTGGAGGCCATAATTTCATATCTTTTAAGGAATATATGGGGATTATTAAAAAACCATAGTGCATATTCAAGAATAAAGGTCGTGTTATCCGTTATGGAAAATTGGAAGAAGAAATGACCTGAATGTGTGACCTTGCATTCGTGGAGATAATGCCTCCCCCAAATTCTACCAACAATTTCTTAAACACGATAAATATCAGATTTGTTTCTTATGAAATCACGAGATAGGTATTTAGCCCAATTACACCCGCTAATGGGTGGACGAGGAAAGACAAGTCCTGTTGTCCCGATGAGCAACAACAACATTGGCGCAAGATTATTTAGGCCTGGTGGGGATCCCAATGATAGAAGAATTTTTGAACATGAAAACACGAGGTACCAGAAAGTTACAAGCAGAGCATAGTTACTATATAATATGTTGGGAGTAATGACCAAGACAACAATCATACTGAAGGCAATTAGGGAAGCGCATGAAGCTTTGTAATTTAGCAAGCTTGGTCGAGAGGAGAAAGGTTGAGAAACATAATAGCCACGGTGACCACCACACCGATTGACGGTGCGACCACGAGTATTATGACCCGAGAATATGGTAGGAAAAGAAACAACAAGGCTAGTTACTAAGACTAAGAAATGACCCAAAATTACATGCAAGTTAGGTGTAAGGGAGGTGGTGTATGTGCGGACTAAGGTGGAGGCAGTGGGGAGGTTTATGTTAGGGTGGCGACCAAAAGTCCCACATCCCACATCGATTAAACACGGGAAGGATCAAGGGTATATAAGTAAGAACATACCTCAACTATTATGAGGCCTTTTGGTAGTGTACCAAATGCAAACCCGTGAGGGCCTTTGGGTGCCAAAGCGGACAATATCATACTAGTGTTGAGATCGGTTGTGTTCTTACTTATATACGGAGGCGGAATATGCGGAACCCCATATTCACAACACCCATATTTTACAACACGTGGTATCAGAGCCACGTGGTGAAATTAGGGCTTTTGCAATTAGGGTTTCACAATGGCGTCTACAACAACAAAATATATGATTGAAAAATTTGATGGGGGATCCAGCTTTGCGTTGTGGAAGATTAAACTGAAATCTTCATTGGTACTGCAAGGGCTATGGAAGACTGTGGAGATTAAGTTACCAGAAGAGATGAAAGAAGAGGAGAAACAAGATCTTCAAGAAAGGGCTTTGTGCTGGATTTTAATGAGTGTGAAAGACAACGTGCTTCGCGAGAATAGTGGTGAGAAGACTGCTGCCTGCGCATGGAGAAAGCTAGGAGATCTTTACTCAGAGAAATCAGTAGTAAGCCGATTATATCCGAAGAAACGTTTGTATGATTTCAGATTGAAAGAAGGTATGTCCATAACAGAGCACCTAGATAATTTTAAATCAATTATAATGGACTTGGAGAACATAGATATCAATATTGAGGATGAGGATCAAGCTTTGTTTGTATTGAGATCGTTACCAGCTCCCTATGAAAAAACTTCGTAGATACCATTATGTATGGTAAAGATAAGTTATCGCTAGCAGATGTCAAAGGGGCACTGAAATCAAAAGAGATGAGACAGTTGCAGCCAGACAATCAAGCTGAAGGGGAAGGTCTTATGACTAGGGGAAGATCTAAAAGCAAAGAGAGTTCTTTAAAAAGGAAGAACTTGAGGTCCAAGTCAAGGGTGAAGCACTCAAACTGTTATGAATGCGGTGAGCAGGGTCATTATAGGAGAGATTGTCCGAAACTGAATGGTAAGAAGGGAAATCAAAAGGAAAATGCAGCAAACATTGTTGAAGGTGTGAACGATTCCGACGATAGTGAAAACAGTGGTAAAGGAGATGTATTGTCTGTGAGTTCAGACTTTGGGCAAAACTCTTGGGTACTTGATACCGGCGCTACATATCACATGTGTCAGTTCAAGTAGTGGTTTGATACGTACAAGTCAATGCAGGGAACTGTCTATTTAGGGAACAATCATTCGTTGACTGTTGGTGGTATTGGTAATGTCAGAATCAGAATGTTTGACGGGGTTGTTAGAATCTTGACGTGCTGGCATGTTCCTGGGTTAAAAAGAAACCTGATTTCTCTTGGGACTCTAGACTCTCGGGGTTACAAGTACCATGCAGAAAATGGTGTAATCAAAGTGACAAAAGGCTCAATGGTATGTATGAAAGGTAGTTTGCAGAAGGGTCTTTACATTCTCCAGGGGAATGTTGTTATGGGCGATACTGCAGTAGCATCATCAGGGAGTAATAGCCAAAGTAGGCAGGATCAAAATAAGTTGTGGCATTGCCGTCTTGGTCACATGAGTGACATAGGATTAGCTGTTTTGGGAAATAGAGATTTGTTGAAAGGGTATAAAGCAGAATCATTGGGATTTTGTGAGCACTGTGTGTTTGGTAAACAAACTAGAGTCAAATTCAGCAAATCGGCTGTAAGAAAGACTAAAGGCACAGTGGACTACATTCACTCAGATCTTTGGGGTCCAAACAGAATTCCATCCAAGAGCGGAGCCAGATACTACATGCGTTTGATTGATGATTATTCAAGGATGGTGTGGGTTTACTTTCTGAAAACGAAAGATGAGGCATATTCAACCTTTGTCAAATGGAAGACGATGATTGAGAAGCAAACAGGAAGAAAAATCAAACGTCTTAGGACAGCTAATGGGTTAGAATATTGCAGTCGTGAGTTCAACGAGTTCTGCGAAGCTGAGGGAATAGTGCGCCATCGCACTTGTTCTAGAACACCACAACAGAATGGAGTCGCATAAAGAATGAACAGAACGCTTTGTGACAAGGCACGAAGTATGCTCTCACATTCCGGTGTGGGAAAGGATTTTTGGGCTGAAGCTATCAATACAGCGTGTTACTTGGTGAATCAGTCTCCATCAACGGCTATTGATTGTAAAACTCCTTTTGAGATTTGGTCTGGATCGTCGGCTGATTATGAACATTTGAGGGTGTTCGGTTGTCCTGCGTATGCTCATGTGAGAGATGGTAAGCTTGAGCCGAGGGCAAAGAGATGCATATTTCTAGGATATGCTACTGGAGTGAAGGGATATAGGTTATGGTGTACCTCTCCAAAGTCTCCAGGTTTTCTCATCAGTAGGGACGTTACTTTTAATGAGTTTGCTTCGATAGACAGTCAGAAGGAAGTAGGAGAAATGGTCGAATCAGGATCGGTTGTGAGTGAACAGGTGGAGCTTGAACCGGAATCAGTTCCTAGCAGGTCCAATAATTCAAGTGGTTCTGAGGTGGATCCAAAATCAGGAGGTGAAGCGTCAGCATCAGATGATAGTGACGATGATGCGCCTGAACCAGAACAACAACCTTATAGCATAGCATTGGGCAGAGAAAGAAGAGATATTAGACTTCCAAAAAGGTATGTGAATCTAGTTGCATATGCTCTGTCAGTTGCAGAAGAAGTTGAGATGCAGGAACCTAGTAGCTACAAAGAAGCTATAGCAAGTTCAGAGGCAGATCGATGGATTGGTGCTATGGGAGAAGAGATTGAATCTCTTCATAAGAATCAAACATGGAAGCTTGTTGACTTGCCTAAAGGACAGAAGATAGTAGGCAGTAAATGGGTGTTCAAGAAAAAGGAAGGTAATCCAGGGGTTGAGGCATCTCGATTCAAAGCAAGACTGGTCGCTAAGGGTTTTACTCAAAGGGAAGGAATAGACTTCAATGAAGTGTTTTCTCCAGGGGTATGGCTATATATACCCAAAACGAGTTTAAGTATACCCAATTTTGAGTATACCCAAAGGTGATCTAAGTATACCCAAATTTTGACAAAAATACCCTTTTCTAGGTATATAAGGTTTTTTTTTTTTTACTAATCTTATCCACCTCATTTTTTCTCTTACACTCTCTAACTTCTCTCTAAAACCTTCAAGTTCTCTCTAAAATCCGGCGAACTAAAATCCGGCGAACTAAAATCCGACGAACTAAAATATAAAAACTTAGTCTTAGTATCAAAATTTAGGGTTATGGTTGAATTAGGTAAACAAATCAGAATTTTAGAGTGTTTGGAGGCCATTTTCCGGCCGAAATTCGACCGGAAAATGGCCATTTACGAAAACTGAGCGTACCATAGGTACAGGGGGGGCGTACCGGCCGGTACACCCCCTCTGTACCTATGGTACACTGTACCGATGGTACATGGGGTACGCACCGGCTGGTACGCCCCCCCTGTACCATCGGTACAGAGGGTGTGTACCGACCGGTACACCCCCTCTGTACCATCGGTACAGTGTACCATAGGTACAGAGGGGGTGTACCGGCCGGTACGCCCCCCCTGTACCTATGGTACGCTCAGTTTTCGTTTGGAGGCCATTTTCCGGCCGAATTTTGGCCGGAAAATGGCCTCCAAACACCCTAAAATTATGATTTTTTTTACTAATTAAATTTTTAATTTTTTAAAAAAAAAACCTTCAAAAAAACAAGTTTTGATTTTGCGTTTTCATTAGAAGAAGTTTAAAAAAATTAAAAAGAGTTTGAATGTTCTTGAGGCAACTTTGAATGTTCAAGAACAATTTGAAGAATTTCACAAAATTGTAGTAATATGGGGTTTGATCTAGTAGAGAGTTGTGTTTTTTTGGGTATACATAACCAAATAGATTGTTTTGTGAATTGGGTGTATCTAGGATATACTTAGTATTTTTTTTTACTTAGTGGCAATTCAGATATTAAATGAAAGTACAAGGGTTTTTTCGTCCTAAAAAAGTCAAACAAAAGTCAACTGCGTTTTTTGGGTATACTTAAACCCGTTTTGGGTATATATAGCCATACCCTTTCTCCAGTGGTGAAGCATAGTTCGATTCGAGTTTTGTTAGCCATAGTAGTTTTGCAAGATTTAGAGCTTGAGCAGTTGGATGTGAAGACTGCGTTTCTACATGGTGAATTGGAGGAGAAAATCTACATGAGACAACCAGAGGGATTTATCGAACCTAATATGGAGGACAAAGTTTGTCTGCTGAAAAAATCACTGTATGGTTTGAAACAATCACCTAGGCAATGGTACAAACGTTTTGATACATTCATGGTGTCAAAAGGGTTCACGAGGAGTCCATATGATAGTTGTGTGTATCATCAAAAGATGTCAGATGATTCTTATGTTTACTTGTTGTTGTATGTGGATGATATGCTTATTGCTGCTTGTAGTATGTCACACATTGTGCAGTTAAAGAAGCAGCTTAGTGCCGAGTTTGAGATGAAGGATCTGGGTAGAGCAAAGAAAATTCTTAGTATGGAGATTATCAGGAGCAGAAATTTAGGAACATTACACTTGTCTCAACGAAGCTATATTGAGAAAGTGTTAAAACGATTCAACATGTTTGATGCTAAAGCAGTTAACATTCCTTTTGCTACTCATTTCAAGTTGTCTGCAGTAGAAGCAGCCAATGACGATGCTGAGTTGGAACAAATGTCGAAGGTTCCATATGCAAGTGCAGTTGGTAGTATCATGTATGCTATGGTATGCACACGTCCTGATATTTCACATGCGGTTAGTGTAGTTAGCAGGTACATGGGATGTCCTGGGAAAGAACACTGGCAGGCAGTGAAATAGATACTTCGGTATCTGAAGAATACTGTGAACGTTGGCTTAACTTTTAACAAAACCGATATTGGTGAATCGCTGAATGATGTTGCAGGATCATTGGTTGGTTTTGTTGATTCTGATTTTGCAGGTGATATGGATAAAAGAAGATCTCTGACAGGATATGTATTTACTCTAGGTGGGAGTGCGATCAGTTGGAAAGCACAGTTGCAAGCTACTGTAGCTTTGTCTACAACAGAGGCAGAGTACATGGCGGTAACAAAAGCAGTTAAAGAGGCAATATGGTTGCAAGGTTTGGTGGCAGATTTGGGCTTGGATAGGACTACTACAAAAGTGTTTTGTGACAGTCAAAGCGCCATACACCTTACAGGGAACCAGATGTACCATGAGCGTACAAAGCACATAGATGTCAGGTATCATTTTATTCGTGATATAATATCAAAGGGAATTGTTGATGTGAAGAAAGTGTCTACACACGATAATCCAGCAGATATAATGACCAAGGCAGTATCAGTTCGAAAGTTTAGGGAATGCCTAAACTGGATCGGTGTTCGCAGTATAGAGTGAATGCCTTAAGGGCATTTGGTGAGTCAGAAGAAGAGAAGATTCTTTGTTGATAGTGAAGAAAGGATATTCGCCTCAAGGGGAAGATTTGTTGTGAATGAGTCGAATAGTGCCTTGACAGTGTACTGTGTCCGGCAGTTCGAATAGTGCCTTGACAGTGTACTGTGTCCGACATGACAATTTTGTGTTGTGATAATGATATTGTCCAATTACTTCAAAAGATTTAGTCTTGTGGTATGAGCCCATTAGGCCCATAGTCTAGTAAGTCTATTAATTCCCTATAAATAGATTACTAGGGAGACACAAAACACAATCTGAAATCTGTAACCTTTTCTATCATAGTGAAACTCTTTTCTCTGGCGGCGCCCATGGACGTAGACAATTGTCGAACCACGTTAAATCCTGTGTTTCATTTAAATCTTTCATTTGCATATATTCTGTGCTTGAGCCATTTTTTGATAATTGCATAGTATTTTATAACAAAATTGGTATCAGAGCGTCAGGCCCAGACGGAACGCGATGGTGGTGATATTCTCGGAGGTCGAACATGATGAACCAGTAGCCATATGATCAAGGTGATCTGCTCTAGAGATCCTAGTTCGGAGTGCTCGTGGCTCATCAAGCATTGTGGCTTGATTGGAGTGACGCTAAGGAACAATACAGTGTGGTCTAAGAGGAGGTGAGCAGTAACATCCGTAGTGCCTCTATGGTCAGGTAGTCTCCAACCTGACTAGAGTGGGCGGATGAAAGTCAATTGAGAAGGAGGCTAAGTGGTACTTTGTTCGAGAGGAGGATTTGTTAGGGTGGCGACCAAAAGTCCCACATCCCACATCGATTAAACACGGGAAGGATCAAGGGTATATAAGTAAGAACATACCTCAACTAGTATGAGGCCTTTTGGTAGTGGACCAAATGCAAACCCGTGAGGGCCTTTGGGTGCCAAAGCGGACAATATCATACTAGTGTTGAGATCGGTTGTGTTCTTACTTATATACGGAGGCGGAATATGCGGAACCCCATATTCACAACACCCATATTTTACAACAGCTTACCAATTGATATTGAGGTGCAAAGTGAGATGCTTAAAACGGGTCGGGTAACCTGTATCTCGGCCCATGCATAGTATGTTGATTGAAGTACCTTTTGGAAGCATCCTATATGCAAAAAGGATTAAATAATAGCCTCAAAAAATATAATATAGGCCCTGGATTGTGTTGGGCCCATATGAGAAAATAGGATATACGTGGTGTTGATGTTTGGTGATGCACGATTGATAGAAGACCCGATGATAATAGTTGGATCTAGCGAGACTTAATCATGAGAAATTATAATGGATTGAGCATTTGCATGAGATTGAAGGGTTGAGCCCACCGAAAAGAATTTAAGAGGTTCGATTGAACTAGCAGTGTTAGTGACCTCGGTAGAGGTCATCGACATAGAGACATACAAACTTATTATCTCAGGGTTGTGAAACAGGAGGGCAACGGCTAGTGAAGCAGTGAAGTTTTTATGACACATCCATTTGAGGTATGTTATAAAGACTCCAAATTTTTGTATTTAGATATGGAAAACAATATATACATGTTTTAGAATTCTCCTCCTCACCGAACATCATCGCTCTGGATGAGGATAATCTTAAGGGAAATGACAGCGTAAATACCTATTCACCAAACATATTATCATTTAGTATCTAAAATTGGACTTATGCTCACTTAATACCCATCTCATTAAAATAAGTCCTATTCAATACTAAATTAATTTTTAATACCCTATTTACCCTCCACCTACTATATAAGGGTTTCCCAAACAAAATTTTCAAATTTTGAATTAGAAACTGCCGTCTCTCCCATGCTCAAGATCTGTTTTAGAAAGAAAACCTCAAATCTGAGCTCTAAAAAATTTCAAGCCATCGTTCTTGTGAATTTTCGTTTTCCGATCTCCATCGATACAAGATTGAAATCGTTTCAGATCACCGGAGATAGCTTTTATCAGGATTAATCGGTACGTGCCATTTAACTTCACCAATCTCGACCGGAATTTTAACTGCCACGATCTACTTTCACCTGTATTTATTGTTGAGAGACTGATTTCAACCTGATATTGAAGCTCAGTTACAGTTTTACGGCAACGACTGTATCTTCATTCTTTGTTTTTTTCTTGAATTGAAATGAGTTTATTAGTTTTAACTAGGGTTAAAGCGATGCTATACTTGAGTTTTTTTATGTAATTGTTGGTTTCGTTGGCTCTACGATGGTCGAATTATAGCTTTGTTAGTTGCAGGAACATAAACCATTTTTTGTTTGTTGAGGATGCGATTGGTATCTGTTGAAGATGCGATTTAGTAATATCACCAATGTATTCTACTTATATGAACAGTCTTATTGATCAGACTAGGATACGATTCATTACTTATGTTATTTGCGTTTAAAGATGGACAATGTTAGATATTCACCATACTCTGCATGCTAGACAACATGAGTTTCCATAATGTGATTATGTTGCGATTCATTACTGCATGTATTTGCGTTTTAATAAGGACAATGCTAGATATGTTATACTCTGCATACTAGACATGAACATTTTTATAATTATACTATGCTCCGATTCATTATTTATATTATGCTCAATTTAAGATTAATGTACGTGATTTACTGAGCCCAATAGTATGCACTTTCTATTTAGTAATATCCAACTTGCGATTTAGGATATATTAAAATTGCTAGATATGAAGAAGTTGCTAGATAGGGTCTACGACTTTGCGATTTGAATGTAAATACACGTTTTACTAGATTTGAACAAGTTAAATTACTGATATTGCTAGATAGGGTCTAATTGTAGGCCTGGTTCGCAATTGCGATTTAGGATATATTGAAATTGCTAGATATGAAGAAGTTGTTAGATAGGGTCTACGACTTTGCGATTTGAATGTAAATACACGTTTTGCTAGATTTGAACAAGTTAAATTACCGATATTGCTAGATAGGGTCTAGTTGTAGGCCTGGTTCGCAATTGCGATTTAGGATATATTGAAATTGCTAGATATGAAGAAGTTGCTAGATAGGGTCTACGACTTTGCGATTTGAATGTAAATACACGTTTTGCTAGATTTGAACAAGTTCAATTACTGATATTGCTAGATAGGGTCTAGTTGTAGGCCTGGTTCGCAATTGCGATTTAGGATATATTGAAATTGCTAGATATGAAGAAGTTGCTAGATAGGGTCTACGACTTTGCGATTTGAATGTAAATACACGTTTTGCTAGATTTGAACAAGTTCAATTACTGATATTGCTAGATAGGGTCTAGTTGTAGGCCTGGTTCACAATTGCGATTTATGATATATTGAAATTGCTAGATATGAAGAAGTTGCTAGATAGGGTCTATGACTTTGCGATTTGAATGTAAATACACGTTTTGCTAGATTTGAACAAGTTAAATTACTGATATTAGTTTATACAATGCAGGTTACATGTCAAAACCTAAGGTTTGTGTTTTCAAATGTGGTCAAGAAACTGCAATTATTCCTTTTTCTGAGTTTGAAAACTTTCAAACTCTTCAACATTATGTCGAAGACAGATGGCAGGAACTGGTTAGAGGTAAATACAATGTTAGCTATGCCTGTGGTACTCAGAAGAATTGTTTGTTTAACAACGATACGGATTTTATGGGTTTTAGAAGTCTATCTTGATGTTGAGCGTCTCAAGAGTGTTAGTTTTGTTATATAATATTAGTCTATCTTGATTCACCGGAAGCTGTGATTCTGCCCCCCCAACATGAAAGGAAGATCTGGACGGCCAAAGAAGAAACATATTCCATCAAGAGGAGAAGTAACAACTAGCCAGTTGCGTTGTGGCCGTTGTCTCAAATGTGGACATAACAGGAGGACCTGTGACGCTCCTTTCTGACTTTGCTAGATACCCGCATTTTATCAACATAGTTGTTGCGTTTTTTGTTGATGTATAAATCACTGTTATCATTTCGATAACTTATTCCAGACTTTGCTAGATATCAATATTCTATCTTGCTATTCAAGTGTAATTTTGAAACCAGCATTGGCTAACTATGCTAGATTTGTTTTTTTTAACTTGAGATATATGAGTAAGCTGTTGCGATTCATGCTATGCAATATAACGTATAATGTTTTCTAGATACGATGTTATGGTCATGCGATTTATAGCCTAATGTTTCATGCGAGATAACAACAAAAAACATTTCACTGTATACTATTTTATGGGCACACTATATGTGACATTGCGATTCAAAATGTTAACTATTACTTTCAAATCGCATTTGCGTTTTAAGATATCAATTAGCGTGTTGGAGACTGTTTTGCTGTTGAGATTTGTCGGCCTATATGAACTATATGTTAAACTAACATTTTTACTTAAAAAACGCATACGCGATTAGTAAAAACTATTATAAGATGTATTTACATTCCAATCTAGCAACTTGTTCAAATCTAGCAAATTCACTATGTCATCAATCGCAAATGCAAAACATCTTACAACTAGAGACTATCTAGCAATGGTTATAAACCAACTTGTTCATATCTAGCAAAAGAAGCATTTACATTGAAATCGCAACTTGTTCATATCTAGCAAAATAAGCATTTACATTGAAATCGCAACTTGTTCATATCTAGCACTTGCTATACATCATCAATCGCAAAAGACAATCCCTTGTCTAACCAAACCATCTAGTAAATTTCCAGATGTAGATCTCGTGTTCGGTATACAGAGCTAAAGATTACAGAGGTCAACTTCAATTTTCAAGAAATGATACTGTATGTCGAATAGTAACCAAAAACATAAACCCTAATTCTTGATTAAGCGACATCTCATGTTCAGTATACAGAACAAAAGATTACAGAGATCAACTTCAATTTCCAAGAAATGATACTGTCGAATATGTAATCAGAAACATAAACCCTTATACTTGATTAAGTAACATCTCATGTTCAATATACAGAGCTATAAATTACAGAGATCAACCACAACAGTAAACCAAAACCAAAAACCTAAAAACTTGATTAAGCGTCATACAGAAACAGCAAAAAAGACCCATAATGCCTGGATTCTAAAGCTAAGAAAAACATATAGACACACCCATTGATGCAATCGATACACCCATTGATGCGATTGATACACAGACATACACTAAACAATATATACTGTTCTTCGAATTTCTACCATCAATCTAACCGGATACAATCCATATTTAGAAAGTGAAATTACCTCTGTTTAAACACGACGACCAGAATCTGACTACCGCGAGAGAATACTATCGAGCGTGTTTTAAACAACCAACTGTTTTCTTAGGTTGTTCGGTGACCGGTGCTTCGCCGGAGAACAATTTGTCTAGGTTAGAGAATGGGTCGTCTGTTCAAGTGAAATTTGGAGAGGGAAATGAAGCCGAAAAGTCTAGTTTTGAAGGGAAAAGAGTGAGAATTCAATTTAAATGACCTTATTTATAGTACCGGGGTATTTTAGTCCATTAGTTAAATTTGGGTACCTTTTGATACTATCCCATTTTTGGGTATTAGTTAGTAGAATAAAATTTGAAAAGGTATTAATAGGTAGTTTTCTCTAATCTTAATTGAAGATAAAAATTCAGTTGAAGTTTGATGAAAAGTGAATTCAATCTGAGATTTTATGATAATTCAGTGGTTTTCAAAAATATTTAAGAGATATGGTAGAAGCTCTCTCTCTCTTAATTAATTAAATATATAATTGATTATATAGAATATTGACTAATGTATTACTAACATGATCTATCACTAACCAAACACATATTTAACATAATTGATCATTTACTATATCTATTCATAACACAAATTATCATAATTAAACTAGGTTTCATAAAAATAGATAACGCGAGTACACGTTACAAATGAAAAACATTGGATTTTGTAAAATTTAACTTGAAAAATAGATTAATACTAAAATATAAATACGAAGTTGTTACCAATGTTCTGTTGAATAATATTAAAATAATACAATAATAACTGTAGTAATGCACATTATAACTGTTTTTTGCTAAATCATTGAAGTTTTACGAACAATCAACCGTTGGAGGAAAACATTTACGGGATATGGAGGCTATTGAATAAAACATATTAATCAATATAAAGACGTACGTGAACTAAATGTTTTCATTCAAAAAAAATAAATACGTACTCTTTTATTTCTCCAACCCTAAAGGGTGGCCATTGAGCAGAAAATATGCACGACACCATGAAGTTACTCGAATATTGTCTCTACCGTGTCTACAACCGGGAGTAGGATATTGCGTTCTAATGATATTTTAGGACTCACTTACACGAGTAGTCAAAAGATCCAGTATCAAGAAAATGTTTTATAGCTAATGACATTCTTTACCATTATTGAAAAATTTGTTTTATATTTAAAAATGCAGAGTCTACGATAATCTCTTATTCTTCTGTAAATTTAGGACTAGACATGATAGATTTTATTTTCCAATGATAGTATATAATACGTAAAGAAACCCACAAACCGTCTTGTTGGATTACTACAAGTTCATGGGTACATAGTAACTCATGTATAGTTTGACTTACATAACCGTATAGATGTGTAAATCCGACCGTATTATCCAATTTTATCTCCAAAGCATCTTATAAAACCAACCCACATAATTCACCAAACATTTTTAATCGATACATATGCGCGACATAACATATTCTTATTTTCAAGCATCTTTTATAGTTGAATGTTCATTACAAGAAAACCGTCTACTATTTACAATAAAGTTAAAATTCAATTAGATTGACCTAATGAAATGCTTCAAGCTAAAGTACATTCTTTTAACCCCAACAACATATGTTATTCAACTTGAATATACCATGATTTCCAACTAAAGATTTTATAAAAATGATTATACTTTATTTCATAAATTAAATCTACCATATTTTGTAACATCTATATAACATGACTAGAAAGTATGCATTTTGTATAAAACATTATACTAAGTTCCACATGGTGAATATATTGTTCTTTACAAATTTTATAAGTTATTTTTTTGCAAATTATCATTTTACAAAAGTGATTATACTATTTTTTTAAATTTATAGTAAACCATATTTCACAACTTTAGTAATATATATTTCATAGTTGAGCGTTCTGTACAAAAATAATAATAATATGTTTCACAAATTTATATATCATATTTGTAATTTTATTTTCGTATAATTTTCGTAACTTGAATATATTATATTTTATAGATGTGCATTTTCAAAAAGTGATAATATATTGTTTTATAATGAGTAAACATCCTTCTAAAATTTAACAAACTTAATTTTCAATTTGGTACTTTGTAAAATAGTAATACTTTGTTTTGTAATTTTAGTATAATATCTCAAATTAATTAAATTACCAAATTAACTATTGCTATTGGGAAACCAAAATGCCTAAATTTATTTGGGTAAGTTATATAATATAAATAATATATATATATATATATATATATATATATATATATATATATATATTATTGATATTTAGGATACTAAAATACATTAATTTATTTGTGATATATAAACATTCTTATATTTGTAAAGTGGAATTCATAAATTTTGCACATAGTCGATCTTTTTTTTCACTTTTTCGAATGATGTTTATATTTTTATTAAGTTTTTACTCATGAAAAATGATGGTAGAGTCAACTACGTTGTTCTAAGCTCCCATAAAATTTTGAAACTTCTTATAATTATTGAATATATTTTTTTCGGAGGGAACCCGCAGCCGCTACTCAGAGTGTAATGAGTGCGCACAGGGTAAACCCTCAGTCTGACGCGATAGCCTGCAAATCAACGCCAGAAGGTAAACCACACAAGGTGAGAGGCTCAGCCGAGAAAGCGTATGTAGAGGGACTCGAACTCATGACCTTTAGTCACAAGCATGCCATACTCAACCAACTCGGCTACCCCCTTGGGGACTATTGAATATTTTGTATATACATGCAAATGTTTTTTTTTTATTATATTTCATTCGCGTTATATGTCAGCCGCGATTAATTTTTTTTTTTTATAAATGTAGTGTTCATCAAAACAAGCTCATGATCGGTTAGTATATCATAAGATAATGCACAATTTTCTCTTTTATAACTGTTTATAGACATCCTACCAACCTTTCTCGGTTATGGTTATCAAATGGAAAATTTCTATTATTTCATAAAAAAACAATCTGTATCCAATCATTTTATATGCACGTTCTATGATTAACACTAAAGAGAATGTCTATAATAAATCTATGCTCGTCTGATGTGCAAAACAAGTATGACATTGAATTATCTGTCCGCGGTGCTAATTATATGCTTGTAATTTATAACATAAACATTACTTTTGCGACGACTACCTTTTTTAATCAACTTAATGTTTTTTGTGATGGTTGTATATGTTACAAATGTTGGTAGTATTCTCTAGATCAAGTTTTTTAAGGTTATTGAATATATCAAGGGGATATACTCATGTTGAGGCGAAAGTTTCTTCCAAAAGTTATTCAATCAGTTTTTAAATTTTTTAAATGCTGTTTGTATTTAAAATATTCGGTCGATTTGTGGTTTTATACGTTGGAAATCACGTTCAACGACTAAATATTAGAATCTTCAACTAACGAACCTACCAATTTATAAAAACAACCTAGTTTTTTTTGTACAATTGATTTTTATTTTTGATATGTTTTGTAAATTATTCTTTTATGATGGACAAATCCCTCACGTTGTTACACAATTTTAGAAGCTCTACCTATACGATGCTGATCATATGTTCCAACAATAATTACAAAGTTGAGTTTTTTACCAATCTCTTTCACCTACTCGATCATTGTACTAGATTGCAATAGTCGTAAGTTACAAAATGATGAGAGTAATTATCTAAAGATAATAACTTATTAGAACTTACCTTTTAACACACGAAAACAACATTGTATCAGAAAACAATAAATGGATCAATCGAATACTATGTATAGCAAAATTCGCAAGTTTAGGCAAGTTTAGATTTTGCATATTATAGTTTTCCATGGTTCACAAATACTATACATTTTATTTTAAAATTTAAAAATGCTATGTAATTTAACTTAACTATATCATATTTTCAAATTTAATTATATGATATTTTGCAACTTATATATATTATGTTTGCTAATGTCGTTATTGACTATAATGGTAGTAGTAGGTTAGGTTTTAAAATGATGACCGCAATTCTCTAACGATAATCTTTCACCAAAATTTTATATCTTAATATAAGAAAACAAAAATATGGATAAAAAACAGAAAATAGATCAGTAATATTATTGGGTCAAACAAAATTTACTAGAAGTTTCACGAAATAACACATACAATTCGCGCACCACAAGTGAAATTTTTAAATAGTATTTTGTATAAAAATAATAAAACCTATTTGTTTAATTTTAGAATTGAAAAAGGAAAAATTCAATGAGAAAGGTTTCTTGGGTTGTTTATTTTTAATGTTTTGAGTTTTAAATTTAAATGAGTTTTCTTGTTTAATAATAATAGTTTGTTAGGCTAAAAGGAAAATGTTTAAAATGACTAAAATTGGTTTGTTAGACTTATTTGAAACTATATTCTAATTACGGTGCAAATAAATAACTTAAAAATAAAATTCATAAGTATTTAGTTAGTGTTTTCTTGTCCATTTTCTACCCAAATGAAACAAGTAGAGTTTAACAATAGTTCAAACAGACGGGTAGAATCCGAGATATATATAGTTGCAAATTTATGTTAAAACCAACGAGAAATTTTAAAATCCAACTTTGTAGATCCGAACCGTAAATTGATATGAGAAGATGAAAGATAATATCATATAACATATAGTATTCAAAAGGGAGAGGGAGAGAAAAGAAGGATATATTTTTAGTAAATTGTTTATTTATAGTTGGTTTGGTTTATTTTGGGTTGAAGGTAGTTTGGTAAAGTCTTTTGGTAAGTTTGAAGTATTTTATGTTTAGTGTGAGAACTAGTGAGATAATTAAGTAGTATGCTTGTATTAAATGTTGATCACCCTCATTAATGAGAGTGGTTGGGGAATTTATATTCTTAAGTAATGACCAATGGACTTATCGGGTCAAGTTGTGAAATCGTGTCAAGTTTAAGGACCCATTAGTCTTTTAAGTAGATTAACAAATAACTTAGTCAAAAGGTGTTTTACATTTGTCATGTCCGGATTTTTTAGTGGTGTGTTATTGTCCGAATTACCCATGTCCGAATTTAAGTGGTGGGTTTTGACTGAAGTATCTGAACTCATCACTAGCCCCTTTTTTAGGGCTCGCTAAATATCTTTGGTAGGGCTAAAAAATCTACCAAGCCAATATCAACTTCATCCGATCTACTCGTGTTTGTCCAAACTAAGAAGTTTATTTTCAACACCAACCCAGTTCGAAATTCGTCTGGACTGGTTTCTCTTCCCAGAATTCTAAGAGTTTTCTTCTTGGATCGTGGGACACGTGTCAATATTTGGTTCGACCTACCAGCCGTTATTTTTCCTAGACTGGCGCACCCACTAAGTCTAGAAAGTTACATAGGCTTTTGATTTTCCACACGTTTGCGCAGCCTTTAATCATTGCAAAAATCCTCTTCAACTTCTCCTAGGTAACTGTTACTTTTCACTGTTATATAAATACTCTTTTACTATTTCATTGTCTTCCACACTCAAAGCCTTTCTAGAGAGAAATTCATCTTTACCTTCAAATCGTTCTTGAGAGATTTTATGTTCACATCCAGAAATGTTTAGTTAAAGGTGGTTGGTTGAATTTGTCACAGTTAGAGAAAGCGAGGAAGGTAGAAAGAGAGAACCATATCGCTGCAGGCCTCCCAGTTTCTCCAGGTTAAAAAAGTAGTCAACCAACTCGGGATGCCGATCAAGGGTCATCGTCTTTCAAAAACCCTAGGCCCAAACATCTTTCATTCAAATCAAACCTTTCATCCCTCCCTTCTGGTTCATCTTTTTAAGAGTCTCAACCTCTTGTGTCTAAGGAAAAGCCGTTTTAAGCATCAGAAAACCCTCTCCCTTTATTGCTATGGGTTTTGATACAAAAAGTCTCCGGAGAAGATAACCCTTCGCCGGAGGACTTGCCAACCCAAAACCCAATCCACTTCATCACTGTCAAAACCCTTCGGATTGGAGGTATCTAAAGTAGCTCCATGGGCCAAGCCCTATAGATCACAACCTCAACCGGATGCTAGGTCTTCAGAGGCAACAAGCGCTCAACCACCCGAACAACCTTTATCGCAAGAAACTGACCCTCCTTCTTCTAAGGCAACTATAAAACCTTCCAAAATGATGGAAGATATTATATAAGACAACATCGAGGAAGCCCCCTTCAAGACCGAGGAATCAGGTCAAATGGGAGATGATGGTTTTGATAAGAAAGACAATAATAAGGTCAAAATCTGTATGACTCATCCATACTCGCTTTTGGAGTGCTTCAAGGACAAGGTGGGCCCTTGTTTCAAACATGTCAGTGTCAAATACTTGCTTGCCTTGCAAAACATCAACTATATCTACACCCACACTGCCGATTTGGGCCGAATCTGGACCAAATGGGGGATTTCGGAGTCCGTAAAGGTATGAATTCCTATTACTCCGGAGACCCCTATGGATTTCAAGCTAAACGAGGTGGTAATATTTACCAAAGTGCTAAACTAGGGACTCCGGTTCCCTTTAGACTAAGAGATCGTTAAATATTTTCACTTGGTCAAGCTTTTCCCTATCGAGTTAAGCCCAAATGCCTGGTACTCACTCCTTGCCCGTATAATGGCATCAAGTTTGTCAAAGATACCACTTCCGATGGAGCAGTTTACTGCTTTGGCAAGCTTGTGCAAGAACCATCAGATTCCATTCTACCATCACAACATGGGAAATGATTTTAAGGTTGTGGACGACCTGTTGGAGTCCGAATAGAATTGTAGGATACTACTCCTATTTGTTAGTAGAATGTGGGAAAATGACAGGAAGATTAAGGCCAACACCAACCCTAGCATGCTGACTAGTAGGTGGAAAAACATTGATAATTTCCTTTCTTCTTATTGTCCTCCAACTTTTTATTCTATAACTATAATTTTTCTTATTCTGATTAGTTTGTTACTCCTCTTTAGTGCTTCTGAAGGAGTTCACCGGACATTTGGAGGAGGGGAAAAATACTTGTGCAAAACTCAATGCATGGACTTTAGAACACTGGGGAATGCCTTCCACAATTGCTTTAAATTAGGCAATTTTATGAGGTCTCAACTGTGGAACACCATAGGCCGTAGAGAACTTTCATGGAAATAGATAACCACCATTCCTCCTCCTGACGTGATTCTTAAAAGGACAGAAATCAAGGATGGCAAGCTGTTCTTACCTTAGAGGGCTAAGGCTCCCAACAAAATGAAGAATAAAAAGAAGAAGGCTACAACAGAGCTGGCTCAACCAGCTGCAGAAGGGACTGTTATGGGGAACCAGGGGGGATTGATGCCGCTCTGCTCAAAGTAGTAGATGTTGAAACAGTGATGGAGGCTGGGGGTTTGCAGAAACCACCAAAGCCCTTTAAGAAGGACATGGAAAGGAAGGCTAGCAGTGATGAGAAAGCTGCTAAGAAGAAGAAAGTCACCCTAGGAGAAGAAATAATTATTCGTCCTTCAAAAGTCCAACCTCCACAAGCCCTTACTGATCCTACGTTGCAAGAGGAAATCCCAACAGACCTCCAGTCCAGAGAGATTGCTGGGGAAGGGAATGATGAAGTAGACATTTGTGCCCTCCAAAACATTGGCTTGTATTTTAATGATTTTGAGAAGGATGATTTTGCAGGTCCCTATCGTCTCTCCAGTTCTTCCAACATGGTGACCTTTAATGGGAAATCTTTCTCCGTATCCAGAGAGCAAGACGTCCTGAGCCACTCCCTCCTCGGTCATATCCGACCAATACTCGATCTGGAAAGGCAGGTGAAAAGTCATACCAACCTTATCAACTACCTCACTTCTGACAAAGAATCTTTGTCAAGCAGTCTCCTAAGCGCTCATCAAAGTATAGAGGAACTGATGAAGGAATGGAGGCACTGAAGAAGGATAAGGAGGATTTGGAAACTAAGCTGGCCACATCGGAAGCAGCCAGAACTGAGCTCCAGACTAAGTACTCTGACTTAGAAACCTCTTCTTCAAAAGACCTCACAACGTTGAAGGAGGAGTTAAAAACCAAGGATGGTGCCATTCAAACCTTAACCGATGAGAAGACTAAATTAGAGAGCACTGTTTTGGAGATGAACAAGGAGAAGAAGATCCCGAAGATTCAGCAGGAGCAGGCTATCAACGAAGGTATTGAAAAGTATGCTAATGAAGTAGTAGGCTCCTTAGAAAAACGAGGCGATGGGGTTAAATATGATATGATGTTGTTGTTCAATGAGACCTTTCCTAAGAGGACCCTTGGTCCCTTATGGAAATATGTGGAATACGAAGACATCCTATTTCATACTCTAGCAGATGCTGACAAGCGCAACTACCCTAGTGGAATAAACTCCAAAACCGATGATGAAGAAGGAACTAATGAGAGTTTGAGTACTGAAATCAAAAGTCCTAAAAATGGTGATGGTGGTGAAGGAACGTCCGAAGGGAACAAGCCCTAAGGTTTTACCATATATTATTTTTTATCTTTCCAAACAGTCTAAGTCTTTGGATGGCCAAGGTACATTTTGTACTACTTTTATGTTAAAGTCCGAATAAGTCTTTTGAACACCTAAAGTCCTTAGATGGCCAATAGATGTTTTGTATTCCTGTTCGGTTCAATTCCGAATAGGTTTAATTTATCAAACTTTACTTTGTTTAATATTTTTCTTAAAATGTTTTCATGGTTAATGTTTAAGTAACCCTTAGTATTTCAGAAGTATTAAAGTGAGAGTGTTTAATATCTCTGATGACATGTATTTAATAGTCATCACTCACCACCAAGTTTATCCGATCCACTAAAGACCCAAGGTGTTGAACAAGTGATTTATACTTGAATTGACTTGTAGTAAAACAACTCAGAATGTTTTAAGAAGGCATCATATATTATTGAATAAAAGACCAGATACCTCATTAAAACCTCCCCACGCCACCATGGTAGGAAATAGTATGCCCTATAATATTTACATTGATATTTAACAAGTAATTATTTATACAAAAACCTTACTCTAAATATAACCTGAGATGTTCAATATTCCATGGGTGCTTCAAACTCTCCCTTCTTTGTCCTGAAGACTATATGTCCCAGGTTTGAGATTTTCACAGACCTCATAGGGGCCTTCCCACTTCGGAGCCAACTTAACAAACTGCTTCTCCTTGGTGCCTGGTTGAAAATCTCTTCTTTTGACCTTGGAAGCAAATTTGCTCCTCATCAAACCTTGGTAGTGAGTTGTTATTAAGTGAGCTTTAACCCTTCTTTCTTTTATTAAGTCCAATTGATTCCTAATTGCTATCTTATTAGCTTGTTCAGAACAATTGTGGACTCTGTATAATGGTAGGGTAGCTTCTATAGAGGTAATTTCATCCATCCCATACACCAAAGCAAAATGAGACTCTTGTGTAGCAGCCCGAAGAGTAGTTTGGTATGCCCACAACACTTCTTGCAAGTAGCTCGGCCACTTCCCCGAAGCTCCTTCTAAATCCTTTTTAATTCAAACAAAATAGTCCTGTTGTCAACTTCAACCTGGCTGTTTGCTTGTGGATGGAAAGGAGAAGAAATACAATGCCGAATTCCTCTAGAAGCAGAAAAATTCTCCATATCTTTGTTATCAAACTATGGCCCATTGTTTGTAGTAATCTTTTGTGGGATCCCAAATCTGCAGCATATATTGGATATGATAAATTTAATGACAGCCTTCGAAGTGGTTCTTGCCAAATGAGCTGCCTCTATCCACTTTTAGAAGTAATCAATAGCAATTATAATAGTTCTCCACCCCCCGGATGCCATAGGCCAAGGTCCAACTAAGTTCATTCCCCATCGGGCAAAAGGTACTAGCTCAGAAATAGACTCCATAGCAACTGCTGGCACATGAATTTCATTGCCATACCTTTGACATGGATCACATTTATTTATCATTTCTTTAGCATTTTCCATTATAGATGGCCAATAATACCTAACTAACAACACTCTCTGGGTTAGTTCCATATACCCACAATGTGTTGAGCCTTCTCCATCGTGTAGTTCAGATAAAACAACTCGAGATTTTTCAATCCCCAAACAACGTAGGAGAGGTCTACTGAAAGATTTTTTTTATAGAGAAATCCCTTTATGATCAAATAACTACGAGCCTTGTGTTTAATATTTCTTGCCATAGCTTTATCCGAAGGCAAAACCCCATCAGAAATATATTGAAGGAGGGAATACCTCCAGTCTTTAGGTTGAATCACTTGTATGCTCATATTTTCCCCATCTTCCTTATTTTGACTTGGCTGTATGAACAAAAATTCTTGTCTGTGAATCCAAGGGTAGGAATCAGAATATGCTATAATTGCCAAAGAATCTGCTAGTGTAATTTCCGATCTGGGAATATGCTCATAACAAACACTTTTGAAGTCGGCTGCATATTCTTTCAAGATGAGTAAGTACTTGATCAGTTGCTCATTCTTGGCCCCAGAGTGACCTCGAGCGTGATGGATAAGCAACTGAGAGTCACTCATCAACCAAACTCTCTTAGCCCCACACAAGAAAGGCAATTTAAGACCAGCTATAGCTGCTTCATATTCAGACTCATTGTTAGAGGACATGAACCTAAAGCATATAGCTTGGTAAATCTTATCACCATACGGAGAGGTTAGGAAGATTCCAGCTCAACAACCCATTAGGCTTGAACCACCATCAGTTTGGACTACCCACTTTTTCTTGGTTTTATCTCATGAAGTTTGTTTGGAATTCCTGCCCGTATAGAATTCTACCAAACGACCAACCACTGATTGAGCTTTGATAGCTGTTCGGGGGGCAAAATCAATGTCGTAATCTCCCAATTCCATTGACCATTTGGTCATCCTACTTGATATGTGTTCCTTTTGAAGAACATTCTTTAAAGGGAAAGATGTCCGAACAATGATGGAATGAGATTGAACGTACGACCTCATCTTTCTTGCTGCAATCGCTAAGGCCAGCACCAACTTTTCAAGCTTTAAGTACCTCTTCTCAGCATCTATTAAACGTTTGCTGATGTAGTATATCAGACGAGGGTAATTGTCCACTTCTCTTACCAATACTGCACTTATAGCACATTTGACACAACCAAGTATACATAGAGCGTTTCTCATTGAACAGGTTTCAAAAGAGTCTTTGGTGAGGATAGGTGTTTCTTTATTTCAACAAAAGCTTGACTGTACTGCAGAGACCAATTAAAATCTTTAACATTCTTCAAAGTTTAGGAAAACAGAGCACATTTGTCAGAAGACCTTGAAATAAAACGGTTTAGGGCAACCAACCTTCCAGTGAATCTCTGGACTTCCTTAATATTCCGAGGAGGATCCATTTCCAATACGACATTAAGCTGATCCTGATTGGGCTGTATTCCTTTTTCACTTATCACATAACCCAGAATTTTCCAGATCGAACCCTAAAGATACATTTTTATGGATTTAATTTCAAATTCACAGCTTTCAAATTAGCAAATGTTTCTTGAAGATCAATTATATGTAAATCCACCTCCAGGCTTTTAACCATCATGTCATCTATGTATACCTCCATATTTCTGCCAATCTGATTAACGAATGTTTTGTTCACCAACCTCTGATAAGTAGCCCCAACATTCTTTAACCCAAAGGGCATCACCTTGTAGCAATGGAGACCTATGTCTGTTATAAAGGTAGTATGATCTTGATCTTTCGGATCCACTTGTATCTGGTTGTACCCAGAGAAAGCATCCATAAAGGACAACAACTTGTTTCCAGACATTGAGTCTACCAACTGATCTATCAGGGGGACTGGATAAAGATCTTTTGGGCAAGATCTGTTAAGGTCAGGGAAATCGATGCAGATACACCATTTCCTGTTCTTTTTCTTGATTAACACCGGATTGGCAGTCCATAAAGGATATTGGGATTCCCTTATGTGTCCCATCTTGGTAAGCCGATCAACCTCTTGGACTATCACATCAACTTTTTCCTTAGAAAAAGCTATTCTTTTCTGTATAACAAGTGCAACATTACTCCGGATTGACAACTTGTGTGAGATAACGATTGCGGGTACTCCGGTTACATCACTATTTCACCAAGAAAAACATGTTGGTTATTTAGAAAAAAGACAACAATTTCTTTTTCAACTATGGTGCCATCTCGGAACCAATCTTGATATTCTTATCCTCTGCAAGGGAGTGAGTTTCAACTTTTTCAACTAGTATTATAAAACTAGGAGCCTCTCTGGGGTCATCAATATCATTCTCCCCCTCAGAAGGCTCCAATAACTACTAATCTTCATTAAACCGAATTGTGTACATCCCTCTTTATTGATGAATGGGTGGGTGTTGTCACAGTATCTTCTCCAAAGATGGTGAGTGACTCAAAGAAACTGATCAGTCCGAACACTGTCCTGGTTTGTTATGTTATGACCACCACCTTATTCCGAGTTGGATCAAGATCCAAGTACTTAGAATCAACATCGAATCTTTCCAGAATCACCATTGCCCCTTCTTGAGCAGATGTCCCAGCATTACTTGTAGGGAAACGTCCGATGAGCATTGTCAAGCCTGTTTCCACTTCTTCTTTTGACAAAAGCTCCCAATTTTCCTCTTTCAATAAGGTTCTGCACTTCTGGTTTCAATTCTATACAGTCTTGGGTATCATGGCCTATATCATTGTGATATTGGCAAAAACAAGTATTTCGGATTTCTCTGGGAGACTGCAGTGCCGCCGGCTTCCGGAAATGGACCTCATCCTTAGTTTTATCATACATTGTGGCCATATTTTCCCTTAATATTGTGAACCACTCCGGCTAAACCCAATGACCTCTTTTACCTCTTGACTACTGGCTCTGAGACTGATTCTGGTTGGATTGGGTTTGTTTAGTCCGGTTGGACCCATATCCGGTCTCCTTAGCCTTATATCCGGACTGGTTAGCAGCCGGATGAGCTGTTGTGGTGGACCTCACTTGACGGTGCACCCTGGTTTTCTTGGTTTCTTCCACATTAATATGTTTTCCCACTTGATTCAACATGCCACCCTAGGTCATAACATTTTTCCTGGTTACAGAATCTCCCAAGTTCCCAGGATTCAGCCCTTGTCTCAAAGAAACAATTGCCATTAGATGGCCATCTGCTAATCCGTTCTTGTGTTCACAAATCGACTTATGTAGTCCTCTAAAGACTCATTTAGTTCTTGGTCACAATGGATAATAGTATTTCCATTTCCCTTCACCTCTTTACTTCCAACAAATTGCCTTCGGAAGGCAACCCAAAATGTATCAAAGTTTCTAATACACCCCTGGGGTAAGCTATTATACCACTTAAGAGCACTTCCCGTAAAATTTTGAGAGAAGACTCTGCACAAAAGTTTTTCATCATCATCAAAATTCATCATGAAGTTCTTGAATTGCTCTAGGTGGTTGTCCGGATCTCGACTTCCATCATATTTTTCCATTTTAGAACTATCAAACCTTTTGGGTAGGTTTCCAGACAGTATTTTGGCAGACAAAGGTGACTGTCTCCATTTTTTATTACGACTAAAAAGTATCTTCATTAGGTGTTGCGAAGGTACCTGTTTCGGTCTAAAAAGCAAAATGATCTATCAACAACTGATCAGCATGCCTGTGGGATGATCCTTTCCACAGATGCCTTTTAAGCCTACCATGTCTATCCATCGTTTTTCTAGATCTCCGTTCATCACTACTGGATGACAAAGATTCCTCAAGCTCAACCTCATTCGAATAGCTACTTGAGGACTCAGAATCTAAACTTTCAACAGGCTTAGACCGATGTGTCTTCTTAGAGCTGATGTGAGTATTTTTTGAAGTCAGAAGAGTCTTTATTGATGGATCATTCTCCCCATGGTTGTCAGTATGATGAATAGGTAACGCCCCTGATTTTTCCATGATACCCTTTTCCACTTGTTTTATGGCCCTTAACGCCTTTATTTCTTCCCTCAACTTGTATCGCTCTTCAACGGTGTATTCTTTGTTTTCCCCAACTGTTTCCACCACATGAGGTGGATTTCCTTGCTCGTTCGAATCCATCCGAATTGGTTCTTTTTACTGGTTTTGAGTGTAAAATTCAGGCACCTTCGTGATCCCACTGTGGTCGCCAATTTGGTTTGGTTTATTTTGGGCTGAGGGTAGTTTGGTAAAGTCTTTTAGTAAGTTTGAAGTATTTTGTGTTTAGTGTGAGGAGTAGTGAGATAATTAAGCAGCCTACTTGTATTAAATGTTGATCACCCTCATTAATGAGAGTGGTGGGGGTATTTATACTTTTAATTAATAACCCATGGGCGTACTGGGTCAAGTTGTGAAACCAGGTCAAGTTTAAGGACCCATTACTGTTTTAAGTCGATTAGCAAATACCTTAATCAAAAGGTGTTTTACATTTGTCCTGTCCGGATTTTTTACTGGTGTGTTATGGTCCGAATTACCCCTGTCCGGATTTAAGTGGTTGGTTGTGACTGAAGTATCCGAACTCATCAATAGTGATATGATATTTCTTGTAATAAATAAATTGAATTGATATACAAATGCAATGTTAACTTTAAATCTCCTAAACAATCGTGACATATGTTCTAACATGTTATTAAACGCTTACCAATCTTTTTGACTCAAATATTCCTCAACAAGTTATAACCTGATAAAATTTACACTCTAGCGGACCGAGTAATGTACCACACATATTTGTTTTACGAAGTCGGTTATTTGCGAGAGTATTAAAGAAGACTAAAATTTTACAATATTTGGGACACTCACCTTTAACCGACTCAACTTAATTTATCTAGACAAACCTTAGGGACGTCTCTGGCCTAGTATGTACTAACCATGTTCATGTTTCCTTCAAAACCACTCATTGACCGATAATTTTGTTACGGGAATAACAAGTTTTGCTAAAGTAGAAATTCACGTTCTTAGTCAGAAAAGAGATAAGGCAAAATGATCATGTTATTTATCAAAATAGTCTTCCTATTATAGTTCTGTGAGTTAGTGAACAGTTACATTTGTATTCAATTACACTTAATACACCACTAACTCACCAACATCACTTCTCCTATAATTTTGGACAAACTGCCTAAACGGTTTGACTCTGAGTTTGTAACGTTTATTAAATGATAGATAAGGAAACACTTTATTCTTCAATTATTTGCTTTGACCGGTCCTGCATGCCAATCCGAGCTGGCTCACTTCTCGAGCGCGATAGGGTTTATGCTGAGTTGCGTGTTATTGAGCTCACTCAACTGCTCCTGGTTGCTTGGCTCCTCTTTCTCTGAGGTTAATCAATTATCTTCGAGCTCGGTCCCCACTTAGCTTTAAGGTCGATTGTTTTATATGTGAGCTCATCCCTTGTTTGTTCATCATATCTTTGGTCTAATCAGTCAACTTGTTACTCGAATTATCTTCGAGCTCGTTCTCCATTTATCTTTGAGGTCGATCAGAGTATCTGAGCTTATCCTCCGTTTACGCGTTTGATCTTTTTTCCTTTACTATCTTGGTCCAAGCTCGTCCTCTGACTTTCCTGCTCGTTTACATACTTACTCGGGGGATCCCCCCTTATCAGGGCACCCCATAGTTTATAGGTTTAACAATTTTGGAAAAAAATTAGTGAACCTCTAAAATAAATATTACCCTTAAATAAAAAGGTAGAGGCGTAAAGTAGGTGCGTGGTTATTCAATTGACTCTTGGCTTCATTATTCGACACGTGTCGATGGTGCAACTGTGACGGTTCTGACACCGTTGTATATGGGATACAACGCTTGACGCTTGAGTTTTTTGTACAACTTCCAATTGCTTGTGACATCATACCAAAATACTGTAAGAGTTTCATTGCTTTTAACTTACTCTATGTTTATTTGCTTGAGAAAGAAATAGAAACACCCTCGAGCATTACTGTGTGTTCTTGCTGGAGAAGAAAGTATCGGTTGCCATCCAAAATTCTCTGTCGTTTTTCACATCATAAACCATGTACGTTATTCCTCTAAAAATATAATTTCTCATAATGTTGTGCTAGAGTTTAGAAACCTAGATTCTGGAGTGTGGCATTTGTGAGTAGGTTATATCCCAGATGTGCATGCTTTCCCTACGTCAAATCGATCACCCTTGCTTGCTATAGATATACTAATTCGTAACCTTACTTCCTTCCAGTCTCAGTAGAAGCTATGGCACCGAAAAGGGTGACGAAGAAGAAGATAGATAAAATTGTGGAGCCTGTGTTTGAGGAAGTCAGTGCTTTGGAGAATTATTTCTCGCAAATACCCCCTAAATATGTTTACGCAGATTAGTCTGAAGTGATTACTCTTAGTAATATATTTGGTATTCCCGAGAATGTGACCATAAGAGCGCCCGTTGTAGGCGATCATCCTTATTAGTCCCAAGAAACATAGACATGTATTTTCACCACTTTGTTTGGTTGAGGTTTGTGGTTGTCGTTTCCTGAGTTGATTCGCAATTACTTTAACGTGCTAGGCATCCGCCCTACCCAACTTTCTGCAGACATGTGAAGATTGCTGCTTACTGTAGTATTGAGCTCACGACTAATAGGAATTGACGTGTGCTTAGCAGACCTGTTAGTTGCCACTGATGTGACCAAACTGGCCAAAGCCCCTTTCTTTTATACCCATTTTAAAGGGATGAAAAAGATTGTCGAGCCCCCCTCATCAGATAAGAACTGGAAGAACTCCTTTATTTTTGTATCCGGCAATTGGGAGCATAAAACACCCACTCTGAATCTCTAGTTAGAAAGGAGATGGAAAGTAAAGTGTAAACCTCCATAGAATTAGTTTAAATATCGAATTGTTGGTCGAGTCTTGTTAATCAACAACCTATGAGTGTTTGTTTATGCAGGTGAGCTAGCTAGTCAGAGCTGGTGGAATGAATGTAAAACCAAGGGTTACGTGAATCCTTTAATCTGAATCGAGAACTTAGTTTGTGATGCGTGGTAACAAGACCCCACACAGTTGTTTACGCGCTACAATTATCTAAAGTCAGGCTTGTGGTCTGTGCCGGAAATTAGAGATTGCATCAAACAGTAAGGTTGTGATGGCAGATGGGGCTGAAGCCACGATGGAGCGCATTCGGGCGTTAATAGAAAAAAATATCGGGAGAGCAATAATACCGAAATTTGGCTCGCAGTATCGCAAAAAATACCCGGAAGGGTACCGAAGCAGGAGATTCATCATCTACTCCTAGCCATCCGGTTGGGCAATGAGAGGTATTGGTAAGTAAAAGGAGGGAATAGGTCAAGCAAGTCGAAAGAATGCACCAACTACTCAAGAAGTCAGTGAGACTAGTAAGGTGCGAGTAGTGCGAGAAGAGGAAGAAGACTTTGAGTCCCCCTTGTTGATTAGGCGTGTGAGTAAAAAACAAAACAATGAGAGATACTGTCTCTCTTGCTGTTACGAAGTTGCAACTAAGAGATGATGACAGTGATAGCACAAGGGCTGCGCCTGAAGGAGCAACCTGTCCCCCAGTCCATCTGTCATCTGAACGAGGCGAGGGGGAGAATCCTAATACTAGGGAGGACCTGATTGATTTAGTGGAAGACATTGAAGAGAAAAAAGATGAGGCTCCAAAGAATAAAGTTATTCCGCCAGAGCATGATGAGAGGATGAAACGTTGGGTTAATTAATCGAACATGCCTCCTTTGGAAACAACAGCAGGGGAGGGTATTGTGCCTCAAATGGTAAGAATAACGGATAAACCCATAGGCGAAGATAGGGGCACTGGGCCCAGTCAACATAAGGTGTTTTTGGAGGAGCTGCTGCCCAAGGAGATTATCATACCACGCCCCTCCTCATTTATGTTCGAACAACTTCGTCGAATTCCTGACTAATCATATTATGATGTGATGTCAGTTCTTGAGATCTTACAGCGACAGGTTGAGCTCGCCATTGAGGTAAGACATTGGTTTTGTGTGTTTAATATGAGGTGGTAGTATAAGTCTGATTCTTTGACTTTGTGCAGATTCATAATAACTCAGTCGTACTAGGTTACCGACATATGTCCCCAGTTGATTTAGAGACTATAGAGAAGTGGAGGCCAGAAGCCATGGTTTTTGGGTCAGCAAAAACAAGCACTACTGAGGTTATTCGCTTGAGGCATGCGTATACCTCAGCAAAGGCGACAAAAAACCAGGCGCTTGAAGCGAAGGAAAAACTAGAGACGACGATGGAAACCTTAATAGAAGATTTGATATACAGCAACGAGAGATGTAAAATCGTGCCCAAAAATCAAAAAACAGTGTTGAAGAAAAATAAATTTTTTTTGAAGAGGAATGGTGAACGTTTTGCTCAGAACTCAGACATGGTGGATATAAACTTAGCTCAATCAAAAATGGTGGAAGAGAAAGGTGAGCAAATAGCAAATTTAACTGGTAACAACGCTAAACTAATGGCCCAAGTGGAGGGGGGTATGCAAAGCTCAAGTGAGAGAGGCAGTGGTGGAAAAAGGACTTGGAGGCAGCTATAGCAGAAAGGGAGACACAGATGTTCACTGTTTCCATGGAGATGATAACCAAGAAGAACAAGAAAGCAATAATCGAGCTACTTGCGTTGAATCCTGGGCTAAACTTGGGATCTTTGGCGTCGCTTCTTCAAAATCTTGTATCACCTCAAAATCTTGGCTTGCAATCTATGCCAATTGCTGAAGTTGGTGCCACTGTTATGGATGAAGTTACTCCATCAGAGCAGGACAAACTGCCCTGTTCCTCAAGTTCCAAGTTGTGATAATTTTTGTTGTCTCATGTTTTTATTTATGTTTATGAAAAACCTTGTGTTACGTGATGTATTTTTGAATACCTGTTGAACTTATTGCTCTGGTATTTGAAACAGAACCATAAGGAGTATGGGCTTAATGTTAATAGTATTTGTAGAGAAAGTGAAGCATGTGTTTGTTGCCTTGCATGGATATCCTTACAATATCGAGCTCAGTAGGGCTCATTGTGTAGCTTAGACAATAATTATCATGATAGCTAGTTCACGGCGAGGTCATGTAGACTCTATTGCGTAGTCTGTCTTAGACTTGGTCTTTAACCAGTTCGCTAATATACCTAGTATAAAGTATGAGGCACAATATGTTCATTACGTAGCCTGTAGGCGTGACCAATTAGCGCATTCATGTTTACAGGACACTTATTCTGGACTCAGTATGGTCCATTGCGTAGCCACGTATGGGGCGGTCATTGACCATTTCGCTAATTGTAAGGATGAAACTTGTAACAAACACATAATGGTGAAAACATAAATCATATTGAATGAGCAAATTGCTGTCTTAAGATGCCTCATTGAAAAACCTTCCCGCGCCATCAGGGAGGAAAAAGAGTGCATCAATACAGTCTAAGTAGTTTGGCGATACAAGTTTAGGTGATTGACATTCCAAGGGTGTTTGAATGCTTGGCCGCTGTGATCTGCCAATATGTACGCGCCATGTTTCCCTTTGGAGATAATCGTATATGGGCCTTCCAAATTTGCTCTCAATTTGCCACATGTTCCACTGTTGGAGCCTTGAAATACTTTCTTTAATACCAGGCATCTCACCTTAAAAAAGGACGGCTTGATTTGAGCGTTGAAACGTCCCCTTATGAGGCTTCTGTAATTTTCTACCCATACCCGGGCTTGATCTTGTCGCTTTTCGAAGAGATCCAAGCTTGTTGATCTGGCTATTAGATTTGCCTCTTCTTCGTAGTGTTCTATTCGATGGCTTGGCACAATGATCTCTGCTGGGATGACTGCTTCGATTCCGTATACCAGGGCGAAAGGTGTGTCTTCTTTTGTTGAGTGCGGGGTGGTTCGATATGCCCATAATACCTCAGTCAATTTATCCGGCCACTTTCTTTTGGCTCCTTCCAGTATTTTCTTCAGTCCTTCGAGCAGCGTCCTATTGGTTACTTCGACCTAACCGTTAGCCTGGGGATAATATTGGGTGGAAAAGTGCTGGAGAATCCCATATCGTTTGCAGAAGTTGGTGAGTATTGAATTTTGAAATTGTGGGTCGTTGTCTGTCATTAGAATTCGCGAATACCATATCTAGTCATAATTTGATTATGGGATGAAGTCACATACCTCTTGCGCTCGTGTTCGGAATAGAGCTTTGGCCTCGACCAATTTGGAGAAGTAATCTACCGCGACAATAAGGAATCGCCTCTTTTTGGTAGCCATTGATAAAAGGCCCACTAGATCTATCCCCCATTTATCGAAAGGACAAGGAACAAGAATGTTTTGCATAGGTTCGTTGGGTCTATGCTGTGTGTTTGCATACTCTTGATATTTATGACATTGTTGCACAAAACGTTCTGCATCAGTTGCGAGCTCCGGCCAATAGTATCCTGCCAGGAGAAACCGGCGGATTAGTGTTCGGTGACCAGAGTGAGCACCTGCCTCCCCTGAATGTAGATTGGTTAAGATTGAATTAGCGTCCGTGCAATCAAGACATCAGAGTAAGGGTCGAGTTGAACTCTTCCTGTATAAGATGTTATCAAGAACACAAAACTTGGATGCCTTAATCTGCAGTGCTCGGGTCTCGTTTTAATTTGCCGGAAATTGGTCAGATTTCAGGTACTGCAGGTATGGTTTCTCCAGTCGGTATTATTTGCGATTGAGTTGATGGTTTCTATTGTGGGTATGAGTTCGGTCATTGGGAGTTGCTAGAGTAAAAGCGTGGTATGTTCTCCCAAAGATGCGGTCTTAGCTAGAATTTTGGCTGCTCAGTTGTCCTTTCGTGGGATCTGGTCGTATGAAGCATGGGTGAACTTAGACTCGTACTCCTTGAGTATAACAAGGTAATCTTTGATACCGTCCTGTCTGGCATCGTAAGTACCCATTGCCTCGTTGACGACTAACTAGGAATCAGATTTGATCCTAATGCTTTGTGCTCCAAAAATCAAGGCTAATTTCATGCCACAGAGAGCAGCTTTATACTCTGCCACGTTATTTGTCACTGGGAAATTAAAGCGAACCGCCTGTTAGATCTCCTCACCATTTGGGGATCGCAAGACAATTCCTGCTCCTCTACCCGATGTACAAGATGCACCATCAACTTCAACAATCCACTGGTCTAGCCTAGTTACTTCTTAATCTTCTGTATCAGTTTTATGATGCCTGGAAGAGGTGAATTCAGCGAGAAAATCGGCGATTACCTGTCCCTTAATAGCTAACCGCGTTTCAAAACTAATGTCGTACTTGCTGAGCTCGATACACTATTTCGTGAGTCTTCCGAAAACGTATGTCTACTGTAGTACCGTTCGTAGGGGAAATTTTGTTCGCATAGTGATGATGTGCCTTTGAAAATATGGACGCATTCACCGGACGGCAATAACTAAAGTTAAAGCTAGATTTTCAAGATTCACGTACCTTGGTTCCGCATCCGTTAGCGTTTTGCTGGTGTAATATATCGAGCGATGTACCCCGGTCTAGTCGCGAACTAAAGCTGAACTAACGGAAAATGGCGATAATTCCAAATAGAGAAACAACGGTTCCTCAACCGTGAGTGCAGGCAGAATCTCTGGAGAGGTGAGGTATTGTTTGAGCTCGGTGAAATCTTTGTTGCACTCTTCTGTCGAACTTTTTAGCGCCTCGTAAGATCTAAAAAAAGTGATGACTCTTGTCTGACGTGCGGAAAATAAACCTAGGTAACGTTGTTAGCCTTCCCGTGAGACATTATACTTCTTTGATATTTTTTGGAGGGTCCATTTACAGAATTGCATTTAGTTGGACAGGTTCGGCTTCAATACCTCGTTGACTTACCAAGTAATCCAAAATATTTCCCTTAGCTACCCCAAAGAACATTATCCAGATTGAGCTTGAGGTTGAATTGTTGTAACAAATCGCGTCTGCAACGTCTCAAAGTGCTGCGTTTCCTCATGAGTTTTAACAATCATGTCGTCAATCTATGCTTCTAAATGGTGTCCGAGATGGTCTTAAAAAATATGGTTTATCAGTTGTTGGTATGTCGACCCCGCATTCTTTAAACCGAAACGCATAACCGTATAAAAATATAAACCTCGCGAATCTGGTTGTATCCGGAGTATGCATCCATGAATGACAAGTACTCACGGGCCCGAGGCCGAATCGACTAATTGATCGATGCGCGGCAGTGGGAAGACATCTTTAGGGCATGGCTGATTCAGGTCGGTGAAGTCCACACACATTCTCCACTGGCCGTTCTTTTTTTTACCAAAACGGGGTTAGCTATCCAAACCAGATATCGTGCTTTCCGGATGTGTCCCACACAAGTTAATTTGGCCACCTCGGCTAAGATAGCTGCCTGTTTTTCTACTGAGAAAGATCTACGTTTTTGGCGTATTGGCTTGGCGCAAGGGTTGATAGCCAACTCAGGACATATAATTGATGGGCATACCCTGATACATCAGCTGCCTCCCTAACAAACACATCCAATTTTTTCGCTAATAAATCATTTAAACGTAGCTTAGAATCTTGAGATAAGTCCCTTCTAATTTCAAGCATCCGACCATTGGCTATAGGTGTGTCTACTGCTGGAGTACTTGTATCAGTAGAGTCGTCGATCTCACGCGGGTCGTCCACTGGGCTCGGCGAGGTAAGATCCAGTGTCTCTGGTTCAAAGACCCCCTCGCCGATTAATTGCTATCGGAGCAGTTTGGATGGATCTAATGCGACCGCGTTGCAGGTTCGCGTGGTCCTTTGGGTGCCTAATATTGTTCCCACCAAGCTCCCCACCGGATATTTTATGCATTGTTGGAACGTGCACAGTTTTGCTTCCATCCTATGCAGCCATGGTCTCCCTATAATAGCATGGTAAGGGATTAGTGCATTGGAGATTATAAACAGTGTTTTTAATTCTTTTTTATGGCTCTGTGGCCGACTTTTACCAGCAGCTCCACTTCCCCAACACATTGTGAAGTTCTACCCTTGTAGTCGACCAAAGGGCGCTGTGTGAGCTGGTATGGAGGTAAATTTTGTATGCGTTCAAAACTACTTTTGAATATGATGTTTGCGAACTTCCACCGTCGACCAGAACTCGAGTCACCATAACCCCTCCGATATTCGTATGGATAGTTAACACGTCCTCATGGGGCAGAATAACACATCTGAGATCGTCGTCGTTGGACATGAGATCGGCAACTGGATCCCTGTAATTGCGATAGGAGTTGGAATCTATTTCATACACGTCGAGCTCGTTTTTATCCCGTTTGTTTGAGGCAGTCCCCTGGATTGGTGCTGAATTCCCCTCTGATATTGTGAGAGGCCACTACTGATTAGCTTCCATTTCTTCTCCATTTTGTGGTTTCTCATTGATGGGAGAACGGACTTCCTCGCGGCGATCTAGATGTGACTTTTTATGTATTGTATCAACTCTACATTATCAATTAGTCGCTGGATCTCTTCTCTGAGTTGCCAGCACTCGTCCGTGGAGTGTTCATGATCATTATGATACGCGCATAAATACCGGTTAGATCGCTTAAACCGTGGGGCACTCATCACATGCGGTGCTTAGTACTTCGTTCGTTCTCGTGTTTGGTCGTAAATCACAAAGATGGCTTCAGTCAATGGAGTGAATCATATAGTTGGTTGCTCGGACTGTTGAGGTCGCTGGCTATAATCTCTCCTAGGTTAATCTTCGATCTTTTTTCTTTATGATCCCTTTTTTTTTGGAATCTGATCTGCATTGTTCGGGTGATCCACCTCTTCTGGCGTCATCGACTCTGATAAAAGTATCAGCCCTGTTCGAGCCCTCGCTTCAAGGACGCCACCGTTATGGCATGGACAAATCTCCTAACATAACTTGTAAGGGACTCACGTTGCCGTTGATAAAGGTCCATGATTGAGTCTTGCTCTCACTTAAGCTCCTTGTTACCAACAAACCTTTATCTGAATGCTTTCCACATCCCGGTAAAGTCGTAGATGGACCCTTTTGGTAAGCTACTGAATAAATCCATTGGATTAACTTTGAGGGTCATAGAAAGTTATCGCCACAATATCGCGTCGTCGGGGTTGAACGTCATCATCATGTTTTGGAATTGCTCCAAATATATTTCTGGATCTCCTGTTCCATCATAAGCTTCCATTCGGAAAGGGTCGAACTTCCTTAGGAGTTGGGCTTCGAGAATCTTCTCAGAGAATGGTGAATCTTTGAGTATGTAGGATGATAGTCTTTGGTGAACTTGGTTATAACGGAGATCTCCATTTTCCTGAGCTCTCACCTCCTCCTCTTAGACCGTTTCTGCGATTCTTACCTCCGCTCTCGCCTTCGTCCTCCTGTTTGTTGTCCCGCTTGGACGACCGCTCTACCCTGTTAACTTTACTGGCCTCCGGGCAGATGGCTAATTGACTCGGCTTATTCCTTAAATTTAACGGTGAGGGTATGAATTCATTCATTCCGACCTACTTAGTTCCACAATAATACAATTATTTCACATACTCTTGTAAACTTATAAATTACTTTGCTTGCCTTATATTTTTATTTTACAATCACATGTATATAATTTACGTTCACCAATCAGTTGCATACTACTACATTTTTAACTCATATAGAATATATACACAATATAGACTACAAACTATAATGAAAGCTAAACACACATGTGATTTCCACAAATTACAAAACCTAGCTTTGTCGAGGGTGATTCTTGGTCCACGATGAGCGGAAACCGCATCCTTCGTTCACCATTCAAGTTCTTAACAGTAAGCTTCTTTGCATATATATCGAAGGGCTTCTGTAAATAGTCATTTGTATAAAAAAGTTACACTTGAAGTGTTCAAACGAGGAGAAGCAACACTGAGCCAACGGAGACGCGCATGGGGCGATGGATGAAGAAACACATGGGGATTCGTTGGTGGTTGGCGACAGAAACAATCGATGCGGTAGATTTGAGACTGGTGAAAGAAGTGATAGATCATGAAGAGATGAAGATAAAATGGTCTGTCTGTTGAGTGGCTGCTCGGTGTGGTGTAGAACGAGCTATGTGGTCGGCATAAATTGAGACCGAGGGGAGATACGGAAACCGAAAAGGACGATGTTGAGAACTGGAGATCGCCGGTCTGACGGTTTGCGGAGGCAGCGATACCGGACAAACTGATATACCAGATACACTAAACAATAGAGCGGTCGAATTACACCGACCCATAGATAGAGAATGGAGCTGGAAGCAGTTTGACAGAGGAGAGCTAAGCCAGAGCAAAACTACCAAGCTTGCCGGTGCCGAATCCGGGTGCAGGGGAGGTGGATTTGAGAATAAATTCTGTTTTATACCTGTACTTTTGTTATCAGGATAAACATATATGCCTCAGCCTAAGAATGTGAATTCGCAACAAACGGTGCCAAAATTTGTTACGGAAATAACAAGTTGTGCCGAAGTATAAATTCACGTTTTTAGTCATGAAAGAGATAATGTAAAAAGATCTTGTTATTTATCAAAAGAGTTTCCCTGCTTAGAGCATCTCCGACAGATACAGTTTAAAGTAAATTTAACTATTATATATGATTTTTTTCTTTCATACGCAAAAAGACTATCTATATTTATTAGCTTAAATTAAGGTAGGTATATTTGTAGTAGCAGTTACACAATAGGTAAAATTTATTTGTTACTTCCTTTGTTTTTCTCCTAATTGGCAACTAACTTAAATATACCTTATCTATTGGAAGAAAAAGATAATACTTAAATTTACATTACCTAAAACTATCTATATTTACTTAAAAAATAGAGTATCTGTTGGGGATGCTCTTATAGCTCTATGAGTTAGTGGGCAGTTACATTTGTATTCAGTTACACAATACGCCACTAAATCAATAACATAACTTTTTTTATAATTTCTAACAAAGTGCCTAAAGGGTTTGAGTATGAGTTTGTAACGTTTATTAAATGATGGATAAGGAAACACTTTATTCTTCAATTATTTGCGTTGAAAGGTCCCGCATGCATATCCGAGCTAGCTCACTTTTCGAGCGTGATAGGGTTTATGCTGAGCTGCGTATTATTGAGCTCACTCAACTGCTCTGGTTGCTTAGCTCATCTTTGTTTGAGGTCAATTAATTATCTTCCAGCTCGCTCTCCATTTAGCTTTAAGGTCGATTGGTTTATGTGTGAGCTTATCCCTTGGTTGTTCATCACATCCTTGGTCTGATCGGTCAACTCGTTACTCAGATTATCTTCGAGCTTGTTCTCTATTTATCTTTGAGGTCGATTGGAGTGTATGAGCTCATCCTCCGTTTACTCGTTTGATCTTTATTCCTTTACTTTCTTGGTTCAAGCTCGTCCTTTGCCTTTCCTGATCGTTTGGATACTTACTCTGGAGAATCCCCCATTTTCAAATTCCTTTTAGAAAAAAAACTATATTTCATCGAAGGTAAAAAGCGTACAACTACTAGACAACATGAGTCTATAGTCTCTAAAAGAAGTTTTTAAATCGTAAAGACTTGAAACGTGATTTAGAATGCTTTGAATTTTGTATTGATATAAAAAGGTAGCGCATAGTCCTTTCGAATGATGAATGAAAGAGTAATAAATTTGTAGGTTGTATTAGTTAATCAATTTTGTTAACGGTCTTCCAGATTTAATTAAGCTAAATGTTACTTCAAGAAGGAAGCTTTCTTGTTGAATTTTTATTTTGTTTTGTGAGTTCAAAACATAAATAATAAAAATCAATTAATTACAAGTCAATAAAATTCTTGATCATTGAAAAATGTGCACCAACGTCTATTTGATACACGCGGGCATAAAAAGATGAATTGGGGTTCAAAAGATGAACCCAAATGGCATGCTGCAGTTGTATTTTTTTTTAGAAAAACGTTTTTAAAGAAATGGTTGGTCAAAAAAATTAAAAAAGTATACCATTATTTTTTATTTTTCGATATCTACAAGTAGAGACTTGGTTTGTTTGATTCCGACACCGATTTTTTTTGAGTTTTTTTATTTATTTAGTATTTTCAAAATGATTTTTGGAACATTTTTGTAAGTTAAAAAAATAAATAAATTATACCATGATTTATAATTTCTTGAGATCTATAAATAGAGACTTGGTTAGTTTGATTCGGACAACGAAAATTTTTAAGTTTTTTTTATTAAGTATTTCCGAAACAATTTTCGGAACATTTTTGTAAGTTAAAAAAATAAATAAATTATACTATGATTTATAATTTCTTGAGATATATAAATAGAGACTTGGTTTGTTTGATTCAGACAACGAATTTTTTTTTATGTTTTTTCTTATGAAGTATTTCCGAAACAATTTTCGGAACATTTTTGTAAGTTAAAAAATAAATAAATTATACCATGATTTATAATTTTTTGAGATCTATAAATAGAGACTTGGTTTGTTTGATTCGGACAACGAAATTATTTAAGTTTTTTCTTATTAAGTATTTCCGAAACAATTTTCGGAACATTTTTGTAAGTTAAAAAAATAAATCAATTATATCATAATTTTAATTTTAAGAAAATATATTATCTTAATTTATAAAAATTATTTATTTTAATATATACAATTTTGATGTAAATATATAGTAAATAATAAGAAAGATAAATAAAAATATATGGTAGGATATTGTATGATAGAATGATGTGGAAGAAAAAGAAATATGATGGGGTGTGCTGAAAGATGAAATATGCACGGCTCCGTGGAGTGAGAATTTTTGCAGAATTATGTGGCGCTGATGTGTCGTGCTTTTGGGAGATGAAATATCCCCACTGCTGTGGATGGTCTTAGAAACATTCTCCAACGTGAAGTTATTTTGTTTGACAATTTTACCCTTACGAAATCGTATAAATAGTCAAATTTACTCCGCGAAGTTATCATAATTTCAAAAAAAACTCAAATTCTCGAACTTTTCTCTACCTTCTCTCTAAAAAAATTATAAAAATTATAACTATAATTATAACTAAAAATTAAAAATAACCTAAACTAAATTAAATTAAAACAGACCTAAACCTAAAATTTAAATCTAACTTAAATTAAATTAACCTAAACTAACTTAACCTAACCTAACTTAAAGTAAAAGAAAACAAAAGTAAAAGAAAACTCACCTAGCCTATTCTCTCTCTACCCAGCAACATACCCAGCAACACACACCCTAAACTGCCGCCATAAACTACCGCCTCTCCCATATCTGAAACCTACCCCTAAACCGGTCACTCTTCCACACCCACCGGCACCCATCAAAACCGGAATCGTCACCGGAGAGTCTAGTCGGAGTAACAGGAAGGAACCGGCGAGCAAAATCTCCGATTCGGAATCGAAAAATTATTGTAAGTTCATTTCGTTGTTGTTAGATAGGTTAGTTAGGTTTAGTTAGGTTAGATTTGTAGAAAATGTCGGTTTTTGGGCTGTTCGTACGCCATGGCAGAAGCTTCAAGCTTCTGCCATGGCGAAACTGTTCTTCGCCACACGTGGGCGAAGAACAGGATCCCTACGCCATCGAGTGGCGTAGGGTTGGTTCCATACGCCAGATTGATGGCGTGGGGACCTGGTTGTACGCCTCTTGTTGGGGTATAGCCAGAATCCCACGCCATCGATCTGGCGTATGGAACCAACCCTACGCCACACGCGATGGCGTAGGGACCCTGTCACACGCCATCAGTGTGGCGTACGTATCAGGTTCTGCGCGACAGTGATGGCGTTGTGATGCTCTGGTCACCGGAATGGTCCGGGACCAGTTTAACATTGTTTGTTGGTGTCTATCATATGCGTTTAGGCTATTTTTGTTACAAAAACAGATTTCCAAGTGAGTTTTAGTATTTTCAAGCACGCCTTCACATTTGCGTTTCTATTTACAAGTTATGGAGTTAGGTATGGACTTTTGTGTGAACGAAGACCATCGGTTGCTTCAGGTCGTGAAGTTTGTTAAGCAAACAATGTCCGATGATACGACCGATGCTTTTTTCGATCGAGTGCTTTGTAGGATGTTTTATGATTATGGACGCTTGGAGTTTCCAAATCCGTCGCCACGTAGTCGTGAAGAAGTCAAAAGCAGGTACAATCATGCGAAAGCTGAACCACTTCAGCTTTTGTCCAACTTTCCTTACAAAGTTCAACAAGTAGCACTTGTTGATTGGAACCTGTTTAGGACAGATTACGTTACCGGACATACGTTGGATTATATCGAAAGTAAGATTGCTGAGATAAAAGATGACATTGCGAACTTCGGACATATTCCAGAGAACAGAATATACGGTTTCAACTAAGAAATTATATTTTCACTATGTAATGTTGTTAATCTCACCTTGCTCTGAGATCGTTTTATTTATATGTTGTATCAAACGTATCATTTTGGGTTTCGGATTGTATGATATTGTTTTCTATATGTTGGTGCTCTCGTTGATGTTTCGGTCCACATATGATACTTTTTCCTTTTTGTTTGATATTATAAAAAAAGTATATCCCGCCTCAAAACAAATGGAGTGAAGGTTTACCGCCTCAAAAAGTTTTAGGCGGGAACAAAAACACCATTTCCCGCTAATTATTTTAGAATTGAACCACAGACTTCAAGTATATAAATACTAGAATCTGACTATGAAACTAAACATTTAAGTTATAACAATGGGTGATTCAGGCTGGAACGTGCACGAAGATGCAAGCCTCCTAAGCGCATTTGACTTCGTCAGAGGTACGATGCAAGAGGAGATTCCTGGTTTCATCGATGCAGTATTGTGCAGAATGTTCTTCAACCATGGTAGGGAGGCATCGTGTCCAGGATGCTTAATGCCCCAACCACGCGGACGCGAAGAAGTGTTCGATAGGCTAGCTTATCTTAAAACAGTGACTATACAGATTGAGTCACTGGCCGACGAAGTCCAAGACAACGTCCGAAAAATATTCAACATGGGATCCCAAGGTACAATTACGCAGGAGATGGTGTCACATGCGACGCAGCAAATTGAGCAAGAAATAGCCGACGCAATAGCCAGCGCCGTCGAAACTTACTCAACTCTCGACGGAAGTAGTGATGAAGACGTTTTTGGAATGAACTACCCGACTCCATAAAATTAAGTATGAAATGCTAACTCAGGGTTAGCTTATCTATCATTTGTTTTAAGTTATTTTCTTATGTATTTCTAATTATGTAATGCTTTGATTAGAGTGTAATGATTTAATGCAATCGACATATTAAGAAGTTTAAGTGTTATTGTTTTTAAGATAAACATCCAAATAAAAAACATCCAAAGTTTACATTCATTACAATCGTCTAGTTAATCTATTCTCGGTGTTCTCCCTCTTCTCCCCATCTCCTTAGACGCTATGTTAATCGAAAAACATAAAGACTTTCCCGTGGTTTTTACCCACTCGGTCATCGAGTCTAATACTCGTGAGTGGTGAAATGATGAAATGATGAGCGTAGTCCGAAACAAGTGAAATTTCACATTGTGTAACATCCTGCAACACATAAGAAGTAGTTAAACCAATTGAACCGGCATTCCAGATTCGTTAACGAGATTTCGCCATGAGTGTGGCGTCGGACAACGTAATTTCGCCACATGTGTGGCGAAATACAGGGTGCCCACGCCATCAGTTGGCGTGGGGATTCCAACGGGCGCCACACGCATGGCGTACGACCCACCAACCATGCCAATGCGTCGCGACGAACAGAAAAAACGGGTTTTTTTTTCCAAAATAGCTAATTTTCGCAGAAATAAGAGGTGATTAAGCAATGTAACTCCTCGGCGTCCATAGTTCTCCGGATGGGAAGTGGTTCCGACTCTCCTCCGGCCATGTTTTGAAGGTTTGGAGGTTTTTAGAAAATGGGTTAATGGGTTGTTGATTTTGGAGGTTTTAGGTAGTTTGGAGAAGATGATTATGGTGGATGTTTGAAATTGTGTTTGCAACTTCATGGAGTAGTTAGAAGTGCTCAATGGCGTGGGTTGTAATTATTTTGACTTTCAAAGGTTTTTTGGATTTTTTGCCTAGTGGCAAATTTGTAAATATTGAAAAATAGAAACAAGCGACTTCACGGAATAGTTTTGGCCATTTTTTTAGCAATTCCCTTATGATAATCAAATGGAGTAACTACAGCAAACAATGGTGATTTCTCAAAAGTGTTATTACAATTATGCAGAATTCATGAACCAAATAAATGCAAATATATAATATACAATTTTTTAATAAGTATAAATATATGATAGATTTAGACCAAAAAAATTATAAAAAGAATCAAAATAAAATGACTTAGAGAAATTATATGTCTTGCTAGTGTTGGCCGAACTGATCTATTTCCTTATTGAAGTTAAGTCCAGGGTTTATGAATTTGGGTCGAGGCTGGATAAAAATGAGCCGATGCTTATTTAAGCTGAGCCAAAACTTGCTAGGGATAGATAATTAAGACACGTTTGAGCTGAAGCATATGTGAGAATGATTTTTTTTGTTATTTCTCTCAAGTGCCTTTTTTAACTTTTCATTTTTAATATTTTTTTTGTTTTCAAGTTAATTAACTCATTCGAAATATTCATTTAGCTATTTTTTTGTCGTGTGTGCTTTGTTTTTTTTTCATTTTTAGTTTTATATAAAAAGATATTATATCGCTTTACTATATTATTCCGTTTGAAATGATAAATTTTGAAAGCATAAACATTAACACAAAACACGTATATTTAATGTTCGGATTATTTCTAGAAATGTAACGTCTTTATTTTTTATATTAAAGATTCATGACTGTGCGATGTATTTAAGATAATAATTCCACACTTTCTTTTTGTTTCATGGTAGGCTACCAAAGTGATTAGACTATATCTTTCTCCGAGAGTTATATTCTTTTATTTTTATGTATTTCTTGAGGGATGAGGAAGATTCTCCAGTCTCGAGGATAATGTTTTTATCCGAGACTTACATTTTTTTTATTTGTTATTTGAAGGATGCCAAAGAACCATAAATGATGAGCATTATATTTTTATCCCAAAATTAACTTTTTTTATTCATTTCTAAAGGATGACGAAGATCCAGAAGTCACGAAGACTATGTTTTCATCCCAAGCTTATCTTCTTCGATTTGAGTTTTTTTATGAAATATGCCAAAGATCTTGAAGTGTTAAGGACTATATTTTCATCCCGCATTTACATTTTTGGAATTTATAGGAAATTACTATTTTGAATTATTATGCATGAGATAAAAGTTTTGATTTATTTTGGGGGAAAAAGGTAAAGTGGGCTTATATGACAATTTCATATATAGTTATATTTAGATTAGACAAGCCATAATGTATAAATGATAGAGACCTCTTGTGTAATTAACAACATTTTCAATGAAATTCAATATGATATCATCAATTAATCAAGTGTGGAAAGAATATTAGCCAAAGCATAAACCTAAACATGGAAATTAGTAAATCATTTGAATTTTTTTAGATCGCCATGTGCAGATTCTTCTGGTTGATTAATCTACTGAACCGAGCTTTTCTCTGAATCAAAATTGACCTTTTAAAAATACTGAGTCAATGTTTGTAAACTATTTGTCCGTAATCTATCCTTGTTAGTAAAAAACATTGGTTTCTTAATATCCAATTGTATGTGACATCTCACATTAGTAACACCATTTTCCACATCAAAATTACTCGGGGCATGGGTGAGTTATCCAATCTCATTTCTCAAACTAAAGCTTGTGAAGATTTGAGTCTGAATTGATAATAGTGTTAGCTAAATAGGTTGAATCATAACAAATGTTTTCTTACGATGCAAGCACAAGTGAGTAATAAATTATCTATAATTCCAAACAATGAAGGTAATAACATCATATATGACAAACTTAATATTTTAACCATGTTTGATGCATGAATCTATAAAACGATTCGTCCATATTATATGATAGTTGTAAGGATCTTTGGGGGTTTATCCATAGTTAATTTATTAGGAATAAGGACATTTAATAAAACGTATATTAAATTATTTCAAAAGTGAGATGACTCGTTGATAAATTATGTTCAAAAGTTTATTCAAAAAATTAATAGTTTGAAAGATTGTGAAGAAGGTAAGGATTTGACAACATTTAATAGAAGGATTCATATTGAAAATTAATTATTGTAGGATTTTATTAATTTTTTTGGTGGACACCATGGGAGATCTATGAAGACATTCAAAGATATTTATCAAATTTGATGAAGCGATAAGAGGTGTAATTATGCACGCAAAGTTACCATAACGAAGGTTTTGACAATGATGATAAAAAATGTAATGAATGACAATTTTTTTTACTTCGTCCACGAGCCTTTTAACTAACTTCGTGAAGGTTTAGACCCTCGACGTTAGATATTATTATATTTTTTTTAAAACAAGGGATAAGGGAGACCTCGTGAGCTATGTTTGCTCCAGTTAGAGAAATGTTAAAAAACATATTATTGTGTTTATCATTATAATTATGACCATAGCGGATACATTTTTAAGATAAAGATGATATTTAAATGTTAATTAATAATGGAAAATTGGTTGGATTTATTAAAAAAATGATAAGAAAAAATATATAAATGTGGAAGTCTGAAGCAACATAAACTGATAAGCAAATACTTTATAAGTTTTTTTTGGAGGGGATACAATAGTGTGGACATCATATTCATCAAGAAAATGACATAGATAGATTTAGAAATTCATCTTATTGATGAGATATTGATGCAGTTAAATATGAACACAACATTGGCATCAAAGGTTACTAACGACAATTTGAAAGACTTAGTTACACATGCGGAAAATCCTTTGATAACTTCAGAGGTTTTTGGAACTGATTGTCAAAAGAATGATGATTGATACATGCAGTCTAACTAATATGTTATATGAGAAATTTTATGATAAGATGATTGACATAGCTCCATATAAGAAGATGATTTGGTGTGATATAAAATACTGTTATTACTTTGTTTATGACTCTTAATTCAGCAAGTTCATATAATTCAATGCTTGGACGACCTTCATTACATATACTGATAGTTGTAATATCATCTTATATAAAGTGTGTTAAATTTTTAATAGAAGGATAATTTAAATGATAAGACATAATCAAAAGACAACTAGGGATTATTATTTCATTTCTCTATGCTATGAAAATGTTATTATATAATAATCAATAACACATAGATGGATGAAAAAATATTAAAAAATAAGTAACCATTGGTAAAGATGAAAGAAGAAAAAGTAAATGATCCTCGTGAAGATTTAAGTTTGACTAAGCATATGGATAGAGCTGTAGAATTGGTTTTTGATAATGAAGAAGTGGTAAATATTGGTATCCATCTGGATGAGAAATTTAATGATGATATTAGTAAATGTTTAAAGTGTAAGATATATGATTTTTCTTGGAATATATTTGAAGTTACTGTAGTTAGTAAATCATTTTTTGCATGAATTAGTTACTGATAAAAGGTCAAGACCAATCAGAAAGAAAATAAAAGAATTTTCTATGGAGAAAGTTGAAGCAATTTTCAAGGAGGTAGAATTTTTATTAAGATAAACATATTCAAAAGTCTACTATCCGACATGGGTGAAAAATCTGGTTTTACAAAACAAAAGACAATGAAGTATATGTGTTGTTTTACTTATTCAAATCATGCTTGTCCGAATGATGCATTTCTATTACCTCGTGTTGACCAACTTTTGGATATTATAACATGTCATGATTTTTTCTCATTCATAGGTGCTTATTTAAGATACAATAAAATAAAGACGCATCCAAATTGAAAGCGTGGCAGAATATTAGAAGAAGAAAACATTAGATATGAAACCCTAACCATAGGTTAGAAAGTAAAAGAGACTCAGAGAAAAATCTCAATTTTTATTCATCAAATTTTGACGACAAAATATCAACTACCCAAAACCCTAATCAAATATTCTAAAAAATAAAATAAATATACTAAAAATAAAAATCAAATCAAATCTAAATGCAATCAGATTTGATTCATTAATTAAAATATTTTTCTAAACTAAAATATAAAAAAACAGTAAAGTAGGTTTTTTGGACCCTAAACAATGGAATTTGATGTCAGACTTTTGTGACAAAGTCACGCTTTTGACTATTGTTGGGCTCGTTAAGACATTCAATTTGAATACTAATTCGCCTAGTTCTGATACCCGAGTGACAAAGGCTTATGCGCGTCTGTCCATAACAGCTACATAGTTGTGGGTTGTCTGGCCTACATTATCCTCACCCGGTTGGGAAAAATTCGCCATCGAATTCTTAATGTGATCGTCATTAGCCGGTTCTTCAACTTCTGCAGTCAATCTTGTTTTTGTTTCTATATCAATTTCTTGTGGTAGATGTAGCCAGGTATAATAAACAACTACTTCTTTTATAATGATCTGCGACAAAGGTATATCAAACTGTTCCTCAACTTCATCGCTCAATCGCACATTTGGTATCATAATACTCTCATAAATATTATGTATTACTCGATCACCTCGAAAAACTCCTCTAGGTTCTATTACAAAACCTAACCTTTTATAATCTCTTTTTTTCTATCAATCTTTTCATAATCTGAAACACAAAATATCATCTTTTATTTTCCTAACGCAACAACATGCATCCACAGAGAACTAAAACATGGGTTCGATTTTGGGATAACATAAATACCTAGAAGATACATTTGCATAATAAAATCTATTGTTTCACAATCCTTCTTCAAAAGAATCTCTAGAGCGATGCAACCCTTCTTGAATGAAACATTTATGCCTGAAAATTACCTTCATTCGCATTAATTGTATGTTCCTCTATGCCGATTTTTTTCTCGTCACTAGTTCTTTTTTTTTTCCAATTAATAGTTGATGAAAAATTTAGTTTCGAAATCTTTAACTTTTCTGGCACTGCCAATTCTCCTACATCAATGATTTTCTCCTCGATCTTATTATCATACTCATCGTAGACTAGTTTATCAAATACCAGCGTAGATGCATATTTAAAGATATCTTTATCATAGACTGGTTTGTCAAACACGGGCTTCGTCACAATTTTAACATCAGAGCTAAGATCGGTAGTTGGTGTAGTATGAGCATGAAACTCCTTAACTATTGGTGGTTTTGGATACACTACTCTAGATGGCATTAATATAAACTTGCAACCATTTTTCACAAAATTGTATCGATTCGTTCTACTATCATAAGTACAATTCCTCTTAAATAACCATAGATTTCCTAAACTTAGATGGCAAACGTCCATAGGAACTACGCCACACCATGCTGTATCTTTGAAATTACCAACAGAAAATACAATTTGACAATGTTAGAAACTGTTACCTTAGTGTACTCTATCAGTCATGATAATATGTACATGTAATGAAGAGCTTCAATATTCAACGGCAGTTTTTGAACAACCTCCTCTGAAATCAGATTCTCATAGCTATATGAATTTATTATAAACTTGCAATTTCTTCATCCAATTGTGCAGGTAGATTGGAAGATATTTTTCTCTATTATACTTTTCAAATCAAGAGGTACCCGGAACATGATTCTTGTATCTCTGTAGTATGAATTGTTGGGCTCTGATACCAATTGATAGCGTAACAGAAGATTAGAAAAAAAAAACAGTAGATATGAAACCATAACCCTAAGTTAGAGAGTAAAAGAGACTCAGAGACTTAGAGAAAAATCTCAATTTTTATTCACTAATTAAAATACTTTTTTGTCTGGCCTACATCACAAATGATGAAGATAGTAATACTTTCATAATAGAATGAGCTTTTATATTGTTAAAACTTAATATCGTTTGGTTTGAAGAATATTAATACTACGTATCAACTACTTATAAATTATATTTTTGTTGACCAATTAAGGAAAAATATTGAAGCCTATATAGATGATATGTTAGTAAAATGATGAAGCAACTGATCACATGTCAGCGTTATCTAAAATATTCGATAATACTTGAAAATATAATTTGATATCGAATATATTAAAATGTTTAGTTTACTTAAAATCATGAAGTGTATTTTAAGTTTTGTAATAATTAAAAAAGAAATTGAAGCTGATATGGTTTAACTAACGACATTACTGATAATGTCCCACCAAAGTGTATAAACAAAGTTCATAAGTTAACAAGGCCATTGATAACAATTTCTAGGTTTATTTCTAAAAAATAAAATATAAATCATTTATTCTTTGATATTTTAAAAAGTGTGAATTTTTTCCTTTAAGGTGATAAGCGTGGAAACACTTTTGTTGATTGGAAATAGTATATTATTTTAGGTGATATTCTATATATATATATATATATATATATAAGGTAAATCTTTATTTTTTATACTTGCCAGTATCGAGTTTTGTCGTTATCGATGTTCTTTTGTGAGAAAATGATGATAATAGTGAGTAAAATATTGATTGATACACTATGATTGGGTACTTAAATTTTGAAAATTTGGTTCTTGGATTTATGGTAGTAGCAATGAAAATGTGACCATATTCTCTAGGGCATGTTATTATTGTCCATATATCTTTTTCATTACAGTAAATTTATAGATCAGATGTTCAAGATGGTTGAAACGATGGTTAACTAAATTAGATGAATATATAATATATTTTAAACCTTATATAACAATAACAATGAAAGCGCAAGTAATTAATATATTATAAAATAGTTTCAAATGAAGAGAATTGGTGTTAAAATTAAAGAATTATAAGAAGTTGAATCCAAGGAACAAGAATGGGTTTAAGAGCTAATGAAGCATCATATTTAAATGGTAGTGCAGTTGACATCATTTTAATAAATCTAGAAGGTGATAAATTAAAAAAGTTATGAAGTGCGACTTTGTCACTCGGAGTAATAAGACTAAATTTGAAGTTATATTGGTTAGAAGGGGTTTAACTCAGATTTGTGGTGTAAAAGTGATTCGTGTGATATTCGAATCTCAGTTAGGAGTTGGATAGACATAAGGTAGTTTTGAGGTAAAGAAAGAAAATATGAAACGATATTTGAAAATTGTAAAACAAATAAATAAATTTTTGAAAATTTATCATATGAGTAAGTTCCACATTTGGAAAATATGATTGCATATGTTTTGGAAAATTTTGTTTGTTTGAAGGACAATCCGATAGTTGGTGTAAAATGGTTCATAGTCGTGAAATATGCTAACATTTTTGCTAGCAGAAGTCATTTTCCTAGTGAGGTTGAGGGATCATACCCTTATTTATGTCCATTTGATAGATGAAGAATATATTTGGTAGAACCATTACCAAATAAGACAATGTTTTTAAATATAATTATGGTTAATTACTTTACCAATTAGGTTGAAGAAAATCCATAGGCAAAGACTAGATCTCAAGAGGTCTGCAACTTTTTATAGTTTATATTTAAAAAACTTATGAAATACCGCGGATATTAATGACTTATAATGGTGCATAATTCTAAAATGACATTGTAACAAATTTTTGTAGAAAATCTGAAATAAAGCATCATTTTTATACTCCATATTACCCACAAGACAACATACACATAAAAGTAAGTATTATAATTATTTTGAGTGGTACTAAGCGAAAGCTTGAGTTACCTAAAAAGGAATGACCACATTTTCTACATGGGATATTGTGAGCATATAAAACTACTCATAAAACAACGACTAAGGAAACATCTTTACTTTGGTGAAAGGGATTGAGTCAGTTGTGCTACAAGAGATCATGATTCATAATCATTGGATTCAATTTTATTTGTGAGAACATAATGATGAAGTAAAAATAATGTGTATATATTGATAACAAATTTTTTTATGTAAGGGTAAGTAATAGCTGAATATTATCAAATTTTGATAAACATAAGATATGATGCCAATGTTAAGTTGATGCATTTCAAGGAAGAAGATTTGATGATAGGGAAGATGTTTCATCGAACATCCAACATCTAAAATTGTATAAGTATAATGTGTAAATTTGGTTAGTATATTATTTTTCGTACGTGGTTGCGTCACTTTTTTTTAATGAGATACCATAAGGGAAATTATAAATACAATGTTTTGCTAATAAAAAAATGTTATACTTTTTTACTAAAGTCGAAAATACAAAAAGATGACAATTCAAACAAAATTCTTTACGTGAAAATTATGAATGATATACACATGATGATAATAAAGATAAATTTCAATAAAGTGTGGATGACGTCTTTTAAAACAAAAATTAAAGATCAAAATATCTTATACACTCTACAAATAATGTTTATAAAAATACTTAGAAGTGGCAGAAACACTATAAGCCAAAGATGATATAAATGACATTCAAAATACAATAAATATATTTATTAATAAAAAATGAAATATAGTTATAAGCCAATCTCATCTTTAAAAGTAAGAGGTCACACATCCGATCATAGAAACCATTACTATAAGTCAAGCCCATATTTAAAAGAGTAAGAGGTCATGCAATAAGAACTGTAAAAGCCAAACGGTAAATGTCAGGCAAAGGCCTTAATAGCAAACATGAGCATAAGTCAAGCCTACGATTTATAAAGATACACACACTTGAAAGTGTAAATTCTGAGTTGTAAAGGTTCTCACTTAAGTCAAGTTTCCAAGATGATATAAATATGAGTTGGATGATGGAAAAAAAATAAACAAGGAGATTTATTCAAAAGCTTGACATAATCAATTATTTGACAACATCGTTTCTTTGAAAAACTATTGATAATATAGAGGAACAATCTTTGTATAAAAGGTTGATAAAATTAATAATTTGATGACATCATTCTTTTGAAATATTATTAAAGCAATGAGCTTTGTTTAGAGACTGACAAAGTTATTTATATGGTTCTGTCGCAGCGACAACAAAGGTTGTAGCAACAAAGAGATATTGTCACATTTTTTTACACTATTTGGCTTTATTTGCTACGATTTTAACCCTTATACAAGAAGAGCTCAATCTCACATCGAGTAAAAAATGTAATTTTGGCCCATAAAAATAATTTTATACGATATAACACAAATACTAACATGCTTTATCTACACCAAATCACTCAAATCTGATATTTTAATCCCTACATCTACACCTAACAGTTGAAACAATAAATCATTCACAATGGTGTAGATCATATACTGAAATTTAAATTACGATATAGAATTGATTTTAAGAACAAAAAACTACCAATCAATCTGCATTAAAAGGGATCTAATACTAGTTGGTAGAAGTTTGAATTACTAAAATCCTACATATGAATACTATTAGATAGTATTCCCCATAAAAATTGATTTATTCATAATAATATAATATAAATACTTATGGGATAACATACACATCTTCAGTTTCTCCCTTGTAATATAGTTTTTTTTGCTTTCCGTTGTCTTTTCCTACAACACCATATTTCACAATCTTGAAGGAATGAGGAGGTTATAGATCTTTAGTTCTTGAACAAAAATGAATATGATTTTGTATAGATCTTCCAACCAGCAAAATGATGAATTGAATTTAGCTTAACAATTGAAGAAATGATTAATTGGAGATCCTTTATATATATATATATATATATATATATATATATATATATATATATATATATATATATATATATATATATATATATATATATATGTGCGCGCGCGCGCGCGCGCAATTAAGGTTTTAAGTAAAGTCCAATTGCACCGCAAGTTTTGTTCTATAATGGGAGGCCATAACAAGAGTAATTATATTTTTATAAATGAGCCCATAAACTTGTGTGTAGTCTTAATTGTCAAGATTCAAATTCAATCATTTATAAAACCCAAATTTGACAATATTTTTACCCAAAATTTTCCATATTGGTCACATTTTCATTGATTTTATTTATCTGAATACTTATTAAATGGAGTGTATATCAACAATAACTATATACACCATTAAGCATGTGAGGAGAAATAAATTTTGATAGTTGGACGGTTGGAAGTGATTAAGATTTTAAAGGTTAAGCTTAACCTTTTTTTTATTAACACAATGCGTTGAAATATAGCTTCCAAAGACATGCTTCTAACCAAAGATCATAAGTTCGAATCCCTTTACATACACTTTCTTGGCAGAGATTTAGGGTTTATTACCGAACTATATAACAATGTATAAAAATTCGTACTAATTTTAAAAAGATAAAAATTGATGAATTTTATAAACCCTGACATATAAAATGATCATATCATCTTTTTAAATTTGATAAAAAAACATGAAATATAAAAAATAAAAAATTATTTTCGTAAAATTAATTTTAATTGAGAGGCTTCACAATTTTTTCGAATCGGTCGGAAAAGTGAAAAAACAGTGTTTCGCAAAATCGTCACAAATGATAGGCTAATCCTCTGTGCGGTGCTTGGAAATAATTATAGAAATCGAAAACAATGTTTGTGACTTGTGATTTGTAAATCAGTAAAAACGTAAAGAAATAACGAATAAATAAATGAAAAATTCAACAATTGACAAATGATTACGACATATCTCTGTCGGGGGCTAATAGTAATAATAGTACACAATTTTCCAAAACTCATATAATTGAAATTTATACCAGCATCTTCGCCAATTTGTCAAAACGTTGAAAATTGGAAATGTTTGGTAATTTGGCACAAAAACCATTAAGCCGGGAAAAATTGTTCCGTTCTATGCACATAGTTGCCAAGATAAAATAAATACCCGAGTTTTGAAGGTTTGAAATAAAAATGGTGAATAAATTACTCACCGGATAGAAAGGAATGATAAATTTATCTTATTAAAAGATACAGTAAATTTAGAAACTCGATCGTTAAATAAATTAGATTTTAAAATTCGGAGTTGCCAACCATACGACAGGATAAAAAGAATTTAAAATTCAAAATAAAATAAGGTTAAAGAAATTTGAAATCCAGCGTAAGATTTATTAAATTATCCAAAAAGATTTACTAAATTGGTGATGTTTTTGGAATCTTATTTTTCAATGTGTAATTTTATTTTTACAAGATGTCAATAGTTTTGGAAATTTAAACCAGAACATAAATAAAAACCTACCGATCATAATTTTATTTTAAAAACAAATCAAAATAATAAAATCGGTTGGAAATCGACCGATAAAACCGATAAACAGGTAGACTCGATTACGAACCGAAACGATCAAAACGTTAATCCGATACAAAACCAAACAAATAATTGCCAAAGTTAATAGTTACTTGCTATTTTTTTTAAATAAAATAAAAAAAATGAACGTTAAAACTTTAATTTTTATATCATATTTTAAAGTAAAAAATTTGAAAATCAAATTATAATTGGATTTAATATTTTATAAATGGACCAAACCGGACCGAATCAAACTTAGACCCAACAGAATTCGGACCGAACCGGAACCGAAACCAAATTGAGCCGAACTGAAAACATGGTAAGTACAGTTTCAAAAAATGAAACCGAAAACTTGGTTGTTCGGTCCAATCTAAACTGATAAGCTTAGCGGTCCGGTCTGCTTCCGTCAAAATCTGACCGAACCTAAAAGAGCCCTAGTAGTTTTCGTAACCTTACGACACTGATAAGTTTAGTGGTCTGATTCGGTTCTCAATAACGTGTTTAATGGTAAATAACTACAGAATCAACAAAAATAACAACGTTATAAAAAAAATGAACTCTTGAGAAACGTTATTTCCTCCATATTATAATCATGTTTTTTGCTTTGTTATTTCTTTCATAAAAAAAATTCAATTATACCCTTATTTAAACTTAGATTCCTAAATCCTTTACATGAGACTCATTTTTTTAATGCCGCCTACACTTACTTTTAAAATTGCTTTCAAACCCTAACTCACTCTAACAATGGTTTTCCGTAATAGGATTTAGATCCATTGATAAAATCGAAGGTTTGTTTTCCTTAGAACTCAATATTTTTACAATTGAAAAATTTAGATATGTGAAATAGAAAAAGGAAAAAAACAGATTTGATTTCTTCATATTTACAATTTGTCTTTTTTTTTTGGTTGGTTTGATTTGATTTCTTTGTATTTACGATTAAAAATGTTATTTTTTAAGTGAGTTATGGACTTAATAAAACTATTTAAGTGAATAAGATCAAAACATAAATTTAAAATTAAATTAAGAGTAATATTGTAAAAACATATTTTAAATTTCTTTTCAAGATTTTGGATAGAAAAAATTAAAAGAATATATAAAGGAAATAATCGTATCCGTTTTGATTTCGCATGTATTTTATCCTATAAATTTATAATATATTGCATGTGAAATCCTATTAGATATTAGTTCACCACGTGCAAACGAGAGAAGTAGCCTGTTGCCCTCAACTCTTGGATTGTCCCACTGATATTACAAGGCGATCTCTAATTATTTGTAGGATTTTCATATATGTCTGTATTTACAAAAGTTATGATTTTTATTGTTCTATTTTTTATTAGTTACAACATACTTAGGAGACAATATTCTTGTTGATGATGAGATAAGTTTTTGTTCAGAGTTTATTGGCCAGTGATTTTAAAAGATAGACTTTGAATAGTCACTCATCGATGACAATCGAATTTAGCGATACATAGTTTTTGGATTTTCAAAAGTTTGGTGGTAGTTTTTGTACTATCTAGTATGAATAAAGTTAGTATATCTGCGTGTGTTGATTATCAATTTTTATGACATATAGCCCATTGAATATTCATTTTTTATAAAGTTAGTCATTGACTTTCTATTATTCATAAACTTAGTTCTGTTAATAAACATGCACAATGACTAACTTTATCTAAAATGGATAGTCCAGAGAATACAACCGGATTTTTGAAAGTCCATGGACGATACGTCACCGAAATGGATAATCTAAGGACTACCAACGGATTTTTAAAAGTTCAAGGACTACCCGATCGACTTTTGAAAGTCCATGAACTATATGTCGCTAAATTTGATACTCCAGGGTCGAGTGACTGTTCACAATCGCCAAAGATATAAATATAAAGATGGTATTAATACAAAATTTTATTTTTACCTCATTCACTATGGTTACTTTTCTAATTAGGTGTTGTTATTTATAATTAAAAAAGTAGGTATGTTATGCAAAATAACTTATTCTTTACAGTTTTAAAATAACTAAAAACGGCATAGAAATGTTTACTTACATACTCAGAACTCTGATTATTTTCTAGATGATAAATTTTATTTGAGCGACATAATATGTTTCCTTTGTCGAGAGAAATCGGAATTTGAGTTTCATCTTGGTAATCAATATTATCCATGTTATGTGATAATGAGAATTCTTTTGATTGGATAGTTTGTGCATGTTGCATTCTTTTACTTACTACACACTATTTGTATCTTATGTAAAACAAATTGTGTTGTGAGAACTCGATAGAAAGTGTTCAACTAAGAACACCTCCAGCAATGTGTCATACTATTAAGGGTAAGGGAGGCTAACATAAGTTCAATAAATATTTATAAAATAATATGTTGTCTAGGTTTCATTTTTTAAATGTAAATATTTATAGTATAAGGTAAAACATCAGAGCTAGTTTTGGTGTAAAGGATTTAGCCAAGCTCGTTGGTAAATAACAAAATAATGTAGTTAGACGAGAACAAAAACAAATCCTATACCAATGATTGACTAAGGTCAAGATACTCAACTGAAGACATAAAGAACTAAAAATATTAGGATATTGAAGAAAAATGATATATATTACTAAATTACCCATGTTAGTTAAATGATAAAATAGTAACATTTAATAATCTGTTATAATAGATGGCCTAAACGTGCCAAAAGATACACGTGTCATTCATCCCTATAATTTAGCGGTAAAATTACTATAAATTGAAGATCCAATCATTATAAAATGATGGATTGATTAATAATTAATAAAATTACTCTCACAGTTAGTCATATTTTTCCAACATTTTATTATGAAAGAAAACTCTCTCATCATTTTTTATCAGCGTCTATGGGACTGTTTTATTTCAAAATAATTGATTTTTTTTCCAAATACTGACGACTAGATCATGACTTGATAAAGAATCACTAAAGGCGAAATATACATGGATCTCTAGTAGTAAATTCTCAAAATATTTCTTCGCCAACTTATGAGAACAATTTCAGAAAAAAAAAGATTATCCAAGAATATCGGGAAATGAAATGGAAATTCCAACAACAACGGTAAGGCTGCAATAAGGTTTAACAACGAATATTAGAAACTATTTATTTCAAAAATAAATATGAGCAATAACATGATTTATTTCATGTGTATATTATGATGTCCGACATTTACAGATATAATGTGAGGACGATGGGTTAAATTTTATGCTTCGTACTTTAAAGTTGTTATTGAACGAGTTAAGGTTAGAGCAATGTAAGTCGAATTCATTACAAAATAAAAAAAGCGAAGAAGGTCAAAATTTATTTGAGTAAGTGATTAAAACTTTGCAACTTATTACTGATAAAGTTATTTTGGGAAATACTGTGAATCAAGTGGAGATAGATGATAAATATGAGTTAGTTTATGAAAAAGAAGTTGTTTTTAGAGTTGGAGAAGATGTAAACAAATTTGATGAATCAAGTAACGAAGCGTCGCCAAACAAGAATAAAGATATATGAATAGATAAAATTTGGAAGATAATTTGAAGAAAGATATAAGAATAAAAATGTATTTGCACACTTTAGCTTAACCTTCACTAACACGTAGGATTTTGGAAGCAAAATTACCAAAGAAGTTTGATCCTTACAAAATGGAAAAATATGACAGTAGAACAGATCTCGAACATCATCTTGAGAATATTATGTGGGGATTTAATCCATATGATACTTTACATTGTCAGGATTTTTGGATGACCTTTAAAGGAATATCGTTGGCTTGCGATAATAATTTACCGTCGAGATCTATCAATTGTTTTGGGGATTTGTGCAATTAATTTTGGCATCAGTTTATTGCTCATAAAGTAGTGAAACGTAAAAGGAATCATGTTATGATTTTATTTCAAAATATTTAAGAATCTGTAATGGATTACTTTCAAAGGTTTATTAAGAAAACAAGTTTTAGACGGTTGTAATGAGAATGTGGTATTAGGAACATTTAAAAGAGGTTTGCTATGTGATAGTATTTTTTTGGAATATTTGATAAACTTTTTGGTAGGTTATATGAGGGATTTATGTATATCAAATTATAAGATACAAATAAATAAAGAGTAATACAAAATTAAAATGACAAAAAATAGAGAGGAAACATTGGATAAAAAAGAGAATCTTGGAGGTTGTCATAGATTCTATAAATATGTTGCAATTTTATTACTATAATAATCCAAATCAACGGTATACTCAGCGAATGTACCAATATGAATTCTTTATGATAAGATAGTGGACCAGAAAAATTACCAAAATCCCAGAGCTATGTTCACTTCAACTAATGAGAAAAACTGATGATAATATTACACTTATCATAATGATCATGGTTATTCAACAAGTAATTATTTAAATTAAAATATGAATTCCAAAGGTTTATTGACAATGGTGAGTTGGTGGGATTCGTTAAAGGAAGGGAATATGAAAAGAGAGAAGCATTAACCAATGAAGGAAATCCAAAAAAGGCAAAATAAGGATAAACAACATAGGTTATGTAATATCTTCAAGAAAGACACGTTGTCGGGGATCACTAATTCATCAAAGCATAGAAATGATTTGGAAATATATTCAATTTATGAGTGATCTTTGCATCTACGTTGAAAGAAAAAATTAAAATTGTCCTTTATTGATGATGATATAAGGGGATTCGTAACACCTCATGAGGGTGCATCATTAGTGACTCTTGTGATAGTTGACGTGATGGTAAGAAGGGTGATGATTGATACTAGTAGTTATGGTAATCTATTCTAAAAATCAAGATATGTTCGGATGATAAGAGTTGTACATTATAAGAAAACTAACATAAATTTAGTTAGTTTTAATGAGAACTTAATCATCGAAAGGGTAAATCAGACAAATAGTTTATTGAACCGATATTTATTTTACGTAGGTAAAATTAATAATTAGAGGTATTTAATATAATATTGAGCATTGGGTATAAACTGGCTTGATTTTGTAAATAATCCCATAAACCTTTCGGCCATTGAGGTCTATGGGTCTTTTCAACCCATTAGGCCCATTGGGCTTAATGTTGCTATAAATAGACATTGGAGGCCATAAATTAGATCTTGAGATTTTTCTTACTTTGCACCTAATATGTTAGAGCTTCTCTCTCTAAATTATATCTTAAGAAACTCAATTCACTCTATTTATAGCCCATATAAGAATTAATTATTTCTTATGTTATTACATAAATACTCTCCTAATTGTTTTGACACGATGAAGTTTCACTAGTTCATCAATTGATTGTGTGAGAGAAGTAAACTTAGAAGTATCTGTTGAGAAAGGTGAAATAAAAAAAATTGTGACAACTTTGTTCATGATTTTTAATGCTCCAAGTTCTTATAATATTATTTTTGGGCGGCCTTGGTTACACAAAATAGAAGCAATAACATCATCTTATCATTAGTATATCAAATATGTGACTAACAAAAAATTAGGAGTAATTCAGGAGAGTTAACAGGTAGTTATAGCTTGTTATTCTTTGTTTATGGCTCCTAAAAATACGTTATCTTAATAATGCTGATAACGTTTAAAAGGTGTGAAGATAGACAAATATTATAAAACCTTAAAATTAATAAAAATGATGAGTTATAAGAAACTTTTAGTTTTTTTAGAACAATATGTTTAAGTCAACATGATTTTAAATTAATAATAGTAAAGTTAGTATTGTTTTAATGATTGCAACAAAATTTGTTATCAATCAAGAAATATTTTTTAAAGAAAATCGTGAATTTGTTTTTTGTTTGAAGATGAAAAATTTATACAAAATAGTGTGCAAATATATATAAAAAAATGATAATAAAGTTTAGTAGTATTGAATGGTTATATGAAGAGTGGTAGTTATTTTTGTTAAATAACATGGTTTTATCGTTAGATGCGTTATAACATTGAATATTATGCTGCAAATTGAAAAAGACCTTATTTTTTATGGACATCGATCATAGATGAAAGTTCACCGTTATATAAGAATGATGTTTTCAAGTTTGAAATTCTGTTAATTTTAAAGGTTCGGTTATTGACATTTATTAGTTAAAATTTCTTGTTGGCAATAATTGTTGATGAAAAATGTATATTATAATTGTTATTAAACATTTTTTTGCTATTAACATTTTGTTGACGGTTGTAATTGAGAGATATTGTAGTATGGTTGGTTATTAGAATTTATGTTATATAAATAGAAACATTACTGGGAATGAAATGAGATATTATGTTGTGAAAACATTATAGCAAGGGTTGCATGAAAATATACAGATTCATTATTAATTTTATTTAAGAAATTTTATGTGTAATAAGAACTTTTAATTGATGGTTAATAGTAATAATTCAATTTTATAACAGTAAAACAATATGTAAGTTAGTCAAGCCCAGCTGAAAGGCTTAAAATGTTACACACCAAATTAAAACGAATATGTTTACAAATAAAGTCTAGCTGCTGCCACACAAGTGCTCTAATGGCCAGGGTGTCAAGGTCTTAAGTTGTGGTCATGGTTATAAAACAAGCTTAGCTGATAAAACATGAATGATCATACATCTCAATTAAAGCAAATATGGTTATAAGCCAAGTCAATCTGAAAATAGGAAAATATAATGTTATAATATATCATAGATGGTGGTAGTAATTTGGCGATGAAAGTTTTTGTTATATTTTCAAAAGTATTGAAGAACAATTAACGAGTGTAAGTTAGTTATGAATAAATGATAATAAAAGAACTATCTATATGTGTATTTTTATAAAGAAAAATAACGTGACATAAATATTATATTTGGCGACGATAAAATATGTTTTTCAGAAAAAATGCATAAGTGTTTAAAGGAAAAATATCCAATGGTATTCATAAGGTCAAAATAAATAATCACAAAATATAAAATAATATATAAGAAATCATAAGCAACACCATAATGCTAGCCGACTAGCAGTTCCAAATAGATAACAAAAACCTTATAAGATGTTTTCATGCTGTGGAGGAATTTAATGGGGAGTATTAACTGCGATTGTTCTTGGTACCGACAAAATTGTTACAAATTGGGCGGCATGAAACTTGATCATTTTCAGGAAACTTAACTTAATATGTTCCTAAGTAAACCGTTCGATGATTGTTGACTTCAAGAATTTTTGTTTACATTTTTAAACGATGTTCATTGATTGCTTTTGTAGTTTTGTTTTACAATTTCATCAATTAATTTTTTCTCAACTTGTTGCATATTGATCTTTCTCGTAGTTTGCAATGATAATAACATCTTTGAGTTTGTGAATTTATTGTTTCAATTGGTCACATAGAGGCTCAAAATAGATTGATATTGCCACTTTTTGAGTTCAAAATATTTTTTAGAACTAGTAATTCTTCTAACTACTGGCTTTGAGATGTTTTTAATTCTTTAAAAATCGTTTCTTATTCATAAATATTTTATAGTAATTTCATTGATTCTTCACTAAATTGAATCAAATGAATTGAAGAAGTACTTGACAAGTTCAGTTGATCAAAAGTAAATTGCTTGCCAACAAGAATGGTAAAGTTAAAGAAAATTTGTAAATATATATTATAAATAAACATAACAAGTATTTCTTTAATATATTATAAATAATACATAGAAGATATAATACTTCCATATGAAGTTCAAATAGACATTGTACCAATTCAGTGTTGGAAACATTTGATGAGAAGTTAATTTAACATTGAGCTATAAAGGTTTAAGTGAATAATCATGGATGAGCCAAACCACAATTACTTAGAACATCATTTCAAATCAACACAATTAAGAAAAATAAATGAGTAATTATTTCATTAAATGAATAAGTATTTAACGAAGTTAATAAGAACAGAATAATTACCCAAGCTGACGAGACCAATAATTTGTGGTGTTAGTGTTTTAGTATGATCACTCGAAACAAGCTTATGTTATGGTATAGTGTTATCGATGATTATTTTTTATTTTTGACCGATGATTTGTTACTAGTGTAAGATTTTTTAGAAGATTGACGAGTGATCCTTTTTTCTTCTTATTCTTCATTATTTTCTTCTTCTGATTGATTAATCCCTTGTTGTTTAGGTATGTTAAGATCCAGACCATAGTTAGAATAATATTTAAGAAGGTTTATTATAACTTCTCTATAATTAGATACTTTAACATGAGCTTTAATATTTATATCCAGTCTTTTGTAATTTCCAATTTTATAGCAACCTTTACCGACCAAAATATTGAATAAATTAAATTGTATTGAGTAAAGAGATTCTGAAATTTATTTTTCCAATAAGGTTGAGTGAGTAGCAATTGAAAGTTTCTTGAGTTGGGTGCGTTGGGTATTTTTCCACTTTTTAGAAATTTATTTAGTTTATTTTAAAACTTAAACAAGCATATGATGAATTTAAAAGAAAGTATAAGAGTAAAATATTAATAGCATATTAATAAAATTATATTTACTTTCTATTTTACATTGTCTTTCTACTTTACAAAAATAGCTAGATGCTTCGGATTCCTAATCACCATTGAAGAATAAAATAGTTTCTATCCAACCGTGGTGTGACGATTTATATGAGACGACGAATTTATCTTTAGAAGTGGTGAAATAATAGAATTGAGATTTACAAACTCTCCGTTGAAGGAAAGTTAGCGCATAATACAAAAGTTGAAAGGTTTTCCATCGATATAAAACTTACAATAAGGTTGCTAATTGTCAGCCAGCTATTCAGAGTTAATTGACTAGAAGATACTTTACATAGTTGGGATTGTTTTAGTGTTTTTGGAGGGTAATAAACATGACTAGTCTCCCGCACTTGTAACTTGTCTCATTTTTGTCTTACACGTTCAATTTTGCAACAAATCAATCACTCACGCTTACATAATATTACAAATAAAGTCTTTCATGATGTCATCCTATTTTTCTACCCAATTATACAATTGGGATCTACGTGTCAGCTTCCACATACGCCGGTGACGTGGACGATGTGACTAATATTTTTTTGTTGTATGCTGTTTATCCTAATTTTTACCTAGATTTTTACCCATTACGCAACTCAACTCCAATCCACTAAAACATAACACCTTAACATTATAATATAATAACCCACTCCATTTAAATTAAAATGGACTTGAATGATCTACTAATAAAATTTTAGACCCAAATTGATTCAGTGAACGATTTCATACTAAATCGCTTTCCATCATTTTTATCACTTAAAACTATGTGAAGGTTCTCCTTTTTGAATAAGCTCAATTAAAATGAAAATAGATTCAAAACAAAAACGATGATGAGATTTGGAAAATCATAGCCAAGCTGTTTATTTGCTACGACACCGCTAATCTAACCTTTTTTGTTCATTTAAAAGTCAACATATTGTACTATATAGACAATTAAAAAAACAAAAAAACAAAGATGTTTTAAATTAACTAACACATATTTTATTATTAAGTAATTTTAAAATGACTTAATCTTATTTGTTGTAGAATTTTATATTATAACAATATCATTAAGATAATGTTTTTAAATGAGAGACATAAATAAAAAGAGTGGAAATGCATGTGAGAAAAAATGATTTTTTTAAATTATGAAGAATTCAATCTTGAAAATCGTCAACCTTTTTCTATTTTCATGTCATGTCCAATCCTTCGTTAAATGTAGTAATAATATCATCATGGCTTTAGATCGATGATACCTTCAGTTAGTCAGACCATTTTTGGAAAATAACCACCAACCAATAGCATTAATAATGGCAAATCCAGTCAATAACACGACCATCAATAGACTAACTTCAATTCAAGATCTTCTATTATAATCAACAAGCCAAACATCACAGAACCCAAATAGTCAAAATAGGTTAACACAGACTTCTCACCTTTGATTACCTGGATTGGTATTGAGACGCTTGACCATGCATAATCACACAATAATCGAACCTTAGATCTAATCGTACATATGAGAACAGCTTAATATAACAAGCATCAACATACCTTCAAACAAGAACATATGTTGATGCTACCATAATCGCTTTTAACGAAATCTTACATGATAAAGTTAGGATTGAAGATAAAAGAGATTACAAACATCTTGAATTTGAAGATCAAGATAAACAGTTTCTTGAAGCAAAAACAAAGTTTACCATCATATTGAAGATCTCTAACATAAGGCCACATATGTTTGAAATACATGTTTTTAAAATCTTTTGAATTTTCAGAATAATACAGCCTTGCCTTAAGGGATCCTCATCATTGAGTGATTGAATTGAACCTGTAAGAAGATTTAAACAAGCTTTGACGTCATAATTTATGGAAAATTGGACAACTTACCATGAAAATTCTCAAATGGCTCCCTAATTCCCATTTCATATTGGAAGCATTGATATCACCAGTTTGGATTTCATTTCTAAACATTTCTCCCTACCTGTACAATGAGGAACAATAGGAGTCATATCTTAATATATTGGAAACCCACTAGTAGTATGAGTACCTCAAAAAAATCAAACAATGTATAATTGATGTAGGGATTGGGTCGAGCTAGACCTTTCGAAAACTCTTTTGACCAAATTGTGAGCAATAAGTAAGCTATGGTACTAGACCCATTTATTGCTCTAGATGTTTCCATATTGTTCATAACCAATAGGATTGTAGGAAAACGATGCAACACAATTTAACGCAAATATAAACTATCCAACTACCACAAACCACAACTAATGTCAACCAACATAAGCCAACAGTTCAACTGAAATTTATAATAGCTAAAGAGGCAGACATTGATACTATATCTAAAAACAAATCATTGATTTCAGTGGTAAGTGGCAAAGGCCAAAACTCCACTATACAACATAAGGATCAACCATCAGAACCATCAACTCTAGTAACCCACAAAACAACCACATAAATGATATTCAGTAAAGGAAAGATAATAGAAAATACCTTAGACACAGGTACCATATTATTAGAAAACAAAGACTAGCCCTTAAAATCTACAGCTCCTTCATCCCCCAAATTAAAAACATTTGGAAACCTCCTCTTTTCACCAAAATCCACAACACAAGATATATTAGAATTCAAATATTAAATATTTAAAGAAGTAAAAAAAGCCAAGATGAAACCCTCTAGACAGCTTAACTCTACCAAAGCCATTCAAAACAAAGGGAAACCTAGGACTAGAATTGGCTCTTTCAAATGACCATCAAAATTCTCTTGGTGTCAGAAGAATAGATAACAAAGCTACTAGATGTAAACTAAAACATATCATCAAAACTGAAAACATAGACTTCCTTACAATCCACAAGCCCGTGATTTTCTAAACTAATCTATCAAAGCTCACATAAATACTAGGATACCATAAGGGCATTGCTAACAACACCAACAAGATTTAGATTTTATAGAAGGATGAGTTTGAGATTCAAAATCTGGAAAACTTTAACCAAAACTTTCATGTCCAGTTCACTCATACTACTCTAAACAAAACCTTCATTGTTTGACTAGTCTATGTAAAATTTACAATGGATCAAAAACTAAAACTATGAGAAAATCTTAGAAACTTTTTTTGACCCTACTAATTAATGGTTAGTGATGTGGGACTTTAATACCATCACTAACCATTTTGAAAAACTATCTTGCTCCGCTCTATGTTTGAGGAGTATGGATGACTTCAATAATATGATAAATGATTGTAATCTATCGGATGCTGGCTTCTCTGGCTCCAAATTCACTTTGACCAACTCTCACATATAAAAATTCTTGGATAATGTGCTTTACAATACTGCATAGTTTTGCACCACTGCAGTTAAACATCTGGCAAGAACCGGGTCTGACCACAGTCCCATATATATTACTATCTCAAACTCCTCAAACAAACCTAAGTCTTCTTTCAAGTTCCTCAATATGTGGCTTATCCACCCAAATTCTCAAGTACCGTTGAGGGCAACTGAATAGAAGAAATACATCATCTGCCTCTTCAAATGTTTTGAAAGAAATTTAAATGACTCAAGATGAAACTAAAGCCTTGGAACGAAGATAGTTTTGGAAAAATATTCAATGCTATTGCCCAATTGGAAGAAGAAGTTAAGATTCTGAAAAAATGCTATCAAGAAAGTAGAACTCATGAAGCCAAAATCAAGCTTGCCAAAGCTCAAACCATCCAAAATGAGCTCATTGGAAGAGAATAATCATTATAGGAATAAAAATGCAGCATTAATTGGACCAAGAATGGATACAAGGTTGCAATAGCATTCCAGAATTAGGATAAATAGAAAAGAAAGAAGTTTAAAATTATCAAAATGATGGAAGACAATCAATGGACTGAATAACAACAAGATATTAGTACTGATGTTGTTAAACACTTTCAAAAAGTTCTTTACTGAGTACTCTATAGAGAGAAACATCTATGATATTTCAAATACCATTCCAAAAATCATCACAAGGGAAGAGAATGAAATCTGTATATGAATTCCATTTGATGAAGAAATTCATAACTTTATCAAAGCTCCGAAACCCTCTAGTGTCTTTGGAATATTTGGTTTCGACACTATATTTTTCCCAAAATGATGGAATATAATAGGAAATGAACTTAGTGATGTTGTCAGAGCATTCTTTAAAGAAGATCAAGCTCTCCATGATGTTTATGCAATAACTATCTGTCTAATTTTAAAGATAGAATCTCCTGAAAGATGGAAGAACTACAGACCCATCTGTTTATGCACTGTTTCAAACATGATCATCTCAAGACTCCTCAATGGAAGATTTTTTTCCCTCCTACCTAACATTTTATCCAAAGAACACAACGAATTTGTCCATAGAAGAAACATCCATGACAACATTCTGCAAACTTAAGAGATGACGAATGACATGAACAGAAAAACTAGAAGGGGTAACATGATTCTAAAAATTGGCATGGCTAAAGTTTTTCACAAGATTTAATTTTCATTCATTAGTAAAGATACTAATTCTATTTGGTTTTTCTAGAAGTTTTATAAGCAGTATAAAGTGTTCTATATCTAATGTATGGTTCTCTGTTATTATAAATAGAGAAGTAAGAGGTTTCTTTCATTCTACTTATGAAGTTAGGAAAGTTATTCCACTATCTTCTAGCGTGTTCATTATAGCTGAAAAATTTCTTATGAGAGGTGTCAAACTACTTATGCAAGAAAACATAGAATTAAGGTACAAAACACCCACTTCAATAATAGTACTTTGTCTGGCCTTCACATATGATACTGTCATCTTCGCAAATGCTTCATTCTTAAGTATTAACAAAGTACTCACTTTCCTGCAAGTATATCAAGGTATTTTGTGTCAGGTAATAAACAAGGATAAAATAATTTTTATTTATTTATACAGAATTACATCAACTAGGATAAACACTATTGATCTCCTTTCTGGATTCGAGAAAGGAAACTTCCCTATAAAATACCTTGGTATCAATATTCATCCTAGAAATAAAGGGTGTTCTCAACAAAGATTTAGTGACCAAGATCTATACAAAAATTTAAGATTGGGACTATATCATGTTCTCATTTGGTGGTAGGCTAACACTAATACAGTTTGTTATGCTAGCTATATCAAATTATAATCTACAAAGTATCACCATATATAAAGTTGTGCTTAATAGAATAGAGATGATCCTTAATAGATTATTTTTGGATTTCAAATGAGAATCATAAATCTCTATCATGAGCCAAATTGAGATATATCTTCAAGTTATGTGAAGAAGGTAACCTTAACATAGAGGAGTTGAAGACACTCAACAAACCTTCTCTTGTAAAACTCTGGTATAAATTTAAATAAAAAAAGTAAGTGGTATATGTATATGTATCTCTATTATTATTCACTTCATCACTATTTCCAAGTTCAAATAAAATATAAAAGATCTAAAATCTACAAGAGACTAATGAAGATCAGACATATAGCTAAGGATTACATATTTTGGAAGCTAGGCAAAGGGGACTCAGAGTTCTGGCTAGAGAAATGGTACCAATAATTAATTTATCTCCTAACACTAAAGAACCAGACTCCTGGTATAATCAAGAAAATGTTAAAGACTTGTAGACTCAAGGTACCTGGAATACACTAAAGCTTCTCAACTCAGTTTTGCAATCAAACATCGAAATAATTAAACTTCTTACTATCAAAGGAAAGAAAAAAGTATTTGATACAATGGAATCTATCTGCACATGGATATTTTAACGCTAAAGCTACTTTGGAAAATATCACAATCAAAGGAACCAATGCTCTCTTTTCAATACAAACTGGAATAACATCACTTCAGAGAAGTGTTCTTTCGTTCTTTGGAGGCTGCTGAATAATTGGAGCCCCGTTTATTCAGTTCTTCAACATATAAATATAAATTTTATCTCAAAATGCCAAAATTTTGAAAATTATGAGACATTATATCATTTTTTGACTAGTTTAAGCCTTCATCGGAAGTCTGGAAATACTTTGGCTGAATCTTTAAATTAAGTATTGTCAGGAATCTGACACTAAACCATATCATCAGGACCTGGTTCTGGTCTTCCCCTAACAAAGTCCATATACGTATCATTTTTTGTTATGTTATTTGTTGGTGGTCTCTATAGTGTCACAACAAGAAGTTAAATATCAGCAAATAAGCATTATTTCTGTTATCATTATTCAACAAATCAAAAAACACAATCATAAAGCTTGATGTTGTAATTCTTCTCAAATGAGAGTACTCGACAAATGACTCAAAAACGGCATATGTAATGGGTTGCTACCATCACCTCAAACAACCTAGAAAGATGTTAGTTATCTACTGGATACCTCCTACTAACACAAGACTTAAGCTAAAAATTAACGATTCCTGTTCCTTATCTGGTGAAGCAAGTGGCAGTGCCATCAGAAGAAACAAAACAGAGAAATTATCTCAGCTATTGTTAGAATATATGGTAAATAATCCTTAATCATAACTGAAATTCGTGTCGTCCTTGATGGTCTTATTCTTTTTTTCCAATTTAAAAATCTCTAATCTAGATATTGAAAATGACTCCCACATTCTTGTAGCTATCCTACTAAATCATAATGTTCCATGTTTTATATTTCATCTATTAAAGGGTTGCAGGGTTGCAGGAAAGTGACAACTCCAAGTATGAAAATTATTCACATATTTTGGGAACAAAACTCAACTGCAGATTGGATAACTAAGTGGACTCTCAAATTTAAATACAAACTCTAAATATTTCTCAGATACCAAATTAACTCAAGGAAATTGCTATACTGGATAATTTTGAAGTTGGCTTCCTTAAAGAATTATTTTAATTCAACATGCCAACTTTTATGAATATCTTTTACTATATTAAAATTTAAGATACATAAAAATATTATATACTATAAAGTATCAATAACTTATCATGTGTGTAAAAATACATGAAAAACTGTATATTTTTAGATAAAAAACTATACTTGAAGACTGGTATCAGAGCAAACTTCACGAAGATCCTTATGAACAGAACAATGTCAGGCAAAACGTTGTCAAATAGGAAAATTTAAGCTACAACTTTATCAATAAAATCTCTACAAGCCAAAATCACTAGATTGTAAACTCAAAGTCAAACAAAATTCCTATCTATAGTTATCTGAAGCGAGTTGCTGAAAACCTCTAAGTCTGTGTCCGGCCTTGAGATACTCGAAGCCTAATCAACGTATTTATCAAAATAATATGGGTTTTCCTATATCAACTAATACCCAGACTTCATAGACTCAAAAACAACGTCCACACTAAGCTTCAGAAAAAACAAAAAAAAAAAGAAAATTAAACACTGCGCTCAAACATTTTTAATTTCAGAATTCTACCTCAAAGCCAAATCATTTGGCTTTTCTAGTGATCCATTTTCAATTGGAATTTTCTATCCCAACATCCCATTTTAATTAAAAAAATCATTTAAATTTTTAAAAAAGACGATGTTTTTAAATACAAACGAAATTTGGATAGTACCAATAGGAACCTAAACCCAAATAATGAACAAAAACACCATCAATAGTGTATATATATATATATGAGGTTTTAGGTTCAAACCCTCTTTTCCCATTTTGAGATCCATTAAACCCATTTAATTAGTAAACAAAAAAATGTAACCACCTTTACGCACTTCCAAAACTTTTGATATACCCACGAACCCATAGAGCTCAAGTTGCCGTCGTCAAAGCAAAATTCTACCGGGTGAACGTTGTCACTATTGTCAGATCAGTAACCAAGTGGCTATACACCATTGAGTAGCCACCATTTACAGAAATCCAATGAGTATACAAAACTGAAAAAAACCGACAGTCGTTTCTATATTTTTCCTAAGTTTAAAATTCATATAGGTGGTTCATTACAGTCAACATTGCTTAGTTATACTAAAATTAGATATTACGATCGTGTATCGGATAGTAGGTTCTTGGTATTTCGTGGCCGACTTTAGGTTTTAGAGGTGCATATATTGTGTTTAATATTTTGCGTGTTGTGTTGTCTCTTGGCTCTAGTTTTTTCAGTTGTTTCTGGGTTTAGTAGGTATGTTCTTATTTCCCAGTTTCTGTCAGCGTGCATGTGAAATTTACAAACAATTCACATTTTCATCGTATTAACATTCGAATAACTCACATCCTCATCGTATAGCTATTACATGAATTCACAACCTCTTAGTTGGTTGGATAGAATAACTCGGTCTTTTAGTGTTTCAACACAACTCACTCTCTGAATGTTGCACACAAATCTCTTTTTTAGTTTTTTAAACAACTAACGTTGTCATTGTTTCAAAAATTTTGTTGTTTTTAGTGATTCAACACAACTCACGTGGTATTTTAACAAACAACTCGTGTTATGAAATGTCAACACAACACCCAATAAGTAAGTGTAATTGATTAAGCTAGTTTTGTTATCCTTACCGTATGGGAGTTCATTAATCAACCATTGTTGGTTTGTCTTTCTAAAAGAAATATGATTGCGAAAGGAAGCTTTTACAGGGATGGACTGGTGAGCATCATGAATCTGATGAAAAAAACCCTGATTACCTCTACCCACATCGAAGCTACCAAAGACACACCTTTCTACACACTTTCGAAGGCGTCATTCGACCTCCGCGGGGAGAAATTCGCGATTAAAACATTTTATGCTCTAATTGAGCAGATTATAAGGACATTCTCGGTCAAGGAGGATACGTTCCAAATATATTCGAAGCTGGTCAAGGTAACGACCGACAATGTAAAGGCCATTTGCGGCCTTTAGCACAACATATATGATATGCCTTTAATAAAAACCGAAGAATTCGCAGGTCGATACATAGACGGAGATGAGAATGTTTCAAGGATAATGCAAACATACTTCATGGGTGAAAATTTAAGGAAAATTGGATAGACAAATACGAAAACAATATCAAACACTATTATAAAAGTACGTCTAAATCTAATTTTTATTATAAGTAGGATGTTCAGTTTCACTAATATAACATGCTTTGCCGTGTTTTACAAGCAGGTCTAGCCAAAGCCATCAAGCAAGGGGGAGCATGCTATGGAGGATGTTGCTCGATTATTGATATTATTTCTTGGCTCAATTATACTTAGTATTAGCAGATGTAATGAGTTGGAATGTAGTATATTATGTCGAAGACCTCGGGAAAATAAACAACTATGACTAGTCCCAAGTACTATTGCAGAAGCTTCTCCAGTCGATTAGAATATGTGTTGTTAAGAGAAAACCCAATAAAGTTATCGGTTATGTTGAACTTCTATTCGTAAGAATGTTTCTCTTAATTAAATATAAATTAAACGAAGATCTCCTGATGATAATAATATTTCGTGATTCAGCCCTTCATCATGGAGCATACAACAATTTTGCTAAAGTCGCAAAGTGGAACACGATCCCAAGGTTCTTCACATAGTGGGAATTAGAGTGCAAACCAACGACCATTGAGATGATTGAAAGGCTAAAGCAACTATAAGATAATGAGGTATGAAATATATATATATATATATATCTTGGAAAGAACTCGCTTAGTTTTATATAAAAGAACACACATAGTTAAGTATAAAATAACTCTCAACATTGTAGTAACATGTAACTCCCAAAGTTGGAGCATAAAGCGACTCACATAGTTGTATTATTAAAGAACTCTCAAAGTGATTGTATTATAATAGAACTCCCATATTTTTGGTAACATAGAAGTCACATGTTGTTGGTAACACAACTCACAACCTTGTAGTAAAATAGGATACGCAAAGTTTTATTATAACATAAGTTCCATGTTGTTGGTAACATAGAACCCCCATGTTTTGTGAACAAAAACAATTTACGCGATATGTTTATGGTATTAAACAAATTGCATACATGTATTAAAAGGGTTCTTTTTCAGTGGATAGGTTGTGAAGGCTACTCTAATGTTGACAAAGGCCGAAAGAGTAGCATTCAGAAGATTTAAAGGAAGTGGAAATCCAGATATTGCACCGATTGCACCGGAAGAAAGGCCTAAGAAAATGAAGAAAACTACAAACCAAAAAACAAGTAAAAGGGTGCCACACCTATGGCAACAACCTAATCTTGAACCAAACAAACAACCACGAATAGACCGGATAACAATGGTTCTATCAACAACAAACTAGACATCCCAACTAGAGACTAGAGATATACAAGATGATGATATTGATGTACATATATCTAGTTTTGCCAACATAAACAGTATTCAACGGAGAATAGTGGAGAAAAGAGAGACGCAACAACATCCAAAGGTCGGCCAACATCCCCTCAAATAAAATAACAAGTTCTAAGCACTATTCTCTTTATATTTGATAAGGATATAAAATCTTGAGGACCATAATGTAATAAATAAAATCTTATATGAAAATTTGTATAGCTAAAGGATAGATTTAGAGTCTTATATGAAGATAAAGGACTAACATGTAATTAAACCTTTTGTGTAACAAATTCTGTTACACTAAGTCTTGACGCTTTATTATAATGGCCAATGCTGAATTTAATATGAGGAAACTTTTTACTTATGAACATTATTCTTCTATTTTACTTCTCTCTCTAAATCAACCTCATTTTTTCTCTCTCTAGAACCAAATTTAATCCTCACCCAATTAGCGACCATAGTGGGAAATTATCGATTGGTACCTTGATTTCGTGATAAAAAATCAGAAGCAATGGATTTTTTGATTCATTTTAGTTGTTCATAATCGATTATTTGAAGTTGTTTTGTATCGATAATGGAACCAAGGAATAAAAACAATTCGTTGGTTCGATAGGAAATTGAGATGGTAAGATCTGATCTGCAGAGAGGAGAAAGTAAAGAAGATGAGTCGATTCAAGTTCGTCAGACTCATTCAAACATTGAAACTCAAATGAATTGGTTACCAGATAAAATTACGACCCTAAATGAGAAGTATGATCAAAGAGAGCAAGATATTCAATCATGTAGGATGAAATTTTAGGTAAGACAAATTGATGAGAAAAATGACGTGGACAACCAATCTCATCGATCTTGTACAACTTGCCAGCTTCGAATTAAGTAGAGGAAAACACATTTTGAATATAATAAATAGCATCGCACTTCGCAAAAAGAGAAACAAGACAGGCATAAGTATATTACGTCCACTGATGATGAGTATAAGGGCTACTAAGGATCTTTGAAATAAGAAAAAGTTCGGCCTCAAAAATCACAAAAACAATATAAATAAAAAAATACAATGTACCTCGTTGGTTGAGGGGAATAGAGTGGTGCAAAGGGAATACGTTGAATCAATACACATGAATAAATGATCGTAATTTGTATGTTGTCATGGGAACATGAAATGATAATCAGTATGTTCAAGGAGTTGATCAAATAAATTCTCTCTTCACTTCTCAGATAAGGTCGATTACTCTTCTGAAGCGGTCTGATATCTCTAAGGTCGATATTTTTGATGGGATGCAAGATCTCGATCATCACATCAAATAGTTTAAAAACTACACGAATAATTTCGAAGATGGTGATAGGCTGGTATATAGAGCCTTCTCTAAAAAAATGAAGTGTACAACTCTGAAACAGTACAATAGGATTCCGACGGGATCCATTTCCAATTTCAGATATTTTTATACATATTTTCGACTATAATTTTTGGGAAGTAAAGAGATGCGAGAAAATGGTGAAACAATATTATAGTGCAAGCAAGTTGTGGGAGAGAAGCTGAAGGATTATACTAAGTATTTTGTGTTGACATAAGCTGGTTTGGATAATTGTAAATAGTTAGTAGCTACGGCTCCATTTCAACAAAGTTTATTACTAGGTGATTTAGAAAATAAAAAACAACAAAAATAAGAGCTTTGAATTTTGGAGCACTGATGGCTCAAGTCGAGGGTCATATTAATGTGGAGGAATCGACTAAAGTTCGATGAGTGGTTGGACCCAGTCAAAAGAGTTTATGGTAGATGTCAAATAGCCAAGGGAACTCTTCAAATTTGACTTAACCATCTCGTCCTAGGAACAACAATAGTTTTCCTCCTCAAACTGGAGGGTAACTGAATCAGGCTACATGGTATCAATTTCAAAGACTAAGGCCAAATCAGTGGATAAGGCAAGAATATTATGCTGATTTGACTCAAAATGTTGCTGTGATTTATGAAAAGGCAAAGGATATGTGAGTTTTAAAATGCATGATCCGATAAATAGACCATGGGAGAACGTAATAACAGGTTATGTAAGTATCATAATGATATAGGATATGATACTGCACATTTTATAGCTTTGAAAAAGGAGGTGCAAACGTTTATTGAAAATAGAAAATTAATAGCTTATGTTTAAGAGTAATGCAGTGGATCAAAGGTTCCTGTTGCATCAACTTCGCTAACAGCAAATAAAAATTCAAAGGAAGAAAATCTAATGATTGTGGATTCTAAGTTCGATTATTTCGATGTCGCTTCATAATATTTGGACACAGATTTGGATCGATTGATTTTGACGGACGAGTTCGAAGTTTATGTGAATACTTTGAATCTTTAGAAATTTTTGGAGGAAATACTATGAATGCTAACACTAATAGCTTTAGAAAGAGGTATGTGGTGAGTTTATATACTCAAATAGAAGGAGGGTTTTCTACTCATGAAGATGTAGTGGTTATTAGAGAAGAAGTAGCTTGTATTGAAATCTGACGCATTCTGATGATATACAAGAAGCTCTGCAAATGTTTTGCTTAAGTCAACATACGATAGGATGCATAATCCTACTCGAATTTTTCAATCAGACTATACTATAATTGGATTTACATGTGTGACAGCCCAAGGGCCTTTTTTAAAAAAGGTTCAAGTTTTATTCATGGTGGTGGACTGTCAGACCAATTATAATACTATTTTTGGGAGATCTTGCCTATCTAGAATATATGCAGTTGTATCCACAGTCCACCAATGTTTGAAGTATGTTATTGGAGATCACGTTGGGGTTTTCCGAAGTGATTAGAAGGTAGCTAAAGAATGTTATGCAACAACTCTTTGAATCTGAGCTCCAAACAGTGAAGATCGAGTGGGTAAATAGCAATCAGGGGGGTTGACCTCAGAAACAGAAGAAGGGTTGAGGATTTGAGGGAGACCTCGAGTTTTTAACGGTAAGTGAAAACATACAGGGGAATACTTTTCCTAATTGGAAGGTACTTCGAATATGGAAATTAATAACCTCAGCTTTACGTGAATTGTTACAATTTTTGTTTGTTAATTTGAATGTTTTTTTCTTGGAAAACATAAGATGTAGTGGGGGATCCCAATTGAGGTCATATGTCACAACTTAGCTATAAATCCGAAGACCAAGCATGTTATCCAAATAATACGTGCTTTTTCTTTTGAAAAATAAGAGGATATTGTGTTTGAGGTGGATCGCCTGTCTAAGGTCGGACATATAAGGGAGGTACAATATCCTTTACGGACAACAAATCCAATGGTGGTTAAAAAGAAGAATGGGAAATAGAGAATGTGTGTTGACTTCAGTGATTTGAATCGAGCGTGCTCTAAAGATCCATTTCATGTTCCTCGAATAGATCAACTAATTGATTTTACTTCAGGAAATAAATTTTTGTCTTTTATGGATGCTTTTGCAGGGTATAACTAAATTCAGATGGATCGAAATGATCAAAAGAGTACCACATTCATCACTGATTGAGGCTTGCATTGTTATAAGGTTATGTCTTTTGGATTGAATAATATTGGAGCGACTTATCAGAGGTTAATGAAATTTAATTCTCAGATTAGAAAAAATATGAAGGTGAATATTGATGATATGTTGGTAAAAATCACAACTGATGATAGGTATTTGGAGCATTTAGAAGAGACCTATTTGAATTTAAGAGCTACTTGATTGAAGCTAGATCCTGAGATTTGTACCTTTGGAGTTCGATCAGGAAACATTTTGGGGTATGTTATTAGTGAAAAAGGGATACAAGTTGTTCCATATTTGCTAAAGGCTTTGGTATTAATGACATCACCTCGAACTATTAAGGAAGTACAAATCTTGACAGGAAGGCTTTTGTTACCTCGAACTATTTCAAGGGTTTCAGACAAATATTTTTCTTTTTTCCAAGTATTACGAAGGCCAAAGGAGTTCAAGTGGACATTGAGTTGTGAAGTAGCATTTTCAAGCATTAAGGAACTTTTGTAATCCCCAGAGATATTGTCTAAGCCTCGAATTGGAGATCAACTCTTTTTGTACATTACAGTTTCAGATTTTGCTGTTAGTACAATGTTGATAAGCGAAGATTCAGGAATCCTGAAGCCAGTCTATTATGTCCGTAAGAGTTTATTGGCAGTAGAAAATATATATTTGAAGCTTGAAAAATTGGCACTGGCTTTAGTACTGGCTACTAGGAAGATGCGTCCCTATTTTCAAGCTCAGACTGTTGTAGTTTGAACTTCGTTCCCATTTAAAAATGTTTTACAACACCTTGAAATTTCTGGTAGGATGACCAAATGGTAAGTAAAGTTGGGAGATTTTGATATTTTTTTTCTCCTAGAATAACGATCAAGGCTCAAGCCTTAGCTGATTTTATTGTTGAATTTTATTAAAGTAGGTCAGATGAGGAGATAGACGAGGAGGTATTACCAAGAAGTTAGATGTGGGTGGTTCAAACTGTTGGAGCTCTAGTATTTTGGAATCTAGTGCAGGAGTCCAATTGGTTGCATTTGGGAGACAATGTTTCAAGTTATTAAATTTGGTTTTTATGCTTTGAATAATGAACCTGAATATGAAGCTGAATTGGCTGGTTTAAGGTTTGTGAGAATTTGTGGGGAAACTTCAGTTCATTTGGAGACATATTCACAATTAGTAGCAAATCATGTGGATGGTGTTTCCGAAGCTAAAAAAGATCACTTAATTTTGTATCTTCGTTAGCCTTGAAATTTGAATCTTCTATTTGACTACGTTGTTTTAGAACATATTAGTCAAGGAGATAATACAATTTTTAATTCTTTGGAAACCATTGCTTACGCAATAGAATATCCTTGGATATTGTTACAAGAAAGTCCTTCGATTTTAACACAGTCTGAGAAATATATATATATATATATATATATATATATATATATATATATATATATATATATGCAGAAGAAGTATTTTTCACAATCGATGTAATTCAAAGTGATTGGAGAACAGATATCCTGAATTACTTGTTAAGAGGAACATTACCGTAAGATGTGCAATTGGCTAAAAATTTAAAGTATAAAGCTCAGGATTATGCTGTATTGGATGGGGTGCTATACAAGAAATCTTCAAGTAGGATATTGTTCTGTTGTTTGAATAAACAAGAGTCTCAAGAGATTTTATCAGAGTTGCATGATGGTGAGGGTTAAACACATTATAGATTCAAGGATTTGACACATCGGGTTTTGTGGGCATGCTATTATTGCGTTCGATTATGAACTACGACTTAAATTTTGGTTTGAGACTGTAGTACTTGTCAACAACTTCCCAATTCTAGTGGATCTTTTTTGTATTTAAAAGACGTGGTGTATGTACATTCCTTTAGAATGAATCTGATTTCATTTTTGTTATTGGACAAATTCAAATATTATTGTCTAGTTGGAAATGAAAGTTTATATTTTTACTACATGCTAATGTTGTTGATTTTGGAACGGTAATAACTAATGATAACTTGTATTTATTAAATACTATAAAATTACAAGATAAAGAATGTAAATTCATATGTAAAACTACATTGTAAACTAGAAAATTAGAAAAACTTTAGCACAAACGACTAGGTCGCAATTCTAGAAATAAAATTGAAATGCTTGATTCAAAAGGTTTATTAAGTTTGATTAATAAAATGTAAAAGTGAATGTATAAAAGGTAAACAAACCAAGGTGAAAAGATTATATCCATACAAAATGAAAGTGGTCTTGGATTTGAAACATGCAAACAATTAGGGACCTTCCATATAACATTACGAAATGGCCAAAGATATTTCGTATCATTCATTATTGTTTTTTCATATTACAGGTTTCTATATCTTATTCACAAAAAGTTAGAGCCTATTGAAAATTTAAAGTGTATAAGATCAAGGCTGAAAACAGCTTCGTAAAGACATTAAGTGTGTCACATCAAACTGTTGTGGTGAATACTACGGGAGATATGATGGTTAAGATGAACAACATCATGTGTCATTTGTAAAGTTCCTAGAGAAGTGTGAGATAATCCCTCAGTATATGATGTTGGGTTTGCTCAACACGAATGAAGTATCTGGAAAAAAACTGCAGGTTGAAGGATATGGTAATAAGTATGATTAATCATCCAATATTACCTATATTACTACAGGGAGAAGCAATAAAGTGTGCAACCTACCTTCTCAATTGATTTCTAACAAAAGAAAATACTAAGACACCATATGATCTTTGGACTAGGTGTATGCTGAGTTTACAACATTTACATGTTTATAGATGTACATCTGAAACGAAGCCTTGTAGGCAAAAAAAGAAATTTTACTCTAAAATGTTAATCATTATTTATTCGGATATCCCGAGCACAATATGGGTTTTGAGTTTTACGACTCTCCCAATATAAGTATATATGAGATGAGATCGTTAAAATTATTTTAAGGATACTGAGTTTGAGATGAATTTTTTTTAAAAAAGAATCATGTTTAGGAAGAAGTTCAAGAGTTTAATAAAGGTCCTAACAAAGATAAGTAAGTCATCAAAACCAACATATTATCCCAAAAGAAGGTCATTGATGGATTTATAATCGAATATATAGTGGTCACAAAGCTAATATATTGCCTTGAATGACTGTTGTTGATGTATTGATGCTCATTTATTAATAATGTCTCAACAACCGTACCACAAAGATCTAAAAATTATTGTCTTATTTGGTTTCGATATAAATTCATTGGAGGATTTTGTGTATTAAAAGTATTATTAAGAGTAAATTAATATTTCTTGTAATGTACGATGATGACATATTATTGGCCACTAACGATAAAAACTTGTTACACACAACCTAGAAGTTTCTTTTGCATAAATTTGGTATCAAAGATCTTGGTAATGTATTTTTAGGGTTAGGAATTCAAATTCATAGGAATCAGTCCCGTGCAATTTTAAGTTTATCACAAAAGGCGTACATTGAGAGTATATTAAAATATCATGGGATGTCTAACATCAAAAGACAATAAACCTCTATATTGAAAGGTGAAAAGTTTAACCATAAACAATTCCTAAAGATAAAACTTGAGACTGAGAAGATGCAAAAAGTCACATATGTTGCGACTGTTTGAAAACTAACGTGTGCTCAAGTTTTCACACGACCAAATATTACCTTTTCCATTGGTGGATGATTGATATATTTATATAATTCGAGGATAGAAATATTATAGTTTAAAATATAGAAAGTCGGATAAACTGAAGGTTATAGGGTATTTTATATATTTATATAATCAGATAGGAACTGAAAGAACTCCTTTATTTTTGTATCTGACAATTGGGAGCATAAAACACCCACTCTGAATCTCTAGTTAGAAAGGAGATGGAAAGTAAAGTGTAAACCTCCATAGAATTAGTTTAAATATCGAATTGTTGGTCGAGTATTGTTAATCAACAACCTATGAGTGTTTGTTTATGCAGGTGAGCCAGCTAGTCAGAGCTGGTGGAATGAAGGGAAAACCAAGGGTTACGTGAATCCTTTAATCTGAATCGAGAACTTAGTTTGTGATGCGTGGTAGCAAGACCCCACACAGTTGTTTACGCGCTACAATTATCTAAAGTCAGGCTTGTGACCTGTGCCGGAATTAGAGATTGCATCAGACGGTAAGGTTGTCATGGAAGATGGGGCTGAAGCCACGATGGAGCACATTCGGGCGTTAATGGAAAAAAATATCGGGAGAGAAATAATACCGAGATTTGGCTCGCAGTATCGTAAAAACTACCCGAAAGGGTACCGAAGCAGGAGATTCATCATCTACTCCTGGCCATCCGGTTGGGCAATAAGAGATATTGGTAAGTAAAAGGAGGGAATAGGTCAAGCAAGTCGAAAGAATGCACCAACTACTCAAGAAGTCAGTGAGACTAGTAAGGTGCGAGTAGTGCAAGAAGAGGAAGAAGACTTTGAGTCCCCCTTGTTGATTAGGCGTGTGAGTAAAAAACAAAACAATGAGAGATACTGTATCTCTTGCTGTTAGGAAGTTGCAACTAAGAGATGATGACAGTGATAGCACAAGTGTCGCGCCTGAAGGAGCAACCTGTCCCCCAGTCCATCTGTCATCTGAACGAGGCGAGGGGGAGAATCCTAATACTGGGGAGGACCTGATTGATTTAGTGGAAGACATTGAAGAGAAAAAATATGAGGCTCCAAAGAATAAAGTTATTCCGTGAGAGCATGATGAGAGGATAAAACGTTGGGTTAATTCATCGAACATGCCTCCTTTGGAAACAACCGCAGGGGAGGGTATTGTGCCTCAAATGGTAGGAATAATGGAGAAACCCATAGGCGAAGATAGGGGCACTGGGCACAGTCAACATAAGGTGTTTTTGGAGGAGCTGCTGCCCAAGGAGATTATCATACCACGCCCTCCTCATTTATGTTCAAACAACTTCGTCGAATTCCTGACTAATCATATTATGATGGGATGTCAGTTCTTGAGATCTTACAGCGACAGGTTGAGCTCGCCATTGAGGTAAGACATTGGTTTTGTGTGTTTAATATGAGGTGGTAGTATAAGTCTGGTTCTTTGGCTTTGTGCAAATTCATCATAACTCAGTCGTACTAGGTTACCGACATATGTCCCCAGTTGATTTAGAGACTATAGAGAAGTGGAGGCCAGAAGCCATGGTTTTTGGGTCAGCAAAAACAAGCACTACTGAGGTTATTCGCTTGAGGCATGCGTATACCTCAGCAAAGGCGACAAAAAAACAGGCGCTTGAAGCGAAGGAAAAACTAGAGACGACGATCGAAACCTTAATAGAAGATTTGATATACATCAACGAGAGATGTAAAATCGTGCCCAAAAATCAAAAAACAGTGTTGAGGAAAAATGAATTTTTTTTTAAGAGGAATGGTGAACGTTTTGCTCAGAACTCAGACATGGTGGATATAAACTTAGCTCAATCAAAAATGGTGGAAGAGAAAGCTGAGAAAATAGCAAATTTGACTGGTAACAACGCTAAACTGATGGCCCAAGTGGAGGGGGGCATGCAAAGCTCAAGCGAGAGAGGCAGTGGTGGAAAAAGGACTTGGAGGCAGCTATAGCACAGAGGGAGACACAGATGTTCACTGTTTCCATAGAGATGATAGCCAAGAAGAACAAGAAAGCAATAATCGAGCTACTTGCGTTGAATCCTGGGCTAAACTTGGGATCTTTGGCGTCGCTTCTTCAAAATCCTGTATCACCTCAAAATCTTGGCTTGCAATCTGTGCCAATTGCTGAAGTTGGTGCCACTATTATGGATGAAGTTACTCCATCAGAGCATGACAAACTACCCTATTCCTCAAGTGCCAAGTTGTGATAATTTTTGTTTTCTCATGTTTTTATTTATGTTTATGAAAAACCTTGTGTTACGTGATGTATTTTTGAATACCTGTTGAACTTATTGCTCTGGTATTTGAAATAGAACCATGAGGAGTATGGGCTTAATGTTAATAGTATTTGTAGAGAAAGTGAAGCATGTGTTTGTTGCCTTGCATGGATATCCTTACAATATCGAGCTCAGTAGGGCTCATTGTGTAGCTTAGACAATAATTATCATGATAGCTAGTTCACGGCGAGGTCATGTAGACTCTATTGCGTACTCTGTCTTAGACTTGGTCTTTAACCAGTTCGCTAATATACCTAGTATAAAGTATGAGGCACAATATGTCCATTACATAGCTTGTAGGCGTGGCCAATTAGCGCATTCATGTTTACATGACACTTATTCTGGACTCAGTATGGTCCATTGCGTAGCCACGTATGGGGCGGTCATTGATCATTTTGCTAATTGTAAGGATGAAACTTGTAACAAACACATAATGATGAAAACATAAATCATATTGAATGAGCAATTTGCTGTCTTAAGATGCCTCATTGAAAAACCTTCCCGCGCCATCAGGGAGGAAAAAGAGCGCATCAATTCAGTCTAAGTAGTTTGGCGATACAAGTTTAGGTGATTGACATTCCAAGGGTGTTTGAATGCTTGGCCGCTGTGATCTGCCAATATGTACGCGCCATGTTGCCCTTTGGAGATAATCGTATATGGGCCTTCCAAATTTGCTCTCAATTTGCCACATGCTCCACTGTTGGAGCCTTGAAATACTTTCTTTAATACCAGGCCTCTCACCTTAAAAAAGGGCGGCTTGATTTGAGCGTTGAAACGTCCCCTTATGAGGCTTCTGTAATTTTCTACCCATACCCGGGCTTGATCTTGTCGCTTTTCGAGGAGATCCAAGCTTGTTGATCTGGCTATTAGATTTTCCTCTTCTTCGTAGTGTTCTATTCGATGGCTTGGCACAATGATCTCTGCTGGGATGACTGCTTCGATTCCGTACACCAGGGCGAAAGGTGTGTCTTCTTTTGTTGAGTGCGGGGTGGTTCGATATGCCCATAATACCTCAGTCAATTTATCCGGCCACTTCCTTTTGGCTCCTTCCAATATTTTCTTCAGTCCTTCGAGCAGCGTCCTATTGGTTATTTCGACCTAACCGTTAGCCTGGGGAAAAAATTGGGTGGAAAAGTGCTGGAGAATCCCATATCGTTTGCAGAAGTTGGTGAGTATTGAATTTTGAAATTGTGGGTCGTTGTCTGTCATTAGAATTCGCGAATACCATATCTAGTCATAATTTGATTATGGATGAAGTCACATACCTCCTGCGCTCGTGTTCGGAATAGAGCTTTGGCCTCGACCCATTTGGAGAAGTAATCTACCGCGACAATAAGGAATCGCCTCTTTTTGGTAGCCATTGATAAAAGGCCCACTAGATCTATCCCCCATTTATCGAAAGAACATAGAACAATAATGTTTTGCATAGGTTTGCTGGGTCTATGCTGTGTGTTTGCATACTCTTGATATTTATGACATTGTTTCACAAAACGTTCTGCATCAGCTGCGAGCTCCGGCCAATAGTATCCTGCCAGGAGAAACCGGCAGATTAGTGTTCGGTGACCAGAGTGAGCACCTGCCTCCCCTGAATGTAGATTGGTTAAGATTGAATTAGCTTCTGTGCAATCAAGATATCAGAGTAAGGGTCGAGTTGAACTCTTCCTATATAAGATGTTATCAAGAACACAAATCTTAGCTTCCTTAATCTGCAGTGCTCGGGTCTCGTTTTAATTTCCCGGAAATTGGTCAGATTTCAGGTACTGCAGGTATGGTTTCTCCAGTCGGTATTATTTGCGATTGAGTTGATGGTTTCTATTGTGGGTATGAGTTCGGTCATTGGGAGTTGCTAGAGTAAAAGCGTGGTATGTTCTCCCAAAGATGCGGTCTTAGCTAGAATTTTGGCTGCTCAGTTGTCCTTTCGTGGGATCTGCTCGTATGAAGCATGCGTGAACTTAGACTCGTACTCCTTGAGTATAACAAGGTAATCTTTGATATCGTCCTGTCTGGAATCGTAAGTACCCATTGCCTCGTTGACGACTAACTAGGAATCAGATTTGATCCTAATGCTTTGTGCTCCACAAATCAAGGCTAATTTCATGCCATAGAGAGTATCTTTATACTCTGCCACGTTATTTGTCACTGGGAAATTAAAGCGAACCGCCTGTTAGATCTCCTCACCATTTGGGGATCGCAAGACAATTCCTGCTCCTCTACCCGATGTACAAGATGCACCATCAACTTCAACAATCCACTGGTCTAGCCTAGTTACTTCTTAATCTTCTGTATCAGTTTTATGATGCCTGGAGGAGGTGAATTCAGCGAGAAAATCGGCGATTACCTGTCCCTTAATAGCTAACCGCGTTTCAAAACGAATGTCGTACTTGCTGAGCTCGATACACTATTTCGTGAGTCTTCCGAAAACGTCTGTCTACTGTAGTATCGTTCGTAGGGGAAATTTTGTTCGCATAGTGATGATGTGCCTTTGAAAATATGGACGCATTCACCGGACGGCAATAACTAAAGTTAAAGCTAGATTTTCAAGATTCACGTACCTTGGTTCCGCATCCGTTAGCGTTTTGCTGGTGTAATATATCGGGCGATGTACCCTGGTCTAGTCGTGAACTAAAGCTGAACTAACGGAAAATGGTGATAATTCCAAATAGAGAAACAACGGTTCCTCAACCGTGAGTGCAGACAGAATCTCTAGAGAGGTGAGGTATTGTTTGAGCTCGGTGAAATCTTTGTTGCACTCTTCTGTTGAACTTTTTAGCGCCTCGTAAGATCTAAAAAAAGTGATGACTCTTGTCTGACATGCGAAAAATGAACCTAGGTAACACTGTTAGCCTTCCCGTGAGACATTATACTTCTTTGATATTTTTTGGAGGGTCCATTTACAGAATTGCATTTAGTTGGACAGGTTCGGCTTCAATACCTCGTTGACTTACCAAGTAATCCAAAATATTTCCCTTAGCTACCCCAAAGAACATTATCCAGGTTGAGCTTGAGGTTGAATTGTTGTAACAAATCGCGTCTGCAACGTCTCAAAGTGCGGCGTTTCCTCATGAGTTTTAACAATCATGTCGTCAATCTATGCTTCTAAATGGTGTCCGAGATTATCTTAAAAAATATGGTTTATCAGTTGTTGGTATGTCGACCCCGCATTCTTTAAACCGAAAGGCATAACCGTATAACAATATAAACCTCGCGAATCTGGTTGTATCCAGAGTATGCATCCATGAATGACAAGTACTCACGGGCCCGAGGCCGAATCGACTAACTGATCGATGCGCGGCAGTGGGAAGACATCTTTAGGGCATGGCTGATTCAGGTCGGTGAAGTCCACACACATTCTCCACTAGCCGTTCTTTTTTTTACCAAAACGGGGTTAGTTATCCAAACCAGATATCGTGCTTTCCGGATGTGTCCCACACGAGTTAATTTGGCCACCTCGGCTAAGATAGATGCCTGTTTTTCTACTGAGAAAGATCTACGTTTTTGGCGTATTGGCTTGGCGCAAGGGTTGATAGCCAACTCGGGACATATAATTGATGGGCATACCCTGATACATCAGTTGTCTCCCTAACAAACACATCCAATTTTTTCGCTAATAAAACAATTAAACGTAGCTTAGAATCTTGAGATAAGTCCCTTTTAATATCAAGCATCCGACCATTGGCTATAGGTGTGTCTACTGCTGGAGTACTTGTATCAGTAGAGTCGTCGATCTCACGCGGGTCGTCCACTGGGCTCGGCGAGGTAAGATCCAGTGTCTCTGGTTGAAAGACCCCCTCGCCGATTAATTGCTATAAGAGCGGTTTGGATGGATCTAATGCGATCGCGTTGCAGGTTTGCGTGGTCCTTTGGATGCCTAATATTGTTCCCACCAAGCTGCCCACCGGATATTTTATGCATTGTTGGAACGTGCACAGTATTGGTTCCATCCTATGCAGCCATGGTCTCCCTACAATAGCATGGTAAGGGATTAGTGCGTTGGAGATTATAAACAGTGTTTTTAATTCTTTTTTATGGCTCTGTGGCCGACGTTTACCAGCACCTCCGCTTCCCCAACACATTGTGAAGTTCTACCCTTGTAGTCGACCAAAGGGCGTTGTGTCAGCTAGTATGGAGGTAAATTTTGCATGCGTTCAAAACTACTTTTGAATATGATGTTTGCGAACTTCCACCGTCGACCAGAACTCGAGTCACCATAACCCCTCTGATATCCGTATAGATAGTTAACACGTCCTCATGGGGCAGAATAACACATCTGAGATCGTCGTCGTTGAACATGAGATTGGCAACTGGATCCCTGTAATTGCGATAGGAGTTGGAATATATTTCATACACGTCGAGCTCGTTGTTATCCCATTTGTTTGAGGCAGTCCCCTGGATTGGTGTTGAATTCCCCCCTGATATTGTGAGAGGCCACTGCTGTTGATTAGCTTCTATTTCTTCTCCATTTTGTGGTTTCTCATTGATGGGAGAACGGACTTCCTCGCGGCGATCTAGATGTGACTGCTTGATGTATTGTATCAACTCTACATTATCAATTAGTCGTTGGATCTCTTCTCTAAGTTGCCAGCACTCGTCCGTGGAGTGTTTATGATCATTATGATACGCGCATAAATACCGGTTAGATTGCTTAAACCGCGGGGCACTCATTACATGCGGTGCTTAGTACTTCGTTCGTTCTCGTGTTTGGTCGTAAATCACAGAGATGGTTTCAGTCAATGGAGTGAATCATCTAGTTGGTTGCTCGGACTGTTGAGGTCGCCGACTATAATCTCTTCTAGGTTGTTCTTAGACCTTTTTTCTTTATGATCCCCTTTTTTTGGAATCTGATCTGCATTGTTTGGGTGATCCACCTCTTCTGGCGTCATCGACTCTGATAAAAGTATCAGCCATGTTCGAGCCTTCGCTTCAAGGACGCCACCGCCATGGTTTCCGCTAAATCTGGTAAAGCATTCATGGCTTGAACAAATCTCCTAACATAACTTGTAAGGGACTCACGTTGCCGTTGATAAAGGTCCATGATTGAGTCTTGCTCTCACTTAAGCTCCTTGTTACCAACAAACCTTTCTCTGAATGCTTTTCACAGCCCGGTAAAGTCGTAGATGGACTCTTTTGGTAAGCTACTGAACAAATCCATTGGATTAACTTTGAGGGTCATAGAAAGTTCTCGCCACAACATCGCGTCGTCGGGGTTGAACGTCATCATCATGTTTTGGAATTGCTCCAAATATATTTCTGGGTCTCCTGTTCCATCATAAGCTTCCATTCGGAAAGGGTCGAATTTCCTTAGGAGTTGGGCTTCGAGAATCTTCTCGGAGAATGGTGAATCTTTGAGTATGCAGGATGATAGTCTTTGGTGAACTTGGTTATAGCGGAGATCTCCATTTTCCTGAGCTCTCACCTCCTCCTCTTGGACTGTTTCTGCGATTCTTACCTCTGCTCTCGCCTTCGTCCTCCTGTTTGTTGTCCCGCTTGGACGACCGCTCTACCCTGTTAACTTTACTGGCCTCCGGGCAGATGGCTAATTGACTCGGCTTGTTCCTTAAATTTAACGGTGAGGGTGTCCCTTGAATTTAAGGGTGAGGGTATGAATGACGTGATTCATTCCGACCTACTTAGTCCCACAATAATACAATTATTTCACATACTCTTGTAAACTTATAAATTACTTTGCTTGCCTTATATTTTTATTTTACAATCACATGTATATAATTTACGTTCACCAATCAGTTGCATACTACTACATTTTTAACTCATACAGAATATATACACAATATAAACTACAAACTATAATGAAAGCTAAACACACATGTGATTTCCACAAATTACAAAACCTAGCTTTGTCGAGGGTGATTCTTGGTCCACGATGAGCGGAAACCGCATCCTTCGTTCACCATTCAAGTTCTTAACAGTAAGCTTCTTTGCATATATATCGAAGGGCTTCTGTAAATAGTCATTTGTATAAAAAAGTTACACTTGAAGTGTTCAAACGAGGAGAAGCAACACTGAGCCAACGGAGACGCGCATGGGGCGATGGATGAAGAAACACATGGGGATTCGTTGGTGGTTGGCGACAGAAACAATGGATGCGGTAGATTTGAGACTGGTGAAAGAAGTGATAGATCATGAAGAGATGAAGATAAAATGGTCTGTCTGTTGAGTGGCTGCTCGGTGTGGTGTAGAACGAGCTATGTGGTCGGCATAAATTGAGACCGAGGGGAGATACGGAAACGAAAAGGACGATGTTGAGAACTGGAGATCGCCGGTCTGACGGTTTGCGGAGGCAGCGATACCGGACAAACTGATATACCAGATACACTAAACAATAGAGCGGTCGAATTAAACCGACCCACAGATAGAGAATGGAGCTGGAAGCAGTTTGACAGAGGAGAGCTAAGCCAGAGCAAAACTACCAAGCTTGCCGGTGCCGAATCCGGGTGCAGGGGAGGTGGATTTGAGAATAAATTCTGTTTTATACCTGTACTTTTGTTATCAGGATAAACATATATGCCTCAGCCTAAGAATGTGAATTCCCACAAAGGGTGCCAAAATTTGTTACGGGAATAACAAGTTGTGCCGAAGTATAAATTCACGTTCTTAGTCATGAAAGAGATAATGTAAAAAGATCTTGTTATTTATCAAAAGAGTTTCCCTGCTTAGAGCATCCCCAACATATACGCTAATTGACAGTTTAAAGTAAATTTAACTATTATATATGATTTTTTTCTTTCATACGCTAAAAGACTATCTATATTTATTAGCTTAAATTAAGGTAGGTATATTTGTAGTAGCAGTTACACAATAGGTAAAATTTATTTGTTACTTCCCTTGTTTTTCTCCTAATTGGCAACTAACTTAAATATACCTTATCTAGAAGAAAAAGATAATACTTAAACTTACATTACCTAAAACTATCTATATTTACCTAAAAAATAGAGTATTTGTTGGGGATGCTCTTATAGCTCTATGAGTTAGAAGGAAGTTACATTTGTATTCAGTTACACAATACACCACCAAATGAATAACATCATTTTTTTTATAATTTCTGACAAAGTGCCTAAAGGGTTTGACTCTGAGTTTGTAACGTTTATTAAATGATGGATAAGGAAACACTTTATTCTTCAATTATTTGCTTTGAAAGGTCCCGCATGCATATCCGAGCTGGCTCACTTTTCGAGCGTGATAGGGTTTATGCTGAGCTGCGTATTATTGAGCTCACTCAACTGCTCCAGGTTGCTTAGCTCATCTTTGTTTGAGGTCAATTAATTATCTTCCAGCTCGCTCTCCATTTAGCTTTAAGGTCGATTGGTTTATGTGTGAGCTTATCCCTTTGTTGTTCATCACATCCTTGGTCTGATCGGTCAACTCGTTACTCAGATTATCTTCGAGCTTGTTCTCTATTTATCTTTGAGGCCGATTGGAGTGTATGAGCTCATCCTCCGTTTACTCGTTTGATCTTTATTCCTTTACTTTCTTGGTCCAAGCTCGTCATTTGCCTTTCCTGATCGTTTGGATACTTACTCGGGAGAATCCCCCATTTTCAAATTCCTTTTAGAAAAAAAAAACTATATTTCATCGAAGGTAAAAAGCGTACAACTACTAGACAACATGAGTCTATAGTCTCTAAAAGAAGTTTTTAAATCGTAAAGACTTGAAACGTGATTTAGAATGCTTTGAATTTTGTATTGATATAAAAAGGTAGCGCATAGTCCTTTCGAATGATGAATGAAAGAGTAATAAATTTGTAGGTTGTATTAGTTAATCAATTTTGTTAACGGTCTTCAAGATTTAATTAAGCTAAATGTTACTTCAAGAAGGAAGCTTTCTTGTTGAATTTTTATTTTGTTTTGTGAGTTCAAAACATAAATAATAAAAATATATTAATTACAAGTCAATAAAATTCTTGATCATTGAAAAATGTGCACCAACGTCTATTTGATACACGCTGGCCTAAAAAGATGAATTGGGGTTCAAAAGATGAACCCAAATGGCATGCTGTAGTTGTATTTTTTTTTAGAAAAACGTTTTTTAAAGAAATGGTTGGTCAAAAAATTAAAAAAAAGTATACCATTATTTTTTATTTTTCGATATCTACAAGTAGAGACTTGGTTTGTTTGATTCCGACACCGAATTTTTTTGAGTTTTTAATGTAAATATATAGTAAATAATAAGAAAGATAAATAAAAATATATGGTAAGATATTGTATGATAGAATGATGTGGAAGAGAGAGAAATATGGTGGGGTATGCTGAAAGATGAAATATGCACGGCTCCGTGGAGTGAGAATTTTTGCAGAATTATGTGGCGCTGATGTGGCGTGCTTTTGGGAGATGAAATATCCCTACTCCTGTGGATGGTCTTAGAAACATTCTCCAACGTACTAGAGAATCCTTTACAGCATGATACAATAATGGTAAAAGGGTACCTAGTAAAGAGTCAATTATATAACAGTCGAAATTCAAAATTATGATAAGGGAATTGCTAAAAAACGGCCAAAATTACTCCGCGAAGTCGTTTATAATTTTTTTTTAAAAACTACTCCGTGAAGTTATTTTGTTTGACGATTTTACCCTTACGAAATCGTATAAATAGTCAAATTTACTCCGCGAAGTTATCATAATTTCAAAAAAAACTCAAATTCTCGAACTTTTCTCTACCTTCTCTCTAAAAAATTATAAAAATTATAACTATAATTATAACTAAAAATTAAAAATAACCTAAACTAAATTAAATTAAAACAGACCTAAACCTAAAATTTAAATCTAACTTAAATTAAATTAACCTAAACTAACTTAACCTAACCTAACTTAAAGTAAAAGAAAACAAAAGTAAAAGAAAACTCACATAGCCTATTCTCTCTTCACCCAGCAACATACCCAGCAACACACACCCTAAACTGCCGCCCTAAACTACCGCCTCTCCCATATCTGAAACCTACCCCTAAACCGGTCACTCTTCCACACCCACCGACACCCATCTAAATCGGAATCGTCACCGGAGAGTCTAGTCGGAGTAACAGGAAGGAACCGGCGAGCAAAATCTCCGATTCGGAATCGAAAAATTATTGTAAGTTCATTTCGTTGTTGTTAGATAGGTTAGTTAGGTTTAGTTAGGTTTAGTTAGGTTTAGTTAGGTTTAGTTAGGTTAGATCTGTAGAAAATGTCGGTTTTTGGGCTGTTTGTACGCCATGGCAGAAGCTTCAAGCTTCTGCCATGGCGAAACTGTTCTTCGCCACACGGGGGCGAAGAACATGATCCCTACGCCATCGAGTGGCGTAGGGTTGGTTCCATACGCCAGATCGATGGCGTGGGATTCTGGCTATACGCTAACAAGAGGCGTACAGCCAGGTCCCCACGTCATCGATCTGGCGTATGGAACCAACCCTACGCCACACGCGATGGCGTAGGGACCCTGTCACACGCCATCAGTGTGGCGTACGTATCAGGTTCTGCGCCAGTTTAATATTGTTTGTTGGTGTCTATCATATGCGTTTAGGCTATTTTTGTTAAAAAAACAGATTTCCAAGTGAGTTTTATTATTTTCAAGCACGCCTTCACATTTGCGTTTCTATTTACAAGTTATGGAGTTAGGTATGGACTTTTGTGTGAACGAAGACCATCGGTTGCTTCAGGTCGTGAAGTTTGTTAAGCAAACAATGTCCGATGATACGACCGATGCTTTTTTCGATCGAGTGCTTTGTAGGATGTTTTATGATTATGGACGCTTGGAGTATCCAAATCCGTCGCCACGTAGTCGTGAAGAAGTCAAAAGCAGGTACAATCATGCGAAAGCTGAACCACTTCAGCTTTTGTCCAACTTGCCTTACAAAGTTCAAAAAGTAGCACTTGTTGATTTGAACCTGTTTAGGACAGATTACGTTACCGGATATATGTTGGATTATATCGAAAGTAAGGTTGCTGAGATAGAAGATGACATTGCGAACTTCGGACATATTCCAGAGAACAGAATATACGGTTTCAACTAAGAAATTATATTTTCACTTTGTAATGTTGTTAATCTCACCTTGCTGTGAGATCGTTTTATTTCTATTTTTGTATCAAACGTATCATTTTGGGTTTCGGATTGTATGATATTGTTTTCTATATTTTGGTGCTCTCGTTGATGTTTCGGTCCATTTATGATACTTTTTTCCTTTTTTCTTGATATTATAAAAAAAGTATTTCCCGCCTCAAAACAAATAGAGTGAAGGTTTCCCGCCTCAAAAAGTTTTAGGCGGGAACAAAAACACCATTTCCCGCTAATTATTTTAGAATTGAACCACAGACTTCGAGTCTATAAATACTAGAATCTGACTATGAAACTAAACATTTAATTTATAACAATGGGTGATTCAGGCTGGAACGTGCACGAAGATGCAAGCCTCCTAAGTGCATTTGACTTCGTCAGAGGTACGATGCAAGAGGAGATTCCTGGTTTCATCGATGCAGTATTGTGCAGAATGTTCTTCAACTATGGTAGGGAGGCATCGTGTCCAGGATGCTTAATGCCCCAACCACGCGGACGCGAAGAAGTGTTTGATAGGCTAGCTTATCTTAAAACAGTGACTATACAGATTGAGTCACTGGCTGACGAAGTCCAAGACAACGTCCGAAAAATATTCAGCATGGGATCCCAAGGTACAATTACGCAGGAGATGGTGTCACATGCGACGCAGCAAATTGAGCAAGAAATAGCCGACGCAATAGCCAGCGCCGTCGAAACTTACTCAACTCTCGACGGAAGTAGTGATGAAGACGTTTTTGGAATGAACTACCTGACTCCATAAAATTAAGTATGAAATGCTAACACAGGGTTAGCTTATCTATCATTTATTTTAAGTTATTTTCTTATGTATTTCTAATTATGTAATGCTTTGATTAGAGTGTAATGATTTAATGCAATCGACATATTAAGAAGTTTAAGTGTTATTGTTTTTAAGATAAACATCCAAACAAAAAACATCCAAAGTTTACATTCATTATAATCGTCTAGTTAATCTATTCTCGGTGTTCTCCCTCTTCTCCTCATCTCCTTAGACGCTATGTGAATCGAAAAACATAAAGACTTTCCCGTGGTTTTTACCCACTCGGTCATCGAGTCTAATCTTCGTGAGTGGTGAAATGATGAAATGATGAGCGTAGTCCGAAACAAGTGAAATTTCACATTGTGTAACATCCCGCAACACATAAAAAGTAGTTAAACCAATTGAACCGGCATTCCAGATTAGTTAACGGGATTTCTCCATGAGTGTGGCGCCGGACAACGTAATTTCGCCACATGTGTGGCGAAATACAGGGTGCCCACGCCATCAGTTGGCGTGGGGATTCCAACGGGCGCCACACGCATGGCGTACGACCCACCAACCACGCCAATGCGTCGCGACGAACAGAAAAAACGGGTTTTTTTTTCCAAAATAGCTAATTTTCGCAGAAATATGAGGGGATTAAGAAATATAACTCCTCGGCGTCCATAGTGCTCAATGGCGTGGGTTGTAATTAATTTGACTTTCAAAGGTTTTTTGGATTTTTTGCCTAGTGGCAAATTTGTAAATATTGAAAAATAGAAACAAGGGACTTCACGGAGTAGTTTTGGCCGTTTTTTTAGCAATTCCCTTATGATAATCAAATGGAGTAACTACAGCAAACAACGGTGATTTCTCAAAAGTGTTATTACAATTATGCAGAATTCATGAACCAAATAAATGCAAATATATAATATACAATTTTTTAATAAGTATAAATATATGATAGATTTAGACCAAAAAATTTATAAAAAGAATCAAAATAAAATGACTTAGAGAAATTATATGTCTTGCTAGTGTTGGCCGGACTGATCTATTTCCTTATTGAAGTTAAGTCCATGGTTTATGAATTTGGGTCGAGACTGGATAAAAATGAGCCGATGCTTATTTAAGTTGAGCCAAAACTTGCTAGGGATAATTAAGACACGTTTGCGCTGAAGCATATGTGAGAATGATTTTTTGTTATTTCTCTCAAGTGCCTTTTTTAACTTTTCATTTTTAATATTTTTTTTGTTTTCAAGTTAATTAACTCATTCAAAATATTCATTTAGCTTTTTTTTTGTCGTGTGTGCTTTGTTTTTTTTTCATTTTTAGTTTTATATAAAAAGATATTATACCGCTTTACTATATTATTCCATTTGAAATGATAAATTTTGAAAGCATAGACATTAGCACAAAACACGTATATTTACTGTTCGGATTATTTCTAGAAATGTATCGTCTTTATTTTTTATATCAAAGATTCATGACTGTGCGATGTATTTAAGATAATAATTCCACACTTTCTTTTTGTTTCATGGTAGGCTACCAAAGTGATTAGACTATATCTTTCTCTGAGAGTTATATTCTTTTATTTTTATGTATTTCTTGAGGGATGAGGAAGATTCTCAAGTCTCAAGGATAATGTTTTTATCCCAGACTTACATTTTTTTATTTGTTATTTGAAGGATGCCAAAGAACCATAAATGATGAGCATTATATTTTTATCCCAAAATTAACTTTTTTATTCATTTCTAAAGGATGACGAAGATCCAGAAGTCACGAAGACTATGTTTTCATCCTAAGCTTATCTTCTTCGATTTGAGTTTTTTATGAAATATGTCAAAGATCTTGAAGTGTTAAGGACTATATTTTCATCCCGCATTTACATTTTTGGAATTTGTAGGGAATTGCTATTTTGAATTATTATGCATGAGATAAAAGTTTTGATTTATTTTGGGGAAAAAATGTAAAGTGGGCTTATATAACAATTTCATATATAGTTATATTTAGCTTAGACAAGCCATAATGTATAAATGATAGAGACCTCTTGTGTAATTAAAAACATTTTCAATGAAATTCAATATGATATCATCAATTAATCAAGTGTGGAAAGATGATTAGCCAAAGCATAAACCTAAACATGGAAATTAGTAAATCATTTGAATTTTTTTAGATCGCCATGTGCAGATTCTTCTGGTTGATTAATCTACTGGACCGAGCTTTTCTATGAATCAAAATTAACCTTTTAAAAATACTGAGTCAATGTTTGCAAACTATTTGTCCGTAATCTATCCTTATTAGTAAAAAACATTGGTTTCTTAATATCCAATTGTATGTGACATCTCACATTAGTAACACCATTTTCCACATCAAAATTACTCGGGGCATGGGTGAGCTATCCAATCTCAATTCTCAAACTAAAGCTTATGAAGATTTGAGTCTGAATTGATAATATTGTTAGCTAAATAGGTTGAATCATAACAAATGTTTTCTTACGATGCAAGCACAAGTGAGTTATAAATTATCTATAATTCCAAACAATGAAGGTAATAACATCATATATGACAAACTTAATATTTTAACCATGTTTGATGAATGAATCTATAAAACGATTCGTACATATTATATGATAGTTGTGAGGATCGTTGGGGGTTTATCCATAGTTAATTTATTAGGAATAAGGACATTAAATAAAACGTATATTAAATTATTTCAAAAGCGAGATGACTCGTTGATAAATTATGTTCAAAAGTTTATTCAAGAAATTAATAGTTTGAAAGGTTGTGAAGAAGGTAAGGATTTGACAACATTTAATAGAAGGATTCATATTGAAAATTAATTATTGTAGGATTTTATTAATTTTTTGGTGGACACCATCGGAGATCTATGAAGACATTCAGATATATTTATCAAATTTGATGAAGCGATAAGAGGTGTAATTATGCACGTAAAGTTACCATAACGAAGGTTTTGACAATGATGATAAAAAATGTAACGAATGACGATTTTTTTTACTTCGTCCACGAGTCTTTTAACTAACTTCGTGAAGGTTTAGACCCTCGACGCTAGATATTATTATATATTTTTTATAAAACAAGGGATAAGGGAGACCTCGTGAGCTATGTTTGCTCTAGTTAGAGAAATGTAAAAAACATATTATTGTGTTTATCATTATAATTATGACCATAGCGGATACATTTTTAAGATAAAGATGATATTTAAATGTTAATTAATAATGGAAAATTAGTTGGATTTATTAAAAAAATGATAAGAAAAAATATATAAATGTGGAAGTCTGAAGCAACATATAACTGATAAGCAAATACTTTATAAATTTTTTTTGGAGGGGATACAATAGTTTGGACATCACATTCATCAAGAAAATGACATAGATAGATTTAGAAATTCATCTTATTGATGAGATATTGATGCAGTTAAATATGAACACAACATTGGCATCAAAGGTTACTAACGACAATTTGAAAGACTTAGTTACACATCCGGAAAATCCTTTGATTGTGACTTCAGAGGTTTTTGGAACTGATTGTCAAAAGAATGATGATTGATACATGCAGTCTAACTAATATGTTATATCAGAAATGTTATGATAAGATGATTGACATAGCTCCATATAAGAAAATGATTTGGTGTGATATAAAATACTGTTATTACTTTGTTTATGACTCTTAATTCACCAAGTTCATATAATTCAATGCTTGGACGACCTTCATTACATATACTGATAGTTGTAATATCATCTTATATAAAGTGTGTTAAATTTTTAATAGAAGAATAATTTAAATGATAAGACATAATCAAAGGACAACTTGGGATTATTATTTCATGTCTCTATGCCATGAAAATGTTATTATATAATAATCAATAACACATAGATGAATAAAAAAATATTAAAAAATAAGTAACCATTGGTGAAGATGAAAGAAGAAAAAGTAAATGATCCTCGTGAAGATTTAAGTTTGACTAAGCATATGGATAGAGATGTAGAAATGGTTTTTGATAATCAAGAAGTGGTAAATATTGGTAGCCATCTGGATGAGAAATTTAATGATGATATTACTAAATGTTTAAAGTGTAAGATATATGATTTTTCTTGGAATATATTTGAAGTTACTGTAGTTAGTAAATAATTTTTTGCATGAATTAGTTACTGATAAAAGGTCAAGACCAATCAGAAAGAAAATAAAAGAATTTTCTATGGAGAAAGTTGAAGCAATTTTCAAGGAGGTAGAATTTTTATTAAGATAAAAATATTCAAAAGTCTACTATCCGACATGGGTGAAAAATTTGGTTTTACAAAACAAAAGACAATGAAGTATATGTGTTGTTTTACTTATTCAAATCATGCTTGTCCGAATGATGCATTTCTATTACCTCGTGTTGACCAACTTTTGGATATTATAACATGTCATGATTTTTTCTCATTCATAGTTGCTTATTTAAGATACAATAAAATAAAGACGCATCCAAATTGAAAGCGTGGCAGAATATTAGAAGAAGAAAACATTAGATATGAAACCCTAACCATAGGTTAGAAAGTAAAAGAGACTTAGAGAAAAATCTCAATTTTTATTCATCAAAGTCTGACGACAAAATATCAACTACCCAAAACCCTAATCAAATATTCTAAAAAATAAAATAAATATACTAAAAATAAAAATCAAATCAAATCTGAATGCAATCAGATTTGATTCACTAATTAAAATATTTTTCTAAACTAAAATATAAAAAAGACAGTAAAGTAGGTTTTTTGGACCCTAAACAGTGGAATTTGATGTCAGACTTTTGTGACAAAGTCACCCTTTTGACTGTTGTTGGGCTCGTTGAGACATTCAATTTAAATACTAATTCGCCTAGTTCTGATACCCGAGTGACAAAGGCTCATGCGCGTCTGTCCAAAACAGCTACATAGTTCTGGGTTGTCTGGCCTACATCATCCTCACCCGGTTGGGAAGAATTCGACATCGAATTCTTAATGTGATCGTCATTAACCGGTTCTTCAACTTCTGCAATCAATCTTGTTTTTGTTTCTATATCAATTTCTTGTGGTAGATGTAGCCAGGTATAGTAAACAACTACTTCTTTTATAGTGATCTGCGATGAAGGTATATCAAACTGTTCCTCAACTTTATCGCTTAATCGCACATTTGGTATCATAATACTCTCATAAATATTATGTATTACTCGATCACCTCGAAAAACTCCTCTAGGTTCTATTACAAAACCTAACCTTTTATAATCTCTTTTTTTTCTATCAATCTTTTCATAATCTCAAACACAAAATATCATCTTTTATTTTCCCAACGCAACAACATGCATCCACAGAGAACTGAAACATGGGTTTGATTTTGGGATAACATAAAATACCTAGAAGATATATTTGCATAATAAAATCTATTGTTTCGCAATCCTTCTTCAAAAGAAGCTCTAGAGTGATGCAGCCCTTCTTGAATGAAACCTTTATTGCCTGAAAATTACCTTCATTTGCATTGATTGTATGTTCCTCTATGCCGATTTTTTTCTCGTCACTAGTTCTTTTTTTTCCAATTAATAGTTGATAAAAAATTTAGTTTCGAAATCTTTAACTTTTCTGGCACTGCCAATTCTCCTACATCAATGCTTTTCTCCTCGATCTTATCATCATACTCATTGTAGACTGGTTTATCAAATACCAGCGTAGATGCATATTTAAAGATATCTTTATCATAGACTGGTTTGTCAAACACGGGCTTCGTCACAATTTTAACATCAGAGCTAAGATCGGTAGCTGGTGTAGTATGAGCATGAAACTCCTTAACTAGTGGTGGTTTTGGATACAGTGGTGGTTTTGGATACACTACTCTAGATGGCATTAATATAAACTTGCAACCATTTTTCACAAAACTGTATCGATTCGTTCTACTATCATAAGTACAATTCCTCTTAAATAACCATAGATTTCCTAAACCTAGATGGCAAACGTCCATAGGAACTACGCCACACCATGCTGTATCTTTGAAATTACCAACAGAAAATACAATTTGACAATGTTAGAAACTGTTACCTTAGTGTACTCTATCAGTCATGATAATATGTACAGGTAAGGAAGAGCTTCAATATTCAACGGCAGTTTTTGAACAACCTCCTCTGAAATCAGATTCTCATAGCTATATGAATTTATTATAAACTTGCAATTTCTTCATCCAATTGTGCAGGTAGACTAGAAGATGTTTTTCTCTATTATACTTTTCAACTCAAGAGGTACCCGGAACATGATTCTTGTATCTCTGTAGTATGAATTGCTGGGCTCTGATACCAATTGATAGCTTAACGGAAGATTAGAAAAAAAAACAGTAGATATGAAACCATAACCCTAAGTTAGAGAGCAAAAGAGACTCAGAGACTTAGAGAAAAATCTCAATTTTTATTCACTAATTAAAATACTTTTTTGTCTGGCCTACATCACAAATGATGAAGATAGTAATACTTTCATAATAGAATGAGCGTTTATATTGTTAAAACTTAATATCGTTTGGTTTGAAGAATACTAGTACTACGTATCAACTACTTATAAATTATATTTTTGTTGACCAATTAAGGAAAAATATTGAAGCCTATATAGATGATATGTTAGTAAAAATGATGAAGCAACTGATCACATGTCAGCGTTATCTAAAATATTTGATAATACTTGAAAATATAATTTGATATCGAATATATTAAAATGTTTAGTTTACTTAAAATCATGAAGTGTATTTTAAGTTTTGTAATAATTAAAAAAGAAATTGAAGCTGATATGGTTTAACTAATGACATTACTGATAATGTCCCACCAAAGTGTATAAACAAAGTTCATAAATTAACAAGGCCATTGATAACAATTTCTAGGTTTATTTCTAAAAAATAAAATATAAATCATTTATTCTTTGATATTTTAAAAGGTATGAATTTTTTCCTTTAAGGTGATAAGCGTGGAAACACTTTTGTTGATTAGAAATAGTATATTATTTTAGGTGATATTCTATATATATATATATATATATATATATATATATAAAGGTAAATCTTTATTTTTTATACTTGCCAGTATCGAGTTTTGTCGTTATCGATGTTCTTTTGTGAGAAAATGATGATAATCAACGACAATACTATGATGTGAGTAAAATATTGATTGATACACTATGATTGGGTACTTAAAATTTGAAAATTTGGTTCTTGGATTTATGGTAGCAGCAATGAAAATGTGACCATATTCTCTAGGGCATGTTATTATTGTCCATATATCTTTTTCATTACAGTAAATTTATAGATCAGATGTTCAAGATGGTTGAAACGATGGTTAACTAAATTAGATGAATATATAATATATTTTAAACCTTATATAACAATAACAATGAAAGCGCAAGTAATTAATATATTATAAAATAGTTTCAAATGAAGAAAATTTGTGTTAAAATTAAAGAATTATAAGAAGTTGAATCCAAGAAACAAGAATGGGTTTAAGAGCTAATGAAGCATCATATTTAAATGGTAGTGCAGTTGGCATCATTTTAATAAATCTAGAAGGTGATAAATTAAAAAAGTTATGAAGTGCGACTTTGTCACTCGGAGTAATGAGACTAAATTTGAAGTAATATTGGTTAGAAGGGGTTTAACTCAGATTTGTGGTGTAAAAGTGATTCGTGTGATATTATAATCTCAGTTAGGAGTTGGATAGACATAAGGTAGTTTTGAGGTAAAGAAAGAAAATATGAAGCGATATTTGAAAATTGTAAAACAAACAAATAAGTTTTTGAAAATTTATCATATGAGTAAGTTCCACATTTGGAAAATATGATTGCATATGTTTTGGAAAATTTTGTTTGTTTGAAGGACGATCCGATAGTTGGTGTAAAATAGTTCATAGTCGTGAAATATGTTAACATTTTTGCTAGCAGAAGTCATTTTCCTAGTGAGGTTGAGGGATCATACCCTTATTTATGTCCATTTGATAGATGAAGAATATATTTGGTAGAACCATTACCAAATAAGACAATGTTTTTAAATATAATTATGGTTAATTACTTTACCAATTAGGTTGAAGAAAATCCATAGGCAAAGACTAGATCTCAAGAGGTCTGCAACTTTTTATAGTTTATATTTAAAAAAATTATGAAATACCGCGGATAGTAATGACTTATAATGGTGCATAATTTTAAAATGACATTGTAACAAGTTTTTGTAGAAAATTTGAAATAAAGCATCATTTTTTATACTCCATATTACCCACAAGACAACATACACATAAAAGTAAGTATTATAATTATTTTGAGTGGTACTAAGCGAAAGCTTGAGTTAGCTAAAAAGGAATGACCACATTTTCTACATGGGATATTGTGAGCATATAAAACTACTCATAAAACAACGACTAAGGAAACATCTTTACTTTGGTGAAAGGGATTGAGTCAGTTGTGCTACAAGAGATCATGATTCATAATCATTGGATTCAATTTTATTTGTGAGAACATAATGATGAAGTAAAAATAATGTGTATATATTGATAACAAATTTTTTTATGTAAGGATAAGTAATAGCTGAATATTATCAAATTTTGATAAATATAAGATATGATGCCAATGTTAAGTTGATGCATTTCAAGGAAGAAGATTTGATGATAGGGAAGATGTTTCATTGAACATCCAACATCTAAAATTGTATAAGTATAATATGTAAATTTGGTTAGTATATTATTTTTCGTACGTGGTTGCGTCACTTTTTTTAATGAGATACCATAAGGGAAATTATAAATACAATGTTTTGCCAATAACAAAGTGTTATACTTTTTTACTAAAGTCGAAAATACAAAAAAGATGACAATTCAAACAAAATTCTTTAAGTGAAAATTATGAATGATATACACATGATGATAATAAAGATAAATTTCAATAAAGTGTGGATGACGTCTTTTAAAACAAAAATTAAAGATCAAAATATCTTATACACTCTACAAATAATGTTTATAAAAATACTTAGAAGTGGCAGAAACACTATAAGCCAAAGACGATATAAATGACATTCAAAATACAATAAATATATTTATTAATAAAAAATGAAATATAGTTATAAGCCAATCTCATCTTTAAAAGTAAGAGGTCACACATCCGATCATAGAAACCATTACTATAAGTCAAGCCCATATTTAAAAGAGTAAGAGGTCATGCAATAAGAACTGTAAAAGCCAAACGGTAAATGTCAGGCAAATGCCTTAATAGCAAACATGAGCATAAGTCAAGCCTACGATATATAAAGATACACACACTTGAAAGTGTAAATTCTGAGTTGTAAAGGTTCTCACTTAAGTCAAGTTTCCAAGATGATATAAATATGAGTTGGATGATGGAAAAAAAATAAACAAGGAGATTTATTCAAAAGCTTGACATAATCAATTATTTGACAACATCGTTTCTTTGAAAAACTATTGATAATATAGAGGAACAATCTTTGTTTAAAAGGTTGATAAAATTAATAATTTGATGACATCATTCTTTTGAAATATTATTAAAGCAATGAGCTTTGTTTAGAGACTAACAAAGTTATTTATATGGTTCTGTCGCAGCGACAACAAAGGTTGTAGCAACAAAGAGATATTGTCACATTTTTTACACTATTTGGCTTTATTTGCTACGATTTTAACCCTTATACAATAAGAGCTCAATCTCATATCGAGTAAAAATGTAATTTTGGCTCATAAAAATAATTTTATACGATATAACACAAATACTAACATGCTTTATCTACACCAAATCACTCAAATCTGATATTTTAATCCCTACATCTACACCTAACAGTTGAAACAATAAATCATTCACAATGGTGTAGATCATATACTGAAATTAAAATTACGATATAGAATTGATTTTAAGAACAAAAAACTACCAATCAATCTGCATTAAAAGGGATCTAATACTAGTTGGTAGAAGTTTGAATTACTAAAATCCTACATATGAATACTATTAGATAGTATTCCCCATAAAAATTGATTTATTCATAATAATATAATATAAATACTTATGGGATAACATACACATCTTCAGTTTCTCCCTTGTAATATAGTTCTTTTTGCTTTCCGTTGTCTTGTCCCTACAACACCATATTTCATAATCTTGAAGGAATGAGGAGGTTATAGATCTTTAGTTCTTGAACAAAAATGAATATGATTTTGTATGGATCTTCCAACCAGCAAAATGATGAATTGAATTTAGCTTAACAATTAAAGAAATGATTAATTGGAGATCATTTATATATATATATATATATATATGCAATTAAGGTTTTAAGTAAAGTCCAATTGCACCGCAAGTTTTGTTCTATAATGGGAGACCATAACAAGAGTAATTATATTTTTATAAATGAGCCCATAAACTTGTGTGTAGTCTTAATTGTCAAGATTCAAATTCAATCATTTATAAAACCCAAATTTGACAATATTTTTACCCAAATTTTTTCATATTAGTCACATTTTCATTGATTTTATTTATCTGAATACTTATTAAATGGAGTGTATATCAACAATAACTATATACACCATTAAGCATGTGAGGAGAAATAAATTTCGATAGTTGGACGGTTGGAAGTGATTAAGATTTTAAAGGTTAAGCTTAACCTTTTTTTTATTAACACAGTGCGTTGAAATATAGCTTCCAAAGGCATGCTTCTGACCAAAGATCATAAGTTCGAATCCCTTTACATACACTTTCTTGGCAGAGATTTAGGGTTTATTACCGAACTATATAAAAATGTATAAAAATTCGTACTAATTTTAAAAAGATAAAAATTGATGAATTTTATAAACCCTGACATATAAAATGATCATATCATTTTTTTAAATTTAATAAAAAAAACATGAAATATAAAAAATAAAAAATTATTTTCGTAAAATTAATTTTAATTGAGAGGCTTCACAATTTTTTCGAATCGGTCGGAAAAGTGAAAAAACAGTGTTTCGCAAAATCGTCACAAATGATAGGCTAATCCTCTGTGCGGTGCTTGGAAATAATTATAGAAATCGAAAACAATGTTTGTGAGTAAAAACGTAAAGAAATAACGAATAAATAAATGAAAAATTCAACAATTGACAAATGATTACGACATATCTCTGTCGGGGGCTAATAGTAATAATAGTACACAATTTTCCAAAACTCATATAATTGAAATTTATACCAGCATCTTCGCCAATTTGTCAAAACGTTGAAAATTGGAAATGTTTGGTAATTTGGCACAAAAACCATTAAGCCGGGAAAAATTGTTCCGTTCTATGCACATAGTTGCCAAGATAAAATAAATACCCGAGTTTTGAAGGTTTGAAATAAAAATGGTGAATAAATTACTCACCGGATAGAAAGGAATGATAAATTTATCTTATTAAAAGATACAGTAAATTTAGAAACTCGATCGGAAAATAAATTAGATTTTAAAATTCGGAGTTGCCAACCATACGACAGGATAAAAAGAATTTAAAATTCAAAATAAAATAAGGTTAAAGAAATTTGAAATCCAGCGTAAGATTTATTAAATTATCCAAAAAGATTTACTAAATTGGTGATGTTTTTGGAATCTTATTTTTCCATGTGTAATTTTATTTTTACAAGATGTCAATAGTTTTGGAAATTTAAACCAGAACATAAATAAAAACCTACCGATCATAATTTTATTTTAAAAACAAATCAAAATAATGAAATCGGTTGGAAATCGACCGATAAAACCGATAAACAGGTAGACTCGATTACGAACCGAAACGATCAAAACGTTATTCCGATACAAAACCAAACAAATAATTGCCAAAGTTAATAGTTACTTGCTATTTTTTTAAATAAAATAAAAAAAATGAACGTTAAAACTTTAATTTTTATATCATATTTTAAAGTAAAAAATTTGAAAATCAAATTATAATTGGATTTAATATTTTATAAATGGACCAAACCGGACCGAATCAAACTTAGACCCAACATAATTCGGACCGAACCGGAACCGAAACCAAATTCAGCCGAACTGAAAACATGGTAAGTACAGTTTCAAAAAATGGAACCGAAAACTTGGTTGTTCGGTCCAATCTAAACTGATAAGCTTAGCGGTCCGGTCTGCTTCCGTCAAAATCTGACCGAACCTAAAAGAGCCCTACTAGTTTTCGTAAACTTACGACACTGATAAGTTTAGCGGTCTGATTCGGTTCTCAATAACGTGTTTAATGGTAAATAACTACAGAATCAACAAAAATAACAACGTTATAAAAAAAATATGAACTCTTGAGAAACGTTATTTCCTCCATATTATAATCATGTTTTTTGCTTTGTTATTTCTTTCATAAAAAAAAATTCAATTATACCCTTATTTAAACTTAGATTCCTAAATCCTTTACATGAGACTCATTTTTTTTAATGCCGCCTACACTTACTTTTAAAATTGCTTTCAAACCCTAACTCACTCTAACAATGGTTTTCCGTAATAGGATTTAGATCCATTGATAAAATCGAAGGTTTGTTTTCCTTAGAACTCAATATTTTTACAATTGAAAAATTTAGATATGTGAAATAGAAAAAGGAAAAAAACAGATTTAATTTCTTCATATTTACAATTTGTGTTTTTTTTCGTTGGTTTGATTTGATTTCTTTGTATTTACGATTATAAATGTTATTTTTTTAAAGTGAGTTATGGAGAAAATAAAACTATTTAAGTGAATAAGATCAAAACATAAATTTAAAATTAAATTAAGAGTAATATTGTAAAAACATATTTTAAATTTATTTTCAAGATTTTGGATAGAAAAAATTAAAAGAATTTATAAAGGAAATAATCGTATCCGTTTCGATTTAGCATGTATTTTATCCTATAAATTTATAATATATTACATGTGAAATCCTATTAGATATTAGTTCACCACGTGCAAACAAACGAGAGAAGTAGCTTGTTGCCCTCAACTCTTGGATTGTCCCATTGATATTACAAGGCGATCTCTAACTATTTGTAGGATTTTCATATATGTCTGTATTTACAAAAGTGATGATTTTTATTGTTCTATTTTTATTAGTTACAACATACTTAGGAGACAATATTCTTGTTGATGATGAGATAAGTTTTTGTTCAGAGTTTATTGGCCAGTGATCTTAAAAGATAGACTTTGAATAGTCACTCATCGATGACAATCGAATTTAGCGATACATATTTTTTGGATTTTCAAAAGTTTGGTGGTAGTTTTTGTACTATCCAGTATGAATAAAGTTAGTATATCTGCGTGTGTTGATTATCAATTTTTATGACATATAGCCCATTGAATATTCATTTTTTATAAAGTTAGTCATTGACTTTCTATTATTGATAAACTTAGTTTTGTTAATAAACATGCACAATGACTAACTTTATCTAAAATGGATAGTCCAGGGAATACAACCGGATTTTTGAAAGTCCATGGACGATACGTCACCGAAATGGATAATCTAAGGACTACCAACGGATTTTTAAAAGTTCAAGGACTACCCGATCGACTTTTGAAAGTCCATGAACTATATGTCGCTAAATTTGATACTCCAGGGTCGAGTGACTATTCACAATCGCCAAAGATATAAATATGAAGATGGTATTAATACAAAATTTTATTTTTACCTCATTCACTATGGTTACTTTTCTAATTAGGTGTTGTTATTTATAATTAAAAGAGTAGGTATGTTATGCAAAATAACTTATTCTTTACAGTTTTAAAATAACTAAAAACGGCATAGAAATGTTCACTTACATACTCAGAACTCTTATTATTTTCTAGATGATAAATTTTATTTGAGCGACAGAATATGTTTCCTCTGTCGAGAGAAATCGGAATTTAAGTTTCATCTTGGTAATTAATATTATCCATGTTATGTGATAATGAGAATTCTTTTGATTGGATAGTTTGTGCATGTTGCATTCTTTTACTTACTACACACTATTTGTATCTTATGTAAAACAAATTGTGTTGTGAGAACTCGATAGAAAGTGTTCAACTAAGAACACCTCCAGCAATGTGTCATACTGATTGTATAATATATATATATATATATAACTGAAAGTAAAGTGGTTCCTAATTTATACTTGGTCATTTATCCCACATCGTTTAGACTGAAAAAGTACCTACAATATATAAGTGAATGAAATATCTCAACTAATGTGAGACCTTTTGGGAGTGAACAAAGAGAAAAGCTCTCATGGGATGGTGGAACGGATGCCTTGAGTATAAGGCCATATGAATTCTACATTAGAGCTATCTAAGTACAAAAGATACACGTGTCATTCATCCCTATAATTTAGCGGTAAAATTACTATAAATTGAAGATCCAATCATTATAAAATGATGGATTGGTTAATGATTAATAAAATTACTCTCACAGTTAGTCATATTTTTCCAACATTTTATTATGAATGAAAATTCTCTCATCATTTTTTAGCAGCGTCTATGGGACTGTTTTATTTCAAAATAATTGATTTTTTTCCAAATACTGACGACTAGATCATGACTTGATAAAGAATCACTACAGGCGAAATATACATGGATCTCTAGTAGTAAATTCTCAAAATATTTCTTCGCCAGCTTATGAGAACAATTTCAGAATAAAATATTATCCAAGAATATCGGGAAATGAAATGGAAATTCCAACAACAACGGTAAGGCTGCAATAAGGTTTAACAACGAATATTAGAAAATATTTATTTCAAAAATAAATATGAGCAATAACATGATTTATTTCATGTATATATTTTGATGTCCAACATTTACAGATATAATGTGAGGACAATGGGTTAAATTTTATGCTTCGTACTTTAAAGTTGTTATTGAACGAGTTAAGGTTAGAGCAATGTAAGTCGAATTCATTACAAAATAAAAAAAACGAAGAAGGTAAAAATTTATTTGAGTAAGTGATTAAAACTTTGCAATTTATTTCTGATAAAGTTATTTTGGGAAATACTGTGAATCAAGTGGAGATAGATGATAAATATGAGTTAGTTTATGAAAAAGAAGTTGTTTTTAGAGTTAGAGAAGATGTAAACAAATTTGATGAATCAAGTAACGAAGCGTCGCCAAACAAGAATAAAGATATATGAATAGATAAAATTTGGAAGATAATTTGAAGAAAGATATAAGAATAAAAATGTATTTGCATATTTTAGCTTAACCTTCACTAACACGAAGGATTTTGGAAGGAAAATTACCAAAGAAGTTTGAACCTTACAAAATGGAAAAATGTGACAGTAGAATAGATCTCGAACATCATCTTGAGAATATTATGTGGGGATTTAATCCATATGATACTTTACATTGTCAGGATTTTTGGATGACCTTTAAAGGAATATCGTTGGCTTGCTATAATAATTTACCGTCGAGATCTATCAATAGTTTTGGGGATTTGTGAAATTAATTTTGGCATCAGTTTATTGCTCATAAAGTAGTGAAACGTAAAAGGAATCATGTTATGATTTTATTTCAAAATATTTAAGAATCTGTAATGGATTACTTTCAAAGGTTTATTAAGAAAACAAGTTTTAGAAGGTTGTAATGAGAATGTGGTATTAGGAACATTCAAAAGAGGTTTGCTATGTGATAGTATTTTTTTGGAATATTTGATAAACTTTTTGGTAGGTTATATGAGGGATTTATGTATATCAAATTATAAGATACAAATAAATAGAGAGTAATACAAAATTAAAATGACAAAAAATAGAGAGGAAACATTGGATAAAAAAGAGAATCTTGGAGGTTGTCATAGATTCTATAAATATGTTGCAATTTTCTTACTATAATAATCCAAATCAACGGTATACTCAGCGAATGTACCAATATGAATTCTTTATGATAAGATAGTGGACCAGTTAAATTACCAAAATTCCAGAGCTATGTTCACTTCAACTAATGTGAAAAACCGATGATAATATTACACTTATCATAATGATCATGGTTATTCAACAAGTAATTATTTAAATTAAAATATAAATTCCAAAGGTTTATTGACAATGGTGAGTTGGTGGGATTCGTTAAAGGAAGGGAATATGAAAAGAGAGAAGCATTAACCAATGAAGGAAATCCAAAAAAGGCAAAATAAGGATAAACAACAAAGGTTATGTAATATCTTCAAGGAAGACACGTTGTCGGGGATCACTAATTCATCAAAGCATAGAAATGATTTGGAAATATATTAAATTTATGAGTGATCTTTGAATCTACATTGAAAGAAAAAATTAAAATTGTCCTTTATTGATGATGATATAAGGGGATTCGTAACACCTCATGAGGGTGCATCATTAGTGACTCTTGTGATAGTTGACGTGATGGTAAGAAGGGTGATGATTGATACTAGTAGTTATGGTAATCTATTCTAAAACTCAAGATATGTTCGGATGATAAGAGTTGTACAATATAAGAAAACTAACATAAATTTAGTTAGTTTTGATGAGAACTTAATCATCGAAAGGGTAAATGAGACAAATAGTTTATTGAACCGATATTTATTTTACGTAGGTAAAATTAATAATTAGAGGTATTTAATATAATATTGAGCATTGGGTATAAACTGGCTTGATTTTGTAAATAATCCCATAAACCTTTCGGCCATTGAGGTCTATGAGTCTTTTCAACCCATTAGGCCCATTGGGCTTAATGTTGCTATAAATAGACATTGGAGGCCATAAATTAGATCTTGAGATTTTTCTTACTTTGCACGTAATATGTTAGAGCTTCTCTCTCTAAATTATATCTTAAGAAACTCAATTCACTCTCTTTATAGCCCATATAAGAATTAATTATTTCTTATGTTATTACATAAATACTCTCCTAATTGTTTTGACACGATGAAGTTTCACTAGTTCATCAATTGATTGTGTGAGAGAAGTAAACTTAGAAGTATCTGTTGAGAAAGGTGAAATAAAAAAATCGTAACAACTTTGTTCATGATTTTTAATGCTCCAAGTTCTTATAATATTATTTTTGGGCGGCCTTGGTTACACAAAATGGAAGCAATAACATCATCTTATCGTTAGTATATCAAATATGTGACTAACAAAAAATTAGGAGTAATTCAGGAGAGTTAAGAGGTAGCTATAGATTGTTATTCTTTGTTTATGGCTCCTAAAAATGCGTTATCTTAATAATGCTGATAACGTTTAAAAGGTGTGAAGATAGACAAATATTATAAAACCTTAAAATTAATAAAAATGATGAGTTATAAGAAACTTTTAGTTTTTTTAGAACAATATGTTTAAGTTAACATGATTTTAAATTAATAATAGTAAAGTTAGTATTGTTTTAATGATTGCAACTGAATTTGTTATCAATCAAGAAATATTTTTTAGAGAAAATCGTGAATTTGTTTTTTGTTTGAAGATGAAAAATTTATACAAAATAGTGTGCAAATAAATATAAAAAAAATGATAATAAAGTTTAGTAGTATTGAATGGTTATATGAAGAGTGGTAGTTATTTTTGTTAAATAACATGGTTTTATCGTTAGATGCATTATAATATTAAATATTATGCTGCAAATTGCAAAAGACCTTATTTTTTATGGACATCGATCATAGATGAAAGTTCACTGTTATATAAGAATGATGTTTTCAAGTTTGAAATTCTGTTAATTTTAAAGGTTCGGTGATTGACATTTATTAGTTAAAATTTCTTGTTGGCAATAATTATTGATGAAAAATGTATATTATAATTGTTATTAAACATTTTTTTGCTATTAACATTTTGTTGACGGTTGTAATTGAGAGATATTGTAGTATGGTTGGTTATTAGAATTTATGTCATATAAATAGAAACATTACTGGGAATGAAATGAGATATTATGTTGTGAAAACATTATATCAAGGGTTGCATGAAAATATACAGATTCATTATTAATTTTATTTAAGAAATTTTATGTGTAATAAGAACTTTTAATTGATGGTTAATAGTTATAATTCAATTTTATAACAATAAAACAATATGTAAGTAAGTCAAGCTCAGCTGAAAGGCTTAAAATGTTACACACCAAATTAAAACGAATATGTTTACAAATAAAGTCTAGCTGCTGCCACACAAGTGCTCTAATGGCCAGGTTGTCAAGGTCTTAAGTTGTGGTCATGGTTATAAAACAAGCCTAGCTGATAAAACATGAATGATCACGCATCTCAATTAAAGCAAATATGGTTATAAGCCAAGTCAATCTGAAAATACGAAAATATAATGTTATAATATATCATAGATGGTGGTAGTAATTTGGCGATGAAAGTTTTTGTTATATTTTCAAAAGTATTGAAGAACAATTAACGAGTGTAAGTTAATTATGAATAAATGATAATAAAAGAACTATCTATATGTGTATTTTTATAAAGAAAAATAACGTGACATAAATATTATATTTGGCGACGATAAAATATGTTTTTCAGAAAAAATGCATAAGTGTTTGAAAGAAAAATATCCAATGGTATTCATAAGGTCAAAATAAATAATCACAAAATATAAAATAATAAATAATAAATCATAAGCAACACCATAATGCTAGCCGACTAGAAGTTCCAAATAGATAACAAAAACCTTATAATATGTTTTCATGGCGTGGAGGAATTTTATGGGGAGTATTAACTGCGATTGTTCTTGGTACCGACAGAATTGTTACAAATTGGGCGGCATGAAACTTGATCATTTTCAGGAAACTTAACTTAATATGGTCCTAAGTAAACCGTTCGATGATTGTTGACTTCAAGAATTTTTGTTTACAGTTTTAAACGATGTTCATTGATTGCTTTTGTAGTTTTGTTTTACAATTTCATCAATTAATTTTTTCTTAACTTGTTGCATATTGATCTTTCTCGTAGTTTGCAATGATAATAACATCTTTGAGTTTGTGAATTTATTGTTTCAATTGGTCACATAGATGCTCAAAATAGATTGATATTGCCACTTTTTGAGTTCAAAATATTTTTTAGAACTAGTAATTCTTCTAACTACTGGCTTTGAGATGTTTTTAATTCTTTAAAAACCGTTTCTTATTCATAAATATTTTATAGTAATTTCATTTATTCTTCACTAAATTGAATCAAATGAAATGAAGAAGTACTTGACAAGTTCAGTTGATCATAAGGAAATTGCTTCCCAACAAGAATGGTAAAGTTAAATAAAATTTGTAAATATATATTATAAATAAACATAAAAACTATTTCTTTAATATATTATAAATAATACATAGAAGATATAATACTTCCATATGAAGTTCAAATAAGCATTGTACCAATTCAGTGTTGGAAACATTTGATGAGAAGTTAATTTAACATTGAGCTATAAAGGTTTGAGTGAATAATCATGGACGAGCCAAACCACAATTACTTAGAACATCATTTCAAATCAACACAATTAAGAAAAATAAATGAGTAATTATTTCATTAAATGAATAAATATTTAACGAAGTTAATAAGAACAAAATAATTACCCAAGCTGACGAGACCAATAATTTGTGGTGTTAGTGTATTAGTATGATCACTCGAAAAAAGCTTATGTTATGGTATAGTGTTATCGATGGTTATTTTTTTTATTTTTGACCGATGATTTGTTACTAGTGCAAAAAATTTTAGAAGATTGACGAGTGATCCTTCTTTCTTCTTATTCTTCATCATTTTCTTCTTCTGATTGATTAATCCCTTGTTGTTTAGGTATGTTAAGATCCAGACCATAGTTAGAATAATATTTAAGAAGGTTTATTATAACGTCTCTATAATTAGATACTTTAACATGAGCTTTAATATTTATATCCAGTCTTTTGTAATTTCTAATTTTATAGCAACCTTTACCGACCAAAATATTGAATAAATTAAATTGTATTGAGTAAAAAAATTCTGAAATTTATTTTTCCAATAAGGTTGAGTGAGTAGCAATTGAAAGTTTCTTGAGTTGGGTGCGTTGGGAACTATATTTTTCCACTTTTTAGAAATTTATTTAGTTTATTTTAAAACTTAAACAAGCATATGATGAATTTAAAAGAAAGTATAAGAGTAAAATGTTAATAGCATATTAATAAAATTATATTTACTTTCTATTTTACTTTGTCTTTCTACTTTACAAAAATAACTAGATGCTTCGGATTCCTAATCACCATTGAAGAATAAAATAGTTTATATCCAACCATAGTGTGGCGATTTATATGAGACGAAGACTTTATCTTTAAAAGTGGTGAAATAATAGAATTGAGATTTATGAACTCTCCGTTGAAGGAAAATTAGCGCATAATACAAAAGTTGAAAGGTTTTCCATCGATATAAAACTTACAATAAGGTTGCTAATTGTCAACCAGCTATTCAGAGTTAATTGACTGGAAGATACTTTACATAGTTGGGATTGTTTTAGTGTTTTTGGAGGATAATAAACATGACTAGTCTCCCGCACTTGTAACTTGTCTCATTTTTGTCTTACACGTTCAATTTTGCAACAAATCAATCACTCACGCTTACATAATATTACAAATAAAGTCTTTCATGATGTCATCCTATTTTTCTACCCAATTATACAATTGGGCTCTACGTGTCAGCTTCCACATACGCCGGTGACGTGGACGATGTGACTAATATTTTTTTGTTGTATGCTGTTTATCCTAATTTTTACCTAGATTTTTACCCATTACGCAACTCAACTCCAATCCATTAAAACATAACACCTTAGCATTATAATATAATAACCCAATCCATTTAAATTAAAATGGACTTGAATGATCTACTAATAAAATTTTAGACCCAAATTGATTCAGTGAACGATTTCATACTAAATCGCTTTCCATAATTTTTATCACTTAAAAGTATGTGAAGGTTCTCCTTTTTGAATAAGCTCAATTAAAATGAAAATAGATTCAAAACAAAAACGAGGATGAGATTTGGAAAATCATAGCAAAGCTGTTTATTTGCTACGCCGCCGCTAATCTAACCTTTTTTTGTTCATTTAAAAGTCAACATATTCTACTATATAAACAATTAAAAAAACAAAAAAACAAAGATGTTTTAAATTAACTAACACATATTTTATTATTAAGTGATTTTAAAATGACTTAATCTTATTTGTTGTAGAATTTTATATTATAACAATATCATTAAGATAATGTTTTTAAATGAGACACATAAATAAAAAGAGTGGAAATGCATGTGAGAAAAATGATTTTTTTTTTTAAATTATGAAGAATTCAATCTTGAAAATCGTCAACCTTTTTCTATTTTCATGTCATGTCTAATCCTTCGTTAAATGCAGTAACAATATCATCATGGCTTTAGATCGACAATACCTTCAGTTAGTCAGACCATTTTTGGAAAATAACCAGCAACCAATAGCATTAATAATGGCAAATCCAGTCAACAATACGACCATTAATAGACTAACCTCAATTCAAGATCTTCTGTTATAATCAACAAGCCAAACATCACAGAACCCAAATAGTCAAAAATAGGTTAACACAGACTTCTCACCTTTGATTACCTGGATTGGCATTGAGACGCTTGACCATGCATAATCACACAATAATCGAACCTTAGATCTAATCGTACATATGAGAACAACTTAATATAACAAGCATCAACATACCTTCAAACAAGAACATATGTTGATGCTACCATAATCGTTTTTAACGAAATCTTACATGATAAAGTTAGGATTGAAGATAAAAGAGATTACAAACATCTTGAATTTGAAGATCAAGATAAACAGTTTCTTGAAGCAAAAACAAAGTTTACCATCATATTGAAGTTCTCTAACATAAGGCCACATATGTTTGAAATACATGTTTTTAAAATCTTTTGAATTTTCAGAATAATACAGCCTTGCCTTAAGGGATCCTCATCATAGAGTGATTGAATTGAACCTGTAAGAAGATTTAAACAAGCTTTGACGTCGTAATTTATGGAAAATTGGACAACTTACCATGAAAATTCTCAAATGGCTCCCTAATTCCCATTTCATATTGGAAGCATTGATATCACCAGTTTGGATTTCATTTCTAAACATTTCTCCCTACCTGTACAATGAGGAACAATAGGAGTCATATCTTAATATATTGGAAACCCACTGTAGTATGAGTGCCTCAAAAGAATCAAACAATGTATAATGGATGTAGGGATTGGGTCGAGCTAGACCTTTCGAAAACTCTTTTGACCAAATTGTGAGCAATAAGTAAGCTATGGTACTAGACCCATTTATTGCTCTAGATGTTTCCATATTGTTCATAACCAACGGGATTGTAGGAAAATGATGCAACACAGTTTAACGCAAATATAAACTATCCAACTACCACAAACAACAACTAATCTCAACCAACATAAGCCAACAGTTCAACTGAAGTTTATAATAGCTAAAGAGGCAGACATTGATACTATATCTAAAAACAACTCATTGATTTCAGTGATAAGTGGCAAAGGCCAAAACTCCACTATACAACATAAGGATCAACCATCAGAACCATCAACTCTAGTAACCCACAAAACAACCACATAAATGATATTCAGAAAGAAGAGATAATAGAAAATACCTTAGACACAGGTACCATATTATCAGATAACAAAGACTAGCCCTTAAAATCTACAGCTCCTTCATCCCCCAAATTAAAAACATTTGGAAACCTCTTATTTTCACCAAAATCCACAACACAAGATATATTAGAATTCAAACATTAAATATTTAAAGAATTAAATAAAAGGCAAGATGAAACCCTCTAGACAGCTTAACTCTACCAAAGCCATTTAAAACAAAGGGAAACCTAGGACTAGAATTGGCTCTTTCAAATGACCATTAAAATTCTCTTGGTGTCAGAAGAATAGATAACAAAGCTACTAGATGTAAACTAAAACATATCATCAAAACTGAAAACATAGACTTCCTTACAATCCACAAGCCCGTGATTTTCTAAACTAATCTATCAAAGCTCACATAAATACTAGGATACCATAAGGGCATTGCTAACAACACCAACAAGATTTAGATTTTATAGAAGGATGAGTTCGAGATTCAAAATCTGGAAAACTTTAACCAAAATTGTCATGTCCAGTTCACTCATACTACTCTAAACAAAACCTTCATTGTTTGACTAGTCTATGTAAAATTTACAATGGACCAAAAACTAAAACTATGAGACAACGTTAGAAATTTTTTTTGACCCTACTAATTAATGGTTAGTGATGTGGGACTTTAATACCATCACTAACCATTTTGAATAACTATCTTGCTCCGCTCTATGTTTGAGGAGTATGGATGACTTCAATAATATGATAAATGATTGTAATCTATCGGATGCTGGCTTCTCTGGCTCCAAATTCACTCTGACCAACTCTCACAAATAAAAATTCTTGGATAAAGTGCTTCACAATACTGCATAGTTTTGCACCACTGCAGTTAAACATCTGGCAAGAACCGGGTCTGACCATAGTCCCATATATATTACTATCTCAAACTCCTCAAACAAACCTAAGTCTTCTTTCAAGTTCCTCAATATGTGGCTTATCCACCCAAATTCTCAAGTTCCATTGAGGACAACTGAATAGTAGAAATATATCATCTGTCTCTTCAAATGTTTTGAAAGAAATTAAAATGACTCAAGATGAAACTAAAGCCTTGGAACGAAGATAGTTTTGGAAAAATATTCAATGATATTGCCCAATTGGAAGAAGAAGTTAAGATTCTGAAAAAATGCTATCAAGAAAGTAGAACTCATGAAGCCAAAATCAAGCTTGCCAAAGCTCAAACCATCCAAAATTAGCTCATTGGAAGAGAATAATCATTATGGGAATAAAAATGCAGCATTAATTGGACCAAGAATGGATACAAGATTGCAATAACATTCCAGAATTAGGATAAATAGAAAAGAAAGAAGTTTAAAATTATCAAAATGATGGAAGACAATCAATGGACTAAATAACAACAAAATATTAGTACTGATGTTGTTAAACACTTTGAAAAAGTTCTTTACTGAGTACTTTATAGAGAGAAACATCTATGATATTTCAAATACCATTCCAAAAATCATCACAAGGGAAGAGAATGAAATCTGTATTGGAATTCCATTTGATGAAGAAATTCATAACTTTATCAAAGCTCCTAAACCCTCTAGTGTCTTTGGAATATTTGGTTTCGACACTATATTTTTCCCAAAATGATGGAATATAATAGGAAATGAACTTAGTGATGTTGTCAGAGCATTCTTTAAAGAAGATCAAGCTCTCCATAATGTTGATGCAATAACTATCTGTCTAATTTTAAAGATAGAATCTCCTGAAAGATGGAAGAACTACAGACCCATCAGATTATGCACTGTTTCAAACATGATCATCTCAAGACTCTTCAATGGAAGAAATTTTTGCCTCCTACCTAACATTTTATCCGAAGAACACAACGAATTTGTCCATAAAAGAAACATCCATGACAACATTCTGCTAACTTAACAGATGGTGAATGACATGAACTAGAAAAACTAGAAGGGGTAACATGATTCTAAAAATTGGCATGGCTAAAGTTTTTCACAAGCTTTAATTTTCATTCATTAGTAAAGATACTAAATCTATTTGGTTTTTCTAGAAGTTTTATAAGCAGTATAAAGTGTTCTATATCTAATGTATGGTTCTCTGTTATTCTAAATAGAGAAGTAAGAGGTTTCTTTCATTCTACTTATGAAGTCAGGAAAGTCATCCCACTATCTTCTAGCGTGTTCATTGTAGCTGAAGAATTTCTTATGAGAGGTCTCAAACTACTTGTGCAAGAAAACATAGAATTAAGGTACAAAACACCCACTTCAATAATAATACTTTGTCTGGCCTTCACATATGATACTGTCATCTTCGTAAATGCTTCATTCTTAAGTATTAACAAAGTACTCACTTTCCTGCAAGTATATGAAGGTATTTTGTGTCAGGTAATAAAAAAGGATAAAATAATTTTTATTCATTTACACAGAATTACATCAACTAGGATAAACATTATTGATCTCCTTTCTGGATTCGAGAAAGGAAACGTCCCTATAAAATACCTTGGCATCAATATTCATCCTAGAAATAAGGGTGTTCTCAACAAAGATTTAGTGACCAAGATCTATACAAAAATTTAAGAGTAGGACTATATCATGTTCAAATTTGGTGGTAGGCTAACACTAATACAGTCTGTTATGCTAGCTATATCAAATTATAATCTACAAAGTATCACCATATATAAAGTTGTGCTTAATAGAATAGAGATGATCCTTAATAGATTATTTTTGGATTTCAAATGAAAATCATAAATCTCTATCATGAGCCAAATGGAGATATATCTTCAAGTTATATGAAGAAGGTAACCTTAACATTAGAGGAGTTGAAGACACTCAACAAACCTTCTCTTGTAAAACTCTGGTATAAATTTAAAGAAAAAAAGTATGTGGTATATGTATATGTATCTCTATTATTATTCACTTCATCACTATTTCCAAGTTCAAATAAAATATAAAAGATCTAAAATCTACAAGAGACTAATGAAGATCAGACATATAGCTAAGGATTACATATTTTGGAAGTTAGGCAAAGGGGACTCAGAGTTCTGGCTAGAGAAATGGTACCAATAATTAATTTATCTCCTAACACTAAAGAACCAGACTCCTGGTATAATCAAGAAAATGTTAAAGACTTGTAGACACAAGGTACCTGGAATACACTAAAGCTTCTCAACTCAGTTTTGCTATCAAACATCGAAATAATTAAACTTCTTACTATCAAAGGAAAGAAAAAAGTATTTGATACAATGGAATCTATCTGCACATGGATATTTTAACGCTAAAGCTACTTTGGAAAATATCACAATCAAAGGAACCAATGCTCTCTTTTCAATACAAACTGGAATAACATCACTTCAGAGAAGTGTTCTTTCGTTCTTTGGAGGCTGCTGAATAATTGGAGCTCCGTTTATTCAGTTCTTCAACATATAAATATAAATTTTATCTCAAAATGCCAAAATTTTGAAAATTATGAGACATTATATCATTTTTTGACTAGTTTAAGCCATCATCGGAAGTCTGGAAATACTTTGGCTGAATCTTTAAATTAAGTATTGTCAGGAATCTGACACTAGATCATATCATTAGGACCTGGTTCTGGTCTTCCCCTAACAAAGTCCATATACGTATCATTTTTCGTTATGTTATTTGTTGGTGGTCTCTATAGTGTCACAACAAAAAGTTAAATATCAGCAAATAAACATTATTTCTGTTATCATTATTCAACAAATAAAAAAACACAATCATAAAGCTTGATGTTGTAATTCTTCTCAAATGAGAGTACTCGACAAATGACTCAAAAACGGCATATGTAATGGGTTGCTACCATCACCTCAAACAACCTAGAAAGATGTTAGTTATCTACTGGATACCTCCTACTAACACAAGACTTAAGCTAAAAATTAACGATTCCTGCTCCTTATCTGGTGAAGCAAGTGGCAGTGCCATCAGAAGAAACAAAATAGAGAAATTATCTCAGCTATTGTTAGAATATATGGTAAACAGTCCTTAATCATAACTGAAATTCGTGTCGTCCTTGATGGTCTTATTCTTTTTTCCAATTTAAAAATCTCTAATCTAGATATTGAAAATGACTCCCACATTCTTGTAGCTATCCTACTAAATCATAATGTTCCATGTTTTATATCTCATCTATTAAAGGGTTGCAGGAAAGTGACAACTCCAAGTATGAAAATTATTCACATATTTTGGGAACAAAGCTCAACTGCAGATTGGATAACTAAGTGAACTCTCAAATTTAAATACAAACTCTAAATGTTTCTCAGATACCAAATTAACTCAAGGAAATTGCTCTACTTGATAGTCTTGAAGTTGGCTTCCTTAAAGAATTATTTTAATTCAACATGCCAACTTTTATGAATATCTTTTACTATATTAAAATTTAAGATACATAAAAATATTATATACTATAAAGTATCAATAACTTATCATGTGTGTAGAAATACATGACAAACTGTATGTTTTTAGATAAAAAACTATACTTGAAGACTTGTAGCAGAGCAAACTTCACGAAGATCCTTATGAACAGAACAGTGTCAGGCAAAACGTTGTCAAATAGGAAAATTTAAGCTACAAGTTTATCAATAAAATCTCTTCAAGCCAAAATCACTAGATTGTAAACTCAAAGTCAAACAAAATTCCTACCTATAGTTATCTGAAGCGAGTTGCTGAAAACCTCTAAGTCTGTGTCCAGCCTTGAGATACTCGAAGCCTAATCAACGTATTTCTCAAAATAATATGGGGTTTCCTATATCAACTAATACCCAGACTTCATAAACTCAAAAACAACGTCCACACTAAGCTTCAGAAAAAAAAAATTAAACACTGGCGCTCAAACATTTTTAATTTCAGAATTCTACCTCAAAGCCAAATCATTTGGCTTTTCTAGTGATCCATTTTCAATTGGAATTTTCTATCCCAACATCCCATTTTAATTAAAAAAATCATTTTAATTTTTAAAAAAGACGATGTGTTTAAATACAAACGAAATTTGGATAGTATCAATAGGAACCTAAACCCAAACAATGAGCAAAAACACCATCAATAGTGTGTATATATGAGGTTTTAGGTTCAAACCCTCTTTTCCGATTTTGAGATCCATTAAACCCATTTAATTAGTAAACAAAAAAAAGTAACCACCTTTACGCACTTCCAAAACTTTTGATATACCCACGAACCCATAGAGCTTAAGTTGCCGTCGTCAAAGCAAAATTCTGTCGGGTGAACGTTGTCACTATTGTCAGATCAGTAATCAAGTGGCTATACACCAATGAGTAGCCACCATTTACAGAAATCCAATGAGTATACAAAACTGAAAAAGACCGACGGTCGTTTCTATGTTTTTCCTAAGTTTAAAATTCATATAGGTGGTTCATTACAATCAACATTGCTTAGTTATACTAAAATTAGATATTACGATCGTGTATCGGATAGTAGGTTCTTGGTATTTCGTGGCCGACTTTAGGTTTTAGAGGTGCATATATTGTGTTTAATATTTTGCGTGTTGTGTTGTCTCTTGGCTCTAGTTTTTTCAGTTGTTTCTGGGTTTAGTAGGTATGTTCTTATTTCCCAGTTTCTGTCAGCGTGCATGTGAAATTTACAAACAATTCACATTTTCATCGTATCAACATTCGAATAACTCACATCATCATCGTATAGCTATTACATGAATTCACATCCTCTTAGTTGGTTGGATAGAATAACTCGATCTTTTAGTGTTTCAACACAACTCACTCTCTGAATGTTGCACACAAATCTCTATTTTAGTTTTTTAAACAACTAACGTTGTCATTGTTTCAAAATTTTTGTTGTTTTAGTGATTCAACACAACTCACGTGGTATTTTAACAAACAACTCGCGTTATGAAATGTCAACACAACACCCAATAAGTAAGTGTAATTGATTAAGATAGTTTTGTTATCCTTACCGTATGGGAGTTCATTAATCAACCATTGTTGGTTTGTCTTTCTAAAAGAAATATGATTGCGAAAGGAAGCTTATACAGGCATGGACTGGTGAGCATCATGAATCTGATGAAAAAACCCCTGATTACCTCTACCCACATCGAAGCTACCGAAGACACACCTTTCTACACACTTTCGAAGGCGTCATTCGACCTCCGCGGGGAGAAATTCGCGATTAAAACATTTTACACTCTAATTGAGCAGATTATAAGGACGTTCTCAGTCAAGGAGGATACATTCCGAATATATTCAAAGCTGGTCAAGGTAACGACTGACAATGTAAAGGCCATTTTCGGCCTTTAGCACAACATATATGACATGCCTTTAATAAAAACCGAAGAAATCGCAGGTAGATACATAGACGGAGACGAGAATGTTTCAAGGATAATGCAAACATACTTCATGGGTGAAAATTTAAGGAAAAATGGATAGACAAATACGAAAACAATATCAAACACTATTATAAAGGTACGTCTAAATCTAATTTTTATTATAAGTAGGATGTTCAGTTTCACTAATATAACATGCTTTGCCGTGTTTTACAAGCAGGTCTAGCCAAAGCCATCAAGCAAGAGGGAGCATGCTATGGAGGATGTTGCTCGATTATTGATATTATTTCTTGGCTCAATTATAATTAATATTAGCAGATGTAATGGGTTGGAATGTAGTATATTATGTCGAAGACCTTGGGAAAATAAACAACTATGACTAGTCCCAAGTACTATTGCAGAAGCTTCTCCAGTCGATTAGAATATGTGTTGTTAAGAGAAAACCCAATAAAGTTATCGGTTCTGTTGAACTTCTATTCGTAAGAATGTTTCTCTTAATTAAATATAAATTAAACGAAGATCTCCTGATGATAATAATATTTCGCGATTCAGCCCTTCATCATGGAGCATACAACAATTTTGATAGAGTCGCAAAGTGGAACACGATCCCAAGGTTCTTCACATAGTGGGAATTAGAGTGCAAACCAACGACTATTGAGATGATTGAAAGGCTAAAGCAACTGCGAGATAATGAGGTATGAAATATATATATCTTGGAAAGAACTCGCTTAGTTTTATATAAAAGAACACACATAGTTAAGTATAAAATAACTCTCAACATTGTAGTAACATGTAACTCCCAAAGTTGGAGCATAAAGCGACTCACATAGTTGTATTATTAAAGAACTCTCAAAGTGAGTGTATTATAATAGAACTCCCATATTTTTGGTAACATAGAAGTCAAATATTGTTGGTAACACAACTCACAACCTTGTAGTAAAATAGGATACGCAGAGTTTTATTATAACATAAGTTCCATGTTGTTGGTAACATAGAACCCCCATGTTTTGTGAACAAAAACAATTTACGCGATATGTTTATGGTATTAAACAAATTGCATACATGTATTAAAAGGGTTCTTTTTCAGTGGATAGGTTGTGAAGGCTACTCTAATGTTGACAAAGGCCGAAAGAGTAGCATTCAGAAGATTTAAAGGAAGTGGAAATCCAGATATTGCACCGATTGCACCGGAAGAAAGGCCTAAGAAAATGAAGAAAACTACAACCCAAAAAACAAGTAAAAGGGCGCCACACCTGTGTCAACAACCTAATCTTGAACCAAACAAACAACCATGAATAGACCGGATACCAATGGTTCTATCAACAACAAACAAGACTAGAGAAAAACAACCATGTTTTTGCCAACATAAACAGTATTCAACGGAAAATAGTGGATAAAAGAGAGACACAACAACATCCAAAGGTCGGCCAACATCCCCTCAAATAAAATAACAAGTTCTAAGCACTATTCTCTTTATATTTGATAAGGATATAAAATCTTGAGGACCATAATGTAATAAATAAAATCTTATATGAAAATTTGTATAGCTAAAGGATAGATTTAGAGTCTTATATGAAGATAAAGGACAAACATGTAATTAAACTTTTTGTGTAACAAATTCTGTTACACTAAGTCTTGACGCCTTTGTATAATGGCCAATGCTGAATTTAATATGAGGAAACTTTATACTTATGAAAATTATTCTTCTATTTTACTTCTCTCTCTAAATCAACCTCATTTTTTCTCTCTCTAGAACCAAATTTAATCCTCACCCAATTAGCGACCATAGTGGGAAATTATCGATTGGTACCTTGATTTCGTGATAAAAAAATCAGAAGCAATGGATTTTTTGATTCATTTTAGTTGTTCATAATCGATTATTTGAAGTTTTTTTGTATCGATAATGGAACCAAGGAATAAAAACAATTCGTTGGTTCGATAGGAAATTGAGATGGTAAGATCTGATCTGCAGAGAGGAGAAAGTAAAGAAGATGAGTCGATTCAAGTTCGTCAAACTCATTCAAACATTGAAACTCAAATGAATTGGTTACCAGATAAAATTACGACCCTAAATGAGAAGTATGATCAAAGAGAGCAAGATATTCAATCATGTAGGATGAAATTTTAGGTAAGACAAATTGATGAGAAAAATGACGTGGGCAACCAATCTCATCGATCTTGTACAACTTGCCAGCTTCGAATTGAGTAGAGGAAAACACATTTTGAATATAATAAATAGCATCGCACTTCGCAAAAAGAGAAAAAAGACAGGCATAAGTATATTACCTCCACTGATGATGAGTATAAGAGGTACCAAGGATCTTCGAAATAAGAAAAAGTTCGGCCTCAAAAATCACAAAAACAATATAAATAAAAAAATACAATGTACCTCGTTGGTTGAGAGGAATAGAGTGGTGCAAAGGGAATACGTCGAATCAATACACATGAATAAAGGATCGTAGTTTGTATGTTGTCATGGGAACATGAAATGATAATCAGTATGTTCAAGGAGTTGATCAAATAAATTCTCTCTTCACTTCTCAGATAAGGTCGATTACTCTTCTGAAGCGTTCTGATATCTCTAAGGTCGATATTTTTGATGGGATGCAAGATCTCGATCATCACATCAAATAGTTTAAAAACTACACGAATAATTTCGAAGATGGTGATAGGCTGGTATATAGAGCCTTCTCTCAAAAATTTAATTGTACAACTCTGAAACAGTACAATAGGATTCTGACGGGATCCATTTCCAATTTCAGATATTTTTATACATATTTTCGACTATAATTTTTGGGAAGTAAAGAGATGCAATAAAATGGTGAAACAATAATATAGTGCAAGCAAGTTGTGGGAGAGAAGCTGAAGGATTATACTAAGCATTTTGTGTTGACAGAAGCTGGTTTGGATAATTGTAAATAGTTAGTAGCTACGGCTGCATTTCAGCAAAGTTTATTACTAGGTGATTTAGAAAATAAAAAACAACAAAAATAAGAGTTTTGAATTTTAGAGCACTGATGGCTCAAGTCGAGGATCATATTAATGTGGATGAATCGACTAAAGTTCAATGAGTGGTTGGACCCAATCAAAAGAGTTCATGGTAGATGTCAAATAGCCAAGGGAACTCTTCAAATTTGACTTAACCATCTCGTCATAGGAACAACAATAGTTTTCCTCCTCGAACTGGAGGGTATCTGAATCAGGCTACATGGTATCAATTTCAAAGACCAAGGCCAAATCAGTGGATAAGGCAAGAATATTATGCTGATTTGACTCAAAATGTTGCTGTGATTTATGAAAAGGCAAGGGATATGTGAGTTTTAAAATGCATGATCCGATAAATAGACCATGGGGAGAACGTAATAACAGGTTATGTAAGTATCATAATGATATAGGATATGATACTGCACATTTTATAGCTTTGAAAAAGGAGGTGCAAACTTTTATTGAATATAGAAAATTAATAGCTTATGTTTAAGAGTAGAGCAGTGGATCAAAGGTTCATGTTGCATCAACTTCGCTAACAGCAAATAAAAATTCAAAGGAAGAAAATCTAATGATTGTGGATTATAAGTTCGATGATTTCGATGTCGCTTCATAATATTTGGACACAGATTTGGATCGATTGATTTTAATGGACGAGTTCGAAGTTTATGTGAATACTTTGAATCTTTGGAAATTTTTGGAGGAAATATTATGAATGGTAACACTAATAGCTTTAGAAAGAGGTATGTGGTGAGTTTATATACTCAAATATAAGGAGGGTTGTCTACTCATGAAGATGTAGTGGTTATTAGAGCAGAAGTAGCTTGTATTGAAATTTGGCGCATTCTGATGATATACAAGAAGCTCTGCAAATGCTTTGTTTAAGTCAACATACGATAGGATGCATTTCAATCAGACTATACTATAATTGAATTTACATGTGTGACAGCCCAAGGGCCTTTTTAAAAAAAGGTTCAAGTTTTATTCATGGTGGTGGACTGTCCGGCCAATTATAATACTATATTTGGGAGATCTTGCCTATCGAGAATATATGCAGTTGTATCCACAGTCCACCAATGTTTGAAGTATGTTATTGGAGATCATGTTGGGGTTTTCCGAAGTGATTAGAAGGTAGCTAAAGAATGTTATGCAACAACTCTTTGAATCTAAGCTCCAAACAGTGAAGATCGAATGGGTAAATAGCAATCAGGGGGGTTGACCTCAGAAACAGAAGAAAGGTTGAGGATTTGAGGGAAACCTCGAGTTTTTAACTGTAAGTGAAAACATACAGGGGAATACTTTTCCTAATTGGAAGGTACTTCGAATATGGAAATTAATAACCTCAGCTTTACGTGAATTGTTACAATTTTTGTTTGTTAATTTGAATGTTTTTTCTTGGAAAACATAAGATGTAGTGGGGGGGGGTCCCAATTGAGGTTATATGTCACAACTTAGCTATAAATCCGAACACCAAGCATGTTATCCAAAAAATACGTGCTTTTTCTTTTGAAAAATAAGAGGATATTGTGTTTGAGGTGGATCGCCTGTCTAAGGTCGGACATATAAGGGAGGTACAATATCCTTTACGGACAACAAATCCAATGGTGGTTAAAAAGAAGAATGGGAAAATAAGAATGTGTGTTGACTTCAGTGATTTGAATCGAGCGTGCTCTAAAGATCCATTTCTTGTTCCTCGAATAGATCAACTGATTGATTTTACTTCAGGAAATAAGTTTTTGTCTTTTATGGATGCTTTTGCAGGGTATAACTAAATTCAGATGGATCGAAATGATCAAAAGAGTACCACATTCATCACTGATTGAGGCTTGCATTGTTATAAGGTTATGCCTTTTGGATTGAATAATATTGGAGCAACTTATCAGAGGTTAATGAATAAACCATTTAATTCTCAAATTAGAAAAAATATGAAGGTGAATATTGATGATATGTTGGTAAAAATCACAACTGATGATAGGTATTTGGAGCATTTAGAAGAGACCTTTTTGAATTTAAGAGCTACTTGATTGAAGCTAGATCCTGAGATTTGTACCTTTGGAGTTCGATCAGGAAACATTTTGGGGTATGTTATTAGTGAAAAAGGGATACAAGTTGTTCCATATTTGCTAAAGGCTTTGGTATTAATGACATCACCTCGAACTATTAAGGAAGTACAAATCTTGACAGGAAGGCTTTTGTTACCTCGAACTATTTCAAGGGTTTCAGACAAATATTTTTCTTTTTTCCAAGTATTACGAAGGCCAAAGGAGTTCAAGTGGACATTGAGTTGTGAAGTAGCATTTTCAAGCATTAAGGAACTTTTGTAATCACCAGAGATATTGTCTAAGCCTCGAATTGGAGATCAACTCTTTTTGTACATTACAGTTTCAGATTTTGCTGTTAGTACAATGTTGATAAGCGAAGATTCAGGAATCCTGAAGCCAGTCTATTATGTCCGTAAGAGTTTATTGGCAGTAGAAAATATATATTTGAAGCTTGAAAAATTGGCACTGGCTTTAGTACTGGCTACTAGGAAGATGCGTCCCTATTTTCAAGCTTAGACTGTTGTAGTTCGAACTTCGTTCCCATTGAAAAATGTTTTACAACACCTTGAAATTTCTGGTAGGATGACCAAATGGTAAGTAAAATTGGGAGATTTTGATATTTTTTTTCTCCTCGAATAACGATCAAGGCTCAAGCCTTAGCGGATTTTATTGTTGGATTTTATTAAAGTAGGTCAGATGAGGAGATAGACGAGGAGGTATTACCAAGAAGTTAGATATGGGTCGTTCGAACTGTTGGAGGTCTAGTGTTTTGGAATCTAGTGCAAGAGTCCAATTGGTTGCATTTGGGAGACAATGTTTCAAGTTATTAAATTTGGTTTTTATGCTTTGAATAATGAACCTGAATATGAAGCTGAATTGGCTGGTTTAAGGTTTGCGAGAATTTGTGGGGAAACGTCAGTTCATTTGGAGACATATTCACAATTAGTAGCAAATCATGTGGACGGTGTTTCCGAAGCTAAAAAGATCACTTAATTTTGTATCTTCGTTAGCCTTGAAATTTGAATCTTCTATTTGACTATGTTGTTGTAGAACATATTAGTCAAGGAGATAATACAATGGTTAATTCTTTGGAAATCATTGCTTACGCAATAGAATATCCTTGGATATTGTTACAAGAGAGTCCTTCGATTTTAACACGGTCTGAGAAATATATATATATATATATATATATATATACAGAAGAAGTATTTTTCACAATCGATGTAATTCAAAGTGATTGGAGAACAGATATCCTGAATTTCTTGTTAAGAGGAACATTGCCGCAAGATGTGAAATTGGCTAAAAATTTAAAGTATAAAGCTCAGGATTATGTTGTATTGGATGGGGTGCTATACAAGAAATCTTCAAGTAGGATATTATTCTGTTGTTTGAATAAACAAGAGTCTCAAGAGATTTTATTAGAGTTGCATGATGGTGAGGGTTAAACACATTATATATTCAAGGATTTGACATATCGGGTTTTGTGGGCATGCTATTATTGCCTTCGATTATGAACTACGACTTAAATTTTGGTTTGAGACTGTAGTACTTGTCAACAACTTCCCAATTCCAGTGGATCTTTTTTGTATTTAATACAGGGAGAAGCAATAAAGTGTGCAACCTACCTTCTCAATTGATTTCTAACAAAAGAAAATACTAAGACACCATATGATCTTTGGACTAGGTGTATGCTGAGTTTACAGCATTTACATGTTTACGATGTACATCTGAAACGAAGCCTTGTAGGAAAAAAAAGAAATTTTACTCTAAAATGTTAATCATTATTTATTCGGATATCCCGAGCACAATATGGGTTTTGAGTTTTACGACTCTCCCAATATAAGTATATATGAGATGAGATCGTTCAAATTATTTTAAGGATACTGAGTTTGAGATGAATTTTTTTTTTAAAAAAATCATGTTTAGGAATAAGTTCTAGAGATTAATAAAGGTCCTAACAAAGATAAGTAAGTCATCAAAACCAACATATTATCCCAAAAGAAGGTCATTAATTGATTTATGATCGAATATATAGTGGTCACAAAGCTAATATATTGCCTTGAATGACTGGTGTTGATGTATTGATGCTCATTTATTAATAATGTCTCAACAACCATACCACAAATATCTAAAAATTATTGTCTTATTTGGTTTCGAGATAAATTTATAGGAGGTGAAAAGTTTAACCATAAACAATTCCTAAAGATAAAACTTGAGACTCAGAAGATGCAAAAAGTCACATATGTTGCGACTGTTTGAAACCTAACGTGTGCTCAGGTTTGCACACAACCAAATATTACCTTTTCTATTGGTGGATTATTGATATATTTATATAATCCGAGGATAGAAATATTATAGTTTAAAATATAGAAAGTCGGATAAACTGAAGGTTATAGGGTATTCTGACTAACATTAGTTGTGAAATTTTGTTACGGAACTACACATCGTGGACCGGATAGAAAGACCCATTTGGATTATATTGTGATAATTATTCGAGAGTTCAGTATTCAAATAGTAACATGAACTCAGTTAAGTCCAAAATAAGGACAACCTCCATTAACTAGTTTATAGTGTTCAAATAACTATGGAGTATATAAGAACAACCTTCGCTAACTAGTTTATAATTGTCAAATAAGTGTGGAGTGTATAAGGACAACCTTCATATTAGTAGATTCTCTTACAAAGATATTAGTGTATAAAGATTTTATTGAATACACTATTAATATCGAGGTTGTGTATGTGCAAGATTGTTACTTTAAATAAAAGTTTCTATTAAATTATTGGGTGTGTTTGTATTATGATAATTGCGTAGTTATGTTCATTAATACATACATATCTATATATTTATTTAATGTTCTGATATATTTGATTATTCATAGTGTGTTGTAAGTAGAACTCCGATTAAGTAAAACCAGTTAAGAATAAATATAGAAGATTACATTTTATATTATTCTTGGCTATGCACCATGATAGATCCATATAATTGATTATTGCGAAATCGTGATTATTGATGCATCTATTTACGGATTTTAATGCATTAACGTTAACTTTAGTCCTATATCGGCAATGGTCATTTACGGGATAGTTAAGATTATCCATTTGACGATAGATATTATAAACATTTATTAAGTGGATACATCCCAATGTAACATATGATATCCGAGTGAGAGATTGTTGTAATGTTTCAATTAAGTTGGATTATCACATGCTTTACTAATGTATTTGACTATCGTGAATATTAGTCATATATAAAGTATGGATTAGTAGATAAAATATGGATCATGAAAGTAATTGTATGAAGGATTGAATTCTGATATAAACAACTTAAGTAAAACGTGAATTTTTTAGATTCTTTTGTGAGAACAAAATAAATTCAAGTTATGATTAGAGATGGAAATGGGTCCGCTTTTTGGACACTCGAGCCCGAACCCGACCCGACCCACTCCTGATGAGAGGGTATCCACCGGATAGTAAGTCAGAGGGTATCCGAGTAGAGGGAATAAAGAGAAGCCCTATTCAACATTAAAAATGAGCTAATTAGAAGGCTGACTGAGCTGGCGAGCGAGGGCGACGATGATACTAGAATCCTCGAAATCTATGCGAGGGAGTCAGACTTTTCAACGAGGTAAATAGAAGGCCATATGTGGTCGGTAAACCTAGTAAACTACATCAGAGCGAGCAGACGGCTCATCGAGTATCAAATAACAAAGATAATGACAAGGAACTTCGATCATACCTCTAACCAAAAGAATGAAAGAGCCGACCAACCACGAGGCATAACCGAGCGAGAAGGAAGTGCGTGGAACTTAACTCGTTCTATAACGCGGATAAGACCGACCGATGGGAACTTATAGAAAAATGGTTAAAGACATATTGATTAATCAGTCAATCCACTACAATTAAGGCCATAAAATTAGGCTTCATGACATAAATGTACTGATAACCTGCATAGTTAATGGAGCTATGATTTAGGGATTATTTGTAACTACTAAATGAGTTAGGGTTTAGCGTCGTATGTCCAAACGAAAAAGTGTTCAGCTTTAAAGTATCGTAACCATGATAGTCACTAGATCAGGGATTGAGAGAGATGAAATGATAATATTGAGGTGGTTTCTAATGATATTTAAGAAGTTCCATCTGGTGGTGATTTACAAGATCATGCTGTTATCGATAATTCTGATGAGACCATACTTGATGAAGAAATTCATGAGCAAGGGGAGAAATTTATCCCTCATATGGAGGATATACAGGTTTGAACGTCAACTAGAGAGAGAAAACCTTCAAATAAGTATCCAAGCTCAGAGTTTATTAAAGTAGCTTAAGACAACGAGCCATAAAATTATCAAAAAGTGTTATCTCATAATAAGAAACATCTTTGGCTTGAGGCTATGAATAAAAAGATGAATTCCTTGAAAAACATGAAATATATGAGCTAGTAGAAATCTTAAAGAATAGATGGATTTTCAAGAACAAAAGAGATGGTGAGAAAATTATCAAGCGGAAAACTAGATTTGTAGTAAAAGGTTGTAACCAGAAAATGGGCATTGATTTTGATAAGATATTTTCTCCTGTTGTCAAGATGACTTCTATCAAAACTGTATTTGGTTTAACTGCGAGTCTAAATCTTGAGCTGAGATAAGTTGATGTAAAAATTTCATTCAGTTGATATTGTTGTAGGCATTGTACTTGATGAAAAAATGTTGTCCAAGCCGGAAGATAAGCAATCGGAGAGCTGCGACAAACCCTGTGAATGGATTGGACCAGTTGACTCCCATCGCTACCAACACCCTAGAAATTACAGCAATAATCCTCGGAAAAGCAACACCACAGATGGGACAGCCTGTAACCAGGACCGAGATGGAGATTACCCCGCCGCTGTACGTGACGGCTCTAGTTGTGCATGACGTGCCAGAAAGTAATCCAATAATTACAACAACGTTTTAGCAATTGGAACATCAACTACAATGCCTACAGCAATATCAACTCAGGGTGGCTTTTGAGTGTGACGCTAGGGATCAGGCCATCCATGCTCCCATTGCTGGGATGAATGAAGCACTAAAAACCTAAAGTGCTAAGGCTCAAAGGACTAGTTGAGCCAACTATCAATATGGGAAAGACGCCAACCCTGTTCAACGGGGGGATCGATCCTCCAAGCATGATAACAAAAATTAAGGAGAACGGGGAAATGTAGGCAAGAAACACTCCGAACAACAAAACTCGCGGCAGGATACGCGCCCTGATACGTCTAAGAGGGCCATAGAGACTGAAGACGTTCAGTATAATCGGGTGTGACCAAGAATGTCCACCTACATCCTCGATGATTCTCCGTTCGTAGAGAAAATCCTCGAAGCCCAGCTACCAAGAAAAATCGACCCCTTCAGAATGGAGGATTAGGAAGGAACATGGGATCCAGAAAAGCACCTCGAGAAATTTTGCAATATGATGATGACGTTCAATTTGACGATGCTATGTTGTGCAGGGCCCTGTCAGGGACCCTCAAGGGAAGTGCAATAGACTGGTTCAGCAGTCTGTCTAAGGCATCCATTCATGATTTTGCAGGTTTATGGAAAGCCTTCAAAGAAATATTTGTGGAAAACAAAGAGCTCAAGCGCGAGCAACATTTGATTATGGACCTTTATCAGAAGCAAGGTGAGTCTTTAAAAAGTTATATTAACAATTTTATTCATGCCATGATTGCTTTGCCAGATATATAGGAGAATATGGTTGTAGCCTCGCCCAAGAGAGGTCTCGATCATAGAGGGAAGTTGTATTCCGATCTTGTTAGATTCCCAACAAAGGTCATGGGAGATCTGCTAGCCTGCACAGATTTTTTCATCCGAGTAGACGGTGCCTAAAAAGGAGACTCACCTGAAAGACATGTCTCTGAACCTAAAAGAGGATAATCTTACCTGAGAAAGATTGACGATGATCCTCGTCGGGATACCGAACGACGACCACTGCACTATGAAAATCTATCCAGGCTGTTTAATACTCTGATAAAATCCATATCACCTATTTAAGATCGAACGAAGGGAAGAATAAAGTATCAAACACCACGGGTAATGAGCGCTCCCGGTTTCAAACGATCGAACATGTATTTCTTCTTCTATCATAATGATCATGGCTACCCAACTAATTAGTGCTAGAAACTCCGAGAATAAATTCAGCGACTAATAGACACCGGGGAACTCATCCAGACAACAAGATCGCCACTGTCAGCCCGAGCAGAACGAAGAGAAGCGTGATGATGATGCCCAGAAAGAGAAAGGAAAACAAAAATGGTTGTTCACCATTGCCGAGGGGCATTCCAACATCAGCATCGAAAATGGTGCCCCACCGTCACATCAAGCTAGAAAATAGAGGCAATTGGAGGTGGCCATCAACACAGTCTATGCATAGGAAATTCTCCATCTATTTTCACTATTGGCAACATATACTCTGAGGTGACCCAAGGGCAAAAAACGAGCAAAAGATCGCAAACACATCAGAGGTATTTTAAGGTGAAGCCTGCTCTTATCGTAATTACCAAGACCCGTTGGCAGACCTCCCGTTCAATGATGATGAAATGAGAGGGGTCAGCTTGCGCCATGAAGATGCATTAAGGATATATTTGGACATCGAGGGAGTAATAGTCACTCGAGTATTAGTAGATCCGGGTAGGCCGGACAACATCATTTTTAAGAGAGCTATGATCGAATGCATAAAGTGGCATCCTAGAGCCCACCCAACGAACTTTGGTCAGATACGAAGGAAAGGCATCTCAATGCATTGGAAAAGTTGAGTTGATGGTTAAAGTGGGATACAGAGCTACTAAGCTAGAGCTTAATACACTATTCATGATCTCTTTCTCCCCTAATTCTTATCATGCGATAATTGGCAGACCCTGGTTGCATAGGATAGAGACCACAACATGCACGTTCAGGCAATACATCAAATACCCTGTAGGGAGAGAGGTCGGTATCATCCGGGGGATTCAATGTACTAAAATGACCTGTTACGCAGTTTTTGTCGACCCCGCCAAGCCCCTCGGATAGCAATTAACTGGCAGGGGGGGGGGGATTCGGGAGATAAGAAATTCCCAGCCCTCGCCTGAACTAGTTGATGACCCACGAAAAACAGATCAGCCGGGAACGACCTTTCAGACTCCATCGATGAAGTAGTAGCCAAGGGTCGCACTCTATGATTGGGTAATAATTTAACTTCTATATTTATGAAATCATTAGTAGAACTGGTATAAACAAATTTGGTTGTGTTCGTTGGGATGCTAACAATATTTCAGGGACATAAGCGATGGTCTTTCTCTGCCGAAATGTAGGAGACCATATCTGGCGAAGTGAAAAAAATATCCAGGCTAGGACATATTAGGTGAGCTCGGTATGCGGTTTGGATAGCAAACTCGATTCTAGTTTAGAAAAAACAGGGTCAATGGCGCATGTGCATGGATTTCACCAACTTGAACCACGAAGGCCTCAAAGATGCATTCCCCTACTCTGCATCGACCAACTGGTAGATTCAGCTTCAGGATGTGAATTCCTATCATTTATCGACGTGTACTCAGGCTAAAATCAGATCAGGCTCAACCTATTGGACGAGAGCACACGATGTTTCAAACGAAGTAAGGCTTGTACTGTTACACGGTGATACAATTGTGATTAAATAATGCGCGGTCTACATACCAGCACCTAGTCAACAACAGCCTTAGTGAACACTCGTGTTAACACATGGAAGTATATATCAATGACATGATCATCAAAACGCATACGATAGACTAAAAACTTGAGACACTCGAAAGTGTGTTTAATCTATTGCATCAGCTCAGTTTAAAGCTTAACCCGATCAAATGCTCCTTTGGAGTAGGAAATGGAAAATTCTTCGTATACATAGTCACCAAAAAGGGCATCGAGACCAACCCCACCCAACTACAAGTAGTTATACAGATGACACCACCCCAGAACATAAAAAGGTGCAATGTCTCATATGATTCCTCGTGGCTCTTTCCCGCTTCATTTCCAGAGCTTCAAATAAGAGCCAACCATTGTTTGAGATTATCTAAGAGGCCGAGAAATATGATTGGGCGGAAGAATGCGATAAGGCCTTTACCGTGTGAAATAAATATATCACCTCGCCAAAAATTGTATCTGCCCCTCTCGCCGGTGAACCGTTATGTTTGTATTTTTCTGTTTCACCCTTCTAGTATGAGTGCAGTCCTGGTCAGGGAACCATCTGGTGTTCAATGCATGTACTATACTAGAAAAATTCTAGTCGAAACTGAGACTAGATACCTCAACCATGAGAAGCTTTCATTGGGTCTAGTCACCACGACCCAGAAGATGTGTTCATATTACCAATGCTACATAATACAGTCTGCACGTCGTTCCCCCTTAAAATGTTGCTGCAAAATCCCGATGCCCCCAACAGGCTAAAAAGTAGAGCATCAAGCTCGGGGAATACGATATCCAATTCAAACCACGAACTAAAATTAAGGGGAAAACCGTAGCCGACTTCCTTACCAAGTTATCTTCACATAGGGACATGTGTCAACCAACCACCACTACACTGGCCATCGAGCAACTGGGTTGGATTGTTGAGACTGAAGGGGCATCGAGCACATCTGGCGGAGGTGCATAGGTCGTCATCCGATTACCTACATAAGAAGAAGTCCGAAAAGCGATCCGATTTAACTTTCTGGTCGTCATCCGATTAATTTACGGTATGAAGCTGGTTTTAATATGAGGAGTTTGTCTCCTGCAAATCTGATCAGACTCTCAATTGGTCATAAATCAAGCTAGGGGTACTTATAATGTACACAAAGAAGAAATCTGTGGCTATTTAACACTACTCAAGGTACTTTATGAACAAGTCCCACGCCAAGTAAACTCTGTTGTTGACGCACTGGCCAAGACCGCAGCTTCGGGTGACCACCCTCTCGTAATTACACAACAATTCCTGACCATATAACTAGTTGATCAGATTGAAACCATTCATGCTGTCGAAAACAAAACTGATTGGAGACAACGATATCTCATATACCTAAATTCAGCCACGTTATCGTCGGATAAGAGAGCGGCTAAGGCTCTTCAACTGCGGGCTGCCAAATACTGCATGTTAGACAGTGTCTCAAACCGAAAAAGTGCAGTCGGACCCCTACTGTGTTGCCTCGACCAATTAGAAGTTGCCTCAGTTCTGCAAGACCTACACAATGGAGAAGCTGGGGCACCCGACGCAGAGGATTTGTCCACCAATGGAACTAATGTTAACAGTTTGCCAATACTGGGCATCTCTCGAGTGAGCCGATGCAGATTTTAACTATACATTTCCCTTTTGACAAGTGAGGCATCGATGTTGTAAGGACACTTCCTTTGAAAACTAGCAAACGACAATTCTTGATTGTAGTAGTGGATTACTTTTCAAAGCGGATATAGGCCATAAACCTTTTCATATCCAGAGCTCAGGAGATATGCGACTTCATACACGATCAAATCCTCACAAGGTTTGGCATACCTCACATCTTGATGACAAACAACGGTCCACAATTTCAAAATATCATGGTAACAACGTTTTGCTTGCGCTATGACATCAGTTAGCATTTCTCCACGCCTTACTACCCGCAGGGAAACGGACAAGTAGAAGTCACCAACCACACCATTCTAAAAGACATTAAAAATAAACTTGAAAGAGCTAAGAGAAAGTGGCCAGATAAGCTGCCCGAGGTCTTATGGACGTATCAGACTACTCTTCAGATAACTAGAAGCGATACCCCTTTCGTACTTGTTTATGACAGGAAAGTCGTGGTACCGGCCAAAATAATTATTCCAAGCCATCGGATATCCAGTTATGAGGAAAACAATAACGAGACCGATTGTTTAGTCAATGTAGACCTCATAGAAGAGCATCGTGACCAAGCATGAATTTAAGCTAAACCATACAAAAGCCTGATGTGTGGGCGATTTAACGCTCGCCTTAAGCCAAGCAAATTTCAAGAGGGGGATATGGTCATGAAAAAGGTCTTCCATGGAGCCAATGCGAGAGCATGAGGAAAATTAGGACCAAACTAATATGGCTCGTACAAAATTATCTCCAAAGAACACATTGGAGCTTATCGCCTCGTTGACGCCGATGTAACACCTTCAAGCATTCTTGGAACATAAATCATCTCAAATTGTATTGTCAGTATTTGTAATCTAGTATATGCATTATTTTTCCATCCTAATGGCCGGAGAGATTTTTTTAATGAGGCATCAGACTAACATATATCAACTGAATGAAATTTCTATGTTTTTTCCAAGATGCGTGTTGTTCGTTATATTTATCCGTTCTTACAATAACAAACGGGTCACTTACCACACTTACGAGCTATGCAAGAGGCCACATTAAGCCTAGACCAATGAGTCATATTATACGAATGGGAAAAGTAGCCATGCCTACGGGCTACGCAAAGGCCATACTCAGCCTCATACATTGTACAAGGTATAAGAAAGAAAATTCACTAAGTATCAAGCCTCTCTAAGGGCCACACAATGTGTCTAATCGACCTCGCTGCAAACATAGCTGAATAAAAAGTCTTGCTCAATTCTATGGAATGAGCTATATTGAGCTCGATCTTATAAGGATCTTTATCGAACATCATACCGACTAACACACACACATGTACTAATCATCAATCGGTCTCCCATTTTAACAAGGTCGAGCGACAAATTCATGCTTTATACTTTGAAAAGATAAAATAAGCATATAACGCAATTCAAATTTTTCACAAACTTGCAAAATAGAAATTCAAATAGTTTTCAGTACATAATACAAAAAATAGAAATTCAAGCATTAGCAGCATGGAGAGGATCATTGGTTTCATCCCTCATAGGCTCCACATCGCTTGCCTATCTATCGGCATCTTGAGCTACCATAAGGGTTGCTTTTCCTACCTTTTGTTTAGTGTGAGCTGGATCAGAAACCTTTGGACTCCTCATTTTGGGCTACATGCTCACTGGGGAGAATTGGCTCAGTGTTCCCTGTTTTATACCAGGATTCACATTCAGCAGCTCTGTAATTGCTTGTCTTTGCTTTTTCGCCATCATCTCCATGACCACTTCCATCACTTACCTCTCATTTTCCTCCAAGTAAACTTTCGTCTTATTTATAAATTCTTGGCACTGTTGTTTGAGTTGCATCTTTAAGTAGTCAACCATAGCCATTAATTTCTCATTCTCAACCACCAGACCCGCAAAGCGATCTGCTAGCTCATCTACCTTCTTGGCTTGGGCCATCTTCTACGCAAGCGACCCGCAAAGCGATGCAGTCTTCATGGTTAGCTCTTTGTTCTATTATTCACACACTTCCCGAACATCCCTCAGCATCACAACCACCTTCTGCAGCCCTTTATTCTCTTGCGTAGTCTGATGTTTGTGCACTTTGGCAGCTCTATAGGTATTCTTGAACCGAGATAGCTTAGTAGTTAAGCTCATAATTGAGCTAAATAATACTGGCATAGGTTTCCATTTTTCCATTACCTAGAGATCAATATTGGACAGGCGCTGATGGAAAAGTATGACTGAGTTGTGATGCATCTACAAAATCAACACAAGCAAAGTTCAGAAAGACTAATTCACGTATAGACGGAAAAGACCGGATATAGGACTACCTCTATTACAAACTCCACTTGCCTCTGCAATATTTCACTCATGGGCATAATACCAAAAAATAATAACTCTAAGCGAATGAAATAATAGCCGAGGACGAGAATGAACCTCCTCAGCTACTGTGCCAGCCCAACTCGCCTCGTTCTTTATATTTCTTGGAGGCAATCAGTATTGCCTCACTATGTTAACACATGAGGAACCTAAGCGAACCACTTGCAAAAACAGAATAGGGGTCGCACGCTCGTCTTCACAAACTGCTCCATTCCTTGAGCTATCTTCCAGGGATATACTTATTTGGTTCCCCCCATCCATATCATCTGATTTGCTCGACTGACCATTCGTTCAGGCTCTATCCAGCACAACTACTTCAGGGGCCTTCCTCAAGTTTTACTCTGCCTCACGGCTAGATGCCTAAACTCCTTGTTGTAGCTTCCTCTTCGCGAGCGACACAACGTCGATAATCATCCTTCACTTCTTTAGAAAAAGAATCTTCTTTTCCTCACCTTCACCATCCTTATCATGAGCCCATTGATCAAGATCCTGATTATCATCATCCCCTACTGGGGCAGCCTCATTCCTATGTTGTTCTACTTCATTAGAACCTTGAATACCTAGTACATCCTCTTCCTTGTCATTCTGACCTTGTAAAGAAGAAGACCCTTATGCTTCCTTCGCTCTACGAGTTTGTGGCACTGATAGCCAAACCCATGTGTTGCTTCGCTGCCTATATCTTTGTTCCATGAGTTCCCTTATGCGCTCTACAATAGTTTTCTCCCAACTTCCAGTCATGGTGACCTTCCCGTCTTTAAATATTTTCCGCTCAGGCACTAGCCACAACCCAACGAGCAGATAGTTTAGTCGAGTAAATAGCCGAGATAGATCTTGCAACCACGTAGAGCTCGCTATGTTGGCCACTTGAATTAGAGGATTTTTATATTCCTTATAAGCCTTCTCTACACCACTCTTGATGATTTCCCTCACCTGCACAAATGAAAAATAGGTTCAATATTTGGATTCATCACTCAGACTAACATAAAGCTTTCAAATCATTCTTACACTTCACTTTCTACCTCCGTTCTAGTTGGAGGTTCATAATGGCCTTCTCATACTCCTAATTTCATGACACAAACATGAAATAGTGTTTCCAATTTTTGTTAGAGATAGGAAGTTCGACTATCTTTTTCACCCCGATCAGTTGAGTATAGAAAATGAGACTTAGCTAGTTTGGCTACATCCATGGCAAGGATTAAGTTTGCTAAACATGTATTAATGTTTAACAGACGTGAGCTCAACACGATGCTCAACATCATTCTCCACCCATTCTCAGTCAATTGTGTGGGACATATACCTATTACACTAAAAACTTTATGTATAAGCGGTTGGAGGGGCAGTCATAGTCCCCATACGAATATGGTGGTAAACAAGCAGGTTTTGTTATCTTGAGCCTGATAGGGTTGCTCGCAAATCACCGGTACCCTCACTATCACATCACTGGGTATCCCATATCTAGCTCTAAAACTTAGTATCCCACTCTTATCTGGATACCCGTATTTGGAGGCCAGCCGGGAAAAGTAATTTTTTAGGTCTGCTAGATCTTCAAACTCATACTCTACTATTTTTACTTTCTTCTTCCAAGCCTTTTTTCGAGCAATTGTATTTCTAAAAGCGACTGCAATGAGCCAACATGATGTGTGAGAAAAAAATAAATTGAGAGACTATTTATAGGCAAGCGCCACTATCAGTGTATAGGTTTTTATGCATGTTGGTATCAGAAAGATAGGATCACCAACTACACCTAAGCCAAAACGTTTTATCCTAATAGCAATGCTAGATATGGAGGATATAACTAAACAGAAAAAGACAGCTTTGCATACCTTTTTTAATGGAGATGAGCAAAAACTTTCTCGCATGGATGCCTTTGCGCTACACAATTAAGAGAGTTTTTCTTCACCGAGTTAAAATTTCTTGTAATTTAATGTGTCAGCTATTTACAAAGTTTAAAAGTGTTTAAAGATTCTAATTCGCCTCCCAATCCATACGTGATGTGATTGCGGTTATCACTAGTCAAGAAAACCCATCAAGTTTCTACCAAAACCCAAGCGACATAAACTAAAATTGCTTTGGTGTCAGAATCACTGTCACTGATGCGTGGCCTGCATAATCGCCAAGTGTCACCCTATAGTTATAAATTTTGACACACGCCATCATAATGCGCCATACATCACCATAATTACACATTAAACATAGTAACATCCTATGCGTCGTATACACAATTTACTTCATCGACTTTATGATGATAACATATAATCCATGAAATATGGGGGTGCCTTGATGAGGGGGTATCCACCAGATAGTAAGTCAAAGGGTATCTGGGTAGAGGGAATAAAGGGAAGACCTAATCAACATTAAAACCGAGCTAATTAGAAGGCATGCTGAGCAGGCGAGCGAGCGCGACGACGATCCTAGCATCTTCGAACTCTATTCGAGGAACTCAAACCTTTCAACGAGGTAAATAGAAGTCCGGACGTGGTCGGTAAACCTATCCAACTACATCAGGGCGAGCAGATGGCTCATCAAGCATCAAACAACAAAGATAAAGACAAGGAAAAGTGACCATGCCTCAAATGAAGCGAATGAAAGAGGCGACCGACCACAGGGCATAACCGAGCGAGAAGGAAGAACGTGGAACTTAGCTCGGTCTATAAGGCGGATAATACCGACCGAGAGGTACTTATAAAAAACGGTTGAAGTCACATTGATTAACCAGTCAACCCACTACAATTATGACCATAAAATTAGGCTTCATGACATAAATGTACAAATAACATGCATAGTTAATGAGGCGATTATTTGGGGATTATATGTAACTGCTAAATGATGTATAAATAGATGAATAAACAAGATACAATGTAATTTCTCTTCTCTGATAAATAAAAATTTACTATTTCACATTTCCTTTGTCAGTTTTTCCCATAATAGCTCAAGGTCTAATATTTTCAAAACTGAGCGTGTTTATTCATGTTCGTGGATTAACCTAGTCCGCTCAGCACACATCTGTTTAAAAAATTTCAATATTTTTTATTTTAAATATATTATATTATTTTATATGTATATATATTATATTTATTTTATACATGATATATTTTTATTTATATATATTTTATAATTTTCGGATCAACCCTTACCAGACGAATTAAAAACCCAAACCGACACGCTCCACTTATGTATTATAATTTATAAATCCATACCCGACCAATTCTTTGTTTGGATCGGAAAAAATCTAACCGTGTTCGATCATTCATCGGATCGAACCGAATAATATCCACTTTGTGAGGAATAGATTAGAACAATACATAGCTTTTATTTAGTTATAAGTTTAATATCTAATTAATAATTTAATATTTACACAATAATATAATTAATATTATAAATTATCTAAGTAATGGTACTTTGAACAACAATAAATTACTATTATGTTATGTAGTATAACGTTGCTTTGATTTGATTGATATTAATTTGTTATGAATGGTTGACTAAGATATTTTTTGTGTAGATTAAAACATTAAATAAATAGAGAGTTCATACAAGTACCTAAAGCATACGCTGAGGAAATACAATCGATAAGTGAAAGTCTGAGAACATAATTACCAAGTAGCCGAGGTAAAATAGAAGGGACATCAAAATAACAATATAGAGAGTAAGAAAATGAGAGAAAGTAGGATCAACTATATTTCGCAAACAGAATCAATGAGACAACCCGATGTGAGATCCAAGTAAGTCCTCGACAAGACCCCATACCAAGTGCCCGAGTCAGAAGCGAAAGTACATACATTAGGAAAAAAGAGTAAGTAGAAGAAAAGCAGTTACAAAGACCAGAAAATCTTGGAGCTATGAAATCTGAACCGAAGATCGAAAATTATTTGGTGAGAAACCAGGGAGGCATGGCCGGAGGGGAACAAAAAAGTCTTGAGTTCCTCTCCTTCTAGACGTGGTAGGTAACCGCGCTGAAACAAGTGCGCCGAAGATTATGGTTTCAAGATTGAGACCAGTTTGACGCCTCGTTAATCCAAGACTGCCAATTAGAGTGTGTTAAGGGGAAGAGGAAACCAAATTTAGAACTGCATTGGTCCAAATGCTCTGGGTGAAACTACAGTAAAAAACGGAGATGAGCTCAGGTTTTAGGATAAGAGTTGCAAAGAAGACAATTAGTCGGGGTATTGTAACCCCAACTGAGTAACTTGTCCCTAGTGGAAAGTTTGTTTTGGACAGCAAGCCAAATGATAAAGGAGTGACGAGGAATGTTATATTTATTACATACTAACCTGTCCCACCCCACGGCGGGAATGGGCGTACGAATGACATTATAGGTATCCTTGATAGTGAACTTCTTGCATCCAGCTTTCGCATTCCAAAAATGGACGTCTTGAGCAAAGATGTTAGGAGAGGGAATGGAGATGATGAATATGTTGCTCTCCTTGAGATTTGCGTTGTGCATCGCGAGAGAGGTGGGAAGAAGCCATTGGTCATACTAAAAATATGTACTTGAACCATTCCCGATAAGTTGCTCGCCACAGGGAGCCAAAGATTTTTCCTCCAAATCCAAGAAGGAGAGGATCTGAAAGAAAGATCCCATAAATTTTTATTTTTTATTTTTCCATTTTAATCCAATCACTACGGATCAAATGATTATTATTACTGATAATAGACCAAAAATATTTGAGAACAGCCGTCTGATTTTAGATTTTGAGGTCTAGGATCCCAACGCCGCCCTCTTTCGTGGGAGAGGTGATATTGGACCAGGCTATTTTAGCCCCACGGGGTTTCATAGCAGAACCCGACTAGAGAAAACGACGAAGTTATTGAGTAAGCTCTTTAATGATCCTAGAAGGAAGGATAAAGATGGGGAACCAATAAAATTCTCCCGAAAAATAGGACAGATTTGATTAGCTGAAGTCTGCCCGCACAATACATATTCTTGGAAGAAAAAAAAATCTATCCTAGCGGTAATCTTTTTAAGAATAAAATGATAATCCGAATGGGTAAGACACCCTATAAGGAGAAGAACTACCAGGTATTTGATTGGGAGGGATCCTCAAGGAAACCCATAAATGTAAAGGAAATCATCTCTCCCGGGGTGATTGATACTTGAGAGGAATATGTGGCTTTTAGAAGGATTAAATTTGAGACCAGAAAGAGCATGAAAATCATCCAAGGACTCTTTGAGAAGGAGAATAGATTTAATGTCACCATGACAGAAAATCATGAGATCGACTTCGAAACAGAGATTCATGATTTTATGCTTGTGGCATTTCCAATGGATTTTGAAGTTTTTGTCCTAACTCTTCTGCTTAAGAGTACAGGAAAGAACTTTCATGACCATGACAAATAGGAAAGGAGAAAGTGGGTCACCTTGCCGGAGACCCTTTCTAACTTTGAAATTGTCATGGGGGTCTCCATTAATGATAATGGAGTAAGAGGGAGAGAAGATGCAATTGATAATCCAAATGATCATCTTGTCCGGGAAATTCATTGTCACAAGAATGTCTAGAATGAGATGCCAACGGATATTATCAAAATCCTTATTAAGATCAATCATAAGAGCAACCCTTTTGCCATTAGAATTAATATGGTAGCCTCTAAGGAGTTCTTGGGAAAGAAGGATGTTGTCCGAGATGTTTCTTCCCGAGATGAAGGTTGATTGGGAATTGTCAATCATGTGGGGGAAGGAATCTTTAATTCTGTTGGCTAATATTTTGGAGATAATCTTGTGATAAACATTACAAAGAGCTATCGGCCTAAAATCAGCAGCCTCCGAAGAGGAATCCTTTTTGGGGATAAGAGCGATAGAAGTAGATTTCCAAGCGAAATTGATGATTCTGGTTTGGAAAAATTCAAGGACATTGTTACCTCCCCGACCACATTCCAAGAGTTTTTGAGGAAGAAAGAATTAACACCATCAAGACCAGACGCCTTGTTGTTATCAATACTGAACATATCAGATTTGATCTCCTCAAAAGATATTTCTCAGACCATAGAAATCTTGTCACATTCCTTGACTTTGGTAGAAAAATAGATGCAACTTTTTCCAACCCGGGTAACCCACAGGAAGTCGAGCACCGATGGAGTTTTCGAAGTAGCTAACAAATACCTTAGAGACACTAACGGGAGAAGAAACAGAGATCCCCTGGTCGTTATTGATAGAAACAATTTTATTGTAGAGAAGACTTGTTTTAATACTATTGTGAAAGAATTTTGTGTTTTTGTCACCAAGCTTGATCCAATTTTCTCAAGATTTTTGCTTGAGGAATGACTCTTCGGCAAGACTCAGGAAGATGAAGTTTGATAAAGCCTCAACTTCTTTGGAAACCAGAATAGAGTTGAGAGGATCATTAGTTAGATTAGTTTGAGCGAGGAAAATATTATTTTGAGCATTAGTAACCCTGGTAATAAGGAATGATTATTTCATCTAGTGATAGATAATGTTCTAGCTTGAATTCCAATGATTATTTGTTTAAACAAGGAATGTACCGATTATTTTCAAACGGGGAAGGAAGATTGACAATTTATTCTATGAGGGAAATACAACCAATCAATAATTTAATACAACATAACATAACTTGTATGCAATAATGAGAACTAAGGGAGATGATCAGTATATGCAAAGAGTAAACTAGAGTAATTGTTTTTAATCTACTAACATTAGGCCAATACCGCTTGTGAGGCGTTTTGATATTTCAAATGTATAGAAATTTGATCAAACGAAAGATCTTGATCACCATATTGAACAGTTTAAGAATTAAATGAGAAATTTCGAGGATGATAATAGGCTGGTTTGTAAAACATTTTCTCAGACTTTTAACGGTACTGAAGTGGTATAACAGGATTCTGGGGAGATTTATTACAAACTTTAGAATTTTGTATACTGCACTTCGAAGACAATTTGTAGAAAGTAAGAAAATATGAGCCAATGGTGACACAATAATACAATGCAAGCAAGTTGTGAGGGAAAAGTTAAAAGACTATATTAGACGGTTTATATTAACGAAAACAGAGTTGGGAGATTTTGAAGAACTTGTTGTTATGCCAGCTTTTAGACAAGGGTTAATTCTGAGAGATTTATCAAATAAGACTACTAGAAGAAGGGTTTTGAAACTTGCAGCTCTGATGACTCAAGTTGAAGAGAAAATTAAAGTTGAAGATTCTACCAGGGTTCGAGGTAGTTCAAGTTTTACTCCAAGAATTTTAGGACATGCATTTATTGATCAATGAAGCCAAGTACACGCTTTGAATTTTTAAGCACCACTTCGTCCGATGACTAATACTAACCTACCTCCTCGAACAGGATGGTAACCAACTCATGGGAATAACTATCAACCACACGGGCCAACACCAAATCATTGGATAAGACCAAATATTTCATGGAGCTAACTGAGAATGTAGTTTTCTATCTATGAGAAATCCAAGGGTCAAGTGAACTTTAGAAAGCTAGCTCTGATAAATATACCAACAAAAAATCGTAATAATAGGTGTCGCAAGTATCACAATGGCATTGGATATGACACTACATATTTGATAAGGGCGAAATTTGCCGATCTCAATTAGAGGGGTAAAAACACAACGAATAAATATTTGATGTAATTAAAGAGTATTCAGGGTCAATCAGGGACCAATGTGTAAAGATAAAGATAGTAGAGGGCCTCATTAATGTGTGATGAACGGCCCACTAAGAGCTTAAATGGGTCCTCCTTATTTTAGTATAAAAGGGTGACCCACTTGCCTAAAAAAGGGCATTGAATAATATTTTCTCTGAATCTTCCTTTATCTCTCTACACTTTCTCTCTCTAGTCACATCTAGCACAAAGATCCTAAATATATTCCCCAAATAATTATCAACTCATCATTGGCGCCGTTTGTGGGAACAGTGATACCAAAAAGGAATCTTTTGTCCTTTGAAAATCACATTTTTCGGGATGAACAGCGATGCGGCGATAGAGAGGGACGGGAGAGAAGTCGTCCGAGCCGCCTCAGGTTCGGGAGACACTATAGTCCCCGCCCGAGAATGGCACGTCGGTCGGGACAAGCGGTCAACTCTGATAATGACCCGAAAGCAACTTCTTGAGGACATTGCTCGGTTGGAAGAAGAAAGGGAGCGGGCGTTGGGCGAGAAAAGAGCCCGGGAAGGGAAGGGCAAAGAGCCCCTCCTGGAGGACCGGGGGGCAGCTGGCCATGGCAACGATCTGCGAATGGAGGCCCGACCTGTTAGGTACTACCAGGATCCTCTCCCCGATGGCGAAGAAGATGTTAGGACTCGTCGGACCCTAGAGAACCATCGGGCCATGACGTCGGACTACCCCTCAGACGATTCGTCGGGCAAAGAATATATGCGGCGGGAAAGGGGTCAGCGAGCGCAGAAGAATCGATCCCGACGCCTTCGAGGGCCCAGGGCCGACCCTCTGCGGTATAAGAAGGGCGGCGCCGATAAGCCGACCCCGGTATCTTTTGAGAAAGAAGAAGTGCATACCGCCAGCCGCGGAGAACGGGAAGTATTGCCACCGATTCCGTGGCAACCGTCGAATAGCCAGAACCATGGTTACAGGACCAGTAGCCAATTCATCATCCCAGGGGTCGAGGGGCTTTATGGGGTTAGGACCGAGGGTCTTGGGGGAGGAGCATGTGAGCTCGGAGTCAACTGGAGAGCCTCTCCATTACCCGATGAGATATTAGCGGGACAGCTCCCGAGGAGATTTGATATTTCTAAGTTAGAAAAATACGACGGCAAAAAGGACCCGGATAACCATTTGGAGGCTTTCAAAAATTTCATGTTAAGCTTCGACAATGATGACAAGCTCCTGTGCAGAGCATTTTCTATGACTTTCAAAGACAGAGCCTCAAAGTGGTACAACCGCTTGCCGCAGGGGTGCATTCGGAACTTTGGGACTTTCTGGACGATGTTCAGGCAGCACTTCGTCGGAAGTAAGAGTTTCCGCGCCAACGGAGACACTATCATGAATTGTTGGCAGAAGCTGGGGGAGAGCCTCAGAGACTATACTAGGCGGTTCATCGACGCAAAAACCGACATGGACCATTGTGAAGAGAATGTGGCTCTAACGGCGTTTCGTTTGGGCTTGCTCCCAGGACCGATGAAGCAAGCTGTGACCAAGAAGCAAGCGTTCACTTTTTCCGCATTGCTGGCACAGATAGAGAAGCAAATATTGATTGAAGAAACGGAAGCGTCAGAACTGGCAGCACAGATTCAACAGAGCGCCCAAGCGTCGGTTGTAATAAAGCAGGTCTCCCGATCAGATTACGCCAGGTCGGCCCAACCAGTTAGCACGATACACCCGACCACACCAGTGTTAACCAAACCTCCGACCCCGACCGGTCTGAAATCGAGGCAAATAGGACCGACGATCCCTCGACCCATGTCCAACAAGTGGACGCGACCTGCCTATTTCGCAGACCTTACGGAATGCGTGTCGTCGATCTACGAAAAAACCAAGAGGAGCGGAATGTACCGAAGGCCTTTCCCCATCCCGACGCCCCGGGAACAAAGGAATAACCGCTATTGCCGCTACCACGAAGACATCGGGCATGACACGAAGGACTGCATAGCCTTGAAGAAGGAGATACAGATGCTCATAGAGCACGGGAACTTGTTGGAGTATGTAAAAAAGGCACAGCAAGGCACGACCTCGAAGGAGGTGGTGATCGTACCAAAACCAGAAACGACCATGGCCATTTCAGAAGTGACTGACCACTTCGACGTGACAATTGAGTACCTTGATCCCGAGGCCAACCGCAATATCATCGGGGTCATTGAGGAGGGGGCAGAGGAAGGCGTCGGCAGCGTCCGTGGGTTTTGTGAATTTTTTGAGTCATTAACCGTCTCCGGGGGAAGACCGATGATGGGAAGCGCAAACTTGCTTCCAAACCGGAAGTGCCCTTTCCCCGGCCAAACCGTTCCGCTGAAAACGCAAACTTGCTTCCAAACCGGAAGCGCCCTTTCCCCGATCTCGCGCTTCGGTGACCCAAAAGCTAATCACGATGTTATCGGGATCATCAAGGAAGAGGTTGAGGAGAATATCGGTAAAGTGCGAGGCCTCTGTAATCTTTTTGAATCTCTGACAATTTTCGGGGGGGATTCGATGGCGGGAATCACGCATTCCTCCAGGAAAAGGCACATTGTCAACTTGACCACCTAGTTGGAAGCCAGAACTTGCTTCCAAACCAGGAGCTCCCCCTCACCGATTTTACATTTCGACGACGACGACATGAGAGACATAGCCGGACCGCATGAGGACGCCATTGTGATCGGGGCAACAATAGCGGGAGAGGAGGTTCGGCGCATCTTGGTAGACACCGGGAGTTCGGCCAATATCATCTTCGCATCTACCATTGCTAAGTTCAGGACGCGACCGGTGATTTCGCGATCCGACCGCACCATTGTCGGGTTTACCGGGTCGGCAGCCGACGTAGTCGGGGAGTTCGAGGGCGTGGTCCAGTTAGGCCGCGGCCCATTTAAAAATGAGGTCACAGTTTTGTTTGTAGTAGTGGACGCGCCGGCCTCACACAACGCCATTCTTGGCCGATCTTGGATATCGCGCATGCATGCTGTGACTTCTACTATTCATCAGTGTGTGAAGTACGTGGTCGGGAACAATGTAGGAGTGGTCCGAAGCAGCCAAAAAGCGGCGCGGGAATGTTACCGAGCTGCGTTAGCTCCGAAAAAAGACCAAGAGATGTTTCCGGCTCAAGAATAGCAATTAAGGGGGGTGCCTCCGGGATCGCAACCGGTGGATGACCCCCGGGAGGCCCCAAGCCTTTTGACGACAGATGAGGAGTGCGAACTACATTATTTTGCAGACGGGCAATACCTACGGGTCGGGGTAAACCTTTTGCCAACCCTAAGGGAACAGCTACTGACTCTCCTATGAGAGAACCTAGACTTGTTTGCATGGTGCTCAGGGGATGTCACGGGAGTACCAGAATCCTTCGCGATTCACAAGTTGACTATCAACAGAAATATCAGACCCATCGTCCAGAAGCGTCGGGCTTTCTCCCCCGAAAAGGCGGAAGTAATTCTGCGGGAAGTTGAGAGAATGACCAGCATCGGACACATCAAGGAAGCAAAATACCCTTTATGGATCTCTAACCCCGTGCTAGTTAAAAAGAAAAGCGAAAAATGAAGGATGTGCGTGGACTTTACTGATCTCAATCGGGCATGCCCGAAGGACCCTTTCCCGATGCCGAGGACCGACCAGCTGGTAGACTCGACGTCGGGTAACAAGCTACTCTCGTTTATGGACGCCTATGCCGGTTACAATCAAATTAAGTTACATACCGCGGATCAGGAGAATACTACGTTCATTACGGGTCGGGGATTATATTGTTACAAAGTGATGCCCTTCGGGCTAAAAAACGCTGGCGCGACATACCAAAGGCTAGTCAACAGAACATTCGAAGGCCAGATCGGGAGAAACATGGAGGTTTACATCGATGACATGTTAGTCAAAAGCGGTACCGATGAAGCCCATCTCGCCGATCTCAGGGAAACTTTTGGTAACCTACGAGGGATCAACCTTAAGCTCAACCCGGAGAAATGTTCTTTTCGGGTCCGATCAGGGAAATTTTTGGGGTTCTTCGTCAGCGAGAAAGGAATTGAAGCAGACCCTAGTCAGCTCCGAGCCCTGGCCGACATGACGCCTCCCCGGAGTGTGAAGGAAGTTCAGATTTTGACCGGGCGTCTGGCCGCCCTAAATCGATTCATTTCTCGATCGTCTGATAAATGCGCTCCGTTTGTTCAGGTCCTACGACAGCCGAAAAATTTTGTTTGGACTCCTGAATGTACTAAGGCTTTTTTAGGGATCAAAGAGTACCTATCGACCCCGAACCGACTCACCAAGCCGACTACGGGGGAAACCCTTTTCCTTTACATTGCGGTCACGGATTATGCGGTCAGCGCTGCTCTAATCAGCGAATCGGGGCCGGCTCCGACAGCGGTATACTATGTAAGCAAAAGTTTGCTGGACACCGAAACTCGATACCTCAAACTGGAAAAAATGGCGTTGGCTCTGGTGACAGCAGCGCGGAAAATGCGACCATACTTCCAAGCCCACCCTATTGTTGTCCGCACGTCACTTCCGCTAAAATACATTTTTCAACGACCAGACATGTCCGGGAGATTATCCAAGTGGTCGGTAGAACTGGGGGATTTCGACATCGAATTTGAACCCCGAACAGCTATCAAAGGCCAGGTCGTGGCCGATTTTCTAGTTGAGTTTCACTCAGAACGACCCGAACAAGAAGCCCAATCACAAGAGAAAGCAGAGGGCGAGTGGACCGTCCGCACCGATGGGGGAGCAAACGTTAGTGGTTGTGGGGCGGGAGTACAAATCGTAACGCCCTCGGGTGTTAGCATGCTCCAGGCTATCCGTTTTGGCTTCCACACGTCGAACAATGAAGCTGAATACGAGGCTGCTTTGGCAGGGTTACGGTTGGCACAGGTATGTGGGGCAAGACAAGTACGACTCATAAGCGACACCCAGCTTCTAATAAACCAAGCCTCGGGAAGCGCGGAGGCTCGGAAGGAACACCTGGTACAGTACCTTGCGGCATTAAGAATTCTGGCCGCTTCCTTTGACAAAATTACTTACGAGCATGTACCACGAAGCGAAAACACCACAGCGGATTCTTTGGCAACGATTTCCTGCTCCACCAGTTATCCATGGGTCATAGAGCAAGAAAGCCCGTCCATCATTAAACGACATGAGTTAGCCAACCGACCTGAGACCGCATGCCAGATCTCTTCGATTGCGACTTCAGACTGGCGCCGGGGAATTATCTCTTTCTTGGCTGAAGGTCGGCTTCCCGACGACACCGCTTCGGCACGAAAATTGCGCAACAAAGCGCGGGGCTACGTCCTTTTAGGGGATGTGCTGTACAAAAAATCTTATAGCCGGCCTCTGCTTCGATGTTTAGGTTTCGACGAATCCCAGGTAATCTTGTCTGAACTGCATGATGGTGAAGGCGCGGCGCATTGCGGATACAAGGCTCTGATTAGGAGAATTTTTCTGGCGGGGTTCTATTGGCCGACAATAACGGCAGACACAAGACTCATAGTAAAAACCTGCGATACGTGTCAAAGGTTCGGTAACGCCATCAACGTACCCGCAGCTCCCCTAGAGTCCATATCTGAATGGCTGCCTTTTGACCGCTGGGGAATCGACCTCGTCGGACCATTACCAAAGGCATCGGGAGGAAGGCAGACGATTGTTGTGGCGGTAGATTACTTCTCCAAGTGGGTCGAAGCCGAGCCTCTGTCTGCCACGAAAACCAAAGATATTGTCAAATTCATTTGGGCGAACATTTGTTGCCGGTTCGGAGTGCCTCAGCGGCTAACTATGGACAACGGGCCACAGTTTGATAGTGCGGAGATGAAGGCGTTCTGCACCACTCATAATATTCGACAATGTTTCGGTGCTCCTTTTCATCCACAAGCCAACGGTCAGGTCGAAGTAACAAACCGAACCATTCTGGATGGCCTCAGAAAGAACCTCGAGGGAAAGGCCGGGAAGTGGCCAGACTACTTGCAAGAAGTATTGTGGGCTTACCGAACCACACCCCGCACGGCCACTCAAGAGTCGCCTTACGCTTTAGTGTATGGCATGGACGCGGTCACTCCCGCGGAATCTATTTTTCCTTCTTTCAGGGTCGGAACTTACCAGGAGGAGGCGAATGACGACAGCCGACAACTCGAGCTCGACCTCATAGAGGAGAAGCGCCACCGCGCCCATTTGAATTCTTTACACTACCAAACTTTAATGAGAAGTCGATACGCAGCCAAAGTCCGCCGTCGGGAATTCAAGGTCGGAGATAAGGTTTTACGACGCGTGTTCCTCCACACAAAGGACAAGAGCCTCGGAAAGCTGGCCCCAAATTGGGAGGGACCGTACGAAATTGTCGAGAAAATCAAGAGCGGGACGTACCGCCTGCAGAATCGGTCCGGACACCTCCTAAGGCTACCATGGAATATTGAGCACTTAAAACTGTATCTAGAATAGTTTGTAATTTACGATGTACTTCGCTGTATTTTCCACTTCATTCAAGGTTGTAAATGGTAGGGGATGCACTCTTTCCTACCTCGGTGGCGCGAGGAGGTTTTAACGAGGCATCGGTAAAAACCCGACCCACGTTTTTTATAATCAAAAATCTTTTGCCTTCTAAATATTCAATTGTTGTGACTTCGGACAGCTGACGAGCTGGACGTCGTCCGTTTCTTTTAATGTTACTCGATTTACAGGACCTACACATAGGTTTTTCGGTTCTACCGATCTACATTTTGGTTTTCCCGAACCTTTGGAAAAACTTTCGATAACGAATCGATCTACAGAGCCTAAAAATAGGTTTTTCGGTTCTACCGATCTACATTTTGGTTTTCCCAAACCTTTGGAAAAACTTTCGATAACGAATCGATCTACAGAGCCTAAAAATAGGTTTTTCGGTGCTACCGATCTACATTTTGGTTTTCCCGAACCTTTGGAAAAACTTTCGATAACGAATCGATCTACAGAGCCTAAAAATAGGTTTTTCGGTGCTACCGATCTGCGTTTTGGTATTCCCGAACCTCTGGAAAACTTTCGGTAACGAATTAACCTACCAAACATTAAGATTTACGATGTGCGAAATAGTATACCCAGCAAATTAAATATGATCGTCACAGGGGGCCCCGTGACCCCCAAAAAACATAAGAGTTAAAGTGGTTCGATAAAAACAACAGAGGGGCCTACGGCCCCCAAAGAGTTACAAAATATTTTAAAAAAAAAGGGGGAAACGAAATCACTGGTCCCCATCTTCATCCACATCCTCATCGTCTTCTTCGTCGTCAGCGTCGTCGGATTCCCCACAATCGACTCCCTCGGGCCGGTCCTTCTCTGGTACGTCGAGCCACAGCGACCCAAGGCGAAGGTCCGGGAAGCGGTTATGGAGTGACAGCACATATGCGGCTTTGGCATCCGCAGTCTCCTTGTCCGACCACTGTCTACATCGGTTGATGTAAGCGACGTTCGAGGATTTCAACTTTTGAACCTCCAATGCCAGAGATGAGGCGCGGTCTTCCGCGGCTTTCCTCGCCGTCTCCGCAACGTTCACCGCGTCCTCCGCGGCTTTCTTCGCTGTCTCCATCGCCTGCTTCGCCGTCTCCGCGGCCGTCTTCGCTTCGGTAGCGAGATTTTCAGCTTCAACAACCCGACTTTCCGCCAACGCCTGGGCCTCCTCGGCAGTTTTGACCTTCGCAGCAAGACTGGTAATCTTTGTCTCCGCCGAGGCTAACTTTTTGCTAAGCTCCTTTGCCCGACGCTCTTTCAAGGCGGCCGGAACCAGCAAGTTGTATAGCGACAGAGCAAGTCCATCAGTGCCCCGAAGGGGAAAGGGGTGCGGGCTACCAAGCATCGTCAGCACCGGGAATTTGGGGCCACTTGACGAAGAGGCGTCCGGGTTTGCAGCTTCGGGGGGCTCAGTGTCGTCTGGAATTAACACAACGTCGTCCCTTACAGGATCTACGCCGTCGTCAACTTGATCCACGAGTTTAGGCCCTGAAGCCTCCACCCCCGCGCTGACCACCGCCCGATCCTCTACCGCAGTTTTGGATTTCTTCGCCTTAGACCCCCCCGTCTCTGCACGTTTTTTCCTCTTTTGCACCGCGGCCGGGTTATGACTCGCGTCCAGTCGTCCTGCCTCGGGCACCGCTATCCTGACCGGGTCACCTACTGCCTCGTCGTCCTCGGACTTTGGACGCTTACTGGGCGCCTTGTTGCGCTTGAGCAGAAATAGTTTGTACCCGGGACGCCCGGTTCGGGCAAGCACGTCGTCCAGACTTGGAGGCTCCCGCAGCTGTTCAATGGTAAGAGCCTCGGATGAGCACCGCCAAAGGTTGCTCATGAACAAGTTCTTATCCATAAAAGTGCGGTGCATGCCCCGACCCCAATTCCTTCGGGCGTAGTTTTTCAGCACCTCGAAAGTGACCTCCGCGGCTTCCAAATGGTCCTTCTTCACCCCCTGCAGCCAGTCCTTCGACACTACGCAAAGGAACGGTAGATAAAGGTATATAAATATATATATATATATATATATATATATATTTATAGGGGAAGGTAGTACCATCATGGACCCAGGTCCGCAGCAGTTGCCTCGGGTTCTCCGGAGAGTATGGAAGACCATTCTCCCAACACCCACTCAGAAATACGAACCGATGCTTCCACCCTTTGTCCCCTTCCAAGAAGTCGTTGACAATTTTCCACTTATTGCCAAGAAAAGAGTAGAAGAATGGGGATTTCGGGGACTTGGACAGACCCGACATGGCGATGTACTCCTCCATCGGCATAACTTGGCCAGAAAGGCGGGAAGCCATAATTCAGGACATCAAGGTATACCAAGCATTAGGCGTCAGCTGCGACGGGCAGATTTGGAGGGTGCGAAAATAGAGCGCGATCTCAGGGTCCAAGGGGAAACGCAAACCCCAGTTGAACAATTCGGTGAACACCACAATCTCTCTGGGTCTGACGTGGACGGGGGTCTCCCCTGGGGTCGGGAATCGGACGCTGACACACTCAGGGATCCCCCAGCGGGTCAGTAAGTCTCTATGATCGGCCTCGGGGAAGTAAAGATACTTCCCTTCGAAGAGAGAGACCACGTCCCTGATTAGAAGCCGGATGAAGTACTTGGTGGAAATGGCAGCCGCAACCTCTTCGGGCAAGGGGTCATCCTGGGGGTTAGCCGCGTGACCAGCAACGGCAATACAGACTCCCGCGGGAGCAACATCGACTTCCGACTCTCCAGCTTCTTGGGTCGGAACTTGACTAGAGCTGCGGGCAGTAGCGGCATCTGTTTCAGATGGTCGGACCCGGGAGGAAGAAGCATCGGCAGCGTCGCGTGCCATGGTCCTATGAGCCTCCTCCGCTTGCTCGGGTGTTAGTCGCATTTTGGGCAAACCTAAAAAAGTGACCGCAGTGTTAATACCGGTCCGAATCCCTCTAATCGAGGGCGTAAGCTGAACCATTTCGGGACTATTACCTCCTGCTGAGTACTTGGATAGATCGTCTTCTCCCATTATCAAGAAGGTGGATTTACGGGCACGTCGGGAAGCGGGCGAGTTGACGGGCGGTAAGGTCGGATTGTTTGGCCCGACTACGGAAAAATGGGAACTTTCACTGGAGGAAAGGATAATGGGCTCTGGGGATAGGCTAGCCTCGGGAACAGGAGAAACCGGAAGGTCGGATACCAGGAAAGATTCTGCGGGAACCGGGGTGGCAAGAACGGGATCGTGAGGAAGTGGAGCGGGAACAAAAGGTTTGGAGTTAGACCCCCAGATCAGACCAGCGCGTCGGTACTCCTCTGCTCGATCTCCGATACTAGACCACTCTTCAAAGCTCCACTCAGATTTCTTTTTCTTGGTCGGTTTTTTCTGTGAACGTCTGGGTTTCATGCAACGAACATACCAGAACGAAGTAGGGTCGAACGAGATCTTTCTCTCTCTAGAAATGATCGGACAGCGCTTTCTCTCTCTAAAATGCCTCTGAGAGACACTAAGAACCTTGGGGTATTTATAGGCTGGATTGAAGGATCGGGGGATACCAATCGACGAAAAGACAGCGGGAAGATGAAGAGTCTCACTAGGAGCCTAGTCTGACAGAGGGGTGACCCGTTAGCTAAAGACACGTGTCGACCACCGACTGACACGGGTTGACATAAGCAACTCATCACAAACCCATCGACGATATGGGCCGACACCACCGAGATCGGAAAGAAGGATAGGCCCATCACAAGAGGCCCGGGATGAAAATCCCAGCAGAACAGGAATAGGAGGCGCGAGAGTGTCACCAATGAGGAAGCCTCGAGCGTCGGGCAGTCAGAACTTACAGAGCCCGAAGCTTGATAAGAGATCGGACGAGTGGCGATGGCTTTTTCACAAGTCTCCGCTCACGAAGCTCCCGAAGACTGGGGGGGCTACTGATAAGGGCGAAATTCGCCGATCTCAATTAGAGGGGTAAAAACACAACGAATAAATATTTGATGTAATTAAAGAGTATTCAGGGTCAATCAGGGACCAATGTGTAAAGATAAAGATAGTAGAGGGCCTCATTAATGTGTGATGAACGGCCCACTAAGAGCTTAAATGGGTCCTCCTTATTTTAGTATAAAAGGGTGACCCACTTGCCTAAAAAAGGGCATTGAATAATATTTTCTCTGAATCTTCCTTTATCTCTCTACACTTTCTCTCTCTAGTCACATCTAGCACAAAGATCCTAAATATATTCCCCAAATAATTATCAACTCATCAATATTGTATATCATTAAAAAAAGATACAAATTTTGATAGAAAATGGAAAGTTAACGGATTTTGTTAAAGGCCAAAGCAGTGAGTCGAAAATTCCGAGCATGACAACATATTATATTATTAATCCAAATTCGAAGCAAGAGAGTTCATTGATGATTTTAGATTCTAAATGTAATAAGTTTGATGTGGAAATAGAGTATTTTGATGCATACCTAGATCGATTAATTTTGTTAGTTGTGCATGAGCCACCAGTTCAAGGTCGAGTTCGAAATTTGTGTGAATTTTTTGAGTCTCTACAATTTCTGAGGGAGATACCATGACTGGTTCCAGGAAAATACATGTAGTGCTTTTGGCTACCCATATAGAAGGTAAAATATCCACTCATTTATATGGAAAGATTAATACATCTTTTATCATGTTCGATGATGACGATCTTCGGAGAATAGCAGGACCTGGCAAAGATGCAGTGGCTATAGGGGAATACATTGATGGGGGTTAACATTTGACCTATTTTAATAGATACATGCAGTCCAAAAAATTTATTGTTTAAGTCTACGTATGATAGGATGTCTAATCCACCTAAAATTATTCGATCTCACCGTACCATAATTGGGTTTACATGAGTGACAAGTCAACTGATAGCAGAATTTGAAGGGGAGGTATGTTTTGGAAAAATACCATTTTGAAAAGAGGGTCCAAGTCTTGTTTATGGTGGTCGAATGTCCAACTAGCTACAATGTTATCTTTGGGAGATCTTGGCTATCGAGAATGTATATTTTAGTCTCCAATGTTCATCGGTATTTGAAGTATGTTAATGAGGATCGTGTTGGGGTGATTCGAAACGATTAGTAGGTAGCCACAAAGTCTAATTCCAATGATCAGATGATTGAATATGAATCAAGGGGGGCTTCATCTCGTATAAGGATGGCGTGGATTATCCAAGGGAAACCTAGGGTCCTTTGACAATAAGCGAAGATATCAAAGAGTGTACATTTACAAATGTAAAAACTCTGCGAATAGAGACGTTACTATTACCCCCTTTTCATTTTCAGTTGTTGTTGTTTTTGTTTGATAAATTTGATGTTTTCGCTTGGAAAACAAAGGATGTAGTAGGAGTTCCACTATAAGTAATATGCCATAGTTTAGCTCTAAATCCGTAGGTCATGGCTATTATTAAGAAGAGGCGAGTTATTTCTATTGAAAAATCTGAGGCTATTGTGTCCGAAGTAGGTAAGTTATCTAAGGTTTGACATATTCGGGAGGCACAATACCCACTTTGGACTGCTAAACCGGTATTGGTTAAATATAATAATTGGAATTGACGAATATGTGTTGACTTTACAGATTTGAATCGTGCATGTCTTAAAGATCCATTTCATGTTCCACAAAAAGATCAGGATTGATTACACTTCAGGAATTAAAATTCTCTTTTTTATGGATGCATTTGTAGGGTATAACCAGATTCAGATGAATAAAAAAGATCAATAGATTACTACATTTATATCAGAGAAAATATATCCTAGGCTCGAAAAATTGGCCCTAACTTTAGTGGTGGCTGCTAGAAAAATGCGCCCTTATTTCAAGCTCACACAATTATTGTTAGAACTTCTTTTCAACAAAATAATTTGTTACAACCGCCAGATATTTATGATAGAATGACAAAATGGTTAGTTGAGTTAGGAGACTTTGATATAAAATTTTCTCCTCGAACATCGATTGAGGCTTGAGCTTTAGTAGATTTTTTGGTCGAATTTCATTCAAGTCGACCATGTAAGGGGATAATTAAAGAAATACTACCAGAAGTTTCAACATGGATGGTTCGAACTGATGGTGGTTCTAGCATATTAGGATCGAGCGCAGGGTTCAGATTGATTACTCATTCTGGATAAGCTATGTACTAGGCTATTCAATTTGGGTTTCATACGTCAAATAACGATGCTAAATACGATGTTGCATTAGTTGCTTTAAGGCTTGCAAGTATTTGTGGGGTAAAAACAATTTGTTTAAAAACAGATTCGTAGCTAGTGGCAAATCATATTGACAAAGATATATGAGGCTAAGAAAGATCAATTAGTTTTGTATCTTCGTGAACTTTGAGGTTTAACTCTTTTGTTTGATAAAGTGGTTGTTGAGCCTATTAATCGACGAGATACACAGTTGTTGATTCGTTAGCAACCATTGCTGACACAAAGGAATTTTCATGGATAATATTACAGAAAGCCCTTCAATTTTGAGTCGATCAAAATAATGTAAATATGTTGAGGAAGTGTTTGTCACTCCAGAAACAACTCAAGGTGATTGACGATCTGATGTACTCAATTTTTTACGTAGAGGTACGTTACCTCAATATGTAAATTTAGCTTAGAGGTTAAGATACAAGGCTCATGATTATGCAGTAATATATAGAGGGTTACACAAGAAGTATTTAAGTATACCATTATTATGGTGTTTAGGTAAACAAAAATATCAAGAGATTTTATCATATTTACATGATGGTGAAAGTTTAGCTCACCGTGGGTTTAAGTCTTTGACGCGAAGGGTTTTGTTGGTAGGTTATTACTGGTCTTCGATTATGAGTAGTACTAAAATTTTAGTAGGAGGTTGTGATACTTGTCAATGTTTTGTCGTTTTCATTCAAAAACCGAAAATACCACTTACTTCCAAATCCGAAGCCATTTCTTTTGATAGATGGGGACTAGATTTAGTAGAGCCACTATCGATGGCGTCTAGAGGGTGTAAAATGATTATTGTGGTGGTGGATATTTTTCGAAGTCGACTGAAGTTGAACCATTATCCGGTATAAGAGCCAAGGATGTTATCGCTTTGGAGTTCTTCAAAAAATTACCATAAATAACGTCCTTCAATTTAACAACAGAGAAATTGATTATTATTTTTTTGCAATTCGAGGGGTATTACATAATGTTTTTATACACCTTTTCAACTTCAAGAAAATGGTCAAGTAGAAGTAATTAATAGGTCCATTTTGGAAGGCTTAAAGAAAAATATAACAGTTGTTGCAGAGAAATGACCTAATTATCTGCAATAGGTGTTATGAGCTTATCGAACGACTCCTAGAGAAGCTACTCAAGAAATGTTTTTTGCCTTGTTATATGGTATGGATATTGTAAGCCCTATAGAATCTACTTTACCTTCTTATAGAATATTTCATTGTTCTGAGGACTCAAATGAAGAGGCAAGAAGGACAGACCTTGGCTTGACCAAAGAGAAGAGAGTTAGAGCACATTGAAATTCAATTAATTGTCAAACTTTGGTGAGGAGCTGTTATAATTCGAAGGTAAAATGGAGAGATTTTAAGGTGGGTGATAAAGTTTTAAGGAAGGTCTTTCTCCATACAAAGTATAAGCGGCTTGGAAAGATGGTCCAAAATTGGGAAGGTCCCTAAGTGGTAGTAAAGCGAGTAAATTTGGATACATACTGCCTCCAAGATGAACATGGCTGAATTCTACAACATCCCTGAAATATAGAACACTTGAAACTATATTAGGAGTGATTTTTTATCTTGTCAAATGTTTTATATGATTTTATTTTCTTTTGGACAAGTGGCATACTCTTTCCTATCATGTTGGTTTATGAAGGTTTTAATGAGGTGTCACGTTTACATGCACAAGTATTAATGAAATTCTTTTTCTTGGCCAGTGGTTATTTTAGACAAAAATACTTCAATTATTTTGGTAACTATGCAAAGACTGATAATCTTTGAAGTAGTTAACCAAAGGTAACTTAAGTAATTATTTTTATTCGATGTGTTAGACGTTCATTTAGAGCATTCTTCCAAAATATAACCATATTCGAGATACTAACATTCTTTAAATGCACCGTTTTTATTCGAAGTGTTATACGTTCATTTAGAGTACTGTTCGCAGAGATAACAATTTCGAGGTGCTAACGTTCTTTAAATGCACTATCTTTATTCGAAGTGCAACAACTTCATTTGGAGACTACTGCTCGAAGAGATAACCATATTCAATGTGCTAACGTTCCTTAAATGCATTATTTTATTCGAAGTGCTACACGTTCATTTAGAGCACTGTTCGAAGAGATAACCATATTCAAAGTATTAATGTTCGTTAAACCCACTATTTTTATTTGAGGGGCTACACATCTGTTTTAAGCATTGTTCAAAGTGATGATTAGATTCGAAGCGCTATGCATTCATTTAAAACATTAATTTAAATATATAATAATATTCGAGGTGCTAACGTTTTTTAAACACACCTTTTCAAGTAATTATAGTATTTGAAGTGGTAATGCGTTGTTCATAAAATATAAAATCATTCAATATGAAATATAAAGTTGGCAAGTATTTGAAAGATAAAAAGGCATTGTTCCTCGGACAAATTAAAACGCGTTTTTTAGCCTTACAAAAATATAAGTTTACGTTACAAGTGGTTAAGCACTTACAAAACATAATACACCAACAACTGGTGATTTAACAACATATAAAAAATAAAATCCATCTTTTAAATCCTCTTGATCTTCATTGGTAGATTGGTCTGAGATTCCTTCCGAGAAACTTTGTTCCTGATCAGAGGCGTATTCATCTTCCTGTGACTCAGTTTCTTCAGATGATTCATTGGGTATAGGTTTGAATGCGTCATTTTGACGATTTTGTGAGAGAATTAGTTTCCAGAAGCCTGAAATTTTTTCCTTTGGAAATGCTACATGGATTCACGAGAAAATCGATTGTCTTTTGCTCCTCGACATTTTTTATAACAGCAAGGCTTTCTAGCCCGCTTTGGGTCTTGGCAGCTTTTACAGCAAGACGCTTCTCTTATTTGAATGTCCTTTTGAGTGATATCAATTCATCAACTATATTTTTCTTCTCCTCCTGACTTTTATTAAGTGATTCTTGCAGATAAGGGTATTTATTTTGTTCATCACCCATTTCCAGCTCACATTGATCGGAAGAGTTCAACCCTATTTTTTCTTTTTCATGAAAAACTTTCAAATGATGTTTGATATGGTCGACTTATTTTATGAACTTTGATCTATCAACATCGAAAACTAGGAATTGATAGAGGATATGTTGGCCAAAAATTTATCTCGTCTTTTTCTCTCTTGCAGCATTGTTTTTGCACTAGATCATATCTTTAGCCATAGCCTCTAGTTTGCTTCGAGAAAACGTAAATTTTGTACATAAATGCTTCGTTGCTTCTTCGAGGTTAGAGAATGGTTGAAGTGCATTTGATATTTCTTCATATGGATTCTCAATAGGGATAGTAGAAGGAGTAGGAGGAGTATTGGGATTTTCGTAAGTCATAAAAGCAGATGATGAGGAACATGGTGGAAGATTCAAACTTACAATTTCAGGCAGAAGAGGTTCGGTAACTTGATGAGCAATTTGTTCAAGTTGTTATTTAATTTATTGAACTTCTAGGTCCATGTCCCTATGAATATCTTGAATTTCATGTTCACCAATAGTCTCTTTGTTGATGAAGTTATCATTTCCCTGGTGATTTGTCACCATAATTTCTTATATCTCATCAGTATTTGAATTTGAATTTGAGGGTGGCATTACAATATTTTTCTTTGTATTTTTTGTTGGAGGAGTTTTCGAAGAGCCTTTCTTCTTCTTTTTGAAGCGATAAATTTTTTTCTTTTTGAAGAAAGTTTAGCCCTAATTCCTTTTTAAATTGTTGGAAGATTTGTTTTCCTTGCTTTCCTTTTTGTTTGTCTCTGTCTTTTCTGTGGCTTCGAGTTTGTCGAAGAGCTAACATCTGTTTTTTTATTTTTTTTCCCTTCTTTATTGGGGTAAGTGGATTTGGGACCGATTTTGAACCAGAAGTATGACTTTCCCGTCAAGTGCTAATAGTCTATTTACAACATCATCTGAGTTTGAGGGCTTAATTAACTCTTTATCTGAAACAAAAACATCCGAATAGATCCTTCATAAGTGGTTGTTGACGAAATTTATGGGCATGAAGGCACTATGGAACTCGTTACCCCGTGCATTTTTCTTCCAGCTAGACAGTTTGGCAAAAGTTTCTTTGGTCGTCTTTTTACGAGCTTTATACCGCATTGGAATTTCTACATGTAATAACAATACATAAAAAAAACGAGTTGGAATATAAGATACAAAAAGAAAAAGAGATTTTTTTTGGACATATCTTTTCCATTTTTGTAGGCACTAGAAATAAAGAAATATCTTTGTTTCTACAACTTATCATCTTTGAGGAGATCGTCAATTATCTTGAAATCATCTCTGACAGTGAGATAGTAGAATGGTTGTATTAGTTGTTTTGAAATACCGGTCATTCCAATGAAGTATTTGATAGAAAGAGGGATTTTTCCTAGTCTGGAAGCCATAATGACAGATAAGAGGGTGAACCATAAATTCGGGCTTGCCTGTATTGGGCACAGATCAAGAAGTTCGAAGTACTCCAATATCATTGGGTCGAAGTCTCTAATTGATGATCTCAGGGTAGACCACAAGTTCATTTACTCTACAAGAGAGTGAAGTCTCTCCTCTTTGTGGTAAGCGAAGCATGACATTGTCCAGCAGACCCTCTTGTCATTTTAATCGCTCTGCATGAGCTTGACTGTAATATTCATATGGAACATTTTTCAACGCAATGATATATTCGGGAAGGACCGACTTCAGGTTTACACTCATAGTTGCAGCAATGTCCTCGTGTAGTTCAATTGGTTCTTTCTTTTTCTTTTTCCTTTTCTCTGGAGCCGTTTTCTTTGAAGCATTGCCGTAAGATTTTGAAGAAGTGCCACTTTATGTAATTTCAAGATTGAAATCAGTTATTGTCCTCGACTCTTATTCAACTTCTTCTTCAGACGCTTTTTCTCGCAATTGAGGTGGAGCTTTATCACTAGTAGTATCTTGTAGATTAAAGGATGTCTTTGTGTCTTGTTGAGGGGTTTTCGAAGGATTTTGTTGTGACTCTTTGTTAGTCACAACTATCTTATTTGAGGGATGAGAAGGTGTAGGATTCTGTGGAGTATTGTTGTCTTAGAATTCTCTCATGGCTACAAATGTTATTCTTCTAGGAGGTTGAGTCTGATAAGGGTGAGGCTCTGATTGAATTCGAGGTGTCTTATTGTGAAAAGTTCGATTAGGTTTGGTGTTAATTATAAGAGTGTTTCTGGTACTTTTTGAGAAGATGTTCTTTGTGTATCTTTGTGATATGTTCGAGGAAGAGTATATACGTTTCTAAAGAGTGTTGGTGAAAGATTACAAAGCGGTGATTGTTGAGGAAACTTTGGTGAGCAGCTGTCAAGATCGGGGTTGGACAAATTTTGATGCCAAGAAGAATTCTAGCCATAGATGAAATTACCATAAATAGTGGTTTGAGTTAAAAAATTTATAGAGTCGTTTATTACTATTATTGCACGATATGCAACTGCCCTCTCACTGGTACACAAATAGTCGTATATACCAAAATGAGTTTTTAGTAGATGGATATTTTTTCATAAACTAGAATGAAGAAGAATTTTTAAGTTAATCTATAGAATGGTGAAGGTAAATCGGAGAAATTGAATTTTACGGTGAAAGTGGCGAAGAAAAAAGGTTATCAGATGATTTTATCTTTCTCTCACTAGAAGTTGTATATGAAGGAAATATAACTAATGGGGAATATTTATAGAAGAATAATGACAGAAGAAAATATGAAAAGAAGATGAGGAGTTGCTGACAATTACTGGATGAAAGAATAACCGCCAAACGGTTGGCTACTACTAAGTAGGGTGACATATGTATATTGTCATATCTAACGCCATTATGCATGCGCACTAGAGTATTCCATATGTTTTTATTTGTTAGTATAGAAATAATTGAGAAACCACATGTACATTTGAGGCAATCTGAAAGACAGTTTGTTCAAAGAAGATAAGTAGATAAATACACCATTTCGATGCAAACTTTAAAGATTGCATTAAGATTCGATGAAACTTTAAGTATAATATAGCCAAGTCTTGATTCGAGGAAAATTTAAAGACAGTTACGTTCGAAGAAGATAAGCGTAGAAATAAGTTGTTTCGATGCTATATTGGGTGGTTTGTATTCGAAGAGACCTATAGTATGCAAATTTACAGTTTTTATCTGACATGGCTTTGAAGATTTCTAGTTCTTATGTTACATTCTTAATAAGAACTAAGGGGATACTGATAAGGACATGAATTGTGAGGGACTTAAGACAATAGCATTAAGGTTATTTTAAATGAATTGTAAGGTCATGAGAGAATGTTTTTATTATTTATAAATATAAAGGACCACACTGCAATTTGTCTTTTTATATAATTAATTTTGTTAAAGTCTTCTTGCGTGTTTATAAATCAAGAAGGAGACGATGAATAAAGAGTTCGACTTTAACTTCTTGAAGTAGATTCTATTTAGTTTCTCTCTCTAGAATTTCAATACTTTAATTCTCTCTCAATACTTTCACTTTAATTTCCACAAACACATATTTAATTCAATTTATTCATCAAGATATCACTTACACCTAACAATGGTAAATAAGTAGCTCTTTAACAATAATTTTTTTAAATAGTTTTTGCTAAGAGTATTTATTGTCCTTGCAAATACTTGTTTTTCACACAAAAAAAATTGGTTTGTTACAAAACATATCATATTATATAAAACATTTGCTTGTAGTGGTGCTCTATAACATCGAATAATTATTTGTTCCAGGATCCCGAAAGGATATTCCTTATATAGATCCGAACAGAGCCAAACAATGTATAGACAGAACTACCGTCAACCAATACACATTCAATAAAATCCTTATTCTCATCTCCCAAGGTTTAATCCGAATTCGGTCTATTATTATCGAGTTTCTTAAGTGATAAAACCGAAAGTGAACACATCAACTTTCATTATAACATATCCTCGAATGACATATTCAGGTGTAAGCTATCCACTAAATATAAAAAAATTACTTTATTAGTTATATGACATAAAGAAAAGTAACAAATTCATAAATAAAAATTACTTTTGTTAAGTTTTAATATGAATCCTAAGAGCGTATGTTGTCATGGCATCTACCGTTATTATGAAAGGTAAAAATCAGCATGAAATACTTGATTTAGATTTCGTCGTCTTAAACAATGATATTCTGTTTAAAGCAAATTGTCGATTTCGACGATAATAAGATAAAATGTCATATTTAATAAGGTAGAGAATCATTTTGAATAAAAACAAAACAAAAAAATCGTATTTGACAACAATAAGATAAAACATCATCTTGAATGAGGTAAAATGTCATCTTCAGTCTACAACCATATTTTGCATTGTATGTGATAAGAACAAAATAAAATGTTATATTAAAATAATTAAGAAAACGTGAATAAGTTAGCATAAAACGGTCGAGACATATAAAGAATACAATGGAACATAACAACTAACTGATAACTAATGGATTAAAATAAATAAAAGATAACTAAAATAAAATAAAAAAATTAGATATCCTACAAATATGATAAGGTGGAACAAGTTGAAAGATTTAAAGCTCGATAAAATAACATAAATAAAGTGATCTAAAAAAAATATCATGTATGATGTAATACATGTGTCATTCATCCCTAAATTTTAGTATCCTATAATACCATTGATGTGGATGTAATTTTTTCAATAGAAAAGTTAACATTATTGAACTTTAAGAGTGAAAAAAATCTATTGATACGTGAAACCTCGTAGTATCCGAACTTGTTTTGTCAAATTGTAAAAACTCCGATTTATTTAATAAACACAATATTTTAACATATCACCACACTGAACTGCCAACTCGGGAGGTATGACCTATCAAAAGTCATTTTAATCGGCACGATAACGAATGGAAGTAATTGTTGGATTCCATCATCATCATGATATTGATGTGGGAAAATATATTAAATTGTGAATAGGTTTATGGATGGATATTTCTCTTTTACGTAGTAAAAAATATAACAGAATAAATTTATTACATAATAGCCTAGATAATGTTGTAGTCGATTCGTATTAATGCAGTAGCTTTAGCCGTAAATAGTTTCAGCGGAATCGGCTTCGGTCATGTGACTCTTCGGCCAAATCTATTGGTCATGCAAAGGTGCGACAGTAAAATCCATCCTTATCTTTAGTGCCCAGTCCTTACTAAAGAGCTCTTTAATGAATACTCACTTAGATAACATTAATTGGTTTGCATCATAGATGATTGCCGATGATTTCTTTAGTACTTTTGATAAGTTGGTTTGCATTATAGGTTATGTAGTGGAATGGTTTTAGACCGGACACGAAAGAATCTTTAAATATATTGATAACCGCTTTTGAAACGCGGTTGAAGTACAAGGGCTTAGGTGCAATTTTGGAGGATGCATTGCATCTTGCTTTGACCCTCATTCGAAAATTGTAGTTGCTTCTAACACGTGATCTCGCTTCATCTTGCAGAACTTTAACTGCTTTCATCTTGTCTTGTGTCTCGCTTCATCGTGGTCGTTCATCCTGCAAATTTCTATATCGTTCGATTAAAATATATAAAGGGTCAGATTTGACTTACCTTTTTTATATAAGGGCAAAGCCTTCCTCTTTACTATCTTTTACGAAAAAAATCCTGTTTAGAAGTATGACATTGACAGTAAAAAACCCATTTTTCTCATTTGTTAATTGTTTGGTAAAAGCTTCGAGCTTTAATTTTTTATTCTTTCGAAAACACTTCTTATTTGTTATATTCACGAATGTATGATGTATCAAAAGAAAATTAGAGCCACTGCATCTCCTTATCCCGTAGTTCATCAGTCCGGGGACGACCCAGATAATGAGGTGTCCTTGGTGATTCGTCGTCAGAATAGTTCATCGGTTGAGTTAGAGGATGCCCTCTCTCTGGCTGTTCTCGTTAATCCTGATATTCCGCTATCGATGGTGGAATTGATCCTAATTATTTTTTTTCAGAAGGGTAAACCTCATGAATTGATCCTACTTGATAAAACTACTACACGAGAAAGGGGGTGAGTGTGTAGGCGGACCGTGACGAGAGTTAATTCATAGTCATTAACGATCATCAATATAAGTACATTGCGGAGGCAAAAAAAAAAGCTAATAGATTGGTGTATTCACTTATGTGTTAAAGCATGATCTTCGGCTCCTCCTCTTGCCAAAGCTGCAACAGTGTTTTGAGCTGACAAATGTGTGTCCGACGCAGTTGGTACCCAATTGTGTTGGAGGTTCCTGCTGGAAAATATTGTGTTGTGGCGTGATCGATTCTGGAACTTTGAAGGCAGGGATATCTTCATTGTGAACAAATTGACGGGTAGAAAGTATAAACAATACTTATTTTTCTTCACAAAGACCTATGGCGTAGTAATTATTGACTTCCCAGATTATAACAAGATTTGGAAAAGAATAGGTTTGTATTTGTTTTGGGTTGTTAGGAGGCTCCTGGAGTTAAGGATATGATGGCATGTGTCCTAACGTGGAAATCATAGGGTAAAAGTCTCACTTGTGAGGTTGGCAAGATTATACCCAAATGACTTTGTGGGTGTTAGTGATAAAGAGTTGTCTAGCCAACTTGAGACTTATATTGAGTGTGTAAAGATGGACGATAATTTTTCCGATTTGAAGAGTATCTCGGATCTATGTAGGACTCTTGTGCGTACAAAAAAGCACAACACGTTTGGATTTGTGTACAAGTTTTTAAAGCTAGCTTTGTCATTACCGGTGGCCACCGCAAGTGTTGAGCGAGTATTTTCTAGTATGAAATATGTGAAGAATGAGTTGAGAAACCGAATGTCCAATCCATGGTTTAATGATAGTTTAGTGACATTTGTGGAGAAAGAAGTGTTTGTTACAATCGATGATCGAGATATTATCAAGCGCTTTCAAGGCATGAGTAAGAGAAGAATGCAATTACGTTTAGACTAGAAATAGATTTTCATTTTTAGTTGTAATAGTATATTAATTTAATTTGACTATATAATACGCAGACTTTTTTTAGTTCAATGATATTTTTGGCACACCCTGAATTCTAATCTGGATCCGCCCCTGGTAAGAGATAACATTTTAAGTTCTGCAAGTTGTGTTTTGTTATTGGGCATATATTCATTTTTGTGGTTGATGTGGTCGAACGCGGGAAATGTGGAGGTCTGTGCGAAAAAAGGGAGTGAAGCTAGTCCAGGTCAGGCCAGGAGTCATATGGTTTATGTTAGAGCACTGGTGAAATTAGCTGAGGTGTAAGAAGCAAAGATTGAAAAGAGTAATTGATTCGGCTATATCCCTGGTCGTCCGAGATTTTATTGTGACTTCCTCCGAAAGGGAAGTGGAGGATGAGGTTGACCCGAGACGTCAATAGAAATGCAAAAAGGATAACAAAGGGTCTGGTTTTGTGAGGAGGAAGCTTCTCTCGTTGACCCGATAAGTAGTGGTAATAAGAAAGGTTTGAAGCCCAAGTAGGTTATAGCCTAAGGCAGCAAATTGTGAAGGATCCTATGGTTTCCGAAGGAAGTGTGTCTTAAATTTTGTGTTGGGCTCTTCTTATGTGGGAGTCCAATTATCATATGGGCTAAGCTCAATTTGGATAACACATAGGATTTGGGTTTATGTATAAATATATATATTTATACAGTGTCTTTCGGTGATGAGCATCATATTCTATAGTGCAGTTATTGAGAGAAAAAAGGTGATTCGAGCCGGAACTTTGTGTTTTCAATCGGACTGTCTCCGGTTGTCCGATCGGCTTTAATTTTGGTGAGAATGCTCGTCTACTTGTCCTCTACAATCTGTCCAGAGGGTTTTTGATTTGGAGTCATCTAAGTATTGTTTTTCGATCATCTTCTTCTAACTGCGTTTTGGGGATATTTCAGTGAGTTTTCTGATTTCGGTTCATTATCTTGTGTATTGGGGTTGTGTATGAAGTTGTCATACTTCTTGTGGCGTATGCTCTAGTTTTATCTAGAGAATAGTTTTGTAACCCATCTTCTGATAGTGAATATTTGGTTGGACTCCGAAATCAGTCCCGTGGTTTTTACTTCCTACACTGGGAAGGTTTTCCACGTAAAATGTGTTCTGTGTTGTTTGTGTTTATTTTATTCAGACTTGATATTTTGTTTGGGATCGTTATCTCTATCATACTTGATACAAGAAAGAAGATTTCGTTTGTGCTTCTATTTCTTGTCAAAGTGGTATCAGAGCGAGTGGTTGTGTACTTGTCTTGTATCAAATATAGAGGTGAATGGTGACGATGAATGGTTCGAATTATCATATATGGAAATCGAAGATGGAAGATCTTCTTTATGTTAAAAGTTTTCAATCACAGTGTTCGGTGATGAAAAACCTAAAGATAAGTCTGATGCAGAATGAATAATTATTCACCGGCAGATTTGTGGCTTTATTCGGCAATGGGTTGATGATAATGTGTTGAATCATGTTGTCGACGAAACAGATGCAAGGAAATTGTGGAGTAAACTTGAGGAGTTATATGCTCGGAAGACAGGAAACAGTAAGTTACTTTTGTTCAAGCAGTTGATGTATTTAAGGTATCAAGATGGATCACCTCTTACAGATCACTTGAATACCTTTCAAGGTTTGATTAATTAGTTGGGTGCTATGGGTATCAAATTTGATGACGAGGTTTTGGCGTTATGGTTGCTTGGTTCGCTGCCAGACTCATGGGATAATTTTAAAATGTCTCTTTCTAATTCAGCTCCTAAAGGTAATATCTCAATGGAATTAGCTAAAAGTAGTGTGTTGAATGAAGATATGAGAAGAAAAACAATTGGCTTCTCTTCACATTCAGAAACTCTAGTCGTTGAGAAACGTGGTAGAAATGAAAATCGCGGTTGGAAAACTAGAGGTAAAAGTAGAAGCAAGAGTCGGAACAAGTCTAATAAATTTGCAGATTGGGAGTGCTACTACTGTCATGAGATCGGGCACACTAAGAAATTTTGTCCTAAGTTGAGAAAGAATAATAATTTTGGGAAATCTAATAATGGTAAAGAAGAAAAGAACAAGGAGAAAAATTATGATGAAAGTGGTGACGAGAAACATGTTGCTGCAGTTTCAGAGAGCTACTTCGTTGTTATTGATGATGCTGTTGTGAATTCTGTGTCTGATGAAAATGGTTGGGTAGTTGACAGTGGTGCTATAATTCATGCCACTTCTCGTAGAGAATTTTTCTCATCTTACACCTCTGGTGACTTTGGTTCTGCAAAGATGGGAAATAATGATTTGTCTAAAGTGGTTGGTATTGGTGATGTTTATCTAGAAACAAGCATAGGTGCAAGATTGATTTTGAAGGGTGTTAAACATATACCCGATCTTCGATTGAATTTGATATCTACAGGGAAGCTAGATGATGAAGGTTATTGCAGTATTTTTGCGAATGGGCAGTGGAAACTTACTAAGGGCTCGTTGGTTGTGGCAAGAGGACAAAAATATTCAGCCCTCTACATCATGTCTGCAAGGGTGTCTGCTGAGAAAATCAATGTTGTTAATGATGAAGCAATGCTTGATTTGTGGCATAATAGACTCAGTCACATTAGCGAAAAAGGATTAGATATTCTGAGGAAGAAACAGTACATTCGTGGGATACATAAAGCTCATTTAAAGAAATGCGTACATTGTTTGGCTGGAAAGCAGAATAGAGTATCTTTCAAGAGCTCGGCTCCTTCAAGAAAACCAAGTTTGCTTGACTTGGTACATACTGATATTTGTGGTCCTTTCAAAACGAGAACACTTAGTGGTTGCCTCTACTTTGTTACCTTTGTTGATGACCATTCCAGGAAAGTTTGGGCTTACACTTTGAAAACAAAAGATTAGTGTTAGATGTCTTTAAGCAGTTTCAAGCTTCAGTTGAGAGACAGAGTGGGAAACAATTGAAGTGTGTTAGAAGTGATAATGGGGGAGAATACATTGGTCCTTTTGATGATTATTGTAGACAGAAAGGTATTCAACATCAAAAGACACCTCCCAAGACCCCTCAGTTGAATGGCGTAGCGGAGAGACTAAACCGAACATTAATTGAAAGGGTAAGATGTCTTATTTCACAATCACAACTTCCTAAATACTTTTAGGGTGAAGCTTTGAATTCAGTGGTACATGTCTTGAATCTTAGTCCTTCTGTACCTTTAGATGGAGATATCCCAAATAGAGTTTGGACAGGTAAAGATGTTTCTTATGATCATTTGCGTGTCTTTGGGTGCAAATCTTATGTATATATTCTTAAAGATGAGAGATCTAAACTCAATTCAAAGACAAGACAGTGTGTATTCATTGGTTATGGTCTTGATGAGTTCGGCTACAGATTTCATGATCCAATTAATAATAAGCTTATTAGGAGCAGAGATGCCGTGTTTATGGAAGATCAGATAGTTCATGATATTGATAAGAGTCAAAATTCAGAGCCTATGTCTGAGAATGACTTGGTAGAATTGGGGCATATTCCGCTTGCACATACTCCTACAGAAGTTGAAGAAAATTCAGATGGTGACTCATCTGCCTCAAGAGGTTCACATATTGTTGATACTGGTGATCATGATAATGATTTCATGCATGAAAAAGAGAATGAAGAAGATGTTGAACAACTTGAAGTTCCAACGCGGAGATCTACTAGAGATAGACAACCCTCTACTAGATATCCTTCTGATGAATATATTTTGTTAACCGATGCAGGTGAGCCTGAGTGTTATGATGAGGCTATTACTGGTGTATGTAAAAATCAATGGATTGAATCGATGAATGAAGAGATGCAATCACTTCATGAGAATCATACATTTGAGTTAGTGAAGATACCTGAAGGGAGAAAAGCCTTGAGTAACAAGTGGGTGTATAGGTTGAAGCAAGATGATAGTTCTCTGCAACCTCGGTACAAAGCAAGATTGGTAGTCAAAGGCTTTGCTCAGAAAAAAGGTATTGATTTTGATGAAATATTTTCTCCAGTTGTAAAAATGTCTTCTATTCGTGTGGTTCCAGGCATTGCAGCGAGTCTAGACTTTGAAATTGAGCAAATGGATGTAAAAACAGCATTCTTGGATGGTGACTTGGAAGAAGAGATTTTTATGAAACAGCCTGAAGATTTTGTGGTTGAAGGAAAAGAAGATTATGTATGCAGACTGAAAAAGAGTCTATATGGTTTGAAGTAAGCTCTGAGGCAGTGGTATAAGAAGTTCATGTCAGTTATGGGGGAGCAGGACTACAAGAAGACTTCTTCTGATAATTGTGTATTTGTGAAGAAATTTTCCGATGCCGATTTTATTGTTCTCTTACTTTACGTGGATGATATGCTTATTGTTGGGAAGAATACTTCGCGGATTGATTCTTTGAAGAAACAGTTAAGTAAGTCTTTCGCAATGAAAGATTTAGGTCCAGCAAAGCAGATTCTCGGCATTCGAATTACTAGAGACAGAGACTTGAAGAAGTTGTTCTTATCACAAGAAAAATACATTGAGAAAATTCTTCAGAAGTTTAATATGGACAAAGCTAAAGTGGTTAGCTCACCACTTTCCGGTCACTTCAAGTTAAGCAAGAAACAATGTCCTTCAACTAATGAAGAAAATAGAGACATGGCTAATATTCCATATGCATCTGGAGTTGGAAGTCTCATGTATGTCATGGTATGTACTCGTCCTGACTTAGCTCATAGTGTTTGTGTTGTGAGCAGATTTTTGTCAAACCTAGGTAGAGCATTGGGAAGCCGTGAAATGGATTATGAGGTATCTGCGAGGAACGTTAATTTGGAGCTCAATTTTGGGATGAATAAACTTGAGTTGTTGGCTTATTCTGATTCAGAAGTGGAGGATGAGGTTGACCCGACACGTCAATAGAAATGCAAAAAGGATAACAAAGGGTCTGGTCTTGTGAGGAGCAAGCTTCTCTCGTTGACCCGATAAGTAGTGGTAAAAAGAAAGGTTTGAAGCCCAAGTAGGTTATAGCCCAAAGCAGCAAATTGTGAAGGATCCTATGGTTTTCGAAGGAAGTGTGTCTTAAATTTTGTTGATCTTGAACGATAATCCAAGAAATGAGCGATTGTGGAGTGACCGCTAAACCAATGTACAAAGAAAGTAAGGACCTATATGGCTATTTAAGTGAGTTAATGACTATGGCCTTTCAAAGGCAGGTCCCGCTTAATTTGACTAATTTGGATATAGCGTTGTAAGGCAATCTTGGCCTTGAGTTAAGATCATACATCATCCCAAAACCCTATGATCGTTGTTGATTATTGTTGTGTAATTGTTTGTTTTTTGAAGACCTTTTCCTTGATCAATGGGTAACTTGCCGAGAAATGTCATCATGTAGAAAAAAGAATGCAAAAGGCTGTCACTTTTTATTTCGGATCAATTGAGATCGGAGTTGTAAAGTGAAAGGAAACATAAGAGGTACATTGAGGATTGGTTTTATGATCAGTGTGGTTTGGAAAATAAAACAATTAATTATGAGTTTGGAGGAGTTTGAGATTGAGCTAGAGGAAGAATAGGCGGTCATACTTTACTTACGGAAAAAGGTTCTGGCCAGTTTGGAATTGCCGATATTTAGAAGATACTACTGAAAAAATGCAAGACAAAATTGAAGAGTGACAAGGCATTACTAGCTACCGAACAAGCAAGCTATACGACTGACTGGGTCGAATTTAAAAGCATGATGGTGCACTCTTTACTCAAATTACAAGAAGCAGGCACGCAAAGAAACAGACAGCTCAAATGAATTCTTAACTACTAAATGATTTAGTGAAGTAGTGAGAGTTATATTAGGAAGTCTGAAAGTCTCATAATTACTAAGAGACGTTTGAATCATATTTTCAATAAGTATTGAACCTTTGTGTTTCATTCTTCATGTAATAAAATCAAACCATTTGTATGTTCAATTTTTTCATTTATCTGTTCAATTTGTTTCATGGCATCAGAGCCGAAATCCGTCTCCAAGAGAGAGCTACGCTGGAGCCAAGCGTAACGACCCCATGACTGAGCCCAGCCTGTAAGGCCGGCTCCTCTGTAAGACCCAAGAGAGGCAGAACAAGGGGAAGACCGGGATGTGCGAAGACGACTCCTCATCGTGGGGCCTAAAAATAGCGAGAGCGTACGTGGAAGGCTGCTACCCTGTAAGACCCGAGAGAGGCAGAACAAGGGTGAGTAAGTTGTTAAGAGTGAGTAAACTTGATCATTTATCCCACATCGCTTAGACTAAACAAGTACTTACAATATATAAGTGAATGAAATATCTCAACTAAGGTGAGGCCTTTTGAGAGTGAACCAAAAGCAAAGCCGTGCGGGACTAATCGCCCAAAGCGGACAATATCACATTAGTTGATCATAAACTTGATCCACTTAAATGGCCCAACCCACTCAAAGGGTCCAACCCACTTAATAAGGCACATCTAGAAAGAATATTCTAGAAACATTTAAATTAATATTTAGTAGTTTAGGTTGAGTGCAAGATACACTTTGATGTTGAGTGTAAGAAACACTTTTACCTTGAGTGTAGACTTGAGGTTGAGTGTTTAACTACCCATAAGATCTTAGATGGTGGATCCTTGTCTCCACTATGGTTCTATAAATAGTGGAGCTCTCCCACCATCTAGAGCATCACACAAACACACCAAGAATCAAAGTTAGAGAGAAAATTAGAGTGAGAGAAAAGAGAGACAAGAATGCTCTCTTTAGTGTTAGAAAAATTATTTCTCTTCTAAGTGTGAGTTGTAAGAGTGTTCTTGTAATATTTCTCCTTTTCTATCTATATCAAAGTTGTTTGTTTGTTTTAAAGTGAGTGTTGTTTTATATTTTCCGCCAACAAAGTGGTATCAGAGCCACAAGCTCTTTCCGAAATTTTGTTTTCAAATATTCAACATATTGAAAAATATGGCAAATGGTGTATCATCCTTCCAAGTTCCAACACTCAAAAACAACAACTACGATAATTGGAGTATCAAGATGAAAGCTCTCCTTGGAGTACATGATGTGTGGGATGCCGTTGAAAAAGGGTTTGACGAACCCGAAGATGAAGCAAACCTTACTCAAGAGGAGAAAACAACTTTCAAGGATTTAAGAAAGAGAGACAAAAAAGCTCTCTTCCTCATCTATCAAGCATTAGATGATGATGGCTTCGAAAAAATTTCAAGCGCATCTTCCGCCAAGCAAGCGTGGGAGAAATTACAAATCTCTTGCAAAGGAGTCGAAAAGGTGAAAAGGGTACGTCTCCAAACATTAAGAGGTGAATTTGAATCTTTACATATGAAAGCGTCCGAATCTATTTCGGAATATTTTTCAAGAGTAGCAACCGTTTCTAATCAATTAAAAAGAAATGGTGAGAACTTAGAAGATGTGAGAGTAATCGAAAAAATACTCCGCTCGTTGGATCCCAAATTTGAGCACATCGTCGTGACGATTGAGGAAACTAAAAACTTGGAGAAGATGATGATTGAAGAAATCCAAGGATCATTACAAGCCTACGAAAAAAAGCACAAGAAGAAGCAAGAGATCACCGAGCAACTCCTCAAAGTAGAATTGAAGGACATGCATGCAAATCAAGGAGATGATAGAAACCAACGTAGCCGAGGCAGAGGCAGAGGCCGCGGACGAGGTGGTTATCATGGCAGTGGATGTGGCTGGAATTACAACAACAATAATTCCAACTACAACTACGAGAAACGAGAAAGCTCAACACGAGGTCGTGGAAGAAGAAATCCAAACTCGAGGTATGATAAATCTCAAATCCAATGCTATAAATGTCAAAGGTTTGGACATTATGCTTCCGAATGCAGAGGCCCCAAAAATAGAGTTGAGGAGAGGGCCAACTATGTGGAGGAGAAGAAGGAGGAAAAAGATATGTTACTACTAACATACAAAAACACTAATGAAGATCAAGAGAACACTTGGTATCTTGACAGTGGTGCAAGCAACCACATGTGTGGGAAAAGAAGCATGTTCGTAGAGATCAATGAAGAAGTGAGTGGAAATGTCTCTTTTGGAGATGATAGCAAAATATCGGTGAAAGGAAAAGGTAACATTCTTATTCTTGCAAAAGATGGTAGTCACCAAATGATTTCAAATGTCTATTACGTACCTAGCATGAAAAACAACATCTTAAGCTTGGGACAACTACTAGAAAAGGGCTATGATATTCATATGAAAAATTATAGTGTTTTTCTAAGAGACGACAAAGGAGACTTAATTGCGAAAGTCCAAATGTCAAAGAATAGAATGTTTCCTTTGAATATTCAAAATGATGTTGCAAAGTGTCTTAAGGCGTGTTACAAAGATTCGTCGTGGCTATGGCATGTTCGATTTAGGCATCTAAACTTTACAAGCTTAGAGTTATTGTCCAAGAAAGAAATGGTGAGAGGGTTACCATGTATCAATCATCCTGATCAACTATGCGAAGGATGTTTACTTGGAAAGCAATTCAGAAAATGCTTTCCAAAGGAGTCAGAGTCAAGAGCCAATAAACCTCTCGAGCTTATTCATACCGATGTGTGTGGTCCAATCAAGCCGAGCTCTTTAGGTAAAAGTAACTACTTCCTTCTCTTCATTGATGATTTTTCAAAAAAAACTTGGGTATCTTTCTTGAAACAGAAATCCGAAGTCTTTGGAATATTTAAGAAGTTCAAAGCAGTTGTGGAAAAGGAAAGCGGAAATAAGATCAAAGCCATGAGATCTGACCGAGGAGGAGAGTTCACATCCAATGAATTTTTAGAGTTTTGTGAAGCACATGGAATTCGTCGCCGTTTGACAGTTCCCAGATCACCTCAACAAAACGGTGTGGCAGAAAGGAAGAACAGAACAATCCTTGATATGGCGCGAAGCATGCTCAAAAGCAAGAAACTGCCTAAGGACTTTTGGGCGGAAGCAGTGGCATTTGCGGTGTACTTGTCCAACCGATCTCCAACAAGAAGTGTTTGGGGAAAGACACCACAAGAAGCATGGAGTGGAAGAAAGCCTAGAATTTCCCACCTGAGAGTATTTGGAAGCGTAGCTCATGTCCATGTACCAGACGAACAACGAACCAAACTCGATGATAAAAGCAAGAGTTTTATCTTCATCGGTTACGACTCAAGTTCCAAAGGCTACAAGTTGTACAACCCAAACAACAAGAAGGTTGTGATAAGCCGAGACGTGATAGTTGATGAAGAAGGCGAATGGGATTTTAGGTCTCATACAAATGAGTTCACATTTTTCCCCCAAATTGAAGAAGATGAGAAGACACCAAATGAGCAATCAGAAGATGTTGCTACCCAACATGCCTCACCAACAGCAACTACTCATGGAGACTCGCCACCTTCATCATCGTCAAATGGTAGTCAAAATGAGAGAGCAGTGGAACATACAAGAAGCCTTAGTGATCTTTATGAGGTAACCGAACCAATGGATAACATTACACTATTTTGTCTCTTTGCTGATTGTGAGCCAGTGACATTTCAAGAAGCTGCACAAGAGAAACAATGGAGAGACGCGATGGATGAAGAAATTAGAGCCATCGAGAAGAATGACACATGGGAACTCACCTCACTTCCCAAAGGGTGCAAGACAATAGGCGTCAGATGGTTATACAAAACCAAGAGAAATGCTAAGGGGAAGATTGAAAAACACAAAGCGAGGCTTGTTGCAAAAGGCTATAGTCAAAAGGCGGGAATTGACTATGATGAGGTATTCGCCCCCGTTGCCCGATTGGAAACTATTAGACTAATAATTTCTTTGGCAGCTCAAAACAAGTGGAAGATACAACAAATGGATGTAAAGTCAGCATTTCTAAATGGCGTCCTTGAAGAAGAAGTCTACATTCAACAACCATTAGGCTATGAGGTCAAAGGCCATGAAGACAAGGTGTTGAAGCTAAAGAAGGCTCTTTACGGGCTAAAACAAGCACCAAGGGCATGGAACAGTAGAATCGACAAGTATTTCCAAGAAAATGGCTTCAACAAATGTCCGTACGAGCACGCTCTATACACCAAGATCAAAGATGGAGATATTTTTATTGTGTGTCTCTACGTGGATGATTTGATCTTCACTGGAAGCAACCCAAACATGTTTAATAAATTCAAAGAAGTAATGACAAAGGAATTCGAGATGACAGACTTGTAGCTCATGGCGTACTACCTTGGCATTGAAGTTAAGCAGCAAAAAGATGGAATTTTCATCTCACAAGAAAGCTATGCAAAAGATATCCTCAAGAAGTTTAAGATGGAGAATTGTAGCTCGATAAGCACACCTATGGAGTTTGGAGTCAAAATATCCAAGCATGAAGAAGGCGAAAGTGTAGATCCAACATTATTCAAAAGTTTGGTGGGTAGCCTACGCTATCTAACTTGTACGAGAACAGATATTCTTCATGCAGTTGGATTGGTTAGTCGCTATATGGAATCTCCAACAACAACTCATTTCAAGGCTGCAAAGAGAATCCTTCGTTATCTAAAAGGTACAATTGATTTTGGATTACTCTATTCCATTTCTAATGATTACAAACTTGTTGGGTATAGCAATAGTGATTGGGGCGGAGACATAGACAATCGAAGGAGTACAACTGGATTTGTATTCTTTATGGGAAATATTGCTTTCACGTGGATGTCAAAAAAACAACTGATTGTCACGTTGTCGACTTGTGAAGCGGAATACGTTGCTGCTACTACATGTGTTAGTCATGCAATTTGGCGTAGAAATCTATTGAAGGAGATAGACCTAACACAGAATGAGCCAACTAAAGTGTATGTCGACAATAAGTCAGCCATTGCCTTAGCCAAGAATCCAGTATTCCATGATCGAAACAAGCATATCGATGTTCGCTACCACTACATAAGGGAGTGTATTTCAAGAAAATATGTGCAAGTAGAATATGTGAAGACACAAGATCAAGCTGCTGATATTTTCATCAAGCCACGGAAAAGCGAAGACTTCAAACGATTAAGGAAACTACTAGGGGTCACGGGATCAAGTTTAAGGGGGAGTGTTGGATCATAAACTTGATCCACTTAAAGGGCCCAACCCACTTAAAGGGCCCAACCCACTCAAAGGGTCCAACCCACTTAATAAGGCACATCTAGAAAGAATATTCTAGAAACATTTAAATTAATATTTAGTAGTTTAGGTTGAGTGCAAGATACACTTTGATGTTGAGTGTAAGAAACACTTTTACCTTGAGTGTAGACTTGAGGTTGAGTGTTTAACTACCCATAAGATCTTAGATGGTGGATCCTTGTCTCCACTATGGTTCTATAAATAGTGGAGCTCTCCCACCATCTAGAGCATCACACAAACACACCAAGAATCAAAGTTAGAGAGAAAATTAGAGTGAGAGAAAAGAGAGACAAGAATGCTCTCTTGAGTGTTAGAAAAATTATTTCTCCTCTAAGTGTGAGTTGTAAGAGTGTTCTTGTAATATTTCTCCTTTTCTATCTATATCAAAGTTGTTTGTTTGTTTTAAAGTGAGTGTTGTTTTATATTTTCGGCCAACATAAGTGCGGAGTGCGCAAAGTGACTCGATTAGGTTGTGGGGAGCAAGGCGTAAGGCCAGGAGCGGATGATCACCGGACAAATAAATGTGGCACAAGAAAATTTTGGATGGAGGAGAAGTGAACCAACGTAGGAGTTTCCCAAACAAGTCAGATGGGGACTAGTAACTTAAGAAGTCTTCGTTGCGGAGTATGGGTGAAGCAACAAGACTTTGGTCGTGGCCTTCCAGATCCAGTCAGGCTGTTCGTGGCGAGGACGCTCACGAAGTGGGTGTGGTAGAGTGTCACGGCCTAACTTTCCCAGTGGACAAGCTAGCATTTACCTCTCCATGCAGATCTTCATATGCTCCTACGACTTGCCAGTACTAACAGACGTCTTCATATGCAGGTACTTATACTCGATCCCTCCTATCCAACCCTCATAACTGCTTGTATATCATATGGGAAAGGCTAACCTGTGCCGTAAGTTCGCTCGGCATAGGCGCTGCACGGGCGGAATGGCTGAGCTCGTGACAAATGGTATCAGAGCGAGGTCTCTGCATATCGAGTGTTTGATTTTATTATCCATTGAAATACAAATCATGTCAAGTGTTATTATCTTTTTCCAATATGAATGGAAGTAATTCAGCTTCTCTTATGTCTATAGAGAAGCTCGTTGGAACCAATTGCCAATATTGACGGTTGTGTATGGAGGCTTTCCTTCAAGGACAAGATATGTAGGATCTTGTTTCCGGTACCGAGATACTTCTGAGTGATACTCCGAAAACGCTTAGTTAAGGAGGAAATGGAAAGTAAGGTGCGGAAAGGCCTTATTCGCGTTGAGAACTTCGATTCGGTAAGGAATTTATTGATCATGTTCGTGCATTGGATTCTCCAAAGGATATCTGGGATACTCTTGACGGGTTATTTACCGAGAAAAATACTATGCGGCTTCAATACCTTGAGAATTAGCTTGCTTCATTAACACAAGGTAATATGTAAATATCTGATTACTTTCTTAAGGTTAAGAATATATGTTCAGAAATTTCAGGTTTGGATAGTGATGAACCTATCAGTAATGCAAGGCTAAGAAGTTATTTGAAATATGGGTTACGATCTGACTTCATATCGTTTATATCATCAATACAAGGATGGGTTAACCAACCATCAATTGTCCAGTTAGAGAACCTACTCTCCAACCAGGAAGCACTAGTTAAACAAATGCTTGGTAAGTATTCTGCTGATGTTGAAGATACATCTTTTCAGCAAAGACAGGTCAAGGTGGGAAAACACCCAAAGCCATTTTCAAAATGGCGGTAAGCAGACAAGGATTGATGGGGAGTCAGCAAACCATTTTAAACGGACATGTTTTAGATACAGAAGGACTGGACACATGAGGTCGGATTGTCGTGCAAAGCTTATTTGCAAGAAGTGTGGAAAACCAGGCCACATTAAACCAAACTGTTATTCGAAAATCGTTAAATCAGATGCAAATGTTGCATATGATGCTGAAAATAGCAATGAGCTACAGTGGGAAAACGTTTTTTCAATTGAAGTTCTTAATCAACTAGAAAACATAGCTTCTACTACACATAGATCTGTAAAGAAATCGGAGGGTAACACTAGTTGTATTGACTACAAGAACAAATGGATCGTTGATTCGGGTTGCTGACATCATGCTACCGGTAATGCTTCTATACTCTCTGATATTCGTCCTCATTTGAACAAACGAGTAATTGTGACAGCAAAAAACTCATTACATCCAGTAGTGAAAGAAGGTGATTTCATTGTAAAGGCTACAAATTCAGATGATGAAAGCCTTACACTTGAAAACGTATACCAAGTACCGGGTTTAAAAAGGAATCTTGCTTCTGTTTCTCAAATTAGTAATTCCGGTAAGTATGTTTTATTTAGACAAATGATGTTTAGATTCTTGATGATTATAAAAATGTTGATGTTAATGCCTTATTCATTGGAAGAAAGACAAACTCTTTATATATTTTATCTACAAATGAGGCATATATAGAAAAGACCAGTGAAAATGCAACAATTTCACTTTGTCATGCTCGACTCGGACATGTTGGTAATCAATTGTTGCAGCAAATATCAACAAACAAACTACTTGAAGGAGTTCTTTTATTCAGATCAACACATCAGGATGTCATTCGTGATGGCTGTCAATATGGTAAGTCACATCGACTCCCTTTTCAAAAATCTTTGAATCGTGCATCGTCGATGTTTGAACTTGTACATTCTAATCTCATGGGTCCTACAAGAACACCAAGCTTTAGTGGTTTCTGTTACATGATGGTTATTGTTGATGATTTCTCTCGCTATAGTTTAGTGTATCTCTTGAAAAACAATTCATGTCTGTTTTGAAGTGTTTACGAACTGATAATGGTAGAGAAACAATTCATGTCTGTTTTGAAGTGTTTACGAACTGATAATGGGGATGAATTTCAGTCACATGAATTTTCTGAATTTTGCCGCAAATATGGTATTCATCGACAACTAACATGCTCGGATACCCCCACAACAAAATGGAGTCGCCGAGCGTAAGTTAGCACATCTTACAACAATGACTTTATTTTGGCTGCACGAGAAGAACCTCCCTAGAGAACTGTGGGCAGCAGCTATGCATTGTGCTTGTCATGTGATAAACCGATTGCCTCCATGGCCAGGTACATCAAAATCTCATTTTGAGCTGCTATATACTATCAAACCTAATGTGAGTTACTTTAGAGTTTTGGGGTCTCTTTGCTATTTCATATACCTAAGAAAAATCGAACTAAGCTTAATTTGAAAGCCAGAAAGTGTGTGTTTATTGGTTATGACGTGAACATGAAAGGATGGAGATGTATGGATCCTGTCACTAAGAAGATTGTAACTTCTCTTGATGTTGTTTTCGACGAGGTCTCTAATTTTTATCCAACTGCTGGACCGGAAGAAACCTTTATATTTATGCCATTTGTTAAAACTGATCTTGAGCCGATCTCTGCTCAAGAAGATGACAGTGAGAGGGAGAGTTCAGAATATTTAGGTCATTATAGATCACCACAAGGACAAGTCGAACTCCGAAGAACTACAAGACCTAGAAAGCTACTTATTTATTTAAATGATTATGAAGTTCAAGCAAACTAATGTACTATCACTTCTTATTTTATGTTAGAAGACATGTTGGAAAATGAGCCTTCATCCTATATCGAAGCTCAAGGGAAGTCAGAATGAGAGAATGCAATGAAAGATGAAATTGCAGCCTTGGACAGAAATTCTACCTGGGTTCTTGTACCGAAACCGAGAGATGTTGAATTGGTTACATGTAAATGGGTTTTCAAGTTAAAGAAGGCAACAGATGGAAGTGTTCCTAGACACTAAGCTCGTCTAGTTGCTTGTGGTTTCTCTCAACAACATGGTTTTGATTATGAATAAACTTTTAACCTATTTGCAAAGATGGTAACAATTTGTACTATTATTTCTTTGGCAGCAAACAAAGGCTGGACTCTTTGGCAATTCGATGTAAAAAATGCCTTCCTCTACGGCGAACTGGATCGGGATATATATATATATATATATATATATATATATATATATATATATATATATATATGGAAGAACCACCTGGTTTTGTTTCAAAAGAATTTCTAGAATATGTCTGAAAACTTAAAAGGAATTTTACGGTCTCAAACAAGCACCTCGTGCGTGGTATGGTAAGATTGCGGAATATTTTTTATTTTGCGGTTATTATCCATCTGATTCAGATCCTAGTCTTTTCTGAAAATTGATGGAAATTTAGATACTATGATCCTTCTGTACGTTGATGATATGATCATTACTGGAAATAATTCAACTGAAATCAAACAACTAAAAGAGGATTTATCAACTCGTTTTGAGATGAAAAACTTGGGGAAAGCTCACTGTTTCCTTGGTTTAGAAGTTGAAGAAGCAGATAGTTATTTTATGTAAAAAAGAAGTTATGCTACTAATCTTTTAGCCCGGTTTGGTATGGAAAATGCAAACTATACAAGCACTCCAATGGATTCAGGTCTAAAATTACACAAGAATGAAGGTGAATTATTAGATGATGCGACTAAGAATCGCAAACTGGTGGGCTGTCTTTTATACTTAACAGTAACTCGTCCGGATATTATTTTTTCAATTGGAATAGTATCCCAATTTATGAATCAACCATGGGTTGGTCATATGGCTGCTGCAAAAAGAATTCTTCGATATGTGAAAGGAACTTTAGAGTATGGGTTGATGTATCAAAAGAATACAGAGTTCTATTTACATGGGTTTGTTGACGCTGATTGGGCAGGCAATGTGAATGACAGACGGTCCACTTCAGGCTACTGCTTCAATACTGGTTCAACAACTATCTCTTGGTACAGCAAGAAGCAAGACACAGTGACATTATCAACTTTGAAGCAGAATATGTTGCAGCCACATTAGCTTCCCAATAGTGTATTTGGCTTACAAGACTTTTTGGAGATATCAATCAGGTACTACACCTTCCTATTTCCATCTTTTGTGACAACGAAAGTGCCATAAAACTTGCTGGAAATCCCGTGCTTCACGCTCGCACAAAACATATTGATACTCACCATCACTTTATCTAAAGAAGGTACTTAATCAAGAAATTGAGTTGAAATCTATACAGACAAATAGGTTGCAGATGGCCTTACTAAGGCTCTCCCCAAATCGAAGTGTGAACAGTTCAGAGGGGCTCTCGGTCTAGCTGATCGAAAGAATGCACTAAGGAGGAGTGTCAAAATAGTGCACTCTTTACTCAAGTTACAAGAAGCATACACGCAAAAGACACGCAAAGAAGGAGAGAGCTCAAATGAATTCCTAACTACCAAATGACTTAGTGAAGTAGTGGGAGTTATATTAGGAAGTCTGAAAGTCTCATAATTACTAAGAGACGTTTGAATCATATTTTCTATAAGTACTAAACCTTTGTGTTTCATTTTTCAAGTATAAAATCAACCCATCTGTTTGTTCAACTGTTTCATTTGTCTGTTCAATTTGTTTCATATGCATCATCCCAAAACCCTATGATCGTTGTTGATTATTGTTGCGTAATTGTTTAATTTTGAAAATTTAATTTTGAAGACCTTTTCCTTGATCAATGGTTAACTTGCCAAGAAATGTCCACATGTAGAAAAAAGAGTGCAAAAGGCGGTCACTTTTTATTTCGGATCAATTGAGATGGAGGAGTTGTAAAGTGAAAGGAAATATAAGAGGTACATTGAATATTGGTTTTATGATCAGTGTTGTTTGGAAAATAAAATAATTAATTATGAGTTTGTCAGTGAGGAGTTTGATATTGAGCTGGAGGAAGAATAGGCGGTCATACTTTATGTAGAAAACAGTGTTTTGGTTTCAGATAGTCTCTGAAGTCTTGTAAACAATTTCTTATTGAAATATTTTTGGGGTTCTCCAAAAATTTCAATTGGATAAAATCAGAGATATTCTATTTGAACAGAGAGTATGAATTAATGTGAATATCTTTTTTTAACGTAACCCATCTTTTATCAATTCATCAAATTTGGAAGTTAGGTCTTTAAACGGGATTTGTAATAAAACGGCTTCAAATTTGAAATTTGAATAAAATGGTCAAATTTCTAATTTCGAAATTTTGTTTACTTGCAACAATAACCGATTTAAGAAAAATAAAAGTAACCCTGCAAGGGGCACTACCATTTAAACCCGCAAGGGGCTACGCCCCTTCACCTTGTTAATCATGATATAATCTATCAAGCGTGCACTCCGCATTCTACAACTTGTTTAATAATTTATCATGATTAAATTGGTCGAGTATTCGATCCAATTACACAAAAATATCTAACAATCTTCCCCCATTTTAGTGTAATTCATGATCAACTAAACACAATCACAACAATTAACAAATTTATGCATAAATGAAATATCGTAATGATTGAATTTCACATTAGTACATTAAGGATTGAACTTTTACTATTCACAATGAATACATGAAAATAATATACACATAAATTTGCATACTCACTTGTTCTTACTTGACACTATTTTTACTAGCCTTGTGTCCTTATCCTTCTTAAGCATATCAAAGCGAAGTCCTAGCTTCTTGAAGCGGCTAAACTTCATGCTCAAATAGTTAGTTCTTTTCTTCTTGCACCTGCATATGCAATTTTCCAAAAGAACTATTAAGAAGATAATCTTCAACCTTCACAAATTGCAGGTCTGAACACATACCTTGGGATCATATACAAATGTGTTCCAGTCTCTAGATGTTAAGCTTTCCACATTGAATTCAGCACCTAATGTCATATTAGATGGGAATTGGGTATCTCAACCTGAGAGATTTTAGATGCACTTTAGTCCCATCCCTATAGTCGATTTGTGCAAAAGATCTCTACTTAACCCTTTGGTTAAATGATCGGCTAAATTATATTGAGTTCTCACAAACTGTACTGAAATAACATCATGCGTGATGCGCTCACGAATCATACTGTGTCGAATACCTAAGTGTCTAGACCTGCCTTTATAAACTTATTTATAGACATTAGCTAAGGAAGTCTCACTATCACATCTGATAGATATAGGTGATATCGATTTGGGACACAACGGAATTTCATACATTAAATTTCTTAGCCACTCAGCTTCTTTACTCGCTGCTGCTAATGCCACAAACTCTGATTCCATTGTTGAATCAGTAATACAAGTTTGTTTCTTAGACACCCAAGAGATAGCACCTCTCCCAAGTAGAAATACCCATCCACTTGGTGGAAGAATGATCTTCCATATTGGAAATGTAACTCGCGTCTGAATATCTTTCAAGTACAGAAGGAAATCTGGTATAAGTTAAACCATAATTCATGGTTCCTTTCAAATACTTGAATACTCGATTTAAAGCTTGCCAATAATGCAAACTAGCATTGCTAGTATACCTACTAAGTTTTCCAACAACAAAGGCAATATCCGGCCTAGTGTTAGTCATGGCATACATAAGACACCCGATGGCTCTCGAGTATTCAAGTTGTGATATAGCAATACCTTTATTAGGTAGAAGCTTAAGACTATGATCTATAGGTGTGCTTACCAGAGAACAATCTTTAAAATTAAATTTATTTAATTTCTTCTCAATATAGTGAGATTGAGAAATCGATATACTATTGTTCTTTCGCTTGATTCTTATACCAAGAATAATTCCAGCTTCCCCCAAATCCTTCATCTCAAAATTAGATGATAAGAATTTCTACGTTTCATCAACCTGATTTTGGTCAGTACCAAAAATCAACATATCATCCACATATAGAGAAATCAAAACTCCTTTACCAGAATTATCAAATTTAATATATACACATTTGTCTACTTGATTAAGCGTAAATCCATTAGACAATATCACATTATCAAAAAATTTTACGCCAATCTTTTGGTGCTTGTTTCAAACCATACAAAGATTTTTTTCAACTTGCATACCTTGTTTTCACAAGCAGACATGACAAACCCTTCCGGTTGTTTCATATAAATCTCATCATCCAAATCATCATTCAAGAATGCAGTTTTAACATCCATTTGATGAATTACAAGACTGTATACAGATGCAAGTGCAATCAACAATCTAACGGTGGAAATCCTAGAAGTCAATTCCTTCTTCTTGTCTAAATCCATGTTCAAAGAGTTTTGAAGTTCTAGGTCTAGGCATAGAAGTAAATCTCTCTTCATCAAATATTGCATCTCTTGACTCGATAACTGTGTTCACCGACACGTAGTCATTGGATTCTAACACATAGAACCTATATGCAATAGAATGCTCAAAGATACAATTTATACACCTTTTTCACCCAAAGTTTTCCTTTTAGGTTCAGTGAGTCTTACAACTACTCTACAACCCCAAACTCTCAGATAATTCAGTGTTGGAGGCTTCTTAAACCATAGTTCATACGGGGTCATCTTATTCCTTTTAGTAGGAACACGATTCAATAAATAATAGGTTGTTAACATAGCCTCACCCTAGAATCCTTCACTCAAACCCGAATATGACAACATGGAATTGACCATTTCTTTCAAAGTCCTATTCTTCCTCGCAGCTATACCATTTTGTTATGGTGTATAAGGAGCCATGGTTTGATGAATTATACCCATAGACTGAAAATATATAGGATCATAATATTCACCTCCTCTATCCGTACGTAAATTTTTAATCAAATCATTCTTATGTAGCTCTACTTCTTCCTTATATATTTTAAACTTATCAAGAGCTTCATTTTTAGCATGCAACAAATAAATGTAGCAATATCTAGATGCATCATCAATAAAAGTAATAACATACTTTTTATTTCCTAACAAAGGTGTAGCATGGAAATCACATAAGTCACTATGTACTAGTTCTAATATTTTGGAAACTCGGTTAACATTATTGAAAGGTTTTCTAGTTATCTTAGTTAACGTGCAAGCTTTACATTTTTTGTTGTTTGCATCAACAGGAGGAATAAGGTTCATTTTTTACATGTCTTTTATTCTTCCATAATGAACATGTCCTAATCTAGCATGCCATAATTCTGTTTAATTCAAATTTCTACACATACTAGTAGAAGTCATACAAACATAATCATTTTGGAACGAAACATTAATATTTAATATAAACATACCATTACACAAATATCTGAATCCTATAAAAACACCATGTTTTGACAATACATATTTGCCACTTTCGTACACTTGTTTGAAACCACAATTGTTTAAAACAACGCCAGACAAAATATTCTTTCGAATCCCAAGAACATACAATACATTGTTTAATAATATGTATTTTCCAGAAGTAAATAATAATTTAACATTTGCTAGTCCTTTAATTGGTTCGGTTACAACATTTCCCATTTTAAGTGAAGATTCATATTCAATTGGTTGAAAGTTATTGAACCATCGAAGATCCTTACATACATGACTTGTTGCTCCCGAATCAATCCACCAAGAAACATTGTCATCATGCACATAAAATGCCTCAGATATTAGAGATATATAATTCTGACCATAATTAAAATTTTGAATTAAATTCTGATCTTGTTACTTTTCAGGATCCTTAAATCCACTTGAACCAGCATTGTTCCCACTTGAACCAACATTATTTTTTTCCTTTTCCAACTCGACAATCCTTCATAAAGTGACCAGGTTTTCCACATTTCCAGCATGCCATTTTAAGATTTTTACTGGAAAAATTGTTGTTTTTATTGTAACATTTAAACTTTTGTTTATTCCCCTTATCTGTATTTCCATTCTTAAAGAATCCGCTGCTTTCAGCCATATTTACAGATAAGTTTCCCACTTGGTTTTTACCCTTAGGATTACTTATTTCATGTTGAGCCCTTAGAGACTCTTCAATCTTAAAATGACTACCAAGTTCGACTGAATTCATTTCTTCTTTGGTGTGTTTCAGTGTGTGTTTAAAATCCTTCCATGAAGGAGGCAATTTGTCAATAACAGAAGACACCGAAATACATTCGTCCATTTTCATATTGTTGAACGAATTGACCCAAAATTCTTAGTAGTTCATTATATTGTTCCATTACAGGTCTAGATTCAACCATTTTGTGATTTATGAAATTACTAACCAGGAACTTCCTACTAGAAGCATCTTCGGCCATGTATTTCGATTCAATGGAATCCCATAACTCTTTTGCAGATTCAACATTTTGGTATACATCAAACAAATTATGAGACATACCGTTTAATATGTGGCCACGACAAATGTAGTCATCATTCTCCCACTTCTTGCGCCTCCTTGTTTGTTCCAGTGTTTCATTCTCCATGATCTCGGGATAGGGGGTACTCAGGACATACACAACCTTGAGGGTAGTCAACAAAAAATGCATCTTTTTGTGCCAGCGTCTGAAATCATGTCCTTCAAACTTGTCAAGTTTAGTGAATTTTCTTGTCATCTCCTTCGATGATTCGCCTCCGTTCGTCATCTCTATCATCATCAACAAGACCAGACTATTTCAATAATTTGTAAACAATTTCTTATTGAATTTTTTTTGGGATTCTACAAAAATTTCAATTGGATAAAATCAGAGATATTCTATTTGAAGAGAGAGTATGAATTGATGTGAATGTCATTTTTCAACCGAACCCATCTTTTATCAATTCAACCAATTTGACAGTTAGGGTAGTTAAGGTCTTTATACAGGATTTGTAATCAAACGGCTTCAAATTTGAAATTTGAATAAAACGGTCAAATTTCCAATCTCGAAATTTTGTTTACTTGCAACAATAGCCGATTTAAGCAAAATAAAAGTAATCCTGCAAGGGCTCTGCCATTTAAACCCCGCAAGAGGCTACGCCCCTTCACCCTGTTAATCATGATATAATCTAACAAACGTGCACTCCGCACTCTACGACCTGTTTGATAATTTATCATGATTAAATTGGTCAACTAGTCGATCCAATTACACTAAAATATCTAACACTTTACTTACGGAAAAAGGTTCTAGCCAGTTTGGAATTACCGATATTCAGAAGATACTGCTAAAAAAATGCAAGACAAAGTTGGAGAGTGACGAGGCATTACTAGCTGCCGAACAAGCAAGCCATACGACTGACTGGGTCGAACTTAAAAGCATGATGGGGTGGCTTGAATCCGAAATTTCTTCCATGAAGGAGAGGATTGTCTTCACCATTCAAAATGAGAAGGAATCACTGGTTGCCGCGAGGGATGAATTGGCCGAAACTGCTGCTCAAATTCCTAACGCGCCGAAGCTGCCACCCATATAGCAGAAAATGCTTGGCTTTGTGATATGCACAATATGTATCCGGATTTTGACTTGGAGAGGTATTCGGCCAAACATCTAGCATAGTTAATATGTTCCGCATCACCCCATTGAGAGCTTCGAAGTGTCAATTTTCACCACTAGCGAGATTGGGGAAAGAAGCAGTGAGGTTGTACCTGAACGTACCTAAAATACAAGAAGCACAGGATGCGTCCGAAAAATGTTGACTCCTTACTTCCTTGTTGTCTATTTGTTTATTATGGTGTTTTCTTAACAAAGTCCCCATTTTGGGCGGTTTTTGCTTTATTTTTGTTGATGTATGGTGTATGCGATTTAGAAAATTTATGTTATTACGGCTCTGTTCTGATTTATACTTTTTCCGCGCAACTTAATTTTGTTTCGATTCTGCTTTAATTTATGTCTGCCTTTATTTATTGATGCACCTAGATTTTTTGTTTATTGATGGAGAACAAGGCTATGCTTTTGGTAATATTTATGTATTCTATTCATGGCGAATTATTCCTTTCGAGGGAAAAAGTTGTCTCTAGAGTACATAACTTGTATATTTTTCAGATGAAAATGGGTACGTAGCCCGTTTTAGCATTAATGAAGCGATTCATCTTTTCCTATTTACGTCATATTGCCACTTCAAACCGGTTGGTGCAGGTTTATGTGCGTGGTTCATTATTTACTTTTATTTTGTTATGATGCATTATATAATATTTTAACATTTGTTCCTATTACAGTAGATCGATGTTGTGGACCATATTTTCATCCGATTTTAAGCCTCATGGATAGGTGTTGTTGAATGATAGTTGTTAAGGATAGTTAGATCTCAGTCGTATCCCTGAATAAATGAATGTCTATGCCAATCATAAGTGCCGTGAAATCTCAATCTTATCCATAAAAAATAAGTGTTTCCATTGGAGGTTGGTGCTGAAAGAGTTCACTTTAACCATTTGACAAGTAAATGTCACAATGTGTTGTCATAATAAACGAAATTAGTTATGGTATGTGCAATTTAGCACTGTTGTCTAACCGAATATAGGCGCTTATGGTAGTTTTATGAAAGAAAAATTGAAACAATAATATAATAGATATCGTTGAAGAAACATTGTATCATATATTAGTGTCTGATTAAAACCTTACCCCGTGTAAGGAAATTTAAATAAAATTGTAAATGCTTTCCATTCCGAGTTTATAATTAGTCACCTTTCGTTTGCATCTCCCACAACTGTTAGCAACAGTGGTCCTTCCGCAGAAGTCATTCGTGTAAAGTTTGTAGCCACCGTATGCTCTTGCTTTCATTGCGTGTAATTCTTAGTCAATAAAAATTCCTTTGACGATACATCGCACCAATGTCTTCATTAGTAGTTTATTATCGAGTGTTTAGGCGGGTGAGCCGGATTATTTTCACTTTAATAAACGAAACAAGTAAAGTTTTAGAGAGATAAATAGATTTTAAAAAGACAAAATCAGAATGCTTAAGTGTCCTAACTTAGAAATCCAACCCTTTTATTAACGGTTACATAAAAGGACTTCTTACATGGTAGTCTCTAACAAAAATACATAATTCTCAATTCTTCTTCTAATTTTATAATCTGCTATACAAGGTATTATTATTTACATTTTAGTCTTAAGAATTCCACAACCATATCAGTAGCTCCTTTGGTTCTCATGTCAGTAAATGAATGAGAAGTAATCAACTTTGAACATAAGCAGAAGCGTTGATAATTTCATCTTTCATAATTCGAAGTCCATCGATCACTTCAATATATCATCAATCGCTCCAAAACATCGAAATATATCAACATATAATCATCATTTTATATCACAATTCAACTCAAGAGCTAATAATTTTAGGTTTCAAATCTACTTCTCAGCAAATCATGACACTTTGGATGCTAGGTCTACAATTAGGCCCTTAGAGTAACAGGTGTTGAACCCTAATCTATGCAACCGCTTCAACTCCTGTCCAATCATCATCCACATTTTCCACTTTCAACACGTATTTTCTCCTATTATAAATTCCATTGTGACCCATTCTCTGATCCACAAACAGAATTCCTTGAGAGAGAAAACGCAAAAATCTCTAAACTCATTTGCTACCTTGACCGGTTTCTTCAAACTACTGGCCACCTTCAACGGTTTCTTCAAACTACTGGCTACCTTCACCGGAAAATTCATTTTTTCGGATCAACCTTCAACCAGTTTATGAGAAAGCGCCCAAAATCCAAAAGATCCAAGGCCTGAATTCCCAAAGAATCTAAATCCTCAAACTTAGACAACAACGTTTTAGGAGCTTCCGATTATTTTTGCATCAGCAAAAGAGCAGAAGAATATAGAGCTGTTGGGATAATAAGCAATGTTCCCCTTGGAACATCCACAAATACAATCTATTACGGTAATTGCGATCCTTCTAAAGCTCATGCTTTTCGCCTTCTCCTATTACAGAAGAAAGTTAGTCTTCAAAAACTCGAACGCCAAAAGCACCTCGAATCTCACCTTCTTTTACCAAATCATTACCTCGAATTAGTTGTGAAATAAGCAGATATTCTTTAAAACAATTCGAAGCAACCCCTTCCTCAACTTATCTCCCACAAGCTCTTAAAAAAGACTTGCATAGCTATGAGAGACGACGCTCAAGTTACGTCAAATCCTTCTACCAATTCTTCTCCCCCAAGGGAGATTGTTGAGGAAGTTGTATCGCAACAAAATCCCTCGAATAATCCTCCTCGACTGAGAGACGAGGCATCAAAAGCATAAGTCGATTTCGATGCTACTCTGTCAAATAATGTAGTTGATACAGAGGAGGAAGCTTTGAAGAGATTGGAAAATACTACACAGGAAAAAATCTGTAGACGGAGAGAAAAGAAAGCTCTTATTACCATTTCCGAGGAGGAAAGAGCATGGATCGGTGAGAATGTGAGGACTCTTGATGCCAATTATGTTATGGCTCTAAAAAGAATTTCATACATATACTACGAAGAGAGCCAAACAAGTGATTTAAAGAAGCAATAGGGAATGGGAGACAACATTACACTTTGTCTTCCCAAAAAATGAGAAACGCCCTTAGACTGCAAGAAAGACGAACTGGTTGTTTACTTAAAAATAATCAACTGGGGGATTCGATTCCCACTAGATCCTATGATAGTGGATTACTTTGAACTTCTGAATTTGTGTCTGATCCAGGTAACACCAAACCAGTGGTTTACGCTTATTTATGTAATCATGGCCTCTCGATTATCCAAAATTCCTATCTGCATCGAGGACTTCATATCCTTAACCAAATTGTCAAAAGGACCAGTGCTTCCGTTTTACTATCTTACGTTGGATGTTGACTTAAAAATCATCGACGATCTCCTAGAACCCATCAGACAACAATCGTCCCAGAAAAAAGAAAGCAAAAAAGAATAAAAAGGCAGCTAGTACATCTGATGCTAGCCCTTCAACAAATCCAAAGTCAAAGGGTTCGAAACGAAAAACAAAAGAAAATACACTTTCCACCATCGGAGAATGAATAGAAGAGGGACCTTCAAAAAACAAGAAAACTATTGTGCGTTTGAAAAATAAAAATACTACTAAAGCTAGCCCCTAAATAAAGCAAAATAGAAAGTAGTGGAGGTTCTCGAAGAAGTACTGTCTGAAGACAACGAAGTTACAACTGCAGATAATCAACAAAATCATCAAAAAAAATGAAGATAATGCTAAAAACGCCACCAACCAACAAAATGAAGATAACTGAGGTAATGATCACTTCGATCCTAACAGTTTCATTAACTTCGATGAATCACAAGATATAATTGGAGAAGAATATCCCATCATTCAAGAGATTCAAACTCATCTGCATAACTTCGGTAGATCAAAGATACATGCACCTACTTCCTCTGAAGCCCCATCTCCTGAAGTTATTGTTTATACAACATCTTTAGAACTTGTTCCTCGTCCTAGACCAGTGTTTTTTCCTCTTGAGATGCCTTTTATATGAAGTCATAGCTGCTCTTTAACCTTTTTCGATCTTCATACTGCAGCGAAAAGGCTTACTCAAGAAATCGAGGCCTCTCAAAGTCACCTAAAACATATTGCTGAAGATATGGTTCGCTACAAAATTGATGTTGAAGCTGAGAAGGAAGATCTCAATATCGCGCATAAGGAAGATTGACCAACTCAGGACTAAATATCTTGAAGACTTAGCTGCTGAAAAGAAGAAATTCGATGACCTTCAAACTTATCTCAGAAAGAGTGAAGCAGAAAAGAAAAACTTAACCGATGAGATGGCTACCCTCAAGTCTCGCTTTAAAAAAGAAAATCAACTTGTTGTTACTACTGCTGAAGATGAGTGAACCAAAGATATGTTGTCAGCTATCATCAATGGCAAATAAGAGAAAAACCATCACACTCCTTCGAGAAATTCACGCCGCGTACCCTAACATAAATATATCCAGCTTTTGGAATGAAATTCTCATCGAACGGCGCCCCAACGAAGCCTTCGATCCTATTCCAAATTCATTGTCTAAAGAGGAATCATCCGAAGAGGGCTCTGAAGACGAATAATTTTAATATATTTTTGTACATGTCATATTAGTATTATAACTCTTATGCCCATCGAATTATTCTGAATGATAAAGGCCTTTATTCATACTTCATATTTTATTTTAAGTTATGTTCATGTTTAATTGTTATTTGTATTAGTTAACCAATATAAAAACATAATATAATACTTTAAACAACCATAACGACGTGTAATACTTCGAAATTGATAGTGCATTTAATGAACGTAGCACTTCGAACAATATAAAATGTTTAATGAACATAACACTTCGAACATCATAAAGTGTTCAATGAACGTAACACTTCAAACATCATAGAGTGTTTAATGAACGTAAAACTTCGAACATCATAAAGTGTTTAATGAATGTAACACTTCGAACATCATAAAGTGTTTAATGAATGTAACACTTCGAACATCAAAGAGTGTTTAATGAACGTAACACTTCGAATATGATTGCTTCTTCGAAAAGTGTACACAACACTTCAGAATATTCTACTCTTGGTTAAACTCAAAGATGATCAGTCTTTGATCAGTTACCAAAATAGTTTAAATAAACAATTGCAAACAACCATAGGCCAAAAATTTCATTTTATTGATAATTTTGAATATGTACATAACGCTTTGTTAAAACCTCCATGGGCCAATAGGGTAGGAAAGAGTGCGCTAATCAATCAAAGAAAACAATTTCAAAATACAATATAGCTACTCCCAGTATAACTTTAGATGTTGTATATTCCACGGGTGTTGAAGCATTATCCACTGATTATCACAAAGGCGATAAGAACATGGCATTATCTTTTCAACAACCATATAAGGTCCTTCCCAATTCTGAGCCATTTTTCCGAGGTCCTTCTCCTTAGTATGCAAAAATACCTTTCTTGACACTTTATCACCTACTTTAAACTCCCTCATTTTTACCCTCTAATTGTACCTACTCCTCATAAGAGTTTGATAATGGATTACATTTAAATGAGCTCGAACCCTTTTCTCATCAATCAAATCCAAACTTGTACTTTTAGCTTCGTCATTGGACTCTTCAGAATATTGAGTTATTCTAAAAGATGACAACATAGATTCTACAGGGCTAACAACATCCATTACATATGCTAAGGCAAAAGGAGTTTCTTTAGTAGTTTCCCTACGAGTTGTTCGATAATCCCAAAGCACCTCTTGCAAATAATTGGGCCACTTTCATGTGGTCCTTGTTAAATTCTTCTTCAAACATTCTAAGATAGATATGTTTGCCACCTCCATTTGTCCATTTTCTTGGGGATGAAATGGTGTTGAAAAACATCTCGTAATTCCCTTCGAAGCACAGAACGAAGTCATTTTTTATTATTAAATTGAGGACCAAAGTCTGTAGTAATTCTTTGAGGTACTCCAAAACGAAAAAAATACTGTTTACAATGAACTTAGTCACATCCTTCGCTTTCATTCCAGATAATAGTTCTGATTCTGCCCACTTTGTAAAATAGTCCACTGCAACAATTATCATTTTTCGCCCTTCAGAAGCCATTGGCAAAGGTCCTACTAAATCTATTCCCCATATATCAAACATAATGGCTTCGATGATAAACATAAGTGGAAGTTCCGGCTTATGAATAGAATTATCAAACCTTTTACAAGTATCACAGTTTCGAACCAAAATTTTGGCATCATTCATAATCGAAGGCCAATAAAACCATGCAAGCAAAACTCGACGAGATAATGCCTTAAACCCACAATGTGTCGATCTTTCTCTATCATGTAAATATGATAAAGTTCCTGTGATTCTTGTCTATTCAAACATCGTAGTAATGGCATACTCAATGCTTTATTATACAAAACTCCATTCATAACTATGTATCCAAAATCTTTACCTCACAATCTTTTGGCTAACTTGGAATAGTCGGGCAGTTCTCCTTGAATTAAAAACTTCAAAATATTAGTTCGCCAATTTCCTTGGATTTCATCTATAGTGATAAACAATTCATCAATATGTTCGCACTGGTCTGATTGAGTTAAAATTGAAGGACTTTCTTGTAGCAAAATCCACGGATATTATTCCTTGTAAGAAACAGTTTCTAATGAGTCAACCACTGTCTTACTTCCTCGACTTATATGTTCCACAACAACGTCATCAAATAAGAGCATCAAATTTCGAAGCTCTTGAAGTTAAAAAATTAAGCGATCCTTTTTTGCTTTAGAATTCTAAGATACTTGATTTGCTATTAATTGAGAATCTGTCTCTAATTGTACTGAAATTTCTCTACATATCTTCGCAAGTCTCGAACCAGCTAAAGAATCTTTGTATTCAGCTTTGATGAGTCCGAATTCGGAATGCTCCCCGGAAGGGCAGACCAATGTAAATCTCTCCGTAAACCGGACAAACACTAAGAACTTAAATCGGACAGGACTTTTGAACCGGACAGATGACTTCGAACACTGTGAGCTTAAGGCTGTTCGAACTATGACTAAAGTACTAAAAAACCTAAACACTTTCTGACTAAGCTACCTGCCCATCTGCTTAAAACTCATGGGTCTTTAAACATGACCCAGGTCCATTAAACATGACCCGAAAGCCCATAAGGGCCCAAATAACATACTATAAATACTCAACCACCAGCATTAACTTCTGGTAATGAAAATTAACTGCTGCCAAGCTGCTTAATTCTCTCTCCACCTTGAAACACCCTTACACCACCTTAAAACTCCTTACACCACCTTAAAACTCCACTTGAAATTACCAGCCTACCCTCAGGCTACTTTTATCCACACCAAATTGGCGACCACAGTGGGAGGCGACGGTGCCTGAATCAAGTATTCAAAACCAAGCAAAGAAATTCTGTCCGAATGAATCCGGATAATCCAGAGCTTCCACCAGCTTTGCTTGAAGTGGTGGAGGAGAACGATGAGTATACTGTCCAAGAGCGCGACAGGTTAAAGCTTGAGATAGAAGCTCTGAGGGCTGAAAAGGCCAAGATGGGCATGAAAGAGAAATCCAAAGCGTCAGCTGCTCATCATACTAACAACCCTCGAGAGCCTGAGGCTTCGAAAACTCATGTGAGTACTAAAAAGACACATGCTAGTTCTAAAAAGTCTCACCGGTCCAAGCCTGTGGAGAGCTCTGACTCAAGTTCAGAATCTTCGGGCAGCTCTTCGGACAGAGAGGGAAATGAAAAATCCTTGTCCTCTAGCAGTGATGAGGGTCGAACCAAGAAAAAGAAAAAGCAGGTAAAGAAGTATTCGAGAAAAAGAGATCACCATGGAAGAATGAAAAGGCATATTGGAAAGGGGTCATCTCACCACCGGAGGTATACGGACAAGATGTTGATGGATCCTTTTGCTTTCCACGATGAGCCAGGTATCTTTACAACTCCTAATGAGGATACCGTGTTCAGTCGTGGAAGGAATTGGAGGCAGTCTCCACTGTCTTCTAAATCCTGTCCGGAAACCTCCCTAAGAGGTTTGACAGTACTAAGATGGAGAAGTATGATGACAGTACTGATCCGGACAATCATCTGGAGCAATTTAAGAACTTCATGATGAACTTTGATGATGATGATAAACTACTCTGTAGGGCATTCTCCCAATCTTTTACGGGGAGTGCTCTGAAATGGTACAACAGCCTGCCTCAGGGTTGTATTAAAGACTTTGATACTTTTTGGGTGGCCTTTCGAAGGCAGTTTGTGGGGAGTAAGGAGCTGAAGGGCAATGGAGACACAATAATCCATTGTGCCCAAGAGCCAAATGAGTCGTTAAAGGAGTACATAAGTCGTTTTGTAAACACAAAGAATGGGTTGGCTGATTGCTTCGAACCGGTGGCAATAGCATCCCTAAGACAAGGTTTGAACCCAGGCAACCTGGCTGATTCGGTGACCAGGAAGAAATCCATGACCTGGGGAGGATTGCTAAACCAGGGTGATGAAACAAAAAAGACCAGGGTGCACAGACAGGTGAGATCCACCCCGGTGGCACCAACTCCAAATCAAAACCAATCCGGGAATAAAGCCAGAGAAACCGGACAGGGGCGTGGTAGGGGAAAAGCTCAGTCCCAGCCAGCTGCTCCTGCTCAAAGTCAACAATCCAGAAACAAAAGATGACCATGGGTCCAACCGGAGTGGTTCGCAGAACTTAAAGAAAGCGTGGCCACCATTTTTGATAAAACAAAAGATGAGGTACACTACCGGAGACCGGCAACCTTGCAGTCTCCCCGAGAGCATCGTAACAACTCCTTTTGCCAATACCACAATGATATTGGCCATACCACTGATGATTGCATAGCATTGAAACAAGAGGTACAAAACTTGATTGAAAGGGGAAAGTTGGGTGCATACGTTAAAAGAAGAGGAGGCAACAGGCCTGACAACACTCACTGGGCTGGTCCGGGTAATGCTGCCCCGGAGGGGGCTATGGTAATAGTTGAAAGGTTTGATGTGGAATCTGAATACTTGGATCCTGATCCAACACGAAACAGAGTGGGTGCTATAGAGGAGCGTTCTAGATCGGTCTCCGGGCTCATTAAATTCTTCGAGTCACTGACAATTTTCGGAGGGGACACTATGACAGCTCCTACTACTTCTTCAAGAAAAAGGCATGTTCATAATTTGGCCTCCCAGCTAGAAGGAGGCATGACATCCTATCAATCTCCAAACTCATTCCCATTCATAGTCTTCGATGAGGATGATTTGAGAGATATTGATGGCCCTCATGAGGATGCTGTTGTTATAGGAGCATCTATAGGGGGCAATGAGATAAGGCGAATTCTGGTGGATACTGGAAGCTCTGCCAATATCCTTTTTCTAAACACTTACAAGAAAATGAAAAATCCAGCTGTGATTCAGAAGTCGGACAGGTCAATTGTGGGTTTCACGGGCAGCTCAGCCGATGTGATCGGGGAGTTTGAAGAAGAGGTGTTGTTGGGCAGGGGCCCTTTCAAGAAAATGGTTAGAATACTCTTCATTATGGTGGATTGTCCCACCTGCTATAATGCTATTTTAGGGAGATCTTGGCTCTCTAGGATGCATGCGGTGGCTTCGACAGTCCACCAGTGTTTAAAGTATGCTGTTCAGGGACAGGTTGGGGTTGTCCGGAGCAGCCAAAAGATTGCAAGAGAATGCTATGCCACTGCCTTGGCTCCACGAACACTGGGGGCAGTCCGTATAAATGATCAATAGCAGTTTGAGGGCCTTTCTGGGGGTGAGGGTGAAATTGATTACCCCAGAGAGACCCCTGGAGTATTGATTCCGATTGAAGAGGTTGAAACACACTGCTTGGAAGAAGGAAAAAGTGTCAGGATAGGGTCCAAAATGCCACCAATGTTGAAAGAAGAGATGTTGAAATTCTTGAAAAACCATCAGCACGTTTTTGCTTGGTGCAATGCTGATGTAATTGGAGTTCCATCAGAGGTGATTTCCCATCACCTATCTGTCCGGAGAGATGTGGCACCAGTGGTACAAAAGAGGAGAGCTTTCTCCAAAGAAAAGGCTGATGTCATTGTACAAGAGGTTGACAGACTCACAAAGATGGGGCACATTAAAGAATCTCAATACCCTTTGTGGACTGCCAATCCTGTCTTAGTAAAAAAGAAGAATGGAAAATGGCGTATGTGTATTGACTTCACAGACCTCAATCGAGCTTGTCCAAAAGACTTGTATCCGGTCCCCCGGATAGATCAGTTAGTAGACTCTACTTCTGGGAACAAGCTACTCTCCTTCATGGATGCCTTCTCCGGGTACAATCAGATCCAAGTAGATCCAAAAGATCAAGAGCATACCACGTTTGTCACTGATAGGGGTCTACATTGCTACAAGGTGATGCCTTTTGGCCTGAAAAATGCTGGGGCTACTTATCAAAGGTTAGTCAACAAGGCATTTGCTGATCAAATTGGAAGAAATATGGAGGTTTACATTGACGATATGATGGTAAAAAGCGTGGATGAGCAGTTGCACTTGTCCGACCTCCAAGATACTTTTGCCAACTTGGCCAAAGTAAATTTGAAGCTAAACCCTGAAAAGTGTGTGTTCGGAGTGCAGTCCGGGAAGTTCTTAGGGTATATCATAAGTGAGCATGAAATACAGCCCGACCAGGACCAACTCAATGCTTTGTTCCAAATGGAGCCTCCCCGAAACATTAAAGAAGTACAGTGATTAACGGGGAAATTGGCTGCCTTGAACAGATTCATATCCAGGTCTTCGGACAGGTGTGCTCCATTCTTTCAAACCTTGAAGGGTGCAAAGGGGTTTGAATGGACACCACAGTGTAATGAAGCATTTAATGAAATCAAGAAACATCTTTCCTCTCCCAAGACTTTGTTCAAACCAGTTGATGGGGAGACTCTCTTTGTATATCTGGCTGTTTCAAGTTGTGCCATCAGTGCTGTGCTAGTAAGGGAGGTTGATGGGCATCCTCACCCAGTGTACTACATCAGCAAAAGCTTGATTGATGCTGAGAGGCGTTACTTGAAACTTGAAAAACTGGCATTAGCCTTGGTGATAGCTGCAAGAAAAATGAGGCCCTACTTCGAGGCTCATCCTATCATTGTCCGAACGTCCTTCCCTTTAAAGAATGTCCTTCAAAAAGCAGACATTTCAAGCAGAATGACAAAGTGGTCAGTAGAGTTGGGGGACTTCGACATAGACTTTGCTCCCCGAACAGCAGTAAAAGCTCAAGATGTGGCTGACTTCCTGGTTGAATTCCATACTGATAGGGATTCCGAACAACCTACTGATTCAAAAGACAAGAAAGTGTGGATTGTCCGAACAGACGGAGGATCCGGTACCATGGGATCTGGGGCAGGAATATGTCTCACTTCCCCCTACGGGGACAACATGTACCAAGCTATTTGGTTTGCTTTCAGGGCATCCAATAATGAGTCCGAGTACGAAGCAGTCATAGCTGGGTTAAAGTTGGCCTATATCTGTGGAGCTAAAAGGTTCAAGCTACTAAGTGACTCCCAGTTGCTTGTCCACCATGCCTTGGGCCTATCAGAGGCTAGAAAGGAGCAATTGGTCAAGTATTTACTCCTCCTCAAAAATGAAGCGTTAAAGTTTAAAGCTGTTGTCTATGAGCACATCCCCCGGGCAGAAAATGAGCTAGCAGATTCATTGGCAACGATAGCATATACGGATTCCTACCCATGGACCCATGTGCTTGAAAGCCCTTCTATTGAACTTGGTGAGGGTGGAAAAGAGGAAGTCTTTGAAATACAGGTACATCGGCCTCAAGATTGGAGGTCTCCTCTTTTACAATATCTGTCCGGTGGTATCGTGCCCTTGGATAAAACACAAGCCAGAACATTGAAACACAGGGCTCGTGGTTTCATTATGATTAGAGAAGTCTTGTACAAAAAGTCCTACAGCAAACCTCTCCTATGTTGTTTAGGGGGTCATGAGTCACAAATGGTTCTCTCTGAATTGCATGAGGGTGAGGGATCAGCCCATTGTGGATTTAGAGCTTTGACAAGAAGAGTGTTACTCTCCGGATATTATTGGCCATCAATCATGAAAGATGCTAAGGAGCTGGTGAGAAGGTGTGACCCATGCCAGAGGTACAGCAATGAAATTCATGTACCAGCCATTCCTTTGGAATCAATTTCTGAGCCCATCCCTTTTGCTCGATGGGGATTGGACTTGGTTGGACCTCTCCTTGTGGCTTCCGGAGGGCGTAAAACCATAATTGTGGCCATCGATTACTTTTCAAAGTGGGTAGAAGCAGCTCCCCTGGCAGGGACAACCTCAAAAGCTGTCATAAAATTCATTCTGTCCAACATATGTTGCAGATTCGGTGTCCCACAGAAGATAACAACAGACAATGGGCCACAGTTTGACAACAGAGAAATGGAAAGCTTCGGTGCCTCAAGGGGTATTCAACACTGCTTTTCTTCACCTTTCCACCCTCAAGCCAATGGGCAAGTTGAAGTGGCTAATAGAACGATACTGTCCGGTTTAAAGAAAAATTTAGAAGGGGCTACTGGGAAGTGGCCTAGTTATCTACAAGAAGTCTTGTGGGCCTACCGGACAACACCTGGGGCTACAACACAAGAATTCCCTTTTGCCTTGGTCTATGGAATGGATGCAGTAGCCCCCATAGAGAAGACACTCCCCTCCTTTCGTGTTCATAACTTCTCCGGACAGGCTAATGAGATGGCAATTAGAAATCAGCTTGATTTGATCGAAGAAAGACGGGTGAAAGCTCATCTTAGAATGGCACACTATCAGAGCTTGATGAGAAGCAGGTTTGCTTCTAAAGTTAAAAGAAGAGATTTTCAACCAGGAGATAAAGTATTAAGGAAAGTTTTCTTGCATACTAAGGAAAAGCTCTTCGGAAAGCTGGCCCAACTTGGGAGGGTCCATATACTGTGGTTGAAAGAATCAAGCCTGGGACATACTGGTTGGAAGACAAAGATGGCAGGGTTTTAACTCACCCTTGGAATATTGAACACCTTCGAATGTACTTGGAATAAAACTTGTGTAAATATTTACTTGTTTAAACATCCATGTAAATATTTGGGGGCATACCTTCCCCTCTTCGGTGGCACGGAGAGCTTTCAATGAAACTTGGTGCCTTCTTCAAAATTCTCTAAGTATTTTCAAAATTTTGTCTCTTATCATACTACCCGGGTTAAAAGATCTAAGGGCTATTTAAATTCTAGCCGGAGAGTCTTAATACTCTCACAACACAATAAAACTACTTAAACTCCAGTTATTTAAACAAATAATGAAAGAAGAGGATGGTTGAGCAAAATAAAACATTCATTCATTCAACCACTTAAAATTGCCTTGGCCTTCCAAGGACTTTTTGAACAAGTTTGGGCACAGTACAAAAAATTTGTCCGAATAATACGGACACCATCACAAAAAGAGTGCCTTGGCCTTCCAAGGACTTTAGTTCGAATAAAAGATAAACAAAATAAATTATAAGTTAAGGTTGAGCCTTTGAAGATGGCTCACCCTCATTTGCTTTCTTGCCCTTGATGTCGCTCTTCTCTTCGACTATCTTCTTACCCTTAGGGTCAATTTCTTCCTCACCTGGGCTCTCTCCGGTTTCCTCTTCATCACCGGACGAAGACTCACTGGAGTACCCCTCATCAACCATGGTCCAATATGGGAGATCATCATCATCCACATAGCGCCATAATTCCCCTAATCTCCTCTTCGGGAATTTCTCGTGAAACAGAAGGACCATATCAGACTTCACCTTTTGGATCATTAGCTCCTCGCTTTGGATCATCTCCCTGGCATAGGCGTTGATCTTGGCCTTGATCATGGCCTCTTGATCCCTCACCAAAGCAGCCTTTTCTTCAGCAGCCTGAGTCACTGCGTTCTCTAAAGCAATTTTGTCAGTGGTCAGGTTGGTGACGAGCTTCTCCTTGGCTGTAGTTTCTCCCCTTGAGATTGTCAGGTCTTTCTCCAGTCCGGACAGCTTGGCCCGTAGATCTTTTATGGTCTCCTCCAAAGAAGCAACTTTTGTGTTGTTTTCATCTTTATTCTTCTTTAGTTGGTCATTTGCCTCCTTGAGCAAATCAACCTTATTGGCAGCAGTCCGGAGGTCCTCGGACAGTTTTTCCTTCTCAGATTTGAGGTCTTTGATGGTGTCTGCCTGACTTCGGACTTGCCTTTCCAAATTAAGCACTGGTTGTACATTGCTAAGAAGAGAATGGGCTATAACATCCCTCTCACTGGAAACCATAAAAGTCTTACCGTTGAAATTAACTGTGTTGGAGCTGCTTGGAGGGACATAGGGCCCTGCGAACTCGTCTCTAGGCAGCCCAAGAAAATATTCACCAAGTCCACCCAGACCGGTGATGCCCATTTCATCTAAGTTAAGCTCTCCCCCCTCAACTTCATCTGTATGGAATTCCCTTGGAATCTTTTCTTGAAAGTCTCTTGGGATCTCTTCGGCCAGTGTAGGGTCAGTAGGGAAAGAGGGCTCCGGGTCCCGGAGAGCAACCTCATCTCCTTGGGAAGTCTTCTTCTTCTTGGCCTCCCTATCAGCACTCTCACTTGTTTGCTTGCGAGTCCTCTTAGAAGCCCTTGAAGGTTTACGGAGGTTCACTTCCTGCTTCTCGCTCTCCTGCTCCAACACTTGTAAAAGGGCTGCATCAATTTGAACCTGTGCCGGTCCCTCTGTGTCTGTTGGGGCTTCCTTCTCATTGTCGCCTGCCACCTTCCTGCCTTTCTTCTTATTGCCCTTCATTTTGCTTGGGGCTTTGGCCCGGGCAGGCAGGAAGAGAGTCCCATCCAGTTCATGGGATCTTCTCAGCACGACGTCTTCATCAGGTTGGGTGGAGAACTCCTCCCAAGTTAGGTCTCTTCGACCTGTGGTGTTCCACAGATGGGACCTTGCTAAGTTTCCAGGAGTGAAGGCCTTGTGGAACCTATTCTCCCAGTTCTCTGCAGCCCAAGTGTTAATTTTTCCACAGGTAGTCTGTCCGGCCTTTAGGTAGTCCCCGAACTCCTTTGGCAGCTCTGTTAAAACGAAAAGAAACTGATTAGCATAAACTTAAAGAAAAGGGAAAATCGGACAGAGACTTAAGATGAGAAGCTTACGGTCACTCCTCCATCTACTCCTGAGGAGGCTTGGATTCTCTCCGGTCTTGATTTTCTTGCCATTCTCCCATGAGCCACTGACAAATAAGAATTGGCTCCTCCATTTGCTCTCCGACTCCAGGAGATCATCAACAGCTTTGAGATCGTTCCCCATGTTGAAATGGTAGAAGGGGAACTGATGATGTTTGCACAAGCTGGCCACAGCTGCAAACTCTTCCACAGGAAGTGGGATTCCAGATAACCTAGACGCCATAATACATGACATCAAGGTGAACCAACCGTTGGGGCTTAGCTGTGATGGGCAGAGTTTGACTAAGTGAAAGTAGCGCACTATCTCTGGGTCCAGTGGGAACCTGAGTCCCCGGTTGAATAGCTCCGTGAAGAAGACTATCTCATTCCTTTTGCAGTCCATCGGGGTCTCCGGATCGATGGGAATTCGTATCTTTACATTCTCAGGGATCCCCCACTTAGTGCGCAACCGACCCAGATTTGAAGTATGGATGAACGCATACTTGGTCCTTAGCAAAGCTGAAAGATACTTGAACTCGACTTTATGAAAGCATGGCCCTACTCTCCCTTCAAGGCTCTCCGGCAGGTCCGGGTGCCTCATATATAAGTCCTCTTTTCCCTTCTTGGCAACAACAATAGCAGTATCAGCCTGTCCGGAAGACTCGGACTCAAATCTAACCTCCTCTATGGAGTCCTCCATCCTCTCCTCCATAATTGTTGGGGGAGCTTCTGTAGAAGTAGTCCGGGGAGGATTGAGGCTTGGCATAGCTGATCCTCCGGACTGTTGGCTGTCCGTATTTACTCGACTTCTCACCTCAATTTGAGTTTCTGAGGCAGAAGATTCCTTGGGGGGTAGTGGGCTGCTGGCCTCTAGTCCTGACAGCCTCTCCCGGGGAGCCCTTATAGTTGCCCCGGACCCTGATACACTATCTTTTGCCCCCGATTTCGAGGGTGTGTTTTTAGAAGAAAGCCCTTTGACCAACCGACTTGGCCTTTTCATGATTAACTTATCCGGGGAATGGTCAGAATCAGACCCCATAGAAATGAAAGAAGATTTTTTCCTAACACTTGTGACAGTAACTCCCGGTTCAACAGCAGGGATCGACTCCTGAACTGAGGAGCCAGATACTATGGGGGAGAGCGTTGATTGAAAGAGTTTTTTAGGTTTTGTACCTTTGGAAGAAGATGAACCTCTATCAGATTCTGCGACAGAAGAGGCTGGTTTCTCAATAGGCGACGATGGTAGCCCTGCAGCAAGTCGTTTTTCCTTCTCAACTCTTTGAGCTTTCTCCAATTCCGAGAGGTTAAGCCAGCCGCCCTTGATCAGTGCTGTTCTTGCTGTAAACATAAACAGCCAAGGAAGTTTTGAAGTTCTAGAGAGATAAAGCTCTGAGTAAAATTGCAGAGTGATATTTGAAAGAGATAATGAGACAGTGAAAAGTGAATTAGAATTTATAGTAAATGTGAAAAAAGGAGTTGATTCCTAGGAGAATCCGAAAAGTTGGGCAATGATTAAAAGACGGCGCTGATGTCATTAATGGCATTTAAAAGAGGTAACTTGTTCGAGAAAGTGGTGCGAAGTTCAAGGTGAAAAAACGGCTAAAGTGACCAATCAGAGAGTGACACGTGTCCCATTAACTCTGGTAAGAACCGTTTGGAATTCGTAACGTTCGGTCTGTCCGGGTTTGTCCCCAACTCTCTTCGAATTGAAAACCACTTCCTAAATCGGACTGTTTTTCAGTTCTTTGACAAGGACGCTTGTTCAAACACCTAAAAAAGGGGCTCCTGATGAGTCCGGATTCGGAATGCTCCCCGGAAGGGCAGACCAATGTAAATCTCTCCGTAAACCGGACAGACACTAAGAACTTAAATCGGACAGGACTTTTGAACCGGACAGATGACTTCGAACACTGTGAGCTTAAGGCTGTTCGAACTATGACTAAAGTACTAAAAAACCTAAACACTTTCTGACTAAGCTACCTGCCCATCTGCTTAAAACTCATGGGTCTTTAAACATGACCCGGGTCCATTAAACATGACCCGAAAGCCCATAAGGGCCCAAATAACATACTATAAATACTCAACCACCAGCATTAACTTCTGGTAATGAAAATTAACTGCTGCAAAGCTGCTTAATTCTCTCTCCACCTTGAAACACCCTTACACCACCTTAAAACTCCTTACACCACCTTAAAACTCCACTTAAAATTACCAGCCTACCCTCGGGCTACTTTTATCCACACCAAGCTTCGTTGTTTAAAGTGTGAAAACCAAATTTGATAGACTGAAGCATTGTTTCTCCAGATGGAGCAACAAACTAAACTCCAGCGCTGCATCCCAAAACATTAGATCCGCCATCAGTTTGAATAACCCACGTCGAATCACTTGTAAAACACCCTTGATATCCTTTGTATCCGATCTACTTGAATGAAATTCAACAAGAAAATCTGCCAAAGCTTGTGCTTTAATTGCAGTTCAAGGTGTGAACTTAATATCAAAATCTCCCAATTTCACTGACCACTTAATCATTATCCCCGAAATATCAGGACGTTATAAAACATTTTTCAGTGGAAATGTAGTCCAAACTTCAATGGTATGGGATTAAAAATAAGGGCGCATCTTTCTAGTAGCCACCACTAATTCCAATGATAATTTCTCGAGTTTCAAATATCTCTTTCTGCTTCCATCAAAACTTTTCTGAAATAATATACCGGCTTTGGAATTCCTGAACTTTTTCTTATCAATACTGCACTTACTGCAAAATCCGATACCGCAATGTATAAAAAGAGTTGTTCTCTACTTCGAGGCTTAGATAATATATATGGTGATGATAATAAATCCTTGATGCTTGTAAATGCCGCTTCACAATATGAAGTCCACTCAAATTTCTTTGGACCTCGCAACACTTGAAAGAAAGGAAAACATTTATCAGAGAATCGAGAAATAAATCTGTTAAGTGCTGCTAACCTTCCTGTCAAAACTTCTACTTGTTTAATAGTTCGAGGTTATTCCATAGACACTACAGCATTCCACTGTTCTCGATCAGCTTCTATCACTCTTTCACTAATAACAGAACCCAAGAGCTTCCATGATTAAACTCCAAAATTACATTTTTCAAGATTCAACTTTGGCCTTATTGTCCTTAAATTCAAAAATGTCTCATCTAAATCTTCCAAGTGCGCGTCATCTGCTAAATTTGTTACCACCATGTCATCAATGTATACCTCCATATTTCTTCCGATCTGGGTGGAAAATGCTTTATTCATCAATCTATGGTAAGTATCCTCAACATTTTTCAATCCAAAAGGCATAACCCCATACAATGCAAACCCTTGTCATTGATGAAAGTAGTATATTCTTAATCCTTCGGATCCATCTGGATCTGATTATATCCCGCGAAAGCATCCATAAAAGTTCATATTTTGTTTCCCGCAGTGGAATCAATCAGTTGGTCTATTTGAGGAACGGGAAATGGGTCTTTAGGACAAGCTCTATTTATGTCTATAAAATCAGCACACATTCTCTACTTCCCGTTTTTCTTCTTGACCACTACTAGATTTTCCGTCCATAAAGGATATTGTGATTCCCTTATATGTTCGACTTTGGATAAACGATCCACCTTAGAAACAATCGCTTCTGTTTTTCTGACAAAAATGCCCTCCTTTCTTGAATTACAGGTTTTACCCTCAGATTAACAGTTAAACTATAACAAATTAATTCGATCGGTACTCCTACCACATCCTCTGTTTTCTAAGCAAAAACATCCAGATTATGAGACACCAATTGTAACAGTCGTTGAAGTAGAGCTGGGATCAGTAAGGTTCCTATTCGAAGTGATATTCCCTCAGTAAACATATACTAGTCAATCTCTTCACTTACTGTTAATGACCCTGGGGTATCCATCGGATCGTCAACCCTTTCATCAAAATCTAAGGTCAACCCCTTGATATCGTCCGAACTAACTCTTCGTCGTTCGCCACTTGCTCGTGCTCAGTCATATCTGAATGGCCCCCCATGATAGTGAACAACCACTGATGCTTTCCCTTGTGGCGCCCTTGTCTTCATTGGGTTTGTCCTCCTGTATCTGGCAAACTTCCTTTCTATGCTCAGGTCGACAAAGATGATCCCGTCGCTTTATAAATTGGAAAAGCTCCCCGCTATCGATCAATCTTTAAATTTCTTCTTTTAATTGAAAGAATTTTTCTGTAAAGTGACCGTGATCATTATGATAAGCATAGAAATATTTGTTGGGCCACTTGTAGCTCGGTGCACTCATCGTCTTAGGAGGTTGATACCTCGTTCTTCTCTTTGTTCAGTCGTAGATCACAGAAATAGACTCGGTCAGCGGAGTGAAACGTCAAGAAGGATTGTCTGAAAGGGTGGTGCACCGAGAATGATCCCGACGAAGCCCTTCCTCGGTCTTACTACGGTCAGATTTCCCCCTCTCTTGGGTCATAGGAAGCTCTTTCTGGAGAGTCGTCCTTCATCGCGTCATCAAATCGTATGAACGTGTCTGCTCAAGCTAGAAGGTCCCCCATATTTTCAGTAGGGAAACGAAGCAGGTTGGCATAGAGCTCTCCTATACGATCCAAGCCTTTTTTATGCGAAGCCACAACCATATTTTCGGCCAGATCGGGTAGGTCGTTCATGCAGTGGACAAAACATGGGACATAGCTCTTCAGAGGCTCACCTTTCTTTTGGTAAAGGTCCATTATCCAGTCGCGTTCACGTCTGAGCTCCTTATTGTCTACAAATCTTTCCTGGAAGGCTCGCCACAATCCTGTAAAGTCATGAATCGATGCTTTAGGCAAGCTATTAAATCAATCCATCGCGTTTGATAAGGAAGAATAAAAGACAAGGAGAAAAGTGTAAAGAAGAAACTTGACAGGATAAAATAGCAAAGGAAAAGTGTGATAGGAGGAAAACGCATAGAGAAAACTGTGTGAGGACTTAATTGTACAAACTAATAAAGAGATAGCCAAAATAGGAAGAAAGTAAAATGTAGGGACCAAAAGATGTAATTAGTAAAATATTAGAGCGTGTGGGGTCCGCAATTGTACTATAAAAGGACAACACACGCTTCACAAATCTCGAGATGAATAATATGAGACTTTCTCTCTCTACTTAACCTAATATTCTGTACTTTCTCTCTCTAAAACTGACACTAAGATATTTCTGTATCGCAAAATCGTCTATCAGTAATCCTCGTATCACATAATCACCCCTGGACCATCTTAAAACTCTTCAGTGACGCCATCTGTGGGAACCGAAAATCGCTCTGCCGACAATCGCTTCCTGGAAATAATTCCTATTCCGAGGAGAATCATGGAGGGCCAAGGGGACGACTTGGTTAACCAGTGCGAGGAGAACCTAGTGGGAGATGACTACCGGAACGATATGGAGTACGAGGGGCAAGGGGGCCAGCGAGTCGGGAATACCTTTGACGACTCAGATCTGTTGGCTCAGAGAAATGAGTTGCTGCTAGAGATCGAAAGGCTGAAAGCAGAAAAGAACCTCGTACAGGAGAATCTTCGATCCGAGATAAGGAGGGAGCCGGCCAGCGAAAAGGAAGATTACGAAACTGAGCTTCGTCCCAAGAAAAGGGACGACCGATACCGAGGAGACGAGAGGAAATCGCTGAGGAGGAGAGAGAGGCGACATATGGATTCAGCTTACCTGAGTGACTATTCTCGATATAGCTCTTCGGACTCGTCTCCGCGGAAATACCACAGAAATAAAAAGTATGATCGCAGACACACCGATTTCCGAAGAGGAAGAAGTTCTGAGAGGAAATCTCCGAGGGAGAAGGATCGCCATGCTTAAGGAGGCGAACGATATCGCGAACAGGCGAAGTACGCTGAGAGGAAAGAGGAAATGGGCCCTCGGAATTCAGAATGGCAACACCAGTATACCCTACCGTCCGATGAGGGTTTGTACTTTCCAAATAATGATAACCTAAGATCCGGAGTCTATCGTGCGGGTCACAATTTGAGAGCTTCCCCCTGTCCCCGGATATTTTGGTGGGGAATCTCCCGAAGCACTTTGATATTTCGAAGCTGGAGAAATTCGATGGGACACAGGATCCGGATAATCACAATGAGCAATTTAAGAATTTTATGATCAATTTCGACGACGATGATAAGCTGCTATGCAGAGCATTCTCTCAGACTTTCAAGGGAGTAGCCCCCCCCCCCCTCGAGAAATCGCTCTTCGAATTTCTCCTGTTAACCGAGTAACTTCTAAATGGTACAATAGGCTTCCTCAGGGCTCTATAAAGAATTTCGATATGTTCTGGAATATTTTCAGACAGCACTTTGTGGGGAGCAAAAAGTTGAGAGCCAATGGAGATACAATAATCTATTGTAGGCAAAAAGTGGGGGAGAGCTTGAAGAACTATACTTATCGATTCGTCAAAACAAAAACTGATATGGAGTATTATAAAGACTCAGTGGCACTTGCAACTTTCAAGATGGGCCTACTCCCCGGACTATTAAAGGACACGGTGGCGGAGAGTCAGGCTATGACTTTTGGAGCCTTGTTGGATCAGGTTGAGAAGAGAATCCTGGTGGAGGAAACTCAGGCATCTGAGAAAGGGTCCGGCGACCAATTGAACACTTAAAATTGTATCTTGAATGAGGAACTAGTTCGAGTGTAATAGTTGTCCTTTTTTGTATCTCAAAGTTCGAAAACATAGTGAAGGCATACTCTTTCCTACCCTGATAGGCACATGAAGGTTTTAACGAGGTGTCCCAATGAGCTGCTTAATAGAACGTACTTTTTCCTTACACTATTATTTGGGTCACAATATTTTGTGCCTCGAATTTTTTCCCTCCACCATTATTTGGGTCACAATATTTTGTGCCTCGAATTTTTTCCTTACACTATTATTTGGGTCACAATCTTTTGTGCCTCGAATTTTTCTTTGCCTTACACTATTGTTTGGGTCACAATATTTTGTGCCTCGAATTTTTCTTTGCCTTACACTATTATTTGGGTCACAATATTTTGTGCCTCGAATTTTTCCTTCCACCATTATTTGGGTCACAATATTTTGTGCCTCGAATTTTTTCCTTACACTATTATTTGGGTCACAATCTTTTGTGCCTCGAATTTTTCTTTGCCTTACACTATTGTTTGGGTCACAATCTTTTGTGCCTCGAATTTTTCTTTGCCTTACACTATTGTTTGGGTCACAATATTTTGTGCTTCGATTTTTTCTTTGCCTTACACTATTGTTTGGGTCACAATATTTTGTGCCTCGAATTTTTCTTTGCCTTACACTATTGTTTGGGTCACAATATTTTGTGCCTCGAATTTTTATTTGCCTTACACTATTGTTTGGGTCACAATATTTTGTGCCTCGAATTTTTCTTTGCCTTACACTATTGTTTGGGTCACAATCTTTTGTGCCTCGAATTTTTCTTTGCCTTACACTATTATTTGGGTCACAATATTTTGTGCCTCGAATTTTTTCCTTCCACCATTATTTGGGTCACAATATTTTGTGCCTCGAATTTTTCCTTACACTATTATTTGGGTCACAATCTTTTGTGCCTAGAATTTTTCTTTGCCTTACACTATTGTTTGGGTCACAATCTTTTGTTCCTCGAATTTTTCTTTGCCTTACACTATTGTTTGGGTCACAATATTTTGTGCCTCGAATTTTTCTTTTCCTTACACTATTGTTTGGGTCACAATATTTTGTGCCTCGAATTTTTCTTTGCCTTACACTACTGTTTGGGTCACAATATTTTGTGCCTCGAATTTTTCTTTGCCTTACACTATTGTTTGGGTCACAATATTTTTTGCCTCGAATTTTTCTTTGCCTTACACTATTGTTTGGGTCACAATCTTTTTTGCCTCGAATTTTTCTTTGCCTTACACTATTGTTTGGGTCACAATCTTTTGTGCCTCGAATTTTTCTTTGCCTTACACTATTATTTGGGTCACAATATTTTGTGCCTCGAATTTTTTCCTTACACTATTATTTGGGTCACAATCTTTTGTGCCTCGAATTTTTCTTTGCCTTACACTATTGTTTGGGTCACAATCTTTTGTGCCTCGAATTTTTCTTTGCCTTACACTATTGTTTGGGTCACAATATTTTGTGCCTCGAATTTTTCTTTGCCTTACACTTGTTTGGGTCACAATATTTTGTGCCTCGAATTTTTCTTTGCCTTACACTATTGGTTGGGTCACAATATTTTGTGCCTCGAATTTTTCTTTGCCTTACACTATTGTTTGGGTCACAATCTTTTGTGCCTCGAATTTTTCTTTGCATTACACTATTGTTTGGGTCACAATCTTTTGTGCCTCGAATCTTTATTTCCCTTACACTATTATTTGGGTCACAATATTTTGTGCTCGAATTTTTTCCTTCCACCATTATTTGGGTCACAATATTTTGTTCCTCGAATTTTTTCCTTACACTATTATTTGGGTCACAATATTTTGTGCCTCGAATTTTTACTTACGCTATTATTTGGGTCACAATATTTTGTGCCTCAAATTGTTTCACCACTTACAATATTATTAGGGTCACAATATTTTGTGCCTCGTGGGACTTCTTTCTCTTCCTGGACGAGTGTTTGTGTTGCCTTTCCTTACCCATCTCTCCGAGGGGGTTCAAATCGCTATGCAAGCTTCGTCGAGCGACTTCGAGGGGGATGATTGCAGTCGAATCTGTTGAGGGATGCCAGGTACCAAAAAAGGTAGTAGTCGATGGTGGGGGATGAGGCCTCAAGTCTTCGCCGGCAGCAATTCTCTCATTGAATCTCTTACTGATCAACCACCACTCAGGAATCCGACGGGATTTATTCGCCAGCTTTATCTCTCTAGAAATGATTGAACAGAAGTTGAGTTAATGAGGAGAGAAGGTTAGTATTTATAAGCGAAGCTGGGCCTTCCTAACAGATCAGGTCCGGGGACTTTTTATGATGTTTGCCTAAGGACATTATGATCCATATAGGTGCAAATTATTCTGACACCAGCCACAGAGAAGATCAAGAGTTTTCTGTCAGAAAATGTCAGGGGAAGATCAAGAGCCTTCTGTCAGAAAATGTCAGGGGAATAGGTAACGTTTTCCACATAATTAGGCTGACCCATTTGTTCGTTAAATGATGTCATAGTGAAGATCAATCCTGGAACCCCTTTTAGCCTCAGTATGGAATCATTCAGGGACTGATCTGGCTAAAAGGGTGCAAGGATTGGGGGGCTACTCGGTTAACAGGAGAAATTCGAAGAGCGATTTCTCGAGGAGATTTTGTGGAAATTCGAAGAGCGATTTCTCGAGGAGCTTTTGTGGAAATTCGAAGAGTTGGTTTGTGGCTTCAATGGTTCGAGGAGCTTTTGTGGAAATTCGAAGAGTCGGTTTGTGGCCTCGAAGAGTTGGTCTGTGGCTTCAATGGTTCGAGGAACTTTTGTGGAAATTCGAAGAGTAACTCTTCGAGGAGCGACTTATGGCCTCGATGCCTCGAGGGGCATTCTGGAAATTCGGAGAGGAAATATTCGAAGGATAAAGGGTTTTTGCCTATCAAGAATAACTGTTAGAGGGTACGTGAAGTGAGCAATTGGAGAATTATTCAGTCCCAGTAAAATGATTTTTACTAGGACTAGAGGGCTACTGATAAGGAAGAATAAAAGACAAGGAGAAAAGTGTAAAGAAGAAACTTGACAGGATAAAATAGCAAAGGAAAAGTGTGATAGGAGGAAAACGCATAGAGAAAACTGTGTGAGGACTTAATTGTAAAAACTAATAAAGAGATAGCCAAAATAGGAAGAAAGTAAAATGTAGGGACCAAAAGATGTAATTAGTAAAAGATTAGAGCGTGTGGGGTCCGCAATTGTACTATAAAAGGACAACACACGCTTCACAAATCCCGAGATGAATAATATGAGACTTTCTCTCTCTACTTAACCTAATATTCTGTACTTTCTCTCTCTAAAACTGACACTAAGATATTTCTGTATCGCAAAATCGTCTATCAGTAATCCTCGTATCACATAATCACCCCTGTACCATCATCATATTGCGGAATTGTTCTAAGTGCAGTTCTGGATCTCCTGTGTCGTCATATTCCTCCATTCCTGAAGGGGTCGAAAGTTTAGGTCATAATTGCTTCCACTTTCTCCCTCTCCTTCTCTTCTATCCTCACGCCTGGAGGAACGATCTCTGCAGTTTAAGCGACCATCCTCCGGTCCCGCTCGATGACGCGTGTGGGCCGAGGCTTGAGCTTTAGCTTTGAATGTCTTCACCGCGTCGTTTAGTCTAGCGATAGTTGCGTGCATAGCTTTCTCTCTGGCATCACGCTCACATGCTACCTTAATCTCCTGATGTAGATGTTGAAGTTGTTGTTTGAGTCATTGAATTGTCGTCCCAGCCACCGCATCTTCGATTTTTACATCGTGCATGGCTGGGTTCAAAACAACCTCAGGCATGTTTGGTGCAAGCTCTGGCCCTTTTTGGGGTATCGTTTCCACATGTGCTATCACTACTGGCCTGTCGATGGCTACCGTCACTATGGGCTGCGGACTAAGTCCCTCCAATGGTAGGTCGGCCACCGTTCTCCGTCGATCAGCTGCTTCATTTGGTTCCTGCGTATCTCTTTCGACCCCTAACCTTGTCATAACCATGATTTCCCAAGTTGGTTCTCGGAATGCCCCCAAATTTGTTATATAAAAATATAACAACTTATGACAAGAAGAAAGTTTGTTTGTATTATGTCAAAAAAAAAGATACAATTCGTCGCGTCTAGTATCCCATTTATACCCTATATTCTCTTAATTAATGCTCATTCTCTTTATTCAAGGGTGAGACTATTATTTATGATTACAAGCCCTAAATTCGCTACCATAAACCCGATAACCTGTTATTAATGCTTGCGGACTTATTAAATCTTTGGAGTTTGAATCAACCTCTTTAATTGTCTCTTCCTTTATGACTGTCTCTGCTCAGTTTAGTCTGCTTTGTTCGTCTCCTGCTTGACTTTTTACGTTTTTTTTCTTCCCGATAAGGCATTGCAATGGAGCTCGGCTCAGTAAAGGAACTTTGCTATGTTTGAAGATTTTCAGGAGACCTTGATATCCTGATTCTCATAGCCGGCTTGTAATGATGGAGCTCTGCTCCGTCGGAATCTTTGCTATTGTGAATGTCGTGGTCGGTCATTGGTTATAGGATACTGTTCCGTCCTGTTTCCTCGTGTTTCTTAGTTGGCGTTTAGAGTCAAAGCTCTGCTCGGTCTGAAATTTTCACGATACTTTCACACACTTCTTTATCTCGTCATTTGCCTATTTTAAGTTAATATCTGTCTTCCTCCACTTCCCCTCTGTTCGACCACGTGAGGCGATAAAAATTCCCTCGTCAATTGAATCTGAAGCATTTATCATCATGTCTTCAATTTAGCATATTTGAAACTAACATAGTATATCTTAGATATTAATTTTAATATAAGTTCAACGATCAAGTTGTAACTTACCTTACGAACCTTTACAAGAAGGAAATCGTGTGTCTCTATTTAATTTGTTGCTCACTGTTCTGATTCAAGAGATAGATTTATAAAGAAACAGAGTGTAACGTAAGGCTTGCTTCTCATAAGAAGAAAACAACAAAAACATGCTTATACGTTGTCATCCAGTAAAGGTGAAACTTGAGAAAGAGAGATGATGAAAAAAAGAAGCAATAATATCACAACCTAAAAAACAACACATATATGGAGCTACGTCTCCACCAGTAAATTTGTAGGGATGGACAATGATCTCATTGATATAGTCGTTGCTAAAACAACAGTCTACATACACGATGACAGAATTCATGCATGACACCGTCAATGATCATGCACTCTAGATAAATTAGAATAAAGTATAAATTTTAATTACCCTGTATATAAGTTGCTCATAATACCTTGCAAATTGCATGTTCACTGTCCATGTTTTGAATCAATATGCTCAGATACTTGAGCAATCATGCGTAAATCTGTGAATTTCTGCCTATCTAGAAAATACGAACAAACTCGGTTAAAACTTGAAATTTCATAAAACATCTCCAGGTATCACAGGAAAATTTAATGAGAATACTAGAATAACTCTAATCTATAGGAAAAATCAGAACAAAAGGAAAAGGCATACTCAAAGACTAATGGGTCTTGTTTATCGAAATACGTAATTATCTCTACTATACTCATTGACTAATTCCACAAATAAAAAAAAATAGTTAATCACTGTGTATCAAATAATATGTGACCAGAGGCATCCGAAAGTCTTGTTATGGTATGTAGGTTACGGGTAACCAAAATCCAGTATCCCACGTGGGTTATATAGGTTAAGAATATATATATATATATATATATATTAGCACAAAGCTTTTTGGAAATGGACCAAAAACAAAACCGTATCATTTAAAGTGGACCATATTATATTAGTGTGTAGATCGGTTGTTTTTGCTTATTATATACATACGGAGGCATAACATACCGACCAACTATTCCCTACAAATAGTATTAGTGTGGTGGGTGTGATGCGGGTGAAATTTTTAGATATCGAACATGTTACCATAACCCATGAGCCATATTCAAGGTGAATGATCTGCTATATATAAGATGGAGCGCCTAATAGCTCATCAAGCATGTGGTTTTATCAAGGAGTGATGCAGTGTCATATATATATATGGAGTGTCTGATAGCTCATCAAGCTGGTGGTTTGACCAAGAAGAGGCACAGTGTCATCTAATAGTGTGAGCAAATATATCCGCCCTAAATCTAGAGGTCAGGCATCTCTCCACCTGACTAGAGTAGGGGGATGGAAGTCAATTGAGAGGAGGCTAGAGTGGTACTTTCTTTAAAAAGAGGATTGTTAGGTGTGACCAAAGTCCGATATCCCATATCGTTATACATAGAAAGGAAGATCAATATATATGTTAAGAACATATCTCCATTAGTATGAGGTCTTTTGGAAGTGAACCAAAAGCAAAGTCGTGCAGGCTTTCGAGCCCAAAACGAACAATATACACTAGTATAGAGATCAATTGTTCTTATTTATATACAGATGCGAAATATACTGAACCACTGCAACTCGTTAATTATAATTATATATATACATACACAATAGCATGAATTAGATTTTAGACTAAATTAATAATATGTTATTTTTTGGTATAAAAAGTTATATATATATATATATATATATATATATATATATATATATATATATATATATATATTTAATTTTAAAATGTTTACCTGAGCGGTACAGTGAAAAGGAACCAGAAATAGGAAAGCAAAATCCACTAAAACATTGCTGGATAATCTTACGCAAAAAGAAGATTACAAGTAGATATTAAAGTAAAATTAAATAGGCCAGTTTATCTTAGACCCTAAGAAATAAAATCGGAGGTCAGAAATGACCTGGTCGGCAGCGGTGGAACTGAGAGTTTGAGATTTTTTGAACATTCACGCATTTCTTTCCGTCTATGTGTGGTAGATTACCGAGCAAAACGGAACTCGCCAAATATACCCAGAGCTAGAAGAGGAGGGGGTCTAGGTGCTTGATGCGGCAAGCCATGAGGACCAAGAGGTGGGAGAAGAGTTGATGTTAAGTTTTCTTAAGATGGCTTCCCAGATAGAAGAAGAGTAATTGCAATTGATAAGGATGTTTTCCAAATTTTCAAGGTTGCTTTGACAGAGAATACAATCTGGGAGGGAGTCAAGACCCCAATCAATGAGCTTATCTTGGGTGGATAACTTATTATGGATGGTCATGCATAAAATAAAGGAATGACGCGGGATGCTATATTTGGCGGCCCAAGGGACCTTGAAGGCCAGGTCTAGCCATAGAAGGCCAGGTCTAACGTCCATCATGCTGGAGGTCGGAGACACGAGCTAAGCTTTACATGCGAGCAATGTTGACGATGCTAGGCCAATATCAATCCACAAGAGAGAAAGGGAAGAGCCACGGGTCATACCATATGGAAGTGGAGGAGCCATTTCTAACTAAAATTTTGTAAAGGCCAACACGTTGACTGCGGAGGTTGAGAATTTTTTGCCAGCCCCAACTGGTAGATGAGAGGATAGGAAAGGTCCATATACATTTGTCATTTATCTTCTCAGCAAAGGTCCATATACATTTTTCATTTATCTTCTCAGCAAAGGTCCATTTAGTCCAAATAGAATTATGGTTTCTAGTTAGAATGAACCATAAGGATTTTAGGGTGGCCGCCTGATTTTATAGTTTTAGATTAGCAATCTCAAGGTCGCCCTCATCCACGGGAAAAATAACGTTGTCCCATGCTATCTTGGCGATAGTAATCTTCATTTCAGAACCAGACTAGAGGAAGCGGTGAAAGATGTGGGAGAGTTCATTGAGAACTCTGACTTGAAAGATAAAGATTGAGGACCAATAGACTTGGCTAGCGAAGAGAATGAATTTTATGAGTTGGAGGCGGACGGCGTACGAAATGTGTTTCGAGGTCCAGAAAGTTAATGTGGTTCGTTACTTTGTGGAATAGTGGTTGACATTCGTTGTAGAATAGTCTGGAGGTTATAAGAGACACTTCATGGTATCGGACTAGCAGAGAGCCCTCACAAAGCCTAGGAGGTTTATGAGGTTGGTCTAGACGGGATTTGAGATACTTTAGAAGATGCGTGACTTTTGGTGGGTTGAGATGGAGCCCGGAAAGGAGAGTGACTTCATCAAGGCCTTCCTTGATGAGCTGAATGGAGGAAGCGTTTGCGCGACAGAATATCATTAGGTCATCCACGAAGCAGAGGTTAATGATTTAAAGTTTGTGACATTTCTCGTTGAAGCCGTAAACCGGGTCTTAAACGTTTTCCTAGATGATGCTAGAAAGGACCTGCATAACAATATCAAAGAGGTAGGTAGAGATAGGTTCTCCTTGGGGGAGGCTCTTCATCCCCTAGAATGATTTGGTGGGAGAACCATAATGTAGATATCAAAAGAGGGAGTCGTAATGCATTGAATCATGCGTCATCGAATGTTATCAAGGGATTTTTTAAGGTCAATCTTAAGGGCACACCGGGGGGCCTTGCGGTTGGTATGGTAGTCATGCATGAGGTCTTAGGTAAGGAGAATGTTATCGGAGATCGAACGTCCAGACACAAAAACAGATTGAGAGAAGTCGATGAGGGAGGGATGAGAAGTTTTAATTTTGTTGGCAATAATTTTAGAGATGATTTTGTAGATAACATCGCAGCAAGCAATACATCTAAAGTCAGAAGAGATGGAAGGGAAGTCCGATTTAGGGATGAGGGAGATTAGGTTTTTGTTCCAGAGTGGGCATATTTTTCCATCTTGAAAAAAGTGCTTAACCACTTTACAAACATCAGACCCAACAATGGCCTAGCAAGCCTTGAAAAAACTAGTTTTATAGCCATCATGACCAGAGCTTTATGGCTGTGAATATTGAATAAAGCTTTCTTAATATCATCGTCAGAGATGGGTTTTATCATGTTGGCCTGGTCGGGGGAGAAAAGCTGAGAGTTGATGGCAATCGGAACTCTCTCAAGCCCCGGGTTGGCCCTTTGACTGGGAGAACCAAGGAGGTCCCACAGTAGTTGAGAAAATATTTCGATATGGCTCAAGGATGGATTTAACAAAACCATTCGGGTTAACAATTGAAAGGATTTTGTTGCGGGCTCTGATGTTGTTGTGAAAGAATTTGGAGTTCTGGTCCCCAAGCTTAAGCGAAGTTTCTCTGGACTTTTGTTTGAGGAAGGATTCCTCAGCACGACTGTAGTAGATATAGGTTCTAGCAGCTTCACGCTCAAGAGAAATGAGCGAGTTGTTGGACGGGTTGGAAGCAAGTTCAATCTGAGCCTAGGCCACAGCAAGTTGGGCCTCCTCGACTGTATTATTGATGTTGCTGAAATATTTTTTGTTTAGAGTATAAAGCGAAGGGTATAGGCAAGCTAATTTGATAACAATGGCATTCATAGGGTCGGCTCCATACAGAGATCCCCAACTATCGGCAACTAAGGATTGGAAATTAAGGTGGAAACGCCATATATTAAATAATATAAAAGGCTTGGGGCTAGATATGAACGGGGTGGTAAGATGGAGGATGATCAGAGTACGGTCATAGGTCCTGAGGAAGTCATAGTGAGCAATGGAATTAGGAAACGTATCATATCAAAGACCATTAACCAGGGCTCTACCGATCCTAGAGGAGATCGAGTTGTCAATCTCATGGTTAAACCATGAGAACTGGAAACCCGAGGACCTGAGGTCATTAAGCCCGCTTACTCTACAACATTCATTGAAGGAGTAAATAGAGTTATTCGAGCGATTTTCATTGTTGGATCGCTCAGAGGGTTTACCGAATCTCCAATCACGAGCCAAGGCTTAGATCCATTGGAATGGGCCAAGTTGGAGATGTCATTCCAAAAGGGAAGGTGGTTCGAGGGCTTGTTAAAGCCATAAACGGAAGTAAGCTTAAGGATTGGTTTTTGGCAATCGAGTTAATACTACAATCCATAAATTGGGGGTGAAGGTATTAATGGTAATGTTAGAAACACTTGAGTTCCAAGCAATCAAAATCCTACCATAATGGTGGCTATCATGGTTTAGTTTGGAAAAGCCACCAGGGTAACATAGTTTTCATAATAATGTTAATAGTTTCATTGTTGACTTTGGTTTCGAGGTAGATGGCGTTAATACTATTAGTGAAAATGAAATCACGGACACCTTTCTAACAAACGGGTTGGTTTAAACCCTTTGCATTCCAACCAGTTATACGCATTATTTTAAAATTTGATTAAGATTAAAGTTTAGAATTAATACACATTAGGGTTATTCCTAAACATACTTGACTTGGCCGGTGGCATGGACTTGTCGGCTTGCATTCTAGGAGACGTTATTTCTGTGACAGATGGTTCATTTTTTTCAAGGCTATACGACCAACGACTAAACTGTTATTGGGGATGATGTGGGTCTTGGTCCATCCCGATCACTCTGTCATGGAGCGCAATTAATCATATGTGGGAAGAGGCGGAGATTCACTATCGTTGGATTCAGACTAAGAGACTATTGGGGAGGCTATCATTGGATATTTTCCACGTCTTCTTTACAGAGGGCTATTGCGGGAGGATTCTTGTGCATTCGGATAAGTGGAAACAACATGGCCAAAAGAGTTATACCTGGTGCAGATGGCTGGGAGACCTTGGAACACTACCTGCAAGACATGCTCACTACCAAGGCAGTTGATTTTGATGATTGAAGGAAATGAGGTTGAAGCTTTCATTATGATGTAATTTCTAGCGAAGTTTAGTTTAGAATCTAGCAGTGTGGCTATCAACCATAGTTGTCACGTGGCGGTCGTGGCGAGGCAAGGCGAGGCGAAATCGCCTCAGGGTGGGGTGTGGCAAGGCCCTTAGCGTGGCACTCGGTGCGGCGGCGTGACGCTCGCTATGACGGTCGTGGCGAGGCGCTAAGCCCGGTATTTTTTTAACTAAAAAAATAAAAACCTAATACTAAGTTTTAAAAAGATGAAAATGTTTTGGAAAGAGTTGATATTGGAGTTGTTGAGGTTGTTGAAGTAGATTTCAATCTTCGGTTCAAGAATCCATCATCTTTGGCAGTTCACATAAGAGATCGGAGGCTTGTTGATGAAGACTCCGAAGTAGAAGATACTTTATTATGGGATATAAATGGAGTACATGGTGGAGATGAGACGTAAAGATGTTGTCTTAGACAATGATGAACTTTAGTCTATGTTTGCCATTTGACTCTAATGTTTTAAGAATTATGTGATTTTATGTTTTATAATTCAATTTTTACTCTATATGTTTGTCATTTAACTCGGATATTCTAAGAATTATGTAATTGGATGCTTAAGTTATTATTGTTAGTTTAAAAGTCTAAATAGTGCTATATAAACTACAGTTATGTGCTATAAAAATATTATTAAGGTAAGGATCGCAAAATGTCATGTGACCATCGCCTCACCGCACGCGACGGATAACTATGTTGTCATGTGTCATTTATTTGACCAGAGTTTATGGGCATGCCATGAAATTTGACCTAAAAGAAGATTTTGTTATGAGCTTCCTTGACCATCGTCTCCATGGTCTCCCACGAGGAAAATGGGATGGCTGCTGAAGAACTATGGGCCATCTCTAAGACCTGGGTGGCATTATTCGTAAAGGATAATTTGAAAAATAAATACCCGAAAGGTGTGGGTTTCCACTCTTAATGCCATCGACACCCCAAACTTGGTTCAACGCGGATTGAACATGACTGGTCGCGTGTTTCTTGGACATGAAGTATCTGGAAAGTTACTTTGCCCAGTCATCTTTGCTACCAGCAATGGCTTCCACCTTGGAACATTAGCATATCGTTGTCCACCTGTAACAAATCCATTTTTTCGATGTTCATAATCGAAACGCAAGTCTTGGAATTGGGAGACGATGTTGGCCCAAGATTGACTGATGGGGATAGCTGTGAGAATACTAGTAGGTTCTTAGGTTCTTCAGGTAAGCTAGGGTTTTGTATGTTGATCGGCGAGGAGGGAGTGTTGACAAGCATGGAGGATGTTATGGTTGGGAAACTGTGTCTGTTTGAATAGTAGGATCGAGGACTAAAAATATGAGAGGTATTTGGACCAGAGCGTGGGCCGAGAGATCTAACGGTTTTATAAGCACGGGAGATGGCGTGACCCTTGATGTTCCTACCCATGTAGGATTCCGAGAAGGAACTAGGGACCGAGATCGACTTGAGGCTATGAAGCGTAGACTTACGAAATGTTAGATTTGGGTTTAGAGTCAAGGATATCAGGTTGTTTTGATATGTAGGGTTGGAAGATGTGAGAGAGAATGTGTGGATGAATGTTAATAAATGATGATAAGAGGGGTGATGAAGGGTTTGAGGGGATGAGCTATATCTGAAGTTAGGGTTTTGAAGCATTTGGATGACGGTGGTAAGAATGCTAGTAGGAGGTGACGACGAGGAGGTGGTGGGCATTCCGGTAGCAAAATTCGGGTTAATGAGATACTTGCTAGTAACAGCGGGGGCTTTGGTAGGGATATAGTTTCATGAGGTCTTCTTAACTTGCATGGGAGTGGTGGAAAGGGGGGAAAGTGAAAGGGGTGAGCATGAGGGGAATTCAGGTTGCAGACATAAAAAAAATTGGATGCATGCATGGCCAATAGGGTGAGAGGCTCGGAGGGCGTGATGAGAGGAGCGCTCTAGACCGGGGATGACGGCAGTTTCGATACAATGTAGAAGACCTTGTTTTAAGAAAGACGTACGCGAGACCTCAGAGGAGGCAGAGTGAGCAACTAAGTCGTTGATTAGCTGCTCATTTCCAAATAGGATAGATTGAAGCCTTTGGACTTTGAAGGCAGAGTTTGAGGAGTAGAGCTCTGAAGGTTCTTCCTCGTCCTCCATGGTTTGCATGTTGGTGTTATCAGAAGAAGGCGACAAAGAGAGTGGTGATTATTCCATCTATTTACGTATCTCGTTAAGGATCTTTTGGTTGGTCTCCGATAAGTGTTGGGAACTGAAGGTCGAGGGGATGAGGGAACAGAGATGGGAATACCTTGCATGCATGAAGTCGGAGGTAGAGGGTGGTGTCACAAGGTCTCGTCGACTGAGTTTCATGATCGTAAGCCACACAAGGTTTGGGGTCATTGAATCGAGGGGTTATTTTTCTGTTTGATTGTCTGGTGGCTGAAAGGTTTCATTAGGTTCTAGTTTCAACCATTATTTTGGAGGAGAGATAGAGACAAGAGATGATTGAAGAGGTGGTGAAGTGAAGAGTCTTGAGGATGGTATAGTAGGATTTAAGGAAGGGGAGGAAGAAGGAATGGTAAGGTTTTGCAGAGAATTAGATTGGGCTAGGGGATATAGATAGTTAACCATGTCGTGCAAGGTAGTAAATGGAGTTAATGAGAAGAGAGAATATCGCAGACAGTCGAGGTTATTAATGAGGGGCAGATATTGGGTTTGTAAACGGCAAAATGAATTTGAAAGCTGGCCAATAACAAGGAGAGATGGGGTACCTCAATTTTGGGATTTGATATTCTGGGAGTTATGCTGGCAGTTTCCATCTGTGAGGATTAGAGAGGTCAGGTGTAACTGTTCGTAGGCCGCAGAGGTAGGAAGGCGGTTAAGGATCTGAAAGTGAGAGGAGATAATGGGAGATAGATCGTCGGAAACGGGGTAAGAGCAACGGTTGCTTAAAGGAAGAGTTAGAGGGGTGGTGGTTTAAATAAGCTTGGTGAAGTGATAATTTGGAGGATTTGAAGCTCAGACGTGATCATGAGGAGAACTCAGGTTCAGAGGCAGTACAAGCCATGAAACTGAAGGCAAAAGTCAGAAAGAGCCGGCTGGGAACCCTCAAATGGCTTACGACCAATATAAACCCAGCATAGAAGGTCTGAGGAAGAAAAGCATGCTAGATCGAGCACCAGAAGTTGGGAGAAGGCAGAATGAACTCACCAGAGCAAGTCAACTGCGCAAAGGGGGGTAGAGCTCTCCTGACTGGAATTTTTAAAAACGATAAAAAAAACATAAGGGTATGGTGGAGTACGATGAGGCGAAAATAGTGAAATCAACTGAATCAGGATGTTGATTCAGGGTGCTTGCCCGATAGGCTGATGAGTTCTAGAGAGTTTCTTTCTCTAGAACCAACGGCTACTTTTTTAAAAATATTTTTTTAATAATGTGTTGATATATCACATGTAAATATCAGTGATTCATATATTATCTAAGTGACAACAATAATAGCACACTAGGAATGATTAAGAAGTTTACAAAATGTGTTCCTTGCCCAAACTCCCCACTAAAGAAACCAAACTAGGAAAGTGTTGAATCTCTTTAGAATAAAAAAACTAAAGTAACCAATGATTTGGAGCAATCAAAATATTTGAAATTTGATTCTAACTCTACTTCCGAAAATGTTGATTGATTTCATTAAAGAGAAATTCAGTACCACAATTGACAATCCTATAAGATAAAACCCCAACTTCTAGCCCTCGTGCATCTGAGCTAACCTCGCTCAACAATACTCTAGGAAACCCAAGAAACTGCAAAATTCACATTAAACAACCCAAAAATATACTTAGCCTTGTACCCCGCGTCTTTTATTTTTATGAACCGAGTACAAAACAAATACACTAAGAATATCTCTCTGAATTTCCTCCAATTTCATTCTCATTCTAAACCAGATTTAAATAGTGGACTATAATAGTTTCACTAATCAATGCAATAGAAAGACTCAAGTTTGTTTAGTTCAGAATCTAAGTAGTATAAAACAAAAGAAACCCTAGCGCATACGACATCGTCAAATTCCACCATTTCGAACAACATTTTAGATGCAAGTACGATGAAAATAACATGATACCATGATTATGATGGAAACATGAGTGTCACTACGATGCTAGAATTAAAGTGCAGCAACAAGAAAAAAAAATACTAACCATAAGAAAAAAAAACCAAGATCTTACGAAAATGGAGCCAGACGATGTATGTAATGTGCTCATCACCCAGCTAAACCATCTATATGCTAAGAATCATCCAAATAAAACAAATGTAAAACCGTCAAACAAAATAAGAAACAATCAATCAGCATGGATACGGACATGAAAATATAGGGTTTTCATCATAACAGCAAGACAATATTTTCAAAAAAATCATCAATAGAGCAAGAATCAAACTTGGAAACCATAAACAATAGAAACAGTAGAGTGAAGAAGATGATGATGATAGAAAAAACACATTTGAAGAAATCTTTTGGTCTCAAGTTCAAAAAACGAAACGAAAGAAGGTGTGATATTTGGTAAAATCTTTTGGTCAGTCGGACCTTCACTTTTTGTTTTACCAACTCCTTTAATGATCTAAACTCTTCTTCCGATCATCCACATTTAATAAAACTATAATATTATTCCTAATAAAATTACTTAAGTAATAATTTCATGTAAAACTCACTTAAATAACGTTAATAATTTTACAAACTATAATAAATAATCATATTATTCTTGTATAACTTGATTCATGATACTCACAACTTTAAAGTAATATCACATGAATAATAAGACTATCTGTATTATTAAGCCAAAAAAACAAGGATATTCATGTTATACAAATATGAAAAACATGGTTATTCCTCTTATACAATAATGAATAACTTTAATATTATTTTTATATGATAATGATTATCATGAATATTCTTGTTATACATTTAATAATAATAAGAATATTCATGTTATGCAATCATAAATGATAGAACTATTTTTATTATACAAACTATCAATAACAAGACTCTTCATGTTATACAATAACGAGTATTTTTATTATACAAACTATCAATAACAAGACTCTTCATGTTATACAATAACGAGTAACATGATTTTAGTTTTTTATTCATGTTAATTACAAACCTGCATTAAAAATTAGAGTAAAGTAGGTTACGAGAACACATTTAACCATATTTGTGTTCATGTTAATCCATATCTCACATTCAAATCTAGATACAAGAAAATATTTTTACCATGCATTTATTAATGTTACCAAAACATGCAAACTTAAAAACAACAGTAACTAAGATACAAGAATACATTTTACCTTCATTTTGTTCATGTTAGTCAAACACGCACACTAAAAACATTAGTATATATACCACAATAACACATTTAACTTCGCATTTATTCATTGATTCAATTATACAAACTGAAAAATAGCCCTAACTTAGGAGCAAAAATATATTTAACATTGCACTTATTCATGCTATTAAAATACACACACTTCAAAAAATAATAACTAAGTTACGAGAATATATGTTACTATTCATTTATTCGTGTTACTTAAATTTACAGACTTAAAAAACTCTAACTAATCTAGAAAAACATATTTTAACTCAATTATATACACACTAAAAATTAGGATAATATAACTATTTATGTTATATAACCAAAAATAACATGATTATTCATGTTATAAGAAAACACATAAATATATTAAGAATATTATTCTAATATACTATTTTTTCAAAACAATATAGACTCTTGGAACATATATATATATATATAGTATCAATATTTATATATTTTCGGTTAGTATATAATTTAATTTCGAATTAATAAAAAGTATTTGATGCAAAATTTGTTTTTGACAGTTGGACAATTGTTATAGAAAAAACATAACTTTTTTAAAAAAATTTATTATAATATCATATTATTTTTATTAGAAACTAGACTTAGTATTAATATTTAAATATTTTTTATCATTATATAATTAAATTTCAAATTGATCTAAATAATTAGTCATAGATTTAATTAATAACACGTTTGACAAATGAGAAAAATCATAACTTTACTTAACAGTTTTATTTTACTATAATAAAAGATTTGATTAGAAAGTAAGAATCTATTTAAATATTTTCAATTAGTACATAATTAAGTTTAAATATGGTCTGTTGAATTATTTGAATATGGTCTAAAATTTGTTGATTCAAAAATGATTATCGACAACTATTACGAAAAAAATCGTAACTTTATATAGTATATTATTATTATAATAATAACTTTTTCACTATAAGTCTATAAAGTATAGACACGGAGATTTACAATCGTATAGTATTAATATTTAAATTTTTCTAATAATTATTAAATTTAAGTTTCAAATGAATTGAAAATTTAAATATATCGGTGCAAAATCGATATTTGACAACTCTCATGGTAAGGAAATACTAGGATATTTTGAGGAAATAAGAAAACAATTGAAAATAACAAAAATATTTTTACTATTATAATATTTTTTTAAAAAATATAAAATCAAATCAATAAACATATTGTTCATAAATTGAATAATATTTTCGATGGAATAATATTCTAAATTAAATAATATATGTTAATAATATTTTCAATTGATTAATATATATTATTCAAAATCATATTAATATTTTTTTCAAATCTTTTGACCAATTAATTAATTAATCCAGTGAATTAATTAATTAATATATTTCAATCTTAATTAATTTTGTCTGAACAATATCTCCTTTAAAGTATGCGTGCTCTTGATTCCCAAACTTTCAACATTCATTTTGAAGACTTGTGCACTTTGTGGCTTTGTGAAGATATCAGTCATGTCATCTTCAGTCTTGCAATAACTAATTGAACATCACCATTATTCACGAGTTCCCTCAGAAAATGATATCAAATTCGGATATGTTTTGTTCTCCCATGAAGAACTGGATCTTTTGTGACTAAAATAGTAGAATTATTGTCATAAAATAAAATGGGTTGATTTGACATGCTTTTTTTAGACTCTTCAAAGTTTCGCGCAACTAGATCAATTAATATATTCTGCTTCCATAGTCGAAAGCGCCACAACTGATTGTTTATTTGAGCTCCATGAAACTGCACCGCTACCAAGGTGAAACATATACCAGAAGTGCGAGAAGTGTTTTTTCTATGATCAATGTTTTCTATCATCAATGTTTCCTCCTAAATGACTATTCCGATAACCAATGAGATTAACTTTTGTATTAGCGTCATAAAATATTCCATAGTCAATAGTTCCCTTCACATACCGCAACATTCTTTTGGCAGCCTCCCAATGATTAGAATAAGATTTTTCCATGAATGTACTTATCAAACTAACAACATACAAAATGTCAGGCCTTGTCGAAGTCAGATACATCAGATTTCCAACCAGACTTCCGAAAATTATTGAATTGACTAGTTTTCCTTCACCCTCTTTAGATAACTTCAGACCTGAAAATTGTTGAATTGACTAGTTTTCCTTCACCTTCTTTAGATAACTTCAGACCTGTGATGCATGGAGTAGTGAATGGATTAACAACTTCCATCTTAAATTTTTTTAGAACTTCCTTTGCATACATATTTTTTAGAACTTCCTTTGCATAAATATTTTACGGAATAAAAATTCTTTTCTCAGATTGATGCACTTCACTGCCAAGGAAATGATGAAGTTCTCCTAAATCTGTCAGCTCAAATTATGCCATTATTGACTGTTTAAATTAATCCAATATTCTTACATAATTTTATGTAAAAGCATGATCATCGACATTTAGACTAACTACCATAAATCTTCCTTGGAAATCATTTTTATGTAGAGAGTATGTTCATATTGACATTTTTGGAATCCATATTTTTCAAAATAAGAATTGATACGGTTGTACCAGGCTCGGGGTGATTGCTTCAACCCATAAAATGCTTTCTTTAGCTTGTAAACCTTTTCTTCTCTTCCTTTCTTAATAAACCCAGGTGGTTGATCAACATAGACTTTTTATATTAGAACACCATTCAAGAATGCGGACTTTACATCCATTTGGAACATGTTCCAAACAGTTTCAAGGATAGAAACTGGAGCAAATACCTCTGTAAAATATTCTCCTTCTTTTTGTTTGTATTCTTTTGCAACTGGCATTGTCTTGTATTTATTGATAACACCATCTAGATTCATCTCTAAGTACACCTGTTTCACTCCAATAGAACTCTTTTGCGGTGGTAAATTTGTAATCTCGCATGTATCATTATTTTCAATTAAGTAAATCTCTTCGTTCATGGTTTTCTTCCATACTTTTTCTTGATATGAATGATCAAACGAAATTGGATCTTATCTTGTGAAAAAAAAACAAAAAATACAGCACCGTGTTGCACGATTTCATCAGTTTGATCATATAGTTAATGAATACTTCTCATTATTCTGATGGGACTAGATGAAAAACTTGATGAAAAAATTGGGGAATCATGAGGGCTTTCTGATGGAGTATTATTTTCAACATTTTCAAAATTTACCTCTTCTTTTTCTTCAAGTTCAAGTGGAAAAAATAGCAAAGGTTCCTTCTCAGCTGTCATCTCTTTAAAAACGAATTTTTATCCAGCCAGACATCTCGACTTATTACAATCGTTTTTGTTACCGAATTATATGGCTTGTATGTCTTACTTCTTTCATTATAACCAATAAATATGCATTTTTCTAACTTTTCATCTAACTTGCTTCTCATTGCATCCGGAATATGTCAGTAGATAACACTCCCAAATATTCTTAGATGATAAACATTTGAATTTCTACCATGCCACATCTCATGTAGCGTGCAATTATCCAAGCTTGTTGGTGGTGATCTGTTAGTAAGATAAACTGCACACACAACAACTTCAACCCAAAAACCTCTTGATAACATTTTCTTCTTAAGAAAACATCTAGCGATCTCCATTATTGTTTTGTTCTTTCTTTCATATACACCATTTTTCTAAGGCGTATAAAGGACTGTAATCTCATGCCGAGTGCCACTATCTCTACAATATTTCTCAAATTCTTTTGTAAAATACTCACCTCCATGATCTGTCCGTGAGGTGTTGATTTTTAATCCAGTAAAAGTTCTCCACTTCTGCTTTAAGATCTTTGAATTTTGTAAATACCTTTGATTTTTCGTTGACACAATGCACCCAAACATTTCGTGAGTAATCATCAATGAAAGATATAAAATAACGATTATGTCTCAAAGATGAAACTGTTATTGGACCACAAAGATCTGAATGACTAAGTTGAAGTGGTCTTTTTGCTTTCCGTGATGATTGAGACGGAAACAAAATCTTATGTTGCTTTCCAAACTAGCAAGTTTCACATACATCATCGAGACGACTAATATTTAGTAAACCCGTGACCATCATCTTTCTTGAAAGCATATCCAAATTTATATAATTCAAATACCGATCATGCCATAAATTTGCATATGCTTTATGAGAACTAATCAAGCAAGACATATTTTGATTTTGAAGAGTGAGTGAGAAAATATTATTTTGTGTTACTCCAACTTTAGAAACAACCCAATTATTCAATGATTAACATGTCATGTCACGAAAATGAATAGAATACCCCTTCTTTAGTAGATGCCCAACACTAACCAAATTATTTTTAAGGCCATGAAAAAATAAACATCAGACATTTTCTCAATCTTACCTCGTTTTGTTTTGAATTCTAATTTACCAACACCCCTAATTTTGTAAGCTTTTCCATCTGCCACTTTTACTTCTCCACAATCAGCTTCAAATAATTTTGAAAATAGTTTTTTGTTACCTGTCATGTGTTTACTAGCACCACTATCTATGTACCAGAAATCATCAGTCTCTCCACCGTGAGTCACAAGAAACAAAGTTCCTCGATTATTTTGCACTATATTAGCTTCGTATTTTTCTTCTTCTTTGTACCAACAATCGCTCTCCATATAACCAGGTCTGTGACAATTATAACACTTAAAATAACCACGACCTGTTCCTATTTGATCTTCATGTCCACATCCTCTTTGCGAACTTCTAAAGTTCTGATTTTCATTTATTTCTTTCCATCGATTTTCATAACGACCCATTCCATAAGTATTGGACCTTCTTCCTTTTTGATTTCTACATCCTCTTTGTGAACCTATAAAATTCTGATTTCTATTTGTTCTGTTCCATTCTCTTACAGAATGACCATAATCTTTTTCCGTCTGATTTTTGGAATATTCTTTCTTTTCAGTTAGAGACAAGTTTACTATAGTGCTTAATCTAACATTACTTCCTTATTTTTCTTATTTAATATTTCTTCAGAGTTTTCAAGAGGCCCGTTCATTCATCAATGGTCACGATGTTTAAATCCTTAGATTCTTCAATAACAACCATAATATAGTCAAATCTTGAATCTAAAGAGAGAGAAAAATTCAATTATACGGATATCATCCAATGTTTCCCCATTTATTTTGAATTGGTTGAGAATGTACAAGAAGACCCTTGAACAATAATGAGAAACAGATTCAGACTCTATTTGTTTTTGCAAATTTTCAAATTCTCCTCTAAGAGTTTGTAATTGAATTCTTTTTACCTTTTCATCTTCTTTGAATGATTTCTCCAAAATTTTCTATGCTTGATTTGTTGAAGTGGAACAATCAATTTTTCTCAAGCTGCTTCATATGATTGGACTCCTTGATATATCCAAAACAATGCTTTCTAAAAAAATCTTGATTTTCTTAGATGTTCTTTCGGCGTTGGTGTTAATTTTTCTTCTACGACATCTTTTACTTCGTTGTAGTCTTTTTCAACAATCTCTCATTCTCTTTGTGATCCTAGCAGATCCTTCGTCTTAATACTCAATCCATTATAATTCTCTTTAGTTAATTGAGGATCAAAAGAAAGAGAAATTGAGTTTTCATCTTGATCGAACAGAGTTATATGATACCAATTGTAGGAAATAATCGGATATTTTGAGAAAACATTAAAAGAATTAGACAAAACAAAAGTATTTCCTTTTCTTGATCTCTTTTTTTCATACCTCTCTATATATTAATATAAGTATATTATCATGTTTTAACGATATAATAATATTTTTCACTAATATAATATTTTTTTGAAAATACAAAATCAAATCCCAAATAAATTGAATGGTATTCTTAATTGGATAATATATATTATTCAAAATCCTATTTATTTATTTTTCAAACTTAATTAATTTTGTCGAAACGACTATTACAAAAAATATGATATTTTATTTTATTTTAAAACACCATCATTTTGTTTTAAAAAATTAATATAACTAATTTTAATTAAAAACTATACTTTTAGATTTTTGCATATTATATTAAGTTTTAAATATTTTCAGTAAATCCAAAACATAATTCCAAAGTGATTCGAAATATGAAATACAATGCATAGTTTGAGTAACATGAATCATTATTACTCCAAAAGGGCTAGCCGAGTTGCTAGAGTACGACCGTGACTAAAGGTCATGAGTTTGAATCTCTCTACAAACGCTTTTTTGGTTTAAATATATCTTGTATGGTTTACCTTCGACGTTGGTTGGTTTGAACATGTCACCTTATAGGTTTATTCTGTGTATACACATTGAATAACGATTGCGGATTCTCTCCAAAAAAAACCATGTATCATTATTTTAGTCTAAGAAAAATAATGGTGATTTCATTGTCGGAAAAGGTGGCGTGTGTAACTATTATAAAAGATGGTACATTAGTTAATTTAATAAATTTATTGATTAGGGGATTTGAGAATTTGATTAATATATTTATAATGTAAAATATATTTTGTGTTTTAAATTAATCAAAATATAAATTAATTAGGTTTATTTATTATATTAATAAAGGATAATTTTTAAAATAAAATGCAATATTAGCTTGGTCAAATAATATTAATTTTAAATTAAAACATTATATTATGCTAATATAAATATAAAACAAATGGTTTCACTAAATTGATTAGTATCGAAATGTGTCTCTAGACTTTTAGTTATCATAAATAAAAATATGTAAAAGTGATACAGGTTGTTGACTTTGGATTTTTTGAGCGGTGATGTTTTTTCTTTTTGGAGGGAACCCGCAGCCGCTACTCAGAGTGCAATGAGTGCGCACAGGGTAAACCCTCAGTCTGACGCGATAGCCTGCAAACCAACGCCAGAAGGTAAACCACACAAGGTGACAGGCTCAGCCGAGAAAGCGTATGTAGAGGGACTCGAACTCATGACCTTTTGGTCATAAGAATGCCATACCCAACCAACTCGGCTATGGTCTAATTAGCAATGGGCGGGTATTCGACAGAGTTGAAATGTTAGCACTAAATACATTATTACTAAATGGGAAGCTGGAGTTAGTAGCGGAGTTTAAACATAAAGATGAAGACCATGATATTTTTGTACGAATGGTTTTTTTTGGTTAGATTTAGGTTTAGTATTTGCAAAGGAGGTTCAATTATGGTAGGGATTGGGAGTTGATCAAAAGTTGTAAGGAATTGCTAAAAAAAGAGCCAAAACTACTCTGTGAAGTCACATGTTTTTTATTTTCAATATTTACAAAAATTTCATTAACTAAAAAATTCAAAAAAAAATTGGAAGTCAAATTAATTACAAGTCATGCCATTTTAGAGTCCAAACTACTCCATGAAGTTGCAAACATAATTTCAAACTTCAGGAAACTTAACAACCAACAAAACTCATTTTCTAAAAAATTTCTAAACCTTTACAACATGGACGGAAAAGAGTCGGAAGCACTTCCCACGCAGAGCAGCATAGTCGCCGAGGAGGTACATTGCATTTCCCTCTTTCATTTTCGCGAGAAAATAGATTTTTTGAAAAAACCCGTATTTGTTGTTCTCGCCACCCTATGGCGTGGACGACAGAGCGTACGCTAATGAGAAGGCGCAGAACATGGTTCCCACGCCATCTATTGGCGTGGGGGACCTTTCATACGCCACACGTGTGGCGTATGGAGGGTTCCCTACGCCAGACGCTGGCGTAGGAAAGGTGTCCTACGCCTTCTTATTGGCGAAATGGGCTTAACTTATCCGGAATGCCGGTTTAATTTGTTTTTCTACTTCTTACATATTTTGCAGGAGGTGATCGAATGCGATATTTCGCTTGTTTCGGACTACGCTCACCATTTCACCACTCACGACGAGTATAGCTTAGACTCGATGACCGAGTGGGTAAAACGTAGGGGGAAGACGTTGGGTTTTTCGATAAACGTAGCATCGGAGGAGGTAGGGGAGAGGGGGAGAACACCGAGAGTGGATTATCGGTGCGAGCGATCCGAAATTTTCAAGTCAGCCGTTAAAGAGTGCGACCGTAAGCGTAAGGCTACCGGTAGCAAAAAAAATAAATTGCCCTTTTGATTTGGTAGGTAATCCGGTAAAAGGAGACAATAAGTGGACTCTTAGTGTCCTTTCCGGGAAGTACAACTACGAACCGATTAAGTATGCCGAAGGACATTTGCAATGGTCCAAGTTAAAACGGAAGGAAAAAGAGCTCGTTGATCTTTTGACGGTGAACGGGACAAGTCCGCGATAAATATTTGATGCTTTGAAAAAGGCCGATCCGGAGAATGCTTCAAATATCCGTCACGTTTACAATCACCGTCAAAGAACGAGGATGGTTGAAAACGTCGTTCGATCCTAAATGCAGTGCTTGTTAGTTAAATTACAATTGCACAAGTACAAGTATTGGGTACGGACGGGGAATGACGGCTCTAACGTCATAACCGATTTGGTTTTCGCACATCCCCTTAATATTGATTTACCACGGACCTTCCCACGCTTGCTAATCGTGGATAGCACATATAAAGTTATTCATTACGGGATGCCTTTGTTCGAAGTAGTCGGGGTAACATCGACCAACAAAACATTTTCCATTGGTTTCACGTTTATGGTGAGTGAAAAACAAGACAACTACGAATGGTCATTGGGATGCTTGAAAACGGTAATTGAGGAGAATGATTGTGAATTACCTTGTGTTATCGTTACTGACCGTTAACTAGCCTTGATGAATAGCATCGACAAAATATTCCCTAGCGCTAGTCACATGTTATGCGAATGGCATATCAATAAAAATGTTAGCGGGAGAACAAAAACAATGTTTGAAGACAGAAATGTGACTAAAAAAAATTTGGCGGCTTGGAACGACGTTGTTTCATCCAATACCGTTGAGGTGATGAACGAGAGGTTGGCTAAGATGCGGTCGGTGTTCAAAGACCAAGATAAGGCGGTGGATTATGTGGTTGACTCGTGGATTACGCTTTATAAAGAGAGGTTTGTTCACGCTTATACTAACAAAATCATGCATTTTAATAATCAAACCTCTAATAGGGCGGAAAGCTCGCATGCTACATTGAAAAAAAATGTGGGGTCTAGCTGATTGGATTTCGATGGGTTTTGGGATAAAGTACATGGCTTGTTAGGGATGCAATATTCGACCATTAAAGAATCGATGGAACTTAGCAAGTGCCGTCTAATTCAACAAATTCCAAGATTTCAAACCGTTCAAATTTTTACGGGGGTACGTATCACCTATTGCATTGGCGATAGTATACGATAACTATGTTGATAAAAGCGGCGGTGAAAAATCTTTGTGCGTTTGCACCGATCGTACGATCCATGATTTTCCGTGTTCCCACGAACTTGAGGCAATCCGAAGAGTGGACGGCCATATACCTACTCGAATTATAGATGAGCATTGGAAGAGACTAGATATCGTTCCGCGAGTTAAACTCACCGGTGAAGAAGAAGTAAAATTTAATTTCGCAAATCTAAATGCGAAAATTGAAGAGTTTGATGTTTACGAACAAAGTCATTGGCTCAAAAAATTTAAAAAAAAATTGGATCCGTCGACTACACTCCTTTGCAAACCCCTCGAGAAGGTTAAAACCCGCGGTAGAACTCCCGGACGTGTTGGAAGTCGTGGTCGTGGACTGGGTCGGGGTCGCGTTAAAGGTAGCAAAGTTCAACGTGATTATTCTACGAAAAGGGATCCTCCATATCACGAATACGTCGAATAAGAAATGTTCGAGTCCCACGATAGTGCTGAAACTCCACGAGTGGTAACACCCGCCGCTAGTATAGCAACCCCGGTTGGCACTCTCGGTAGCACCGCAAGAACGGTAGCCGCACATAATCCTACTAATTCTGGAGCAAAACCGCCAAAAATATAGCGAAACGGGTTCAATGCGTTGGTTTAGGCACTCCGGATGCGTTGAACCACATCAAGGCTATACCGTCATTCTCGGCTAAACCATTCCCGGTTAGATTACCAAATGTTTTGGACACGAGATTTTCAAAAGACATACCTCAATATATGCGTCCTTTCATAAGCCGAATTACAAATATAATGCCCGACGGTAATTGTGGTTTTAGAGCCATCACGCATGGTATGGTCGGTAACGAAAGTGGATGGCTAATGGTTAGAGAAGCCTTGGTTCACGAGCTAAAAAGAGATCGGGAGTTTTATAAACGGGTTGCATATTACGACAATGAAAGTGAAGTCGATAAGGAGATAAACCGATTGACTTTTAATAAAGAGAATGCACCTTTCGCAAATTGGATGTCCTTGCCTAGTTGCGGAAAACTAGTCGCGACGACATTCGGTTGTGTTTTCTATTGCCTCGCTTCCGGTGGAAGTACGACTTACCTACCGGTGAAAAATGCACCGCCGAGCGATGGTTCTTTAAAGGAGATTGGCGTGGCATTCGTCAATAAAAACCATTTTGTTCACGTGAGTAAAGAACTTTAACTTTCGCACGCATTTAATCATTTATTTTGTTAACGCGCATTGATATTCAATGGGAATTTGTAGGTTGACTTGGTTAAATGGTCACCCATATCGACTATAGTTCCAACGTGGATGCGAACGACGAGAGAAGACGCTATTTCTTGGTCGATCCCTTTGCTAGATAGAGTCCGTATATTTTCAAGACTGCAAAATCTCACCCCGACACATTCCGTTGAATATGATGATCCCATAGTAGACTTAACCAAAGATTGAATTTATTTTAAAATCGAATTTATTTTGTGTTTGGTTATGTTCAATTACGTTTCAACTTTCTTTCAATGTACTATAGTTTTAAAACAACCAAAACATCTAAGCAATTGCGAAAATATAGAAACATTAACTTCAAAATGAGTAACCGCATAGTACGTGTATCAAAAAACAAACAAACTATCAAAGTAACCGACAACAGTGCTAAAGTATAATACAAACAAAAAATACATCATACTGTCTAAGAAAATCTCCTGGCTGTGGACAAAACATCATCATAAGACCCAGCCAGATGACCAAAATCATGATCAAACTCACCAACTCCAGGAAACAACGAGATCCTGCGCATACCAGCACGCAAATGTCGGATGATAGATCCCTCTTGATCCTCATGGACATAGTCATCGAGCGAGTAGATTGCGGTGTTGATGAGGTCGAAACAGCTAATACTCTGATGAAGGAGAAGGTACTCATGCTCACAAAAAGACTTTATCTCGTCTCCCACCATCGCTCCCCAATAAGCCTGATGCAACTTGTTGCTCTCCCAGTCCTCCCAATCATCTGGATCGAATGCATACGCCATCGTCTTCGGTTTTCTCCTTGACTTCGACTACATATCTACCAAAGGATGCGCGATGCCCCGCTGGACACGGCGAAACTGCCATTGAACTCGCTCTGGATAGTATCCCTGAGAGTGTTCCACACCGCATATGACATTCGGAAACCACGATATATCTTCGAACGGGAAATGATCGCGTATAGCACGATAAGGATCAAACAATACCTACAATACAAACGGATATGAACATAAACACATAAAAAATCAGTTGTGGGATCACTAAAGAATAAGACTTACTTCGCTCTCTTTAAGGTTGTTGACGGAGATACGAAGGTTCAGCTTCGTCCTGGAGTCAGATACTACTGCAGCTGTATCCCATCTAGCAATAGTGGGCTGGCGCTCAGTATAAGTGGAGCGAGTAACAGGACGGAGCATGACAAAATGATCTCGTATCCATGTGTCCAGCAAACTGATACATCCGGCCATAGTCCTAGTATCGTGAAGGGATGCCTCACCCAAATGGTGGTACAAGTAAGCGAGAACAGCACTACCCCATGAGTACCTACCGACACCCTCCAGAGTCAAATCACGCAACAAAAACAAATACTTGTAAATGGAGTACATGTTGATCTTGTCCGAGAATATGACCGTGCCGAACATATGCAATATGTACGCGCGGGCAGCCGCATCCACCATCATATCACTCAGACCAGGGATGTCATCGCAGAACTCTGGCCCACTAAACCTACTCCGGAGCCATTTAAACCCCAAACCAACGCCCTTGCATTTCTCAACCTCCGTCACGAAGGATAACTCATCCACCATAAGCAGTTCAGCGCACTCGTGCATGGCCAGACTCTTGTCAGATATAGTGGGAAACACAGCAAGCTCACCCTGAACTGGGAGTCCCAAAATGGTGTGGACTTCGTCGAGAGTATTAGTCTTCATATGCCACCGCTCTAGAAAAACCTCCGTCATATTGGAGTGTGTGCATGTGATAGAATGGCTCTATGAGACGACCGAAAGGAGTGGCGTCAACTACGGCGCGTACCCTAGTCTATGCAGCCAAACTCCATGCTCTATGACTAGGATAATGGGCATACAGCCGCATCTCTCGCTCCTGAAAAGATTTCTTTGAATTAGCATACGAAAAAACTAAACAATCATAAAATGTCAAATTGTAATTTCGATATTACCTCTCCCATCCAAAGGTGGTATGAAGGGTGCGAGATGAAAGCCTCGCGAAATAGCGGTGGCAATCTGGACGGAGGAGTAACTCTATGCTGCCTTGTAGGTGGGGTAGGATGGCGTCGTCCGCGGGAAGCGGAAGCAGAAGCTGAACTCGATCCGGACGCATGCGGTCCGGAAACTATAGGCAGCTCATCCATCAGAATTGCTGACTCGGCAGCTAAAACGGGCTGACCAGCTTCCCGTACCCTACTCCGCTTTTTTATTCTCCTCGTCCGCGATCCATCCGCAGACTGTGCGCCGTCGCCGTGATCCATCACCTGAAATAAAAAACATACTAAATCTCAAGTTTCATCGAAAACACAAATTGTCATTGTGGAAGCGTTTTTAGACAAATAATAGCATAAACCGGGTTAACACACACCAAAGAACAAGAATAAACCGGTCCCATACCATTCCGGTGACCGGAGCAGCCAGCGCCATCACTGTGGCATAGGTATAAGGGTGTACGCCATAACTGAGGCGTACACCCTTATACCTACGCCACAGTGATGGCGTGGGGCAAGGTCCTTACGCCACACGCGTGGCGTATGGTTGGTTTCCTACGCCAGAACGATGGCGTGGGATCCTGGGTGTACGCCAACAAGAGGCGTACACCCAGGATCCCACGCCATCGATCTGGCCTAGGAAACCAAACTTACGTCACGCGATGGCGTATGGACCCTGTTCTTCGCCCCCGTGTGGTGAAGAACAGTTTCGCCATGGCAGAAGCTTGAAGCTTCTGCCAGATCCTACCAACACCCCTAAAACCCTTAAAACTACACCACTAGCCTAACTAAACCTAACTAAACTATCTAACAACAACGAAATCAACTTACAGTAGATTGTTTCGATTCCGATTCGGCGGATTTCCTCGCCGGTGTCGTTCCGGTTCCTTCTTGTTACTCCAATTTGGTTTTCTGGTGATGATTTCGCCTTCGGTGGGTGCTGGGGTGTTCGGTCGTAGTGGTTGCCGGTGGTTTGGGAAAATCGGCTATGTAAGGTAGGTAGGGTTTCGGGTGGGTTACGCTTGAAGAGAGAGAATAGAGAGAATAGAGGTTAGTTTTGTTTTAGGGTTAGACTTTAATTTTATATTTAGGTTAGGTTTAGTTTTAATTTTACACTAGTTTAGTTTTAATTTAATTAAGTTTAGGTTAGTTTAATTTAATTTAGTTTAGGTTAGTTTTAATTTTTGTTTTAATTTTAGTTATAATTGGTTTAGATTTTTAAAGAGAAGGTAGAGAGAAGTTCGAGAATTGGGGTTTTTTGAAAATTATGATAACTTCGCGGAGTAAATTTGACTATTTATAAGATTTCGTAAGGGTAAAATCGTGAAACAAATAACTTCACGGAGTAGTTTTAAAAAAAATTACATGCGACTTCGCGGAGTAGTTTTGGCCGTTTTTTTAGCAATTCCCAAAGTTGTATGGGTCAAAGGTTTCAGATGTTTAAATTGTGGAGCACGGAGAATTTGTCAATTGGTTGTTAAATATTGCTCGATTTGATCTTGAGTTAGGAAAAATGGATGTTATTAATGCCTTCTTGGATGTAAGACGCTAGGAGACTCGTTTGTTGGGGAAGATTGCCGTAATAGAGTTCAGAAACCACACGAGACTTGATTATTCTGAAGATTTCGGTGGATAAAGTGTCTCCGATGAATAGCTTGAGCATCAAAAAAACATATGCTGGAGTTACTGTGAGCTATGTGGAGAATTTTTAGGTAAAATCTCAAAGTTATTAAGTCATTATCACTACCGGAGATTTTGACATAATGTCGTATGCTGTAACTTAGTGTTGAAACTGTAACTTAGTGTCGATGATGTAACTTAGTGTTGAAGATGTAGTCAATTGCTGAATTATTAGCTATGTACCGAATACTGGAACTAAGAGGTAAACATAAACCTAAGTACTGAAGCTGCAACTATGTGTCATATGCTACAATGTGTTGAAGTTTCATTAAATCGCTTGTTGTGTGTTTGATTTTACTTTTATATTCATTTTTGTTAACTTTTTTATTTGAAAAAAGAAAAAATTGAACTTCTAAGAAATTTTTGCAGCCTCTCGACATGTGGTCACAAACTGTTTCCACTATTTCGGCTAACAATTGCTAAGTCTTAACGAGGACCACACTTGTGTGAATAATGTGATTTGCCATATTTTTAATACTGAATAATAATGTGATTATCCACATAAAATAATGAATACTAAAACTTCAATAAAAATGATATATTGAATAAAATGTCTCTTAAGCATGGGGTAGAAGACGCCTTATATAGGGGGCATCTGAAATCCTAATCATATATTCTAGAAATAAATTAAACATATTAAAATAAAATCTCACCAAATCCGGATGGAATCCAAATTGATTAACTATTTAAAATACTTCAGTAATCTAATTTAAATATTAGTATAAATACGAAAATAGGAGTTTGGGCCGCTAAACAGTGGAATTTAGGCCCCAAAATTTGTGACTGGGCTTTCAGTCTCCGTCCCACCTTTGACAGCTATTAAACTCATCAAGATAATTATTTTGAGTACTAATCTCTCCAATTCGGATACGCGAGTGTAGAATAAAGCCCGTTTGCGTTTGTCTACTAGCGCAAGATAATTATGGTCCTTCTCAACTTCATCATTCTCCCCTTGTAGAAAATTATTCACCATTGAATTCACATCATTATCAGCAGGCTCATGAAAGGTCACTAAATATTTCACATTAAAGATATCATCGGTTTTCATATGGTTTGGCAGCTTCAACGTGTCGGTAGTTGGATTAATCTTCTTTACGAACTCGTATGGACCAGCCTTCCTTTCTGCAAGCTTATTATACTCATGTGCAAGGTAACGATCACTGGATAAAACCATCCACACAAAATCGCATACCTCAAACTCGATCAACCGACGTCGCTTGTCAGTAATGTCTTTGTATTTATGGGTAGCTCCTTCAATATGCTTTCTAATGTGGAATATTTATGGGTAGCTCCAGCCACAAAACGAATAACTTCCCTCCTCAAATGTGGCCAATAAAAGTGACGAGATACAGATTTGATAGTCTAATCTCGACCATTATGTCTCTCATTGTTCTCTTTAAATATTATCAACAACCTTAAACTCTTAAAAGGAACACATAGCATATTACTTTTGAACATATAGCTATTGATCACAAAATACTCCTTTTTTATATCAACCTCAATTTCCTCTCAGATTGAACCAAAATATGGATCCATGGACAGCAAATCCTTTATGAACTCAAATCAAGTTGCTTCTCTCTTAATACGAATTATCAGACTCTGCCAGCTTAGTACATCAGCTACATTGTTAACTGTCTCAGATGTATGTTAGATAGAAAAGGTGAACTGTTGGGTGAATATCTTTTGCTTGTCTTGGCTCTGCAAGTGCTTCAATGCATTATGATCAGTGTATAGCACACAATCATTGTAAGCAAGATATGAACCCCTAGTATTTTAATTCCCGAACCACATCATAAAATTCCACGTAATAAGTATTATAGTTGAGTTTGAAGCCAGTCAGCTTCTCATTGAAATAAGCCACAAGCCACCCCATTGTCTCAGTATAACCCCAATACTAATTCTAGACGCATAAAAAATAACTCAAATCCATTAGAGAAATTAGATAAAACCAAAATAGATGTGATCATCGACGGTACCTTAATCTTTTCAAAACTGATATTGCTTCAGTAGAACAACAAAATGTCTTCCCTCTCATACAGTTTGTAATGGGTACCATGGCGGTGGTGAAATTATAGATTAACTGTTTAGAACAAAACCATCCCATCAAATGAACGAACTTCATTAATAAAGGTAGAGATTGGCCAATTATGCAATACTACCACTTTGGAGTAATCAATTGATGGAGCATCCTTTAAAACAACATACCCAAGAAATACGATAAAGTCTGTCATACAATAGCATTTGTTGATTTTTCTATAAAACGTTTCTCACCTCAAAACTAATAATACTCTACGCATATACTGAATATGCAAGTCTTAGTTAGTACTATAAATAAGGATATCATCAAATTAAACAACCAAGAACTTCTGAACGGATGGACAAAATATCAGATTCATTTTATCCATATAAGTACTATGGGTATTAGAAAGACCAAAATGCGGAACCTTAATCAAATAAGCCTTTCGGGTCCCAAAAGTTGTCTTCCACCCATCCCCCATTATGATGCAAATCTGGTGGTACCCACTCTTCAAATTCAACTTGGTAAATACCTTAAAGCCACTCAATTGATCCAGGAATTCATCAAATCAAGGAATAGGAAAATGATACCGTACTGTGATCTTGTTGATGGTGCAACTCGCTACACATATGCTCATCGAACCATTGTTTTTTGGAATCTACAAAGGTGTAACTTTACATGGACTAAGATTATCTCGAATATGGTATTTAGTAAGCAACTCCTCAACATGTCTCGTAAGTTCCTCGGGTTCTTTATGACTCATCATGTATTGTGGTCAGTTTGGCAAGCTAGCTTCAGTGTCTAGATCAGTCTGATGTTTAATATCTCGTAATGACGAAAGTTCAATAGGTAATCATCTGGAAAATTTTCCAGCAAACTCTATTAGTCTAAACGCGCTCAGGTACTTCAACAAATGCATCAATTTATTTTTTCAAATCCAATACGTACACAATACTAGAATTAAACACATGCTCTCGAAACTCCTTATGCACCAATAAACGTTTGCTAGAAACTTGTGTTACAAGGGTGGTGGTTTTGAAGACACTTGTCTAGATGGAAACAATACAATCTTACTATAATTCATCATAAAATTATATTGATTCTTCCTACCATCATGAATACAACCTCATCAAACTTCCATGAACATCCTAACAATAGATGGAAAACGTTTATATTAATCACATCACACTATGCTTTATCCGTGTAACTACCAATATAAAATACAACAAGAGAAAGTTTAAAAACTGTTACGATGTTTCTCTTCTTCAACCAGATCAACTTTTAAGGGCTTGGACGTGTTTCAGTCTTTAATGCCGATTTCTCAAAAACCTCTTCACGAATTACATTCTCACAACTACCTGAATCAATCACGAGCTTGCAATACTTTCATCTAATGGTGCACGAAGACTGGAACATGTTATTCCTAATCTAATCATCACTATAATTACTAGTGGTATGCGTAAAGCAAGCACACCTAATTACTAATAGCTAACATATATCCCCCTCAATAACATTTTACTCATCAATCTCCTCATCAGAATACGCAACTCCCATAACAAACTCCTCATCACCAGCAGCTTCTTTAAACAAACCCCTAGATTGATGTGTCCTTATACACTCTGATGCACAATGTCCCGTCTCAAGAAACCGAAAAAACTTTATCTGAGAAGAAGTTTTAGGCCGAGTTGATGGTGTAGGTTGCATAGCACTAGCATGACTTGGAACCACCTTTTTGGGAACACCATAGTTGACGCCTTAGCACTATGTCCCGCATATGGTCTCCTGAACAATGCTTTCTAAAGATGTAAAACACGTTTATGTGCTTCAGAAAAATTAATCAGATCAAACAATATCAAACAATCCTGAAACTCTTGCCTCAACCCCCTTATATATTGAGACATTAACTGATCTTTTGTCTCAGAAAGATCAATACGATTTGAAACTTATAAAAATCAGAATTATATTCATCAACAGCTTTCGAACTCTGTTTAAAATTCTAGAATTGTTGATACATGGTTATCGCGTAGTTAACAGGTAAAAATGCAGCCCTTATATGTTTCAAGAATTTGACACAAACCAAAAAAAATTAATTTAGTTTACCTCAAACGAGTCTGTTTCAGTTACTGTCACCATGATACAGCCCGACAATAAAATTTGGTTACAACTAAGTGGAACTTATTATCATCTGGAATGTCTTTCAAGTCTAAAATCTCATCCACTGATGCAATCCAATCAAGAAATTCTTTCGGTTGAAGGCTCTTATAGAAATATAGAATTTCAAGTCTAAAACATGATTCACATCGGTTGTTCGTGCTCTGATTGTGACCACCTTGTAGAAGTTGTTCAAAAGCTGGTCCACGAGGATTTATATCGATTGTTCGTGCTCTGATTGTGACCACCTTGTAGAAGTTGTTCAAAAGCTGGTTCACAAGGATTTTTCGAGACAAACGTCATCTTCAAAAATCCATCATTAGTTCAAATGGATTCACGTCCTCATTTTGTTCTTCCTCGAGACCCTCTGACCGATTATTCGGACTTGGAACTCGGAACTCGTCGATAGTCAGTATGTCAAACTGTTCAAGTAACTAGTCCACATGATTCCCCAATATGTTGAAATGCCTCTCGATTGTGTGCTCCAGTATACCAAAATGTTCTTCTTGACTATTTACCATCACGCTCAAATCTTCACGACCATAGACCTCATCCATTGAAGAAATATTCTTTTTGCTTTCGTTTTTCAGAAGCATGATTTTTGGATTATACGTATCATAAACTCGGGCTTTAATTCCAAATGATGCAACATGATATTGACGAGCAAAATATAGATGAAACTCTTCACATAGAATAACGAATACTGAAATTTCATTCTGAAAAATTATATTATTGAATAAAATGTGTCTAATTTGGGTAGATAACGTCTTATATAAGGAGCAAATGAAACCTTATTGAGAAATTAAAAAAATAAATTAAGCATATTAAAGCACAACCTCTTAAATTCGGACGCATCGAAATTGATTGTATTTAAAATACTTTCATAATCTAACTTAAATATTAGAACGAATATAAGTGTTTAAACCCCTAACGAGTAGAATTTAGGACCCAAATTTCACGACCATGTTCTTAACCTCCGTCACGCTTTTGATAATTGTTAGACTCGTATCAGTTTTAGTACTAATATTTTACAATTCCAATATCAAATGTAGAACAAAATGTGTTTGCGGCTATATACAGGCAAAATAATCGTGGACCCTTCTAAATTATATCACTATAAATAGTTTGAAAAAATTATTCGCATGTACTTGTCTTAAATTTCCCTGAAATTACTCTATTAGAAGTTCCACCTGCTGCTTTGTCGTATATCGAAATCCTTTAAAACAAGATTCCCATGCAATAAAACTTGGGACTTAGATTAATTATAAGAACAGAGACTTGTAGTTTAAAATACTAAGATGCAATGATATGGATTATTTATAGTTTTACATAGCCAAATTATCATTGTAAGATTCGAGCGAACATTCGGGCTAAGGTGTCTAACGATCACGGATTAGGGTACAGTTTTGGAGGGTTCATCTATCCTAAGCTTTCTTGATTTACGTTATTGATCCATAGTGTTACATCCGTGCAGCAAAAATGACTTGAATGTGGTTTTATTTTCGTTAGATGAAGGCAAAAAAATGACTAACGCATAAATTTCTACTGAAGGAAATGAGCTATGCCTAAACCTGTGTATAAAAGCTATGTTGGAATTTTAGTCGAAGAATATTTCATGTTGGAACTTACGAGCATTGAATTTTGTTGTCAGAGTCCGAGTCCAGAAACTTTATCTGCTGGAATTTAGGTGTCAGAATTTTATATGTCGAAACTTTTAAAATATTCTTTTTTATTATGTATTGACTTGTTATGGTTGGTTTCAAACAATATATACAATACGAACTAACACATAAATTCTACTGAAGGAAATGAGCTATGCCTAAATCTATGGGTATAAGCTATGTTGGAATTTTAGTCGCAGAATATTTCATGTTGGAACTTACGAGCATTGAATTTTGTTGTTAGAGTCCGAGTCCAAAAACTTTACCGGCTGGAATTTAGGTGTCAGAATTTTATATGTCGAAACTTTTAGAATATTCTTTTTTATTATGTACGAATCTGGAAAGACAAGACAAATTTAATCATTGATCAAAATGAGTTTAACCTATTATGTTTGGTTTCAAACAATATATACAATACGAACTTTAGAGGATTGGTGTCATTACATTTGAACCATAAATCTAAGAGGATTTATATCACTACCTCTCAAATATTTGTTATAGGAATATCACATTAAGCATAAATCTAAGAGGATTTGTATCACTACCTCTCAAACATTTGTTATAGGAATATCACATTAAGCATAAATCTAAGAGGATTTATGGCACTACCTCTCAAATATAACAACTCTCAAATATTAATATTTGTTATAATAAAGAGCTATAGGTATCATGTTTATTTTATTCGTCCTTAATTTTATAATTACCCACAAAGAATTATGAATTTGTGGCGTTAAAGTGATAGTATTAATTCGATTTTAAACAGAGTATAAAATAAACGATTTTTTTATAAAAGAAACAATAAGAGATACTGTGTGAGCAAAAAAAGTTTCATATTTAAGCTAGTATTATCTCGTTTTTTCGAAATTTTGGAACAAAGTGTGGAAGAAGTTGTGTTAAATGTTCAAAATTTTCCTTATAATCGTTATTCTACGTAAAATTAGTATTCCACCACCCGTGAAAGTAGGATTTATTCACGATCGAAATCATATTAAAATCTTATGGGTTGCGTTTGATATTATATTTTTTTGTTAATATTGTTGATTTAGAGTATGTAATTTAAAATCTCATGTTGTGTTCATTCCTATTAAATTTGCACGAAATTTTTTATCACTAAAATAAATTTCTAACTACCAGTCTAAGCTTGAAATGTTACGATTTCCACCCAAATAAGTGGCACAATAAGCATAGAATCTGTAACTATAATATAGTTTGTGATAAACACAAAGTACAATGATAAAAATCATTTCACATATTGATCGTAGCTATTCATCTCACCAGTAAATAAAATATAAATGTGAATATGATTTTTATGAAGTTCAATTTTGATAAATTTCTCTCAAGAATTAAGATCAAAACGTGCTTTCTATATAAGGTGTTATCGAACGGTCATTTATGAGAGAGTTTTAGAGGATATTGATGTTAGAGTGTTTCTCAAGGCTAAAATTTCTCTGATTTTGAGTTTGAGGGTTGAGGTATTTCAAGAGCTGTCTGAAGAATTCACTGCCATTTGCGTGAAAAATATTTAAGTTTTTTTGAAAGCTAGTTGTATACACTGGACACAGATGGTAGTAAGAAGATCCAAAGACACTTGAATAATTTCAGTAGAATCATTCTTGATTTGAATGCAGTTTGAGTCAAGACTGAAGGAAAAAATCAAAAAATTATCCTTTTTGTTTTTTTAGAAAGTATAAGACAACTTTGTTGACACCATGCTCTATGGAAAAAAGTCTCTTACATTGTACGAAGGGAAAAGTTATCTATATTTAAAATATCTTCAAAAGAATATCGGTTTGAAGAGTGACGCATATGGACAATGACTGAGTGTAAGGGGAAGTCATGGAAATATTGATTCAAACAAAAAAGAGGAACATATTGGTCATAGTCATAATCTAAGATATTTGTAATTGGTATTATGCGAATTGTTGGTTCCGCAACAATGAGGGTCATATCAGTAAAGTTTATCTCGATTGAAAGAAGGGGGATAGTAATTAGAAGCTTCAAGTTGTAGATGTCTCAATGATTTCAAATAATTATGAATATACTGATATTCTTTACTTGTAGTTACTGTAACAGGTGGGTTATAGATTCAGGATATTCATTTCACTTGATTTCTAATAAATACTGGTTTGAAGACTTGAATAAGTTTGGTAGTGGTAAGGTCGTACTAGGAAATTATGGGTCATCTATTGTTAAGGGAGTTACAAACCTTCAATTTAAGTTATCTATGAGACTTTAAAGAGTCATAAAAAATTTGAGATATATCCATAAAGTCAAAAATAAAATTCTTTCTATTGGAATGCTAAATGAGGAAAATTATAACTATTGAGGTGGAGATAGTAGACTAAGAGTTTTGCAAGGCTCACTAGTTGTTATAGTAGCATATAAACTAAATGTCATGTTAGTTCTTCAAGTATATGTAGTAGTAAAAGGAATGTCTAGTTTTGATAGTTATTTAACCAATCTATGAAATCTAAGGTTAGGGAGTTTGACTGAGAAAGGCCTATATGAACTTAGCAAACAAGAGTTGTTGGATAATGATAAAGTTCAGAAGTATCTTTTTGTGAGAATTGTGTGTTGGATAAAAGTAAGAGGGTTAAGTTCTTAACCAACAACCATAAAACTTACGATGTGCCTGAATATGTTCATTATGAACTTTGCGAACCTACAGGCATCCCATAATGGTAGGTGTGAGGTACTTTATGTCTATTTTTATGAATATTCCAAGAAAGTATGAGTTATACTTTTAGAGACTAAAAATGAAGCATTTCATGCTTTTAAAGATTGGAAGAAGCTGGTGGAGAATCATATTAGAAATATCATGAAGAAGTTAAGAGCTCACAATGGTTTGCAACTTGTGAATGTATAGTTCACTAGATAGTGTCCTAAACTTGATAGTTATAGACACAGAACTGTGAAATAAACTCTTTATTAAAATTTTCTTGCTGAGAGGATGATCTAAACATTTCTAATTTTTTTGTAAATTGTATGCTTTTCAGAGTTGGTATAGGAAAAAAATTATGAAACAATGTTGTCAAGACAGCTACATATATCATCTACATGATCCTTTCCTTTTTGCTGAAGTCCATATCTCATCAAGAAAGATAACCGGAAGAAAACCAATGCTAAAATATTAGAGAGTATTCTGATGTGATGCTTATGTCCATGTGAAGCGATAAAAATTTTGGCCAAGATCACTAATGTGTTTGTCCCTCGACTATCTGGAAGATGTATGGTATAAGTTGTAATGTTGAGAACCAGGAAGTCAAAATCATTAATTATCAGAGATGTGGTTTTTAATAAATATGTGATACCACTACTAAAGAGAATATAGATCAAAACAAGTTTGATCAGAATATGTTGTAAAGTAAGAGATTTGAGAGTACAGAGGTCAGTGGATGAAAAAAATATAAAATAAAGAGCACCGAAAAAGAAAGTAAGATGTAAAGAGTAGAGTAAAGCTGAAAAAGCCGCTTGAGCAAGTGGGAGTGAATTGAAGTGAGGCTTCGGTTCTAACACTAAGTCACTATCGTGAACGTCTTCATATGATTTACTAAAGGGATTCAAACTGAAAAGTATAGCTTAGTTCGGTGTTGGATCGGACTAATAGTTCATGGTGTTGGGAATATGGGTACCGCATATTATTTCTTCGTATATAAGTAAGAACGACCGATCTCCACACTAATATGATATTTTCTGCTTTGGGCCTAAAGGCTCGTACGGCTTTGCTTTTGGCCCATTTCCAAAAGGCTTCATATAACACTGATCATTCCCATGTTTAACCGATGTGGGATGTGGGACTATGGTCACCACCCTAACAAATCCTCATCTCGAACAAAGTACCATTTAGCCTCCTCTCAATTAATTTATCATATGTCCACTCTAATAAGGTTGCTTTCCCACCTGACATATAGAGCATTACAACATATTAGTATGTTCTCATTCTATATTATCACATTGCATTGTTATTTAGCGCCACTCCAAATCAATAACCACCTTCTTGATACACTACAATCAATTCACTTTTCTTGATGAGCCACGGGAAAACCGAACCAGGTCACACGGATGATCTTGAAGAGCAGATCATTCAACTTGAGCACAACTGTTGGTTCATCATGTTCAACATCATTCGAGAATTTCACCCACATCGCGTTCTGTCTAGGCTTGGAGCTCTGATACCATTTGTTAAGAATATGGGTACCACATATGCTGCCTCTGTATATAAGTAAAAACAACCGATCTCCACACTAGTATGATTTTGTCCGTTTTGGCCCCAAAGTCCTGCACGACTTTGCTTTTGGTCCACTTCCAAAAGGTCTCATACTATTTGAGATATATTTTTACTTATATACCATTTATCCTTCTCATGTTTAACCGATGTGGGATGTGGGACTTTGGTCGCCACTCTAACACATGGGTTGAGGCATGTCCAATGTGATAAAAGCGTAAATACTTATACAAGATTGATCACCTAATTAAGAGTAACCTAGAAGAATAATATTCATAAGATAAGATTTGTTACAATATACCATTACCAATAATGGAAAATAGATTTGTGCCAATATACTACTATAAATGTATGACTCATAAAATGTAAAGTTACATATCTAAGCCATATAAAATTCACAATAATCAAACACTCGCCTCACTTACATACATTATGTATTTAGACTTTAAGTAACAAGATTTTATTCTAAGCATTTATTGATTCTCCTGCATCAGAAAATCAATATGCAATTAATAAGATAATTGAGACACCAATATAGTTTTAGTCATAAACTTGGACATTTATATTAAAAATGATGGAGTGAAAATTATAAGAATAAAAAGGATAAATAATTTTTTAGATTCAAAGTCTGAATTTTATTCTCTAAAAAACATATATCGTTGAAATAGGATTTGGAAGCCTTAAATATCAATTGTTCGAAACCATAATACAAAACAAGGAAATCAAATAAATGTTCCAAAATCAAATCCTATCAAATATCAACAGGATGAGATTTTATTTAATATTTTAAATAAATTATTAAAATATAAAATAAATCTAATAAAATATATTAAAACAACATTTAGGGATCCTAAAAAGTGGAATTTATGGTCCAAACTTCGTGACAGGTGGAGAAATAAGAACCGCTTGCACCTGTCCATTACTGATAGATAGTTGTGGACCGTCTTGCCTACATCATCCTCTCCTGGTTGAGAAGAATTCACCCTCGAATCCGCAATGTCATCGTCATCAGCCAGCTCTTAAAACTTCTTCACTAAATCCTGCTTTTGTTTGTCAATCAATTTCTTATGGTAGACGTAGCTAGACAAAGTAAAAAACTGATTCTTCTATCATTATTATTATTATTATTACATGATAATAGACATCTCTTCTTGTGGTACCGAAATAGGAGGTAGTATATAATCTAGAGCCAGATTGATGGTAATAGACTAATCTATTATTATAGCTCCTGATAAAAGAAGAATTATTTCATTCTTTCTAAAATTTTCATACTCCTCTTTCTTATCTTCAATATCTCGACAATGATGTATTTTAAAATCACCCAAAATCCCTCCACGTTCGATTTCAGAATCTATGATCTAATTCAAAACCTAACCTTTCATCTATTAAAAAACTACCATTTTCTTCGTAACCTAATGTATTGTCAAATTTCTCAGTGAAAGGATAAAATATAAGAGGGTGATAAATGATTTTTCCAATCTTGCCATTTTTATTCTTAACCCTAGATGTGCTTATACTTAGAATCAAATAAAGCATAATCAACCAAAATTTTACCTATTTCTACATTGAAAATTGAAACAGACGAAGGATTATCATTGTTTGTCTTTGATAAGGATATAAGTAATCGATAAATAAAAACAATTACCAAAACTTTCTTCAATTGAGTATTTTATAGTTAAAATATACGTTTGATGTAAAATGTAAATATGAAGGACAAAGTGTGTAATTTATAACAAATATGTTTGTAATAAGTAATAAAGTGGGGTAAAGTATCCATCACTTCTCAATAATTCTTTTATTTGTAACTACGTATACCTATAGATAGGTATTTACCGTGGAAATAAGATTGATTGATATTTTGACTTACTTTTACTCTTGTTTACTTTCTCTCTCTAGAAAGTTTAGTTATATTCTCTCTCTAAAATTATCCCAATAGTTCCTTGTAGACATTAAACTCTTTCTTGAAAATAATGAATATTTATCATTGACAACGATAATGGGAGATCGTTTGGTACCCAGATATCAAATCTAAAATCTTAAAGATTCATAATTGGATATCAAAGATACGATGGATCCTAAAAACCAAGCTAATCCAACAATTCTAGTGGACAACGAGGTGTTTGAGTCTAGATTAATAAGATAAGAAAATCAAGGAAATGAACAATGTAATCAATTTAATGTGGAAGATCAGATGAATCAGTTGCTAAAACGAATAGTTAATTTGAACGATCAGCTTAATCAGAGGGTACAACAGCTTCAATCTGGTAAAGTACGGTCCCAGGTGCGGCGTGTAAATGAAAATAAATATTTGGAAGATCCCTCTGATGAGTCTCATAACGCACACCGTGTTCGAAGTGATAGTCGAAAAATAAAATTTTAGTCACACAAAGGATATCATTCCTCTAGGAAAAAAAAGAAGGATAAGCATCGCTACATTCCTACAAGTGCAAGTGAATCTTCTGAATCAAATTTTGAGGATTATTATCAAAATCATGATAAAGTAAATACATCTAGGAATTTTTCGATGAGGGAGAATAGTCGGCCACGGAAATCCCGAAGAGAATATAAATCAAAGAAAGAAGATAAGGCTGGATTTGTGATGGACAATCCATTATTCGAAGGTAATACAATACATGTAAGGAGTAGATTTTATAGCATCTCCTTTTTCATTTGAAATAAGATCAATACCTCTTCTGAGGCGCTTTGACATTTCGAAGGTAGGGGGTTTGATGCCACACAAGATCATGATGATCATATTGAACAGTTTAAAAATTATATGATGAATTTTGAGGATGATAATAAGCTAGAGTGCAGCTTTCTCATAAACTTTCATACATAAAAAAAGGCTTATATAACCCTAAAAGAGTATTTTTGTCAAAAAATGGGTATACTTATACCATCTTTGGATAACCTCAAAATTGGGTATACTTAAACCACATTTAGGTATATATAGCTTGACCCTTACTTAAACTAGTGGAATACGAGCGTTTGGACGTTTATTATTTTCAATTCATTTATGCAATTTAATTTTCGAGCCATAATCACTCAAATTCTTATCCTTAACCAGAATGACGAACGACCGGAGAAAAATTCGTCGTCAGTTTTTTTAGGCTCAACACGACATATATCAGTAAGATAACATGACATATACCAACAAGAGGTCGAGCTAGCAAGTAACGGAGTTAGACTACTCGCTCAGGTTTGAGTACTTTATTTCAGCGGATGTTGGAAACAAAGATAACAATACCTTAGTTCCTGAAACAATACTCCCGTAGAATAGGGTTGCATCATACCGTAAGCTTCTCAAAATATCCCATCGAAAAAAAAATACAAACCAACTTTCAAACGCAGTGACCAGCAGTAACCTCAGCCATATAAACCATTCATTGAATAAGGATAGCTATTATGCGATCCATGACCAGCACCAAAAGGCTAAACATAAATCTGAGGTCATCTCTAAACGACTGCCTTGAAACCTAAGTCTTCGAACCCGAGTCACTCAAACCCTTAACCAGAGATAAAGACTCGTCGTCAGCTTTTCTAAGCTTAATTAATCTCAGGGATAAGACTGTTACTGGACCACATCGGTCCGGGTTTGAGTTTTTTTTATTTTAATTGTTAGCTATTAGGTCGGCCCAGTTTAAACAACTAAATTAGTTGGATTCAGGATTTGGAGCCAAACCAGACTGACCGACCCGGTCCATGAGTCTAAGCAAAAGAATTTTATTTAATAGAGTGAAATTACAGAGATTTGAGGAGAAAACAAGGCGCTAAAACAAGGCGCTAAACAAAAACGTGAAAAATAGAGGAAGACAAAACATCATCTTTATAGACTAAATCCAATTCTTCATTATTTAGCTCATCTCTTCGCTTTTAGCTCATCTTCTACTCGAAAAGGGTCCAAGATATATTACATAGACTAGACGGATCCTTGAGAAGATGATTAAACCAATGGTAGTGAATCAATGAGGTCATATATAAGGAAGCTATTGTCGACCAAAATTTATCAAGAAATGAGGAAGATTCAAATGACAGCAACTGATCGAATAAATGCTCGATAGCCCCAATCATCTCTTGGAAGCAAGATTGAAGATACACAAACATAAATCAAGATAGCATAGAACAACTACAGTCAGGTAGCTTTAGAATTCCATTAATCAAGTCGAACCTGAAAATTTTGTAGCTATTTTAATTATCATTGATAATGTATCCCAAACCAAGGCTTTCTAATAAAGAAATAGCTAGCAATTTAGAGGGAGATTGGTTGTTCTTAAAGTCTAGTTGCACCTTGCACTTTAAAGTCCAGCGAGCTAGCCAATCGACTGCTTGATTTTGGTCTCTAACAATGTTAATAATCACCATTGAAGAAGCTATCAGCATTCTGCAACATTTTAGAATTGGATCCAGAGGCCAATGATAAGTACCATTAGCAAGATAGTTAGCAATTAACTGAGAATTAGTTTCGATGTCAACTTGATTCCAACTATATTTTTTACAAATAATTAGTCCATCGAAAACGACTCTCATTTGAGCCATTATAGGAGTGAGTTTCCCACATAAAAAGATAGAGCCAGGAACAATATCACCTGAACTATTTTTTATGATAATTCCTCCACTTGATTCGCCATTTTGCACGCAGGATGCATCGGTGTTGAGTTTCAATCTGTCATTTGTTGGAGGATTCCATTTGATGTAATTAATATTTATTACTTTCTTGGACATGTGATTATAATAACATATCTTCTTTGCTGAATCTAGATCTTTATGCCAATACTTTTGCTTAAGCATGTTAGTGAAATCAATAGCAAACATTATATATTTAATTTCATTTATAGCATTAAGAGAAGATGTAGAAGTCCATTTAAACTTAACCTTGTTTCTGATCTTCCAGATGATACCAAAGATAATAGTAGGAATAATATGTCTAACATGAACAACCTCATGAGGTGACCAAAACTATGATCTTATCATATGAGTTATCGCCATATAGTTATTAATTTGAATATTGAATATTCTAGCAAAATAACACCATATAAATCATACAAAACTACAAAAAGAAAAAAACAATTGTGGAATTCATATAGATTACTTAAACTAGTGGGCTACGAGCGTTTGGACGTTTATTATTTCCAATTCATTTAAATATTAGCAATATAAGTTTTCGAGCCATAATCTCTCAAATCCTTAACCGAAGAGACAACTGACCGAAGAAACATTCGTCGTCAGTTTTTTTAGGCTTAATCGGTAGGGTTACACGGTGTTTCCATAACTGATGGCAAGATAACACGACATATACCAACAAGACTTGAAGCTAGCAAGTAACAGAGTTAGACTACTCGCTCAGGTTTGAGTACTTTATTTCAGCGAATGTTGGATACAACGATAGCAATACCTCATTTCCTGAAACAATACTCCCATAGAATAAGGTTGCAACATACCATAAGCTTCTCAAAATATCCCATCGAAACAATATGCAAACCAACTTTCAAATGCAGTGACCCACAGCAACATCAGACATATAAACCATCCATAGAATACGGATAACTATTATGTGATGCATGGCCAACACCAAAAGGCTAAGCATAAACCCGAGGTCGTCTCTAAACGACTGCCTTGAAACCTAAGTCTTCAAACCCGAGTCATTCAAACCCTTAACTAGAGAGAAATAGTTGTCGCCAACTATTCTAAGCTTAACTAATCTCAGGGATAAGACAGTTACTGGACCATACCTATCCGGGTTTGATCTTTTTTGGATTTAAACTGTTAGCTATTAGTTCGGCCCGGTCTAAACAGCTAAACTAGTCGGATTCAGGATTTGGAGTGAAACTGGACTGACCGACCCAGTCCATCTGTCGAATTAACCTGAGACTTGGGTGAGGTTTGAGGTGTAAATTTTTTTTCTTTTTTTCTAAGCATATGAATTTTATTTAATAGAATGAAATTACAAAGGTTTGAGGAGAAAAAAAATGCGATAAAACAAGACACTAAACAAAAACGTGAAAATAGAGGAAGACAAAACATCATCTATAGAGACTAAGTCCATTTATTCATCGTTTAGCTCATCTCTTCATCTTTTAGCTCATCTTCTACTCGAGAGGGGTCCCAGATATATTCCATAGACTAGATTATAATTGGATCCAGAGGCCAATGCTAAGTACCATTAGCAAGATAGTTAACAATTAACTTCGAATCAGTTTTGATGTCAACTCGATTCCAACTATTGTTTTTACAAATTATCAGTCAATCGAAAAGGACTCTGGTTGGAGCTATTATACGAGTGAGTTTCTCATATAAAAAGCTCGAACCAAGAACAATATCACCTAAGCTATTTTTTATGATAATACCTCCACTTGATTCTCCATTTTGCAGGCAGGATGCATCGGTGTTGAGTTTCAATCTGTCATTTGTTGGAGAATTCCATTTGATGTAAGTAATATTTATCACTTTTTTGGACATGTGATTATAACAATATATCTCCTTTGCTGCATCTAGATCTTTATGCCAATGCTTTTACTTAAGAATGATAGTGAGATCAATAACAAACCATGTACATCTATCTAATTTCATTTATAGCATTAAGAGAAAATATAGAAATCTTTTTAAACTTAACTATGTTGGGGATCTTCCGGATGATATAAAAATAATAGTAGAAACAATATGCTTGACATGAACAGCTTTATGAGGTGACCAAAACTATGATCTTATTATATAATTTATGGTCATATGGTCATATAGTTATTAATTTGAATGTTAAAGATTTTAACAAAATAACACATAGACTCTACAAAGTTAGAAGAAATAAATAAATTATTGTGGAATTCATATAGATTGGGCTACGGACGTTTGGACGCTTATTATTTCCATTTCATTTAAATATTAGCACTCTCATTTTACGCGTAATGGAGAAGCTTATGCATACTTGTTGTATGATATTCTGTTTAAATATTTTTCTAGTAGTATAAATATATATTTTTTATTATTTGGATATTAAATTATATATATATATATATATATATATATATATATATATATATATATATATATATATATATCAGTCTAGACTGATAAATGGAGAAGGTTGGATCGTGTGTTGTATAACTCTGCTTGGTTAGATTACTTTGATTGTACTTCTGTGTCACACATGGCTGGAAGTTGTTCAGATCATTGTCCTATTCTTATTAAAGTTGCTTCTAATCTTGAAAGATCGAAGCCATCTTTTAAATTTCTAAACATGTGGGCTACTCATCCACATTTCTTAAAGAAGGTTGAGGACAGTTGGGCTGGTAATGGTGCTGTTGTTGAGGATAGTAATCCTATTATGGCTTTTTGGCTTAAGCAATATCTTTTGAAGACTGAGTTGAAGAGTTGGAATAAAAGAGTTTTTGGTAATATTTTTGATGCTCTTAAGGTGTCTGAGGAGAGTATTATTAGTAAGGAGTCTTTGCTTCTCAATGAAGTTAATGAGGCTAATAGGCTGGCTTTAGATAAGGCTAGACAACATCACTTGGTTTTGCTGAATAGAGAGGAGTTGTATTGGAAACAGAAGGCTCATACAGCTTGGTTGAAGGATTCAGACAGAAATACAGCTGCTTACCATAGTTTTGTGAAGAAAAGAGTTAAGAGAAATAGAATTGATATAATTAAGTCTGGTGAGAATTGGTTGAATGGTAAGAAGGAGATTGGTGATTCTGCTGTGGAGTTTTTTAAAGATCTGCTTTCTTCTGTTACTAATGTTGTGTTTGAAGGGGATTTATGGAATGTTATTCCATCTCTGGTTTCTGATGAGGACAGCAATGATTTGGTTAGGATTCCTGATGATGTTGAGATTTATGGGGTGGTTAATAGTTTAAAGTCTGAGTCTGCTTCTGGGCCTGATGGTTTCAATGCTGTGTTTTACAAGACTTGTTGGAGTATTGTGGGGAATGATCTGTGCAAAGCTGTTAAAGGCTTCTTTCAGGGTCATAGGCTTCCTAAAGGGATAAAGCCTACTGTAATCTGCTTGATCCCTAAGATTGAAAATCCTAATAAGTGGAAGGATTTTCGTCCGATCAGTTTAACTACTGTTTTTTCTAGGATCTTGGGGAAGCTCATCAATAATAGACTGGCTAAGCTTCTTCCTAAATTGGTTTCTGAAGAGAAGGGTGGCTTTGTTAAGGGAAGAAATATTTAGGATTCAATTATTCTAGTTCAAGAGTTATGTTTTGATATTGATGGCAATAACAGATATAGTAATGTCATTGTGAAGACTGATATGACTAAAGCATTCGATAAGCTTAATCATGGCTTTCTTTTACATGTTCTTAAGGCATTTGGTTTTAATGATTCAGTTGTTGGGTTGCTTCATAATTGTATTAAGGATGTGTTTTCTTCTGTTCTTGTTAATGGAGAGGTCACTGGTTTTTTCCCTAACTCTCAAGGTCTTAGACAAGGGGATCCACTCTCCCCTAGTCTGTTTATTTTGGCTGAGGAGTACCTCATTAGGTGTATAAAGATTAAAGCCACTGAGCAGTCTATGGTTTGTTATAAAACAAGGAGTGAGATGAAGATTTCTTGTTTAGCCTTTGCTGATGATTTCATGGTTTTTACAACTGCTGATGTTACTACTATGGAAGCTATAAAAGACATTCTTGATCACTATCAGTCTGTTTTTGGACAGAAAATTAACAATGCAAAGTCTAAGCTTATTGTGTCTAGGAAGATTGCTTCACGGAAGATCAAAGTTATTGAAGACATTTGGAAGATCAATCATATGTGTTTACCTTTCAATTATTTGGGAACTACAATTTCAAATAATACTAGAGTTGCTAACTTTGAATCTATTGTATGTAAAGTCAGGAGCAGAATCTTGGATTGGGACAAGCTTCATTTGTCCTTTGCTGGTCGTCTGATGCTAATTCAATCTGTTTTGATGGCTTTCCCGGTTTACTTTCTGCAGCATACTTCTTTGCCTGTTGGTGTCATCAACAGGTTGGAGGTTCTTTTTAGTAAATTCATGTGGGGCTGTAAAGATGACAAAGCAAGCATTAGTTGGGCTAGATGGGGAAGGCTGTGTAAGCCTTTTAAAGAAGGAGGGCTTAATGTCAACAATCTGAAAGATATGCAACATGCTTTTGCAATGAAAAACTGGTTTAATTTCAGGAGACAGAGCTCTCTTTGGGCCAGGTTTATGCTTTCTATCTATTGTAGAAATGATATGCATCCTGTCCTGGTCATTTCACCTTATAGAAATTCTAAAACATGGGCTTCCATTATAAATGTTAGGGATGAAACTGAAGACTTTATGTTTTGGTTGCCTGGTCAAGGTCACTTAAGTTTCTGGTATGAAAGGTGGTGTTATGATAGGCCATTTATTAAGGTTACTAATGATAATGGTAGAAGAAATTTATGGGGTAGTGTTAATGACCAGGTTGGTGACTTTTGGTTGAATGGTTCGTGGGATTTGAATAGACTTCAAACTTTGGTCACTTCTACTGATATTGCCAGGATTAAAGATGTCACATTATCAAATAAACAAGATGCTTTGTTATGGTCCTTATCTCAAAATGGTGTCTTCAGTACTAGAGATACCTTGAATTATATCAGATCTAAAGGAAATGTCACAAGACTCTATGATAAGACATGGAATTCTGTTTCTCCTAGAAAATGTTCTTTTCTACTATGGAGGGTGTTACATAATTGGATTCCAACAGATGAAGTCATGTAATCGAGGAGTATACAGTTGGTATCAAAATGTGTTCATTGTGATAGTGTAGAGTCTACTCACCATGACTTGGTTCAGTGTCAGCAGGCCTGGGCTGTGTGGAGACATTTCAGTGATATCTTCAACGTTCAGGTTCAGTCCTTCATGACTATCTCCCATGTTGTAATGAAGTGGTATTGGTCTGCTCAGAAAAATTGTGACATCTTCACAATTTTACCTGCAATCATAACATGGTGTATCTGGTCAGCAAGAAATAAGAAGAAAATGCAGGGTGTTTTAACTAGTTCTGCTACTGTCATCAAGCATGTTTTATACATTCTGTCTCGCCTTGATCAAAGTAAAGTTTTGACTAGGAAACACTGGGGCAGATTTACTCGTGAGGCATTAAGCTTAGGCTGTGTTAATCATGTTAATGCTGGTTTTAAGGCACTTCATTTGAAATGGAAAAACCCTAAACAGGGTAGGTATAAAATCAATGTCGATGGGGCGTGTACCTTTGCTGGTGAGTCTGCTGGAGGTGTTTTGATCTGTGACAGCAAAGGTTGAGATCTTGGTTGGTATGGGTTGTCTTTTTGGTAAAAGCTCTCTTTTGATTGCTGAATGTAGAGCTTTGTTTGAGGGTCTGAAGCTTTGTAACAGGTTGCAGTTGAAGCATGTTGATATTGAGATTGATTCTTCGGTCTTGATTAATTTACTGATTTTTGGTAATTCTCCGTGGTACCTTGATCCAATGCTGAGATGTTGCAGGAGGCTTCTTCATTCGGAAATGGTGGTGAATCAAATCTTTCGAGAACAGAACTTAGGGGCGGACTGGATTGCTAAGCATGTTCTTAAAAGGAAATCGGAGTTGGAGTTTGATGGAAACAATGCTCCTTCGAAGTTAAGAGCAATTGTTCTCTTAGAAAGCATCAATCTTGGTTATTTGAGGTTACGAAATTAGGGTTAATTTGGGGCTGTTTTTGTGTCTAGAGGTTGAAGACGATGTTCAATTAGCGCGAATTCTTTTAGGGTTTTGTTTGAAATTGTGTAAAATTGCCTTATAAGGCTTGTACTCTTCTTTATTTCAATAAAAGCCCTTTTCATTAAAAAAAATATATCAGTCCAGACTGCTATTAGAGGGTTTTTCTTTAATTTTATTAGTCCAGAGTGCTAGTTGGTCCAAATTCAAATATCGGCTCGTAAACAGTTATAGTATTACCGAATCGGTTCCGGACGGACTTTATCGGACTGGTCTCGAACTCGGACTTTATCGGACTGGTCTCGAACTCGGACGGGGTAGCGGATTAGTAAACTGTATTTCCATGACAAATGACAAGGTAACCAGACATACACCAAGACGCGGGTGAGAATACATGTCCTTTTGCAAGCTAGAAAACAACAAAAATTATCGTTCGAAACTTTAAAGTAGAAAGGACAACTTAGACCATAATGAGCTTCCGCATCAAATTCGAAATGAGCAAAGGTTTCTTCAAGCAAGGCATGAAGAATCACAGAGAACAAATATATAAAACAGTAATGACAAAAGAAAAAGTGGGAGAGCGTCTCTCTTGGGAAAAGCTTACCGTTTTCACACACGTCTTTGTTATTGATGCTGTAAGAGATTAATTCAAAGAATTGTAGATGAAAATAAAGACAATCCAACATATTTGGCAGGAGTTTTCACACATTTATTAAGAAACAAAAAAAACCAGAAACTCTATACGTTTTAACCCGGGAAACATTAATTATGCAAACGAAAGAACTCAAAATACAAAAGGTTGTCCAACTTCACCTACCCTCATCAATAAGGGCTTTCTTAGTGTGATTCACAGTTCAGATCTGCGTGTTAACGCCGGAGCTTCCACTACTATTGGTTGTGATGGACGTATCGGTGTTCATAAAAGTAGTTACATCATCGAATTTCCAGTCACTCAAATATCCAGGTCTTGAAGTGTCAGTACTCACTTCCACATCTCCTGAAAGCATAGCCACGACACGAGACATTGGTGGCCGAAGAGTTGGTGATGTTTGTGTGCACAAGAGGGCTATGCCTATTATACGTTTCACCTCTTCCTCGTTGAACTCTTTTAAGTTCGAGTCAACCAATTCAACTTCACGGTCACTTTCGTGTAGCATCCATGTCTAAGAACGTAAAAGCAAGCAAATCCTTTAAGAACAAGTTTCTCTAGCTTCATATTTAAAGATATGTAATCCTAATAACTAATGAAATCTATATCCTAATAACTAATGAAATCTATAAGTATATATGCCAATCTCCAACATATTCGGAAAAAATCAAATTTGATGTTTCTTTTATTTATGAACTTGCAAGTAGCATTCGAAAAAATAGCACTTTAAATTATTACTATTTTAAGAAAAGAGAGTGGGAACAAAATAAAACACCATTTTAGCTGTTTTTTAAACAGCCAATAAAGATTTGATCCATGATATATTTTCCCAGAAACAAAAAAGTATTCCTTCTATAGACGCAAACAAAGCCCGAAAGTAAAGTCTAGGTAGAACAGCGAATCAACACATACCCATTCAAGGAGATACTTCTTGTCATCTTCCAAGGTTTGATCCGAATTCGGTCTACTACTAACGAGCTCCAAAGCCACAACACCAAAGGCAAATACGTCAGTTTTTTCTGTAAGATGTCCCCGCATGGCATACTCAGGTGCAAGATATCCACTGCATCAGCAACCATAAAAACTTTACTTAACTAATTAAACGGCATACAGAAAAGTAATAATTTCAGAAAAAAAATTAGGTTTGTTAAGTTTTGCTAGAAACTCTTACATTGTCCCTGCAACTCTTGTGCTTATGTGGGTCTTCTTATCATCGTAAAGTTTAGCCAAACCGAAATCTGAAATTTTCGGGACAAGCTTATCATCGAGCAGAATATTACTAGCCTTCACATCTCTGTGAACAATGCGTAGCCTTGACTCCTCATGAAGATAAGCTAGACCTTTAGCTATTCCCATGCATATCTCATAACGTGCTGGCCAATTTAGATTTAAAGTTTTTTCTCCTGCCACATGCGAACATTCATAGCTATCAGCGTTTACAAATTTTATCAAGATAATATCAAGAGTACACGGTATGCATACCAAATAATGCTTGATCAAGACTCTTGTTTGGCAGGTACTCGTAAACTAGAAGGCGTTGATCTCCCTCAATGCAGCATCCATACAGTTTGACAAGGTTACGATGTTGAACAGCAGATATTGTAGCAATTTCTGCAATAAACTGAGCTTTGCCATGTCGGGAGGCTATAGACAATTGTTTCACAGCTATTTCTCTCCCGTCGTTGAGTTTTCCCTATTGCATGCCAAACCCAAATTCAGATTATTTGAGGAAGATAACAATACGAAATCTCCAAATACTTTAAGGCTTTTATACTCGTTCTTTTACCTTTCAATTATATAAATAAAACAGTATTACATAGTTAAGGACACCTAAACTGATTTCTGGGTTGATATCTAACAAATCCACTTAGTTGAATAAAACATATACACAGTATAATAAAAAATGGCAAGGTGTAACTAGAGGAAATGATTGTAGTAGAGCATCAAATTGCAAACTCCAACAGCACTAAATCATACCTATACTAAGATCAAACATTAAGCAATCTAGCCACAGATGTCAATATTATTATACATGAAATAAATATAAAATAATATATATATATATATATATATATATATAATCTTTTTATCGCAGGAGTTAGAGTCCTTACCTTGTAAACAGGTCCAAATCCCCCCTCTCCAAGCTTATTAGCAGGGCTAAGATCTTCCGTTGCACCTTTCAATTCAGAATAACTGAATGTATATGGTCTAGCATCTATTCCAAGAAATTCTGCAAAGTATAGATATAGTATGTTCCATTTTTATGAACACAAAAAAGACAACATCAAATATGAAAAGAAAGTCCATTTTTTTAAGCTTATATGATATATACAGTTAGATACTATACTACGCCACAGACAGAAGTCACTCGTAGAGCATGTAGAGAATATTCATCTCTAGTGATAACCAATCAATGTCAAAACAAGTAGCCACTATCTAGCTCTAGAAAACTTATGCTATGAATAATTTTAAATGAAAAAACATATTAATGTTTATTTGCAGACTTAGAGAAAAAGTTGAAGAAAATAATTGTAAACTAACTTCCGGATGAAAGGATATTTATCGTAACACCAAGAATATAACTATTTATCTTTTTTGTTTTTCTACAATGACTTTTCCCTAAATATCGCACCCCACTTTTCTTAGATCAACTTCAAATGGATTCTTAAATTTACAGATGACGCAAGAATATGAGTTACCTTCATCTTCATTGGCACGTTGCCTTCTTCTTTTTTGAACAATGCAGAAAAGTACAGTAGCGCATACAAGGGCTACAACTCCTAATCCAACAACTATCCCTACAATCATGCCGGTTTTGCTTTCCTCTACTGTAGGAGGCTTGTTATTCACAGAAGGAATGAAATCTATATTCAAGTGTCGTCGTCAATAAACATCAAACAAGAATCAAACATGAGAAAGTCGAGGATGTTGAACTTGTCTTATTTTAGGTGAGGTTACCTGGAGTAGCGCTGATGGCTGAGATTAACGGTCCATAAGTACCTTGAAAAGGTATGCAGCAAGTCCCTTTTCCCGCCCAAAAAAAATGGATATCAAGGTAATTCTCTGACACACTGGTCTTAAATTGCCTTGAAACGGCTCTATTAGAAACTCCACCTGCCGCTCTGCGTATGTCGAAATCCTTTTGAACAAGATTCCCCTGCAATAGAGCTTGGTCTTAGTGGAATTATACGCACAAAGGCTAATAATTTAAAATACTACGATACAATGATATACTACAAAAACTATAGCGAATTAATAGTGTTACACAGCCAAAATCTCATTGCACGATTCAAGTGAACATTTCTCTTAAGGATTCTAGCTAACGTGATTTATGGTGAATTTCTGGTCGGTTCATCTTTCCCAAGTTGCCACTTTCTCGATTCATATTTTTTCATCCATCGATTTTACATCCATGCAGCTAAAAGAACTTGAACAGGTTTTATAATCTAACCAAGAATAGAGTAAAGTAAACTGCAGAAGCACACACTAATCACTCTTTCTAAGGGAACACACTACTACTTCAATTTACAGGTTTTTTTATTTTTTTGGGAATACTTACAAGCTCAATTGTCTAAACGAGCACACTACTACTATTTATAGTATTAAGTAAAGAACATTTATTTTAAGCAATAATTAATTATCCTGTGTAAACAATTTGCAACTTATACGGACCTGGACATATATATCGAAAACTCGTCTTCCAAGACTTCGCCATGTGGTAGAAGAACTTTCAATCACTGTTTCAGCAAACTGAAAGGTCAAAGTATAATTTCCATTCTCCAGCCCCAAGCCGTAATACCTTAGTGATGAAGGGGAGATTCGAGCTGACTGGAATAGTTCTGTGTCCAGTGTATTCGTAAATTGTGATTGTGAAGAAAATTTATACTGAGGATTGTTGCTTCCGGTAAAAAGTCCTACAGTACTAACCGCCCACCTTCTACCGCCATTCACAAAATATGATGCTGGCCCAAGAGTCTCATTTTCCCTCTCATACACAATCCCGCTAGTCGACTTGATTTCTGGACCACCACATTTGATCCCAAAATTGTAATCTGCAGCCCATGACAGAAATATAACTGGTTATGTTAGAGCCAGAAATGCCTCCTTTTACAAAAAAGTTATAAGTATTCAAAACAGAGTTTTAGTATATCAAGCATAACACGAAGTTTATTCCATGCCAATGTTAGCTTAGCCAATGCATTTGTATTGGCAATTTGAAATTAATATATTGACTATTACTTCTATAATTATTTTGAAGAGCATGCATTAATTGAATGCATTGAACTTCGTTAGAAAAGGGATTATACAAATTTACCCATATTAATAATTTATTTAGTTGTCCCAACCCTCCTTCACCTGTAATTTGATTGTATATAAAGTTTCAGCCTCTTTCCTTTTATCATCTTAAATACCACAGAAATTGATCAATTTTTCCACATTTTTTCTTCTGATGGTTATGGTATAAGTGGTCTGTGATATAATCAGTGTGTAAGAACTGGCATTTCTCATGTCTACACCATCTTACTGGATCGATGAGGTTAACATGTGACAGATTAAAATAACGACGGGAGGGTATTGCATTTCCTTATCTCATCTAAAAAGAGATAATGGGAATCAAAATTCTTAGACAAGATATACACCAAGAAAATGCATGAGGTTGTACTTACAGCGTGGTTTGCCTCGATTGCAAGGAAAATTCCTTTGAAGGCAGTCCAGTCCAGATGGCAAAGCACTAATAGAAAATATAAATTCACGAGAAATAAAAAAAATAAAAATAAGAACAGGTCGGATCATGAATTTGGTCTAAACAGACAAACTTATGCATAGCTCCATGGAAGAAAAAAAAAACAGAAAATTGACAAAAGGACAAAGGACCAAGCAAATCACCTATTGCTTGAAGCTGCTACAGTTATGTTGTTAGCAACAAGGTTACTGCACATATAACATCAATAAGTTAATCACGTTGGTCCCAATAGAGTTATCAGCATAATCGTATCCTACGTAAGATGCATATATAATTTAGGCAGAGCAACAAAACAATGCTTTCATAAAAGAAATAATCAGACAATTAATAGTTTAACTTTAGCGAAATGTTTTGTATTTAAGTTGTTTTGAGGTCTTACATTGTCAAATTTTGTTGATTCACCCAAGCAGGTACATTTCCCACTAAATTGTTGTATGTCACATCTCTGCAAGTGAACAAAGAATAATAATAACATTAACAGAATATTATTTATAAAGTTTATGGAATTTATTTGTAAATTAGTAATGCCAAGAATGCAAGATGCAGTATAGACAAATTTTGTATCCGAATCAAGGAAGAAGAAATTGCAAGGATACGAACGAATTCCTATGAGTAAAGTCCTACTGCCAAAGTCCTAAGACATGGGAAAGATCATGAGTACATACGTAAAGACATATAGTATGAGCCATTTTAGAAGTTGGACCAAAAAAAAGTTGTGCCGACCTTCAAGTCCAAAGCTAACAATATAATACAAACATGGAGATTGGGTTGGTTTATATTTATATCGAGACAGAAGCACAAAACAACATATAAAAATGTAATTTACTACGGAAAACAGTCAAAAAGAGAGAAATGGTCAGGAACAAATCATTAATTACAAGTGATCGAACACATTAATTAGAACTGGTCAAGAACAAGTCATTCTAATTACAAGTGATCAAAACATTAACTAGTCCAACAAATTATGAATTCAGGATCACTGCAAGGACTTTGGTCTTCTAAATTAGGTCTTCTAATCGAAAAAATAGATTAAAGAAAATTAGGATGGGTGTAGCACACTCACATATTGAGAAGAGACAAACTCTTTCGTGCAGGAAGGGAACCAATCAATTTATTATTTCCAAGAAACCTGGCATGAAGGCAACACCATTTCATCATTATGCAAGACACGAGAGATTAATTAGGAGACGAGATGCTTACACGTGAGTTAGTTTCTTTAAATTAAAGAGGCCTTTTGGAATAGATCCCCTTAGATTGTTGAAGCTCAAGTCTCTGTTAAAAATAGAACATGTGTTTTAAAGTGTCTCTATTCAATAATTGTTACTATAACTTTTAGCCTCAAAAGATCCTATCATGACATGCAAATTAGTAGAATCATCAAAATGGGAAATAATTACAGTTGTTGTAAACTCTGGTATTCTCCAATATCAGATGGAATTGCATCAGAAATATTGTTGTTTCGTAAAACTCTGCAGAAAGTTTGACAAGTCTTTAGTCCAATTACATCTATATATATATATATATATAGAGAGAGAGAGAGAGAGAGAGAAGCGACAAAATAACCTATTATAGGAGAAAATCAGGAAAAGAATTTCTTACAAGGTACTTAAACCCTTCAAACTCTTTAGAAAGGCCAGAGATGAGGTTCCATTCAATAAATCGCTTATTCTCCTACATTGTTATTTATGAAGAGAATGTCAATAGTACGTGTGTATATATATATATATATATATATATATATATATATATATACATATATATCTATGCAGCAATAAATGTTAGTAGTAACTGCATGCACTTACAATTCTGTCAAAGAAGTTAATTTGGAAAAGGTAGATGGTATTGATCCTTCAAAGTTGTTACCAATAAACCTCCTGCAGTAAGATGTATAAGTAAACGATTTAAAGTGTGTGTTGTTTCAAGATGAATTGGTTACCAGACATTCACTTTTGAATCTTTATATGCAATGTTAGACAAACCTTGGACAATAATATACATACCAATACAACTATTGCATGAACATAAAAGATAAATGGGAAATTCAAGAAGACAATGAAACCATATGTTCTTACAAGGCATTAAGTTTTGACCAGTTTCCAATGAAGTCAGGTATTCTGCCTGAGAGTTCCACATCGTCAGCCCATCTGAGTAAATTTGAGAAAAAAAAACTTTCTAAATTTTCTCCAACATTCTGTATGTTCAATTATGTTTCCGAGTTTGTTAGCTATTATTGAGATCAAAGTGGATAGGAAAATCTTACAGTGTAACCATATTGCGCAGATTAGCATATGTCTGAGGAATCTCGCCACTAAGCCCAGAACTACCAATATAACTGCAAAAGCACCACAATCAGTTTTTAAGCCTCACAATGGCTCTTCAAATAAAGCAAAAGATGAAGTATTTGTTTATTATAGATCTGAAAGAACATAATATTAACTAGTCGTCCATCATACAGATTTGAGGAGGTTAAAGACAAAACGAAGTTGACAGTTCAAAAAGGTTTATGAATTTGCAGTACGGAGAAGTGTATGGTACTTGTGTGGATACATAATGGACTGGACTTCCTATGGCCTTTGAAAAAGAAAATAAAGCTCCGTACGGGTCAGAAAAAAGTTTGCCCAGGATGTAGAAGATACAGCTATAAGCTTACAAAAGTAAGATCCGGAGACATAATAGTCATGAAGCATTTTGAATGGTAATGCATTTGCTAAATACTTTCAGGTACTTTATATTTGCTTCATACACAATATAATATGTGAGTGGAAATGACATGTAGAATCTAGCACTCGAAATGGAAGAATACAAGTACTTACAGTTGTTCCAACTTCAGACAATTCCCAAGCTCGGGTGGCAGAGTACCAGAGAAATTATTTGAGCCAAGACCCCTACATAATGAAAAGTTAAATGTTTTGAAAATATTCAAGATCGCATGGCATGGTGTACACTTATGTTAGGACTTGGGACTTGTATCAAAGAAAAGCAACAAACATGCTAATAGGAACAAAATTCCACATATATTATATATATATGTATGAGCCATTGGCAATTGCATTTCAAAAGCCTAAATGAGCAATGCCTCCATAAAATAAGCGTATATCATAACAACAGATGACTTTATTTATATATTTCTGACTTAATCATGTAAGCGAACATGGTGATCATCAAATTTAAACAAGGTCGTAACTATGACTTGGTACAATTACATAACGAGGATAGTGTAGACATACAATGATCTCAAATCAGTAAGCAATCCAAGTTCTTTAGGCAGCTCTCCAGATAGAGAATTGATCCCGAAGGTCCTGTACAAAATATGAGTTAAATATTAGAGCAAGAAATGCTATTAGAAAGTTCAACATGAAATATCAAAGACTGATTCCTTACAGCCATTGCATGCTAGTCAGATTTCCAATCGAGGAAGACAGGGGACCTGTCAAGACATTTTGGGCTAAGTTCCTGTTGGAAATAAGGGAAAAAAACAAACAAGGAAAGTCAGAATATTGTATCAGGCTGATACATAAGACCATTGTTGTAGATGGTGCAACCGTGTTTGCATTGACAAAGTTGGTCAACATTATGGTTGCACATCGCACTTTCATTTTAGAACAACTAATATCTTAAAGAACATATATGATGTTTAATTTAACTAAGGGACCTTGAAATGGAAATTAAAAGGCGCATACATTACTTTTATTTTAAGAAACATGATTTACATTCTAGAGATATTTAGCTATGAGAAAGAGAAATCCAAGCAAAACTCAACTAAAGCAAAGATAAGAATAAATAAGAAATCCTACAGATTGGTGAGAAGATTCAAAGTCCATAGCTCATCCGGGATTGGTCCCCCAACACTCAAGGCATATACTTTCCTGTTAAACAGACATCTTAACAATCAGTACCATGAAGACACATACCAAAAATCACAAACATTCATCAGAAGATAGTGAACAGCACTACTACGAGAACTATAAATGAAATACAATCAAAACTATAAATTTATATTAGGAAACTAAAAAAAAAACACATCTGCGCATCCCGAAGGAAAAAAAAAATAGTTACAGGTACTTTGGTCAGAGAAGCTCAGTCAGATATAACGTTGAACAGCTTGAGTGTATATACCGAATCAAAGAGAAACCCCAACAAACTTGCTGATCCTAAATACCCAAATGACTTTTTGTTTCAAAATTTGTGACAAGCAGTATGACCAAGAAGCACAAAGAAAGAGAAGTAAAAGGATCGTACAGTGCTGTGATGCGGCAAGTAGTTGCATTGTTGTAAGTGCAGTCGCATTTGATTAGAGGGTCGTAGGTAGTGTCATCTATCGTGGTTAAATCGATGGCTACTCCGCTGCAAAGCTCCCCGCTGATGTTCCATCCGTTTCTCGCTGTTATTCCCCATTTCTGGAATATAGAGTTCAACACCCTTGCTGCTCCCAGGTTCACATATACAGGTAAGGTACTATTAGTGAATTTAGAGTGCGTAATTTTTAATAAAATAACCTATTAATAAAAATTAATAGTAACTATTTTGTGGCATTCAGTGTTTTTATTTGATCACTTTGTGTTACTTTTTCCTTTTAAATCTGTTAAAAGTTTACAAAGTAAAAGCTTAATATGGTCTGGTGGATTTTCACTATTACCAAGTATTATTATTTTAAAATATCTTGACTCCAAAATGATAAAATATGATAACCAGCCTATCAGATTATTTATGTGAGTATAACTTTGCAAACCGATAAACCTAATTATACACCAGTCTATTTATCATATCTTAAACTTAATATCTTGATTTATATTAATATAGTTTATACAATAGCCAACAAGGATAAATAGAAACTACAAAATGGAAACTAGAAATGTTAATTAACAATAGTCTACGAAATAAAATAAGAAAATGCACCAGATCATGTGAATTCATAAAACACGTAATTTTAGAATTTTAAGTAGCAACCTATCTAAAACGGAGGATACAGAGCTAAAGAGAGAAAGGAAGCTGCACCTTCACGATGATCAGTGGTAGCTTGGGTTTGGTTCTGAGCTTCAGAAATCTGAAGCAGACCAAGCATGCATAAAACAAGAACGGTGACAACTAAATTCATGTCTATATTTGGATTCTCCGGCATCGTCTGGTATCTGTTTTTCTCTTGAGTGAGAAAGGAACTAAAAACGGAATGAGGAAAGGTATAAGCAAACAAGATATGGGAGGTATGACTTATATAATTGTAGTGCTGGTCAGAGAAACAAATGAATTTGAAGATTTCCGAAGTGAACAACTGTAGTAGATAATGATTAAATGTTTACCAATTATTTTCAAAAGGAGAAATCAGTTAAAATTTAAATAATTGTAAAAAATATAGTTAAATCATTTGCATCTTCTATTAAAATCAAACCTAGCCTTCAATAAATATCATAAAAACAGTATTATCATCTGATATTAAATAACAATTATTTATTTATTATCAAAATTACCTAAAATTTAATTATATATATTATCCAAAAATATAAGTTAATATCTAATAATAGATATTCTAACCATAGTTTATACCAAAAATATATTTTAAAAGTACCAAAAAAATTCATAAAAATATAGTTCAAAAAACTTTATGTATTTTAAAATGTAGTTTAAAATAAATATTTAAAATATCATTCGTTTTGTTTTTGTTAAGATGAATAACAAGATATATGTGAATAATATTTTTTTATTTTTTTTCGTCAAACCATTTGATTCGTGATTTGTGATTCGCGATTTGTGTTTCATGATATGCAGTTCACTTTTCGTGATTTTGTAATTTTATATTTTTATTTTTTTATTTGTGATTCCCGATTTCACGATTATTCGTTCGCCTTTTTATCCAAATTGGTGTTTCACGATTCGTGAATCTTTTCACTCACAGTTTGTGGTTCACACTTTTGTGTTATCTTAGCGATTCATGGTTTACATTTACGATTTAAAACATATTCGCATTTTGCGTTTCCACGCTCATCCATCATTTTTGTCACTATTGTATCCAAAGTTTTTAAAGACAAAAAAAATCAAAATGAAGTGTAAACAAAAACGAGAGAAGGAATGAGGAGGAGGGGAAGAATAAGAAGAATGAGAAGGGGATAAAAAGAAGAAAAATAATAAGAATGAGATGATGAAGAAGATGATGAGAAAAAAAAGGAGGAGAAAAAAAAGGATGAGGATGAGGAATGGGAAGATGAAGGGGGGGGGGGAGAAGAACGAAAACGAGAATGCGAATGAGGAGGGGGAGGGGAGGGGAGAAAAAATGATAAGGAGAATGAGAATGAGAAGGGTAAAAGAAAAGAGAAAACAAATGAAAATAAGAAAGAGAAGGCTGAGACGAAGAAGAAATAAGAGAAGTGAAAGTAGAAGAAGAAGAAGAATGAGGATAATAAAAAAAACAAAAGGAAAAGGACAAGGACAAGGACAAGAATGAGAAGAAGAAAAATAAGAAAAGAAAAGGAAGGAGTAAGAAGAATAAGTAAGAAAACAAGAAGAACGGGGAGGAGGGGGGAGGATAAGAAAAGGAATGAGAAAAATGAGGAGGAAGAGGAGGAGGAGAAGAAGGAGAAGAAGAATAATTTTTTAAGACAAACAAAACAAGATCCATAATTGATTTTTTATTTTTGTTTTTGTTTTACCATATCAAATTGCAAAATATGAGTTAAAATGAATTACAATTGTGAGAAATGTGCAATTGCGGATTGAGAAACATGCACAACTCTGAATTAAAAAAAATATGGACAGTTGTGAATTGTTAAACATACGCAATTGTGTATTGAGCAGCATGCATAATTATGGATTGGGAAACATTCACACTTGTGAATTCTGAAACATATGCATTTGCGAGTTAAAATCATGTACAATTGCAAATTGGAAAACATGCACAATTGTGATTTGAAAAGCATACACAATTGTGAATTTGAAAAGCATGCATAATTTTCAATCGAGAAACATGCACAATTATGAATTAGGAAACATGAACAATTCGTGAATTGTAAAACATCTATAGTTTATGAATTCCATATAATTATAATTGGAAAAAATGGCACTTTAGAACAAGGAAAACCCAAATTCGGAGAGATGAGAATCCATGATCAAAATCGAAAGATAAATACAAATAATAAAGGAGAATGAGATGGAATCCTCGTATAATTTTAAAAGAACTACGGTTTGGTGAAAAATTCTGGTTTAAAGTTTTAAAGAAAAATAAGTGTTATCAAAAAACTATGAGATATGTAAAAGTGGCTGAAGAAGAAGAATGAGAGTAGAATAAAATATGTTTGATTTTATCGATGGAGTGTGATTCCGGAGAAATAAACGAAGGCAATATAATTAAGTTACTAGTTTGAATGATATTTCTAGAATGAGAGTATATGTGTTATAAAACTTAGTTAAGATACCTATTTCCAACTTATATTTTTAGATACTGAATGGTAATTAAAAACTTACTTGGATACCAATTTTGCTTTAGTATCTTTGTTTGTATATGTTTTTATTTAATATATCCTACACATTTTTCTGAATCTGTATAGTCAAAAGGGGCTCATAGACCTTCCGCAACAAGCTTGTTTATTCTCTTTCTGGAAATATGACTCAAACACATGTATCAATAAATAGACTGAATTTTTATAAACTATTGTATGTGTTACATTTATTGCAATTTGATAATTAGTGATATTATTAACTTATACAAATTGTTATTATATTTAATCTCGAATACCATACAGTCATCATCACTAGATATTTCTCAATGCGCATATAGATGAAGGTACATAACTATAAATCCCTAAACATATAGCAGTGTGCACAAACATAACATAAGAGTTGAAACAATCATCATAAATGCGTGTATTCTTAACACGTTATCCAAAAAATATAGAAGCATAATGTCATATCAAATATACGTGTTTGTTTTAAACATACTATAAATACGAATAGAAAATCATATATTAATTATCAAATATACTTAAGATCTTGACTGGGTTTTTTTTTATGAAATGAGTTCAATGCAGCCAACCACATACAAGGAAAACAAAAAACATAAGAAGAAACAAACTAGTGTCTCACTTCGTCGTCAACACATCAGGGGTGATTGCGGTGAAGTAGACCATTTGCCAAGGTGAAGTATTGTTTGCCCCGACAATTATGTTATTTGAAGGTTCTAAATGTAGTAAACATGTCTTTTGTGATTTTGTCTTGAATATTTTGAAAATTGAACCTACACTTTTTAAAATACGTCACGTGTAGATACTTTTGTGGCCTTGATTGCACCAATCAATTGCAAAAATGTGATATTATGTTTTTTCAATTATTTTTTTAAATCAAAATGAAATTAAATTGAATTTTTGGGCTTACAGTAGGTAAAGCCCAGAAACATTACAATTTGTGTATTAAAATTTCATACTATAGCAAGGTGCGAATTTTTTTTGGCGTCCTTGAATTTTCTTAATGTTTCAAATGTTTCTTGCTATCTGAGCATTTTATCTCATTTTAATCTCTCTTATTCTTTCTCACTAGACTGAGAAAAGATTGGCCTTTTGAATAATGATGCGTTGTCAATTGGGGGAAACTATAACAGAGTATCAATCTATATATATGATAGCCAAACATGTAATTCAACCATATATAGAGATCTAATTTCCTATTTTACTGATTTTTTCGTCTAACAACTCTAAAACTGGTAATATGCTGAGATTTTGCTCTATTTTCATCGACAACTAGCATTTATATTTAAGATTTCTGCTACAACTCTCTTTTTATGATTCCTTAGGCTTGTTTCAAGGTTTAAGACTCGAACATGATCCTTCATTTGTTTCATTTTATAGGATATCAATTGGTTTCTTATGATTGTGCTTAAAACTTAAATATAAAGCATACGAGAATACAATAATCATATTGATATTTAAAAGTATGATTATGAGATAAGGGGAGCTAGGGGTATGAGGAGACAGAACATAGAAATCATATTCAGAAGTACACCAAGAAAGCCCTAACATTTAAACTTTCAAGTAAAGCACTCAACTTTTTGTTTATTATAGCCTTTTAATCTTTGTTATATATATTATTTAATTGTTATTAGTCTTCTAGTCTTATGTATCATAATCTTATATTTTTCAATAGTGATTTTGATATATTTCAAGCTTTATTTTGCATTTTGAAGTCCATTTGGTTATATAATCCGCAGCATGGTTTTTATCTTTGTATAAATGGGTTAAGGCCATGTTTGATGTGATAAGTTTCTTCCAACATGTTATAAGATATGCTAATAACCATGGAGCTTTACCATTCAACAACATTTTAATAAGAACTAAGGTATCTAAATTTATATCAACATTACTAAAAATATTTCCACACATAGCAACAGACCATCTAATAGAGCCTTAATTTTAGTTATAATAGGATTTTGCTTTGCGTAAATTCTACCAAAAATTGGAATTATGACTCCCTTATTGTTTTCAATTGGACCACTGACACTACCTTTACCATTTAAACTACATGATCCATTTGTGTTCGGCTTGCATCTGATACCCAATGGTAGTTTCCAGTTAAAGAAAAGACATTTTGTTTTCTTTGAATTATGCTAGAAGATTTGACTTGTAGTGGATATAGATTATGACATTATATAGAGTGCATGAACCTTGACTAAAGAGACATATATTCTCTGAGCATGAACCAAAGTTTACAAGAGAATGTATTTGTTAATCTTTTAACCTCTTTAAGTTTATACCACCATCTTCATAGGGTTTGCATAGTTGTGTCCATTTTGTCCAATTAATAGCCTTGTTGGTTTTAGTAGAGCCCCATAAGAATCTATTGCTGAAGACTTCAATTATCTCTATAACAACTTTAGAAGTGACACTACTTTGAATATTATAAACTGGAATTTACATCAACACAAACTGAACTAATATTAGTTTGCCGCTAAAAGATAAGTGTTTATATTCTCATTTTAAAATCATGTTCCTAATAAATAGTTATGAAGTCATCATAATTACCATCCTTATTACTTGAATGGATAGTAATGCCAAGATATGTTAGACGAATGATACCAATATTAACTTCCGAATGATTGCATATCATTATCTGGGACATTATTGAAGATGTTATAACTTTGGTTTTATCTTTGTTGATGATTGACCAAATTTCTTTTGACAATATTGTAGGAATTTTCCCACTATGTTGATGTTTTAAGAGGAGCCATTTATGAAGATGATAAAATCATTAGCAAATTCTAAACAATGTATTACTTAGGAACTTCTAGTTTTATATTTCATTTCACTCTTTGATTTAGAAGAACTTTTTAAGCCCTCGATTTAAGTACTCTTCAACTATAATAAAAGGTTAAGGGATATAAGATCCCTTTATCTAATAACTTTTGAAGACTTAAAATACTAATGAATTTCCTAATTACTATAATATAAAACCAATAAAATTTGATACTTTTAGCTATTATGTCCAAAATTCTTTTTCCAAAGCCAAATAATTCCATAATCTTTAAGATAAAATTGAAAGAAAGTGTCTCAAAGGCTTTAGACATATCCACTTTCATCATAACATTACCCCTGCATTTTTTATTTAAGTTATGGGTAAGCTCTTGGGCAAGCAAGATATTGTCATGAATATTCTTACCATTTACAAATCCTCATTGTTCTTCAGAGATAGTCTTAGGGACCAATATGGATAATTTATCATTTAAGATCTTAGATATGATTCTATTGAGAAATTTACATAAACTAATTAGCCTAAACTAATTCCAAGTTAAAGGAGTATTTACCTTATGGATAAGACAAATATAAGTAGCATATATGCCTTAAAGAATATTTTGGGCTTGGAAAAAGGCTACAACAGCAGTACGTAAATTTTGAAAATTATATGCTAATAGGATTGGAAAAACTTAGCATTATATTCATTAATTTGAGAAGCACTTGTGGGACTTGGGGTTTTGATTATATCACGAATCTTAACTTTTGTATTTAATTTCAATATAATTGTGTTGTCATCTTTAGTAATTAGTTTAAGGATAATATCATGAGGCTCATCTTCTTCATTTTGATTGGCATGAGTTGTTAAGATAGATTTGAAATAATTCTCAATTTATTTACCTATGATATTTTGGTATTTAATCCCTACATTTCCTTATAGTATGCTTTGAATTTTGTTCATTCTTCTTATTTTCTTAACATTGTTATGAAATGTAATGGTATTTTTTTCTCCATCTTTTAGCCAATTAGTGTTTTTTTAAGTATTCTTCTTCTTTAGCCATAAGTTGTATGTGTGTTGCTTGAGCCTAGCAAGCGTAAAATTTATCTTTAACTCTTTTTTGTTCTTCAAAACATATTCTTAGAAATTTAATTTCTTCTTCAAATTGCAAAATAACATCAAACACATTACCAAAACATTCTCAATTCTAAGTCTTGAGTTTGTGTTTCAACCTTTTGAGTTTGTTCCAGACAACATACATAGTTGGTTTTTCCATTTTTGCACTCTAGTTTTGCTCTACAATGCTTAGAAACTCATGATGTATTATCCACATGTTTTAAAATTTCAATGATGCCTTAATTTTATTTTGACCATCTGATATTGAGATACAAATTAGTGAATAACATATTTTTCCATATGTTTGACTTTTGTCTCTTATAAATGTTATGACCATGCAGTATAATATAAAACCAAGAAAATTTGATGCCCTTAACAAATATGTCCAAAAATATTTTTCCAAAGCTAAATAATTCCATAATCTTTAAGATAAAATTGAAAGAGAACGTATCAAAGGCTTTAGACATATCCACTTTGATCATAACATTACCCCCTGAATTTTCTATTTAAGTCATTGGTAAGCTCTTGGGAAAGTAAGATATTGTTATGAATATTCCTACCATTTCCAAATCTTCACTGTTCTTCAACGATAGTCTTAGGAAGCAATATGGATAATATGTCATTTAGGATCTTGGATATGATTCTATTGAGAAATTTACATAAACTAATTGGTATAAACTCATTCCAAGTTTGAGGAGTATTTACCTTATGGATAAGGCAAATATAAGTAGCATATATGCCTTGAAGAATATCTTGGGCTTGGAAAAAAGCTACAACAGCAGTACGTAAATCTTTGAAAATTATATGCCAATAGGATTGGAAAAACTTAGAATTATATCCATTAATTTGATAAGCACTTGTGGGACTTAGGGTTTTTATTATGTCACAAATCGCAACTTTTGTAGGTAATTCCATCATAATTTTGTTGTCATCTTCAGGGATTAGTTTAGGGATAATATCATGAAGCTCTTGTTCTTCATTTTAATTGGCTTGAGCTGTTAAGGTAGATTTGAAATAATTCTCAGCTTATTTATTTACCTATGATATTTTGGTCTTGAATCCATACATTTCATTATAGTATGCCTTGAATTTTGTTCATTTTTCTTCTTTTCTTAATATTGTTATGAAATGTAATAGTACTTTTGTCTCCATCTTTTAGCTAATTAATGTTTTTTTTATTTGAAGTATTCCTCTTCTTTAGCCATAAGTTGTATGTGAGTTTCTTGAGCTTTTAGCAAGCTTAAATTTATCTTTAACGCTTTTTGATTCTTCAAAACATATTTCTAGAAATTAATTTATTCTTCAAATTGCGTAGATATAATCAAATACGTTACAAAAACATTTCCAATTCAAAGTCTTGAGTTTGTGTTTCAACCTTTTGAGTTTGTTCTAGAAAACATACATAGTTGGTCCTTCCATTTTTACTCTATAATTTTACTTTACCATGCTTAGAAACTCCAGATGAATTTTCCATATGTTTTGAAGTTTAAATGATGTCTTAATTTTATTTTGACCATCTGATATTGATATATAAATTGGTGAATAACATGTTTTTTCCATGTGTTTGACCTTTGTCACTTAAAAATATTATGAACATGCAGTATTATATAAAACCATATCTAGCCACTTCCACTTACTATTCTTTGTCCATGTATACTTAAATCCTGAATTACCAACATCTTCAAGATGAAAATCTAGGCTAGTGTTGTTGAGGTCATCGAGGCTTCTCAAATAAAAAAATAGCAAGATATTTCTTATTGTGAGTTAGAGATTACATTGAAGTCACTCATCACTATCCATTTTTTAGAGTCATCTGTTAAGTTTCTCAAACCATAACTAGTTCAGATACAACACCAAAGAAACCGGATAGGGGTCCAACAGGGCCAAACAGACTCAATCCCACCCAAATCCAGCTCAGAGCCAGCATTCCAGGAATAAACGAGGACCTTGGGTCCAACCGGGGTGGTTTGTAGAGTTAAAGTAGAATGTGGCAACCATTTATGACAAAACTAAAGATGAGGTTCATTTCCAGAAACTGGCAGCACTCTAATCTCCCAGGGAAAGTCGTAATACTTGTTTTTTCCAGTATCATCATGATATTGGCCATAACACTGAAGATTGCATCACTTTGAAACAAGAAGTACAGAATCTCATCGAAATAGGAAAGTTAGGTACCTGTGTCAAAAGAAGAAGTGGGAATAGGCCTGACAATGCTCCTCGAATAGGCCCTACAAACAATACATGAACATCAGCTCCTGAGGGGGCAATGGTGATCCATGAAAGATTCGATGTGGATTCAGAGTATTTGGAACCTGACCCAACTCGTAATAAGGTGGGGTTCATAATAGAACAGGTCAAAACAGTGCCCCAACTCATCAGTTTCTTTGAGTCACTTACCATTTTTGGAGGGGACACCATGACAGCACTCACTCTTTCATCAAGAAAGAGACACGTTCATAATCTAGCTACTCGGTTGGAAGGGGGCATGTCTTCATACCAGCCCCAAATTCCTTTCCATTTATAATCTTCGATGAGTATGATCTAAGGGACATTTCTGGGCCTCATGAGTATGATGTGGTAATAGGAGCATCTATAGGGGGTAACGACATCAGACGAATTCTGATTGACACTAGCGGCTCAGCCAACATTCTCTTTTTAAGTTCTTACAAGCAGATGAAAAATTCGGCAGTAATTCAACGTTCGAACAGATGCATTGTGGGCTTCAGATGGAGCTCTGCGGATGTAATCGGAGAATTTGAGGAGGAGGTATCATTGGGCAAAAGCCCTTTCAATAAGATGGTTAGGGTGTTATTCGTTGTGGTAGACTGTCCCACATGCTACAATACAATATTTGGAAGGTCCTGACTCTCTAAGATACATGTTGTAGCCTCAACGGTCTATCAATGTTTGAAGTATGCGGTTCAAGGACAAGTGGGAATTGTTTGGAGTAGCCAAAAGATAGCAAGAGAATGTTATGCAACTGCACTTGCTCCTAAAACTTTGGGGGCAGCCCGGGCTTATGAAGATTAACAGTTATTGGGGTCTTCTAGGGGTGAGGGTGAAATTGATGACCCCAGAGAGACTCCCTGGTGTTTTGATACCAATTGAAGAAGTTGAAACCCACTCTCTGGCTGAATGAATGAGTGTTAAAATTGGCTCCAAGATGGCAACAGAGTTGAAGATAAAGTTGTTGTCCTTTTTGGCAGGTCACCAACATGTTTTTGCTTGGTGTAATATTGATGTGACCGGAGTGCCTGCAAGTGTTATATCACACAAGCTGTCCATCCGGGGAGATGTTGCACCCGTTGTGCAAAAAATAAGAGCTCTTTCTAAGGAGAATGTTGATGTAATAGTCCAAGAAATCGACCGGCTTACCAAGATGGGGCACATAAAGGAGTCTTAGTATCCTTGATGGAATGCCAACCCAGTGTTAGTTAAGAAAAATAATGGGAAATGACGTATGTGTATTGATTTTACTGACCTTAACAAAGCTTGGCCAAAAGATCTCTATCCAGTTCCCCGGATAGATCAGTTGGTAGACTCCACATCTTGAAACAAGCTATTATCTTTCATGGATGCCTTCTATGGGTATAACCAGATACAGGTAGATCTGAATGACCAATATCACACTACATTTGTTACAGATAAGGGTCTCCATTGTTACAAGGTGATGCATTTTGGGTTGAAAAATGTTGGGGCTACTTATCAGAGGTTGGTGAACAAATCATTTGCTGATCAGATTGGAATAACTATAGAAGTATATATCGATGATATGATGGTTAAAAGCTTAGAAGAAGAGTTGCACCTAACTGATCTTCAAGAAACTTTTGCCAACTTGACAAAGGTTAATTTAAAGTTGAATCCAGAAAAATGTGTGTTTGGGGTGCAGTCCGGAAATTTTTTAGGTTATGTAATAAGTGAAAAATGGATACAGCCTGATCCGGACCAGCTCGATGCTCTGTTAAAAATGGACCCTCCTCGAAATATTAAAGAAGTACAGAGGTTGACAGGAAGATTGGCTGCTTTAAATCGTTTCAATTCAAGGTCTTCAGACAAATGTGCCCCATTCTTTCAGACCTTAAAAGGTGCTAAAGACTTCAACTGGTCTCCACAATGCAGCCGGGCTTTTGATGAAATAAAAAAGCACTTGTCTTCTCCCAAAACCCTTTTTAAGCCTGTTGAAGGGGAAACACTTTATGTATACTTGGTTGTGTCAGAATGTGTTATAAGTGCAGTGTTGGTAAGGGAGGTGGTCAATTATCCTCGTCCGGTGTACTACATCAGCACGAGTCTGATAGATGCTGAAAAGAGGTACCTAAAGCTTAAAAAATCGGCACTAGTCTTAGTGATTGCTGCTAGAAAAATGAGGTCGTATTTTCATTCTCATTCCATTATCGTCCGAACATATTTTCCCTTGAATAATGTTCTTCAGAAGGCACACATATCAAGCAGGATGACCAAATGGTCAGTGGAGTTGGCTGATTATGACATTGATTTTGTCCCACGAACTGCTATCAAAGCTCAATATGTTGCTGATTTCTTGGTAGATTTTCATTCAAACAGAAGTTCTAAACAAGCTTCAGAAAAGAAAACCAAAATAGAGTGGGTTGTCCAGACAGATGGTGGATCAAGCACAATGGGTTGTAGGGCTGGGATTTGTTTAACCTCTCCATATGGTGATAAATTATACCATGCTATATGCTTTGCTTTCACGGCTTCTAACAATGAGTCTGAATATGAAGCAGCTATAACTGGTCTTAAGTTAGCTTTTCTATGTGGGGCTAAAAGAGTTATATTGATAAGTGATTCTCAGGTTCTTATCCACCATGCCCAAGGTCAGTCTGAAGCCAAGAAAGAGTAGTTGATCAAATACTTATTCATTCTTAAAGAAGTAGCAGCCAACTTAAAAAATGTTTGCTATGAGCATATTCCAAGATTGGAAAACACGCTGGCAGACTCTTTAGCAACCATACTATACTCTGAGTCCTACCCATGGATTCATGTACAAGAATTCCCATCCATACAATCAAATCAGAACATGGAAGAGGAGGAGAGCTTGAGTGTACAAGTAGTTCAATCCAAAGATTGGAGATTTCCCCTTCTTCAATACATCTCTGATGAAGTTTTGCCTCCGAAGAAAGCTATGGAAAGGAAAATGAAACACAAGGCTCGTGGTTTCTTGATCATAAGAGAGGTACTTTATAAAAAGTCGTTCAGCAGACCTCTCATGCATTGTTTGGGGTTTGAAGAGTCCTAAATTGTTGTATCCGAACTACATGATGGAGAGGGATTAGCACATTGTGGCTATAGAGCTCTAACCCGGAGGGTTTTATTGGTCGGATACTATTGGTCATCCATAATGGAAGATGCTAAGTAATTGGTGAAGAAGTGTAACCCATGCCAAAGGTATGGTAACGAAATTTATATCTCAGCAGTTCCTATGGAGTCTGTTTCTGAGCCAGTACCTTTTGCTCGTTGGGGACTGGATTTAGTTGGGCCTCTACCAATGGCGTCTTAAGGGTGCAGAGCTATTATTGTAGACATTGACTATTTCTAAAAATGGGTAGAAGCAGCTCCCCTAGCAGGAACTACTTCAAAAGCTGTTATAAAATTTATCTTGTCTAACATTTGTTGCAGATTTGGGGTTCCACAAAAGATAACCACAGATAACGGGCTATAGTTTGATAACAAGGATATGGAGAGTTTTTGTACCTCCAGGGGAATTCAGCATTGCGTCTCTTTTCCTTTCCACCCACAAGAAAATGGCCAAGTTGAAGTGGCAAACATGACCATTCTTTCCGGTTTAAAATATAATTTAGAATGGGCTGCAGGGAAGTGGTCAAGCTATTTGCAAGAAATATTGTGGGCATACAGGACTAGTCCTAAGGCTGCTACTCAAGAATCTCCTTTTGCCTTGGTGTATCGGATGGATGCAATTACTCCTACAGAAGCAACCCTACCATCACACATGGTCCACAACTATTCCGAACAAGGCAATGAGTTGGCGATTAGGAGTCAGTTAGATTTAATTGAAGAAAGAAGAGTTAAAGCTCATCTTAGAACAACCCACTATCAAGGATTGATGAGGAGCAGATTTGCTTCCAAGATCAAGAGAAGGGATTTTCAACCAGGAGATAAAGTTTTAAGAAAGGTTTTCTTGCATACTAAGGAAAAGCAGTTTGGTAAGTTGGCTCCGAACTGGGAAGGGCCCTTATGAGGTCTCCAAAAAGCTTAAGCCTGGGACATATAGGCTTCAAGACAAAGATGGAAGAATTTTGAAGCACCCATGGAATATTGAACACCTCAATCTAGAATAAAATTTGTGTAAATATTTACTTGTTAAAAGTCAATGTAAATATTATGGGGAATACTTTTTACTACCCTGGTGGCGCGGGGAGGTTTTAATGAGGTGTCTGTTTTTTTTAATAAATATGATGCCTTCTTAAAACATTCGGTGTGGTTTGATTACAATTCGTTTCAAGTCTTCAATTTAATACTAAGGATCTTTGACAGATAGGATTAATCTAGTTGAATGATGACCATTAAATACATGTCATCGGAGATATTAAACACTCTCACCTTAAATATTTTTGAAGTAAAGTAGGGCTCTTTAAACATTATCCATTAAAATTGAAAGCAATCATGGAATAATGCAAAATTCGATAGATAAGCCTGTCCGAGTATGAACCGGATAACGTTACTAAAATGCAAAAAATTCCTTGGCCACCCAAAGACTTTAAGTGTTGTGAAAGACTTATCCGGACTCAGACCGGATGCAAGTACAAAAATGCCTTGGCCATCCAAGGACTTTACTAGTTCACAAGATTAAGAAAACAAAAAAAATAGTTAAAAACCTAAGGGTTTATTCCCTTCGGATGTTCCTGCATCGCCTCCTTTTTTGGGGTTTCTGAGTTCAGCACTTGAACTCTCACCGGTTCCTTCCTCTTCATCGGTGGTAGAGTCGATTCCACTGGAGTAGTTCTTTTTATCACCATCTGCCATGGTATGGAACGGGATGTCTTCATACTCCACATATTTTCACAAGGGACCAAACGTTCTCTTCGGAAACATTTCATGGAAAAGCAGCACCATGTCAGACTTCACCTCAGCATACTTTTCTTCCAAGGAATCTATCACCTCGTTAGTGTATTTATCAATGTTGGCCTGAATTTTCTGTTCATGCTCCTTCTCCAAGTCTTTTTTCTCCTTGATTACCTTAGACACAACATCTTCTAGGGAAGTCTTCTCACCGGACAAGGTCTGGATGGAACCATCTTTGGTTTTCATATCCTCCCTTAAGGTTGAAAGACCTTTTTTTCAAACCGGAGCACTTAGTTTGAAGCTCAGTATTAGCATTCTCCGAAGTGGCCAGCTTGGTTTACAAATCTTCATTGTCCTTCCTCAATTCTTCAAGCTCCTTCTTTAGTTCTTCAATGCTTTGATTAGCATTAAGGAGATTGGTTGACAGAGACTCCTTGTCAGTATTGAGGGTGTTGATAAGGGCGGACTAGTTTTTCACCTGCCTCTCCAGATCGAGCACTGGTTGGATATGATCTAGTAGAGAATGGGCCACTATATCTTGATTTTCAGAAATAGAAAAAGACTTACCATTGTAGGTCACCATGTTGGAAGAGCCTGAATGACGGAAATGACCAGCAAAGTCATCATTCTCTGAGTCGGTGAAGTAAAGGCCAATGTCCTGAAGGGATCTGATGTCCACACCATTAATCCCTCCTCTGGTGCCCTCTCCGAGTTGCAGATCTGTTGGAATTTGTTCTGCCAATGTGGGATCGGCAGGAGTTGGTGGAGGAAGAAGCTCCAAAGGGAAAAGAGTTATTTCTCCCCCTAAGGTGACTTTTTTCTTCTTGGCAGCCCTTTCATCACTGCTTGCCCCCCCCCCCCCCTTTTTTGATCCTTCTTGAGAGGCTTTGGTGGATTTTCTGGTTCTCCTGCCTTTTTAAACAGTCTCATCTTCAACCACCTTGAGCAAGGAAGCGTCGATCCCTCCTTGGTTCCCCGGAACGGTCTCCTCTGTAGCAGCCCGAACTACTTCTGTTGCAGTTCTCTTCTTCTTCCCCTTCATCTTGTTGGGAGCCTTGGCTCAAGAGTGTAAGACCAGTTTACCATCTTTTTCCTCTATCCATTTGAGGATGACACCTGAAGGAGGGGGTGTGGTCAATTCTTTCCATGAAAGATCTCTCCGACCTGTGGTATTCTACAGATGAGATCTCACCATAATGTCGGAGGCAAAGCAGTTGTGGAAAGCATTCCCCCAACATTCTGCGGCCCACACATTCAGTTTGGCACATGTAGTCTGCCCCTCCTCGAGATACCCTGTATACTCCTTCGGTAATACTAAAAAATAAGTGATGAATAATTCAGAAGTGGAATATTTGTGAAGTGAAAAGAAGAACATGAAAAACAAAATTAAAGAGCTTACATGTACTCTTCCATCTACTAGTAAGCATATTAGGGTTGGTCTTGGCTTTGATCTTCCTCACATTTTCCCATGACCCACTGATGAATAAGAACTGAGTTCTCCAATTCTTCTCCGACTCCAACAAGTCGTCTACCATTTTGAAGTTGTTTCCATGTTGTGGTGGTAGAATGGGATGTGGTGATTCTTGTATAGACTTGCCACAGCAGGTAAATTACTCCATAGGGAGAGGGATTTTGGACAGCCTTGATGCTATTATGCAAGCAAGGAGGGAGTACCAAACATTTAGACTTAATTGGCTTGGGCAAAGCTTTATCAGGTGGAAGTACATGACAATCTCTAGGTCTAAGGGGAATATGAGCCCCCAGTTGAATAGTTTGGTGAAGATGACCACTTCATTAAGTTTGCAATCCATCAGAGTCTCCGGAGTGACATGTATCCTCACCTTCACTGACTCTGGGATCCCCCACTTTATCCGGATCCGGCCCAGCTCGGCAGTATGAGTATAGACATAATTTATGTTCTGCATGGCCAACAAATACTTAACATTGACCATCTGAAAGCAAGGCCCTATCTTGCCTTCCAAGCATTCCAGGAGATCCGGATGAGCCGCACCAACCTTCACTTTTCCTTTGCCTTTCCTATCAGAGGCATCATCCTCAGTCTGCCCTGAGGCTTCAGTTTCGAAGGGGCCTCTTCGATGCTGTCCTCCATCACTTCTTCCATCACTATGGAAGGTCTCTCAGTAGTTGTATATAGAAGAGGAACAGTTTCTGACTCCACAGGCTCTCCGGATGGATGAGCGCCAGTTGTTTCCAAAGGCCTAATATCCGGTTGAGGCTGAGTTCCGTAGGACTTCACTTGAGAGACTACTTTGGATGCCTCTAGTTCTGGAGAGTTTATCTTGTGTGGATATTATGGATACCTCCGATCCGGAGGGTTTATCCTTGGATGTTGCTTTAGAGGCCTCCGGTTTGGAGGGTTTTGGCAGTGAGGCAATTGTTTGGGCCTTCACCAAACGAGTTGTCCGACGTGGAGATTTTTCAATATTTGAGCCCATGGCTATGAAAGGGGATGGTTTTCTAACACTCGATACTGTCTTTTCTTTGGTAGTGGAGGGTTAGGACTCCTGAACAGAGGATCCTGATGGGATTGGTTAAAAGTTTGGTTTGAACAGCCGTTTGGGTTTTGGATTTCTGGTGGAAGATGATACTTGATCAACTTCTTGGGATGGTTTATCAGACTTTTCGCTTGGGGAAACCGGGAGACCTGCAGCGATACGTTTCTCTCTTTCGACTTTCTTTGCTTTCTCTAACTCAGACAGATTTAACCAGCCGCCTTTTACAAGAGCGTTTCTAGCCGTGAACATAAAATTATCCAAGAACAAGTTCGAAAGAAAGGGAGGAAAGCTCCGAAGAAGGTTTTTGAGTGATGAAGATAATGAAACAATGGAAAATGGTTTATATATTAATAGGAAAAGATAACTGATACCTAGGTGAAGACGAAGAGGCTTTTGTAATGATTAAAGACGGCACAGACGTGGGGAAAATTAAATGCATAGGTTACTTTTTAGGTTTAGTGGGAGCGCCAATCTAGGTAAAAACGGATGGTAGGTCGAATCAGATTGTGACACGTGTCCCACGATCCAAAGAAAGACTCTTAGAATTCTGAGAAAAGTCAGTTCGGACAAAATTCAAGTTAGATGCATGAGTGGATCGAAGAAAGTCGTTATTGAATAAGCAAATTTTTTAGTCCTGCCAAAGATTTTTGACAAGGCCTAAAAAAGGGGCTACTGATGAGTCCGGATAACTTAACCACTGCCTACTGAGATTTCCGGACAAGGGCAATTCAGACATAAACTTGCCAATGAACTATCCGGACAGGACAAAAGTAAAGAATGACTAAACACATTTTGACTAAGTTATATGCTAATCATCTTGATAAGTAAATGGGTCCTTAAACTTGACCCGGTTCTATAATTTGATCTGAAAGCCCATAGGTCCATAATTAAGGGTATAAATACCCCAACTACTCTCATTAATGAGGGTAATGAACATTTAATACAACCAGACAGCTCAAATCTCTCACTACTTCACACTAAAACATTTAATACTCTCTAAACTTTCCAAGATACTAGACAAAATTACCCTCAGCTCAATATAAACCTCATCAGGTATTACACCTAATATTAATGTGAACTCATTAAGGTCAAGTGAGAAATCTTCCCATGTTTCTAAATAAAGATAATATTCTAGAATAACAGGGGTTTAGCTCAAGTTAGAGCTATGAACTCTTAAAAAATGTTGATTCAAAGACATTATCTTGATTTGGTACTTTTATTAGAGCCTCACATATATTACAAAGTAAATTTTGTTCATGAACTTTAAGTGCATATGAATCTAGTGGTGACTCATAATGAAATTAATAGTAATAAAGATACCTTGTGGATTATTAAGATGATGAATGTTCAATTCCACATAGTCCAGAGTTGAAGACAAATTATTACTTTTGAAGTTTGGAAAGTTAGAATTAGCACAGTCCACGCTCGAAGTACTTATGTTGAACGAAGAGAATTTTGACAACTGATGAGACAATGAAATACCACAATTCCACAGTTAGTAGTTGGTGATTTTAATGTAGTATTTAGAATGGAGGAGAAAAAAATCAGGGATGAGCCATTCACCTCGGGCTATGTTGGATTTCTGGGAGGTATTGATTAACTAAAACCTTCATGAATATTTGTAGTCTGGTTTATAGTATTCTTGGTCTAACAAACAGCTACCACCTCAAAGGATCTTGATAAATATAGATCGTATGTTATGTGATGATGTGTGGCTTCAATATTTTACAGATTGGGAATACAAAGTTCTAGATAGGCATGTTTCTGATTATGGTATATTAATAGGATGGAACAATATCAGGCAAAAGGTTAAATCCAGCTTTAAGTTCCAAGAAACATGAACACAACATTCAGGCTTTTTGGAGGCAGTTCAACAGAATTGGTGTCAGCCTGAAGAAGGACATAAATTGATGGTCATGATTATCAAACTAAAGGATACTGAAACATTTTTAAAAAAATGGAATTCTAATGTTTTTTGGCATGTTCTTCATCAGTATAAAGATCTTGAGGAGAAGGTACAAAGGCTCACAATTGTTTCTGATGAAAAACCTGACTCTTAAAAGAAGCTTACACAACTTTTGTGTGCTCAGAAGGAATTTAAAACTTGCTCAGACCTTTAATTTCAGTTTTTTAGAGATAAAGATAGAATTTCTTGGATGAAAGTTGGGGCTAGGAATTCTAGTTATCTTCATGTTAAAATTAAAGCCAACATAAGCAGAAATGTTATTGATGAGATTATTGATGAGCATGACGTTACTCATGATCAACAACTAGGAGTATAAACAACTTTGACAACATACTTAGCTCCTTGATAATATTCTAACAACAACAACATATGAGGATAATATTATGTTGATGAGATGTCCAGACATGGTGAAGCTGAAAACTGTAGTATTTTCCATGAAGATTAATAGAGCACCATGTCCGTATAAATTCTCAACCATCTTTTATCAGGTATGTTGGGAAGTAATTATATTGGATTTATTGAATATTGTACATTGGTACTTCAGAAATAATAGGGTCACTAAAGGGTCAAGCTCTAATTTATTGTGCATGATTCTCAAGTGTAATAAGCCTAGAACTGTGAAAGTCTATAAACCTATTTGTCATAGCAATGTGTTATATAAGATAGTGACCAAACTGGTCACTTCGAGGATGTCTACTTTGATGTCTAAGCTGGTATCTAGGGAGAAATGTGGTTTTCTGGCAGGAAGATATATGCATGAAAACATTGTTTTGCCCTCTAAGATGATTAATGAATTACATGTTAAAAGGGTGGGTGGTAACGTATGTATAAAATTGATATCTCCCAAGCATATGATTCCATCAATTAGGATTTTTTGGTAGAAGTTGTGAGCAAATATGGTTTTGATCATAAGTTCATACTATGGGTAAAGAATTGTATTTGTGGTCATATGTATTCTCTGTTAATTAATGGTGAAGCCAATGACTATTTTAAATTTGAGAGAGGTCTAAATATGGTGATGCATTATCCCCATTCTTTTTTATTTTATGTGAAGAAGTAATAACTAGAGCTATCTCAAGAGTAGTTGAAGATCAAAATATTATCCATATGGTAAAGCTGAAGAATGTGCCTAGTCATGCACATATTTTGTTTGCATATGACATATTTGTATTTCTTAAAGATAATAGAAATGGTATCAAATACTTGTTGAAGATACTTCTTAAGTATGAAGAGTAATCTGATCAAGTAATCAATACTTTGAAGAGTAAAAAGTTTTTTAGGGGGGATGAGTGATGGCATGAAGAACAAGATATAAAGTATTACAGATATAGGAGAAAAACTAGGTTACCAGATACTTACCTTGGTGTCCCACTCTTTAGAGGGAGAGTTAAGAAGGTATATTTATGGAAGATGGTTGAGAAATACTTAACTCGTATAAACAGTTGGAAAGGAAAACTTTTTTCCTTTCAAGATAGGTTAGTTCTCATTAAGTCACTATTATTGAGCCTACCTATTTATATAATGAGTGTATATATTGGCCAGGTGATGTGATTAGAAAATGTGAACATTTCATTAGAAAAATTTTATGGTCAGGCAACCTTATGACTCTTAAGGGATGTATTGTTACTTGGGAGAAAGTCTGCAGACCTGTAGATGAAGGTGACCTAGGGTTGAGAAGGTCATTTGATATAAATAAGGTCCTACTTATGAAATTAATATGGACTATTAGGCAAAGTGAGACTGGTTGGGGAAAGTGTTTGGTTGCAAAATACACAAACAAACAGGGTTATTAGTTAGCTGGGAGTAGAATATCTTCTATAATGTATGGATTATGATAGGTTAAAGATGAGGTATGGCAAATAACAATGTGGGAAGTTAGTAGTGGTGAAAGAATATCTCTAAGGTTAGATTCTTGGTGTTGAGAAAAGTGTATTGATAATATGTTAACTAATATTGGGCATGAAGACATGTTATTGGGAGCAAGAGTATATAATGTTTTAAACAATGGTGACTGGGTTCTTGGTGAGGAATTATCTAATATTTTCACTTCTATGAATATTCATGTCCCTGAATATAAAAGTAGTAAAGATAAATCTGTTTGGAAGTATGAAACTAGTGGTTGTTTCTCTACGAGGTCGGCTTATGATGTTAATAGAAAGAAAGGCAATAAACATGCTTGGAGCAAATGGATTTGGATTGAGAATATTCATCATATTGTTGCTGCTAGGGTTTGGATAATGATGCACGATGGTTGTACAACAGAAGATAATATCTAGAAGATGGGAGTTTGATCAAATGATATTTATCATTGATTTTATATTACTTTTATACTAATTTAACTGTTAGTTTTTTATAAGGAAAGATATTCCTCAGGGACCTAAGTGCAATTGATAGGGACTAAAGTGATAAGTTTTGTAAATATAAGGTTAAATTAGGCTTTAAGAGAAATGTAAAGGGCTAAACTGAAAATATACCATTATGTAACCATTTCTCTAACTAACTCACTCAGTCTATTTAAAGAGGCTGAGGAAGTTAGTTGAGCGGAGGAAATAATCAGAAGCACTTTTCACTTCCTAAAATTCTCTAAGTAGATTTGTGTTCTTGATTTGATCATTTCAGCTTTAATTCTTACCAAATTGGCGCTAGAAAGAGGGGGGGAGGATACCTTGATCAATAGATCAGAAATCGACGTTCGAGTTTTCGTTTTGCAAAGTTTTTCGTTCGAATTTTCATATTTTGTTTGATTTTTTGCTGATTGAAGATGAATCCAGAGGAAGGAGACAATCCATCTGTTCGCAAGGCTATGGAAACATTGAAATCCGATCTGCAAGAGGCAGGTAAATCGATTCCAACTCAATCAATCCAATTTGATTTTGAAGGAAAAATGAATGAGATGATAAGAAAGGTGGCAGAGCTTGACGAATTGATGAAAAAGAAGGGAAATAATGATGGCGCTAGGGTTAGGTCTAAAATAGCCAGGGGCGATCAGAATGATCAGTCGGATCAGTCGATGGACGATGGCGACGATCGATATGAACAGCGTAAAACACGTTTTGAGCAAAAGAAAGAGTATAGTGGGATAAAGAGGAAAGAAAAATTACAAAAGCGACTGTTTGTGAATTCTAGTGATGAAGAGGATTTCGAAGATTCTGAGTCTGATGAAACACCGAAGTACGAACGTTCTCGAGGCCATTCAAGAGGAGTAGAGTGTGAGCTCCGGCCAGCTAGGGTGTATAAGGAAGGAAGGAAAAAGAAAGAGAGGCGAGTATATTCACCTCGGAAATATTCGCCTCGGAGATATTCGCCTCGAAAATATGAAGGTGAGTCTAGCTTATATGCTACTGTGGGGATGAGAAATGAGGACCAGTATGTTCAGGGAGTTGACTGGAGGGACTCACCATTGATCAGGGAGATCAGATCTGTGCCGCTTCCGAGGCGGTTTGATATTTCTAAAGTTGATAAGTTTGATGGGACTCAAGATCCTGATGACCACATAGAACAATTTAAAAACTACATGACTAATTTCGAAGATGACGATAAATTGGTATGTAGAGCATTCTCTCAAACGTTTAAAGGAACTGCGCTGAAATGGTTCAACAAGATTCCTAAGGAGTCAATTGCAAATTTTAGAGGCTTCTATACCGCTTTCCGAAGACAGTTTGTGGGAAGCAAAGAAATGAGAGCCAATGAAGACACAATAATACAATGCAGCAGGCTGTGGGAGAGAAGTTAAAGGATTACACCAAGAGGTTTGTGTCAACAAAGGCTGAATTGGATGATTGTGAAGAAAGTGTGGCTATGGCGGCGTTTAGGCAAGGGCTGTTGCCTGGGGATTTAGCCGATGAGACTACGAGGCGCAGGGCGTTAACATTTGGAGCTCTTATGGCTCAGGTTGAGGATCAGATTAAGGTCGAAGAATCGACGCGGGTTCGAGGAGGTGCTAGTACTATTCAGAAGGGGAGTGGACAATCTAACACATCGAACAGCAATTCCTCGCGTCCGAAGAACAATCAAAATGTCTCTAATCGAGGAGCTTCGAATTCGTATCAAGAGGGATACAATCAACACAACTCTAATAATCAGCAACAGTTTAGATCCAGATCGAATGTGTGGGTGAGGCTAGATTATTATGCAGATCTAACTGAAAGCGTGGCTTCGATATATGAAAAAACAAGGGGAACAATAAATTTTAGAAAGCCGCCAGCGATTAACAAGCCAAGAGAGGAGCGTAATAATAAGTTCTGCAGGTATCATGACGATGTCGGCCATGATACAAATGATTGCATTGCTCTAAAGAAGGAAATGCAAATTTTGATCGAAAATGGAAAGTTGCTGGAATATGTCAGGAAGAATGCCAAGGCTGTAGCTCCGAAAGTTGGTAATCCTAGTTCTAAGCAGGAAACTGCACTAATGATTTTAGATGTTGCAGGTGAAGGCAATGGTTTCGATGTGGCATCGGAATATGTCGAACCAGACCCCAGTCGACTTTTGTTAATGTCAATAGATGAGCCGATGCGTCAGGGACGTGTTCGAGATTTGTGTGCCTTCTTCGAATCACTTACAATATTTGGGGGAGATTCGATGACTAACAACACTAATAATTCGAGGAAGAGGCATATAGTGAACTTAACACGACAGATTGAGGGAGGCGCATCGGCACACTTAAGCAACAGAAAGGATGTGCCCTTTCTAATTTTCGATGGGGATGATTTAAGGGGGATTACTGGGCCACATGAAGATGCAGTGGTCATAGGAGCAGAAGTATGCGGGGTGGAGATTCGACGAGTGCTGATTGATACAGGGAGCTCTGCTAATGTGCTTTTTAAGTCAACATATGAGAGATTAACTGCTCCGCCTCGAATAGAAAGATCAGAAAGGACTATCATAGGGTTTACTGGTGTAACAGCAAATGTGATAGGAGAGTTCGAGGGTGAAGTTTCTTTGGGAAAGGGGCCTTTCAAGAAGAAAGTACAAGTACTTTTTGTAGTGGTGGATTGTCCATCAAGTTACAATGCTATTTTTGGGAGGTCGTGGTTGGCGAAAATGTATGCTGTAGTTTCTACAGTTCATCAGTGTTTGAAGTATGTGATTGAGGACCGAGTCGGCGTAGTTCGAAGTGATCAAAAGGTGGCAAGAGAATGTTATGCTGTAGCATTTAGACTACGGGGCAAAAGTTCTGATGATCTGATGGAGAATTAGCAGTTTGGGGGGTTGTCTTCTGATGGAACAGATGAGGGAATTGATGATCCGAGGTCAACCCCGAGTTCTGTGGTGGTCAATGAAGAAATAGAGGAATATACTTTCAATAATGGCAGGGTGCTTCGAATTGGCACCTTGTTATCTTTATCGATGTGAGAAAAGTTGTTGACTTTTTTATCTGAAAATTTGGATGTTTTTGCGTGGAGGTCTGAAGACGTGGTGGGGGTCCCAAGTGACATAATATGTCATAGTTTGGCGGTTGATCCGAAGGTCAAACCGATAATTCAAAAAAGAAGGGCTTTTTCATTGGAGAAATCTGAGGCAATAGTTGCCGAGGTGGATCGACTGTACAAGATGGGTCATATCAGGGAAGCCAATTATCCGAGGTGGACGGCTAATCCGGTGGTAGTAAAAAAGAAGAATGGAAAATGGCGAATGTGTGTGGACTTCACAGATTTGAATAGAGCCTGTCCAAAAGATCCTTTTCCGGTGCCTCAAATCGATCAGCTAGTGGATTCTACTTCGGGAAATAAAATCTTGACTTTCATGGATGCATTTTCAGGGTATAATCAGATTCGAATGAATCCAGATGATGAAGAAAGCACGACTTTTATTACTGACAGGGGTTTGCACTGCTATAAAGTAATGCCGTTCGGATTAAAAAATGCTGGGTCAACATATCAGAGGCTGATGAATAAGGCGTTTTCTTCACAGATTGGGAGAAATATCGAAGTGTACATTGATGACATGCTTGTTAAAAGCAAAAGTGATGATGAACACATTGATGATTTAGAAGAGACGTTTTTGAACCTTAGAGCAATACAATTGAAGTTGAACCCAGAAAAATGTACATTTGGAGTTCGATCTGGCAAATTTTTGGGATACATGATTAGTGAAAGAGGAATCGAGGTGGATCCAGAACAATTGAAGGCCCTGATATCGATGTCCTCACCTCGGAATATTAAAGAAGTGCAAATGTTAACGGGCAGGTTAGCAGCTTTGAACAGATTCATTTCTCGTTTTTCAGATAAGTGCTTGCCTTTTTTCCAGGTGCTATGAAGACCTAATAATTTTGAGTGGACTTCGGATTGTGAAGAAGCCTTTATAAAGATCAAAAATCTTTTGTCCTCTCCTGAAATATTATCAAAGCCTCGAAAAGGTGAGCAGTTGTTTTTGTACATAGCAGTGTCGGATTATGCAGTAAGTGCAGTTCTGGTCAGTGAGGATACGAGAATTTCGAAGCCTGTCTACTATGTCAGCAAAAGTTTGGTTGATGCTGAGAAGCGATATTTGAAGCTTGAAAAATTGGCACTGTGTATAGTAGTGGCTGCAAGAAAAATGCGCCCTTACTTCCAGGCACATACGATTGTGGTTCGAACTTCATATCCATTAAAAAACGTTTTGCAAAAGCCAGACATCTCAGGAAGGATGACTAAGTGGTCTGTGGAATTAGGAGATTTCGATGTGTTATTCTCTCCTCGAACAGCTATCAAAGCTCAAGCCTTAGCAGATTTTTTGGTGGAGTTTCACTCTAGCAGATCCGAAGAGAAAGATGGTGAAAAAATGAATGAGAATCCGACGTGGACGGTACGGACTGATGGAGGATCCAGTAATAAAGGATCAAGTGCAGGAGTCGAACTGGTGGCACCAACAGGGGAATTTATGTTTCAAGCTATAAAATTTGGCTTCCATGCTTCGAATAATGAAGCTGAATATGAAGCTGTGCTAGCAGGATTACGGTTAGCAAAGATTTGTGGAGCAATATATGTGCGCTTGGAAACAGATTCGCAGTTGGTAGTTAACCATGTTAAAGGAGTATCGGAAGCTAAAAAGGAACGTTTGGTTTTGTATTTACAAGAGCTTCGAGGAATGATGGCACAGTTTGAAAATGTCGAAGTGGAGCATATTCGAAGAGGTAGCAACACAATGGCTGATTCTTTGGCAACAATGGCTTACTCTGAAGAATATCCATGGATCATAACACAACCATCACCTTCGATCATACCGAATTCTGAGCAGTGTGAAATTGTTAATGAGGTAGTGAATGGACCGATGTGCGCTCGAGGAGATTGGAGGTTTGACTTGTTAAACTTTATTTCAAAGGGAATATTACCTCTTGATAAACACTTGCTCATGAAAATAAAGTATAAAGCCCTTGGCTATGTGGTATTGGATGGGGTATTGTACAAAAGGTCTGCGTCGAAACCTTTGCTACGGTGTTTAAGCAAGCAAGAGTCTCAGAACATCCTATCCGAACTGCATGATGGGGATGGATCAGCTCATTGTGGGTTCAAAGCTTTAACGCGTAGGGTATTGTTGGCAGGGTATTATTGGCCTACTATTCTGCAAGACGCTAAGTCGTTAGTTCGAAGCTGTGATACTTGCCAAAGGTATGCAAATTTAATACACAAACCAGCAGTACCCCTAATGACAATTTCAGAGGCGGTTCCTTTCGATAGGTGGGGGATTGATTTAGTGGGACCATTACCTATGGCTTCTGGTGGAAGACAGATGATTATTGTTGCGGTTGATTATTTTTCGAAGTGGGCAGAGGCAGAACCCTTAGCTGGGACAAAAGCTAAGGATGTAATCAAGTTTATTCAAAGTAACATTTGTTACCGTTTTGGAGTGCCTCGAAAAATAACAACGGACAATGGTCCTCAATTTAATAACAAGGAAATGGACTCTTTTTGTTCTTCGAAAGGGATACAGCAATGCTTTTCCACTCCTTTCCACCCCCAGGCAAATGGACAGGTGGAAGTTACAAATAGATCTATTTTGGATGGCTTGAAGAAAAATTTGGCAGGAGCAGCAGGGAAATGGCCAAATTATCTCCAAGAGGTGTTATGGGCATATAGAACAACTCCTAGAGAGGCTACAAAAGAGACTCCTTTTTCTTTGGTATATGGAATGGATGCTGTGTGCCCTGCTGAATCTACATTGCCTTCTTATAGACTACTGCAATATTCCGATGCGGATAACGATGAAGCTAGAAGGGTGGAGCTTGATTTGTTGGAAGAAAAAAGGGTCAAAGCACATTTGAATGTGATCCATTATCAAACATTAATGAGAAGCAGGTACGATGCTAAAGTTAAGAGGAGAGAATTCAAAATTGGCGATCGAGTGTTACGAAAAGTATTTCTTCACACTAAGGACAAACACCTCGGAAAATTGCCCCGAATTGGGAAGGTCCTTACGAAGTTAAAATGAGGGTCAAGCCAGGTTCTTACAGGTTGTCAGATCGAGAAGGGAGGATGCTCAAACACCCTTGGAATATAGAGCACTTGAAATTGTATTGTGAGTAAAACTGAACTTCGAATTTTTGTAAAACAGACATACTCTTTCCTTATCTGTTGGCCCAGAAAGGTTTTAACGAGGTGTCTGGTTAATATTGGATTTTTTTTTTAATAAAATTTCTTTTGGCCATTGGTTGTTTACTATAATGTGTGATTTATTATTTTGGTAACTTGGCAAAGACTGATCATCTTTGAAAGTTGACCAAGAATAATTTTCCGAAGCGATAGCTTTGTAGAAACAACCAAATTTTCGAGGTGCCACGTCTTATGAGTGCATCTATTTTTCGAGGTGTCACGTCTTATAAGTGCATCTATTTTTCGAGGTGCCACGTCTTATGAGTGCATCTATATTTCGAGGTGCCACGTCTTATGAGTGCATCTATTTTTCGAGGTGCCACGTCTTATGAGTGCATCTATATTTCGAGGTGCCACGTCTTATGAGTGCATCTATTTTTCGAGGTGTCACGTCTTATGAGTGCATCTATTTTTCAAGGTGCCACATCTTATGAGTGCATCTAATTTTAGAAATAACCAGTTCAAACAAGTATACCAGAAATTTAAGATATAAAAAAAGAAGTGGTTTGTTCGTTGGATAAAATACGAAATTTATAAAAAAGGGGGGAAGTACTTAACCACATACACAAAAAAAAAAAAAAAAACAAACTGCCTAGCCTATTAAGCATCATCTTCTTCTTCTTCTGATGACTCCTCTTCTGAATTATTTTCTTCTTCGGAGGAGGAGCTTGGTGGTGCTTCGAACGCTTCCTTTGGGCGTTGTTCTTCTGGAACCTGTTTCCAAAGGTTTGATAAGTCTAGTCTTGGATAAGCAGCATGAACTTCTCGAAGAAGCTGAATAGATGTATCAATTTGAGTTTTCTTGATACCTTCGAGCATTAAAGAGCCAACTTTGGTTTCAGCCTTTTTGACGGCAGCTTTCTTTTCTTCTTCGAATCCTGTTCGAAGTGTGGTAATCTCAGTTTGGCTATTTTCTAGTTTCTCTTTAGTTTCTTTAATAAGTTTCTCAGCATCGGAAATAGCAGTCGAATGTTCAGACTTTAGACTTTCAATAGCCAGCAGATGAGTAGTCTTAAGAGCTTCGACTTCTTCTTTGTGTTCTTTGAGAAGCTTTTCTTTCTCAGCTTCGAATTTCTGGAGTGCTTCATTTTTCGAAGTCTTCTCAGACTCTATTTCTTTTCTGCTCTTAACTAACTCTTGGGCAAGGCGCTCCAATTGAGTTTGAGAGTTGTTCACTTCTTCATATAACTTTTTGACTGCAGCACTTAAATTTGGAAAAGGTTGGAGAATTGAAGTTACCTCATCGGATTTCTTTGAATTGGGAAAGTTTGTTGGTTGCTGACAAACAGGAACAATGGTGTTAGATGTCGAAGCCGTAGGAATAGCAGCCCCAGTAGAAGTCGATGGAGCAAAATTGGGAGGTTGAGAATCACTGCCAGCAAATGCAAAATCCCCGCTTGAATTGAGGTTGTCGAGGTTGAGGTAATCATCTACTTGACTATCCCCTAGTGTCAATCCTCCATCAGGGTTCTCTTCGATAAACGTTTTCCCATGCACTTCGGAAGCTAGTACTTCATCTAGCATATCGGCCTCGTTCTTTTTCTTAGGCGTACTAGACTTACCCTTTTTCTTCTTTAGAGAATTGTCCTTTTTCTTTTTTAGAACAGGTTCATCTTCTTCGGAAATGGGGGGAAGCTGAGGAGCAGATGCTTTTCGCTTTCTTATAGTCTTTGAGGTGTTGGAAGATTTAGCCTTGACTGCTTTGGGTTTTTTGAGGGTTTGCTTCCCTTTCTTTTTTAAAGGTAAGTGGCTGTCACTTCGATTCCGGGTCGGAAGATAGCATTTCCCATCTGGAGCAAGTATCCTCTGAACTGCTAGGATGGGATCTGGGGGCACCATCGGATCTTGAGGGAAGTCAGCCCCTAACGATATGCGCCAGAGATGGCTGTTGACGAAGTTAATAGGCTCAAATGCTGAATGAAAGCCATTTCCCCAAGACTTTTCTGCCCAGTCAGCCATTTGTTGGAAGATGAGCTTGGCTTCTTTTCGACGACTCTTGAACCGCCTCGGAATTTCTAAGGAGAGACAAATAGTTGGTTAAATAAATTGATTTAAAACAATTAGATAAATAGAGGAAGGTATTACTTACTACTATCTCTCCAAGTAAGGGTGAGTTTGGAAGGATTGGCATCGGAAATTTCTTTGCCGTTTTCCCAGGCCCCTGATAGGAAGACAAATCTTTGCTTCCAGAACTTATCAGCTTCGAGGAGGTCGTCGACAATTTTTAAATCATCTTCAAGAGTTAGATAATAAAACGGCAGAACTGGGCCATTTGAAACTTTGGTTACTGAGATGAAGTCCTCGATTTCGAGGGGAATACCTCCAAGCCTCGATACCATGATTGCTGAGAATAAAGTAAAGAGCAAGTTGGGAGTGACTTGTGTTGGACACAATCTGTGGATTTCGAAGAACCTCACTATCATCGGATCAAGGGGAAACCAAAGTCCCCAGTTGAAGAGCTTAGGGTACACTACTAGCTCATCTTTCTGACAGTTTAGAGGAGTCTCTCCTTCTACTGGAAGTCGAAGAATCATGTTATCGGTCAGTCCCCATAGCTTTCTGAGCTGCTCTTTCTCTGATTCGAGGTAGTAACTGTAGGGTACATTCTTTAAGGCAAGAATATACCAAGCAGAAAGAGGTTTAAGATTTTCTTGAACTAAGGCGGCAACGCTCTTGGGAAGTGTAATGAGAGCTTTTTTCCCTCGAATCTTTTTTGGAGGAGCTACACCATCAGCCTCGGATTCCTCTTCGGCATCAGATTCAGTAGCTTCAGAATCGTCTTTTTTGTGATCTTCATCGGAGCGACTTCGGATTTGAGTCTCCTGTTGAGTCACAGGAATTGGCTGACTACACTCTGGTGTAATGTCATCCACTTCTTGTGGGGGAGGAGAAGAGTTTTCTGCTTCTTCACCCATTGCTAGGAAAGATGATTTTTTGGCACGTTTGACTTTGATAGCTTCGAATTGAGGAAGGAGTGTGTTGGATTGAAGGTTTTTTGTCGCTTCGATTTGAGGGACAGGTGATTTGGGTTGTGATTTATTATCAGTTGGTGGCTTGTCTAAAGTAACGACTTTAGATTTCCGATGAGGTCTTAGTAATAAAGAATTAGTTGGATTTGGAGGAGGAAAGGTTGTTGGGTTAGTCTCTGGGTTTAAAGCTAAGGGTGAAGACGAAGTGGCAAGGTTAGGGTCGAAATTACCGTATTTAAAAGTGGTACAGGAAGAGTGAGGACCGTTGTAGATCAGCCCAGCAGCTTTGTATTCTTTGGCTCTTCGAGAAATGCAAAGATAATCGTAGGCCCTGAATACTTGATTGCTAGAACCAGGGAAAGGAGGTTTCTTTGATTTTACTGGTTTTCTGGGTTTAGATATTTTGTATTTGGGATATCTTCTCATACAATGGGTATCGATCTGAGAAGTTGCTTTGATGGACGAAAAAGATGAAGTAATCTCAAGATTTATGAAGAACAGATTGAAGGTGGCTTGAAGAACAGGTTGAAGATGAAGAATAGATTGAAGATGGTTCAAGAAGTGGTCTCTCTAAAAAGTTATTAGTGAATGAAGGGTTGGGTATTTATAGGATAAAGGAGTGACGTTGAGAATGTGGAGAGGCAAAACCAGTGAGTTGCTCTCATTGGGTGGAATATGAAACGAAAAGAAAGTGTGTAAAGTCATGGGTCTACTATTAAAGGTCTAATCAATCTATCAAGTAGGGATCAGAGATTTCGAAGTGTAAGCAAAATTGCGTTCCTAGTAATAATGTTCGAAGTTGAGGCGAAGTTGTACTACAAGTTGGTAAGTTCGAAGCGATGGGAAATCTATTTGCACTTGTCCACAAATTCGAGGAGAAGTCACAAATCATTGGGTTCAATTATAATAAAGAGATAAAGTGAAGAAAGTTGTACTGACTCAAGGTAGAGTTCGAGGAGCTAATAGTTCTTATAAATGTCTGTATAAGAACTAGGGGGGATACCGATAAGGAAAGATATTCCTCAGGGACCTAAGTGCAATTGATAGGGACTAAAGTGATAAGTTTTGTAAATATAAGGTTAAATTAGGCTTTAAGAGAAATGTAAAGGGCTAAACTGCAAATATACCATTATGTAACCATTTCTCTAACTAACTCACTCAGTCTATTTAAAGAGGCTGAGGAAGTTAGTTGAGCGGAGGAAATAATCAGAAGCACTTTTCACTTCCTAAAATTCTCTAAGTAGATTTGTGTTCTTGATTTGATCATTTCAGCTTTAATTCTTACCAGTTTTAATTAATTATGAATAAATATACTTTTATTTGGTTATTTTTTATTTATTAGTGAAATTGGAGCAAAAAGAGCAAAAAGGAGTTAAGATTTGGCATAGAAGTTATATTTTAAGAGGAATATAAAAGTCAAGGACTTGAAGACAATTAGAGAAAGAATAAAATAAAGAAAGTAAAAAAAATATAAGAAATTAATCGAACATCACGATCAAAATAATTTAGTTTCCTAATAATAAATTATAATATATTTATTATTTAATTTAAAAGAATAAAATAATTCTTTTATTTTATTTGATAAAAATTATGATTTTATTTTATTTGATAAAAATTATGATTTTATTTTTAGGAAAATAAAATATTTGGTCTTCTATAGTAAATTATAATTATATTATATAATTTAGAAGAATAATTTAATTCTTTTATTTTATTTAATATTATAATGGTTTATTTTTAGAAGATTAAGTGAATAAAAAGCTCATAACTCTTCCTATAAATAAAACCCTAACGAAAGAGATCTAGGTGGACGTCAACACATTTTACCACTTATCTTTCTTCTTTTTATTTTTTAGGGTTATGTTTATTATGAGCTAAATCTTTTTGTTCTACGGTTATTAAACCTCTGTATATATATTTGTTAAAGATTTATTTTTAATTTAAATTTCTTCTTTATATAATTTTTTAGTATTATTATTGATTGTCATGTCTTTGATTACTTACGGGTTCAATTGATTGATGTTAGATCTAGGTTGAGACCAATAGGTAAAATCTATTTCCGAATTATAATAATACCACTGGGTTGAATGAGTAGTGCGCTACGGCCATTCTGCAAGTTAAATGGATGTTGGCCTCGCGAATGATTGCGCCCCCAAGGGGTAGCCGAGTTGGTTGAGCATGGCATTCTTATAACCAAAAGGTCATGAGTTCGAGTCCCTCTGCATACGCTTTCTCGGCTGAGCCTGTCACCTTGTGTGGTTTACCTTCTGGCGTTGGTTTGCAGGCTATCGCGTCAGACTGAGGGTTTACCCTGTGCGCACTCATTGCACTCTGAGTAGCGGCTGCGGGTTCCCTCCGAAAAAAAAAAGTGCGCTACGGCCATGACCTAGCAAAGTCTGAATTAGGTTCTTAGGTTGTATGATCCAATTGTAGGAGGTAGGGGACTAGAGATATAACCAGCCGTACGAAAGGGTTAGTTGTGTGAGATCGAGAGATGATCACAAGACTCTTGAAAGAGAACCTGACTTTGAAAAATATATGTTTATATTTGATTTAATTAATTATTTAAAGTTCTTAATAAAATATATATCATGTTTTAAAACCCTAGGATTATTTTAATATATATTTTCTTAAATTTAATTGATTGTATTATTTTTATTTTATTTTATTTATTTTTATGTTTAAACTTTAATTTTTGTTTATTAATTATTATTACCGTTATATTAAACTATAGACTAAAAAAGTATATTTATTCTCTTGGGTTCGATATTCGAGTCTAATATACTCTAAAACTACAACGGAAATCGTACACTTGCGATTTTTCGTACCAAGTTTTTGGCGCCGTTGCCGGGGAATAAAATCTTTTTTAGATCTATTAATTTGATATATTTTTGTTCAGTGTCAAATGGATTAGAATGCTAAGGCTTAAATTATCTATAAGACTTGAGAGAGTGATTAACAATGTACGTACCCAAAGTTAAATGTAACATTTTTTATATTGGGATATTTGATGAGTATAGTTTTACATATAAGGATGGAGATGGCAGACTTAGGGTTTTCCTAGACTACTTTGTTGTTACGAAACCCATAGAACTAATGGTTGTAGTTCTTGAGGAAACTGTAGTAGTAAGGGGTGTGTCTAGTATGGTGAAGGATTCTACTAGGTTGTGGCATCATCGGTTGAGGCATTTAAATGAAAATGGACTTATTAAACTAAGTAAACATAGGTTGTTAGATAGTACGATAGTTCATAAGCTGAGGTTTTATGAAATTTGTATATTGGGTAAGAGCAAGATGGTGAATTTTTTGCCAACAACCAGGCATCCAGTGAAGTACTTGATTATGTTCATTTACATCTTTGTGAGATACACTTTATTAGATATGTGGTGGAGAATGAGCAAGTGAACGTGTCTAAGATTGCTAGCGAAGAAAACCGTTCAGATGCTCTAACCAAGGTATTTCCCATTTCAAAACTCACAAATTGTATGAGAATGTTGCAAGTCAAGGATGCAGGTGAGATCGTCTCTAAAGAATAGAAACATTATGTGCAATGGATACTGGAGTACTAGAAGCACATGTGGAGAATTGTTAGGTGTAGGCTAGAAGTAACTCATCAACAGAGGTATTTTCATAGGATTTCATGGGTGTTCGATCTGCCGTTACATGTATAGGCAATTAATGTTGAATGGATCTAGTGCTTGAAACGTGACTCAGTTGCAGAAACGTCTAATGAACTTAAGGGCTTTTACAAGCCGTGAAAAACTGATGACCGTTGGGTCGAAGGAAATATATGTTAAGCCAAAGCAAAAGACAGGCGTGGAGCGAGCCGATCAGAAACACCACTCTGATCCGAAGCGCGCTGGATTGTAGGACCACTGAGCCAAAGCGGAGTATTCTATTTACTAGGTCTCATATATTATTTGGGATTCATTTGAGTTGTTGATCAATGTGTTTTGATCTGGAGCCTCTCATGAAGAATTAAAGTTTTCATTAAACATATAAATAGACTAAGGTATTGATATGCAATGTGTGATGTGACTGTGGCGCGAGTGTGGTGGTGCATTCACGTGAAAATATATTTCCTGAGAGAGTGAAATAACTTTAGGTCTTTGGAAAAATAAGTGAGGTGAGAAATAAATAATGAAAATAAATGTATCTGAATCACTAAATCTATTGTTACAAAAAGTGATTGAGTCATTTGAAGAGTCTAATTATAACCTCTTTATATATATAAAAAATGACTGTCATCGATAAATATAAGATTTCATCACAATCCGAACCATGTTAAAAATTATTTTGCATACTTTATTTTATTATATTTTTTTATTTGTTATTCATCGACTCGTCTGATACATAACAATTAAATCGCTCTTTCTTAGATTAATAGTATATTAGTTTTTACCACAATCTATTGATGCACTGATTTTTCTGTGTATATGTAATATAACTAAAAGTATTTTGAATATTAAAAAAAAACTTATATTAAATGGAATTGATGAAATTGTTTAAATATAATATATGGATTTTAAGAATATTAAATAAAAAATAAATTTAATTGCAAATACTTAAAATAATTGCTAATCGTACATAATTTTTTTTTTTATATTTTAGTTTTCAAATAGAGGTGCGGATGGATAGAGCATTGATTACTTGGTCGAACGTTACTCGCTGTTCCTGTTACATAACATAAATATAAATAAGTTACGCACAGTGAATGAAATGAATTTGATCTCACTCGTCCTTTATTTATGGACCAGGCGTCTTTATTTGTTTTTGGACTTCACATGGTCAAGTGGCTCGCCCACCCGAACTTTTATGACATTGTCCCAATTTTTTATCATTAATTAACATTTTTTTAACTATTTTTTTTTAAAAAAAACATAATTATTATTAATCAGGGTTACGAACCCAAATAAGAGTATTAAAAAAAAGGAGGGCTAGATAGCAATTATAAAATTAAAAATTTAATATTCGGCCAAATTTCCCTCTTAAAACTTAGTTTGAATTTAGATTTTGCTCCAAACAAAAAATATGATTTCCATTTCAATCTTTGTGTTTTCTACTGACAATCATTAGGCTTCAAATTTGGAGATTCAAATTCTTCAATCTTATACCAAGACATCCCACCATTAGAACCATGATTCTTCTCAAACCAATTTCTTCTGAAAGATTGAAAAAATAAGATGTAAACTATCAATCGAATCAAAGGGAGATTACTCATGATTAGGGATTATATAGCCTAGTCTTATGCTTTCAAGTAGAATTATAGCTAGAAGCTGATTTGAGGCTTTGAAATAAGGGAAACTTACATTTTCTTTGGATTTCAGTATCGATTTAGCTAGAAAGTCTGCAGCCTGGTTCTGTTCTCTTGAAATGTGCTTGATGTTCATTGAAGGGGTAATGAGATTTCTACAAATCTTGATTAAAGGACACTGAAACCATGGAGATTTCCCAATCTGCTAGAAACTTGATTAGAAGAAGACAATCAGACTCAATATCGACGTAATTCCAGTTTTCTTTGTTACGAATTAGTAAGCCCTCCATTAATGCTCTTGCTTCAGCTATCATTAGGGATAATTTACCATACGTATTACCAGAGCAATGAATGATGACACCGTTGTTGTTTCTGATCATAATCCTACCACTAGATTCTCCATTTCGCAAGCAACAATCATCAATTGTCATATTCAACCTCTCATTATCAGCCGCAATCTATTTAAGATCATTCACTTTATTGGTTTTGTTGAAACACGATCTGCAACCCAAACTTGAACCTACATCTAAAGTGTTAAACCAATGTTTCCTTTTTAAAGTATTTGACAAATCAAGACCCAAAATAATTTTAGATATAACAATGATAGATTTGCTAACAGATTCAAAGGCTCCATTAAATTTGGATTTGTTGCGATTTTTCCAAATCACCCAACAGATTAAGGAAGAGATAACATGTATTATATGAACTTTAGTTTTAGAAAACCATAACTAGTTCATAACTATATGAGTTAAAACCACATAATTTTTTATCTTTATGTTGAATAGATCACTGAAATATTTCCAGAGACTCCAAGAATAAGGACAGTTCACGAAGAGATAATTTATGTCTTCCTAGTTATAACAGAACTGACATTTAGATGCAAGGCTTATTTGCCTTCTCTGCATAATTGAGTCGGTAGAAATGTAGTTTTTAATAAGTTTCCAAATAATGAAAGAATACTACATGAGAGAGAACATTCCAGATTTTCTTATGGAGACTAGAATAAGAAAATTTATGCCTTAAATTCTTTCATGTTTGCTTCATATTAAAGTGATTATCTTGAGATAGCTTCCAAATAAGCAGATCATTATTGTTGATATCAACTTTGTACTTCATTATTTTATTGATTTTATCATCAGGCAGGAAACTCTTTAAAACATCAATGTCCAAACTGTTATTTTTCCAGAAAGTTTTGACATTAGACTTCAAATACCAGCAATTTAATTCACTTATGTTAAACTTCAGAATATGGGAGTTATTATGCCAATCATTTCTCCAAAAATCCATGTCACGACTTCCCAAAATCCATCAAGACCTGCAGCACTACAAGTGCTCATGTTGTTTGATAGTTTTCCAGACTTCTTCTTCATTAGTGTCCTTCAAAAGCATAACATTCTCTTTACAGGTAACCAGGCTAAGAATGTTGTCAAAAAAACTATCTTTCATCATGACGATATCCTCTTCTTTGCTGTTGTAAGAATTTTTGGTCGGCATGTCCTTAAAATAGATTTCCGCAGAGTTTCCTATCTCCTTATGATCAAGAATCCCTTTGTTATTATCTTTGATACTCTTGATGATGTTTTTCTTCTTTTTCTAGAGACATAGGCATGATAAGCCTTAATGTTATGGTCACCACCTTTAAGCCAGTTATTATAACATTTATGCTTCCAAAAGTCCTCTTCATTTCTTAAAGCTTTAATATACATATTGTTGGCCGTCTCTAAATCAGCTTTGGTATCATGATTATTAGAGTTTAAGTAAAGAGTTTATATTCTTATCACCTCCTCTTTAGTGTCTTTTAGTTTACTGAAGATATTACCAACATGCTTTTTATTCTAGTCTTTTGATACATTTTTTTAATCTCTTCAGTTTAAACCAAAAAATTTGATTAGGCTGGCCAAGGATTTTGAGCTTCCAATTTTGTTCAACAATACTTAGAAAGTTATCATCGTTAGTCCACATATTCATAAATTTGAAACTCTTCTTTATATTGTAAGAATTATAAGCAGTGTTAGAATAAGCAGTAATGAGAATAGGAGCATGGTCAAAGCACGTTCTGACCATGTTAAGAACCTGAGTGTTGTTAAAAGATGTCATTCCACTTAATGTTGAACATAACCCGATCTACGCGCTTCCATTTAGTACTCCTGTTTCACATAAATTTAGAGCATGAGAGCCTATCGTCTTCAAGCTGACACTCATTGGTAATTTTATTAAAGTCATCGATGCTCTTTTGATAAAGAGAAGTGCACCCAATTTGCTCATCTGAGGAAGCTATGATATTGTTGTCACCAACATAAATCCAACCCTTATCTGTAGTAGCAATTTCCCTAAACTGATCTCATAAATAATGTCTTTGAATCCTTTGATATTTTTCATACACAACAGTTAAGTTAAAACTGTTAATCAGACCAGGGTAATTGACATCAAGATGCGAATATTGCTCATGATTGATAAGAGTATCAATATTAGTGTCATTAGTCCACAAAATCCATATCTTATTAGATATGTTAGAAGAAGAGTTATTACATTCTAGACTAAAAGCAATCAAATTCATCTTCTCATTCGTTACCATTGGTTCTTGAATTTCCAGAATCTTTACTTTCTCTTTGGTGATGATAGAATGCAGTCTTCTAATTGTTGATCTATTTTGAATCCCACGAACATTCTAGTTAAGTATCCTTATCATTATTAGACAGTGATTTATTTGTTTTGTTGTTCCTTAAATATCTCAGAGAATTGATAACGAGCTTATTGGGTTTTTTATATTTGCTTGCAGATTTGAGATTCATATTAAGAATCTGGTTAAAATCTGAATCATGTAGAGCAATCTTCAACGTTGGAGTAGCAGGAATACTTTCTATATTATCTTGATCGGGCGTAGCTGGAGAGTTTCTTCCTGAACGGAGATTTTAATATTCATTAAATTTATTTTATGAATAACCTTGCTCTAACATTTATAAAGGTCCAATATTTTCCAGCTCTTCAGAAGTAGTCGCTTCTTGATTGTTAGGATTAAAGTTTATTATTTCAATAGATTCACCTCTAAGAGTTGGCATTTTCTTGATTTTTTTTGTTTACATGAAATTCATCTTCCTTTATTTGATTATGTTGGGTCATCGCAGACTTGATTTTAGGCCTATAAACAAGATTTGTGGTATTTTTATTTATTTCCAGATTCTTGCTTTGATCACCGTTTTCAGTATTAGAGTTAGATTGAGGATCATCTTTGTTTTTATTTTCTATCTTCTTCTCATAATTGTTGATTTGAAGTTTCTTGCAGTTCAATATTTTGTGTCCCATATGAAAGTAGTGATCATAATAACCGTGTAGATTTTTGTAACTAACCTTCAACCAACACCCATCGTTTCTTCTAAAGCCAATCCAGATTTGACTATGGAGTTTTTTCATCACATCAATTTCAACTAAAGAATAGTAAGCATTTGTAAATGCTTTGTTTATGTTAAAAATATTTAACTTATAAGGATCACCAATTGATGCAGCAATATCGTGTAATATCTTTGAGTTATAAAGATACTCACGGATTTTTTCAATCCTAATCCATATTAAAGCCAACGAGCTTTCCTTTTAGTACTAAATTTAGGCGTCCAACATAAAAGTCTCATAACAGAGCCATCAAAATTCCAGACCTTCCTTGCCCATAAAGTATAGACGTCTTTCTTTAAATTAAACTTGAACATAACATGACGGGAGTCCCAGATTTCCATACTATATCGACCTTTGAATTTAAACGAGTTCAAGAAGTTAGATAGAACAGATTTTTTGGGTAAACAACTCTTAAACTTTCCTACCAACATAATTTTCGCTTGATGTAAAAGAGAATCTTTAACAGATTTTTCATATTGGAATGAGATATGGTCTTCTTTTTCATTAATTCTTTGTGGGTTCTACTCCAGATTAGAGAAGTTAAAGGAAGGTTTCAACAGCATCCGCATATGATTTCTTGAGATATTTATCCTTACATTTGACTCTGTTTTGTGATAGAAGAGTTGGAAATTCTTCGTCTTCAAAAACCGGATTATTGTATATCACTATTGATGAATAAGTAATATAAAAATGGAAGAGAAAAACAGAATGAAAAGATATGAATTAATTGAACGAGCTATGGTCTTTCATTGCATCAATCTATTCTTGAGAAATATTGCTAACATTTGACTTACAACTATATTTACAATTTATCTATACTATATTTCGCAAGTTTTTTATAACACGTTTTGAAAAATCAAACATTCATTTCGTCAAACACTAATGAATAATATTAAAAATTAACCGTTTATAGTGAATTACATACATTATTTTACCAAATAATTAGCAAATAAAATTTATAATTTGTCTAAAGTATGCAAATTATGTTTATCCCTTATACAACTGACCATTAGTTACTTTCTGATCTATTTTTTTTTTGTATTGTATGAGGAAATGTTTTGGTGAAGTATTAGTGATACATGATTCTTCTAATCATTTTGTAACCTAATTTACGACTGTTATAATATATTACCATTTTTATTACACACGATGTTGATAAATTACGTAACATGATAAAAATAATTTGCAAAATATGATATAATTAAATTGCAAAACATGATACAATACGTCTGAAAATACAATGTTTAGTACTTGCGAAATATTTTTCCCTAATTGATTTTACTCTATGATTATTTATATCTTTATCAATGCCGAAGATATTTATCTATTAGAAATACACATAAGCATGCATTATCAATAATCAACCAATTTTTAATTACATATGCCTAAAAGATTTACATTTTACCTATATATGCAGAAGCATGCAAATTCAACAACCAACAAACTTATAACTTGATATCCCTAAGATATTTACTTCTGATTAAATTGCTCAGAATATATTTAAAAATACCATTAGTGTGGTTTTATAAGATGAATAAAACTAGATTCACGAATAATATTTTGTTAATTTTTATGGGCCAAACCATTTAACTTGTAATTCACGCTTAGGTAATTTTTTTAAAATAACATTTGTTGTGCGCTTCATGATACGCGATTCACGCTTCCGTAATTTTTTTTTTAATTTTTTTTCGATTTACAATTTGACGTTTCGTGATTTGCATTTGGTTGTTCTTTTTTATCCCTGGTCTCGTGATTTGTAAGTTCGAGTTTTTTAATTTTTCTATTTTTTTTATGAATATTGGTTTGTCATTTTGTGATTCATTTGATTTGCAATTTGCATTTAGAGCTCTAAATTATTTGAGATTAATATTTATAGTTCTTATTAATTCATGATTCGTGATTCAACGCCCAATAATGGTTTTTTCTCTCTTTCAACCAGGTTATCTAAAATCAATTACTAAAAAAAATGAAACATTTTATCTCATCAAACTACCTAAAATTTCATTATATTCCAATCTAATTCCGGATACTTTAATAATGAAATTTGAAAACTAAGTTACTAAAACTCGACTTGGAAAAGAAAGACTGAAAGAAAGTTAAGATATTATTTCTAAAATTTCTTCACTAAGTTGTAATTAATATTTGAATTTTATAATAAGCTGTAATTGTAAAATCTATTTTGTGCTATTGATTGATTTAGTTAAGCAGTAAGACATAATCATGAATTCATAATTGAAAGAAAGTAGGAAAAAAGAGAAAATACATGAATAAAAAAAAAGTATAATTTTTTTGGTCAAATATTCAGTGTAGGGTAAAAGTAACTCGTCAATAAAGATATTATGGTTAGGACAACATGGTTGTTGTATCTATCGTTACATCTATACATAAGAACTATTGAAAATCTCTAGTGTTTGAGCCGTGACTCAATTCTAGAGATGGTTGTTGATCATAAAGTATGATTGAAATTGGATTGGAAACCATTGGATTGAAGGAAATATGTGTTAATTCAAAGAAAATGGGAGGCCCGGAGTAAGCTGATCAGAATCACCACTCTGATCCAAAGCGCGCTGGATCGTAAGAGCACATGGTCAAAATGAAGTATTCTATTTTTTGGAGTGTCTGATGAAAAGTTAGGGTTTCTTCCTAAATCTATAAATAGAATAAGATATTGTTATACCATATGTTGTTACTATAGCGTGACTATGATAGTTCAATTACATGAGAATATATTTCTCGAGAGAGTAAAATAACTTTAGGTATTTTGAGAGATAGATATGGTAAGAGATAAAACACTATAATAGATCTATATTATCTACATGAAGAAGTCATTAGAAAACATATTATATATAAAGAAATAACTTTACACGCTATCGATGGATAGTAACATAAAGATTTGAAGGCACTTAGGTGATTACAACCAAATCGTACACAACTTGAATGAAGTTGGTAGAGGATGGATGAAGATGATGAAACAATCATCATCTTGAGTTCTCTACTTAATAAGTATGAAAACTTCATAGATACTACGATCTACAAAAAATACTCCCTTACGATGACTATAGTCAGGGATACTTTGAACTCCAAAAATCTTTAAAAGAATAGTGTTCTAAAAGGTGACATTGAGAAGCTCGAGCTGAGTTTCAAGGGTTGTTTGAGAAATATAGAGTTAAGTAAGAGGAAAGGAAACTCTCGGTCTAAGTCCAAATGGGTTGAGATATGGTTAAAGGTAATATGTTATACATGCAAGAAAAAATGGCATATTAGTTTGAATTGCCGAGAGAAGAGAAAAATCAATAATTATAAGAAAAATGAAGCTAGAGATACTACAATATTGTCCGATGATTGTAAATATATTGACGAGGTAATGAATTTTGTTTCTTGCAGGTACATTAAAAATAGATGTTGGATCTGGGTGCTTCATTTCACATGAATTACAATTAGAATTGGTTTGAAGACCTGTAAATGTTTTATGGTGCAAATGTCATCCTTAGGAATGATGAATCATGCAATGTCAAATGGATTGGGATGGTAAGGCTCAAATTATCTAGAAGACTTGAGAGAGTGATTAACAATGTATGTACCCAAATTTAAATATAACTTTTTTCTATTGGGATGGTAGATGCGTAAAGTTTTACATAAAGGTGGAGATGGCAGACTTAGGGTTTTTTCAGGCTACTATGTTGTTATGAATCGTATATAACTAATTGTGGTAGTTCTTGAGACAATTGTGTAGTAAGGGGTGCATCTAGTATGGTGAAGGATTCTACTAGGTTGTGGCATCACCACTGAGGCATTTAAATAAAATTGGATTTATTAAACTAAGTAAACATTGGTTGTTAGATAATGTAATAGTTCAAAAGCTTAGGTTTTATGAAATCTGTATTTTTGGTAAGAGCAAGATGGTGATTTTTTTGCTTAACAACCAGGTATCCAATGAAGTACTTGATTATGTTCATTTACATCTTCGTAGTCCAACACATGAACCAGCCATAGGTCATGCAATGTACTTTATGTCATTGATTGATGACTATTCTAAGAAATTATGGTTTTTACTTTTGAAAACCAAAGATAAAGCATTTGCTACCTTTGTGAACTTGAAGACTTTGGTACAGAATCAAACTGGGAAAATACTAAAGAAGCTTCATACTGATAATGGCTTGGAATATGATAACAATGAGTTTACTAGTTATTGTTAAAGTTTGACATTTCTGGGCATTGAACTATACGTGGTACTCCTCAACCGAATGGGTTTTCTAGGAGAATTAATCGAACCTTGTGTAAGAGGTTAAATGTATGCTTCATATAGTTGGTATGAGTCAAAGGTTTTAGGGATAATTCATGCAACGACTGCATATATCACCAATAGAAGTTTATCTATAACATTTAAGTTTATTTATCCTCAAGAGTCATAGACTAGAGAGAAGCATAAGCTAAATTTTTTAGAGTGTTTAAATATGACATCTACACACATGTGAAGCATAATAATCTTAGGTCAATAACACTTCAATGCTTGTTCCTCGAATATACGAAAGGAGTAAAAGTTTATTGGTTGTAGTGCCTTGAACTTAGATTTTAGAAGGCTTTGATATGCAGATGTGTGGTTTAAAATAAATATGACAAGTTATTGGAGAAGATGGTGGAGACTCAACCTAATATTATCGGAAAGAGATGTGATGTTGATGATGGATCTGATCTAGAAAGTAAAGTTGTTGATAATTCTGTCAAAGAATATTTTAGGCTTGGTTACGTCTTAGGTCGAAGTTCAACCACTGTATGAGTACGAAGCTGGTTGAGGTTATGTTTTTATGATATTCAGATGATCGGATGACATAGTAACATGAAGGTGATAATTATCGACTGACGAGTGATAGAGCATAAATATTAAGCAAATAACCGCAAAAGGTATAATTTGCTAATGTAATTGGTTATATTGTATCGATTGAATTACATGTAGGTGTTCTTGAACCTCGAAACGTATCATGATACTATCAGTACCAATGCTAAAGATAAGTGTATTACATTAATAAAACAAGAATTGGTATCCCTCAAGAAGATGAAAACATGGATTTTGTAAACATATCGAAATGTCAGAAGCTGGATGAGAGTAAATGGACATTTCAATGAAATATTATCACCGGTTGTGAAACAAACCTCCAGCAGGGTTCTAATGTTAATTGTTGCTAGTGTTGATCTTGAGTTAGATAAACTGGATGTTACTACTACCTTTATACATGATGAATGAGAAAATACAATTTAAAGATGTCAACCGAACGGGTTTGAAGAAGAGAATAAGGGTCATGTATGTTTGTTTAAATACATATTTATGAGCTGAAACAATCGTTGAGGCATTAGAATATTTGATTCTTTTATGAGATCCATTAAATATGTATGCAGCTGCTATGAAAACTATGTCTATTTGAATGAGGAAACACACATGGAGACATAAGTTATATTATTGATGTATGTGGATAACATACTAATGGTTGAAAAAATAAGAGGTAGATTGAAATGGTAAAAACTCAGCTTAAATGAGAGTTTGAGATGAAGGATATATAAGAGACTAAGATAAGACTTTGTGTTGAGATCAAGAAAAATATGCCAAAGAGGTATCTATTTTTATCTCAAGAAGAATATATATAGAAGATCCTAATGAAGTTCTTGATGTCTGAATCAAAATCGATTGGAACTCCTATTGGTTCCAATCGATATACAATAACACTCATGCACCAACCGAAGAAACCGATAAGAAGTACATGTTGGATATACCTTATGCCAATATGATTAATTTCTTTATGCATGCTATAATTTACAAGACACCTGATCTTGCCAACACCGTAAGTGTTTTGAGCAGATTCATGTCGAATCTAGGAAAGCTGCATTGTCATGCATTAGTGGATAATGAGATACTTGATGGGCTCAGTTGTTATAGGCTTGTGTTACAATTCGAATGGTACGAGTGATATAATTATGAAAGGGTATATACAATTCGATTATACAAGATCTCGACACAAGAAAGTCTACTTTAGGTTATATGTTTTAGTGCTTAGAGGAGTGGTTAGCTCGAAGTATTGTATATAGAAGGGAGTTGCATTATCTTCTACGGAAGCCGAGTATATGACTGTTATGGGAGCCAAATCTATTCATCTTAAAGAATTATTGAGAGTGAACTCATTGGTGTGGAGCAAGATGTGGTTCCGTTCTATGACAACACTAGTGCTATTCATTTTATGAAAAACCTAAAGTTCCATGAGAAAGCTAAACATATTGACATTAAAATAGACTTTATTAAAGATGTGGTGGAGAACGAGCACGTGAACGTGACTAAGATTGCTAGCGAAGAAAACCCTTCTAGAGCTCTGGCCACGGTATTTTTTATTTCAGAACTCAGAAACTGTATGAGACTGGTGCAAGTCAATGATGCATGTGAGTTGGTCTATAAATAGTAGAACCATTAGGTGCAATGGATACTGGAGTTACTGGAGCACATGTGGAGATTTGTTAGGTGTATGCTAGAAGTAACTCATCGACATAGGTATTTTCGTAAGACTTCATGGGTGTTGGATCTTTCGTTTCATGTATAGGCAATAACTATTGAAACTCTCTAGTGCTTGAGACGTGACTCAGCTGTAAAGATGTTTGTTGATCCTAAGGCTTTATACAAGCCTTAGAAGATTGATGATCGTTGAATCGAAGGAAATATGTGTTGAGACAAAGCAAAAGACATGCATGGACCGAGCTAATCAGAACCATCACTCTGATTTGAAGCGCGCTGGATCGTAGGACCACTGTACTTAGGCAAAGTATTCTATTTACTAGGTCTCATATATTATTTGGGATTTATTTCATCCGTTGATCAATTTGCTTTAATCTGGAGCGTCCGATGAATAATTCGGGTTTTCCGTAATCTTATAAATTGAAGAAGGTATTGATATGCACTATGTGATGTGAATGTGGCGTGAGTGTGGTGGTGCAATTACGTGAAAATATATTTTCTTAGAGAGAAATAGTTTTAGGTATTTGAAAGATAAGTGAGGTGAGAGATAAACAATGAAAATAAAGTTATGTGAATCACGTTATCTCTTATTACAAAAAGTGATTGAGTCATTTGTGTTTGAAGAATCCTTGTAACCTACTTTTATATAAAAAAGTGACCGTCATCGATAGATATACGATTTCGTCACAATCTGAACCACATTAAATATTGTTTCGTGTGCTTTGTTTTATTATATTCTTTTTATTTGTCGTTCGTCAACTCGTTTTGTACATAACAATTAAATCGTTATTTCGTAGGTTCGTTTGATAATATATTAGTTTTTACCACGATCGATTAGTATACTACTTTCTCCAAATAAGTAAATATATATATATATATATATATATATATATATATATATATATAATTATTTATATAATAACTAAAATATATGGAATATTTAAAAAACTAATATTAAATCGAATTGCAAAATTAGTTTAAATATAATAGATGATTTTTAAGAATATTAAATAAAAATAAAATTAATTGCAAATACTTATAATAATTGCTAATCGTATAGAAATTTACTTTTATATTTTAAATTTTCAAGTAGAGGTGCGGATGGATAGAGCATTGATGGGTCGAGCGTTAGTCGCTGTTCTTGTTACATAACATAAATATAAATAAGTTACGTACAGATACAGTGAATGAAATGAATTTGATCCCACTCGTCCTTTTTTTTCCTATGGAGCACTAGTCTTTCTTTGTTTTTGGACTTCACATGGTCAAGTGGATCGCCCACCCGCTCTTTTGCAATTTTTATGACATTATCCCAAAGGTCCGGTTAAATTCGGGTCCAAAATATGTTAACCAGTCCCAAAATTTTAGCCGTCTTTTACCCCGACGGTTTAGAAGGTCTCAACCGGCGGGTGAAACAGCTTTTCCGCCGGATGGGAGGGTCTCAACCGGCGGTTGAGAAAAGTTCAACCGCCGGGGTAAGGGTAAAATTGTAAAATTTTAAAAACGCATTTTTTTTTAGCTGGTTAGCATATTTTGGGCCCAAATTTAGCCAAACCCTATCCCAAATTATATCATATTAATGGCGGCTGGTTAAAAAAAACAATTGGATAGTTTTATAGTAATATAAAAAAAATAATATCTTTTAGGGTCTAAAATATACTATTTTAGTTGGAATCTATTTTTTTTAAGTTATATTTTTTAGTTATTATTTTTTTTAAATTTTTTTGGAGAGAGAGACACGAGGTCCAATACGGAACCCATAAATCAATTCTCAATACAACCGTCTTGTCAACCGTACCGACATATTATATCGTCGACTTCTCCGGTTAACAGAGTGTAAGTTATCATCGTCGATGAACAACGTCGACCGACAGAATTTTCGACGTCGTTTAAACCTTCCAAACGTGTAGTTAGGTAGTTCTTTTGCTACTTGAGGTAATCTTTTTTTTCCGAAAAAAGTCAGTTGAACCTTAGTGTTTACTATTGCAATAGTGTTTTCGTTTAGAAACGTGATTTCATACATCAGTTACTGGTTATTTGTATGTTTTTTATTTCATCCGTTACAGTTCTTTGCGTTGTCTTGTTCTTCTTTGCTGGTTTTTTTTTGAAATTAACGGTGTTTGACGTGGTAGTTGTTTAGTCGTAATTAGGTTGCTTTGGGAAGTATATGTTCATGGTTGATGTTTTGTAAGTTTGTGTGTTGATATTGTGTTTGGGTTTCGGAAACAATGGGCGTGCATGATGTGGTATGCACAAATCGCATCATGTTCGAGATTTCGTGGTTGTGTCTAGCAAAGTCTGTAGTTGTTGAAGTAATGTCACGCAATTTTGTGGTAATATTTTGGGTTTGTTAGTAATTCGCAATAAGTAGAGTTATGTGAACGTCTCGCAATGTGTAATAAGAAATGACCCTACAATCACATTGAGTGTAGGTGTAGTCATTATATAAGGTATATGCGATTTCTCGCGAGATGTTTAATTTTCAGATTAAGTCTGAACTCGCAATTGCGTTTTGTGCAGAAAAACGTGACTGCGAAAGGGGTGTTCTACAGGTCTGGTCTAGTGAGTATAATTAACATTCTTAGACGTAATATAATTACGGTCGAACATATAGAAGTGAGTAGAGACACTTCATTCTATACATGTCTGAAAACATCGTTCGACGTGAGGAACGAGGATTTAAAGTTGAAGAAGTTCCACAAACTGATCGAGGAAATTGTGAGTTTTTACGATGTGAAGGCAAATGGTTTCAAAATAGGGTGTAAGTATGTGAAGCTAACTACAAGGGATGTGAAGGCCATTTTTGGGCTGAAACACGGGGTTGAGGAGATATCTTTGAATAAAACAGGAGCCTTCATTGGTCGGTACGTTGAAGGGGCTAAGAACGATTCTCGGCTAATGCATAAGTATTTTTTAAGTCCCCGCGCAAGGAAGAGCGGGCCGACGAATGACAAATCTATATCGAATTCATTGATAAAGGTAAATTAATTCGCAAATATTATATATGTTTTGATATATTCTTGCAGTAATGTAGTATGTTGTTGTTTGGGTTGCAGCAATTTATAAAGAAAGCAACTAGGGACGGAGGGGAGGGTGAGGCGAAGGACGTTGCTCGTCTATTGATACTTTTCATATGCTCGACCTTGTTCTTTTCAGTTTGCTGGGATATAGTGGGTTGGACAGCAGTATACTACGTGGAGGAAATGGTTAAAATGAACGACTATGATTGGTCGAAAGCTATAGTTGAGAAGCTGTAGACGTCACTTGACAAATGTATTCTTGCAGGAAAGCCCGATAAAATCATCGAATGCGTTGTTGTTCTATTCGTAAGTACGATGGTTTATATTATTACGTTAGTCACTGAAACCATCTTTTAATGTTGGTTTTTTTGTATGCAGCCGTTTTCTATGGAGCACAGTTTGATGGAGGTTCAAAAACCAAGGCCAAACATCATACCTAGATGTTATAAATGGTGAGGATTGGAAGGGGAAGAGTCAACTATGGAAATGATCAAGATGGTTGGCCAGCTAAAAGACGCGCTTATAAGATAAATTTGTTTGCAAAACTGACATACAACAGTATGAATTTTCGTTGTATCTAGCAATGTTTCATTATAACGTATCTAGCAATAACATAACAAACCAAAATCACAGCCAGGTAGGGAACGTTATCTAGTAATGATAACTAAACATCATTCGCAATAGTTGTGGTAGTAAATATATAGTGATGTTGTACTACACATCAATCGTAATGTAGTTACTCGTCAATGGCATGAAATCTAGACAAACTGTTATACAATCGCAGGTGCGAAACTAAGTGTCTATGAAACAATTAATTGGTTTTGGATCATTTGTTAGGTTATGAAGAGTGAGCTCTCATTGACAGAGGCTGAAAAGAAAGCTTTTGGAAGCGGGGAATCAGGGTGAAGCTCTGAAGGAGAAGCACAAATGCGTGAGCTAAGTAGTCAGAAAAGGAAGAAAGTTTTTGCCCACAGAATAGGGAAAAGACAGAATAAATTATTATAGGCTAATGCCGGAACAAGTTGTAGAAAGTGATCAGACACAACACCGCCACCAGCAGGAGAGGAATATAAAGTAACACTATAGGAATTCTTGGCAGAGCACGAAAAAAGGAGGAAGCGTAGGTCAAGCATTGCAATTTTCGGTGGACTATCATGTTCAGTATTATGTGACAATGTTGCGGTGAAATAGCGTAGTAGGATCTACCGTTTGAAAGTTGTTAATAAGCGGTTGAAAGTTTCACTTGAACGAAAAAAGAAAGAAGTGAGTATTGTTATGCATTTGTGGGCGACAGCATGTATATAAATTAATATATAATTTCTAACATGTTTCTTTGAACACAAGTTGAAGGGCTGAAGTCAGATTTAAATGAGTTGAAAGCGAAGTTGGAGGTAACACAGAATATCGTAGATGCTGATAATGCTGAACTTCTCAACACCTTATCAATGTTGTTTTATTGTGAAGATAAGGAGGATACTGAACGGGTGGCTGCGGATACCAGTGAGAAGGTAATAAAAAAAGAATTGTTTACCAATCTCGCATGCATGAATTTAGGCTGAAGAAGAGCCAAGATGTTTCAGAGACCCCAAAAATAATTTGCAGCCGAACATGATGAGATTGAGGATACAGCGAAAGAAGAGAATGAGAGGGAGTATATCGAAAATAAGCAAAATGAAAATTCTGAAGATGCGAAGTTACTCGAAGTTGCAGACGATCATCGAACTCAGGATATTATAGTACGATTGTCCCAACTGAATTCGTGGCAGATATAATCGAAGATGAACAAGTAGGGGAGGAGGTGAAGAATACATGTACAACAAATGCATTACCTATTGAACATCGGCAGATAGTCCATAAGATATTTAATGATGCTGCTGCAAATAAGCAAGGGGATGTGGAAGGAGATAATGTAGCACGTGGCATATTATCAGCCAAAACAAATATGGTTGGCATACAAATGAATGGTGGGAGCAGAAGGATTGACAGTGGAACATGGATATTTAGTGGGATCTAACGAAAGTGATGGAAATGAATTAGTTATGACTGAAATGAAAAGGTCGACAAACAAAAAAACGATGATAATAAATCTACCAGACAACAAAGGGAGAAACCATAAAATACAGAAGATGGAGCACAAGTTGAAAGTGGGGAAAATGACTCTGTCATGAACAAGGTAGGTTATAAAAGTAACTTGGAAGAAGTAGATAAGGTTCTGGGGGAAGAATAAATTACCAAAAAGGACGTCGAAACCACCGTAAACACAACCAAAAACATTGTGGCCTCGTTTAATAGGCTAGAGCAAGCAGCACCATTAGTCGAAAATCCCGAACCTGGCGTTAAGAGGTGGTAGAGACAGAACTTGAAGATGTAGGTGGATCTTAAAATCGTTAAGATTCAACAATATTTAGTATTATGTGTCGACATGTTATTATTAGGGATGACAATTTTTCAGAACCCGCGGGTACCCAACCCGAGCCGACCCGATGGGATGGGTTATTGGTTTCAAAAAATTTATGCGGATGGATCGTGGATTTGAAAATTTACTACCCGTCGGGTTTAGGATGGGTTATGGATTTAAGAAATTTCCCACGGGTATCCAACCCGATCACGACCCTTTGGATAATACCCGACAGATACCCACTAAATTAATATTATATAAAATAATAAATTATTTAGTACTATTTATTAAAATTCAAAATAGAGATATTAATAATAGTATGTATTATGTAATACCAAAACCATATATTATTTGCTAATATATACAATACATTTTGAAAAATAGTATTTTATATTTAAACATTACATTTAATTTTCTAATTTCTTTCTTTTATATATTTTTCTTTTGTTTTTGAGTAAAATTGATACTAATACTTTTAATGTAAGTCTAATATTATTAATATTATTAATTTAATTAATTTTTTAACATATATTAAAATCATATATTAATTATTAATAACATAACTAAAATACGAAATATTTGCTAATTAAGCTACCGTATATTTTGAAAAATATCAGTCTACATTTAAATATTGGATTTGATTTTTCAGTTTCTCTTAATAGTAATAATACTATTAATTAAATTAAAAAACTATTTACTAACATATACCAAAACCATATATTAATTATTAATAGATTACAAAATATTCGATAATCATCACTAGATGGCATATATTTTGAAAATAGTATTTCTATATTTAAATATTAAATTTAATATTAACCTAAAAATATATAGCAACGATGGGTATCCGCGGATGGGTACCCGAACCAGGCGGGTTTGGGTGTGGGAAAAAATATTACTACCCGACGGGTACGGGTTATGGTATGGGTTTGAAAAATTATAGATGAGATGGGTTACGGGTTTAGTTATACCCGCATCCATCCCGACCCATTGCCATCCCTAGTTTTTATATTTTTCAAATCCTTGGTTTGATATTGAATATGATGGAGTGTTGTTGTTTTAAAATATTGTTTTGACACTGTAAGAAATGTTTTAGACTTATCATGTCTTTGGGTTTCTTATATTATAATTTTTTTGTAGGGTACAAACATGTCTAGCAAACTATTTTTGTCTCATAAAGTGCAAGTAGTACGATAAGGTATCTCACAACAACATGTTAAAAGCATATCCCAACTCGCAATGTTTACATGATCATCGTAGATACCACCAGTTAATTTGTCCAGAAGATAAGTATTAATTATCGCAAATAAATCGCATGTATATAATTCGTAGCAATCGCACCCTTAACAACCTTGACTTGGATAATGTAAAAAGTCTTTTTTATTATCTAGCAATGTCAATTGCATGTAAATCGCAACGTAGCATAATAACAATCTAGCAATCAGGTATGCACGTAAATCGCAATCTGTAATTAGAAAAACACATCAAACTAGCAATGTAGGAAACAAACAAATCGCAGTAACATGTTTCTATTATATTTGTAGGTACTACATAAAAGGTATATCGTAGAGAAGGAAGGACAGCATGAATCAAGTGTAGCCAGTTTAACGGCGCATGTAGTAGAACAAGAACTAAAGTCCGAACAAGTATCCCAAATAGTGGAAGCCTATAAAGTTATCCACAAGCAACAACAACACGAGGAACCACAACCCACAATGAAGGCTGAATTACTTACGCAACCCGAAAGAGCATAAGAAGTAAAATAGGGGGTGAAGAGATATCAGAAGACCTGCACATAATGACAATTGAATATGAAACATTGTAACAAGATAAAGCAGCATCATACGAACTACCTGTAAGTTTTATTATACCGTTCGTATATGAAAGTTTTGTATACTGCACGCAATCCTTTTATCAAGAATGTGACAAGGCTGTAACAAATTCAAATGAGAAGCGACGTACTTTGGAATCTATCCAGGAAGGTCCATTAAATCTCGATGTAAGTGGATTTTTGACTTACTGTCAATGACGAAAGTAATGTTAGGGTATTAATTGGATACATTATATGTGGTAGATGATGAGTTTCCGAAGTGGAATTTACTTACTTAGACGCATGTGGGAGAACCACAGGTTGCTTACGAATATTGGCTGAAGTGTACAACGATGATGCAACTAATAGAAATCAAGTAAAACAAGGTGTTGTGAATAAGTAGAATAGAAGAGTATGAAGATCCAGAAGTATGGTATTTACCAATGTCAGAGTTCTCGTACAGGCTTGCTGTTAGTGTTAGTGCGATAATGGATCTACGGTACAAAAATGAAATAGATTTCAAGGTTATATGCAGTTTTAAAACATACCAATATATTAAGTTTTAACATACACAACGATGTTGGTTTTAATTATCGTTCTCTACAAGTTTTAAAAAATTAATTGTCATTTGTTAGATCATAGAAGGTTGGATATATAAGTTGCTCCAGGATGCAAATTGGAGGGTACCTGTGAAAGGGTTTGATGATAAGTTTTTCACGTATGGCCAACGCGATTCAACTTTTTGGAGTTGCAACTGTAATTGCATCAGGTTTGTTTATGTTATTCAAAACAGTCTACTTCATATAGTAATGAAAAAAATTGCAGAAAACGCAGGCTATTAAGGGAGATATATCACACATTGTTGATAAAGTACTTGAGACAATGAGACCGGGCACATACATTGCATTGGTTCCTATGTGAACCATTAACCAGGACAGAATCAACCACTAGACATTGCTAGTTATTAATATGGAGAATGGTACTGCTAGTAGCTACAACTCACTGTTGCCATGGAGCAAACACATTGGAGATAAGACGAGGAATACTGTTGATGATCTGGTAATAAGTTTTATGTTATAAATCGCTTTACATTCATTTGACCCAATCTAGCAATGAATTATTATGAAAGAATCACAATCTATTGGGTGTATATATTGTGTATGATATGCAATGTTTAGTTTGGTTATACATCGCAAAGGTGACGCACGTAATTGCTAGATACGGTCAAAATTGTTAAGCTACAATCACATACTATTACACTGTTTGGCAATCGCAAATAACTATATCACGTAAATTGCAATGTTATAGCTGGTGAATTCGTGAACAGTTGGCCTACTGCACAAAGAAAATATACATACATGCTGTGAATGGTGGATACAAAATCAAGACAATGAGAGATATCCTACAACATAGAAAGAACAACCTTGACTGCGGGATTTTTGTTTGTGAGTACGCGAAAAACATCATTAAAAAGGGTATGTACCTCTGCAATATGGGGATGATATGCCCGTAAAAAGGAGAGCTGAGATATTTAAGCATTTCCTCAACGATTCAAACACAAACTGACGATGGTAGTTACATTCGATATTGAATATGGTTTTCTTAACGATTGTTTGATTATGTAATTCATTCTAAATTGGATACTGTATGTAAGGTTTTTTTTAGACTTCAGTTTTGGCCGAATGGGTATTACATAAGTGCCAATCGCAACTCCTCTTTATTACTTTACACTAGTCTAACAACTTGTGAAATTGATAGGTTGTTAATATCTAGCAATGTCAATTTTGGTTAATAATTGTAAAATTTATAATTTCTTAATATCTAGGAACGTACTGAATGCATTAATATAAATTGCAACAACTTAACTAATTTTCCATTTTCCATTAAGAAGTCATATCTAGATTTGATTACCTACGTAAATCGCAATATGTGATTCACGAATTATATTGGCACCAGTATGCATAAATCGCGTATGCACAGACACTCTATATTGATCCATTGGAGAAAGGTTTATTGACTTAAACACCCATTAAATAACGTTGATATGACTGCTACCTATCTTCGTCAGTAATTAATCAAAGGTTATTTATCTTATTGGATAATTTATTACTTGACAAGATAAATGCAGATATTGAATCATTACAAATGTATTAACAAGACATGTAGAATTTATTGTAGTTTGCTAGATTAGATGTAGCATTGGGTACCTATGGCCATAAGTACAACAAGATATTTTAGGCTATTGACTCTCAATTTTTTTTAAAAAACTCTTTGCATTTTAAAAAAACGGCCCTTTCATCTTCAGTTTATCCTAGATACTCATCCTTAGAAGGCTGGTTCACAGACCATTCGAGGAACTGTTCGTCTTACAATAGGACTACCACGTTGCAGTACTCGTCCGACGACTCCAAAAACAGTTACGTGTGGTCATTCAGCTTCGAGGATGAGTATGACACTAGGGACTCGTGAACCTTTGACGGTTATGACTTAGACCCAAACGAACTGCCTAAATGCAAGCGTATGAGGGCAGTTGGGACAACAAGGATTTCGAGGAACCGGTTGACACAGATGATGATGAAGACGATGAAGCAGGCGATAGGAAGGAAACAGACGATGAAGAAGATGAGGAGGAGGAAGATATAGAGGAATATGAAGAATCAGATGAGGAGGACGAGGACGAGGATAGTGATTGATGTTCTGGTAGTTAATGTAGCATGTTATTTTCTTTAGTATGTTTTTTATTATTTTTTAAGTAAAATACACCAACCCTCAAAGATGCTGTATATTTTGGGAGGATTGAGTTATCTAGGCATTTGTAAATCCTTGCATGCAGTTTTAATGTATTCTGAACTTCTGTTGTTAATTGTTGTTTAATTGTATATTTGATGGTTATTTTCAAGTAGTAACATATTATAATATCACTAACCATTAGAGAGGATTAAGTAACCCCAACATTTTTTATGTAACCTTGTTATAACAAAGGAGATATCTACAATGTATATGTTTGATGTGTAAGTTAAGTAACAAATTGCGAGACGGTTTTAAATCGTTTCCTAGCAAAGCAGTTATACATGCAGTTACATAACCAGATGACAGAGTAACTAGCAATTTCCAATTTTCAATATAAATAGCAATGTAATGTATACTATCCCAAAACACGCAACTTCTAATGTAAGATATTAACATATCTAGCAATTTCCTACCTGCCATGAAAGGTATTAAAGTTACATAAGACATTCTCATTGTATTAACCAGATGATGAAGTATCTAACATTTTTTTCTTCGCATGTAAATAGCAATGTCGTGTATACCAACTCATAATACGCAACCTCTACTGCAACATATTAGTGTATCTAGAAATGTTATATTATCGTTTGTAAATTATTAATGTTAAGAAAGACAATCGCAATATATTAACCAGGTGATATATTATTTTGCAATTTGGTTTTTTCCATGTAAATAGGAAAGTCGTAAAGGCTACCACAAAACATGCAACATCTACTTCATCATATTAGTGTATCTAGCAATGGCATATTATTGTATCTAGTAATATATTACAAATATATTAATGTATCTAGCAATGTCCTACTTTACATGTAAATAGCAATGTCTATTAGTGTAGCTTAAAACACGCAACCTCTACTACAATAGCCGCGTAATGTTTGAAGGATAACATTAAAGTACAAAAACATGGAAATATAATAAATGTGAATGGATAAGGGTATACGCATAGGTGGAATGTAAAGTGCTTATTACTTAAGTGTAAGTGGCATTACATTAAAGGCATCCCAAACAATCGGTTTGGTTAATTAAAACGTATCTAGAAAATGTGATATCTAGCAAAGTGGTTAAACAAAGGGTTAACCAATCTAGCAAACTATGTATCTAGCAATCTTAACAGTACGAAAACATGTAAATCGCAAGATAAGAAGCACTTATCCTACCATATCATACAAAAATACATTGACCTAAAAACACAGGTAGCCTACATTCAGAATAGAGCATCGCAAGACCTTCTATTGTGTCCTGATTTGAAACTGCGGACACATCTCGGCTGGCTCGATCGTCTTTTCATGTTTGGTGGGTGAACCTCAGGCTCAGCATAATCGTTAGAGTTTGAAAATTCGCCAAAATCTGTTATAGCTGGTATGCTAAAAGAATAACTTGACCTATAATTTGCAGCAGTGAAAAAGGGTTCTATTAAAGTCATAGGATCTTCACTTACCGATGTTATCGCAACCAATGCGTGTGGGCAAGAGAAAAATTCTTGTTGCTAAGCACCACAAGTAGATTTGAAATCAAGCATGTTTACTACCATTATTGGGTCTGATAATACCTCAAAAAAGCTACAGAAGACTTACATACTACCCATGTTCGACCATATTTTACACTCTGCTTAAACTTCATGTCAAACTCCGCAAAAATTAGTGTTCCACCTGAGACCCTCTGATAAACGTCTTGACATCTGAGTGATAAGCAAGACTCTAATCCTGTCCACCAATTCCATTATAGGTAGGTTGCACAATTCTTTAATCGGAGCGTTGAATGATTCAACCACTATTTATGCCATTGCCCCATACCGTTTCCCTTTGACGTATGCCTGAACGTATTTTTCGGGGGGGGGGGGGAATTATTTAGAAAATTCTTAATTTTGGCACCATATTGGTGCAAAACCTGTAAAATTCGTTCATTAAAAATCTTTAATGTGGGAGCACAAACACAACGGTTAAACAACTGTAGTATATTAAATTTATAATTTTTGTCCATGTGTTCAAGAGCTTTATTCAAATTTTAAATTAGATGGAAGATACAATAAGCATGGTAGTTATTGGGATAGAGAACAGCTACATCGTTAATAATACCAGAAGGGCGGTCCGATATAAATGTTATTTAATGACCGAGCATATGAGGTTTTAGATTTTGCATAAACCAAAGCCAGTTATCTGAGTCTTCACTACCGATAATCCCGAAAGCAACGGGAAATAGACCTGCAACAACTCTAAAGTTTAGATTTGTTGACAGTGTTTGTTGAAGTTTGGTTATGAACAACACAATCGCAGATGTATTATAAGGTAAAACGCATAATATGAATCAAAATAAATCACAATGTATAAATAGTAGATAAAACCTATCTAGCAAACTCAATATAACATATCTAGCATGACTGGTATAACCACATAAATTGCAAGGTAATAAGAAATCTAATGAAAATAATACATATTTAGCAATGTGTTTTCAACTGAACCAAAATAAAATTACGTGTACACATATCTACCAATATGTAAAAGCACAATGAGACTAGCCATTGTTTCCATCCTTTGCTACTGCTGAGAGAAACACACCACCATGCTTCTGGTTAAATGGGTTCGGTCAACGTACAACAAAGGTCAGCATGAATGAAAATCTTGAAGTCACGCGTCGAACACTATAAAATAACGTCGGAAAACGTTACCGGCAGCTAATTCCAAATGGAAGTCCGTTGTAATATCACGACTCTTTAGTCGTATGAAGTATCCTTTTAGAAAATAAAAAGAAGTATTGTTATCTCCAAAATACTACCCTCCTTGCCTTTTCAAAAGCAATCTACAATAAACGATAAGAAATGTCTAAACTGTAGTCTTGTTTCATAGAGGACTGTATACTTTTCGCTGTCGCACAATGCCAGGTCCTAATTGAATTGTGAATTTCATCCGCAATCAAATAAGATGTCAAAGGCATATTTTTTTGTGAATACAAGACTGCATGTATGAGTGTCAACAAACTTCTTGATCGTCAATAAACTAGTGCTGGAATCAATTGATGCATAAAGCCTCCATTTGCAGCCGTCAGAATATTTGTTGACACAATAAACTTTGATCTTTCAAAATGTATTATGCATGTACTTAAAGGAAAAATTTCTCTCTAATGCATATCGACACAAGGATAACCTTAGATCTTCAGCACCTTCAGCAAACGACTGACCAACAGTGGCGATAACTTTTGCCCATCCAGTTGTAGCAAAATGCCTTTTTAAGGTTGAATTAAGTAAACAATTACTACTATCCCCACTCGTTAGTTGGTTATGGGAGGCTTCTGCAAAACTTTGGCTAGGCTATTTACGCGTAACTACAGACCCTTTATCAACTATTTGTTCTTCTATAACAAAATTAACACTTTTGAGACGCTCGACATCAAGATATACTTCCAAACCAATAAATATTTTCTCGTTATTTAACAAACAATTCTTGTGAGCACTACACGAGTAGCTAATAAAGTAGTTACCTCTAACCAGATCATGCCATCTACTTTTAGTGTAATCTTGAAGGCTTTGAAAGTTTTCAAACTCTGATAAAGGAACAATAGTACTTTGGTGACCATATTTGAAAATACAAACTTTAGGTTTCGACATATACTACCCTACATTGTAGAAGCCTAAGTTAGTTTGTTGTAGTGACAGCAACAAAGCAACAATGTGTTACGGAGAAAATCGATGTATCAGTTTAACAACCAATCTAACAAAGTCTTATTTACAAAATTTCAATATAAAAAAAGCTCGTATATAGCAGTCTTATGATATGCGTTGCAATCGCGTAAACAAATAAGTAACCTTATATAGCAAACACATAGTTACTAGTAAATCGCAGTGTCGACAAGAAATCTAGCGAATTCTATTCATGAATTTCATAACACATGTTCATCTCTCACAATGTAGCTAAGTTGTAATACTGCAATCGCATGAACATCAAATAAAATTTCAATCTAGCAAACAAGCAAGTACTTGTCTTTATCAATATAAAGCACAATCACAATCAATATAAAGCACAATCACAATCAATATAAAACACAATCGCAATGACAGTAAATATATTATGTTATCTAGCAATATCATCACAATCACATTCAATACAAACAAAATATCAACGACACTAGATATATTGACGTCTCTAGCAATGTCTTTATCCAAATCCAAAAACGCATCATCTTCGTGAAAAACGCATTCTGTTCCAGAAATCAATGGAAACTGTAATATCTTACCAAAAAACTTACAGAACCACGAATATACAATAAACTCGACCACAAAGCTAGGGTAAACCTCTTTTAAACTTATAAATCGACTTAAAACCATGATTTCGTGATGTTTGAATTAGGGTTGAGTTGGAAAAACAAAATTGAAAATACCGATGAATTGGAGTAGGTACCAAATCTGAGATATGGCTACCAGAAGTTCACGTGGAGGACGAAAGTAGTTGTTCGATGGGAATGAACTTGGATTTCGTTGAAAGCTTCGACTGTTGAATGGTTCAAAACGTAGTTGGTCGCCGGTTTAAACGGAACTGAGTTCTGGAGCGGGACATTGTTATCCAACAATGATTAAAGGTGGTAAACAGTGTTTGAGTAGGTTGACGGGTGGTTACCGGTGGTTGCCGATGGATGCCAGAATGATCGCCGATGATTAGTTTTGAAAAAACCTGGTTCTCTTTGGAGAACAGGTATTTTGGTAGGTTAAGAGAGAGAGAGAGAGAGAGGCGGTTGGTCATAAATTCAAAATTCAAAATATCTGATTGGGTGAAAATACCCATTACTTCTCAAAATAAGCCTTATATACTTGGTTGAAGGTAGTTAGGGTATTAAAAAAATTAGGTATTGAATGGGAGTTAGTTTATTGACATGGGTATTACGTTAGCATAAACCTATTTTTTGGGTACTAAGTGCTAATTTGTTTGGTGAATAGGTACTTAAGGTGTCATTTCCCTTTTCAAAAATAAAATTAAAAATATAAAGATTAAATTATTAGTTATTTTTATTTTTATTATAAAAAAATTATTTTTCAGACTAAATAGTATTCAAACTTTAACATTTATCTTTTCAACAAATCTACTCCCCATTTATATACCTAAAATATATATTTTTTATTTTTATTTTTTTGTATTATTGTTCTTATTTTAGAGAAAAATCATAAACTGAATTCGTGTTTGTTTTAAAATAATTTTTAAACCTCATATACGAGTGATTTCGATTGTCAAATCAAACCAAAAAAGACAGGGCTTCATAGGATTGATATAAAAGATAATAAGAAAAGGATATGATAAGAATTGCAGGCTCCAAGTGAAAAAAACACACGAAGGAATTCGCCGAGACATTGACAAAATGATTTAATAAGTTATATATATAAGTTCTCGATGTCTGAAGCAAAATCGACTGGAACTCCTATTGGTTTCCAATTCAAATTCAGTTTCACTTATGCACTAACCAAAGAAACCAATAAGAAGTACATATTAGATATACCTTATGTCAATATTATTGGTCTCTTTATGCATGCTATAATTTGAAATACACCTGATCTTGCCAACACCATAAGTGTTTAGAGAAGATTCATGCCGAATCTAGGAAATTTGCATTGGCTTGCATTCAAGTGGATCATAAGATACTTGAAGAGATTTGTTACTATAGGCTTATGCTACAATTAGAATGGTACAAGTGATATAGTACTGAAAGAGTATATAGATTCTGATTATGCATGCTATCTCGACACAAGAAAGTCTACTTCGGTTTATCTATTTACTGTGCTTAGAGGAGTGGTTAGAAGTAAGTCTTGTATAGAGAAGGTCGTTGCATTATCGTCTACGGAAGCCGAGTATATGGATGTTATGAGAGCCATGAAAGAAGATAGTTATCTCAAAGAATTATTAAGAGTGAACTCACTGGTGTGGAGCAAGATGTGGTTTTGTTCAATGACAACACTAGTGTTATTCATTTGATGAAAAATCCAAAGTTCCATGAGCAAATTAAATATGTTGACATTGAGATACAATTTATTAGAGATGTGGTAGAGAATGAGAAAGTGAACATGTCTAAGATTGCTAGTGAAGAAAACCTTTTAGATGCTCTAGCCAAGGTATTTCTTATTTCAAAACTCAATAACTTTATAAGACTGGTGCAAGTTAAGGATGCAGGTGAGCTCGTCTCTAAAGAATATAAACATTAGGTGCAATGGATATTGGAGTACTAGAAGCACACGTGGAGAATTGTTAGTTGTAGACTAGAAGTAACTCATCAACATAGGTATTTTCATAGAATTTCATGGGTGTTCGATCTGCCGTTACATGTATAGGCAATTAATGTTGAAACTATGTAGTGCTTGAAACGTGACTCAGTTGCAGAGAAATCTACTGATCATAAGGGCTTATACAAGCCGTGAAAAATTTATGAGCATTGGGTTTAATGACATATATGTTAAGCCGAAGCAAAAGACAGGCGTGGAGCGAGCCGATCAGAAACACCACTCTGATCCGAAGCGCACTGGATTGTAGGAACCTTGAGCCAAAATGTAGTATTCTATTTACTATGTCTCATATATTATTAAGGATTTATTTGAGTCGTTGATTTGGAGCCTTTGGTGAAGAATTAGAGTTTTCCTTAAACCTATGAATAGAATAAGGTATTGATATGCAATGTGTGATGTGAATGTGGCGTGAGTGTGGTGGTGCATTTAAGTGAAAATATATTTTTTGAGAGACTGAAATAACTTTAGGTCTTTAGAAAGATAAGTGAGGTGAGAGTAGGGATGTCGATTCGGATGCTATCCGGCCCGACTCGATCCGGCCCGCCTGGTTTTATCTGATCCGAACATAGAAAGTCGTATCCGGATTAAAAAAATTGTAACCGTAAGCGGACCAGGCCGGGTTCGGGTTTCTAGTTTGTCCGACTCGTTCCAACCCGAAAATTATAAAAATATATAAAAATAATATTTTTATATATAATAACAATAATATATATATATATATATAATAGATTAATATATTTAAAATAAATTAAAAAATATTAAAATTAATGTCCGCGGGTCAGGCCGGTTTACCGACGGACATGAACAGACGGATTCACGTTTGAAAATATAAAACAGTGAGCGGATCGGACCAGATTCGGATTCAAGTGTACAAAAAATCGGACGGAGCAATCTAAACCTTACTTGCGGACGGTCTATTGCCATCTCTAGGTGAAATAAACATTGAAAATAAACTTATACGAACCACGTGATCTATTATTACAAATAGTGATTGTGTCATTTGTGTTTGAAGAGTCTAATTGTAACCTCCTTATATATAAAAAAGTGAACGTCATTGATAGATATAAGATTTCATCACAACAATCTTGAAAGACGTTAAAAATAATTTCGTGTGCTTTATTTCATTATTTTTTTTATTTATTGTTCGTCTACTCGTCCGGTATATAACAATTGGATATATTAATTCTTATCGGATCAATCTACTGATTTTATATATATATATATATATATATATATATATATATATATATATATATATATATATATATATATATAATAACTAAAACTATTTATTAAAAAAAACTGATATTAATAGAATTGATAAAATTGTTTAAATATAGTAGATGGTTTTTAAGAATTTTAAATAGAAAAAAATTTTAATTGCAAATACTTATTATATAAATTTACTTTTATATTTTAATTTTCAAATAGAGGTGCGGATGAATAGAGCATTGATTACTGGGTCGAGTGTTAGTCGCTGTTCTTGTTACATAACATAAATATAAATAAGTTACGCACAGTGAATGAAATGAATTTGATCCCACTCGTCCTTTTTTTTATGGACCAGGCGTCTTTATTTGTTTTTGGACTTCACATGGTCAAGTGGCTCGCCCACCCGCTCTTTTCCAACTTTTATGACATTGTCCCAAATTTTATCATCAATGGCGGCTAGCTCTCAAAGAAAATGTTACTGTAACTAAAATAATCATAGCTTTCGGGATAATCCTTTTAAAATAGAATTAAAAATATAAAAAGTAAATTATTAGTTATTATCATTTTTTATTACAAAAACATTATATTTCAGGCTAAACACTATTCAACCTTTAATATTTATCTTTTCAGCAAATCTACCCTCCATTTCTATATCTAAAATAATTTAATTTTTAATTTTAATTTTTTGTATTATAGTTCTCGTTTTAGAGAAAAATTATAAACTGAATTCGAGTTTGTCTTAAAATAATTTTTAATGCAAATAAATATTGTTTGGTACGGAACTGAGTTTTAAACTTCATATACGAGTGAATTTAATCGTCAAATCAAGCAAAAAAAAACAAAACTTCATAAAATTGATATAGAATACGATAAGAATAGAACATGATAAGAATTACAGGCTACAAGTAAAAAAACACGAACCAATTCGCCGAGACATTGACAAAATGATTTAATAATTTATATATAAGTTGCGAAATATGGTTTGGTTAGGTTTTGTAAAGGACCTGTTACCTATGTTTCGCAAATCAAGTTTTATGGTAAACTAAATGTGCGAAATTTTTAATTGTGGAATATTTGCTAACACTTAACTTACAAAATTATATTTACAATTTATTTATACTATATTTCGTAAGTTTTGAATAAGACGTTTCGAAAAATCATATATGGAATTCGTTAGACACTGATAAATAATATTAAAAAATTATTTGTTTCTAGTGAATTACATACATTATTTCACCAAATAATTAGTGAATAATATTTATAATTTTTCTAAAATATGTAAAGGAAATGTTAAATAATGACACCTTACAATATTATATAAGTTTTCGATTTGAGTTACGAAAATGATATTTTTAAATATTTAAAAATATATTTAGTATAAAATAAAATATTTGTAGGGTTCAGATTAAAAATGAATGAGTTACTATGAATATTATTCAATAATTGAAAAAATAAAGTCCTATTGCATAAACAATATAATTAAAATTTTATTCAAATTGTAGAGTTAAACACGTCACTTTTATTTTTCTCTTTGAAAATTTTTTTATTAAATAACCCTAAGTCACTTTAAACGATGGTTGTGTTCTAATTTTATTGTACTTTTACTCATCGCAAATAAAATAAATTTTTATTGTAATTTTTTTCTATCTAATAAATCTTAACATATTTAATTTTTTGTTTAAAGTACACCAATTTGTCTTGGATCCAATAAGAGAAACAAATAAAAAAGATTCAGAGTTGTGAATAATATACTCAAAGTACTTGACTTTGCTATCTTACTAGTGTAGACGTCAAAACCTGTGCAAATATTGATCATATTGACTAATCAGATCGTGGTTTCTACGATCCAGTGCGGCAAGTACCATATTTTTTTTTGCTTGAAACCAGAATACGTAAAAAATCCAATAAAGAACCAGGGATAGATTACAACATACATACGCAACCTCAATTTTTTTTTTGAAGTTATTGAATGAGTTTTACAGGATTATGACAAACATTACAACTCCTATTGCAGCAACCACCTTTAATCATGCTGACGTCCACCAATTGTTCGAGAGAAATCATGGCCAAACTCAGCATTGTAAATTTCTTTAGAACTGAGTTTGAACAATAGACAAGGAGTGATTCTCCAAGATATAAATCTGGATTCGTTGGGTTTCATATAAAATTATTTGGTATTCATGCTGATTCATCTTTGTAGTTCCTAAATTTTGTATAATTCCTCAAAAATTTATCTTATCGACCGCAAACGTTAATCTTGCAAAAATGTTTGTTAAGTAATGAGACCGCATAAGAAGGTTAGTATCAGGCACTAATGTTGAAGACACAACATTTAAAGTATAACTTAGGAGGTTTTCCATCTTGAAAAAATATATCAGAGTGACGAGAATCAATTGTTGTTTAGGTAAATTCTCTCAAAGAACCAACTTCAAGACTCTCAAGAAGAACAATAGCTATTAAATGATTGGGAATCTATTCAGCAAATAAATCTAGATTGAATTTACACTTGTGAGTCCATTTTTCCATCCAACCGGCTGTAAAGTTTGTTTTTCATTTAAGTGTGGTAGTTCCTATAAGATGATGCCCTTTGACTAGGATAAGACTTTTGGTTGATTTATGTTTAACCTGTTACTTTTGCTTGCTCAATATTTGCTTAAACGCTTTGTTTTTTTCTCTTGTTTCTGTAGGAGATGCATGAAGACTGCCCCGTCAATTTTGGTTGATGATATATAGGAGCTGATATGGTTGAACCAATATCATTGTTTTCAATCAGCATAAGGCTAGTTTACATAGTGTGCAGAGCTTCTCCAATTTATTTTTCTCTTATCACTTGTAAGGGTAAATTAATCTATTGATTAATTGATGCTGATAAATCTTGTTTGTGTTGGTCAGCTCAGATGATTGAAGAGGGATGTGTTGTATCCTTGAGTCTATAAGAAGAACTATACTGACTTGTTGAATAGACTCTTAGTTATAAGAGTTAGTTCATTGATTGCGCTTGTTACCATCTTCTTGAGTGTTTTGTGTATTAACATGGTCATAATTTTTAAGTATAATTAACTTGATTTTATTAGTCATTTTCTCTCTAATCATCCCGGTGTTTGAATTAGTTGTAACGTATGGATATTTTGGTGAGTTATTGTCTTGTTGAACCTTGATTGGATGAGATTTCTACAGTCTTGTTGCCTATGACCTAAATGGAAGCAGCCGTGGAAATAACTAGACAATTCTTTATATTGTATATCCTGCCAGTATTCATTTGATGGACAAAACAATACCCAAACTTTGCTGATTAATGGCTTGGATATGTTTAGTTCTATCCATGCCTTGCAGTAATTATACATTTCCTGGTTTCCGTGAGGTATCCACATAGAAAGAAGGCTACTTATAGCCTTTGTAAGAGACTTGATAGTATCAACATTATACATCGATACTGGAATCTTGTGGAAAGAGACCCACACCGGGGTGATTGGTGACTCTTTCTTAAGGTTGAAATAAGGTGTCCATTTCAGAATTCACATAGAATATTGGCCTAGAGACCACACATTCGTGCGCTATAATTTCTTAAAATCATCTAGTATATCGAAATCTATCATTAAGTGCCTTATGTTTGAGAATGCTAGGATGACTTGGTCAGTGAACCCTTAAGAACCAATGGATTTATGTATTGTTGTCATAAGAGGCCAGTCTTTTGTTTTAATTCTAGAACTCTCTTATCTTGCATTGTAAAATGAATAGATGTTGAACTGCTATTATTCTTATTTTTAACTTGTTCATGGATGTTGTCCTTGATTGTAGATCATGTGGACTCAACATAAGTTTTCACGAGAGTTTTTTCCTGGTGGGGTTGTGACTGGCTAAGGGATAGAGATGAGTCTTGATATTTATATGTTGGATTATATTTGAGAATGGATATAGGGTATGAAATTCGAGCAATACTATTTCTTGAATCTTTTATTTAACTGAGTGCATGAGATTCAATGGCTGAGGAAACTTGGGGGATATAGTTTGTTGGTGGCAGGTTTTTTGTCTAAATCTGGTGGGCGGCAGGTCTTGATGATAAGGCGATTATGGTAGATATTTCAAAGGATGAGTAAAAGCTTGAGTTGTCTTTTTTTTATTTCACCATTACTTAATGTTAAAGATCATAGAAGATGGATTATATGGGTTGTCCTCTTCTATTTCACCATTACTTAATGTTAAAGATCATAGAAGATGGATGATATTCATTGACTTGACAACCAAGAAAGCAATTCTTGGAGCCTACAATCTTATTTTGTTTTTGAGTCAGTTTGAATAAAGTTGAAAGATTTATTAATTGATACCCAGTAAATCTTGCAAGTGAATGATCATTCATTCTTTATAAAGACTGAAATTACCATGTTTGATTCATGACGTGAGACAATTAGTCCATCTAAGTCTGCGATTCTTGGTGCATCTTGTACATCAAGAACTGTTTTTGAATTTTTTTTCTTTTCCTTTATTAATTTTTGTTAACCTATATATCAAATATTATTAAAATAATAAATTAATAGGTAAGTATCCATTTTTTAATATTTATAATAATTTAACCATAATAAGAGACATTTTGTATTATTTATAATTATATTCGGTTAACTTTACGTATTTTCATCAAATATGTGTTATATTATGTTTTCAAACGTTACATGATCATAATCAAATCATTTTTTAAATGATATAGCCATGAGTTATATATGTTATGTATGTATTTAATTTATTATTAAATATTTAATTTTATAAAATAAAAATAAATACAGTGTTTTATATGATTTGAAACCACTCTTTTTAATTAAGTTTATTTTAGTCATAAAATTATTCAGACAATATTTTTGTATTTTTATAAGGTTTATGTGTTTTTGATTATTTTATGTTCGATGAGTATTTTTGTTAACTCAAATTTGGTTTATTTTGTTCTTTTTAATAAAATTATTAAATTGGATTTTTTAGTTATATTAATTGGTTATGATTTTTTGATTCGTCGTGTTATAGTAGTTTGATATGTTTTATGGATAAAAAATTATTAATATAATAATTATATCCAAAAATAACATGAATCAAACAATAGGATTTAAAAATCGTAATTTTAATATACAATTGTAATAAATAAAATGAATTTGATCCCAATATAAAATAAAAAATATAAAATAAAACCACAAATAAAATAAACATAGAAACCATTATTACTTAGAAAGTTCAAATTTGTCATATATTTATATATCTCAAAATCATATAAAATTTATTATTTAAATATATAATGTTTAAAAACTCTGCATGTTAAATAATAAATTTTATAAAAAAAATTATTTATTTAAAAAAATAATGATATCAAAAAGTTATTTCACGAAAAAAATAAAAATAACAAACTGTAAAAAACATACAAATAGTCACTTAGAACAACTAGTTTTTAGAGAGACTCATTTTTTTGGGAAACTCTTCAATTTTCAAAACTCCTAGCGAACTACTATCGAGTCTTCCAATGATCATTCCAAGAAACTCGTCAAACTCCCCCTTCAAGGATTCATGCTTGATTGTGGAAAGAGTTTTGTTTTTGTTTTTATTTTTTGTACATACAATTTTTCAAACTTTTGATAAAAGTTTGAAAGCTTAGTTCATGTTTCAAAAGTTTGAAATCTTTGTTCATGTTTCAAAACTCAAACGACAGTTGTCTTCATTTCGTAGTTCATGTATTTATGTCTTATTTGGTTTTTCCAGCGTGACTAATGTCACATGTTCTTTTGTTTTCTTACAAGACCATCTTGTTTTTATAGTCATTCCTCTGACTCTCTAGTGAATCCACCATCTGACGTTATCGACGAATTTAAGATGCATCCCTCATTTTATGTTACAAATAGCATGTCTGATTAGAAACACACAGATCACGAAGTGCCTTTACGCCTCCCATCTTTTGATACTTACTTGGTTATCTTTTCTAAAGAGAATATTTCTCTTCCTAAAGCATATTTAATTCTCTCAAATAAAATCTTGGTTTGTCAACAACCTCTCATTCTCTCTTCAATAATATTTGGATCAAAATCTTCCAAACTCTTACACTTGTGATTACATACGATATCATAACAATGATTACGTACACCTCTCTATTTTTGATTGTTTTTCTCGACTCTATTCAAATCACCGTCACCATGTCACAGCTCACCACAGATGCCAGAGCCCTTTCTCACTTATTTTATTTATAAGACTTACAAATGAGCTTTCAATCTCTCTATCATCTTATATAAAACACCTTAAAAAGATAACGTTAATTCTTCTATACATCTTTGCTTGCTATATCATTATGGTCAACACATGGAAAAGTTTTAAGTCAAAATAGATGAGCTCAAGCTCCTCTAAGAGATCGATTTTGATGAGAAAAGTCACTCCATATTTTAATGCCCATACCCGATATCGTAACATGTTCAATCCATCATTGTAAGGATTTGAGACATGTAGGGATCGCAAGAATACCACATAACTCCGTCACATATTCTCTAACACCACCTAAGTGCTCGAGATGGATCACAAGTTTTCTAACAACAAGCTCGTCTTCTTCAAAAGATGGGATCCTATGGTCTCCATGGTGAAAAACCATTGAAGTCCATTATCTTATGGGTCAAGTTCTATCCATACCTTGCAACAGTTATACATTGCCTAAATACTAACAACCATGACAATAGCTGGACAACTTTTTATATTGTATATCATGCCAGTATCCATTTGATGGATAAAAAAATACCAAAACTTTGGTGATTAGTGGCTTGAATATGTCAAGTTCTATCCATGCCTTCCAACAGTTATATATTGCCTAGTTTTCGTGAGGTATCCATACAGAAAGAGGGATCTTTATAGCCTTTGCAAGAGACTTGATAATATCCGCATTATACATAAATACTGGAAGCTTCGGGAAAGAAACCCACACCAAGTTGATTGATAACTCTTTCTTGGGGTTGAAATAAGGTACTTATTTCAGAATTCACATAGAATATTGGCCCATAGACCACACATTCCTGCTTCATAATTTCTTAATATCATATTGTATGTTGAAATCTATCATTAAGTGCCTGATGTCCGAGAATGCTAGGATGACTTGGCCACTGAACCCTAGAAAACCAATGAATTTATGTATTTCTTTCATAAGAGGCCAGTCTTTTGTTGTGATTCTAGGAGTCTCCTATCTTGCTATGTAAAATGAATAGATGTTAAGTTGCTATTATTCTCAATCTTAACTTGTTCATGGATGTTGTCCTTGATTGTGATCATGTGGCCTCAACACAAGTTTTCACGAGAGGTTTTTTCCTGATGGGGTTTTCACTGGCAAGGGGATAGGGAGGAGTCTTGATGTTCATATGTTGGATTATATTTGAGAATGGGTATAAGGTAAGAAATTCCAGGATGCTATTTCTTGAATCTTTTATTTGATTAAGTGCAGGAGATTCGATGACTGAGGAAACTTAGGGGATATAGTGTGTTGGTGGCGGATTATTTGTCTGAATCTGGTGGTCGACATGTCTTGATGATGAGGCAATTATGGTAAATTTTTCCAAAGGATGAGTAGAAGCCTGGGACATCTTATTCGATTTCACCATTACTTGAGGTTTCTTTGAGTTCACTATTACTTGATGTTGATGATCATAGAAGATGGAGGATATTCATTGACTTTGACACCAATAAATCAATTTTTGGAGCCTTCAATCGTCTTTTGCTTTTAAGTCTATTTGAATAAAGTTGAAAGATTTATTATTTGTTATAAAGTAGAGCTTGCAAGTGAATGATTATTCATTTGTCATAAAGAGTGAAATTATCACGTTTGATTCATTGCCTCAGATAATTAGTCCATCTAAGTCTGCATCTCTTGTTGCATCTTGTCCATCAAGAACTGTTATTAGAAATTTTCCTTTCCCTTTATTAATTTTTTAAACTTATATATCAAATATTATTAAAATAATAATTTAACGAGTAAATCTCTGTTTTCAATATTTATAATTAAAATATAATTTAACCATAATCAAGAGACATTTTGTATTATTTATAATTATATTCGGTTATCTTTATGTATTTTTATCAAATATGTTTCAATATTATGGTGCCAAATATGATATGATTATAATTCGATAAGTTTTTAAATTAGATCGCCATGATAGATATTTATTTATATATGTTTCAAATTTGTTTTTTAGTTATGTTAATAGGTTATGAATCTTTTTTAATTTGTCATGTTATACTACTTTAATATGTTTTATAGATTAAAAAAGCACGAATATAATAATTTTATCTAAAATAACATGAATCGAACAATATGATTTGAAAATTCTGATTTTAACATAGAACCGTCATAAATAAAACCACAAATAAAATAAACATCGATAAAAAATTATGATTTAAACCATTATAACTTAAAAAGTTAAAATTTGTCATATTTATATATTTCAAAATCATCTAAAATTTATTATTTAAATAAATAATGTTTAAAATCTCCGCATATTTTATAATAAATTTTATAAAAAAAAATATTTATTTTAAAAAAAATATTCATATCAAAAACTTATTTTGGAAAAAAACAAAAATAAGAAATTGTAAAAAACATACGAATAGTACTTACAATAGCTAGTTTTTAGAGAGACTCCTCAATCTTTTCAGAAACTCTTCAAATTTTGAAACTCATAACAAACTGCTATTGAATCTTCTAGTGATCATTCTAAGAAACTCGTGAATCTCCTCCTTCAAGCATGCATTAATGAATGTGGAAAGAGTTATATTTTTGTTTTTACTTTTTTACATATAATTTTTCAAACTTTCAACAAAATTAAAAAGACTTTGTTCATGTTACAAATAACATGTCTGATCAGAAAAACATAGATCAGGAAGTTCTTTTACGCCTCTCATCTTTTGGTCCTTACTTGGTTATCTTTTCCAAAGAGAACCTTTGTCTCCTTGAAGAAGGTTTAATTCTCTCAAATAAAAGGTTGGTTTTTCACTAACCTCTCATTCTTTCTTCATTAATACTTAGATCAAAATCTTCCAAACTCTTACACTTGCGATTACATACGGTATCACAACAATGATTACGTACACCCCACTATTTTTTATTGTTTTTATCGACTCTTGTCAAATCACCGCCACCATGCCAGAGCTCACCATGGATACCAGAGCCCTTTCTCACTTCTTTCCTTGATAAGACTTACAACTATCTTTCAATCTCTCTATCATCTTATGTAAAATACTTTAATAAAAAAATGACGTTAATTCTTCTCTGCATCTTTTTTTGTTATATCATTATCGTCAATACATGGAAACATTTTAAGTCAAAATAGATGAGCTCAAACTCCTGTAAGAGATCGGTTCTGATGAGGAATGTTACTCCATACTTCAATACCCTCTTTTTGTATGAATATCACCCTTGTTGCTGATAGTTTTAGAGTTATCAATACGATATAATTGTTGGATCACTTTCCCATAGTTGCGAGTCATTCCTCGGAGCCCCTCAAAGTTGTTCCCAACCTAACTTAGAGCACAGTCATGTCAACCATGTCTTAGACAACATATGAATTAACTACCTATGTTAACACATGTAACATCACCCTCGTGCATGTTCAAAGCATGGTATTGAGGCCCATCACTTCTGTACCTAACCCATTGCCCTATATTTCTCACGTGGAAGATTGTTTCAACAAGTTCTTTAACTAGGCCAACATGATGAGGCCCACTTCAAGTTCGAATCAGTTCAATCACACCCATGGTCACCCTCTCCTAGTTGAGCAGCAAACATTTCATATCCCCTATCACCATCCGCTTAACATCCCAATGTATTGCTCTATTCAACTCCCATCAATAATCATTCACACAGTAGGCTCCTCTGTAGCCCCCGATCTGCATGAATCATTTGAGCATATCCTTTTCATAAGAAGTACCCCCAAGAAATAACTTCCCTCAGTTATTTCCAAATTGAAATAGTTGTGGTAAAATCATAAATGGCCCCGAGGTAATCGTAGTTACATCACCTCTCAATCATTCTCCTCAAGACCCGTTTGGCATACCCTAGCTCTCGCTACATCTTTGGCCATTATTATTAATCCAACTATACTTTACAACCTATTTTTGTCTCCTTTAGCGCACTGGTGATTACGTATGCTCCCCTTTATGTCACTATGTTTTAAATATACGATCCACTTGGTACTTTCTTAGTAAGAAACCGACTACATCTTGTACTCTAGTTAGGTAGAGAAATAAAATTTGACACTCGAATTTACGTAACACGTTCAATCCATCATTGTAAGGATTTGAGACATGTATAGATTGCAAGAATACCATATAACTCCGTCACAGGTTCTCTAACATCAAGCACATCTTCTTTAAACGATGGGATCCTATGACTCCATGGTGAAAAACCATTGAAGTGCATTATCTTATGGGTCAAGTTCTATCCATGTCTTGCAACAGTTATACATTTCCTAAATGGCAGCAGCCATGACAATAACTGGGCAATTCTTTATATTGTATATCCTACCAGTATCCATTTGATGGATAAAAAATTACCAAAACTTTAGTGATTAGTGGCTTGGATATGTCAAGTTCTATCCATGCCTTACAACAATTATACATTGCTTGATTTTCGTGAGGTATCCATACAAAAAGAGGGCTTCTTATAGCCTATGCAAGAGACTTGATAGTATCAGCATTATACACAAATACTGGAAGCTTGGGGAAAGAGACCCACACCAAGTTGATTGATAACTCTTTCTTGGGGTTGAAATAAGGTGTCTATTTTAGAATTCACATAGAATATTGGCCTATAGACCACACATTCATGCTTCATAATTTCTTAATATCATCTTGTATGTCGAAATATATCATTAAGTGCCTGATGTCCGAGAATGCTAGGATGACTTGGCCAATGAACCATAGAAAACCAATTAATTTATGTATTTCTGTCACACGAGGCCAGTCTTTTGTTTTGATTATAGGAGTCTCCTATCTTACTATGTAAAATGAATAGATTCTAAGTTACTATTATTCTCAATCTTAATTTGTTCATGGATGTTGTCCTTGATTGTGATCATGTGGCCTCAACACAAGTTTTCACGAGAGGTTTTTTCCTGACGGGGTTTTCACTGGCAATGGGATAGGGAGAAGTATTGATGTTCATATGTTGGATTATATTTGAGAATGGGTATAAGGTAAGAAATTCCATGATGCTATTTCTTGAATCTTTTATTTGATTAAGTACAGGAGATTCGATGGCTTAGGAAACTTGGGGGATATAGTGTGTTAGTGGCAGATTATTTGTCTAAATCTGGTCGACGATATGTCTTGATGATGAAGCAATTATGGTAGATGTTTCCAAAGGATGAGTAAAAGCATGGGATGTCACCATTACTTGATGTTTCTTTGATTTTACCACTACTTGATGTTGAAGATCATAGAAGATTGAGGATATTAATTGACTTGACACCAAAAAAGCAATTTTTGGAGTCTACACTCGTCTTTTGCTTTTGAGTCTATTTGAATAAAGTTGGAAGATTTATTATTTGTTATCAAGTACAGTTTGCACGTGAATGGTTATTCATATGTCATAAAGAGTGAAATTACCACGTTTAATTCATGAACTTAGATAATTAGTCCATCTAAGTCTGCAACTCTTGTTGCATCTTGTCCATCAAGAACTGTTATTAAAAATTTTCCTTTCCCTTTATTATTTTTAACTTATATATATATATATATATATATATATATATATATATATATATATATATCAAATATTATTAAAATAATAAATTAATGATTATATCTTTGTTTTCAATATTTATAATTAAAAAATAATTTAAGCATAATAAAGAGACATTTTTGTATTATTTATAATTATATTCGGTTATGTTTATGTATTTTTATCAACTATGTTTCAATATTATGGCCTTGAGATCTTTGTACATGAAGAAGATATCATAAAAGGATGCACCAAGGACATGTGATTTAATTAGGTCAACTCGTGGTGTTGTTATATTAGCTACTCCATATTTATCTAAGAAAAATGTTGTGTGTGATCAGTTATAAACATCTGTTCTTTCAATATGTCGTGCATGTCCAACCATTGATCCGTCATCATATTTATGTTAGTGGTTTCCATATGTTGTTCTTTGCCATCGTCTAATAGTGCATTGTTAGCAGCATGTTTTATCGATGGTTAACCACCATCCAAAATTCTATATGTAAACTAAATGCATGGTCTTTCACACCTTCTTTTGCAGACCCGCACCAATTCTCGTTTAAGGAAATACTCAGATGGACCTTCTACCTCTTGGGCTATAAGCGAATTAGGTATATTTTAAATTTCTCCCGATGCTTACTACAAGGTCAAACTTTTATTCTACGCATGCTTCCTCCACTTTCTCCGTTGCACCGAATTCCAATTGTTTCTCTTGGGTGTTGTCCATAACGAGAGAAATTCCATCGTTTAATGATTGATAAATTCATTCTTGGGACAACTTGGGAATGTATCGAGGAAAGCTTGGCATGTCCCGAGGAAAGCTTGGCTAAGTTTTACGAGTCTTCCGTATATAGAGGAAGATGATCAAACAATCATCTTTTTGAGTTTTCTACTAAAGAAGTGTGAAAAAATCATGGATATTATCATTTACAAGAAATAATCCATTACGATGACCGTAGTCAAGAGTGCTTTGAAGTCCAAAGATCTTTAAAAGAATAGTATTATAAACAGTGACTCTGAGGGGATCAGGTTGAGTTTGAGGGGTCCTTTGAGAAATAGAGATTTAAGTAAGGGTAGAGGAAACTGTCGATCTAAGCCCAACGAATTTGAGATGAGGTTAAAGGTAAAATGTTAGATATGCAAGAAGAAAAGGCATATAAGTTGGAACAGCCCTGAGAAGAGAAAAATCAATAATTTTAAGAAGACAGAAGCTGAAGATACTACAATAATGTCGAATGTGATTGGCTAATGACTTTTTATTCTTGCAGGTACAATAAAAAATAGATGTTGGATGCGGGTGCGTCATTTCACATCACTTACAATTAGAATTGATGTGAAGACCTGTAAATGTTTTATGGTGGAAAGGTCATCCTAGGAATGATGAATCCTGCAATGCCAAATGGATTAAAATAGTAAGGCTCAAATTATCTACAATAATTAAGAGAGTGATTAACAATATCAGGTATGTACTCAAAGTAAAATGTAACCTTTTTTCTATTTGGATGTTAGATGAGTAAGTTTTACATATAAGGGTGGAGATGACAAACTTAAGGGTTTTTCAAGATACTTTGTTGTTATGAATCCTGAAGGACTAATTATTGTAGTTCTTAAATCAACTGTAGTAGTAAGGGGTGTGTTTAGTGTGGTGAATAATTCTACTAGGTTATGATATCATAGACTGAGATATTCAAGTGAGAATGGACTTATAAAACTAAGTAAACATAGGTTGTTAGATAGTACGACAATTCCGAAGCAAAGTTTTTAGTGAAAGTTGTGTATTGGGTAAGAGCAATATGGTGAATTTTCTGCCTAACAACCAAGCATCCAATGAAGTATTTGATTATGTTCATTGATATCTTTAGGGTCCAACACGGGAACCTGCCATAGGTGGTGCAATTTATTTTATGTCGTTGATTGATGACTATTCCTAGAGAGTATGGTTTTTTACTTTTGAATACCAAAGATGAAGTTTTTGCTACCTTTGTGAACTGGAAGACTTTGGTACAGAATAAAACTAGGAAACTATTGAAGAATCTTCGTACTGCTAATGGTTTGGAATATATGAACAATGACTTTACTAGATATTGCGCAAAGTTTGGCATTGTTAGACAGTGACCATACGTGGTACTTCTTAACCAAACGGGCTTATTGAGAGAATTAATCAAACTTTGTAGAATGGGTGAAATGTATGCTTCATACTGTTGGTATGACTCAAATGTTCTAGGGAGAACTCATGCAATGGTTGCATATATCACCAATAGAAGTTTATTTATGACGCTCAAGTTTCTTTTCCCCCGAGAATCCTGGACTATAAAGAAACCTAAGATAAAACATTTTAAAGTGTTCCAATATGATATCTACGCAAATGTGAAGCATGATAAGCTTAGATCAATAACACTTAATTGTTTTTTCCTCGAATATATGCAATGAGTAAAAGTATAGGTTGTGATGACTTGAACCTAGACTTGAGAAGGCTTTGATAAGCATATGTGTGGTTTTAAATAAATGTGACATGCTATTATAGAAGACGGTGGAGAATTAACCTAGTACTGTCAGTTCTAGATGTGATGTTGATGATGAATCTGATTTGGAAACTAAAGCTGGTGATATTTCTGTAAAATAAGATTTTAGGCTTGGTTTCGCTTCCAGATCGTAAATAAGAAGTTCAACCACTGCATGAGTACGAATCTGGTTGATGATATGTTTTTCTATGATATTCGGATGATAAGATGAGAGAGTAACATAAAGGTTACAGTTATCAACTGACAAGTGATAAAATATAAATACTAAGCAAACAACCGCAAGAGGTATGATTTTGCTGATGTAATTGATTTATATTTTATCAATTGAATTACATGGAGGTGTTCTTGAACCTCAAAACGTATCATGATGTTTTCAGGAGCAGTGATAAAGATAAGTATTTTACATCCATGTAAGAAGAATTGGTATCTCTCAAGAAGATGAACACCTGGAATCTTGTAAACTAATCGAAATGTCAGAAGCTGGATATGAGTAAATGAATATTGAAAAAGAAGCCAAGTATTTATAGTGTTGAGTTACACATATACAAGGTTCTCGCCGGTTATGAAATAAACCTCCAATATGGTTCTAGTGTTAATTTTTGCTAGAGTGGATCTTGAGTTGGATCAACTGGGTATTTTTACTGGCGTCATACATGGTGAATAATAAAATACAATTTATGTGTGTCAACCGAAAAGGTTTGAAGAAGAGAATAATAATCACGTGTGTTTGTTAAAAATACCTATTTATGGGCTGAAACAGTCGTTGAGGCATTAGAAAATTTGATTCTTTTATGAGATCCATTAGATATGTATACATCTGCTATAAAAACTGTGTCTATTGGAATGAGGAAACACACATAGAGACATAATTCATATTGCTGATGTATATGGATGACATACTAATGGTTGAAAAAAATAGGAGGTCAATTGAAATGGTAAAGACTCAACTTAAAGGAGAGTTTGCGATGAAAGGTATGAGAGAGCCTACAATAATACTTGGTGTTGAGATCAAGAAGAACATGACAAAGAGGTATCTATTGCTATATAATAAAGAATATATACAGAAGATCCTAATGAAGTTATCGATGTTCGAAGCAAAATCGATTGGAATTCCTATTGGTTCCCAATTCAAATTCAGTGCCACTCATGTACCAGCCAAAGAAAAGGTTAAAAAGTACATGTTGGATATACCTTATGACAATATTATTGGTCTCATTATGTATGTTATAATTTGCAAGAGACCTGATCTTGCCTACACCGTATGTGTTTTGAGCAGATTCATGTTGAATCTAGGAGAACTGCAATGGCATGCTTCAAGTGGATCATAAGATACTTGAAGGGATATGCGTTTATAGGCTTGTGTTATAATTATATTGGTACACGTGATATAGTACTAAAAGGCTATATAGATTCCGATTATGCAGGCTATATCAACATAAGAAAGTCTACTTCGGTTTATCTGTTTACTGTGCTTCGAGGAATGGTTGGAATACAGTCTTGTATACGTAAGGTCGTTGCAGTATCGTCTACGGAAGCCGAGTATATAGATGTTACGGGAGCCATGAAAGAATCTAGTTATCTCAAAGAATTGTTAAGATTGAACTCACTCGTGTGGAGCAAGATGTGGTTTTGTTCTATCACAACACTAGTGCTATTCATTTGATGAAAAATCCAAAGTTTGATAAGAACATTAAACATGTTGATATTGAAATACACTTTATTAGAGATGTGGTGGAGAATGAGCAAGTGAACGTGTCTAAGATTGCTAGCGAAGAAAACTGTTCATATGCTATGAACAAGGTATTTCCTATTTCAAAACTCACAAACTGTATAAGAATGATACAAGTCATGATGCAGGTGAGCTGGTCTCTAAAGAATAGAAACGTTAGATGCAATGGATACTGCAGTACTAGAAGCACATGTGGAGAGTTGCTAGGTGTAGGCTAAAAGTAACTCATCAAGAAAGGTATTTTCATAGGACTTCATGGGTGTTGGATGTGCCTTTCCATGTATGGACAATTACTGTTGAAACTCTCTAGTGCTTGAGACGTGACTCAGTTGCAGAGACATCTACTGGTCTTAAGGGCCTATACAAGCCGTAGAAGACTGTTGGCCATTGGGTCGGAGGAAATATATGTTAAGCCGAAACAAAAGACAGACATGGAGCGAGCCGATCAGATCACCACTCTGATCCAAAGCGCGCTGGATTGTAGAACCACTGAGCCAAAACGAAGTATTCTATTTACTAGGTCTCATATATTATTTGGGATTTATTTGAGCCATTGATCAATATGCTTTAATCTGGAGTCTGAGATGAAGAATTATGGTTTTCTTTAAACCTATGAATAGAAAAAGGTATCGATATGCAATGTGTAATGTGACCGTGGCGTGAGTGTGGTGGTGCAATTACGTGAAAATATATTTCATGAGAGAGAAATAGCTTTAGGTCTTTGGAAAGATGGTTGAACATAAACAATGAAAATAAAGTTATGTAAATCACGTCATCTTTTATTACAAAGAGTGATTGAGTCATTTGTGTTTGAAGAGTCTAATTATAACCTTTTTATATATAAAAAAATGACCGCCATCGATAGATATAACATTTTGTCATAATCTGAACCACGTTATATATTGTTTCGTGTGCTTTATTTTATTATAATTTTTTTATTTGTTGTTCGTCAAATCGCATGGTACATAAAAATTAGATTGTTTTTAATAGTATATTAGTTCTTACCGCAATCAATCGGTCTATTGGTTTTTTATATATAATAACTAAAAATATTTGAAATATAAAATAAAATGGGATTGATAAAATTGATAAATATAATAGATAATTTTTAAGAATATTAAATAACAAATAAATTTGATTGCATATACTTAAAATAATTGCTAATCGTATATAAATTTATATTTAAATTTTAATTTTCAAATAGAGGTTCGGATGGATAGAGCATTGACTACTGGGTCGAGTGAATAGTGAATGAAATGAATTTGATCCCACTCGTCCTTTTTTTTATGGACCAGGCGTCTTTATTTGTTTTTGGACTTCACATGGTCAAGTGGCTCGCCCACCCGCTCTTTTCCAACTTTTATGACATTGTCCCAAATTTTATCATCAATGGCGGCTAGCTCTCAAAGAAAATGTTACTGTAACTAAAATAATCATAGCTTTCGGGATAATCCTTTTAAAATAGAATTAAAAATATAAAAAGTAAATTATTAGTTATTATCATTTTTTATTACAAAAACATTATATTTCAGGCTAAACACTATTCAACCTTTAATATTTATCTTTTCAGCAAATCTACCCTCCATTTCTATATCTAAAATAATTTAATTTTTAATTTTAATTTTTTGTATTATAGTTCTCGTTTTAGAGAAAAATTATAAACTGAATTCGAGTTTGTCTTAAAATAATTTTTAATGCAAATAAATATTGTTTGGTACGGAACTGAGTTTTAAACTTCATATACGAGTGAATTTAATCGTCAAATCAAGCAAAAAAAAACAAAACTTCATAAAATTGATATAGAATACGATAAGAATAGAACATGATAAGAATTACAGGCTACAAGTAAAAAAACACGAACCAATTCGCCGAGACATTGACAAAATGATTTAATAATTTATATATAAGTTGCGAAATATGGTTTGGTTAGGTTGTGTAAAGGACCTGTTACCTATGTTTCGCAAATCAAGTTTTATGGTAAACTAAATGTGCGAAATTTTTAATTGTGGAATATTTGCTAACACTTAATTTACAAAATTATATTTACAATTTATTTATACTATATTTCGTAAGTTTTGAATAAGACGTTTCGAAAAATCATATATGGAATTCGTTAGACACTGATAAATAATATTAAAAAATTATTTGTTTCTAGTGAATTACATACATTATTTCACCAAATAATTAGTGAATAATATTTATAATTTTTCTAAAATATGTAAAGGAAATGTTAAATAATGACACCTTACAATATTATATAAGTTTTCGATTTGAGTTACGAAAATGATATTTTTAAATATTTAAAAATATATTTAGTATAAAATAAAATATTTGTAGGGTTCAGATTAAAAATGAATGAATTACTATGAATATTATTCAATAATTGAAAAAATAAAGTCCTATTGCATAAACAATATAATTAAAATTTTATTCAAATTGTAGAGTTAAACACGTCACTTTTATTTTTCTCTTTGAGAATTTTTTTATTAAATAACCCTAAGTCACTTTAAACGATGGTTGTGTTCTAATTTTATTGTACTTTTACTCATCGCAAATAAAATAAATTTTTATTGTAATTTTTTTCTATCTAATAAATCTTAACATATTTAATTTTTTGTTTAAAGTACACCAATTTGTCTTGGATCCAATAAGAGAAACAAATAAAAAAGATTCAGAGTTGTGAATAATATACTCAATCTTTTTTTTCAAATAATTGAATGAGTTTTCCAGGATTATAACAGACATTACAACTCATATTGTAGCAACGAACTCTGCAATCACCTTTCATCATGCTGGCGTCCACCAATTGTTCGAGAGAACTCATGGCCAAACTCAGCATTGTAAATTTATTTATCAAGAAGAAGTGAGTTTGAACAATAGACAAGGAGTGATGCTCCAAGATATAAGTCTATATTCGTTGGGTTTCATATAAAATTATTTGGTATTCTTGCATATTCATCTTTGTAGTTCCTATATTTTGTATAATTCCTCGAAATTTATCTTATCAGCCGCAAACTGTTATCCTGCAAAAACATTTGTCAGGTAATGAGACCACATAAGAGGGTTAGTATCAGGCACTGATGTTGAAGATACAACAGTTAAATTATAGCTTAGGAGGATATTGGCCAAGAGACCACACATTCCTGCGCCATAATTTCTTAATATAATCTTGTATATCGAAATCATTAAGTGCCTGATGTTCGATAATGCTAGGATGACTTGGTTAGTGAACCCTAGAGAACTAATGAATTTATGTATTTCTATCATAAAAGGCCAGTCTTTTGTTTTAATATAGGACTCTCTTATCTTGCATTGTAAAATGAATAGATGTTGAGTTGTTGTTATTCTCATTTTTAACTTATTCATGGATGTTGTCCTTGATTGTAGATTGTGTGGCCTAAGTTTTTACGAGAGTTTTTTCCTCGTGGGGTTGTGAGTGACTAAAGGATAAAGAAGAGTCTTGATATTCATATGTTGGATTATATTTGAGAATAGATATAGGGTAATAAATTCAAGCAATGCTATTGCTTGAATCTTTTATTTAATTGAGTGCAGAAGATTTGATGGTTGAGGAAACTTAGGGGATATAGTGTGCTGGTCGCGGATTGTTTGTCTGAATCTGGTGAGTGGTAGGTCTTGATGATGAGGCGATTATGGTAGATATTTCTAGAGGATGAGTAGAAGTCTGGGTTGTCTTTTTTGATTTCATCATTACTTATTGTTAAAGATCATAGAAGATGGATGATATAGGTTGTCTTCTTCAATTTCACCATTACTTAATGTTAACAATCATAGAAGATGGATAATATTCATTAACTTGACAACCAAGAAAGAAATTCTTGGAGCCTACAATCTTCTATGTTTTTGAGTCAGTTTGAATAAAGTTGAAATATTTATTACTTGATACCCAATAAAACTTGCAAGTTAATGATCATTCATTCTTCATAAAGAGTGAAATTACCATGTTTGATTCATGACGTGAGATAATTAGTCCATCTAAGTCTCTAACTCCTATTCCATCTTGTACATTAAGAACTATTTTTGGAAACTTTTCTTTTCCTTTATTAATTTTTGTTAACTTATATATCAAATATTATTAAAATAATAAATTTATGAGTAAGTCTCCATTTTCCAATATTTATAATTAAAAAATAATTTAACCATAATCGAGAGACATTTTGTACTATTTATAATTATATTCGGCTTTCTTTATGTATTTTTATCAAATATGTTTTATAGTATGGTTCCAAATGTGTTAGGATTATAATCGAATCATTTTTAAAAATTATATAGGCATGATAAATATTTATTTATATATGTTATGTATGTATTTAGTTTATTATTAAATTTTTAATTATATAAAAATAAAAATAAATACAGTCTTGTATATGATTTGAAACCAATATTTTTTAATTAAGTTTATTTTAGTCATAAAATTATTTGGACAATATATTTTTATTTTTTATAAGGTTTATGTGTTTTTGATTATTTTATGTTCAATTAGTATTTTTATTAACTCAAATTTGGTTTATTTTTTATTTTTAATAAACTTATCATATTTGATTTCTTAGTTATGTTATTAGTTATGATTTTTTTATTTGTCGTATTATAGTAGTTTAATATGTTTTATGGATTAAAAAAGCACAAATATAATAATGCTATATAAAAATAACAAGAATCAAATAATATGATTTGAAAACCGTAATTTTAATATAGAACTGTAATGAATAAAATGAATTTGATCCCAATATAATATAAAATAAAATAATAAATAAAACCACAAATACAATAAACATATATAAAACAAAATTATAATTTAAACCATTATAATTTAAAACGTCAAAATTTATGTAATGTGTATATATCTCAAAATCATATAAAATTTATTATCTAAATAAATAATGTTTAAAAACTCCGCATGTTAAATAATAAATTTTTAAAAAATATATATATTTTATATAATTACAGATATCAAAAAGTTATTTCAGGAAAAACCAAAAATAACAAACTCTAAAAAAACATACAAATAGTAACTTACAATTGATGAGGTCAGAGATTTTAGTCACTGTGCCAAAAATAAACCCGAGGGACAATTCAGACTAAACCACCACGCTAAAAATTTGAATAGGACAAATGTGCTAATTATTGACTAAGCTACTTGCTACTCAACTTAAGACTAAATTACTAATGGGTTCTTAAATTTGACCAGATTTCATAACCCGACCCAATAAGCCCATGGGTTAGTAATTAAGTATAAATACCCTAACCACTTTTATTAATGAGGATGATCAGAATTTATTACTAGTAGGCAGCTTAATTATCTCTCTACTCTTTACCTTAAACACAAAACACCATAAACTTACTAAAACACATTTTAAACACTTTACTAGATTATCCTCAGTCAGCAATAAACCACACCAAATTGGCGACCATAGTGGGAGGCAACAGTGCCTGAATTTTACATTCAAAACCAGCAAAGTAAAGCAGTTCAGATGGATCCGAATGAGCAGAACGCTCCACCCCTAGAGGTGGAAAGTGAAAGGGAAAATAAGGAGTATACCATCGAGGAGCGAGACAAGCTGACGGCTGAAATAGAGGCGTTGAGAGCAATAAAACAACCAGAAAAATGAATCACGGAGAAATCCAGAGCATCAGTACTTCACCACACTAACAATCCTGGAGAAAATGAGCAGTCTTTGAAGACTCACCTCAGCTAAAAAAAGACGCACGGATCTAAGCCTATTGAAAGTTCTACATCTGAGTCCTCCAACAGTTCCTCAAATGAGGTAGAGCTTGAAGAATCACTATCTTCGAGTAGTGATGAAGGGAGATCCATAAAAAATATTAGGTTAACCAACAAGCATTCGAGGAAGAGGGACAGACGTGGTAGACTCAAGAGGCATCAGGGAAAGGGGTCATCTCATAAGCATGTTGACCAGTTGCTGATTGATCCCTTTGCCTTTCAATCCGAACCAGATATTTTTGTAAACCCTAATGAAGATATAATTTTCAGTCGCAGTAATAATTGGAGGAAATCTCCTTTGTCCGCAAAATTACTCTCCGGACACCTTCCTAAAAGGTTTGATAGCTCCAAGATGGAGAAATACGATGGGAGTCGAGATCAAGACAACCATCTGGAACAGTTCAAAAACTTCATGATGAATTTTGACGATGATGACAAGCTTTTGTATAGAGCCTTCTCCCAAACATTCACATGGAGTGCTCGTAAATGGTATAACAGTCTATCTCAAGGGTGTGTTAGAAATTTTGATACATTTTGGGTTGCCTTCCGGAGGCAATTTGTTGGAAGTAAAGAACTAAAGGGTAATGGGGACACCATTATCCATTGTGCTCAAGAACCAAATGAGTTCCTGAAAGATTACATAAGTTGTTTTGTGAATACGAATAATGGGCTCGCAGATTGCTTTGAGCAGGTTGCAATTGCTTCCCTTAGGCAAGGTTTGAATTCTGAGAATTTAGCCGATTCTGTGACCCGAAAGAAGGCTATGACCTGGGTGGTTTATTGAACCAAGTGGGAAAACAGATCAATCTGGAAGACAGACAGAAAAAAAGGGTGCACTATCAGGTGAGGTCTACAACAACAGCTTCTCCAACCACTAACTAATCCGCTTACAGGGAAAGGAGACCGGGCAACGATCCAACCGGTCCAAGCAAGATCATTCCAACCAAAACCAAACCCAACAAACCAGAAGTAAGAGAGGTCCATGGGTCCAGCCCAAGTAATTCGCTGAATTGGAGGAAAATGCAGCCATAATCTATGATAAGACCAAGAATGAAGTGCACTTCCGAAAACCGACAACACTGTAGTCCCCCAGAGAAAACCGGAACACTTGTTTTACCAATATCACAATGATATAGGTCATGATACTCATAATTGGATAGTGTTGAAACAGGAGGTCCAGAAACTTATTGAGAGGGGAAAGTTGGGAGCTTATGTTAAAAAACGAAATGGAAATAGACCGGATAATGCACAAAATAATGCTCCCCGGATGAATCCTTCAAACAATCCTGGGACATCTGCCAAAGAGGGTGCCATGATAATCCTTGAAAGATTTGATGTAGACTCTGAGTATCTGGATCCAGATCTAGATCGAAATAAGGTGGGGGTGATAACAGAGAAAACTAAGACAGTTTCCGGACTGATCAGCTTCTTCGAATCGTTAACCATTTTTGGAGGAGATACTGTGACTGCACCTACCACTTCATCAAGGAAGAGGCATGTCCACAATTTAGCCACCCAGTTGGAAGGTGGAATATCATCCCATCAGTTCCAATCTTCATTCCCATTCATAGTCTTTGATGAAGACGAACTGAGGGATATTGCAGGACCTCGTGAGGAAGTGGTGGTCATAGGGGTTTGTATAGGGGAAATGATATACGCTGAATTCTGATTGATACGTGCAGTTTGGTAAACATCCTATTCGTAAGCTCCTACAAGAAAATGAGGAATCCAACAGTTATTGAACATTCGAACAGAACCATTGTAGGCTTCACAGGGAGTTCAGCAAATGTAATTCGGGAGTTTGAAGATAAAGTGTTGTTGGGCAAAAGGCCCTTTAAAAAGATGGTAAGAGTACTATTTGTTGTGGTGGATTGCCCCACATCATATAACACAATTTTTGGGAGGTTTTGGCTTTCCAGAATGCATGTTGTGGCCTCTACAGTCCATCAGTGCTTGAAGTATGATGTTCAGGGACAAGTAGGTGTTGTCTGGAGTAGTCAAAAGATAGTCATGCAGTGCTATGCAACAGCTCCTTCCCCTAAAACTCTATGAGCAGTCAGGATTAACAAGGATTAGCAGCTACTGGAGCCTTCTACTGAGAAAAATGAGATTGATGATCCCATGGAGGCTCCCATTGTTATAATACCTATTGAAGAAGTTGAAATTCACTCCCTCGCAAATGGAAAGAATGTTAAGATTGGTTCCAAGTTGGCACCAGAGTTGAAGCATCAGTTGTTGTCCTTTTTGATGAATAGTCAACACATGTTTTCATGGTGCAACAATGATGTCACCGGAGTACCAGCATATGTTATTTCTCACAAGTTATCCATCCGGAGTGATGTTGCACCAGTTGTACAAAAGAGGAGAGCTTTTTCCAAGGAAAAAGCAAATATGATTGTTCAAGAAGTTGATCGATTAACCAAGATGGATCATATTAAAGAATCCCAATACTCTTTGTGGACTGCCAACCTTGTGTTAGTCAAGAAAAAGAATGGCAAATGGTGTATGTGTATTGATTTCACTGACCTCAACAGGGCATGCCCTAAGGATCTTTATCCCGTAGCTCGGATAGATTAGTTAGTAGATTCTACATCTGGAAACAAATTTCTATCCTTCATGGATGCCTTCTCAGGGTACAACCAGATACAAGTGGATCCAAAGGATCAAGATCACACTATTTTCATCACAGACAGAGGTCTTCATTGTTACAAGGTGATGTCCTTCGGGTCGAAGAATGCTGGGGCTACTTATCAAAGGTTGGTGAATAAAGCATTTGCTAATCAGATTGGCAGAAACATGGAAGTGTACATAGATGAGATGATGGTTAAAATATTGGACGAAGATTCAAATATATTTGACCTTCAAGAGACATGTTCTAATTTAGAAGCTGTGAATTTAAAGTTAAACCCTGAGAAATGTGTGTTAGGGGTCCGATCTGTAAAATTCTTGGGCTACATAATAAGTGAAAAGGGAATCCAGCATGATCTAGATCAACTTAATGCCTTATTATCAATGGACCCTCCTCGGAATATTAAGGAAGTCCAAAGGCTCACAAGAAGGTTGGCTGCATTGAATAGGTTTATCTCAAGGTTATCGGACAAATGTGCTTCATTTTTCCAAGTATTGAGTAATGCTAAAGACTTCAATTGGTCCCCACAGTGCGACCAAGATTTTATTGAAATAAAGAAACATTTTTCCTCTCCCAAAACTCTTTTCAAACCTGTTCGAGGAGAAAAGCTTTATGTGTATCTAGCTGTATCAGAATATGCTATAAATGTTGTGCTAGTAATGGAAGTGGACAATTATCCTCGTCCAGTGTACTACATCAGTAAGAGTCTACTGGATGCTGAGAGAGATACTTGAAGTTGGAGAAGTTGGCACTGGCCTTAGTGATTGCAGCAAGAAAGATGAAACCCTACTTCCAAACTCATTCTTTTGTTGTCTGACGTCTTTCCCTTTGAAGAATATTCTTAAAAAAGCTGATGTATCAAGCAGAATGACCAAGTGGTCAGTAGAATTGGGTGATTACGATATTGATTTTTCCCCTATAACATCAATCAAATCCCAATCAGTGGCTGACTTCTTGGTAGAATTTTATGATGACAGATCCTCCAGACAGGAGTTAGGAAAGTGTTTTAAAAAGGATTGGGTGGTTCGAACTGATGGTGGATCAAGTACTATGGATTGTGGAGCTGGAATTTGCTTAACCTCCCCATATGTTGATAAAATGTATCAAGCTATATGCTTTGGATTAAGAGCTTCCAACAATGAGCCTGAGTATGAAGCACCTATTACCGGTCTTAAGTTAGCTCTCTTATATGGGGCTAAGAGAGTCCGATTAATGAATGATTCTCAATTACTTATCCACCATACTCAAGGGAAGTCTGAAGCCAAGAAAGAACAGTTAGTCAAGTACTTGCTCATGTTGTAAGAAGTGGCAACCAATTAAAAAAATATTTTCTATGAGCATATTCCCAGATGGGAAAACACTTTGGTAGACGCCTTGGCAACTATAGCCTATTCTGAATCTTACCCATGTATTCTTTTAAAAGAATGTTCATCTATACAGATATATCAAAAGAAAGAGGATGAAAAAAATATGAACATATGTGTTATTCATCCTAAATATTGGAGATACGCTCTCCTTCAATACATGTCCGATGGGATATTGCCTTCGGATTAGGTTGTGGCAAAAACGATTAAGCATAAGGCTCCTGGTTTCTTGATAATAAGAGAAGTTCTTTATAAAAAATCTTTCAGCAGGCCTCTCTTGTGCTGTTTAGGGTTTGAAGAATCCCAGGTTGTATTATCCGAATTACATGATGGGGAAGGCTCAACACATTGTGACTATATGGCACTGACCTAAAGATTTTTGTTAGCCGGATACTACTGGCCAACCATAATGACAGATGCTAAAGAAATGGTGAAGAAATGTGATCCTTGTCAAAAATATGGGAATGAAACTCTTGTGCCAACAGTACCTATGAAGTTTATTTATGAACCAATACCTTTTTCCAGATGAGGGATGGATTTAGTTGGGTATCTTCCTATGGCATCCGGTGGGTGTAGAACTATTATAGTCGCCATTGACTATTTCTCTAAGTGGATATAGGCAGCTCCTTCGGCTGGAACCACTTCGAAGGCTGTTATCAAATTTATCCTATCCAATATATGCGGTAGGTTTTTGGCTCCTCAGAATATTACTACGGACAATGGGCCACAGTTTGATAATAAAGACATGGAAGCATTCTGTACAATAAAACCATCCCCAAGAAAATTTATCCTATCCAATATATGTTGTAGGTTTGGGATTCAACATTTTTTTTATTCTCCTTTCCATCCCCAAGAAAATGGCCAAGTTGAGGTTGCAAATAGAAGCATCTTGTCCAGACTAAAGAAGAATTTGGAGGGAGCTACAAGAAAGTGGCCAAGTTATTTACAAGAAGTTTTGTGGGCCTACCGAACTACTACTCGGGCTGACACACAAGAGTCTCCTTTTGCTTTGGTATATGGGATGGATGTAATTACTCCCATAGAGGCTAATTTACCATCACACAGAGTCCAACATTATTCCAAACAGGCTAATGATGTAGCAGTTAGGAATCAACTGGACTAGATTTTAGAAAAAAAGGTTAAAACACGCCTGAGAATAACACACTACCAAGGCTTGATGAGGAGCAGATTTGGTTCCAAAGTTAAAAGAAAAGATTTTCAAGTAGAGGAAAAAGTTTTAAGAAAACGGTTTTTGTATACTAAGGAGAAACAGTTCGGTAAGCTAGCTCCAAACTAGGAAGGCCCTTATATGGTCTGTGAAAAGGTCAAGCGAGGGACATACGGGCTTCTAGTCAAAGAAAGGAGAGCTCTAAAGCATCCATGGAATGTGAAGCAGCTCAGGTTATATTTAGAATAAAACTCTTTTGTAAATATTTACTTGTTAAATACCAATGTAAATATTATGGGGGGCATACTCTTTCCTACCCTGGTAGCGCGGGGAGGTTTTAATGAGGTGCCCGAATTTTTCAATAATACATGATGCCTTTTTTAAAAGTCCGCTGTGATTTTGTTTTACATTGTTTATTCAACACTCCGAATCTCAGGTTTTCTTGGGTTGATCGGATATTTTTAGCACATGGTCACAATTATTAAACATATGCGATCATAGATATTGGATACTTTTGTTCAACACTTCAGAAATAGTAAGGGCTACTTAAACATTGACCATGCAAGATTTAAACAAAGTCTTAAACAAAAGGGAAAATTGATAATTAAACTTGGTCGGACTCAAACCAATTAGTATTACAAAAAATTCCTTGGCCATCCAATGACTTTAGTATTTAAAAAAAAATTACATAATAAAACCTTAGGGCTTGTTCCCTTCAGATTTTTCTCACCACCATCATTTTTTGGACTTTTGAGTTCAACACTTGAACTCTCACCCGTTCTTTCATCATTATCAGTGGAGTCAACTCAACTAGAGTAATTATGCTTATCATCATCTGCTAAGGTGTTGAATAGGATGTCATCATAGTCCACGAATTTCCATAGGAGACCAAAGGTCTTCTTGGGAAAGGTTTCATGAAACAACAGGACCATATCGGATTTGATCCCATCATCCCTCTTCTCTAGGATTCCACTACCTCATTGGCATACTTCTCTATAGCTGCAACACCGACTTGTTTTTGTTGGCGTTCCAGGGCCTCATTCTCTTTAATCTTCTCTTCAGTAGTGCTCTCCAACTTGTCCTTCTCATCGGATAAATTTTGGATTGTACCATCCTTAGTTTTCAATTGCTCCTTCAAGGCTGCGAGGTTTTGTGAAGAAGAGGTCTCCATGTTGGAGTATTTGGTTTGGAGCTTCTTGTTCTCCGCCTCTGATGCGAGCAGTCTGGCAGCTAACTCTTCTTTATCCTTCTTCAACACCTCTATGCTTTGTTGAGCACTGAGAAGATTATCTGACAAGTTTTGCTTGTTAGTGGTTAGATAATTAATGGTTCCTGTTTGAGTTCTTACCCGCCTCTCCAGATCAAATACTGGTCGGATGTAGCATAGGAGGGCATTGCTCAAGGTGTCTTTCTCCCCGGATATAGAGTAGGACTTCCCGTTATAAATCACCACATTGGAAGAATTGGGAGGCGGTAAGGACACGCAAAGTCACATTTCTCTAGATCATTAAGATAAATATAAATATCTTGAAAGAAATCAAGGTCCACCTCATCGTTGCCATCACGAGCGACCTCTCCGGAGTGAAGGTCAGTTGGAATTTCCTCTTGTAGACTGGGGTCGGTAGGAGTTGGGGGAAGGACTTCAAGTGGGTGAAGGATTATCTCTGCTTCTAGAATGACTTTTTTTTTCTTGGAAAATGTTTCATCGCTGGTGTGGATAATAATCGCCTGAGGGTAGGCTAGTAATTTTGGTTGGTGTTTTATAGTAGTGTGTGGGTGTTATGTGTTTAGAGTAGAGAGTAGAGAGATAATTAAGCAGCCTGGTAGCAGTTAATTCTCACTACCCACACTTAATGCAGGTGGTTGGGTATTTATACCCTGATGTTTGGGCCCTTATGGGCTTTCGGGTCATGTTTAATGGACCCGGGTCATGTTCAAAGACCCATAAGCTCTAAGTAGGAGAGCAAGTAGCTTAGTCAAGAAGTGTTTAGGTTTTTTAGTACTTTTGACATAGTTCGAACAGTCCTATGGTCATAGTGTTCAAAGTGATCTGTCCGGTCCGTGTGATCTGTCCGGTCCGGAGGCCTTGGACTGATCTGTCCTTGTCCGGGGAGCGTGCAGAATTCAGACTCATCAGGAGCCCGTTTTTTAGGTGTTTGTGCAAATATTCTTGTCAAAGACCTAAAAAACAGTCCGACGTCAGGGGTAGTTTTAATCCGGACATGTCTGTCAATTCGGGCTATGGGTTTATCCGGACAGATAAAGCTTCACGAATTCAAAACGATTTTCGCCAGAGTTCGTGGGACACGTGTCGCTCTCTGATTGGTTGCTTCAGCCGTTTTTTCACCTTGAATTTCGAAACCACCTTCTTCGAAAAGCAACCTCTTTAATTACAGGTGGTGACATCAGCGCCGTCTTTTAATCATTGCCAAACTTTTCGAATTCTCCTAGGAATCAACTTCCTTTTTCAGATTTACTATAAATATAAACTCATTTCTACCGTTTTACCATCTCCTTCAAATTTACTTCTGCAAAAACTCTCAAAGCTTTCTCTCTCTAAAGCAAAAGTTTAGTTTAATAGTTTATGTTTACAGCGAGGAACACTCTTGTCAAAGGCGGGTGGCTCAACCTTTCTGAGTTAGAGAAGGCTCAAAAAGTCGAAAGAGAGAGACGGATCGCAACAGGGTTACCCACCTCGCCTGTTGATAGACCAATCATCTCTGCTTCTGAGTCAGATCGAGGCTCTTCTTCTTCCAAAGACACTAAGCCTAGAAAACTATTTCAAACCAACCTCTCCCCCATAATCTCTGGTTCCTCAGTTCAGGAATCGGTGCCTGCTGTCGAGCCAGGAGTTACAGCCACTAGCCTCAGAAAACCTTCTCCCTTCATTGCAATGGGATCAGATACGGAGCACTCTCCTGAGAAGCTGGTTGACAGGAGGAAAGGCCGGTTGGTTAAAGGCCAGGGGACTAAAAACACTCCCTCGAGGTCGGGGGCAAAGGATAGCAGCACCGGATCAGAGGTGCCAATTAGAGCTCCCAAGGACAGGCTGTCCGGACCGGAGGGCTCCAATCCAAATCTTCAACAGGAAACTTCTGTTCTAGACACTCTGCCGGAGAGCAGAAATCAAAGGGGCAATGAGGCCCATCAGTCCGGAGACAAGGCTGAGTCAAGTTTGAACCCTCCCCCCACTACAGCTGCTGAAATTCCTTCAACAATCATGGAGGAAGTGATGGAGGACTCTGTTGAAGAGGCCCCATTTGAGTCTGAGCCCTCCGGTCAGACCAACAAAGAGATAGTTTCCAAGAAGGATAAGGGCAAGGAGAAATTGTACTTAAGGTATCCAGATCTGCCGGAGAGCCTGGAAGGAAGAGTTGGGCCTTGTTTTCATAAAGTTAGCGTTAATTATCTCCTCTCCTTACAAAAAATCAACTATGCATTCATCCACACTGCTGAGCTGGGCAAGATGCGTACGAAGTGGGGCATTCCAGAAAATGTAAAGATCAGGATTCCTATACACCCGGAGACCCCCATGGACTGCAAGTTGAGTGAAGTGGTCGTGTTCACGAAGCTATTCAACTGGGGGCTCAGGTTCCCATTAGATCCAGAGATTGTCAGATATTTCCATCTGATCAAACTCTGTCCGAGCCAGCTGATCCCCAACGCTTGGTATACCCTTATGTCATGCATCATGGCATCAAAGCTGTCCGGGATCCCTCTGCCCATGGAGGAGTTTGCTGCAGTGGCTAGCCTGTGTAGAAACCACCACATCCCCTTTTACCACTTTAACATGGGGGATGACTTCAAGGTGGTGGATGATTTGCTGGAGGTAGAGAGGAATTGGATGACCCAGTTCTTATTTGTCAGTGGTGCCTGGGAGAACGGCAGGAAGATAAAATCTGGAGAGAACCAAAGCCTCCTTAGAAACAGATGGAGAAGTGACCGTAAGTATCTTGCCTTTATATTTTTGTCTCTCTCTCTCTCTCTCTTTTCTTTTTTGACTTAGTTTATACTAATTTGTCTCACTTTTGTCTTAGCAGTACTGCCCAAGGAGTTCAGTGACTATCAGAAAGCCGGGCAGGTTACTCGTGGCAAGATTAATGCCTGGGCTGCTGAGGATTGGGGGAACCGATTCCACGCTGCCTTCACCAGTGGAAACTTGGCAAGGTCTCACCTGTGGAACACCACAGGTCGGAGAGACTTGACCTGGGAGGAGCTCACCACCCAGCCTCCTCCGGATGTTGTTCTTAAGAGGACCCATGAACCAGATGGGACACTCTTCTTGCCAGGCCGGGCCAAAGCCCCGAGCAAGATGAAAGGCGAGAAGAAGAAGGGCAAAAAGGTGGTGAATGAGGCTAACCCTGCTGATGCTGAGAAGGATGCTCCAACAGACCCGGAGGGGCCAGCCCAAAGCCAAATTGATGCTGCTCTCTTGCAAGTAGTGGAGCAAGAGACTGAAAGGCAGGAAACGAATCTCCCAAAACCTCCAAGGGCTTCCAAGAGAAATCGCAAACAGGGAAGCGAAGGCGCAGAACGGGAGGCGAAGAAGAAAAAGACTTCTAAGGGAAACGAGCTTTCTCTCCGGGCTCCAGAGCCTTCTTTCCAAGCTGATCCTTCTGACCCAACGCACGCCAAAGAGATTCCGGGGGACTTTCACACCGATGAGGTTGAGGGGGGAGATCTCAACATTGATGGAGTAGACATCACTGGTCTTGGTGAGCTTGGTGAATACTTCCTCAATCTCCCCAGAGATGACTTTACAGGGCCTTACATTCCTCCGAGCAGCTCCAACACAGTCAACTTTAATGGTAAGACTTTTTATTGTCTCTAGTGAAAGGGATGCTATAGCCCATTCCTTGTTAAGCAATGTGCAGCCTGTACTTATGTTGGAGAGACAAGTTCGGAGTCAGACAGACATCATTAAAGACCTTAAGTTTGACAATGAGAAGCTGTCCGAAGACCTTCGCACTGCCACCTCCAATGCTGCCATGTTAAAAGAAGAAAACGAGGAGTTGAAGAGAAGCCAACAGACAAGCTCCACAAAAGTCGCCTCTTTAGAGGAAACCATTAAAGACCTCCGGGAGAAACTGTCCGGTCTGGAGAAAGACCTTGCTACCTCAAAGGAAGAAACCAAGGCAAAGGACAAAATCATCACCAACTTAACCACTGACAAGATTGCTCTTGAGAATGCAGCATCCAAGGCTGCCGAGGAGAAAACCACTTTGTTAAGGGAGCAAAAGGCTAAGATCCAGGCCAAGATTGATGCTTATGCCAACCAGATGATAAAAAAAGAAGAGCAACTGCTTGCCAAGGTGAGGTCTGACATGGTTCTACTCTTCCATGAAAAGTTTCCGAAGAAGAACCTAGGGGAATTATGGCTTCATGTTGAGCCCGAAGACCTCCCATACCACACGATTGCCGAAGGCGATAGGTATGGCTACTCTAGTGATTCCTCGGGTGATGAAGAACATACTGGGGAGAGCCCAGACGAAGAGAAAGGCGATCCTAAGGGAAAGAAGGTAGATGAAGGTGAGCCATCTTCAAAGGCTCAACCTTAACTTATGATCTACTTTGTTTATTTTCTAACCAGATTAAAGTCCTTGGAAGGCCAAGGCACTCTTTTTGTAATGGTGTCCGGTATCTGACCGGATAGGTTTTTTGTGTTCTACTTTGAAAAGTCCTTGGAAGGCCAAGGCAAGTTTAAGTTATTTATTTCAATGAATATTTCTGTTTTGTGCAACTATCATCTTCTTTCATTGTTTGTTCTAATTTTGATAGCCAGAGTTTAAATAGCCTTTAGTTGTTTCATAGTGAGAGTGTTTAAGTTCTCCGGCTAGAGTTTAAATAGCCCATAGTTATTTCATAGTGAGAGTGTTTAAGTTCTCCGGCTAGAGTTTAAATAGCCTTTAGTTATATCAATCCGGATAGTATGACTAGGGACAAAACTTTAAAAACACTTAGAAATTTTTTAAGAAGGCATCAAATTTTATTCAAAGGCCCGGACACCTCATTAAAACCTCCCCGTGCCACCAGGGAGGAAAGAGTATGCCCCCAAATATTTACATGGATGTTTAAACAAGTAAATATTTACACAAGTGCTACTCTAAGTACATTCGGAGATGCTCGATATTCCAAGGATGAGTTAGAACTCTACCATCTTTGTCTTCCAACCAATATGTTGCAGGTTTAATTCTTTCAACAACCATATACGGACCCTTCCAAGTTGGGGCCAGCTTTCCGAACAGCTTTTCTTTAGTGTGTAAGAAGACCTTCCTTAATACTTTGTCCCCCGGTTGGAAATCTCTTCTTTTAACTTTGGAAGCAAACCCGCTTCTCATCAAGCCCTGATAGTGTGCAACTCTAAGGTGAGCTTTAACTCGTCTTTCTTCTATCAAATCAAGTTGACCTCTGATTACCACCTCGTTAGCGTGTTCGGAGAAGTTGTGAACACGAAAGGAGGGGAGAGTTGCTTCTATGGGAGCTACTGCATCCATCCCATAGACCAAGGCAAAGGGTGACTCTTGTGTTGCAGCCCCAGGTGTTGTCCGGTAGGCCCACAAGACCTCTTGTAGATAACTAGGCCACTTCCCAGCAGCCCCTTCCAAATTCTTCTTTAAACCGGACAGTATAGTTCTATTAGCCACTTCAACTTGCCCATTTGCTTGTGGGTGGAAAGGTGAAGAAAAACAATGTTGTATACCCCTTGAGGCACATAAGCTCTCAATTTCCCTATTGTCGAACTGTGGCCCATTGTCTGTTGTTATTTTCTGTGGGACACCAAATCTGCAACAGATGTTGGATAGAATGAATTTTATAACAACTTTTGATGTTGTCCCTGCTAGAGGGGCTGCTTCTATCCACTTCGAGAAGTAGTCTATGGCCACAATTATAGTTTTGCGTCCTCCGGACGCCACGGGGAGAGGCCCTACTAAATCGAATCCCCATCGACCAAAAGGAATAGGCTCAGAAATTGACTCTAAAGGAATGGCTGGTACATGAATTTCATTGCTGTACCTCTGGCATGTGTCACACCTTCTTACCAATTCCTTAGCATCTTTCATGATTGATGGCCAATAATAACCGGAGAGTAAAACTCTTCTTGTTAAAGCTCTAAACCCACAATGAGCTGATCCCTCACCATCATGCAATTCGGAGAGGACCACTTGTGACTCTTCATCCCGCAAACAGCGCAGGAGAGGTTTACTGTAGGACTTTTTGTACAACACTTCTCTCAATATGATGAAACCACGAGCCTTGTGTTTCAATGTTCTGGCTAGTGACTTATCCGGAGGCACGACACCATCGGAGAGATATTGCAGGAGAGGAAACCTCCAGTCTTGAGGTTGTTTCACTTGTACTTCAAAAATTTCCTCTTCTTTACCCTTACTAAGTTGAATGGAGGGGCTTTCGAGCACATGGATCCATGGATATGACTCCGTATATGCTATGGTTGCCAATGAGTCTGCTAGCTCATTTTCTGTCCGCGGAATATGCTCATAGACAACACCTTTAAACTTAAGTGCTTCATTTTTGAGGAGGAGTAAATACTTCACAAGCTGCTCCTTCTTAGCCTCAGATTGGCCTTGGGCATGGTGGATAAGCAGTTGGGAGTCACTTAGCAGCTTGACCCTCTTAGCCCCACAAATGTAGGCTAACTTTAACCCAGCTATAGCTGCTTCGTATCCGGACTCGTTATTAGATGCCCTGAAAGCAAAACAAATAGCCTGGTACATTTTGTCTCCATATGGGGAAGTTAAACATACTCCTGCACCACATCCCATAGTGCTAGATCCACCATCTGTTCGGACGACTCATACCGTTTTATCTTTTATGTCAGTAGTTTGCTCCGAATCCCTGTCGGAGTGAAATTCAACCAGAAAATCAGCCACAACTTGGGCCTTGACTGCTGTTCGGGGAGAAAAGTCTATGTCGAAGTCCCCCAACTCTACTGACCACTTAGTCATCCTGCTCGAAATGTCTGCTTTTTGGAGGACATTCTTCAGGGGAAAAGAGGTCCGGACGATGATAGGATGAGCCTGGAAATAAGGCCTCATCTTCCTGGCAGCTATCACCATGGCTAATGCCAATTTTTCAAGTTTCAAGTAACGCCTTTCTGCATCTATCAAGCTTTTGCTGATGTAGTACACTAGATGGGGATGACCATCGACCTCTCTTACCAACACAGCACTGATGGCACAACTTGAAACTGCCAAATATACGAAGAGTGTCTCCCCATCAACTGGCTTAAACAAAGTTTTAGAGGAGGACAAGTGTTTCTTGATCTCATTGAAAGCCTCATCACACTGTGGGGTCCAATCGAATCCCTTTACACCCTTCAAAGTTTGAAAGAAAGGAGCACACCTGTCTGAAGACCTTGAGATAAATCTGTTTAAGGCAGCTAATCTCCCCGTTAACCGCTGTACTTCTTTAGTGTTTTGAGGAGGCTCCATTTGGAATAGAGCATTGAGCTGGTCCAGATCGGGCTGTATTCCATGCTCACTTATAATATAGCCTAGAAATTCCCGGACTGCACTCCGAACACACATTTTTCTGGGTTTAATTTCAAATTCACTTTTACCAAGTTGGCAAAAGTTTCTTGGAGATCGGACAAGTGCAACTGCTCATCCACACTCTTCACCATCATGTCATCAATGTATACTTCCATATTTCTTCCAATCTGATCAGCAAATGCCTTGTTTACTAATCTCTGATAAGTAGCCACAACATTTTTCAAACCAAATGGCATCACCTTGTAGCAATGAAGAACTCTGTCAGTGACAAATGTGGTATGCTCTTGATCATTCAGATCCACTTGAATCTGATTGTATCCAGAGAAGGCATCCATAAAGGAAAGCAGCTTGTTCCCAGAGGTGGAGTCTACTAACTGATCAATCCGGGGGACCGGATACAAATCTTTTGGGCAAGCTCTATTGAGATCTGTGAAGTCAATACACATGCGCCACTTGCCATTTTTCTTTTTCACCAAGACCGGATTAGCAATCCACAAAGGGTATTGAGACTCCTTGATGTGCCCCATCTTTGTGAGCCTGTCAATTTCTTGCACAATGACATCATCCTTCTCTTTAGAAAAAGCTATTCTTTTTTGAACCACCGGTGCTACGTCTCTCCGGACAGATAGGTGATGTGATATCACTTCTGATGGAACTCCAGTAACATCAGCATTGCACCAAGCAAAAACGTGCTGATGGTTCTTCAAAAACTTTAACATTTCATCTTTCAACACAAGTGGCATCTTAGACCCTATCTTGACACTTTTCCCATCTTCCAAACAGTGTGTTTCTACCTCTTTGATCAGTATCAATACTCCAGGGGTCTCTCTGGGGTCATAAATTTAACCCTCACCCCCAGAAAGGCCCTCAAACTACTATTGTTCATTAATACGGACTGCCCCCAGCGTTCGAGGAGCCAGGGCAGTGGCATAACATTCTCTTGCAATCTTTTGGCTACTCCGGACGACTCCAACCTGTCCCTGAACAGCATACTTCAAGCACTGGTGGACTGTTGAAGCTACTGCATGCATTCTAGAGAGCCAAGACCTCCATAGAATAGCATTATAGCAAGTGGGACAATCCACCACAATAAAGAGTATTCTGACCATTTTCTTGAAAGGGCCCTTGCCCAATAACACTTCTTCTTTGAACTCTCCGATCACATCTGCTGAGCTGCCTATAAAGCCCACGATTGACCTGTCCGAATTCTGAATTACAGCTGGATTTTTCATTCTCTTGTATGTGGTTAGGAAAAGGATATTGGCTGAGCTTCCAGTATCCACCAGGATTCGTCTTATGTCATTGCCCCCTATAGATGCTCCTATGACAACAGCATCCTCATGAGGGCCATCAATGTCTCTTAAATCATCTTCATCAAAAACAATGAAGGGGAATGAGTTTTGTGACTGATAGGAAGTCATGCCTCCTTCTAGATGGGAGGCTAAAGTATGAACATGCCTCTTCCTCGAAGAAGCAGTAGGAGCTGTCATAGTGTCCCCTCCGAAAATTGTAAGTGACTCGAAAAACTTAATGAGCCCGGAGACCGACCTAGAACATTCCTCAATTGCACCCACTCTGTTTTGAGTTGGATCAGGATCCAAGTACTCATATTCCACATTAAACCTTTCAATTATAACCATGGCTCCCTCCGGAGCAGCGTTACTTGGACCAACCCGGTGAGTGTTGTCAGGCCTGTTGCCTCCTTTTCTTTTGACGTAAGCCCCCAAATTTCCCCTCTCAATCAAGTTTTGAACTTCTTGTTTCAATGCTATGCAGTCATCAGTGGTATGACCGATATCATTGTGATTGGCAAAAAGAGTTATTGCGATGCTCTCTGGGAGACTGCAGTGTTGCCGGTCTCCGGTAATGCACCTCTTCCTTTATTTTCTCAAAAATAGTGGCCACAGTTTCTTTTAACTCTGCGAACCACTCCGGTTGGACCCATGGCCCTCTCTTGTTTCTGGATTGCTGACTTTGAGCAGGGGCAGCTGGTTGAGACTGAGCTTTTGCCCTACCATGCCCCTGTCCGGTCTCTCTTGCTTTGTTCCCGGACTGATTCTGATTGGGATTTGGTGCCACTAGGGTAGACCTCACCTGCCTGTGCACCCTGGTTTTCTTCGTTTCTTCAACATTTATTTGTTTGCCAACCTGATTCAGCAACCCTCCCCATGTCATGGCCTTCTTTCTGGTCACTGAATCAGCTAGATTGCCTGGGTTCAAACCCTGTCTCAAGGATGCTATTGCTACCTGTTCGAAGCAATCAGCCAACCCATTCTTGGTGTTCACAAAACGACTTATATATTCTTTCAAGGACTCATTTGGTTCCTGGGCACAATGGATTATTGTGTCTCCATTGCCCTTTAGCTCTTTACTCCCTACGAACTGCCTTCGAAAGGCTACCAAAAAAGTATCGAAATCTTTAATACAACCCTGAGGCAGGCTGTTGTACCATTTTAGAGCACTCCCCGTGAATGATTGGGAGAATTCCCTACAAAGTAATTTATCATCGTCGTCAAAGTTCATCATGAAGTTTTTAAATTGCTCCAGATGGTTGTCCGGATCAGTACTGTCATCGTACTTCTCTATTTTGGTGCTGTCAAACCTCTTGGGGAGGTTTCCGAACAGAATTTTAGAAGACAATGGAGATTGCCTCCAATTCCTTCCACGACTGAACACGGTATCCTCACTGGGAGTTGCAAAGATGCCTGGTTCATCGTGGAAAGCGAAGGGATCCATCAGCATTCGGTCCACATGCCTCCGGTTGTGTGATGACCCTTTACCAATATTCTTCTTCATCCTTCCATGTCTATCCCTTTTTCTTGAATACTTTTTAATCTGCTTTTGTTTCTTTCTAGTTCGACCCTCATCGCTGCTTGAGTCCGAAGAGCTATCAGAAGATTCCGAGCTTGAGTCAGAACTCTCCACTGGCTTGGACCGGTGAGACTTTTTAGAACTGGCATGAGTCTTTTTGGTGCTCACATGAGTCTTTGAAGACTCATGCTCTCTGGGGTTATCGGTGTGATGAGCAACTGATGCTTTGGACTTTTCTTTTAGGCCCATCTTAGCCTTTTCTACCCTCAGAGCTTCTATTTCACCCTTTAGCCTATCACGCTCTTCGACGGGGTACTCATCGTTCTCTCCCACCACTTCGAGCAGAGCTGGTGGTACTTCTGGATTGTTCAGATTCATTCAGACAGACTTTCTTTGCTGGTTTTGAATGCTTGATTCAGGCACCTTCTCCTCCCACTATGGTCGCCAATTTGGTGTGGATAATAATCGCCTGAGGGTAGGCTAGTAATTTTGTTTGGTGTTTTATAGTAGTGTGTGGGTGTTATGTGTTTAAAGTAGAGAGTAGAGAGATAATTAAGCAGCCTGGCAGCAGTTAATTCTCATTACCCACACTTAATGCAGCTGGTTGGGTATTTATACCCTGATGTTTGGGCCCTTATGGGCTTTCGGGTCATGTTTAATGGACCCGGGTCATGTTCAAAGACCCATGAGCTCTAAGTAGGAGAGCAAGTAGCTTAGTCAAGAAGTGTTTAGGTTTTTTAGTACTTTTGTCATAGTTCGAACAGTCCTATGGTCATAGTGTTCGAAGTGATCTGTCCGGTCCGGAGGCCTTGGACCGATCTGTCCTTATCCGGGGAGCGTGCAGAATTCGGACTCATCAATCGCTGCTGGTCTTACTCTTTTTATCCTTATTCGGAGGCTTTGGTGGGTCCTTTGACCCACCAGCTTCCTTCACCATTACCTCTACTATATTGAGCAAAGCAACATTGATGCCCTTTGGTTCTCCGAACCGGTCCCCTCGGTCATTTGAGCTGGGTCTGTCGTGGCATTTTTCTTCATGTTCTTCATTTTTTTGGGGCTTTGGCCCTAGAAAGCAGGTATAACTTAGCATCCTTAGCTTCCGTCTATTTTAGGATCACACCTGCAGGGGGAACGATAGTTAACTCTTCCTATGTGAGATCTCTTCTTCCAGTGGTGTTCCACAGGTGAGGCCTCTCAAAGTTTCCTGATTTAAAGTAGTTATGAAAGGCATTTCCCAAGTTCTCCAAAGCCCAAACATTTAGCTTGGCGTAAGTAACCAGCCCTGCCTCCAAGTAACCCAAGAAATCCTTCGGAAGAACTGGAAAGACATATAAGTTAGTCTAAATTAAAAAGAAAAACTTATAACTTAAAAGATAAAAAAGCAAGGGAAACTCATCAGTGCTCTTCCAACGACTGGTTAAAAGGCTTGGGTTAGTGTCAGCCTTAAGCTTCCTGCCATTCTCCCAAGTCATACTAATGAAGAGGAACTACATCCTCCAGGTTTTTTCGGACTCCAAGAGATCATCCACTACCTTATAGTCATTCCCCACGTGGTAATGATATAAGAGGATCTGATGATTCTTGCACAAGCTTGCCACAACTGCAAACTGTTCCATCGGTAGTGGAATTTTGGACAGCCTGGACGCCATGATGCAGGCTACAAGTGTATACCAAGCGTTAGGGCTCAGTTGGCTGGGGCACAACTTGATCAGATGAAAATATATGATATCTCCGGATCCAAGGGGAACCGAAGTCCCCAGTTCAATACCTCAGTGTAGACCACCACTTCGTTTAGCTTGTAATCCATGGGGGTCTCCGAAGTGATTGGGATCCTCACTTTCACAGATTCTGGGATCTCCCACTTAGTGCGTATCCGCCCTAGCTCAGCTGTGTGGGTATACACATAGTTAATATTTTGAAGGGCCACCAAGTATTTTACACTTAGCTTCTTGAAGCAGGGACCCACTTTTCCCTCCAAACTCTCCAGAATATCATCTAGATGAGTCATACCCACCTTAGTTTTGCCTTTCCGGTCTGAAGTTGTATCCCCCGTTTGACCAGACGCCTCAGCCTCGAAAGGGGCTTCTTCCATGCTATCTTCTATATTTTCTTCAATCACTTTTGAAGGCTATTCGGATGGTTTTGAAAGAGGCTGTTCAGATGCCTTTGAGGGTGGTTGTTCGGATGGTTTTGTAAATAGTAGAAGGTTGTGCGGATGACGCTTTTGATAATATGGTATCCTTTAGAGGCTGCTGCCCGGATGATTTGGCTTGAGATACAGGCTTTACCACCTCCGAACTGGAGGGATTTGAAGATGAATGAGTAGATTTTGGTTTAGACTAACGTGTGACCCGGCGAGGAGTTAACTTTTCTGGTGATTGTTCTGTGTCTGATCCCATCACAATGAAGGGCGAGGGTTTCCTTACACTGGAAACGACTTTCTCCTTGGGTAAAGGGTTTTGGGATTCTTGGACTGAGGAACCAAATGGGAGAGGTGTAAGATTCGCTACAAACTGAAGTTTCCTAACTTTAAGGTTTCTTGAAGAAGATGACCCCTGATCAGTATTTTGTTGTGGTCAATTACCTTTTTCACTTGGAGAAGCAGGAAGACCAGCAGCAATGCGATTGTCCCTTGCTACGTTTTGTGCTTTCTCTAATTCAGACCAGTTCAACCAGCCTCCTTTAACTACGGCGTTTCCGGCCATGGACATATATGACTCAAGTACAAATTTAAAGGTGAATAGAACTCTCTCTCTCTCTCTCTCTCTAAGAATGCGTATGATTTTATGAAAACAATGAAACAGTAGAACAATTTATATATAACAGTGAAAAAGAGCAGTTTCCTAGGTGGAGTTGGATCGATTTTTGGCAATGATTAAAAGCTGCAAAGTGTGAAAATTAGATCAAAGGTAATTTTCTAACCTAGTCGGTGCAACAATCTAGGAAAAAAAACGGTGGTGAGGTTGAACTGTAGATTTACACGTGTCCCACGATTCAAGAAAAACTCTTTGAATTCTGAGATGGAAAATCAGTTCTGACAAAGTACGAACATGGTCAATATTGAAGAAAGACTCTTGCAATTCGAACGATAGAAACAGATCGGAAAAACTTGATGTTGATTTTTTAAGTTTAGCTCTTCCAAAGATCTTTTGCAAGACCTAAAAGGGGCTACTGATGAGGTCAGAGATTTCAGTCACTGTGCCAAGAATAAATTTGAAGGGCAATTCGGACGAAACCACCACATTAAAAATCCGAACAAGACAAATGTGTTAATTATTGACTAAGCTACTTGCTAATCAACTTAAGACTAAATTACTAATGTGTCCTTAAACTTGATCCAGTTTCACAACCCGACTCAATAAGCCCATGGGTCAGTAATTAAGTATAAATACCATAATCATTTTCATTAATGAGGGTGATCAGAATTTATTACTAGTAGGCATCTTAATTATCTCTCTACTCTTTATCTAAAACACAAAACACCAAGAACTTACTAAAACACCTTTTAAACACTTTACCAAATTATCCTCATCCAGGAATAAATCACACCAACAACAACTAGTTTTAAGAGAGACTCCTCACTCTTTTTAGAAACTCTTCAATTTTCAACACTACTAGCAAACTGCTATTGAGTCTTCCAATGATCATTCTAAGAAACTCGTCAATCTCCCCATTCAAGCATTCATGCTTTAATATGGAAAGATTTTAGTTTTTGTTTTTTACTTTTTGTACATATAATTTTTCAAACTTTTAATAAAAGTTTGAAAGCTTAGTTTATGTTTCAAAACTTCAAACTTTCAACAAAAGTTTGAAAGCTTTACTCATGTTTCAAAACTCCATGACATTTGTCTTCATTCCTTAGTTTGTGTATTTATGTCTTATTTGATTTTCCAGCGTGACTAATGTCACATGTTCTTTCGTTTTCTTACAAGGCCATCTTGTTTTTCTAGCCATTCTTATGACTCTCTAGTAAATCCACCACCTGGTGTTATCAACGACTCTAAGATGCATCCCTCGTTTTATGTTACAAATATCATGTCTGATTAGAAACACACAGATAACAAAGTGCCTTTACGCTTCCCATCTTTGATACTTACTTGGTTACTTTTCCCAAAGAGAATCTTTCTCTCCCTGAAGTATGCTTTATTCTCTCAAGTAAAAGTTTGGTTTGTCAGCAACCTCTTATTCTCTCTTCATTAATATTTGGATCAAAATCTTCCAAACTCTTACACTTGCAATTACATACGGTATCATAGCAATGATTGCGTACACCACTATATTTTTGATGGTTTTTCTCGACTCTTGTCTGATGTGGTTTATTTTTGTCTGAGGGTAAGTTTGTAATTTTTGTTTAGAGTTTTGTGGAATTTTGAGAGTATTTAATGTTTGGGTAGAATGTAGAGGGAGAATTGAGCTGCCTGGTTGTATTTAATTTTCATTACCCTCATTTAATGTTGGTGGTTGGGTATTTATACCCTTATATTTGGGCCATATGGGCTTTCGGGTCGTGTTTAATGGATTCGGGTCGAGTTTAAAGACCCATTAGTTTTAAGTAAGTAAATAGGCAGCTTAGTCAAAAAGTGATTATGTTTTAAGTACTTTAGTTCTGTTCGGATAGTTCAGTGGATGATAATTGTCCGAAATGCCCTTGTCCGGTGAAGTGGACATTGTCCGAATTGACCCTGTCTGGTTCCCATAAAGTGTGGTGACAGAATCCGGACTCATCAGTGGCCCCCTTTTTAGGTGGTGTTCAAAAGCCTTTGGTAAGACCTAAAAAATTAGCCTGTTACTGGTCACAGCTACATCCGGACAGGTCCTTCGAACTGTGTTATAGCTTTATCCGAACGGAAAAAGTTCTTGAAAACTAAACGGTTTCTTGCCAGAATTCGTGGGACACGTGTCTCACTCTGGTTCGTCACATCAGCCATTTTTTCACCTAGAATGGCGCTCCCACCTTCTCCAAAAAGTAACCTCTTCATTTAATGAGGATGACATCAGCGTCGTTCCTTAATCATTGCAACCCTTTCAAATTCTCCTAGGTATCAAAGCATCTTTTGCATATTTACTATAAATTAATCACTCCTTTACTGTTTTACTATCTTCTTCATTCTTACTTTGCTAAACTTCAGAGCTTTCTCTCTAAAAAACAAACACTTCTTTTCGGTTGTGATTTTATGTTCACAGCTAGGAACGCTTTAATCAAAGACGGGTGGCTTAATCTATCAGAGTTAGAAAAGGCACAAAAAGTTGAACGAGAAAGGCGCATTGCTGCAGGCCTTCCTACTTCCCCTGTCGACAAACCAGAACACCAAACACAGAGCCTGACTAAGGCTCTTCTTCAACCAGAAGCATTAAACCAAGGAGATTGTTTCAAACCAACCTTTCACCAATTGTTTCAGGCTCGTCGGTTCAAGAATCAGAGCCCACTGTTGAACCAGGACAAGTAGTTACCAGTTTTAAGAGGCCTTCTCCATTTATCGCTATGGGATCAGATGCTGATGTCTCTCCAGATAAGTTAGTTGATCGGAGAAGAGGCCGCTTGGTAAAAAGGCAGGCTTCAAAAGGTACACCTTCTAAATCAGGGGCTAAAGACAGCAACACGGGGTCAGAGGCACCCATAAAAATTCCTAAGGACAAGCTGTCCAGACCGGAGGCATCTAGCTCAAGTCTCCAAAAAGAAACTACTGCATCTGAGCCCCAGCCGGAGGCCAGAGTACAAGAAACCAGGGAAAACCAACAATCCGGAGGGCATGCTGAGCCAATCTTTAACTCCCTCACCCAAAGACAACTGAAAACCCCTCCTCGGTAATGGAAGAAGTAATGGAGGATTCTATTGAAGAGGCTCCATTTAAGTCCGAAGTCTCCGGACAAACGAGTGATGCTGGTGGTGCCAAGAAGGATAAAGGCAAAGAAAAACTATGCCTAAGGTATCCAGATATGCCGGAGGTCCTTGTGGGAAAAGTGGGACCTTGTTTTCACAAAGTGAGTGTTAAGTATTTAATAGCTCTATAAAAACTTAACCATGCCTTCATCCACACAGCCGAACTGGGTCGGATGCGAACAAAATGGGGGATTCCAGAGAATGTAAAAATAAGGATCCCAATAGACCCTGAAACGCCGATGGACTGCAAGCTCAGTGAAATAGTTTTCTTCACTGAGCTCTTTAACTGGGGACTAAGGTTTCCCTTAGATCCGGAGATAGTCAAATACTTCCACCTCATCAAGCTTTGCCCTAGTCAACTGACCCCTAATGCCTGGTACACTCTCATGGCCTCCACGCTCTCCAGAATTCCTCTTCCAATGGAGGAGTTCGTAGTTGTGGCCAACCTCTGCAGAAACCATCATATTCCCTTTGATCACTTCAACATGGGTGATAACTATAAAGCAGTGGAGGACCTGCTCGAGTCGGAGAGAAATTGGAAGACTCACTTCTTGTTTGTGAGTGGTGCTTGGGAGAATGGGAGGAAGATTAAAGCCGGTACCAACCCAAGTCTCCTCACCAACAGATGGCGAAGCGATGGTAAGAATTCCATCTCTCATTCCCATCTTTATTTTTTATAAATTTGTTTATCTAACTTGTCTTTTCTTTTTTGTTTCTTGACAGTGCTGCCTAAAGACTTCAATGATTATTTAAAGGTCGGGCAGACCACTTACACCAAGCTAAACACTTGGGCTGCTGAAAAGTGGGGAAATCGCTTCCACAATGCGTTTACCGGAGGAAATCTTGCAAGGTTCCACCTCTGGAACACTACTGAGCAGAGGGACTTATCCTGGGATGAACTTACCACCCCACCCCCTCCGGAGGTAGTCCTTAAAAGAACACACGCACCGGACGGGTCACTGTATCTGCCTGGTAGAGCCAAGGCCCCAAGTAAGATAAAGGCAAGAAAGGTAAGGGCAAGCAGAGTACGGTTGAAGCCAACCCCACCGAAGCGAAGGAAACTGTTCCAACAAACCAAGAGGGGCCAGTTCCAAAACAGATTAATGCTGCTCTTCTAGAAGTAGTGGAGCATGAGAGTACTAGGGAAGAGGCAAGATCTCCAAAACCCCCAAGGGTTCCTAAGAGAGACACGAAACGGGGAGCAGAAAGTAAGGACATGGAGGCCAAGAAGAAAAAGACCTCCAGAGGTGATGAAATCTCTCTCCGGCCTTTGGAGCCCCTCCCACCTGTTGACCCTACTGATCCAACAAGAGCAGAAGAGATCCCTGGAGACTTCCGAACTGATGAGGTTGGAGGATGAGACATCGGTATAGATGGTGTCGATATTACTGGGCTTGAGGGGCTTGGTGACTACTTTGAAAACCTCCATAGGGATGATTTTACTGGGCCTTATCTCCCTCCAAGTACTTCGAACATCGTTACCTTCAATGATAAGTCTTTCAGTGTTTCAAGTGAAAGAGATGTGATAACTCACTCTATACTGAGTAATATTCAGCCATTGCTTGTTTTGGAGAAACAAGTACGAGGTCAGTCAACTATCATTACTGCCCTTAATTCTGACAAGGAGAAATTGTCCAACGACCTCCTCATTGCCAACCAAAATGCTGACGTTTTGAAGGGAGAAAATGAAGAGTTAAAGAAGAACCAGGAGGGTTGGGCCACAAAGGTAGCTACCTTAGAAAATACTATCAAAGAACTCTGGGCAAGGCAATCCGAGTTGGAAAAAGATCTCTCTTCTTTGAAAGAGGAAGTGAAAGCCAGGGACAAAGTCATTGACACTTTGACCAGTGACAAAATCTCGCTGGAGGACTCGGTGTCCAAGGCTGCACAGGAAAAAGCTGATCTGCTAAGGGAGTAAGAGGCCAAAATTCAAGCCAAGATTGATGCTTACACCAACAGTGTGATAGACACACATGAAGAAATGTATGCCAAAGTGAAGTCAAACATGGTCTTGCTCTTTCACGAGAAGTTCCCGAAGAGGAATCTGGGAGACTTATGGACTTTTGTAGAGTACGAAGACCTTCCCTTCCACACTATGGCTGATGGAGACTTGCATGATTATTCTAGTGCTGACTCATCCAATGAGGAAGAGAACACCGGAGAGAGTCCAAATGAGGAGAATGATGACCTCAAGAAGAAGAAAACGAGTGAGGCTGAGCCATCTTCAAAGGCTCAGTCTTAGAGTATCAATTATCTTTTCATTTTTGTTTTGACTGAACCAAATTCCTTGGATGGCCAAGGCATTTTTGTAACTGTGTCTGGTCCTCGACCGGATAGATCTGTTTGTTTTGATAATTTAAAGTCCTTGGATGGCCAAGGCACTTCGGTTGTTTTAATGGGTATCTTTATTTTACACAACTCTTGTATTCTTTCATAGTTTTTTCAATTTTGGTGGCTAATGTTTAAACAACCCTTAGTTATTTCATAAACATTCTAAAGTGAGAGCGTTTAAATTCTCCGATGACAAATGTTTAAGTAGTCATTACTCCTTTTAATTTAATCTGGCCTGTGTTTAAATAAAAATTTGACAAGAAACTATTAAGTAAAAATAGTCCGAATTTTTAAGAAGGCATCAAATTTTATAAAAGACCTCGGACACCTCATTAAAACCTCCCCGCGCCACCATGGTAGGAAAGAGTATGCCCCCAAATATTTACATGAACTTTTAAACAAGTAAATATTTACATAGTTCTTATTCCAAGTACAACACGAGGTGTTCGATATTCCAAGGGTGGTTTTTGTCTTGGAGCCGGTATGTTCCAGGCTTAAGCTTTTCAATGTGCACATAGAGTCCTTCCCAAGTTGGAGCCAATTTACCGAATTGCCTGTCTTTAGTGTGTAAGAAAACTTTTCTCAACACCTTATCCCCTGGTTGAAAATCCCTTCTCTTGATTTTAGAAGCAAACCTGCTTCTCATCAAACCTTGATAGTGCACAACCCTAAGGTGAGCCTTAACTCTTCTTCCTCTATCAAGTCAAGTTGGCCTCTGATAGCCCCCTCGTTAGTGTGTTCGGAGAAATTATGAACTCGAAATGAAGGGAGAGTTGCTTCTATTGGAGCTATGGCATCCATCCCATAGACCAAAGAAAAATGCGACTCTTGTGTTGCAGCCACAGGTGTAGTCCGGTAAGCCCACAAAACTTCTTACAAATAACTAGGTCATTTTCCAACAACCCCTTCTAAATTTTTCTTCAAACCGGATAGTATAGTCATGTTAGCCACTTCTACCTGAACATTTGCTTATGGGTGGAAAGGTGAAGAGAAACAATGTTGTATACCTCTAGAGGCACAGAAACTCTCCATTTCCTTGTTGTCGAACTGTGGCCCATTGTCTGTTGTTATCTTCTCTGGAATTCCAAATCTGCAACAGATATTGGATAAAATGAATTTTATAACAGCTTTTGATGTTGTACCTGCCAATGGAGCTGCTTCGATCCACTTCGAAAAATAATCAATAGCAACTGATGAGTCCGAATTCAGGATGCTCCCCGAACAAGGGCAAATCGGTCTAGTCTCTCCGAATACCGGACAGGTTACATGGACATGGATCGAACAGGTCACTTGGACCAGACAGAGTACTTTGAACACTATGAACTTAAGGCTGTTCGAGCTATGACACAAGTATTAAAACACCTAAACACTTCTTGACTAAGCTGCTTGCTCTCCTACTTAGAGCTCATGGGTCTTTAAACATGACCCGGGTCTTTAAACATGACCCGGGTCCATTAAACATGACTCGAAAGCTCATAAGGGCCCAATATTAGGGTATAAATACCCAACCACCTGCATTAACTAGGGGAAATGAGAATTAATGCTTAATTATCTCTCTACCCTCTACTCTAAACAGTTAAACACCCACATACCACCTTTAAACACCCATTCACCACCTTAAAACACCACTTGAAATTACCAGTCTACCCTCAGGCAGTTTTTATCCACACCAAATTGGCGACCACAGTGGGAGGCGACGGTGCCTGAATCAAGCATTCAAAACCAGCAAAGAAAATCTGTCCGAATGAATCCGGACAATCCTGAGCTGCCACCAGCTTTGCTCGAAGTGGTGGGAGAGAATGATGAGTACACTATCGAAGAGCGTGACAGGTTGAGGGGTGAAATAGAAGCTCTGAGGGCAGAAAAGGCCAAGATGGGCGTGAAAGAGAAATCCAAAGCATCAGTTGCTCATCACACCGATAACCCCAGAGAGCCTGAGGCTTCAAAAACTCATGTGAGCACCAAAAAGACACATGCCAGTTATAAAACGTCTCACCGGTCCAAGCCTGTGGAGAGTTCTGACTCGAGCTCAGAATCTTCAGATAGCTCTTCGGACAGGGAGGGAAATGAAAAATCCTTGTCCTCTAGCAGCGATGAGGGTCGAACCAGAAAAAAGCAAAAGCAGGTTAAGAAATATTCAAGGAAAAGAGACAAACATGGAAGAATGAAAAGGCATATTGGCAAGGGATCATCTCACCACCGGAGGTATACGGACAAGATGCTGATGGATCCTTTTGCTTTGCACGATGAACCAGGTATCTTTGCAACTCCCAATGAGGATACTGTGTTCAGTCGTGGAAGGAATTGGAGGCAGTCTCCACTGTCTTCTAAAATTCTATCCGGAAACCTCCCCAAGAGGTTTGATAGCACTAAAATAGAGAAGTATGATGGCAGTACTGATCCGGACAATCATCTGGAGCAATTCAAGAACTTCATGATGAACTTTGATGATGATGATAAATTACTCTGTAGGGCATTCTCCCAATCATTCACGGGGAGTGCTCTGAAATGGTACAACAGCCTGCCTCAGGGTTGTATTAAAGATTTCGATACGTTTTGGGTGGCCTTTCGAAGGCAGTTCGTAGGGAGTAAGGAGCTGAAGGGTAATGGAGACACAATAATCCATTGTGCCCAGGAGCCAAATGAGTCCTTGAAAGAGTACATAAGCCGTTTTGTGAACACAAAGAATGGGTTGGCTGATTGCTTCGAACAAGTGGCAATAGCATCCCTAAGGCAAGGTTTGAACCCAGGCCATCTGGCTGATTCAGTGACCAGAAAGAAGGCCATGACCTGGGGAGGGTTGCTAAATCAGGTTGGCAAACAAATAAACATTGATGAAACAAAGAAAACCAGGGTGCACAGACAGGTGAAGTCCACCCCAGTGGCACCAACTCCAAATCAAAATCAATCCGGGAACAAAGCAAGAGAAACCGGACAGGGGCATGGTAGGGCAAAAGCTCAGTCTCAACCAGCAGCTCCTGCTCAGAGTCAACAATCCAGAAATAAGAGAGGGCCATGGGTCCAACCGGAGTGGTTCGCAGAGCTTAAAGAAAGTGTGGTCACCATTTTTGATAAAACAAAAGATGAGGTGCATTACCGGAGACCGGAAACTCTGCAGTCTCCCAGAGAGCATCGCAACAACTCTTTTTGCCAATATCACAATGATATTGGCCATACCACTGATGACTGCATAGCATTGAAACAAGAAGTTCAAAATTTGATTGAGAGGGGGAAATTGGGTGCATACGTTAAAAGAAGAGGAGGCAACAGGCCTGACAACACTCACCGGGTTGGTCCAAGTAATGCTGCTCCGGAGGGGGCCATGGTTATAGTTGAAAGGTTTGACGTGGAATCTGAATACTTGGATCCTGATCCAACTCGACACAGAGTGGGTGCTATTGAGGAATGTTCTAGATCGGTCTCCGGGCTCATTAAGTTTTTTGAGTCGCTTACAATTTTCGGAGGAGATACTATGACAGCTCCTACTGCTTCTTCGAGAAAGAGGCATGTTCATAATTTAGCCTCCCAGCTAGAAGGAGGCATGACATCTTATCAGTCACCGAACTCATTCCCCTTCATTGTCTTTGATGAAGATGATTTGAGAGACATTGCTGGCCCTCATGAGGATGCTGTTGTCATAGGAGCATCTATAGGGGGTAATGAAATAAGGAGAATCCTGATGGATACTGGAAGCTCAGCCAATATCCTTTTCCTAACCACTTACAAGAAAATGAAAAATCCATTTGTAATCCAAAAGTCGGACAGGTCAATCGTGGGCTTCACAGGCAGCTCAGCCGATGTGATCGGAGAGTTCGAAGAAGAGGTGTTATTGGGCAGGGGCCCTTTCAAAAAAATGGTTAGAATACTCTTTATTGTGGTGGATTGTCCCACTTGCTATAATGCTATTCTAGGGAGGTCTTGGCTCTCTAGGATGCATGCAGTGGCTTCAACAGTCCACCAGTGCTTAAAGTATGCTGTTCAGGGACAGGTTGGAGTTGTCCGGAGCAGCCAAAAGATTGCAAGAGAATGCTATGCCACTGCCCTGGCTCCTCGAATGCTGGGGGCAGTCCGTATTAATGATCAATAGCAGTTTGAGGGCCTTTCTGGGGGTGAGGGTGAAATTGATGACCCCAGAGAGACCCCTGGAGTGTTGATACCAATTGAAGAGGTTGAAACGCACTGTTTGGAAGAAGGTAAGAATGTCAAGATAGGGTCCAAGATGCCACCGATGTTGAAAAAAGAAATGTTGAAATTTTTGAAAGACCATCAGCACGTTTTTGCATGGTGCAATGCTGATGTTACTGGAGTTCCATCAGAAGTGATATCCCATCACCTATCTGTCCGGAGAGATGTAGCACCAGTGGTTCAAAAGAGAAGAGCTTTTTCAAAAGAAAAGGCTGATGTCATTGTACAAGAGGTTGACAGACTCACAAAGATGGGGCACATTAAAGAATCTCAATACCCTTTGTGGACTGCCAATCCTGTCCTGGTAAAAAAGAAAAATGGCAAGTGGCGCATGTGCATTGACTTCACAGATCTCAATAGAGCTTGCCCAAAAGATTTGTATCTGGTCCCCCGGATAGATCAGTTAGTAGACTCTACCTCTGGGAACAAGCTGCTTTCCTTTATGGATGCCTTCTCCGAGTACAATCAGATTCAAGTAGATCCAAAAGATCAAGAGCATACCACGTTTTTCACTGACAGGGGTCTACATTGTTACAAGGTGATGCCATTTGGTTTGAAAAATGCTGGGGCTACTTATCAGAGATTAGTCAACAAGGCATTTGCTGATCAAATTGGAAGAAATATGGAAGTATACATTGACGATATGATGGTGAAAAACGTGGATGAGCAGTTGCACTTGTCCGATCTCCAAGAAACTTTTACCAACTTGGCAAAAGTGAATTTGAAATTAAACCCTGAAAAGTGTGTGTTCGGAGTGCAGTCCGGGAAGTTCTTAGGGTATATCATCAGTGAACATGGAATACAGCCCGATCCGGACCAGCTCAATGCTCTATTCCAAATGGAGCCTCCTCGAAACATTAAAGAAGTGCAGCGATTAACGGGGAGATTAGCTGCCTTAAACAGATTCATCTCGAGATCTTCGGACAGGTGTGCTCCTTTCTTTCAAACTTTGAAGGGTGCAAAGGGGTTTGAATGAACCCCGCAGTGTAATGAAGCTTTCAATGAAATCAAGAAACACTTGTCCTCCCCCAAAACTTTATTCAAACCAGTTGATGGGGAGACTCTCTTCGTATATTTGGCAGTTTCAAGTTGTGCCATCAGTGCTGTGTTGGTAAGAGAGTTCGATGGATATCCCCACCCAGTGTACTACATCAGCAAAAGCTTGATAGATGCTGAGAGGCGTTACTTGAAACTTGAAAAATTGGCATTAGCCTTGGTGACAGCATTGTCCGAACCTCTTTTCCCTTAAAGAATGTCCTTCAAAAAGCAGACATTTCAAGCAGAATGACTAAGTGGTCAGTAGAGTTGGGGGACTTCGACATAGACTTTGCTCCCCGGACAGCAGTCAAAGCCCAAGCTGTGGCTGATTTTCTGGTTGAATTCCACTCCGATAGGGATTCGGAGCAAGCTACTGATATAAAAGATAAGAAGATGTGGATCGTCCGAACAGACGGTGGATCTAGCACTATGGGATGTGGTGCAGGAATATGTTTAACTTCCCCATATAGGGACAACATGTACCAGGCTATTTGTTTTGCTTTCAGGGCATCTAATAACGAGTCCGAATACGAAGCAGCTATAGCTGGGTTAAAGTTAGCCTACATTTGTGGGGCTAAGAGGGTCAAGCTGCTAAGTGACTCCCAATTGCTTATCCACCATGCCTTAGGCCAATCTGAGGCTAGAAAGGAGCAGCTTGTAAAATATTTACTCCTCCTAAAAAATGAAGCACTGAAATTTAAAGCTGTTGTCTATGAGCACATTCCCCGGACAGAAAATGAGCTAGCAGACTCATTGGCAACTATAGCATATACGGAGTCATACCCCTTGATCCATGTGCTTGAAAGCCCTTCTATTCAACTTAGTAAGGGTAAATAAGAGGAAATTTTTGAAATACAAGTGAAACAGCCTCAAGACTGGAGGTTTCCTTTCTTGCAATATCTCTCCGATGGTGTTGTGCCTCCAGACAAGTCACAAGCCAGAACATTGAAACACAAAGCTCGTGGTTTCATCATATTGAGAAAAGTGTTGTACAAAAAGTCCTACAGTAAACCTCTCTTGCGTTGTTTGGGGGATGATGAATCACAAGTAGTCCTCTCCGAATTGCATGATGGTGAGGGATCAACCCATTGTGGATTTAGAGCTTTAACAAGAAGAGTATTACTCTCCGGATACTATTGACCATCAATCATGAAAGATGCTAAGGAATTGGTGAGGAGGTGTGACCCATGCCAAAGGTACAACAATGAAATTCATGTACCAGCCATTCCTTTGGAGTCAATTTCTGAGCCCATCCCTTTTGCTCGATGGGGGTTGGATTTAGTAGGGCCTCTCCCCGTGGCGTCCGGAGGGCGCAAAACTATAATTGTGGCCATTGACTACTTCTCGAAGTGGATAGAAGCAGCTCCCTTGGCTGGGACAACATCAAAAGCTGTCATAAAATTTATTCTATCCAACATATGTTGTAGATTTGGTGTCCCACAGAAAATAACAACAGACAATGGGCCACAGTTCGACAATAGAGAGATGGAAAGCTTCTGTGCCTCAAGGGGTATACAACATTGTTTTTCTTCACCTTTCCACCCACAAGCAAATGGGCAAGTTGAAGTGGCTAATAGAACCATACTCTCCGGTTTAAAGAAGAACTTGGAAGGGGCTGCTGGGAAGTGGCCTAGTTATCTGCAAGAAGTCTTGTGGGCCTACCGGACAACACCTGGGGCTGCAACACAAGAATCACCCTTCGCCTTGGTCTATGGAATGGATGCAGTAGCCCCCATAGAGAAGACACTCCCTTCCTTTCATGTTCACAACTTCTCCGAACACGCTAATGAGATGGAAACCAGAAATCAACTTGATTTGATAGAAGAAAGACGGGTTAAAGCTCACCTTAGAGTTGTACACTATCAGGGCTTGATGAGGAGCAGGTTTGCTTCCAAAGTTAAAAGAAGAGATTTCCAACCAGGGGACAAAGTATTAAGGAAGGTCTTCTTACACACTAAAGAAAAGCTCTTCGGAAAGCTGGCCCCAACCTGGGACGGTCCGTATATTGTGGTTGAAAGAATCAAGCCTGGAACTTATTGATTGGAAGACAAAGATGGCAGGGTTCTAACTCATCCTTGGAATATTGAGCATCTTCGGATGTACTTGGAATAACACTTGCGTAAATATTTACTTGTTTGAACATCCATGTAAATATTTGGGGGCATACTCTTTCCTCCCTGGTGACACGGGGAGGTTTTAATGAGGTGTCCGGATGGTTGAATAAAATTCATGCCTTCTTCAAAATTTTCTAAGTATTTTCAAAGTTCTATCTCTTGTTATACTACCCGGACTGAGATATCTAGGGGCTATTTAAACTCTAGCCATAGAATTTAAACACTCTCACAATGCAACAACTAAAAGCTACTTAAACTCTAGCTATCTAAACTAAAACAAACAATGAAAGAAGATGATGGTTGTGCAAAATAGAAACATTCATTGAACAACTTAAAATTGCCTTGGCCTTCCAAGGACTTTTGAACAAGTCAGGATACAGCACAAAAAACCTGTCCGAACAAATACCGGACACCATTACAAAAAGAGTGCCTTGGCCTTCCAAGGACTTTAGTTTGAATAAAAAATAAACAAAGTAAACCATAAATTAAGGTTGAGCCTTTGAAGATGGCTCACCTTCATCTGCTTTCTTGTCCTTAAAGTCGCTCCCCCCTTCGACTACCTTCTTGCCTTTGAGATCATTCTCCTCTTCGCCTGGGATCTCTCCGGTCTTCTCTTCGTCATCAGATGAAGACGCACTGGAGACTCCATCCTCTTCGCCCATTGTATAGTATGGAAGGTCATCATCATCCACATAGAGCCACAAGTCCCCCAGGTTCCTCTTCGGAATTTTTTCATGAAAAAGTAGAACCATGTCAGACTTCACCCTTTGAAGCAATGACTCTTCGCTTTTAATCATCTCGTTTGCGTAGGCATTGACCTTGGCATTGATTGTAGCCTCTTGATCCCTTAACAAAGCAGTTTTCTCCTCAGCAGCCTTGGTCACTGCATTCTCTAGAGCAATCTTGTCGGTGGTCAAGTTGGTGATAATCTTCTCCTTTGCAGTGGTCTCTCCCTTTGAGGCAGTAAGGTCTTTCTCCATACCGGACAGTTTCTCCCGGAGATCTCTTATGGTCTCTTCTAGGGTGAAAACTTTTGTGTTGCTTTCATCTTGACTCCTCTTCAGCTCCTCATTTGCTTCCTTAAGCAAATCAGCATTGGCAGTAGCAGTGCGAAGGTCTTCGGACAGCTTTTCCTTCTCAGACTTAAGGTCTTTGATGGTGTCTGCTTGACCCCAAACTTGTCTCTCCAGTGTAAGAACCGGCTGCACATTGCTAAGCAAGGAATGGGCTATGGTGCCCTTTTCACTAGAAACAATGAAAGTCTTACCATTGAAGTTGACCGTATTGGAGCTGCTTGGAGGAACGTAGGGCCCTGCGAATTCATCTCTGGGGAGGCTAAGGAACTATTCGCCAAGCTTACCAAGACCGGTGATGTCGACTCCATCAATGTTGAGATCTCCTCCCTCAACTTCATCAGTATGGAAGTCCCTTGGGATCTTTTCGGCCAGCGTTGGGTCAGAGGGGTCAGTGGGGAAAGAGGGCTCCGGATCCCGGAGAGCAAGTTCATCTCCTTGGGAAGTCTTTTTCTTCTTGGCCTCCCGGTCAGCGCCTTCACCTACTTGCTTGCGAGTCCTCTTGGGAGCCCTTGGAGGTTTTGGAAGGTCTGCTTCCTGCCTTTCGGTCTCTTGCTCCACCACTTGCAAGAGGGCTGCATCAATTTGACTCTGGGCCGGCCCCTCCGGGTCTGTTGGAGTATCTTTCTCAACATCACTTGCTACCTTTTTGCCTCTCTTCTTGCCCTTCATTTTGCTCGGGGCTTTGGCCCGGGCAGGCAGGTAGAGTGTCCCATCTGGCTCGTGGGACCTTTTAAGTACAGTGGCTGCAAGAGGCTCGGTGGTGAGCTTCTCCCAAGTTAGGTCTCTCCGACCTGTGGTGTTCCACAGGTGAGACCTTGCCAGATTTCCACTAGTAAAGGCTTTGTGGAATCGATTCTCCCAGTTCTCTGCGGCCCAGGCATTCATTTTGCCACAGGTAATCTGTCCGGCCTTCAAATAATCCCCGAACTCCTTAGGCAGTTCTGTCAAAACGAAAGAAAGACCAGTTAATTTAAACCAACTTAAAGAAGAAAGAAATGGTCAAAGATTTGAAGTATGAAACTTAGGATCACTCCTCCACCTGCTTCTGAGGAGGCTTGGGTTCTCTCCGGCCTTGATCTTCTTCCCGTTTTCCCAAGCGCCACTGACAAACAAAAATTGGCTCCTCCATTTGCTCTCCGACTCCAAGAGATCATCAACAGCTTTGAGATCGTTCCCCAGATTGAAGTGGTAGAAGGGGAATTGGTGATGTTTGCAAAGGTTCGCCACTGCTGCGAACTCTTCCATAAGGAGAGGGATCCCAGACAGCCTAGATGCCATGATACATGACATCAGAGTATACCAGCCATTGGGGCTCAGCTGGCTCGGGCAGAGCTTGACCAGGTGGAAGTATCTAACGATCTCCGGGTCCAATGGGAACCTGAGTCCCCAATTAAATAGCTCTGTAAAGAAGACTATTTCGTTCCGTTTACAATCCATAGGGGTCTCTGGATCTATGGGAATCCTTATCTTCACGTTTTATGGGATCCCCCATTTTGTGCGCATTCGACCCAGGTCAGAAGTATGGATGAATGCATACTTGGTCTTCTGCAAGGCCAAGAGGTATTTGAGCTCAACTCTGTGAAAACACGGCCCCACCTTCTCTTCAAGGCACTCCGGCAGGTCCGGATGCCTCAAGCACAGTTTTTCCTTGCCTTTTTTGGCAGCAACAGCATTATCAGTCTGGCCGGAGGACTCAGACTCGAAGGGGACTTCTTCAGCAGAGTCTTCCATTCTTTCCTCCATAATTGTTGGGGGAATGTGTGTGGTAGTGGTCCGGGGAGGATTAAAGCTTGGCTCAGCCTGGCTTCCGGACTGCTGGCCTTCTGTGTTTCTTTGACTTCTCATCTCAGGCTGGGCCTCGGAGGCAGAAGTCTCTCTTGGAGGTACCGGACTGCTGGCCTCCGGACCATATGGACTTTCCCGGGGAGCTCTGATGGGCACTCCAGACCTAGAACTACTGTTTTTTGCCCCCGATTTGGAGGGAGTATTCTTGGAGGCTAGCCCTTTAACTAGCCGGCTTGTCCTCTTAACCACCAGCTTCTCCGGAGAGTGCTCTGTGTCAGACCCCATAGCAATAAAAGGCGAAGGTTTCCTAACGCTTGTGACTGTAACTCCTGGCTCAACAGCAGGTACTGACTCCTGAACTGAGGAACCAGAGACTATGGGCGAAAGGGTGGATTGAAAGAGTATTTTGGGCTTAGTACCTTTGGAGGAGGATGAGCCTCGATCTGACTCTGTAACAGAGGCGACTGGTCTGTCGACAGTTGATGATAATAGCCCTGCTACTATTCGTCTCTCCTTCTCAACTTTTTGTCCTCTCTCCAACTCTGAAAGATTGAGCCACCCACCTTTGATCAGTGTTGTTCTTGCTGTAAACATAAACTACCCAGAAAACCTTTGCTTTAGAGAGATAAAGCTCTGAGTAAATTTGCAGAGTAAATGTGAAAGAGATAGTAAAACAGTGGAAAATGAGTTTGAATTTATAGTAAATCTGAAAAAAGGAGTTGATTCCTAGGAGAATTCGAAAAGTTTGGCAATGATTAAAAGACGGCGCTGATGTCACTATTTGTAATTAAAGAGGTTGCTTTTTGAAGAAGGCGGTGCGAAATTCAAGGTGAAAAAACGGCTGGAGTGACCAATCAGAGAGCGACACGTGTCCCACTAACTCTGGCAAAAACTGTTTTGAATTCGTGAAGATTAATCTGTCCGGGTATACCCATAGATCTGTCCGGATTGAAAACCACTTCTGACGTCAGACTGTTTTCAGTTCTTTGACAAAAATACTTGCTCAAACACCTAAAAAAGGGGCTCCTGATGAGTCCGAATTCAGGATGCTCCTCGAACAAGGGCAAATCGGTCTAGTCTCTCCGAATACCGGACAGGTTACATGGACATGGATCGAACAGGTCACTTGGACCGGACAGATTACTTTGAACACTATGAACTTAAGGCTGTTCGAACTATGACAAAAGTACTAAAAAACCTAAACAATTCTTGACTAAGCTGCTTGCTCTCCTACTTAGAGCTTATGGGTCTTTAAACATGACCCGGGTCCATTAAACATGACCCGAAAGCCCATAAGGGCCCAATATTAGGGTATAAATACCCAACCACCTGCATTAACTAGGGGAAATGAGAATTAACTGCTGCCAAGCTGCTTAATTATCTCTCTACCCTCTACTCTAAACAGTTAAACACCCACATACCACCTTTAAACACCCATTCACCACCTTAAAACACAACTTGAAATTACCAGCCTACCCTCAGGCGGTTTTTATCCACACCAGCAACAATTATTGTCATGCGTCCTCCGGATTCCATAGGTAGAGGTCCCACCAAATCCAACCCCTATCGAGCAAAAGGTACAGGCTCAGAAATTGACTCTAAAGGGATGGGTGGGATATGAATTTCATTGTTATATCTCTGGCATGGGTCACACCTCCTCACCAGCTCCTTAGCATCTTGCATTATAGAAGGCCAATAATACCCAGCCAACAAAACTCTCCTTGTTAGAGCCCTGAACTCACAATGAGCTGATCCCTCACCATCATGTAATTCGGAGAGCACTATTTAAGATTCGTCAATCCCCAAACATCGTAAGAGGGGTTTACTGTAAGACTTCTTATAAAGAACATCTCTTAGTATGATAAAACCACGAGCCTTGTACTTTACTTTTCTTGCTATTGATTTATCCGGAGGCAAGATGCCATCTAAGAGATATTGAAGGAAAGGAAACCTCCAATCTTGAGGTTGTTTCATCTGTATATCGAAGCTTTCTTCCTGCTTACCCATACTGAGTTGAATGGAAGGGCACTCCAGCACATGGATCCAAGGGTAGGATTCAGTATAGGCTATGGTTGCCAAGGAGTCTGCTAGTTCATTTTCTGTTCGGGGTATGTGCTCATAAACGATGCTCTTGAACTTAAGTGCCTCATTTTTAAGAAGATGTAAGTATTTTATGAGTTGTTCCTTTTTGGCTTCAAATTGACCTTGTGCATGATGGATAAGAAGCTGGGAATCGCTCATCAATTTGATCCTTTGGGTTCCACAAATAAAAGCTAACTTCAAACCAGCTATAGCACCTTCATATTCAGACTCATTATTAGAAGCCCTAAAAGCAAAACATATAGCTTGGTACATTCTGTCACCATACGGAGAGGTCAAGCATACCCCTGCACCACATCCCATGGTACTTGATCCACCATCAGTCCGGACGACCCGGAATTTTTTATCTTTGATATCAGTTGTTTGCTCTGCATCCCTATATGAATGGAATTCAACTAAGAAATCAGCCACAGCTTGGGCTTTGATCGCTGTCCGGGGGGAAAAATCAATATCAAAGTCCCCCAATTCCACTGACCACTTAGTCATTCTACTTGAAACGTCTACCTTTTGAAGAATGTTTTTTAAAGGAAAAGACGTTCGGACAATAATAGGATGAGCCTGAATATAAGGCCTCATCTTCCTTGCAGCAATCACCAGGGCTAATGCTAATTTTTCAAGCTTCATATAACGTTTTTCTGCATCTATCAAGCTCTTGCTGATGTAATACACCGGACGGGGATAATTATCTACCTCCCTCACCAATACGGTACTTATGGCACAATTGGAAACTCCCAAGTATATGAAGAGTGTCTCTCAATCAACAGGTTTAAATAAAGTCTTAGGAGAGGACAGATGTTTTTTAATTTCATTGAAGGCCTCATCACATTGTGAAGTCTAGTCTAATACTTTTGCACCTTTTAAAGTTTGAAAGAACGGGGCACATCTGTCCGAAGACCTCGAAATGAATCGATTTAACGCAGCCAACCTCCCAGTCAACCGTTGTACTTCTTTAATATTCTGAGGAGGCTCCATTTGGATTAAAGCATTAAGCTGGTCCGGATCAGGCTGTATCCCTTGTTCACTTATTACATACCCCAAGAATTTTCCGGACTGTACTCTAAACACACACTTTTCTGGATTTAGCTTCAAATTTACTTTTACTAAGTTAGCAAAAGTTTCTTGGAGATCTGTCAAGTGTAGCTCTTCATCCACATTTTTTACCATCATGTCGTCGATGTATACTTCCATGTTTCTTCCAATTTGATCAGCAAAAGCTTTATTTACCAACCTCTGATAAGTAGCCCCAACATTTTTAACCCAAATGGCACCACCTTGTAACAATGAAGACCCCTATCAGTAACAAACGTAGTATGCTCCTGATCCTTCAGATCTACTTGAATCTGATTGTACCAGGAGAAGGCATCCATGAAAGATAGTAGCTTATTCCTAGATGTAGAATCCACCAGCTGATCAATCCGGGGGACCGGGTATAAATCCTTTGGGCAAGCCTTGTTGAGATTTGTAAAGTCAATACACATACGCCACTTGCCATTTTTCTTTTTCACCAAGACCGGATTGGCTGTCCATAAAGGATACTGAGACTCCTTTATGTGGCCCATTTTAGTAAGCCTGTCGACTTCTTGAACGATGACATCAGCCTTTTCCTTGGAAAAAGCTCTTCTCTTTTGTACCACAGGTGCTATGTCTCTTCGGATGGACAGGTGATGTGATATAATATCTGCTGGTACCCAGGTAACATCATCATTGCACCAAGCAAAAACATGCTGATGGTCTTTTAAGAACTTTAACATCTTACCCTTTAGTTCGGATGTCATTTTGGATCCTATCTTAATATTTTTTCCCTCTTCCAAAGAATGTGTTTCGACTTCTTCAATTGGTATTAAAAATCCAGGGGTCTCTCTGGGGTCATCAATTTCACCCTCACCCCCAGAAATCCCCTCAAACTGCTATTCCTCATTGATACGAACTGCCCCCAATGTTCGAGGAGCCAGTGCTGTTTCATGACATTCTCTTGCTACCTTTTGGCCGCCTCAAACAACTCCCACTTGTCTCTGCACAACGTATTTCAAATATTGGTGGACTGTTGAGGCTACTACATGCATCCTAGAGAGCCAAGACCTTCCTAGAATAGCATTATAACAAGTGGGACAATCCACTACGACAAATAGTATTCTAACCATCTTCTTAAAAGGGCCCTTTCCCAACAAAACTTCCTCTTCGAACTCCCCGATCACATCTGCTGAGCTTCTAGTGAAACCCACAATTGACCTGTTCGAACGCTGAATTACCGCTGGATTCTTCATCTTTTTGTAGGAATTTAAAAAGAGGATGTAGGCTGAACTCCCAGTATCCACCAAAATACGTCTTATGCCATTGCCCCCAATGGATGCTCCTATGACAACAGCATCTTCATGAGGACCTGCTATATCTCTCAAGTCATCCTCATCAAAAACAATAAAGGGAAAGGGAATCTGCGATTGATAGGAATTCATGCCTCCCTCCAGTTGGGTAGCTAAAGTATGAACATGCCTCTTCCTCGAAGAAGCAGTGGGTGCTGTCATGGTATCCCCTCCGAAAATTGTGAGTGATTCAAAAAAGTTAATAAGCCCATACACTGTTTTGCAACGTTCCTCAATGCTACCTACTCTGTTTCGAGTTGGATCAGGGTCCAAGTACTCTGACTCTACATCTAATTTCTTGATTATCACCATAGCTCCCTCCGGAGCGGATGTGCCTGCATTGTTTGGACCAGCCCGATGAGCGTTATCAGGCCTATTTCCTCCTCTTCTTTTAACATATGCTCCCAACTTTCCTCTTTCAATTAAATTCTGGACTTCTTGCTTTAAAGCAATACAATCCTCGGTGGTATGCCCAGTATCATTATGATACTAACAGAAACAATTGTTACGATGCTCCCTAGGAGATTGTAGCGCAGCCGGCCTTCTATAGTGTACTTCTTCCTTTGTTTTGTCATAAATGGTGGCTACACTTTCTTTTAACTCAGTAAACTAATCCGGTTGAACCCAAGGCCCTCTCTTATTTCTAGATTGCTGACTCTGGGCAGGCGCAGCTGGCTGAGACTGAGCTTTGGCTCTGTTATGACCCTGTCCGACCTCCCTTGCCTTGTTCCCGGACTAATTTTGGTTGGGGTTTGGTGCAGCCGGGGAAGACCTCACCTGCCTGTGCAACCGAGTTTTCTTTGTTTCATCCACGTTAATTTACTTTCCAACCTGATTCAGTAGACCTCCCCATGTCATGGCCTTTTTTCTGGTCACTGAATCAGCCAAATTTCCAGGGTTTAAACCCTGCCTCAGATAAGCTATTGCTACTTGTTCAAAGCAATCAGCCAACCCATTTTTGGTGTTTACAAAGCGACCTATGTATTATTTCAGAGATTCGTTCAGTTCTTGGGCACAATGTATAATTGTGTCCCCATTGCCCTTCACCTCCTTACTTCCAACAAACTGCCTCTGGAAGGCCATCCAAAAGGTATAGAAATTTCTGATGCACCCCTGTGGTAGGCTGTTATACCACTTCAGGGTACTCCCCGTAAAGGATTGGAAGAATGCTCTACAAAGCAACTTGTCATCATCATCGAAATTCATCATGAAATTTTTGAATTGTTCCAAGTGATTGTCCGGGTATTTACTGTCATCGTATTTCTCCATTTTTGTACTATCGAACCTCTTAAGGAGGTTTCCGGACATAATCTTGGATGAAAATGGAGATTGTCTCCAATTCCGGCCACGACTGAAAACGGTATCCTCGTTAGGAGTTGCAAAGATACCTGGTTCATCATGGAAGGCAAAAGGATCCACCAACATCCGGTCTATTTGTCTCCGGCTATGAGATGACCCTTTGCCTATTTGCCTCTGTAACTTTCCATGCCTATCCCTTTTTCTTGAATACTTCTTAACCAACTTTTGTTTCTTTTTAGATCGGCCCTCATCACTGCTGGAGGACAAGGATTCTTCAACTCCATCTTCACCCGAGGAGCTAGTGGAAGATTCTGAGTCTGAATCAGAGCTCTCCAACGGCTTGGACCGGTGAGACTTTTTGGAGCTAGCATGAGTCTTCTTTGTACTTACATGGGTCTTCGAAGGCTCATGCTCTCTAGAGTTGTCAGTATGATGAGCAATTGATGCCTTTGACTTCTCTTTTATGCCCATCTTGGCCCTCTCTGCCCTCAGAGCTTCTATCTCGCCCTTTAATCTATCACGCTCCTTGATGGTATATTCATCATTTTCTCCCACCACTTCAAGCAAAGATGGTGGTACTTCCGGTGCGTCCAGATTCATTCGGACTGGTTTTTATGATGGTTTTGAATGCTAGATTCAGGCACCGTCGTCCTCCCACTGTGGTCGCCAATTTGATGTGGTTTATTTTTGTCTGAGGGTAAGTTTGTAATTTTTGTTTAGAGTTTTGTGGAATTTTGAGAGTATTTAATGTTTGGGTAGAATGTAGAAGGAGAATTGAGCTGCCTGGTTGTATTTAATTTTCATTACCCTCATTTAATGTTGGTGGTTGAGTATTTATACCCTTATATTTGGGCCATATGGGTTTTCGGGTCGTGTTTAATGGATTCGGGTCGAGTTTAAAGACCCATTACTTTTAAGTAAGTAAATAGGCAGCTTAGTCAAAACATGATTATGTTTTAAGTACTTTAGTTCTGTTCGGATAGTTTAGTGGATGATAGTTGTCCGAACTGCCTCTGTCCGGTGAAGTGGACATTGTCCGAATTGACCCTGTCCGGTTCCCATAAAGTGTGGTGACAGAATCCAGACTCATCATTGTCAATTCACCATCACCATGTCAGAGCTCACCACGGATAAATGAGCCCTTTCTCACTTCTTTTCTTTATAAGACTTACAACTGATCTTTCAATCTCTCTATCATCTTATATAAAAGACTTTGATAAAAATATAACGTTAATTCTTCTATCCATGTCTGTTTACTATATCAATATGGTCAATACATGGAAACGTTTTAAGTCAAACTATATGAGCTCAAGCTCCTCTAAGAGATCGGTTCTCATGAGGAAAATCACTTTATACTTTAATGCCCATACCCAGACAAACATACAAAATGAAGAACGCCTCTCCACGGTGACTCTTTATCTTTCTCAAACGTCAATTGACACTTCCATGTTGCTTGAAACTAGATAATCTACAAGGTTTTCACATTCTTCACGTGGTCGACCGACTTTAGTTCACACCAGATTACAATTGTTTGTGCATGACCTTCCACTCTATATGCATACAAGTTCTCCACCCGCCTTGAGTTTGATTTGGAACCTTTATGCACATGATCATGCATACAGGCATGCATTGGCAGATGTGCACGGTTTGATGGAGAACATACCTCATCTATATTTTTATCTATTCTTTCCCGCATGTAACTCGATGATGAAAAATATTTATCGGAGGCCGACTTAGGTACACCAACTCAAAGTTGGATTATCTCACGACCATTTTTTAGGTGATCTATATCTTTTACAAATTGATTGTCCTGCGGTTGGACCACATGATTTTGGTAATCTTCGGAGGCCCACCCTCATCTCCACCAATGCTTCCCACTCTCTAACTACTATAGATTCCCCGTTGATCCTTTGTATGAATATTTCCCTTGTTGCTGGTAGTTTTAGAGTTATCAATACAATATAATCGTTGGAACTCTTTCTAATATTTGTGAGTCATTTCTCAGAGTCGTTCAAAGTTATTCCTCACCTAACTCAGAGCACAACCAAGTCAAACATGTCTTAGATAACACATGAATTAACTACCCATGGTAACACATGTAACATCACCCTCTCGCATGTTCAAAGCATGGTATTAAGGCCCATCACTTCTGTACCTAGCCTATTACCCAATATTTCTCACGTGGAAGACTGTTTCAACATGTTCTTTAACTAGGCTAACATGATGAGGCCCAGTTCAAGTTTGAATCAGTTCAATCACACCCATGGTCACCCTCTCCAAGTTTATCACCATCCGCTTAACATCCCAATGTATTTCTCTATTCAACTCCCGTCAATGATCGTTCACACAGTAGGCTCCTTTGTAGCCCCCGGATCTGCATGGATCATTTGAGCGTATCATTTTCATAGGAAGTACCACCAACAAATAACTTCCCTCAGTTATTTTCAAGGGGCAATAGTTGTGGTAGAATCATAAACGGTCCCGAGGTAATCGTAGTTACATCGCCTCTCAATTCTTCTCCTCAATACCCGCTTCACACACCCCCGCTCTCGCTATATATTTAGCCAATGTCATTAATCCAACTATACTTTACAACCACTTCTCGTCTCCTCCAGCGTACTGGTGAGTATGCATGCTCCCCTTCATGTCCATATGTTTGAAAAATACGATTCACCAGAACATTCCCACCGCCATCCATCTCCAACTATCCCAAAGTTCAGCCAACTTGATGGCCCAACCACATGATAACAAGTCGACCATGATGGTTGAAAATGTTCAACACATCCATATTGAAGATGAAGTGCTCGTAATCCCTCTTAAATCCAAATCTGATTGAGTGAAATGTCTCTCATGGTACTTTCTTAGTAAGAAACCGATATCGTAACACGTTCAATCCATCGTTGTAAGTATATGAGATATGAATGGATTGCAAGAATACCACATAACTCCGTCACAGGTTCTCTAACACCACCCAAGTGCTCGAGATGACTCATAAGTTCTCTAACATTAAGCTCATCTTCTTCAAAAGATGGGAGCCTAAGGCCTCTACGGGGAAAAAACATTGAAGTTCATTATCTTATGGGTGAAGTTCTATCCATGGCTTGCAACAGTTATACATTACCTAAATGGCAGCAGCCATGAAAATAGCTGGGAAATTCTTTATATTGTATATCCTGCCAGTATCCATTTTATGGATAAAAAAATACCAAAACTTTACTAATTAATTGGTTGGATATGTCAAGTTCTATCCATGCCTTGTAACAGTTATACATTGCCTTATTTTTGTGAGGTATCCAGACAGAAAGAGTGCTCCCTATAGCCTTTGCAAGAGACTTGATAGTATCAGCATTATACATAAATACTGGAAGCTTAAGGAAAGAGACCCACACCAACGTGATTGCTGACTCTTTTTTGAGGTTGAGATAAGGTGTCTGTTTTCGAATTTACATAGAATATTGGCTCGAAGACCATACATTCCTGCGACATAATTTCTTAATATCATCTTGTATGTCAAAATCTATCATTAAGTGTCTGATGTCCCATAATTCTAGGCTGCCTTGGCCAGTGAACCCTAGCGAACCAATAAATTTATGTATTTCTGTCATAAGAGGCCAGTCTTTTGTTTTGATTCTACACCTCTCTTTTCATGCTATGTAAAATAAATAGATGTAAGTTGCCGTTATTCTCAATTTTAACTTGTTCATGGATGTTGTCCTTGATTATGATCGTGTGGCCTCAACATAAGTTTTCACGAGAGTTTTTTCGAGGTGCGGTTTTGACTTGCTAGAGGATAAGGAGAAGTCTTGATATTCATATGTTGGATTATATTTGAGAAGGAATACTATTTTTTGAATCTTTTATTTGATTAAGTGCAGGAGATTTGATGGCTAATGAAACTTGGGGGATATAATCTACCGGTGGCGGATTATTTGTCTGAATCTGGTGGATGGTAGGTCTTGATGATGAGGCAATTACGGTAGATGTTTCTAAAGGATGAGTAGAAGCCTGTGATGTCTTATTTGATTTCACCATTACTTGATGTTGAAGATCATAGAAGATAAAGGATATTCATTGACTTCACAACAGAAAGCAATTTTTGGAGCCTACAATTGTTTTTTACTTTTGAGTCTATTTGAATAAAGTTGAAAGATTTATTATTTGTTAACTAAGTAGAGCTTGCAAGTGAATGATTATTCATTTGTTATAAAGAATGAAATTACCACGTTTGATTCAAGGCCTGGGATAATTAGTCCATCTAAGTCTGCAAATCTTGTTGCATCTTGTCCATTAAAAACTGTTATTAGAAATTTTCCTTCCCCTCTATTAATTTTTTTAACTTATATATCTAATATTATTAAAATAATAAATTAAGGAGTAAATCTCTGTTTTCAATTTGTATTATTTTTAATTATACTCGGTTATCTTTATGTAATTTTATCAAATATGATATGATTATAATCAAATCAGTTTTTTAAATTAGATAGCCATGATAAATATTTATTTATATATGTTTCAAATTTGTTTTTAGTTATGCTAATTCGTTATGAATATTTTTTTGATATGTCATGTTATAGTAGTTTGATATGTTTTATAGATTAAAAAGACATGAATATAATAGTTTTATCTAAAAATAACATGAATCGAACAATACGTTGAAAATCATAATTTTAATATAAAATATTAAGGAATAAATAAAACCACAAACAAAATAAACTATTGATAAGACTAACTTAAAAAGTTAAAAATTTGTCATATTTATATATTTCAGAATATCTAAAATTTATTATTTAAATAAATAATGTTTATAATCTCCGCATGTTAAATAATAAATTTTTATAAAAAATTATTTGTTTTAAAAAATTACTCATATCAAAAAATTATTTAAAGAAAAAACAAAAAGAAGAAATTGTAAAAAAGTATACGAATAGTCATTTACAAATAACATGTCTGATTAGAAAAATATATATCAGGAAGTGCCTGTTGGCGGAAAATATAAAACAACACTCACTTTAAAACAAACAAACAACTTTGATATAGATAGAAAAGGAGAAATATTACAAGACACTCTCTTACAACTCACACTAGAAGAGAAAATATTTTTCTACCACTCAAGAGAGCATTCTTGTCTCTCTTTTCTCTCACTCTAATTTTCTCTCTAACTTTGATTCTTGGTGTGTTTGTGTGATGCTCTAGATGGTGGGAGAGCTCCACTATTTATAGGAATATAGTGGAGACAAGGATCCACCATCCAAGAGGCTTTTGGATACTAACACACTCAACATCAATACTACACTCAAAGTTAAGGTGTTTCTTACACTCAACCTAAAAGTGTGTCTTGCACTCAACCTAAAGAACTAAATATTAATTTAAATGTTTCTAGAGTATTCTTTCTAGATGGGTCTTATTAAGTGGGTTGGACCCTTTGAGTGGGTTGGGCCCTTTAAGTGGATCAAGTTTATGATCCAACACTCCCCCTTAAACTTGATCCCGTGACCCCTAGTAGTTTCCTTAATCGTTTGAAGTCTTCGCTTTTCAGTGGCTTGGTGAAAATATCAGCAGCTTGATCTTGTGTCTTCACATATTCAACTTGCACATCCTTTCTTGAAATACACTCCCTTATGTAGTGGTAGCGGACATCTATATGCTTGCTTCGATCATGGAATACTGGATTCTTGGCTAAGGCGATTGCTGACTTATTATCGACATAGACCTTAGTTGGCTCATGTTGTGTTAGGTCTATCTCCTTCAATAGATTTCTGAGCCAAATTGCATGACTAACACAGGTAGTGGCAGCAACATATTCTGCCTCACAAGTGGATAACGTGACTATCGGTTGTTTCTTTGACATCCATGTGAAAGCAATGTTTCCCATGAAGAATACAAATCCAGTAGTACTCCTTCGATTGTCTATGTCTCCACCCCAATCACTATCGTTATACCCAACAAGTTTGTAATCATTAGAAATGGAATAGAGTAATCCAAAGTCGATTGTACCTTTCAGGTAACGAAGGATTCTCTTTGCAGCCTTGAAATGAGTTGTTGTTGGAGATTCCATATAGCGACTAACCAATCCAACTGCATGAAGAATATCTGGTCTCGTACAAGTTAGATAGCGTAGGCTACCCACCAAACTTTTGAATAATGTTGGATCTACACTTTCGCCTTCTTCATGCTTGGATATTTTGACTCCAAACTCCATAGGTGTGCTTATCGAGCTACAATTCTCCATCTTAAACTTCTTGAGGACATCTTTTGCATAGCTTTCTTGTGAGATGAAAATTCCATCTTTTTGCTGCTTAACTTCAATGCCAAGGTAGTACGCCATGAGCCCCAAGTCTGTCATCTCGAATTCCTTTGTCATCACTTCTTTGAATTTATTAAACATGTTTGGGTTGCTTCCAGTGAAGATCAAATCATCCACGTAGAGACACACAATCAAAATATCTCCATCTTTGATCTTGGTGTATAGAGCGTGCTCGTACGGACATTTGTTGAAGCCATTCTCTTGGAAATACTTGTCGATTCTACTGTTCCATGCCCTTGGTGCTTGTTTTAGCCCGTAAAGAGCCTTCTTTAGTTTCAACACCTTGTCTTCGTGGCCTTTGACCTCATAGCCTAATGGTTGTTGAATGTAGACTTCTTCTTCAAGGACGCCATTTAGAAATGCTGACTTTACATCCATTTTTTGTATCTTCCACTTGTTTTGAACTGCCAAAGAAATTATTAGTCTAATAGTTTCCAATCGGGCAACTGGGGCGAATACCTCATCATAGTCAATTCCCGCCTTTTGACTATAGCCTTTTGCAACAAGCCTCGCTTTGTGTTTTTCAATCTCCCCCTTAGCATTTCTCTTGGTTTTGTATAACCATCTGACGCCTATTATCTTGCACCCTTTGGGAAGTGAGGTGAGTTCCCATGTGTCATTCTTCTCGATGGCTCTAATTTCTTCATCCATCGCTTCTCTCCATTGTTTCTTTTGTGCAGCTTCTTGAAATTTCACTGGCTCACAATCAGCAAAGAGACAAAATAGTGTAATGTTATCCATTGGTTCAGTTACCTCATAAAGATCACTAAGGCTTCTTATACGTTCCACTGCTCTCTCATTTTGACTACCATTTGACGATGATGAAGGTGTCGAGTCTCCATGAGTAGTTGCTGTTGGTGAGGCATGTGGGGTTGCAACATCTTGTGATTGCTCATTCGGTGTTTGATCGTCTTCTTCAATTTGGGGGAAAAATGTGAACTCATTTGCATGAGACCCAAAATCCCATTCGCTTTCTTCATCAACTATCACGTCTCGGCTTATCACAACCTTCTTGTTGTTTGGGTTGTATAACTTGTAGCCTTTGGAACTTGAGTCGTAACCGATGAAGATAAAACTTTTGCTTTTATCATCGAGTTTGGTTCGTTGTTCGTCTGGTACATGGACATGAGCTACGCTTCCAAATACTCTCAAGTGGGAAATTCCGGGCTTTCTTCCACTCCACGCTTCTTGTGGTGTCTTTACCCAAACACTTCTTGTTGGAGATCGGTTGGACAAGTAGACCGCACATGCCAGTGCTTCCGCCCAAAAATCTTTAGGTAGTTTCTTACTTTTGAGCATGCTTCGCGCCATGTCAAGGATTGTTCTGTTCTTCCTTTCTGCCACACCATTTTGTTGAGGTGATCTAGGAACTGTCAAGCGGCGAGGAATTCCATGTGCTTCACAAAACTCCATAAATTCATTGGATGTGAACTCCCCTCCTCGGTCAGATCTCATGGCTTTGATCTTATTTCCGCTTTCCTTTTCCACAACTGCTTTGAACTTCTTAAATACACCAAAGACTTCGGATTTCTGTTTCAAGAAATATACCCACGTTTTTCTTGAAAAATCATCAATGAAGAGAAGGAAGTAGTTAATTTTACCTAGAGAGCTCGGCTTGATTGGACCACACACATCGGTATGAATAAGCTCGAGAGGTTTATTGGCTCTTGACTCTGACTCCTTTGGAAAGCTTTTTCTGAATTGCTTTCCAAGTAAACATCCTTCGCATAGCTGGTCAGGATGATTGATACACGGTAACCCTCTCACCATTTCCTTCTTTGACAATAACTCTAAACTTGAAAAGTTTAGATGGCCAAATCGAACATGCCATAGCCACGACGAATCTTTGTAACACGCCTTAAGACACTTTGCAACATCATTTTGAATATTCAAAGGAAACATTCTATTCTTTGACATTTGAACTTTAGCAATTAAATCCCCTTTTGCATCTCTCATAAAAAGACTATAATTTTTCATATGAATATCATAGCCTTTTTCTAGAAGTTGTCCCAAGCTTAAGATGTTGTTTTTCATGCTAGGTACGTAATAAACATTTGAGATCATTTGGTGACTACCATCTTTTGCACGAATAAGAATGTTACCTTTTCCTTTCACTGATATTTTGCTATCATCTCCAAAAGAGACATTTCCACTCACTGCTTCATTGATCTCTACGAACATGCTTCTTTTCCCACACATATGGTTGCTTGCACCGCTGTCAAGATACCATGTGTTCTCTTGACCTTCATTAGTGTTTTTGTATGTTAGTAGTAACATATCTTTATCCTCCGTCTTCTCTTCCACATAGTTGGCCTTCTCCTCAACTCTATTGTTGGGGCCTCTACATTCTGAAGCATAATGTCCAAATCTTTGACATTTATAGCATTGGATTTGAGATTTATCATACCTCGAGTTCGGATTTCGTCTTCCACGACCTCGTGTTGAGCTTTCTCGTTTCTCGTAGTTGTAGTTGGAATTATTGTTGTTATAATTCCAGCCACGTCCACTGCCATGATAACCACCTCGTCCACGGCCTCTGCCTCTGCCTCGGCTACGTTGGTTTCTATCATCTCCTTGATTTGCATGCATGTCCTTCAATTCTACTTTGAGGAGTTGCTCGGTGATCTCTTGCTTCTTCTTGTGATTTTCTTCATAGGCTTGTAATGATCCTTGGAGTTCTTCGATCATCATTTTCTCCAAGTCTTTAGTTTCTTCAATCGTCACGACGATGTGCTCAAATTTGGGATCCAACGAGCGGAGTATTTTTTTGATTACTCTCACATCTTCTAGTTTCTCACCATTTCTTTTTAATTGATTATAAACGGTTGCTACTCTTGAGAAATATTCCGAAATAGATTCGGACGCTTTCATATGTAATGATTCAAATTCACCTCTTAATGTTTGGAGACGTACCTTTTTCACCTTTTCGACTCCTTTGTAAGAGATTTGTAATTTCTCCCACGCTTGCTTGGCGGAAGATGCGCTCGAAATCTTTTCGAAACCATCATCATCTAATGCTTGATAGATGAGGAAGAGAGCTTTTTTGTCTCTCTTTCTTGAATCCTTCAAATTTGTTTTCTCCTCGTGAGAAAGGCTTGCTTCATCTTCGGGTTCGTCAAACCCTTTATCTACGGCATCCCACACATCATGTGCTCCAAGAAGAGCTTTCATCTTGATACTCCAATTATCGTAGTTGTTGTTGTTGAGTGTTGGAACTTGGAAGGATGATACACCATTTGCCATATTTTTAAATATGTTGAATATTTAAAAACAAAATTTCCAATATGTTGAAAATTTAAAAACAAAATTTTGGAAAGAGCTTGTGGCTCTGATACCACTTTGTTGGCGGAAAATATAAAACAACACTCACTTTAAAACAAACAAACAACTTTGATATAGATAGAAAAGTAGAAATATTACAAGACACTCTCTTACAACTCACACTAGAAGAGAAAATATTTTTCTAACACTCAAGAGAGCATTCTTGTCTCTCTTTTCTCTCACTCTAATTTTCTCTCTAACTTTGATTCTTGGTGTGTTTGTGTGATGCTCTAGATGGTGGGAGAGCTCCACTATTTATAGGAATATAGTGGAGACAAAGATCCACCATCCAAGAGGCTTTTGGATACTAACACACTCAACATCAATACTACACTCAAAGTTAAGGTGTTTCTTACACTCAACCTAAAAGTCTGTCTTGCACTCAACCTAAAGAACTAAATATTAATTTAAATGTTTCTAGAGTATTCTTTCTAGATGGGTCTTATTAAGTGGGTTGGACCCTTTGAGTGGGTTGGGCCCTTTAAGTGGATCAAGTTTATGATCCAACAGTGCCTTTACGCCTCCCATCTTTTGATCCTTACTTGGTTACCTTTTTCAAAGAGAATCTTTGTCTATCCGAGAAAAAGTTTAATTCTCTCAAATAAATGGTTGGTTTGTCACTAACCTCTCATTCTCTCTTCATTAATACTTAGATCAAAATCTTCCAAACTCTTACAATTTCTCTCTTCATTAATACTTGGATCAAAATGTTCCAACTCTTACAATTGCGATTACCTACGGTATCATAGCAATGATTACGATACTCCTCTCTATTTTTTTTTTGGTTTTTCGCGATTCTTGTCAAATCACCGCCCCCATGTCAGAGTTCACCACATATAGCAAAACCCTTTCTCACTTTTTTTCTTTATAAGACTTACAATTGATCTTTCAATCTCTTTATTATTTTATGTAAAACACGTTAATAAAAATACAACATTAATTCTTCTATGCATCAAAATCATTATAATCAATACATGGAAATTTTTTAAGTCAAAATAGATGAGCTCAAACTCATTTAAGAAATCGGTTCTGATGATGAAATTCACTCCATATTTCAATGCTCATACCGAGACTAACATGCGAAATGAAGAACTACTCTCCATTGTGACTCTTTATCTTTCTCATACGTCAATTGATACTTCCATGTCGCTTGAAACTAGATTATCTATAAGTTTCTCACATTCTTCACCTGGTCGACCAACTTCAGTTCAAACAAGATTCCAAGTGTTTGTGCATGACCTTCCACTCAATGTGCATGCAAGTTCTCCACCCGCCTTTCGTTTGATTTGGAACCTTCATGCACATGATCATGCATACATGCATGCATTGGTGGATGTGCACGGTCTGATAGACAACGTACCTCATCTCTATTTCCATCCATTCTTTCCCGCATGCAACTCGATGATGAAAAATATTTGTCGGAGGCTGACTTTGGTACACCAACTCAAAGTTGGATCATCTCACGAGCATTTTTTAGGTGACCATTATCTTTTTCAAGTTGATTGTCTTGTGTTTGGACCACATGATTGTGGTAATCTTAGGAGGCCCACCCACATCTCTACCAATGCTTCCTAGTCTTTAACTACTATGGATTACCCGGTGATCCTTTGTATGAATATCTCCCTTGTTGCTGGTATTTTTAGACTTATCAATACAACATAATCGTTGGAACTCTTTCCCACAATTGTGAGTCATTCCTCAGAGTCCCTCAAAGTTGTTCTTAACCTAACTCACAGCACAACCATGTCAACCATGTCTTAGACAACACATGAATTAACTACCCATGTTAACACATGTAACATCACCCTCGTGCATGTTCAAAGCATGGTATTGAGGCCCATCACTTCTATACCTAGCCCATTGTCTAATATTTCTCACGTGGAAGACTGTTTCAAAAAGTTCTTTAACTAGGCCAAGATGATGAGGTTCAGTTCAAGTTCGAATCATTTCAATCACACCAATGGTCACCCTCTCCGAGTTGAAAAGCAAATATTTCATATCCCCTATCACCATCCGTTTAACATCCCAATGTATTGCTCTATTCAACTCTCATCAACGATCGTTCACATAGTAGGCTCCTCTATAGCCCCCGATCTGTATGCATCATTGGAGCCTATCCTATTCATAGGAAGTACCCCCAACAAATAACTTCTCTCAGTCATTTTCAAGGTGCAATAGTTGTGGTGAAATCATAAACGGTCCCAAAGTAATCGTAGTTACATCGCCTCTCAATCTTTTTCTTCAATACCCGTTTGGCATACCCCCGCTCTCGCTACATCTTTGGCCATTGTCATAATCCAACTATACTTAACAACTCCTCCCCGTCTCCTCCAGCGCACTGGTGAGTATGCATGCTCTCCTCCATGTCACTATGTTTTAAAAATGCGATCTACCAGAACATCCCCACTGTCATCCATCTCCAACTATCCCAAAGTTGAGCCAACGTGATGGCTTCTACCCCATGATAACACGTCTACCATGATGGTTGGAAATGTTCAACACATCCATATTGAAGATGTAGTGCTTGTAATCCCCCCTAAATCCATCACCGGATACAAATGTGATTGAGTGAAATGTCTCTCATGGTACTTCCTTAGTAAGAAAACGATATCGTAACACGTTCAATCCATCGTTGTAAGGGTTTGAAACATGTATGAATTGCAAGAATACCACATAACTCCGTCACAGGTTCTCTAACACCACCCAAGTGCTCGAGATGGCTCACAAGTTCTCTAACAGCAAGCTCATCTTCTTCAAAAGATGGGAGCCTATGGCTTCCCTGGTGAAAAATCATTGAAGTTGATTATCTTATGGGTAAAGTTTTATGGACTATGCCATGAGCTATGGTTAGAAAAATGACTCAGTATCCTTGGCACCCCCATATATATTGACAAAAATGCAGTAAATAGAGTTTGTTTTAGAATTTGGATTGTTACCAATGATACCGATTAGTTCATTGAGGTATTAGAAATCAAATGTCTGGGAAGGTACAAATCCCTCCGTATTGAGTATCAGAGCTTACCCCTTACGTGTAAATAATGTAATTCTTCTGATCACATCTTCTCGAAATGTTTCTGAGCCTCCCGTTTCTCCATACTCTGATAGCTCAATTTTTTTATTTCTATCGGTGTGTCAAAGAACTTATCACCTACACCAATAATCATCCCTTGCTGGTCTCCTCGAGTGATATTGATACACCTCCATATCCCAATTACAACCTCTCTATTGATGGGTCTTGATGGTGATGGAGATACTGACCCCTCTGTCGTTATCCAAGTTGTCATGCCTCATGGTGACAACACCACCCTCGCTCTCGCTACTCTTTGGCCATTGTCATTACTCCAATTATAATTTACTGCCCTTTCCCCCTCCCCGAGTGCACTGGTGAGTACACACACTCCTCTTACTATCCCTATGTTTGGGAAATGGGATCCACTAGAACATCCCCACCGTTATCCATCTCCAACTATCGCAAAGTTGAGCCAACATAGTGTCTCCTCTCGTAGGATAACAGTCAACCATGATGGTTGAAAAGGTTCAAAACATCCATGTTAAAGATGAAGTGCTTGTAATCTCTCTAAGTCCATCAACGTATATAAATTTGATTGGGTGAAATATCCATCATACTACGTTTTTAGTAAGAAACCGAGATCATAATACGTTTAATCCCTCGCTGCAAGGATTTTGGGCATACATGAATTGTAAGAATACACGGTAACTCCCTCATGTAATTTATTCTTTCGATTTTCTATAGTTGACAACATCACCTAAGTGCTTAATATGACGCACATGTTATTTAACAGCCACATAATCTTCCTCAAAAGATGGGAGCCTATGGCCTCCACGGTGAAAGACCATTGAATTTGATTCCCTTATCGGTTAAGTTTCATGGCATTAGCCCAAAAAGTCCAAACAAAAGTCTTATTAATTTTATTTTATTTTATTTAAATATCTTATATATTTAAATCAAATCTAATTATATTAAGATTTTATTTTATTTTATTTTATTTTAAAATATTTATTTTATTTCCTTGTATTATAATTTAGGGTTTTGAGAAGCTCTTATATAAAGCCTCATATGCCTTAAGTTATTTTAAGTTTTTGGAATAATAGATTTTTATCTCTGAAAATTTCAATTATTGTTACCTTTAGATTAGGGTTTCATCATGTTACTCTTGAATTAGGGTTTCATCTATCGTTGCTTCTTCTTCTTCTTCTGCCGCGTTATTAGTTTGGTATCAGAGCCTCAGTTCCTGCTACGGGTCAAGCATGTTTCTGAATCTTGATTTCATCTGATTTAAGGTCTAAAGGAAAGAACAACATACAGCCATGAAGATCTCAAAGATCGTTTGGTATGCGGGAAACACACTAGGCGTTTCAGTGACGATCATATTGACCGGTTACTGAGGGAGTTTAAATTGGCTACCAATCGCCGAATCAAGGTAAAAATTGCTTATCGAGATGCTGTCTCAGGCTATGAAGAGGTTTTCAAAACCATTTTTTTCATCAATGGACATGGGGATGTTGTCTTCAGGCTATGAAAAGGTTTTCGAAACTATTTTTTTCCTTCAACTAGATGGCTTCAATGTTACTTTGAATAAGGAACACTCGAGAAGAATTTATTTGATTCTCATAAGGTCAACAATTATAATTCCCAATGTAACGATTGAATAAAATAAAATAAATAATTTAGGTTCTTGATGGTGATGGTGCTGTAAATTCGAGGACGAATTCTTGTCAACCAGAAGAGGATGATGTAGCCCAAAAAGTCCAAACAAAAGCCTTATTAATTTTATTTTATTTTATTCAAATATCTTATATATTTAAATCAAATCTAATTATATTAAGATTTGATTTGATTTGATTTTATTTTATTTTAAAATATTTATTTTATTTCCTTGTATTATAATTTAGGGTTTTGAGAAGCTCTTATATAAAGCCTCATATGCCTTAAGTTATTTTAAGTTTTTGGAATAATAGATTTTTATCTCTGAAAATTTCAATTATTGTTACCCTTAGATTAGGGTTTCATCATGTTACTCTTGAATTAGGGTTTCATCTATCGTTGCTTCTTCTTCTGTTTCTGTCGCATTATCACCTACACTACAAGCCATGATCGGAAAACGATGCGGTATCCTGGGAAGTTTCCTTGGCACTATCATATATATTGACACTCATGCGGTGAATAGAGTTCGTCTAAATTTTTCTAGTATTTGGATTGTTAACGAATGATGCCGATGAGTTCCTTGAGGTCTTGGGAATCAAATGTCTGGGAAAGTACACATCCCTCCGTATTGAGTATCAGAGCTTACCCCTTACGTGTAAAAAGTGTAAGTCTTCTGGTCTCATCATCTCGAAATGTCTCTGAGCCTCCTGTTTCTCCATGCTCTGATAACTTACTTTTTTATTTATGTTGGTATGGCAAATAACCTATCACCTACACAATTAATCATCGTTTGCTGGTCTCCTCGAGTGATATTGGTACACCTCTATATCCAAATTACAACTCCCTCTTGATGGGTCTTGATGGTGATAAACATGCCGACCCTTTTGTCGATATCCAAGTTTCAGGCCTCATAGTCTGGTTTGTCGATACCCATACACTGGTTCATTGTCTGGTTTGTCATCCAAATGAATATCAACACGCGAAAAAATTACTACCTTGGCCGTTCTCCTGAATCCACTAACCACATCTTGGTGGAATTCCCTTGCTTCAACTAGTGTGTAAAGCTTTATCCATAAAGCTCAAGTTTTCTAACTTATCCTCGAATTTTCCCTCGTGGTTACATACCATCGTTGCTTCGATGGCCTCTTTCTCTGATCTTGGTGATCTTTGATGCGCCGCATTTGTGCGACGGTCTACCGTATTTTCTCTAGGATTTTCTCAGAATCCCCTTCGTTGGGATCTGCTTTATTCAACCACATTCTCACATTTTCTCGGACCACTGTTACAGATTTTATGGCACAAAGCATTGGTCGTGCTAAAACATTACTAACTTATTGTTGTTTAGTCTTATGTTCTTTTCAAATTTTTAATCCTTGCAATTATCTGTATTTTTTGTCGTGCTAAAAATTAGAAGCTACATTTTTGTCTATATTTAACTTTTTGAACATTTGAATTTTTTTTGTAGCTGTCTCTCTATTTCTATTCATACTAGAGTTTACCCTACTAAAAAAACCCTATTTTCTCATTCAGGTCATCAACTTAGGGTAATCGGTCCAATATAACACATCATAGGCAGTCCATCGATGACTCTAAATCATCTTTCTCGGTCTATCGACGGTGAAATCGAGCGTGAACCGTTTTTAGCATCAAATTTTCATGATTTTGAGGTGATTTATCCGAGCATACAACCAAAACAAACGGTTGTTTTGTACAAGTTTTCTCATATTCTGGTTGTTTTATCATTCAGGTTAATTGATTTGTTGTTTCAGGTTTCATTTTTAGAAATAAAATGTATAATAGTACGCGTGCATGAGTTTTCGTTGTGTAATAAGTTATAAACTGGTTATATTATGTATTTTCTTTAGTTATTATATCTCTTTGGGGTGTAAAATAATATATAGAATCAATTTTAGAGTTCCCATGCATGTATGGTTGACGATGCGAGTTCATTGGAAAAAGATACAAGATTTATACATTTCTTCATGATATTTATTTGTATATGAACATGCGAATTTAGTGGGTAATAGTTATTGTGACCATGGATTTACTATAAGATTCCTTTGTAATAGAGAATATGATTTTTGTATATACCATTGTTTTACGATAATGAGAGTTGTGTTGACGACCATGCGATTCTAGTGGTGACGACAATTAGAGTTGTGTTGTATAATAGACATGTTATTTCATTGTATACTCAACCATACGAGTCCTTGTATATTTGATCATGCTAGTTTTGGTTTGTTAAGCGTGCGAGTTGTCATATAACAGCCTATGCTCCTAACTATTTGTTAATTGTTCAACGCAGGGTAAGATATGTCTAAGCCACGAGTTTAAATTTTTCAAACATGGTCTCTAAACTTTAATTTCTTATGTTGAACGACATACTTATAGCTCCGTTTTTTTAAACAATATCTGAGGCATTTGAGATAAGATTTTATTGGTACAAAAATTCATGATTTTATTAGGACATACCATTTTTGTGACAGAAAAAAGTATACAATCGTCTGTTAAATATGACTACGAGTTAGACATCTCTTACCGTTCTCATGGGATGCTTTAGAAAAGCCAAAGAGGAGAGTTTTTGGAGATAATTCTAGTTCTTTTAGTTTACTCAAGGGATACTTGAAAAGATTGAATAGTTGTGATATTACTACTGATTGCCATTTAGAATTAGCTGTTGGAAATGTCTTCAAGTGTTGTTTTTATAGTAGTCAGTTCCTATCTTCAAGGTTTTCATTCATGTCGTCCGCTTTAATTTATCGAGGGAACCTTTTTAACCGGCAATATAGGGGTGTATTGCTATCTACCGTAACAAAAGATGGAAACAACGCTTAGTTTCATGCTTTTTTATATTTGGATAACCTACGAGTTTAGTTATTATTGGAAATGACAATGAGAGTTGTGTTGTATACTGAACCATGCGAGTTCATGTATATTTGACCATGCTTGTTTTGGTTTGGTACACATGCGACTTCTCATATAATATATATATATATATATATATATATATATATATATATATATATATATATATATATATATTTTCCAAGAAAATATTTATTTATTGATGTTAAAAAAATGAGTTACATATGTTCTGATGATTATTAGAGTGAGTGAGCTTAAAAGATACAATGATTTTGTACTTCTAAGTAAGACTCTCCTTGTTGTTTCTTAGTCCATGTGTATCAACGTTCTTCTTCTTCTTCTTCTTCTTCTTCTTCTTCTGCTTCTCCTTCTTCTTGTAGAAATTCAGCTTCTCCTTCTTCTTGTCTTTCTGCGTCACCTTCTATCTTGTCATGTATCATGCAAATAAAGAGATAGTGGTCAGGTTTCATCAACCTGCCAAGCTGTTAGCATAACTCAAATAACCTAAGATGTCCAAAGTTCAATGACTCAAGTAAGATAATAACAGATAATTCCTTAAAAGAATTATTAGCCTTGATTTTAAATTTTGTCTATTTTAAGCGCATATTTAGCTAACCAATCTGCAGCAGTATTCTGCTCCCTATATATATTTCGGTGTTATTTGGCGCATAATTAGGTTCTTACAGCAAAGGATAATCTGTTCTAAGTGCCATGGGTATTTACCTGAGGCTAACATATTAAACAATCCTAAAGAATCTATCTCAATATCGACCATGTTGAGTTTTTTCTCTTTACAACATAACAAACCATTTAAGAGAGCATAAATTTCAGCAATCATTGGGGAATATTTACCTATTACACTTCCTTTAGTCAAGATAAGGTTACCTAGTTCATCTCTTAAGATAAAACCATAGCTTGAAGATCCATTGATTAAAGTTAAGCCATCACAGTTTAATTTAAAACGATTGTGTAAAGGTAAGTTCCATCTAACATATATGAAAGGTTTGGAATGTTTAGTATGATTAAAGCAGTTTAAGTCTTTAGCTATGTGTGAATCACCTATCCAATGTTTTCGAGTTAGTGCTGATATAAAATCTAAAGAGATGAGCATAAAAGATACATGATTAAGTATCTTTTTATGTGAGATAGCTATATTTTGATATCTACACTTGTTTCGAGCAATCCATATGGTCCAGATTATCAAAGCAGGTATAATGGTACGTATGTGAGTTGCTTTAGGAGTTGATAGTAGCCATAAGTTAATAATATGATTAATTTTCATGTGTTTGCCTATTTTAATGTTGATTTGTTTTGAAAAGTAGAACCATACAGACTGGGGAGATTCACAAGAAATAAATGAATGGATTAGTGATTTAATGTTCTGGCACTTAAGACATTTTGAAGCAAGTTGGAATCCTTTTTTCTACAATATTGTGTCTACATTAATGAAGTTGTTTAATACTCTCCAAAGGGTGAAAGAACACTTCTTTAGAGAGATATTATTCCATATTTTCTCTTTGATCAGTGAGATTGTATCTTTTTGTCTTATTACATTGACTGTTTCTTTTAGTTTAAAGGTTCCATCAGTGGAAAGCTTCCAAATGATGGAGTCTTGTATATTTAAGTTAATTTGTATTTTTGTAATTCTGTTCATGTTTTCAGGTGGTAAATAGGAATGTAAGTTAGGTAAATCCCAGTTATCTTTGTTCCAGAAATCAGTTACCTTTGTTAAAGAGTAGTGGTGTGAATTAGTTTCTGGTAAAGTGATTAAAGGTTTATTATGGTGCCAACTATCTAACCAGAAGTCTAGTTCTCCCTTTCTTAATTTCCAGTTTATATGATTCTCAGCTTCTTCTTTAACCTCAAACATTCTTTTCCAAGTTTTAGAGTTTGTTGACCTTAAAAAGGATTGAAAATGGTGAATGTTTTGGCAATACTTAGAATGTATCAAATTGGACCATAGGGTTTTATTGTTTCTAAAGTTAAACCAAAGTTTAAATCAATATGCTTTCTGAATATCCTTCAAGTTTCTTATATTGAGTCTATTTTCATTGTGTGGTTTACATAAATTGTTCCAGTTGTACCATAATATAGTTTTATTGTTTTAACTGTAACCCCATAAAAAATTATTCAACAGTTTGTTAATTCTAGATATTACTTTCAAAGGTAGATTAAAAGACTGTAGGTAATAGTTTGGATAAGATAATAGAACATATTTGATTAATGTTTATCTTTCACCAAAATGAGATGTTTTTTTAGTTCCATTCATTGATTTTGTTTCTTATCTTATCTATTAAAACCTCAAAGTGAATAGAGAAGTTGTTTGTATGAATTGGGATACCTAAATATTTAAGAGGTAAATTAGTTTGTTTAAAGCCTAAGAGTTTTTCCAAGGCATTTATCTTAGTCCTACTCATGTTTGTGGAGGCTATAAAATTTGTTTTTTTATATTTATTTGTTGGCCAGATAACAGTTGGTATATATCTATTTTTTTGAAAGTTTCTTTATGTTTATCAGTGAACCATTTAGGAAAAGAATTATATCATCAGCATATGCGAAACAATTAATATTTAAGGAACCTTTAATGTTATATGTCATTAATTTGTGTTGGCTAATTAACTTGTTTATACCTCTTATTAAAAATTCTTCTGCTAGAGGGTCCCCCTGCCTTAAACCATTACTAGAGTTGAATAAGCCATTAGTTTTGCCATTAATTATCACTCAGTATGAAATATGTTCAATAATTTTATTTATTAGCTTTATTACTTGTTGATTAAAACCAAAAGATAGCATAACCTCATATATGAACCTAAATTCAAGCTTGTCAAAGGCTTTTGACATATCTACGCTAATTATTAAGTTGTCCCCTCTGGTTTTTTTATTAAGGTCTCTAATCATTTCTTGAGTTATTAAAATATTGTCTTGTATTATTATTTTTCAATATAGGCACCTTGTTCATTTGAAATGATTAGAAGGAGTAATTTAGCTAATCTGTTGTTCAGTATTTTAGGGATAATTATAATAAGGACTGAACATAAGCTTATAGGTCTAAATTGCAGCCAAGTTTTAGGTGATTTAACCTTAGGTATTAAACAGATAAGGGTTGCAAATAGGCCTTTAGAAATATCAGTTTTAGTAAAGTAATTTGTGACTGCTTTGAGAAGATCATCTTTGATTATTAACCAACATGATAAGTAGAATCTGGAGTTAAATCCATCAACTCAAGAAGCACTATTAAGGTTCAGGTTTTTTATGACATTATGTAATTCATCCATTAATGGCATTTCCAATACGTATTCATTCTTTTGATCATATATAATATTAGGAACAATATCTTTTATCATTTATAGGTTCTTCTGTGTAGGTGGCTTGTTCAAAAGTGTATTGAAATATTCTACAACAGATAATCCAATTGTATCCTCATCCTCAATCCATTTATCTTTTAATTATAATGCCATCGATTATGTTTTTAGATATTCTGTTTTTAACATAATTGTGAAATGTTGCAGAATTATTGTCACCATCTTTTAACCACTTTACATAGCTGTTTTGTTGCCAATATATTTCTTCTCTCTCAAGTAATGTAGAAGTTTAGTATTAAGGTTAGATAAATTAGTTTAGTTCTCTAGACTGTTTGTTTCTTCTAGTTTAGTTTCTGCTATTTTTATTTCCTCTTCAGTTTTGTTTAGACAATAAAAATGTTACGATAGACATCCTTGTTCCAGATTTTTAGATGTTTCTTAAGTATTTTTAACTTGGACCAAAATATATAAATGTGAGTAGTATCAGTAAGTTTTTTGGACCAGTTGTATTCTACAGTTTTAAGAAAATATTCATGCTTTAACCACATGTTTTGGAATCCAAATGAAGGTTTATGATTTGTAGATTTTAATGTAATTGATATTATCAAGGGTGAATGGTTAGAACATGTTCAAGCCAGGTGATTCACCATTGTAATGTGAAAAGTTTCTCTCCATTTATCATTGTGTAACGATCTGTCTAAATGTTTTCATTTATGTTTGTTTGTCCATGTGAAATTTGTGCCAGTATAACCAGGGTCTTTAAATTTACACTCTAAGATCATGTTATTAAAATCATCCATACTTTTAGAAAAAAGTATGGAACAATGTAGTTGTTCATTTGTGTTGGAGATTGTATTAAAATATCCAACAACAAGCCAAGGTAAGTCAGTGTCAGAAATGGATCTTAAATGATCCCATAGAGGCACTCTATGGGATCTGGTGCATTTTGCATAAACTATGGTAAGCATAACTACTTTGTTAGTAGCACAATGACTTACCATAGAGTTAACAAGTTGTTCAGAGTTGTCTAGGATGTTGATCTTATAGCCATTTTCCATAAAATCCAAATTTTATTATTAATATTTGCAAAATGTGATTCAAATCCTAGTTTATTACATGTAGATTGCAAGTTATCAGCGGATCTCATAAGTTTTTATAGAGATACGATATTAGTTGAGCATTTTCTAACAATATTTTTTAATTCTTCTTAATGTTTTATGGTTTCTTAGTCCTCTAACATTCCAGTTAAGTATTGATATGTTCATTTTAAGATTGTTTTGAGGATCTTAATGATCCTTTACAGTTTATGGATTTTACCAGTATTTTGCCTCTTGAAGATCTTCTTATAGGAGTTTTGATAGAGCTTTTTTTAGGTTGTTTTTGTTCAGGTGATTAGGTTAAGCTCAAATTAATGCTAGTCATTATAAAGTCTTGTTCTGGTCCTGATAATTATTCCAATTCTTCTACATTGAGTGTATTAAAAGAGTTACTTAGATGAATGGTGTGTATAGCCTCAGTTATGTCTTTTTTAGTAACTTCAAGTTGTTCATTTAGTTAATTGAAGATTAAAATTCTTTCACTTTATTCTTCAATGTTTGTTAATACTCTTAAGTCTTTGTTCTGTTCACTATTTATTACAAGTACAGGTGATTTACCAGGTTGTAAAGTTAAATTCGTCTTTTCTGTTTTATCAGTTCTTTCATTATCTGTGTCTTTTTTAGTTTCTTTTTCATTTGTTTCATTAGATTGCTTAGATACTATAAAATTCTCAAATGTTATAGTTTCTAATTTAGATTTCTCAGTTATCAGTGGTTCTACTTGTGGTTCCTTGTTAATTTCAGTGTTTGTTTTTGGAATCCAAAGTTTTTTGAAGGACGTTTTGGATTGGTTTTAGCATTATTTTTTATGGTTCTCTTTTTGTTCATTATTTGCTCAAATTCTTCCTTTTCACATTTTTTCTTGGTGTCCTATGTGTCTATATTTTTACAGTAAAAAGGTTTGTTTAAGTATAAAATGTCTTACTAGTAACCATCATTTTCCCCAAAGCATACCCAGATTCTTTGGGGAAGGGGATTAGATATATCAGCTAAAATTTATGCTTTACATTTGTTGTAGATTGCAATATTGTTTTTGGGAACCCATACTGCTAAGGGCTATCCAATTTCCGTAGCAATATGAGTGAAAGAGTCAGGTATAAAATTTCAAGTATTTTGGGCAAGGAAATCTAAAAAGGAGTCAACGGAGACTCCTTATTGGGGTGAAATTCCGGTGTCCACTTAAGGATTCTAAAAGATAGTTTGCCTATTGTTCTAACATTTTTACCCCAAAATTGTTTTACATCTTCTAGCAGTTCTAATATAATAGATTATGCATTTTCTTTGTATATTAACCATGCTATATTTTGTTTAGTTTTTTACACCAAACATACTACTTGATTCTATATTGAACCATGCGAGTTCTTGTATATTTAACCATGCTAGTTTCAGTATAGTAAACATGCGACGTGTCATATAACAGACCGTGTGAGTTCTTTGATTAATAAACATAATATTTACTTATATACTTAACCATGCGATTTCTTGTATATTTGACGATGCTAGACATGTAAAAGCAGTTTACTTATTGTTTTACAAGTATATTCTATGTTGCATCTGGTATTGTTGGTTGTGAAGATGCTGACAATTTGCTATGGGTTTTCAAGAGTTTAAAACCTCATTTGCTAGAGAGTCAAATCACATTTATTTTCGACCATTATTGAGGTATCATTAATGTTGTTTCTGTCTTGTATCTACACTGCTATCATGCCTAGCGTATTTTATATATTGTTCAGAATTTAAGGTGTGTTCTGAATAATATAAACAAAGAGTTTAGAGTTATGATGCTAGGTCTGTCTAATCGATGTGCTTATGCTCCAACACTAGATATGTTTAATGAATATCTTTCAGAATTTCTACGTGAAGGTAATAAGAGAATTGAAAATTTTCTCGAAAATTTTCACCAGAAGTATGCTGAGGCATTTGTTAAAGCACAATGATATGGTGCTATGGAATATCTACTGCAACTAAATTCAGATTATAAAGTGTGTAGTCTACCCATTTTTGAATTAATTGATAATATTAGATTCTTACTAATGACTCAAATTTCACGACGTTATTCGGACGGGTTAAGTTGGAGTACTAAATATTGCCATGAGTATGTAAAAAATTAAAGCAAAATGTGGAAAAAGGTCATAACTGGCTAGTCCGTAAGTCTTCTACAACCTCATTTGAAATTATTTAGATTATGGTATGATTTTTGATTTGTTGTGTTTTAAATTTTCTTGTAGTGCTTGGTAACAAGATTATTTTCCATGTTCTCACGTTTTAGCTGCAATATCTTAGACTCAGCAAGATCATGTGACGTTAATAGAGCCATTCTTCATTGTAAACAATTACACATCAACTTACTCTTTTAGCATACCGACTATTACAAATTTTGGAGAAGGATCAAGCTCTAATGATTCATCTGAACTGAAAATTCTTCCTCCAAACATGAAAAAACAAGCTAGAAGGCCTTAAAAAAAGCGTATTCCATCTAGAAAAAAAAATAACAATCAAGCAATTGAGATGTTTCCCTTGTTCGAAACCAGGCTATAATAAGAGGACACGTGAGGCCCTACTATAACATGCGAATTTGTGCTTACTAATCATACGAATTTATTGTATTTTAAATTGGCCATGTGAGTTTCTTATTGTAAACATGCTACTTTTATATAAACCAACCATGTGATTCCTTGTATATTAAAATATTCAATTTTAAGTCTATTAGCTGTGCTAGATCCTATATATGTATATTGACCATTCGAGCTTCTTGTAATTTAAACATGCTACTACTTCTATATACTACATCATACGAATCCTTGTATATTAAACCATTCAATTGTAAGTTTATTAGCTCTGCTAGATCATATATTTCCAACTATATGAGTTTTCCGGTATATAGATAATGCAAGTTTCTTATAATTTAAACATGCTACTTCTTCTATATAAGGGACCATGCGATTCTTTGTATATTAAACCATTCGACTTTAAGTCTACTAGCTGTGCTAGATCCTATATTTCCAACTATGCGAGTTCAGGTATGTTGACCATGCGAGTTTCTTGTAAGTTAAACATGTTACATCTTCTATATAATAGATCATGCGATTTCTTGTATATTAAACCATTCGATTTTAAGTTTATTAGCTGTGATAGGGTTGAGTTTTATTGAGCGTAAGGCTTCTGAATAAGGCTTATGACCTCCATTTACTTTGAACAATTTCTCTTTATATTCATTGAGTGAGATGCTCCTAAAGAAACCCAAGTTGAGGATGAGCGGGAGCGGCCTGATCTTCTACCGTGTTAAAGTTCAATGATGTTTAGTTGATGTTTGAGTGATGTTGAGGTAGGATCCTCTTTCTCATTTGCCATCTAGATGACTTTTGATTGGTCCACTCCTTGTAGCTTATCCAAAATCTTCGCAATCAAAGTTTTTACCGACGCTTGAATTTTAAGGGCATATATGAACCTCTTTCGTTATAATATAAGCGCCGTTCTGCCTTTGTAACCAATATACATTCAATAGTCTTTTGTTAGTAAGTAAAATGTTCGGATATGTTATACATTTGCTTGTACTTTGTATCCCTTCATATCTTGTTACTTAGTATGTTGTACTCCCCATGACTTCCTAACAATTGTCGGAGCTGGATAGATGGGCTCACATGCCTTGAGGTATACCTTTGGTGCATTGTTGTTCAATGTGTATTTTTAGCGTAACCTTTTTTCTCATTGCTTCCTTTTTTTTGTAAGCTTGCCCGTGGTCTATCGATTTTCTAATTTATTTATTATTCAATTTATCAATCTAGCTTATACTCGATATTAGTCAAACAATGGGTTGGGCGTGACCTTGTATAAAAGAAGGTATATCTTTCTCTTGTGGCGGTCAAGCTAATTTCTCTGCATGTGATAGAGAGACACTTAGTTGTACAAAATTTAAATAAAAAATTGCTTCCAATGACCAAAATATATTGGATGCAATGATTTTCAAAATGAGTTAGAAAATATTAAAACATAAGAGTAAGGGTTAAGGGATCTCATTTTATATTGTTAGAGGTTTTCCTATCTTCTCGTCTTAGTTTACACCTCCAACGGTGTATTTTGCACATCGATGATGACTTAGAAATTGAATAAAATAAAAGAATATATGGTTGAGCATATGACGATCTCAAAGGGGAGTTGTTCTTTGGCTGAGCTAAATAACATGTTTGACATTTCTCTCGCGTTCGCCCAAACCTATCGAGATTTACCCTTATAATTTCGGTCATGATCAAGAGGGCATCATTGTGTGGAAGAATGATGGCATTGAGATCTTTTTGTGTAAAGAAGATTTTATGAAATGATGCACCGAGGGTTATGATTTAATTAAGTCAACTTCTGGTGTGTGGATGGCAGAAGTCAACCCATGGATGTAGCCCTTGCAGAAGCTATATGTCTAACCCGTCAGGTTGGTGCCCATATGGAAAGCTCAAATATAATTTTTAGGCTTCTCGCCTCTACCTTGTTCTCTCTTGGGACAACTCTCAAGTTAGTTAATTTTATTTCATGCTTGCTTAGCTTTGGCTTGCAAGCACTAGGGCGTGTTTCTAGAGTTGTGTGCCCAGTTTTGCTAGTGTCCGTCGAGTTGCTTGACAAACTCCTTTAGATTCTCTCTCTTGATCGGTCATTGGATGTTTATTTTAGCACTTGACATTCCCTCATGGTATGCCTATAGTATAAGACATATTTGCATCGTTTGATTGAATTTTATGTTGTTGGTTGTGCGAACATCTTTCCCGGATGGGCTAGAAGGTCGATATTTATATTTTGGTCATAATGGTAGGCATTGGACACGGTTAAAAACGGATGGTTAGCCTGATCGTCCGGGTAGGAACGCTGGCATGAAGGTCTAAGCGTTCGGTCCTTTTTGGAAAATTCCACCGCGTTTTCCTTTCGAGGGGCATCTTCTCCTTAGTGCCTATTTTCTAGCTTCGGCTATTAGGTCGACTACGGTGAGGGGATACGATTTGGTGCTTTTATCCACACCCTAAATAATACTTTGAATAATAAGGATCTACCTGGTATGGATATTTCTCAAGGGTTTTACCGGAGTGGTAAAATAAGAAACTCTTGCATCTTCTCATGTTTATATTTAGGGTATTTCAAAGCCAACGGTGGTGCGGCCCATACTTAACTTAAGTGCATCATAGTCACTTACTATTTTGGCTACTCCATATTTAACTAGGGAGAATGTTGTGTGATCAGTTATGAACACATCTTATTTCAATATGTCGTGCATGTCCAACCATTGATCTGTCATCATTTTTATGTTGGTGGCTTCCATAGGTTGCCATGATATAAGTAACATTTTATTAGAAAATAATAGCCTAATACACTTGGAATCAACAAGTATCTAACTTTGGGGTATTAGAACACGTGCTCTAAGTAGAGTAAAGGTACCGCCAAATTCAATTTTGGTTGACCGCAATTTTTTTGAAAGCTTAGACTTAAGCTTAGCTGTTTTTTTGAAGATAATTATCTGCAATATTCATTGATCTTATAGCCAAATGATTATAGGTCTCTTACAGTTTATTCCATAAAGTATTGTTTTCTTCTTAATTCATTTGAATAAATATTCATCTTGGACTGAGTTTTATGGGTATAGAAATTCTTCTCATCTTTATCAATATAAAGATCCTGAATCCAATTTATTAACATCTTCTTTTATGTTTCTCAATCTTCAGCTTTCCTTATTGAATTTGACTTTGATTTGGATTCCTGATGCTGATTAGCCCCTGATTCAAAAACAAGATAAAGTCAGATATTTCTACATGCTTGAAGACTGTTAATGTAGCTCTAAGTTCATCATAGATTTGGTTATCATTGAAGTCAAAATTCATTATGTATTTATGCGTCTATTTAGCTAGCCAGTCTGCTGCTAAATTTTTTCCAGAGTAAATATGCATTAAAGATATTTTATGATAGATTAGTTTTCTATAGAAATCCAAGATGGAAGTTATATAATAGAAATTTATGGCACTTTCGGTTTGAGATATACAAACTTTTAAATACCATAATAAGTGGAAAAAGTAAGAAAGAGAAATATTGGTTCAAAGAATGAGAAAAGGTTTCATGGCTGGTGATGAAGCATGGGTATCTGAGATATTATGGAAGTGGCTGAGTTTTAGATGAGCATTAAATACATTATTTTTAAACTAGGTGCTTAATAGTAATATTTGAGGTACTATATGACAATAAATATTTATGTTGGGTACCTTTGCTTACATAATATACCTCATAAGCATGTTAACTATACAGAGATAAGTATGATATTTCAACAGTCAATCAAGGTTTAACTACGTGTGCCGAAGATATTTACATGTTAGCTATACAGACATAATCATGAATTCATGTTCAAAATAAAATAGGCTAAAAGAAGAGAGAAAATATTTGCATAAGATAGTAAAAGTTTATTGGTAAAATATTAGGTGTGGGCTAGAAGCTATATATTTTTGTAGGAGAACATGAGTGTTTTATCTCTCATTGCATGAATAGGTAAAAACTATTGAAACTTGGCTGTGCTTGAGCCATGATTCAGTTGTAGAGACAATTGTTGATCCTAAAATATGATGCAAGTTAGACTGGTAACCATTGGTCCAAAGGACATATGTGTTAAGTCAAAGAGAATGAAATGCCTAGAGTGAGGTGATCAGAAGCACCATTCTAATCTAAAGTGTGCTGGATCGTAGGAACACTGAGCCGAAATGAAGTATTCTATTTTTTGGGGCATCTGATGAAGAGTTGGGGTTTTTCTTAAACCTATAACTAGAAGAAGATATTACTATACAATGTGTTGTTAAAGTGGCATGACTATAATTGTGTAAATACGTGAGAAGATATTTCTTGAGAGAGTGAAATAGCTCTAGGTATTTTGAGAGATAGGTAGAGTGAGAGATAATCATTAAAGACAAGGTTATATGGATCACATCATATTCTATTATAAAGAATGGTAGAGTCCTTTGTGTTTGAATGGTCTAGCTGTAACCTATTGAGTTCTCTACTGAAGAAGTGTGAGAAATTCATGGATACTATGCTCTACATAAAATACTCCCTTACGATGACTATAGTCAAGAGTGCTTTGAACTCCAAAGATCTTCAAAAGAATAGTGTTATAGAGGGTGACTCTGAGGGGCTCGGGCTGAATTTGAGGGGTCCTTTGAGAAATAGAGATTCAAGTATAAGGAGAGGAAACTGTCAGACTAAGTCCAAAAAGGTTGGAATATGGTTAAAGTTAATATGTTAGACATGCAAGAAGAAAAGGCGTATCAGTTGGAACTGCCCAGAGAAGAGAAAAATCAATAATTATAAGTGAGCTAAAGTCGAAGATACTACAGGTATAATTAAAGTATATGTTGGATCCGGGTGCGTCATTTCATATGACTTGCAATTAGAATTGGTTGAGGAGATCTCCACGTCTAATGATTGTAAGTACATTGATGGGCTAATGACTTTTTATTTTTGCGGGTATAATAAAATTAGATGTTGGATCCTTGTGCGTCATTTCATATAACTTACAATTATAATTGGTTTAGAGACCTGTAAATGTTTTATGGTGGAAAGGTCATCTTAGGAATGATGTGTCGTGCAATGTAAAATGGATTAGAATGGTAAGTCTCAAGTTAGCTATAAGACTTGAGATAATGATTAACAATGTCAGGTATGTAGCCAAAGATAAATGTAACATTTTTTCTATTGAGATTTTAGATGAGTAAAGTTTTACATATAAGGGTGAAGATAACAAACTTAGGGGTTTTTCAGGATACTTTGTTGTTATGAATACTAGAGGACTGATTGTGGTAGTTCTTAGACCAACAGTAGTAGTAACGGGTGTGTCTAGTGTGGTGAAGGATTCTACTAGATTGTCGCATTATCGATTGAGACATTTAAGTGAAAATGGACTTATTAATTTAAGTAAATATGGGTTGTTAGATAGTATGACAGTTCCGAAGCTGAGGTTTATGAAAGCTGTGTATTGGGTAAAAGCTAAACGGTGAATTTTCTGCCCAACAACCTGGCATCCAATGAAGTACTTGATTATGTTCATTTATATCTTTGGGGTCCACCACGCGAACCTGCCATAAGTGGTGCAATGTACTTTATGTTGTTGATTAATGAATATTCCAGGAAAATATGGTTTTTTATTTTTGAAGACCAAAGATGAAGCTTTTGCTACCTTTATGAAGTGGAAAACTTTGGTACATAATCAAACTGGGAATATACTGAAGAAGCTTCGTACTGATAATGGTTTGTAATACGTGAACCATGCATTTACTAGCTATTGCGCAAAGTTTGACATTTCTATGCAATGAACTGTATGTGGTACTCCTCAACCAAACGAGCTTGTTGAGAGAATTAATTGAACCTTACAGAAAAGGTTAGATATATGCTTCATACCGTTGGTATAGGTCGAATGTTCTAGGTAGAAGTCGTGCAAACGACTGCATATATCACCAATCAAAATTTATCTATGACGTGTAAGTTTTTTTTGCCCTCAATAGGCCTGGACTAGAGAGAAACCTAAGCTAAAACATTTTTAAATGCTGAAATATGATATCTACGCACATGTGAAACATGATAAGCTTATATCAATAGCACTTAATTGTTGTTCCTCTAATATACAGAATGAGTAAAAGTTAATAGGTTGTGGTGCCTTAAACATGGATTTTAGACGACTTAGATTAGCATATTTGTAGTTTTAAATAAATACGACATGTTATCAGAGAAGACGGTGTAGACTCAACCTAGTATTGTTAGTTCTAGATGTAATGTTGATGATGAATCTGATTTGGAAATAAAGCTGGTGATATTTCTGCGAACGAAAATTTTAGGCTTGGCTTGGCTTCGGGTCGTAAATAGGAAGTTCAAGCACTGTATGAGTACGATACTGGCTGATGGTCTGTTTTCTATGATATTCGGATGATTAGTTGAGTGAGTAACATAAAGGTGACAGTTATGAACTGACAAGTGATAGCGCATAAATACTAAGCAAACAATCGCAAGAGGTATGATTTTGCTGATATAATTTATTTATGTTTTATCAATCGAATTACATGGAAGTGTTCTTGGACCTCAAAACGTAGCATGATATTATCAAGAGCAGTGATAAAGATACGTGTCTTACATCCATGAAAGAAGAACTGGTATCTCTCAAGAAGATTAACACCTGGATTCTTGTAAACCAATCTGATAAGGATATAGAATATTGAGGGCTTAAATGTAATAAACTAAAGTCTCCTATGACTAATTGTATAGTTGAAAGATAGTTTTTGGACTATTTGTAAAGATGGAGAACTGAAATGTAATTAACCCATTTGTGTAACCAATTCTATTACACTAAGTCTGAACGTCTATAAATAATGGCTAAGGGTGTGAATAAAGCATACCACACTTTCATTATCCCTATCTTGTTTTTCAATTTTACTTTCTCTTTAAAATCAAACTCTCTCTTTCTCTCTCAAAGAACAGATTTATGTATATCAAATTGGCGACCAAAGTGGGAGATTTCAATCGATCGATACCTTGATTTCGTAATCTAAAACCAGAGAAATCGAATTATTGATCAGTTACAACGATTCTTGATTGATAATAGATCTAGGGAAAAAAGATGATCCTTTGGTTTGAAAAGAAATCGAGACTTTAAGGTCTGATTTATAAAGAGAAGGAATTAAAGAAAATAATGATGATTAAATTCCAATTCAGCAGACTCATTAAGATATCGAAGCTCGAATGAATCATTTGCTGGATAAAATCACAGCGCTAAACGATAAGTATATTCAACGAGACCAGAATATTCAGTTAGGTAGATTGAAATATGAGGTACGACAAGTTGAAGAGAAGTACGATCTCAAAAATCAATATGATCAATCTTATACAACTCATCAGATTTGAAGTGACCAGAGGAAAAACCATTTTGAGCCTAAAAAAGGAGCGTCGTACTTTCCATAAAGAAAGGAAATACAAACATAGGTATATCACATCTAGTGATGATGGATTTAATAGCTCGGAATCTGAGAAAGGATCATCTAAGCAAAAGAGGTATCGAGAATCTTCGAAAGGAGAAGAAAGAAGTCAGCCTCGAAAATTGTTTAAGGAATATCAGTCAAAAATAGATAATACACCTCATTGTTTAAGAGAAACAAAATGGTGTAAAGGGAATATATCTAACCAATACACCGGTTTAGATGATTAATATTTGTATGTTGTCATGGGAACATGAGGAGATGACCAGTACGTGCAAGGAGTTGATTGGAGAAATTCTCCTTTAGAACTCAGATAAGGTCTATTAATCTTCCGAAGCGGTTTGATATTTTTAAGGTTGAGAAATTCGATGGGATGTAAGATCCAGATGATCACATGAAACAATTTAAAAACTATATGACGAATTTCAAAGATGACGATAGGCTATTATGCAGAGAATTTTCTCAAACATTCAAGGCTACAATATTGAAGTGGTATAACAGGATTCTGAGGGTATCTATTTCCAACTTTAGAGATTTATATACGTTTTTTTATGGCAGTTTTTGGGAAATAAAGAAATGCGAGCGAATATCAACACGATAATACAATATCAACAAGTTGTGGGAGAAACAATGAAGGATTATAACAAGATTTTTGTGTTGACAAAAGCAGGGCTAGATAATTGTGAAGAGTTTGTTGCTATGGATGCATTTTGTCAAGGTTTATTGCTAAGTGGTTTAGAAAATGAAAAAACAAAAATGAAAGATTTGACTTTCGGAGCACTGATGGCTCAAGTCGAGGATCAAATTAAAATGGAGGAATCAACTAGGGTTCAAAGAGTGGTTGGACCTAGTCAAAAGAATTCAGGCCAAATGTCAAATAATCAAGGACACTTCTCGAATTATCAGCCACCACGTCCAAGGAATAACAATAATTTTGTTAATCGAACTAAAGGGTATCCAACTCAAGCTACAGGTTATCAGTTTCACAGACCAAGGCCATATAAATGGATAAGGCCAGAGTATTATGTTGATTTGACTGAAAATGTTGCTACAATTCATGAAAATGCCAAAGGTTATGTGAGCTTTAAAAAGCCAGCTCCAACAAATGACCAAGAGAATAACGTAACAACAGATTTTGCAAGTATCATAATGATATTGGGCATGATACTGCATATTGTATTGCTTTAAAGAAGGAGGTATAGGTTTTAATAGAAAATGGAAAGTTAGCTGCTTTTGTTAATAGTCAAAGTAGTGGTTCAAAAATGCCAAGCACATCAGCACAACAGACAACTAATCAAAATTCGAAGGAAAACTTTTCACTGATGATTTTAGATTCTAAGTGTGAGGAATCTGATGCAGCCTCGAAATATTTGGATGTTAATCTAGACTGATTGATTTTGATGGCTGTAGATTAACAAGTGGAGCAAGGACAAGTCTGAAGTTTGTGTGAGTATTTTGAATCCTTAGAAATTTTCGGTGGAGATTCTATGACTGGAAATATTAATAGTTCTAGGAAGACACATGTGGTGAATTTAAATATTGAAATAGAGGGAGAATGTCTGCACATATGTATGGAAAAAAGGATACTCCTTTTATTCTTCTCAATGAGGATGATTTGAGGGGTATTGCAGGACCTCATAACGATGCAGTGGTTATCGGGAAAAGAATAGTTTGGATGGAAATTCGATGTGTTCGAATAGATATAAGAATTTATGCAAACGTATTGTTTAAGTCAAGTTATGATATGATACGTAATCAACCTAGAATTTGTTAGTCAGATCGTACTATAATCGGGTTTACAGGTGTAACATCTCAGGTGATTAGGGAATTCGAAGGTGAAGTGTGTTTGTGAAAATGAGCGTTTAAGAAGAAAGTTCAATTCATGTTCATGGTGGTTGAATATCCAATATAAAGACTATTAAAATAAAAACACTGCTGTCACTAGCTTTGCGCCATCAATTGTTACAATTTATATTTGCTAAGTTGGATGTTTTAGCTTGGAAAACAAAATATGTAGTGAGGGTTCCACCTGAAGTGATATGTCATATCTTAGCTATAAATCCGAAGATCAAGACTGGTATTCAAAAGAGACGTGCTTTTTGTGTTGAAAAGTCAGAGGCTATTGTGGTAGAAGTGGATCATTTGTCTAGGGTCAGGCATATAAGGGAGGCACACTATCCTTTATGGACAACAAACCTATTGATGGTTAAAAAGAAGAATGAGAAATGGAGAATGTGTGTTGAATTCACGGATTTCAATAGAGCTTGTCCTAAAGGTCCATTTCATGTTTCTCGAATAAATTAGCTGGTTGATTCTACTTCAAGGAATAAAAATATATCTTTTATGGATGTTTTTTCATGGTATAACCAGATTCAAATGGATCTCAAAGATAAAAAACACTATGTTTATCACTGATCGAGGCTTACATTGTTATGGGGTTATGCCGTTTGAGTTGAAGAATGCTAGAGTAACATATCAGAGGTTGGAAAATAAGGATTTTGTTAATCAAATCGGAAGGAATATTGAGGTGGACATTGATAATATATTGGTTAAGAGTTCCACAGATGATGAACACCTTGAAGATTTAGAGAAGACTTTTTCGAATTTGAAAGCCATTGGTTTGAAGTTGAATCCTGAGAAATGTGCTTTTGGTGTCCGCTTAGGAAAAATCTTGGGATATATAATTAGTGAAAAAGGAATAAAAAGCAGATCCAAAACAATTGAAGGCTTTGGTTTCAATGACATCACCTCGAACTACAAAGGAGGTGATAAGTCTTGACCATGAATATTAAGTGCTCATAATCGATTTATTTCAAGGTTTTTTAATAAATGTTTTCTTTTTTCTAAGTGTCGCGAAGACCCAAGGAGTTTGAATGGACACCAAGTTGTGAAGCAACATTTTCAAAGATTAAAGAATTGTTATTGTCACTAGAGATACTACCTAATCTCGAATAAAAAAGCAGTTGTTTTTATACATAACAATATCAGATTTTATTGTAACTCCTGTTTTGATAAGTGAGGATAAATAAGTTTCGAAACAAGTATATTATGTTAGTAATAAAAGCTATTTGAAACTTGAAAATTTGGCTTTAGCTTTAGTGGTAGCTGCTAGGAAGATGCGTCTTTATTTTTAATCTCACACTATTGTGGTTAAAACTTATTTCCCACTAAAAAATATGTTACAAAGGCTAGACATATCTGGTAGGATGACCAAGTGGTCAGTAAATTTGGGAGATTTTGATATCACTTTTGCACATCAAACAACTAATAAGGCTCAAGGTTTAACTGACTTTCTTGTCGAGTTTCATTTAAGCCGGTCAGATGAGGAGATAGATAACGAGGCTTTGCCAAAAACTTCGATGTAGATAGTTCGAACAAATGGTTGGCCTAGTATATTGAGATGCAGTGCATGAGTTCAATTATTTTCTCCTTCTGGGAGGCAATGTATCAAGTCATTCAATTTGGTTTTCGTGTATCAAATAAAGAAGCTGAATACGAGGCTGCATTGGTTGGTTTAAGACTTTCTAATATCTATGTAGCAACAACAGTTCGTTTGGAAATAGATTCACAATTAGTGGCAAATCGTATGGCAAGCGTTTCCGAGGCTAAGAACGATCATTTAATTTTCTATATCCGTGAGCTTCGAAATTTGGCTCTCTTGTTTGATAAAATGATTATAGAACATATTAATCGAGCGGATAATACAATTACTGATTCTTTGGCGACAATTTCTTATATAGAATAATATCCTTGGATATTGTTACATGAGAGACCCTCCATTTCGACACAATCAGAGAAATGTAAATATGTTGAGGAAGTATTTATCACTCCGGATAGAATTCGAGGTTATTGGAGGTCAGATATTCTTAATTTTCACTAAGGGGTATGTTACCTCAAGATCCACAGCTGGAAAGATACAAAGCCCATGGTTATGTTGTATTGGATGAAGTGTTATACAAGAAATATTTGAGTAGACCATTGTTACGTTGTTTGGGAAAATAAAAATATCAAGAGATCTTATCTGAGTTGCATGATGGTGAGGGTTCAGTACATTGTGGATTTATGTTGTTTGGGAAAATAAAAATTACAAGAGATCTTATCTGCGTTGCATGATGGTGAGGGTTTAGTACATTGTGGATTTAAGGCTTTGAGACGTCGAGTTTTGTTAGCAGGGTATTATTGGCCTTCAATAATGAATTATGCTAAAGTTCTAGTTCGATGATGTGATACTTGTCAGTGTTTTTTCCCATTCTATTCACAAACCAGCAGTACCACTTATATTTATTTCTGAAACTATCTTTTTTTACAGATGAGTAATAGACTTGGTAGGAACATTGCTTATGGCTTAAGGATGACGTCAAATGACCATTAATCCGAGGAGTTACCTTGCGTGATGTTCGAGGAGGACTAGAATTGGTAAATGAAGTAACTTATTCTGGACTTCTTTAAGTAGATGATCTTAGACTTGTTTTACAATTCTTTTGAGCAGCAGACACAAATACTGGAGAAGAATTTTGAAGTGTTAACTATTAAGATTTTGGGGTGGATGAACTTAAAAACACATATGATATTTAATTTGGGTTGAAATTACCCTAATACGTGGTTTGAGTAGAGAATTGAAGAGAACTGCTTATCAATCTTGCAACTCTATACTCATAAGGCCTTTTGCTGATACAAAAATATTCGTAAGCACCAAAAAATGGTTTTTTGGTTTTCGGGGAAACTTGTTGTTTGGTTTTTTTGGGGTCAGAGGGGGGGGGGGTCATATACTAAGTTAAAGAAGATTCTTCAAATTAGTTCATAAAGGTTGAATATTATCTAGAAAGTATTAATTTTCCGGTGAAATTAGCCAAGAGATTGGGTGCTTAGATGAAGGTAGCTAATGATTCACTAGATTGGATGAGTTTTCTCTCACTAGTATTTATAGAAGAAAAAAGAGAGAGAGATGCGTCAAAGAAGTGTAAGAGGTGGTAAGAATGATTGGGTAGAATATCAAGCGGTTGCTTGTAGGAGAGATAATGTGACACCTATTAAACTGTCAGACCTAATGGCAGGCCTAGTTCCTATTGATTCATCGCACGCTTTCCATACCATACCACACTTTTCTGACCATTATAAGAAGTCCAGTCGATGGATCTACGTATAAATATTCGTAGCGCTAACAAAGGGTAAGGTTGATTTCGAGGTGAATACGCGTACACGTTATTCGAGGATGATAGGTATGAAGTTAGACAATTTTGAAGTGATTTATATTCAAATCAACACTTAAAAATGCATTTGTTTGAGGATAAGATATGTTTGAAGCATATTGACCTTGGGCAAGGAGTATGTTCTGTCTATTATGATTTTCGATGATAAATAGTTCTTATTTATTGTCATTCATAAGAACTAAGGGGCCACTGATAATGATATATAATATTGGGGGCTTAAATATAACAAACTAAAGTCTCATATGACTAATTGAATAGTTGGAAGATAGTATTTGGACTATTTGTAAAGATGGAGAGCTGAAATGTATTTAATCTATTTGTGTAACCAATTCTGTTACACTAAGTCTGAACGTCTATAAATAATGGCTAATGCTGTGAATAAAGTATACAACACTTTCGTTAGCTCAATCTTGTTTTTCACTTTTACTTTCTCTATTTATGATCAAAGTCTCTCTTTCTCTCTCAAGGACTAGATTTACACATATCACAATCGAAATGTCAGAAACTGGATGTGAGTAAATGGATATTCAAGAGGAAGCCATGTATTTCTGGTGTTGAGTTACTCATATACAAGGTTCTCGCTGGTTGTGAAACAAACCTCAAGCAGGGTTCTAGTGTTAATTATTGCTAGAGTTGATATTGTGTTAGATCAACTGGATGTTACCACTGGCTTCATACATGGTGAATGAGAAAATACAATTTACACATGTCAACCTAAAAGTTTTAAAGAAGAGAATAATGACCATGTGTGTTTGTTGAAATTACCTATTTATAGGCTGAAACATTCGTTGATGCATTAGAAGATTTGATTCTTTTATGAGATCCATAAATATGTATGAAAATGTTATGACAATTGTGTCTACTGGGATGAGGAAACACCCATAGAGACATAAGTCATATTGTTGATGTATGTGGATGACATACTAATGGTTGAAAAAAATAAGAGGTGGATTGAAATGGTAAAGACTCAATTTAAAGAGAGTTTGAGATGAAGGATATGGAAGAGCCTACGATAATACTTGGTGTTGAGATCAAGAGGAACATTCCAAAGAAGTATCTATTGTTATCTCAAGAATAATATATACAGAAGATCCTAACGTAGTTCTCGATGTCCGAAGCAAAATTGATTGGAACTCTTATTGGTTCCCAATTAAAATTTAGTGCCACTTATGCACCAACTAAAGAAACCGTTAAGAAGTAAATGTTGGATATACCTTATGCCAATATTATTGGTCTCATTATGTAGGTTCTAAATTGCAATATAGCTAATCTTACCTACACTGTAAGTTTTTTTAGCAGGTTCATGTCGAATCTAAGAAAGTTGCATTGGCATGCATTCAAGTGGATCACGAGATACTTGAAGGGCTATACTCTTATAGGCTTGTGTTATAATTATAATAATACGAGTGATATAGTACTGAAAGGGTTCATAGACTCTGATTATGCAGGCTATCTCGACACAAGAAAGTCTACTTCGGTTTATCTGTTTACTGTGCTTGGAGGAGTGGTTAGAAGGAAATCTTGTATACAAAAGGTCGTTGCATTATCGTCTACGGAATCCGAGTATATGGATGTTACGGGAGCCATAAAAGAAGCTATATATCTCAAAATATTGTTAAGAGTGAACTCACAGATGTGGAGAAATATGTGGTTCTGTTATATGAAAACATTAGTGCTATTCATTTGATGAAATCTCCAAAGTTCCAAGAGAAAATTAAACATGTTGACATTGAGATACATTTTGTTACAGACGTGTTGGATAATAGGAAAGTGAACGTGTCTAAGATTGCTAACGAAGAAAGCCGTTCAGATGCTTTGACTAAGGTATTTTCTATTTCAAAACTCACAAACTCTATAAAACTAGTTCATGTCAAGGATGCATGTGAGCTGGTCTTTAAAGAGTAGAAACATTAGGTGCAATGGATATTGGAGTACTAGAAGCACAGGTGGAGAATTATTAGGTGTAGGCTAGAAGTAACTCATCAACAGGGGTATTTTCATAGGACTCCATGGGTGTTGGATCTGCCATTACATGTATAGGCAATACCGTTTGAAACTCTCTGGTGCTTGAGACATGACTCAGTTGCAGAGAGGTCTGCTGGTACTAAGGGCTTATACAAGCCGTGGAAGACTGATGGCCATTGGGTCGAAGGAAATATATGTTAAGTTGAAGCAAAACACATGCGTGAAGCAACCCGATCAGAAACACCACTTTGATCCGAAGCGCGCTGGATTGTAGGACCACTAAGCCAAAGCAGAGTATTCTATTTACTAGGTCTCATATATTATTTGGGATTTATTTGAGCCGTTGATCAATGTGCTTTAATATGGAGCGTCTGATGAATAATTAGGGTTTTCCTTAAACTTATAAATAGAAGACGGATTGAGTCATTTGTTTGAAAAAGTCTTTCTAACCTACTTATATATAAAAAAGTGACCGTTATTGATCGATATAAGATTTCATCACAATCTGAACCACGTTAGATAGTGTTTGTTGTGCTTTGTTTTTTTTATATTTTTTATATGTTATTCATCAACTCGTCTTGTACATAACAATTAGATCATTATTTCGTAGGTTCGTTTAATAATATATTAGTTCGTACCACGATCGATCAGTCTACTGGTTAATCTAAATAAATATTATATATATGTATAATAACTAAAAATATTAAAAATATTAAAAAAAACTCATAGTAAATGGAATTGGTAAAATTGTTTAAATATAATAGATCATTTTAAAAATATTAAAAAAAGATAAATTTAATTGCAAATATTTTTTTTAAGCTAAGGATGATTTATTTCAGGAGGACCCAAATTGGGTGATTGTTAGGTACACTTATGCCCATTGGGGTCAAATAGAATAGAAAAGAAGCGCCAAATAGAAATTAAATATAAAAGTTTGGCTCTACGCTTAGCTAAGCTTCCATAGCTTCTGACTGGTTTTGATTTCCACGAATCAGCTCCAAATACTTCCGAGCTTCAATTGACTCGTAGATACAACTGTAATGGAGAGTTTTTCTGATGTAGCCCAAAAAGTAAAAAAAAACTTTTTTATTTTATTTTATTTTATTGAAATATCTTATATTATTTAAATCAAATTAGATTGTAATAAAGTTTGATTTTATTTTATTTATTTCCTTGTATTCTAATTTAGAGTTTTGAGTAACCTTATATAAAGCCTCATATACCTTACGTTTTAAATAAGTTTTTGGAATAATATATTTTTTTCTGAAAATTTCATTCGTTGTTACCTTTAGATTAGGGTTTCATCTATCATGTTACTCTTGAATTAGAGTTTCATCTATCGTTGCTTCTTCTTCTATTTCCGCCACGTCATCAGTTGTTATCACAGACCAGCAATTCCTGTTACGCAGATACATGAATCATGTTCCGGGTACCTCTTGATTTGAGGCGTAGAATAGAGAACGACATCTTCCAGTCTACCTGCACAATTAGAGGAAAAATTTGCAAGTTTTTAATCGATTCCGATAGCTATGGGAATCTGATTTCAGAGGAGGCCATTCAAAAACTGACGTTGAAGACTTAAGCTCTTCCATACTCGTACATATTGTTAGGACTCATAGATACACTGAGGTAATAGTTTCCAAACACTGTCAAATTGCATTTTATGTTGGTAATTACAAAGATACAACATGGTGTGACGTAGTTCCCATAGACGTTTGTCATCTAGTGTTAGGACATCCATGGTGTTTTAAGAAGCATTCTACTTATGATGGTAGAATAAATCGATACAGTTTTGTGAAAGATGGCTGCAAGTTTATAATGGTGCCATCTAGAGTAATGTCTCCAAAACCACCACCAGTTAAGGAGAAACTCATAGCGTGGCAGAAACCAGTCTGTCTGCAGTCTGTCTGCAGTCTTGGCTACATCATTTTCCACAGGCAATTAGAAGTGATATAGCCAGAGCTTTCCGATAATAGAAGTCAAGAAGAGGATTGAAGAGACATAAAAGGTTGGCAAATCACACTATAAGCTCTTCATCAATTTGCAGCAGGAATGAACAAATTCCAGGATTTTAGGAAGCTTTCGAACGAATATTTTTCTTCTTCTCGTCTTTGTTTTGTTGCTACCAAGAGAGATTAATCCTTCATGAATCATAATGCTACCAAGGCCAAATCTGCAAAATTGTATGAACCTAATTTAGATGGATCAAGAAATACTTCAATTAATTTTACTGTCTAGGTAGGATTCTAATCAATACAAAGTTGACCAAATACTTGGCTTTCTAACAGAGTTATAGCCAGCTGGTTAGGAGGGTGAAAATTTTGGTAAATGATTCTCATTTTGCACTTCAGAGTCCACATTGCAAGCCAATCAACTTCAAGGTTTTTTTCTCTGAAGGTATGATACAGAATCCTAGCTGGAGAAAAATATTTATAATACTAGACAGTGTATTAGAAATACTATTATGGTTCTTTCCAGAAGCTATGAAAGTGATTAGGATTTCAGAATCACTCTAAATGTTAATGTTAGTGATTCCTTTAATTTTTGCAGATTATGAGACCATCCAACATAGCTTTAGCTTCTGCTTGAATGGGGGAGAGCTTATCATAGGTGTTGCCATAATCGTGAAGAATGTTTCCCTAATGGTCTGTGATTAAAATAGCACCACTGGATTCCCCAGATTGAGAGCAACAAGCATATGAGTTGAATTTGCCTTGAATTGGAGGTTTCCAACACAAGTTAGTGGCTTTCTTTTTAGAATGGAGATGACTGATACATCCTAATTCAGTTGCTTCATTTTTATAATTTTGCCAATGCTTGTGCTTAAGTAATTTAGAGAAATCAAGGCTAATTATAATTTTCTTTATATATTGCATAGAGGACTTAGCTGAGCAAGTTATTTCTTTGAATTTAACTCTGTTGCAAGTGTTCCAAATCACCCAGTTAATTATTGGAGGATTTATAGTCTTCATGTGGATTTTTGTTTGAGAGGACCATGACCAGCTTCTTGCCATATGTGTTAAAGTCATGTGTCTGTATATTGAACTTTGAAAACTTCTACAAAATAAGAACAGATTAGCCAATCATGATTGCAGGATATAAATAGATGTCCATTTGATTCAATACTCTCACAGAATTGACACTTAGATACTAGGACCAAATGTCTTTTTTGCATTGTAACATCAGTGGGAACATAATTGTTTAATAGTCTCCATTGGAAGATGGAGCATTTAGTAGGCGTGATTTGATTCCAGACCCTTTCAAAAATGGAAGAGGTTTGATGATATATTTTTAAATTTTTCAATGCATATTTAATATTGAAAGATCCTGTATCTGAAAGATTCCAGTGAATAGTATCATCAACCTGACTTTCTATCACGAGTTTAGTTATTAAATTAATATTGAGTTAGCGAGAAGAGGACTTATAGAGTTTAAGTTCCAAGAGCTGCCATTCCAGTAGGATTTGACTGTTTCCCCATTCTACTAACTGTTAACGTTGTCTTCCTCAAACTTTATGATAAGAGGAAAACCAACTAGTTCTCCAACCAAATGTCTATATTACCTTGACCCAGATTCCATCTCATCTACTCTTCTGCCAAATTTTTATTTCAAACATTATGTTCCAAGTCAAAGAGAATTTAGTTGTAGATTTAAGTTGAGAAGGGTGCACTCCATTGCAATAAATACTATGAATGATCCTAGACCAGAGAGACTTATTCTCTCTGAAGTCAAGCCATAACTTTATAGAATAAACCCTTTGGTATTCTTAAAGACTGTGAAGATTCAACCCTCCTTCACTAACAATTCTGCATGCAGTGTTCCAGTTGCACCACTGTATGTTGTTGTTATCTCTTGAAAAACCCCATAAATTGTTTTGAACATTTTCTCGATTTTGTTGATAATAGTTTCGGGAAGCTTGTAGCTTTGAAACCAATAAATTGGTATGAGAAGAAAAAAACTCTCAATTAGTGTTAGTCTGCGACTATAAGCTAGATTTTTTCCTTCCCAAGACATTATCTTGTTATTAATCTTATCAATCAAGGGACTGAAGTTAGTGATTTTGTTGTTGAGGATAAGGTAGATACCAAGATATATTGTTGGCAAAGTACCCACACTGAATCTTTTTTGGATTTGAAGATCTTTGAGGTTATCTTGAGAAATATTCTTGGTTGTAATGATATGAGTTTTATCTTTGTTAATCAGGTGACCCGAATTGTCTTGGTATTTCTGCAGGAATCCCCCTATACCATCCACAGAAGAAGACAATCCTTAGTGAAAATTAACAAATCGTCAGTAAACGCCATACAAAGTATGTTAATCTTGCTTTTGTAAGAATATTTAAGAGTTTTGTTAGTTTCAAATAAGCTTGTTAATCCTTTGATTAAAACTTCTTCAGCAAGTATGAAGAAACTAAGACAATAAGGGCCTCATTGTCTCACACCCTTACTGGTTATGAAAAAGCCTACAGCTCTGCCACTGAAGAGAATAGAAACATAAACAGAGGTAATTACGTTGTTTATAAGATTAACAAATCTTTTATTGAAACCATAACAAGTCAAAACTTTAATAATGAATTTATGTGACATGTTATCGAAAGCTTTCGACATGTCGAATTTGATGATAACATTTCCGTATCTATTTTTCCTTTTCAGATCATGTATTAACTTCTTAGCTATGTTATCAATACTATCAGCCCAATCTTGATTGATGAGTACCCAATCCAATGTTTTTCCTTTGAGGTTTTTAGTCCAGGTATACTTGGTTCCAGTGAATTTGACTTCTTCAAGCCCACAAGTTCTGACCATATCATAGAAGTCCTCAACACTTTGATGACAATAATTGATGCAACTGGTTTGATCATTAATGGATCTTGTTGAGTTAAAGTCACTCAGCACCATCCAGTCCGTTAAATTGGTAGAAATTTCCTTTAAAGTGTTCCACTAATCTACTATTTTTCTTCTTTGACACTTTGCTTAGACTGTTGTGATGTTGATGATTTTATTGTAGTCTTTGTGTTTGACCTCTGGGTGTACATATTGAGCATGATCATGCATACTCTTGACTTCCAGATCTTCTTGCCAAAATATCCATAGTTTATTAGAAGAGTTAGCATAGTAATATTTATACTTTAGATAAGAAGTTATTGATTCTTGTTTGTTGTAATGAATGAAAGGCTCCTGAATGAAAATGAGTTTAATATTATTCTTCATGACAATAGACTTGAGTCTTCTTTGTGAAGACTTGTTGCCTATTCCACGAATGTTCCAACTGAGGATGTTAATCATTGGAGGCTTGGTTTGAGGTAGTTTTGGTCTCTCCGAAATGTAAATAATTTATCACCAAACATTGATTTTTATTTTTTTTGTTGGCCTATTTTAGTTTCTAATTTAAAATTCTTTGAAAACTTTTATCAGTTTCTCCTTTCTCTAGGGAAGGAGTGCTAGACAAGCTTCATATAATTTTTTAGTTAGGTGTATGATATTCAGAATGGATGAAGGTTTGTTCTGGTGAGGATATGTTACAATCATGGTCCAATGATTTGATTGCGTCTATAATGTCTTCATTCATGATATCTTCCTGAACTTCTTTGTTGTTTTGATTCTGATAAAGCAATTGTTGTGTTGGACTGCTTTCCACAGGTTCTTGGGATTCAGTGTTCTGTTGTGGGGCTCTGATTATTGATTTGAGTGTAGACTTCTTTTGTACAAGATAATTATCATCTTGCAGTGGTTCACTTTCAGGTGAGGTTTTGGTTTTGGCTTGTTGAGCTTTAGTTTGTTTTTTTGCAAATTTCTTGCTTGTGACCTATATGGTTACATTTGTGGCAATATGGAGGGATGTTCTTGTATTCACTTTCCACCCAACATCCATCATTAGAACCAAATCCTATCCACATTTGATGATGTAAATTCCTTGTTATATCCAGTCCGAGCCAAATATAAGTTGCGCTAAAGAGTGCTCTGTTTTTATTCGATATCCAAGTCTTAATTGGATTTCCTATAGTACTGGAAATTTTTTCTATCATTGTTTTATTGTATAGAAATTCAGGAATCTTTGAAAGTTTGATCCATATTGGTTTGATCAGACTCTCCACTTTTGGACTGAAATCTGGAGACCACTTTAATACTCTCATGACATAGTATCCAATCGTCCGAACTGGTCTGCTCAATAAGTTACAGATGTCCTCCTTTAGATCGAATTCAAAGAGGATGTGGTGGGAATCTCTTGTGGAGAGGTTTAGATTTCCTTTAAATTTCCCTTCTGATATAAACTTGTCAAGCAGATACTTTTTTGGTGTCCCACCTGAGATTTTTCTGATCAACGTAAATCTTATTGTTGCATGCAGTTTTTCTTTATCTTCTTTGGAGAACTGGATTGAAATATGATCATCTTTGACTTTTACAAATTCAGGACAATATTCTTTATTAGACTCTGTCTTGAATAGGTCAACATATTTCTTCTTAGGTAAAGAAGCAGGCTCGATTTGGTTTTTCTTTATGTGCTGCAATATAAAAAACTCTTGAATTTCTGGGTTGTCTGTGATATGTCCATGTTTCATTTACAAAGATTAAGAAAACAGAGCAACTGAAAGCACGAGAATAGAGATTCGAATCAGCAGACTTGAAAAATCAAAGAGGATTGATCAAATCTAGAAACTATGGACGAAGGATTTCTAAAATCAAGAGCCGAGATCTTGAAGAAATCTTGGAACCTAAGTGCAAATATTTAAAATAATTGATAATCGTATATAAATTTATTATATTTATATTTATATTTTCAATATAGGTACGGATGGATAGAGCATTGATTACTGGGTCGAGCGTTACTCGTTGTTCTTGTTACATAACATAAATATAAATAAGTTACGAACAGTGACTGAAATGAATTTGATCCCACTCGTCCTTTTTTTAATGGATCACTCGTCTTTATTTGTTTTTGGACTGCACATGGTCAAGTCATTCAAGTGGCTGGCCCACCCGTTTTTTTCCAACTTCTATGACATTAATAATGGGTATACTTAGATCAACTTTGGGTATACTTAAACCTGAATTGGGTATATATAGCTTGACCCTTCTCTTAAAGATGGAAAAAAATCTCTTCATTCCAATCTTCATACACATCTTTGCATAAAACAAAAACATTTGCACACAAATTTCTTGATAAAACAAAAGCATATAATTTCAATATTTTGTTGAGGATATTGTTTAGAGATTTCCGGATAAACTCTGAATTCTTGTTTTAATAATTTCATATTGAAATTATTTTAGTGGTTCTCCAAAATTTTCAATCGGATAAAATCAGAGCTTTTCTTTTTGAACAATAAGAATGAATATTTTTGTTGTGTTTTTCTTTTCTCAGATAATCATATTTATTTATTTAACTAAAATACTCAAATTGTAAAAAAGTTTTATGTCCAAAACGACTATAATTTTATATGATAAAATCAACCAAAAAATTCAAATTCAAATTTCAATTAATTTTCCAAATTCAAAATTTCCATGAATTTTCATAATAGCCTTATTATTCAAAATAAATTTAACCAGAACCAGGATTCTTCCATTGGACCCACTAATCATAATATATTCTAACAAGCGTTTACTACACACTATGCGACTTGCTCGATAATATATTACGACTATATTGATCGACTAGTTAGTTAATCCAATTGCACTAAAATATCCAACAAGGTCTGCCCAAGAAAAAGTTCTTTACATATTCTTTGGAGGCCGAAAATTTGAAGGTGACTCTCCTATTCTAATTGGGACTCAAAACATTTGTTTCTTGATTTTCGCTAATGGAAGATATAAGTCAAATATGGTTGAGGTTTGTGTGGCAAGTAGGAGTATACTCTATGCGGGTACTGAAATGGTTGCCTTCATTCAACACAAGGATGGACTGTTCAATAGTACCTATATGGATAGAAATTGAAAAAGTGCATGAACATCTTTATAAATCAGATATTATTACCTCAATAGCGTCTACAATAGGCAACCCAATCAAAACCTAGATCACACCAAAGAATAAGGAAATGTATAATACATGGTATGCCTTGGTAGAAATTGACATCATGAAGAAACTACAACACCAAATATGGCTTGGATTTAGAGAGAACAAAGGAAACTAGATCCACGTAAGTTACAAACAGGTACCTAGATATTGTGAACATTATTTTTATGTAGGTCATGACAGGCTATCCTGCAGCAAACTAAATCATAAATCAGAAGTGCCAAGAGCCAACAATACACAAAAGTCAGAGAATGAAATCAATACAACACCAAAGACACCACCAGTCCACAAGATACAAATCTCAGGGCAGAAAGTCAAGCTTAAATCCATCATTATCAAGCCTAGGAACAAACTCAATAAAAGCCCAGTAAAGCATAACACAAAAGAGATAGAGAAAGAATCTAGCTCAATCGATGAAGAACCAAAAGAAAATTCGAAAGATTGAATGAACAAAAAGAAAACATCAGTGATGAGTGATGCGATTAAACCCCTTGATAATAATTACAACCTCTTTCAAAATCTTGATAATGAATCTATATCATCTGGAAACTTATCTCCCAACAAGGATAACATTGTCAGCCTACCACCGACTCCAACCCTGAAAAAGAAGACAGTGGATCCAAGTTTTCAAAACATCCTGGATCAAAAGTTAAAACAAGCTAGAAAGAATAAAAGAAGAAAGCCTTTGGTGATAAATCTTTGCAGTTTGATGAGTTCAGCAGAAATTCCTTCACAAACCCCAAATGATTAAAGTATTAAGCTGGAATATAAGAGGTGTGGGCAACAATCCTTCAGTTAGGATATTGAAATCAATAGTTAAGAAACAAAACATAAAATCTTTCTTCATTCAGGATCTAATGATTGATAGACAACTAATAGAACAAGTAGCAGTAAGGATCAAGCTACAAAATTTTTATGCAAACTCATCTAACAAGATCTGGATACTGTGGGATGAAGAATTGAAAATTAATATAATAACAGACAGAATCCAATATATACATGCCACCATCAATATTTTGTGCTTTATAAATCATTCAACATAACATGTGTATATGCAAAGTGTCAAAGAAAGAATTGAACCGAACTTTAGGATGATCTAAGGTTACTTTCCACCGCAGTAAATGAATAGCTCTTACTAGGCGATTTCAATTTAATTATATCAACCTCGGAGCAAGATGGTTGCACAAATTTATGTCCACAAAGCTCTAATGATTTTATTAACATGATTAATGACTGTTATTTGGAGGGTGCGAGCTTTGCAGGTACTAGATTTACTTGGACAAATAAAACAAAATAGAGACGTCTGGACAGGGTATTAATTAACCAAGAATGGTCTGACTACTTCAATGAAACAAAAGTCACTCATTTACCTAGAACATGCTCAAACAACACACTATTGCTCATCACCATTATCAAGAACAGAGATAAGAAAAAGAAATCATTCGGATTCCTTAACATATGGATAATGGACAAGGAATTCTTAAATTTTGTAGAATCAAGTTGGAATGCTGCCATGGAAGGTTACCCAATGTTTGTATATTGGAACAAAATGAAAAGGCTGAAAAATAAACTTAAGGAATGGAACACAAATCACTTCGGAACTCTGTTTGATAAAGTGAAGCAAGATGAAGTAAATGTTGTTGCATGTAAAAAAAGTTACAACATATCTATTAGTACACAAGAAAATAATCTACTCTCAAAAGCAACAACTAAACACTTACTATCACTCACCATGGAGGAAGAATTCTGGAAACAAAAGTCTCATGCTGATTGGATAAAATGGAGAAGAGAACACAAGAGCCTACTATAACTATGTGATGAAGAAAATAAAAAATGAAGGATTAATGACATTAAGCTCAATAATAAGTGGTGTACTGATCAAAATGAGATCAATTCTTCTACGGAATCTTACTTTACTAAAAAACTCTCTACGCCCTCTTACAATAGCATAAATAAAGAATTAGAATGTATGGAAAACAACATATTCAATATCAATACTAGAATAGTAACTGATTTAGACAATGAATCTCTCTTAGCAAATCCAATAGAATTTCAAATTCTGAACATCATACAACAATTAAATCCATCTGGAGCAGCTGGAATGGATGTATTTAATAGATGCTTTTACATAACTTGCTGGAAAATCATAAAAAGTGACGTATGTAATGCATTAATATCTTTCATACAAGGCCAAGACATACCAAAAGGAATTCTTGCCACAGGAATCTGTTTAATTCCTAAAGTAGTAAATCCTACATTTTGGAATCCATATAGACCAATCAGTCTATGTACACTAATGAACAAAATAATGTCTAAACTAGTAAATAACAGACTAGCCTTACTATTACCTAAACTAGTCTATAAAGCTCAAGGATCGTATGTTAAAGGTAGAGTTATCCAAGATAATATTCTGATACCTAAAGAGATCATTCACGATCTAAATAGGAAAACAAAAGCTGGCAATATTGTTATTAAGGTGGATATGTCTAAAGCATTTGAAAACATCTCACACAGTTTCATTCTAAATGTTTTACAGTGTTTTGGTTTTAAAAACAAAGTCATCAGCCTAATTAGTAGCCTTATCAAATCAGTGTTTATATCTATACTAATAAATGAAAAGGCTGTTAGATTTTTCAAAACTAAAAGAGGAGTAAGACAAGGGGACCCTCTGTCCCCTAGTCTGTTCATTCTAGCATAGGAAATTCTATTAAGATGATTAAAATATATGTTTGAATCTGATAAGACTCTTAAATACTCATGTAGAGGCAAAATAGCATACCAATACTTGCATTTGTTGATGATTTATTAATATTTAGTAATGGACTAACCTCCTCCTTAAAGAAGATTGGCAAGTTCTTGCAGATTTATCAACATACTTCAGGACAAGCTTTAAACAAATAGAAAATAAAGATAATCACAACAAACAAAATGCCTCAACTCAGAAGGAAATATCTCAACATCCAAATAAAATTTGAGATAATCTATCTACCTACAACTTACTTGGGAATAACCCTCAATTCACATAATAAGTCAGCCAACTTCAGCTCACTCTTGGAGAAGATCAAGGAAAAAATTTCACGCCGGAAAGGGAAAAAACTATCATATGGAGATAGGCTTACACTAATTAACTTAGTACTAATGCATATCCATCTTTATTGGTTACAGAGCTGCTGGTTACCCATCTTTATCATGTCAAAAATAGAATAACTAGTGAATAAATTCCTATGAGGTTCGAACAATGAAGGAAACAAAATGCATTGGTCCTCATGGACTGCAATATGTAAACCATTCAACGAAGGTGGGCTCAGTTTCAGTAGTCTCCAAGATATTCAAAAAGCTTTCTCTTGTAAGTTATGGATAAGGTTCAGAGAAAACAACTCGCTATGGGCCAATCTACTACACAATATCTACTGTAAGGGAAACCATCCACTCCAGATAGACTACTCAAAACAGGGCTCACAAACCTAGAAAAAACTAGCTAAGATCAACGACTTTCTTAAGGAAAACATCATGTGGAAAATATTTTAAGGCAAACTCGATGTATAGCTAGACAATTGGTATGGTAGACCTTCTCTCATCTCTCTTAATTCCAACTGTAATAACAACTGGTTTAAATGCATGATGGTCAGTTCATTGTGGATCAACAATTCATGGAACTTGAATAAATGAGACCACTATTAACTGACTATAATATCAGACTTATAACTAAACTTAAGATCAATGAACAAGCTACATATTTTATTACATGGAATCCATCGAAAGATGGAACCTTTAACATAAAAGACACTTTACAAACCATAAGAATTTTAAATAATAAATCTTCCCTGTATGAACAGATATGGAACCGATTATCTCCATGGAAATGTCCATTCGTTGCCTCAAGATTACTGCAAAATAAATTACCTATTGATGCAATTGAAACATATAACTATGGTCTCGAAATATCAATTTTGTAAAAATTTAGAAACAAAGGATCATCGTTTTATATCATGTACATTTGCGTGGAGAATCTGGTCTTACTTTGCAAGAATTCTTAAAGTAGATATAAGGAATTGCATGACAGTGAAACATATGTTTCGAACATGGATCCGGTCTGCACCAACCAAGACACACATGAAAATGATTATGCCTACAATTATAACATGGATGATATGACAACAATGTAATAAAAACAAGATGAAAGGGTAAGCACAAGCAGTAAATTCAACAATCAATTACATCAAATTTATGGTGATGAACCTAGCTCACTCTAACCTTTTGAAGATCAAGAACTAGAAACAGAATGAGCATGAAGCAATCACTATTGGATGCATCAACCGCCTGAAAATCAAGAAGAGAGTGTCCTGTTTATCCCGGTCTCCTCCTCCTCCAAATGGTAGATTCAAGATTAACACTGATGCTAGTTGCTTATTAAATGGTGAAGCAAGTAGAGCAACTGTAATCAGAGACAGTCAAAGAAAATTTATTTTAGGCTATGACGACAACTATAAAGGCATAAGCTACAACTATCTATGATGGACTTTAGCTATGCAGAATCAAAGGAATCATGGAACTCGATGTCGAAACTGACTCTGAAATCTTAGTCTCCTTAATTTCAACTGGAAACTATCCAAATCAGTTAAAATATATACTAAATAACATAAAATCACTATTAACCAATAAAATGACTCTTCATCATATCTATCGAGAACAAAATCGAGCAGCTGATTGGCTAGCTCGATGGACTCAGAAATGCAAGATGAAGATGGATTACAGAACTTTTAAGCCTCCACCTCAAATGGAAGCTATAATATTTATGGAAAGCTTTCAAATATGCTATATAAGAGTAAACTAATCATTACCTTTATGAAATCTTAGGAATCCAGAATGAAAGGTTTCCATGGAACATCCCTCTGCTTCTCTTGTTATCTGACGGAATGCTCTAAATACTCACCAAATCAAGCCGGATAGATCGAAATATGCTCATATGAAGATAAGATTCGATCGCGAGCTAAATCATCCATCCTCTAGAAGTAATAGATAAAAACAAGCTTGAACTTTTGTACTCCACTTCCCCAACAGTCTAAAATGGAAGTAAGAGACACCAAGAAATCATTGGTTCAAAGAAAAGAAATAGAATTGAGAAAGGAAATGGAAAGAGGATGGAGAAAGAAGCTCAAAAGGTTTCGCCCAAATTCAAGTAATGATGGAGGGAAAGAAAACTCAGAAAAATTTGACGCCGTTTGTTTCAACTAAATGTAAATTTAATATGAGTCCTCAAGTTTGTAAAACTTTCTATTTGGCCGTCTATTCTTAATGAAAATTTATTTAGCTTAAAAAATAACAAAAAAAACTACTTAAGACCAAAACTCTAACTGTTTCACATTGTATTTGTCCCGAAAACCATTATTTTCATTGGAAATCTGGATATCAACAGTTTCAGATTTTAGTTTTTTTTCCTCAATCGAATTGTATTATTTCATCGTATATTAAAAGTACATGGGTCCAATTTTGGTCCAATAGGATCCAAAAACCAGATTAGAAGACAAAATCAATTATTATACAAAATTCTACTTTAACAAAAAAAAAAACCCTTTTACAAACCCTAGAGCCACGATCCAAAAGCCAAAATCGGAAAACCAGCCACCCTCAGAACCTTACCAAATCAAAGACCACAATGTTTTAGACCATTTAAGAAAATTTCAAGCACTTTTCAAACCCTTCAATTGAACAAATTACATCTGACATTTTTTCAAGCTTCGATTAGAAAAGAGCATATCAGAAATCGACAGATTTATTTTCAGGTAAGATCTTATCATCAATCTAGTCTCAATAAGTATATATTAAGGATTGGGATCTCTTCTGATATACCCTACTCCAAATCCTTCCAAAAGAGTTATAGCTCTTAGATAATTCGATCTTACTCTTGATTGAAATCCATATTCTGAGTAGACTTTAGAGTTTCCTAAGCTATACAATCAGCCCTCCTGTTTTGTTCACAAAAAATGTGAATCAAAATCATATTAGAAAAGATTAGCTTACGACACCAGTTGAGAATAGGCTTAAGGAACCATGGAGAATTTCCAGTTAGCATCATATATGTTAAAATACTAGAATTTGTCTCAATATCTAACTGAGAGTAACCATTGGCCTGACATAGAGCTAAACCATCAAATAAAGCTCGATATTCTGCAACAATCAGCAGATTCTTACCATACAGACGACCATAACAAATAACAATAGAACTATTGGAGTCTCGAATCAATCCACCCCCACTATCTTCTCCAGAAAAATTACAAGCCCCAACTGATTTAAGTTTATATCTGATAGCTTTAGGGTTAGTCTAGGAAAGGGATATTAGTATTATGGGTTTGTTGACATGATTTACACAGCCTAAGTAGTAGCCAGTCTTTATGTTCATGCCCTAATTCTTTCTCTTTAGAAGCGAGCTCTGTCCATGCTAAAAATAATATGGATGACATAATCATAGCCTTAAGTGAAATGATTTGATTATTATGTTTTTTCACGTTCCTTGAAAACCATATAACACACGATATAATAGAAGGGAGAATTGTTAGATGTGATCAGGTTTTATTTTAAACCAATACCAGCTTTTTACTAGATGCGTAAGAGTCATATTTCTCAAAATATGACTGTTGAACAAAGCTGAAAAATGAGCCCATAAACCCCAAGCATCCTCACACTCAACAAAAATATGTTTAATATTTTCAGTGTCCTCACAATGAACACATTTTGATGCTAACTAACACGATATTTTTGCAGGACAACATCAATAGTGAGCCATCTATGAAGAACTATCCAAAACAGAAAAGAGCATTTACAGAGAGCAATAGCATTCCAAGTCTTCTTAAACAACTTAGAGTCTAGGTTATTGTTGAGAGTAAATTTCTGAATGTTTAGAATTTGACTACGAGAGACAATGCATTCAATCATTTGAAGGTTCCAAGAGTCATCATCTCAAAATTACTTTAAACTTTCTTCCTACAAAAGAAGTATTATCTTCATTTGGGTTTAATGAAATAAATGGTTGTAGGGAGCACCATTTATCCACACAGAAGTCCATATTTCCATTACCAGGCAGCCAAACAATAAAACTCTCAACTTCATCCCTGATGTTCCTTAACCTTATCCATACTTTAGAGCTCCTTATAGGTTGAGGTAGAGTGAGAGGATGATGAATGTGACAATCGATAGAAAAAACCAATTTAGACCAGAGAGATTCCTGTTTTCCGAAAGAGAGCCATAGCTTGTGAGAGAAGACTGTTTGAAGATAAGAAATTTCAGACCCCCTTCTTCAAAAGGTTTGCAGATAGTAGACCACTTTGCCCACTTAATAGTAACATTTCCTTCTTTTGATCCCTGAAGAAAGTTATTATAAATGGATTCAATCTTCTGAATAACAGATTCAAGGATAAGAGTGTTTTAAATTGTGTATAAAGGATAAACAGATAGAATATAGTGCACTGAAATAAGTCTTCCCCAAAATGATAGCATAGTTGAGTCCCATTTAGCAATCTTTGATCTGCTTTGAAAAGTAAATCATTAAAATTACTACCTTGTTGATATTGTTGATTGTTACACCCAACTATTTTATACGAAGAAAGGAGTGCTTGAAGTTCAGTAGGGTTTATATACACCGTATTTTGTGAGGTAACATTTTCTTGCTCATAATAATTATTGATTTATCTTTATTAATAATCTGACCAGATTTTTCTTCATAATGTGACAAGAAATTTCTAGACAAGGAAATCGAGGATGTGGATTCATTGGAGTAAATCAGAAGTTATCTGCAGAAGTTAGGCATGGTATGTTTATATTCCTCCTGCTTTTATATGTGATAGATGGATACTCAATTGTCAATTTCTTTAAACCACTAATTAAGTATTCTTCTGCTAGAATGAAGAGGCTAGGAGACAAATGGTCTCCTAAAGAAACCTTTTACATCCCCGTTAATAATGACAGAAAAATGTATATTATCAATGCTTCTTTCAATCAACCTTAGAAATCTTTGACAGAACCCATAGGAAGCCAATACACTTAATAAAAATATATGGCCAAGCCTATCAAAAGCTCTGGCCATGTCAACCTTTAAAAGCACATTGTTCCATATTGTCTTAATATTAAGCTCATAGACCAATTCCTGGGCAATCATGATATTTTCATGAATATTTCTACCTTTAACAAATGCACACATTCTTCAGAAATAAGATTAGGCATAATAACAACCATTCGATTATTAATAACCTTTGAGACTATCTTGTTGAACAAAGTAGACAAACTTATAGGTCTGAAATCCTTCTAAGAATTAGGATTAACATTATTAGAAATCAAGCATATTAGAGTAGCATTAATTCATGTAGGAATAGGGCTGCCACCGTTGAAAATATCAGAAATTGCATCACATAGATTATTAGAGATGATATGCCAACAATAATGGTAGAACTTCCAATTAAATCCATCAGGCCCAGCTGCAGCATTAGATTAAGACCCTTGACAACCTTATGGATTTCATCAACTCAAGGAATTTCCATTAGAATATCATTCTCAAGATTAGAGATCTAGTCATTGATCTCATTAGAGTTCCAGGGATTTGCTTAATCAGAAAGGAGAGCCTTGAAGTAGTCTACAAGAGAGTCACTTATACCCTTTTGATCATCTAACCAAGTAGACCCATACCAGATTCTAGATATTTTGTTTTTTTTATGTCTCTTTTAAGCCAGTTTATGAAAGAAATTTGTGTTCCTGTCACTATCTTTGATCCATGTTGCATGAGTTTTCTGTTCCCGGAACATCTCTTATCTAGCAAGTAGAACTAGGTGAACATCTTTAGCAGATTCCAATAGAGCTTTATCCTCCATAGAGTTAGATGTCTGATAGTTAATTACTTTGAAATAAATTCCTCTCAATCTGCTTAATGGAGTCAAATACATTCCCAAATACTCATTTATTCCATTCTTTAAGATCATTTTTAAGCCTTCTAAGCGTAAACCAGAACTTCTGAATAGTTTCAGATTTTACTTAAACACTATTATTTTCATCAGAAACTGAACTTTCAATATCTTTAGATTATAGGAAAACCATATATGTGGAAGAATCTGTTTTATTCCATGAGTGATATATGCAATGCTTTCACTAGAAGAGTTATGAAACACGTACAAATAAAAACTACATTTACATTAACAAAATGAAGTTTGATCTAATAGTCGGATACTCAAACATCATAATAGATTTTAAATCAAAAGAGAACAATAAAAATAGGTAGATGAGCACTAACGGTGCCAACAAAAAAAACTACATATACATTAACAAAATGAAGTTTGGTCTAATAGTCAGATACTCAAACATCATAATAGATTTTAAAATTAAAATAAAGCAATAAAAATAGGTAGATGAGCACTAAGGGTGCTAGTTAAAAAGAAGAGGGTGTACAGAGAATGAGTGGACACCGATGGGAAACGGTGACTGAAACCCACATGCACTCTCTTCTTTTCTAAACTGTTTCTAGTACTACTAAAACCATTTCTTGGCTAAAAATCACTGTTAGTCCCCCATGTTTACGCCTTGTATCAAACTAGTCCATGATCTTCACTTTTGTCTCTACTCAATCGGTACCTTCCTTTTCTCCCTCTTCAGTCTTCACTTTATAATCAATAATAATCACTTAACCTTCACTCAGTTTCCCAACCCATCTTTCTCTAACTTACAGTTTTTCTAAAGAAAAATATAAAAGTTAGCTTGTGTGAATCGATTTTGAAGTACACATATCTGTTTCCATTCTTCATGACCAAAGAGTTACATGGAGATCTAACTCTGCTCTCCACAGCGGAGAAGCCAGTGGGTTCAATCACTCTTTCTTTCTTTGTTAAAGAATAAAACACGGGATTTAGTCACAACTCAATCTTTTTTTTATTGAATAACCCATTATATAAAATTGAGTGAAGCAAATTTCTTCTAAAATTTATTATTTTTTCCATATTTTTTTAAAAATCTCACTCTATTATTCTTTTTATTAAAAAAATTTCAATTTACTTTTTTTAAAAAAACATTATACCAAAAATTCATATTTATCTTTTTTCTCGAGTAACCATACAAACACCATATCTATTTTATTTTTCAGCATTCGTCTATTTTGAAAACTATAGCCACCACAAAGTTTTGAAGCAATCGCTCGCTTAAAGGTAAAAAATTGAATTTAAGTTTGTTTTTTTAAACAAAGTTATGGATTGGTGGATGGAGTTCCATGAACTCGAATTCTTTCTGCATAACGAGTTCTTGGAACTCGATTTTTTTTATTAAAAAATAAATAATTCTGAGACAACCACTTGTAATAACATGTTTTTTTAGAAAAAAAAGAAGGTAGACCACCATTCGGAATTACATATTTTTAAATATATATATTCCCGAGTGGTTGTTTTAGAATATGTTTTTTAAATACTTGTTTTGTGCAAAAACAACTTATTCCGAGTGGTGTTTCAGATTTGAATCTGTAAAATCAGAATTTCTGGTTGTGGTTTTTTTTAAAACAAATTTGATGATATATGAATGTAAACCTAAAATGCAAGATTAAATTATATTGGTTGATTGAGTGATATTTACCGGTGTTAAATCTTTGGTTTGTGCGTCTTCATCTTCTCTGAGTGATCTTTAAGAAATTTTAAGTTTTTTTGATTTGTAGGATTTAATTTTAGAAGTAAATGATATATATTTTATGTAATTTGACTTAATAATATGTTTTTGAAATAAAATTTGAATAGTGTACAGTGTAGATTGTCTTCACTTTTCATGACTTTGGTCCTCTATTGTGCCAAAACCACATTTAATAAAGCATTTAATAAAGAGAATTGCTTAAAAAAATTGTTTTTACTCCGTGAAGTTTTTTTTGTTTGGATTTTGAAAATTAATTAGTGAAATTATTTTTTTGAAAATTTTGTCTTTCACCAAATCTCTTAAATAAAGGCAATTATTCGGTAAAGTAATTATAATTTCGAATGTTTTTTCGTCTTATCTACCTTATCTCTACAAAAATCGCCAATAAAACTAAATTTCTAAAATAAACTAAATTAGAATAGACTAAACTAATTAATTAAATATAATATATTTAAAACTAAAGTAACTTAACTAAACTAACCTTTTTTTTTTTTAAGGCTTAACTAAACTAACCTAAACACTAACCTAATCCACGATTACCTCTACATGCCCAAACGTTCGGCGAGAGCCCTAAACCACACACACGCATTGTTGGACAAAGAATTTGCCACACACCACACACGCCAGTGGACACCGGTCATAACCCATACACACCCTCGACAAAGATTTTGACAGGCAGCCGCCGAAAACAGTCAGTCAACCAGCAGTCTGGTCACTCTCTAGAGGCAGCCTCGATTTGATTTAGAATCCACTATAAGTGTATAAACCCTAACTTTTTCCGTTCGTCGGTGATTTATTGTGGTCAAATATATTTAATTTTTTAATTTACGTGTCGTTATTGGTTGAATTCGAATGAAAGTTGGTTTGTATTGTATTCTTCGTCAGTGGTTGCAAATATATGCCCACACCATACGCCAAACCCATGGCGTATGTCTACGCTCTAACGTATGTATGATGTGAGAGTATAGAATATGTTATGAGTATGGTACACGTTTATGCTACAATCATACGTACAATATGGATCGCTCCGGTCACCGGATTATCTCAGGATCGGTTTAATCTTTTTCGTTGGTGTGGATTATATGTGTTTACGCTATTATTTTTTAGACATCTTTCCAATTGATATTTAATATTTTCAAGTATGCCTTCACATTTTGTATGTTTTTATTTTCTGGTCATGGACACCGGTGACGCTTCAAGGGCCGGTGATGGCTCTTGAACGAATAGACTAAAGAATCATGTGAGAAAACGGACCGGTAGCTAACGCGGGGTAGTAGCAGATTCAACGGTTCTGATAGAGACTCTACTTATTATTTTGGCACCCTCTTTTTCGGATCCACATCGGGTTCGGTTTCTGGTGGACGACGCACGCCTCTCCTAGCTAGAGGGAAAACTAGAGATGCACCCTCACCAAACTAGCTCCATTATTCGACGAGATATTCACCTCCCATGTTTCCTACTATGATTGACATGTAGAGGTAATATTTTGATTTGTAGTTAATATTTTAATGCCAATTTAATATATACTAATATTGAAAATGAATATTTTCAAGAGTGTGAGATGAGACTTTACGCTATTAGCTCAGTCATAGAGATTGGAGTTTGAGCTCTTAGTATAGGGTACAAGTTCTACACACTCCTTTCGACAAGTTGGTCGAACCCTTCTCCTGCATGCATACGCACTTCAAGATCATGGAGGTTTTTTTAGACTGTTGGCATATGCACTAACAATTTTCATTTTTCTTTCGGTGAGATGACGATCACCCTGGATAACGTGCACACGATACTGGGACTCGCGATAGAGGGTGATGTTTTGCTTTACCTATTTTACCGAAACGTCATTGGCCATGCATGAGGGTGCTGAACTTCTTGTAATTAACGAGGTCTTCTTTGTCAAAGAGGTCGAGAAATACAAAGGCATGGGTTCCGGTCTTACAGGTCATCAGAATAGCTAAAATGGGGAGCAGTATCGTGACGACTACCCTGGTATCACTAACCGTATGGTACATGCGGCTGCGCGTGCCTATGTTCTACACATGTTCAGTTGCGTTCTCTTCCTCGACAAGAGTAACACATACGTTAATTTTAAGTACTTGTTTCCATTGTATGATTTGACCGAGCAAGGGGTTGGGCGTTATGAATGAGGCACGACCGTGATGGCTTACTTGTATCACCATCTCAGAGAGGCCTCTATTCAAGAGACCAGGACTATAGCCGAATGTATCGGTAAGCTTGACACGTTGACACACGACCATTTTGTTATGCTTCGCCCTGTTACTCATTCCACTTACACGGAGCATCAACTTACTTTTTCCAGATGGGATACAAATGCGGTGATTTCTGATACAGGTGCATCGATTTTTGTGTTGGTTTTGTTGAGCGGCGTAGATGCCAAGAATTAAATGTGTTCATGTTTGTACTATTTTGTTTTGTAGATTTTGTTTGAGCCTTATCGTGCCATACACGATCATTTCTCGTTGGTGGATATAACATGGTTTCACGATGTCATTGCAGGAGTAAACCACTCGCAGGCATACTATCTAGAGCGGGTATTCAGGAATTTTGGACGTGTCCAACGGATTATTCCACATCTGTTGCTAAAGATGCAGACGAAGGAGAAAAGGAAACCGAAGACGATGGCGTACGCGTTTGATGAGGACTGTTGGGTGAATTGGCAAGATAACCAGTTAGAGCCTGTTTTATAAGAGATATGATTAGAGATGAGATGGAGTTGTTTCCTACTTCTGATTATCTTCTGCTTTATCAGAAGATTAGCTGGTTCAACCTCATCAGCACAACGATATATCAATTGGATGATTACGTCTATGAGGATCCAGACGAAGCAGTTATGAGTTTAAATATTATGTTGGTGGTTTGAGGGGAGCTTACGAGGAGGTATTGTCTATCACGAAGAGACTTTCTTAGATATTACGTTTTTTTGTCGATATTGTTTGGTGGATATTGTGTTTATTATTTTTATGTTTATTTTGTAAGAATGACTTGTCTATCTTTTTTTGTTATTGTAACATATTTTTATGTCTACTATTCTATTGTTTATTTTTTATCTTCTTTATATGCTATGAGATATTTTAGTCTACAATAATTTTGAACTTTTGTGCGGTACTAATAGACGCGATTAATTTAAAATTTGGAAGGTATATAATAGAAGCATTACAAAAAGTATAAAATGACATAAATAATTTAAAACTTGCATACTAACTTAATTAAAAAATCTCAAAAGAAGATGAGTTGGATTGACACTAGAAATACATAATAGGGAAACACGAAATTATATCTGAGGTTATCCTCAACCGGTGAGAAATTAGCTATGCATCCTCCTTTCAATAATATTAGCCTTCAAATAAAAAATTATATATTTCGTAATCCAGTCAGTAATTTTCAACTGCCACACGTGTGTTTCCTCTTCACGTAAAATATAAGACAAGTCAGACACCCGAAGCATAAGTTCAAAAATATAAGTTTGTTGTACCTAGTGAGACTTCTTCACGACTACGAGTATGAGGGTTTGTAAATCTCAGACGTCCGTAATCAAAGTACATCCTTCACAACACTTCATCATTAAAAAATTAGTGGTTTCATCGGTATTGTTATGGTAACGTATTTGACTGCTTGAAGAAAGTGTTGGTCTTCATCCATGCTCCAGTTCATACTTAAGCTACTTGAAATATTTCTATACGTTTGAAGGTTTGAGTGCCGTGTTCAAACTACATGTATGAAGGGTTATATAAATGGTTTAATATTGGTGGGATTTTTGTTAATGGTGAAAATATTGGCGGGTATGTTTTCATAGGTGAAAATATTTGCGATATTTCTTTCTGGGGTTAAAACCAAAATTGATTACCGCCAATTATTGATTCCCGCCAACTATTGATTCTCACCAAAACTTAACTATTAATTCATGCATGAACTAAATTCCCCCCAAAGTTTGATTTTCCTATAAAAGCCACCTGAATCGTGTCATAATAATTCATCCACCAAAAAAGAATCTTAAGTATGAAATTTAATGTAGACGAAGACTATCAACTGTTTCAGGCAGTAAAGTTTGTTACCTTAAAAATGTCTGATGATACAGCCAATTTATTTTTCGATCGAGTGCTTTGTAGGATGTATTATGATTAAGACTTATTCAGAGCTCAAAATTCAATTATGTGCAGTCGTGATGAACTAAAAAATAAGTACAATCGTTTGAAATATGAACCACTGTAGTGTTTGTTCTACATGTCTTACAAAATAAAGCAAGAAGCAGCTAAAGTGTGGAACATGAAAATTACAGATATCATTAATGGAGATATGGTAGCATATGTCAAGGATATGATTGCTGAGAAAGAGGATGACATTGCAAACGATGGACCTGCTGAGGACAACATGTGATACAACTCCGACTTCTAAATTTGATTGCACTATATATTGTTGTTGTTAATCTCACCTTGTTATGAGATTTTATTTATTTATATTATATCTCAAATATATCATTTTGATAATTATTAATCAATCAGAGTTTGTTTATCTTAATTCTTACAATTCTTACAAAATGTTAATATTATAATAGTAATAATTATTATTTTACTATTATTATTACTATTACTAATATAATTGAGAATAATAGTAATAATATTTTGCAGAAATTGTAATATTATTATTATTAGTATAATAATAACAATAAAATATTAGTAATTTTATTACTATTATTAATAATAATAACAAAAATAATAATAAACTTTTTAAATAAAAGCATGGCTCCAGTGCGCGGTGGGAACGACCTCCAGTGCACGGCGGAAATGGCTTTCATTCCGCCGTGCACTGGTGACAATAGGCCAAAAACTTAGGTTCGGTTCTACCTTGCTTTGCCATTTTGGAGGTCCTCAACACAAACACCATTAGAATTATTTTATTAAGTCAATTATAACTTTCTCATATTCTATAGAATGTGTTGATGTGAGATTTTGTAGTCGTAAAAAAATGTGGCCTCCATCAAGCAAGAAAATCGACCAAGAACTATCGTCATCTCTAGCGGCCCGCATCCATGTTGGCTCTATTGTCAGCAAAGGTGAACCGTGAGCCATATTATCGTATAGTTTAAGATTGAACGTTAGTGTATAAATCATGTTTAAGTAATAAATAAGTAAATGCATCTAAAAAAAATTAAAATTTACTTACTTACGTGAACAAAATGGTTTGTATTGAGGAATGCGACACCGATTTCTTTTGTGGAACCATGCTTTGGTGGTGCATTTTTCACCGGTAAATAAGTCGTACATCCACTGGGTGCTAGGAAATAAAAAATATAATTGAATGTCGTCGGGACTAGTTTACCACAACTATGTAATGACATCCAATTTTTGATTAGTGCATTCTCTTTATTATAACTCAACCGTTGTAACTCATTATCGACTGTGATTCTATTGTTCTTGGATATGGTCAACTGTATGGTAAAAATCCACCGATTGTAGCATAATGTAGAGCTTTATTTGATGGTTTAGTTCTCTTTCAGGCCAATGGAATTACTTAGTTAGATATTGAGATAAATTATAGTATCCTAACTCATATGATCCTCACTGGAAATTCTTTATGTTTTCTTAAGCCTTTTTTCAATTGTTGTCGTCGATTTTATAGAAGTCTTTTGGAGGGTTATGAATTAGGGGTTCCAAATCCAACAAAAATAAATGTGTTAGATGCAATGAATCTTGCAATTTCAGCATGGTCTATGGATGTTCGTGCAAATACAATTGCGAACTGCTTTCGTCATTGTAAACTTCGATCAACAGATAACGTGACTTTTGAGAACTCAGATGAAGGTGGTGAAAGCACTCAAGAATTCCATAATTTGATCAAAGAGTTGGGTTATCGCAATGCAATGGATGTCAAAGATGTTCTGTGCCACCCATAAGAAAATGTAGTTGCATAGTTGTTGACTGATGAAGAAATTATTGAAAGCGTTATTGGAATTAATAAAGATGATATTGATGAAGAAGATGATGAAAGTTCTACAATGGAGCCCCCTTCGCGAAACGAAGCTATTAAAGCGACAATCACATTGAACAATTTCTTGTTGAGCTATGAGAAAACAACACCAGAAGTTCTTACCATGCTAAGGAAAATTAGAGACGAGATTCAAGAGGAAATTGATTTCAACAAAAAACAAAACACAATTGAGTCATTTTTTAAGAAACCTTCATAAATCATTCATGTAATATGCTATATATAAGGAATTATTAATTTATATTTTATATGGGTCATTTTTTATTCAAGGGGAAATTGATTTCAAGGGGAAATTGATTTCAACAAAAAACAAAACACAATTGACTCATTTTTGAAGAAACCTTCATAAATCATTCATGTAATGTGCTATATATAAGGAATTATTAATTTATATTTTATATGGGATCTAAAGAAATTATAAAAAAATGTATTATCTTATAATTTTAGCGAATTATTAATTTAGCATCCTATCCTGAGTAGGGACCGACCAAAAATATTATCTTAGAGAGTTTATTAAATAATCGAGTATTAATTTATCGAGTTTATATAGTAAACGTAAATCACATATGACTAATTTCTTCATACCGCCACAAAACCCAAAACTCTTCAAAAAAAAGGTTAGAACATCAAAAATTACGAACCTATTTAATTTAAAGAATATTATCACCATAAGTTTAAATGTTAAAAATTAAATATAATACGATTAATCAATAAATTAATTAATCCTCTAAATTTTTTAATAATTTACTTATTCAATAATAATATTATTTCGTATGAAAATAATCAAACATTAAGTTAACTCAACTTGTTTTTATTCACGCATAAGCAGGAATTGTTTTTTTGTTCTTTCATCCGGATTACATATATTAAATTATAAAATAATTCATACATTTAAAAAAATTAAACAATAGTTATTACAAACATAAAAAGTTTACAAACATTTGTTTTACAAACTATAGACAGTAATTGTTTTTTATTTGTAACTTTTAATTATCATTTTTGTAAAATAAGCATTAGATTCGTTCACGCTTAAAATTTTGACAACGGTAGAAGATAGATGAAATTTATTTTTGATCAAAATAGCTTTAATTGAAAGTCTCGTTTATAAATCTCATTTTAACCACGGTTTCTGTATGCTCTCACAGGAACAATCTAGAACAAAATCGGAAAATATTGATATGACAACGCCTTCTTTTCGAGGTTTTGGTGTAATGTATTAAAAATATTAACTATTTATTTATATTTATAATATTAAAAAAATGTGTAATAAAATAATTTTAATTATACTCATATTTATACTATTAACCGCTGGAAGTAATATAAACTTATGAAGTTATATTTTATTGTATCAATTTTCATGTAGACATTCAAACATTATGTCATGGTTAGAAATATATGTGTTCAATTCAATATTTTTCATACAATGTTTTTATAAAGTGTCAAACACTTCTCGATATACGATATTTCTTGTATCCGAAATTGGAATGTTTTCATCATTGTAACCCATGAATATACTTCAGTGTTTGATATAGTTAAATCAGAAACATAATCTTCTCCAATTTTTAATAGTCAATCAACAAAATTCTTCAGTTCTTGTTTTTCTACATCGTTTAAAGCATTGTTAGACAATCTCATGTTTTGTTTAAAACAAAATAATTAAAGTGTTTCCATAGAAAAAAGCTTCTTAAAGAGGCATTGACAATCTATTCTCTTGTTCGTACTGCTGTAACTGGTAAATTTATCTGAAGTCACCTCCTAATAAAATAGTTTTTCCGCTAAATAAATTATTATTTTTTTCTTCATATATTTTTGGTATAATATCACGTAATGATCTAATAAGAGCCTTAAAACAATTTTTATGATTCATAGGTGCTTCATCACATATAACCAATGATGCTTCTTGAATAACTTGGAAAAATGTGTTAATTTTTTTATTTCACATGTAGAACATTCTGTTATACTTAAAGTAATCTTAAATCTAGAATGTACATTTCTATCTCGAAGAAGAAGTAAGGAAGTAATTCATGATGACGAAACCACAAGAAAAATGTTTCATTATGATCTAGGTTTACTATTAATAGTGTGCCATAAAAAAGTATTTAATGTACCATACACAAAAAACAGTATTTGTTTTTTAGCTACGGTCGTAGAGATAACAAAGTGATAAATTTCTTTTTGCTCGTTATTCAATTTGGAAGCTAAAATTGCATGTTGTATTTTTGTTCATTTACATCATAATTTAACTCTTCTCCTAGTTTTTTATCACTCATATCTTTTACTTTTGATGATCTAGTTGAGGCAAACTATGATCTTTTAAATAACTACATGTATTAAATAATTTGTTAGTTGTATAAACATAATTTGTAAACTTTTTTTCTCATAAAACTAAATTTTTCATTCTAAATGTATTTTTTAAATTATGTAATATATCATCGCACATATTTTTCCATTTTTTTTATAATACAATATCAGGATTTGCAACATCGTAAAATAAAGTTTTAGTAATAAATAAATATCTTTATTCAGAGCATGTAGTTGTGTTTGTAGCCTCTTTTAAATCATTGTCATATTCTTTATCATCACCTAACATCCATAGTGTTCTGCATGTATCTTGATAGCTAGATTTTACAATTCCACCGACAGTTCTTATGTCATCAAATCTGGAAGCTCCCTTTTTAAAAGTTAATAATATTCTTAAGTAATATAGTTTACTTGATGTTGGATGTACATATGCTAATCTACCTATACATTTACCTTTTAGCATCCCATATAAATTTTATGGGAAATTATGCATATGATAGCGTAAGAGGTTCTTTATTTTTTTTATTTGCATATGATAGCGTAAGACGTTCAAACATTCAACATCTGGCTTGTTAATAACTGCTTGAATAGTTACATTAGGATTGAATATAATATTCTGTTGTAAAGGAAATTAAACAGGTAATCTTTCAACGGAAGGGTCCATCGAATGTATGTGAAAAAGAACTCGAGACATATTTATACGAGAATAAATATTGACAGTTAAGATGTATAAGAATTGCATTAGTTGTATCTTCTTCAAAAACAACTCGAGCCTTATATGATCCCTTGATAAAATATTTGAAAAAAAATACTTAATAAACATAGATTGACAACACGATTCAACGTTAATATCAGCTTTATATCATACTGACAGTTCTTTATTGTAAGGTACAACAAATCAATTATCAATTTGTATTTTATTTTTATTAATGTAATTTGGTAGGTTGTCAGGAAGTTTATAAGTGATATAACTATTTGTTTCTATGACTATTTATTTTTTAAATGTTTTTGGAATTTTTTTATACGTTGACCATTTTCCATGTATGTAGAATATATATTTAAAATTTTGCAAGGATTGTGAATCATAAATTTACTTACCAGTTTATATGTAACTGGATCAATTTCTTTGTTTGGAATTTCTGCAAAAATGATAGAGTCACTATTTTCTGGAATACTACATGTATATTTTGAATCTAACCACACTAACATATGACAATGATGAAGACCTCTTTTTTGGAATTCAATGTTATAAACATCTGTAATTATAAAAATAAATATAATATACGTTACAGAAATAACTATATTTTAAAAATATTAAACGTTAGATTATAAAATAGTGTACATGTTACAACTACTCCAAAAGATTTTCCCAATTTGATGTAGGATATCATACTATCTAATTTAATTTTAAATATTCTTGTGACAGTATCATGTCTATCTTCAAGTTTTATAACTAAGATTTATGGAGAGTTATTTTATAATTTATGGCCATTTTGTATTGCATTTAAACGTGATGAACAAATGTGGGTTACCAAAATATCGGTAAATTATCATTGCGTCCTGATTATTATTGATCATATACCTAAAACTTTCGGTGTGGGAAAACGGTAAAATTATATTTTTTGCAATATCATTAGCATATGATTTCCTTTTTTTATATTGGATCATGTATTTCCTTATAAATCTTAGTCCTTTTTTAATAAAATCTAATCGATGTTCTTAAATATAGTTGGAACATCCTACCCCTTTTTAAGAAAGAAACATCATTCAATTTTCTATCTTTTACTTGATATGAATAGAAATTGCTCATTTATATTCTTTCTCGTTTTGATGTTTGGCCTTTGAACTCTTCGTTTAATTTCAAAGCAAGTCTATAACCGTTTTCACCATGAGGAAAAATAAGAAAATATTGCAATGACATAAATTTAGAATGTAATTTCGTACTTTTTTATATAAAAAAAAAGATTCGTGTTGTATTATGATATCTCTTTCGGAATCGAACTCCAATATCTCCAACTATCAAACCATGTATGTCATTTAGATAAGATTAGTCATATTGTTTACTGCGTGTTACTCTACGAGTTACTAATCTCATTTTTAATGAAGCAACTAAGTTTTCATTAACCCCGTCTTGAGTACTGCAGAATAATTTGACTAAGTTATTTATTTCATCAAACATTTTTATAAGACCGTCAATATTTCCATGATAAAGAGAATATTGAAAATTCATAGCGTTGAGTCGGTTACTTACCTAATTTTGAGTACCATATATATATGATTGATAACATTTAGGGCATTCTTTATTTCATTGTATTAACGAAACCATGAAATGATGATTTTGACCGTTAATTTTAAAAATATAACGTGATGTACAATTATTAATTGAATTATTAATCGTAGCTCTCATAGAAGAGAATGCAAACATCAAATTATATACTCTTATATTGTATACTACTTTTATTGTTATTTAGATTTAATAAATTATTAAAAAAAATAGGAGTAAGTTGTGATAATCTTATTTTCACTTTACCACCTAAAGAACACCTTTCAAACTAATATATATTCATATTTAATGTGCGTTTAAAAAAATTATTAAGCCAAAATAAAGCACTACAATATTCACATTCAATATTTTTTCTCCACAATCCACATAACACTCGTCTACTCTTGATTTGATTAAGAAAAACATATTTTAAACAAAATAAAAATTAAATATATTAAATAGATAGTTATATATATATATATATATATATAATATTTTCAAACATAAAAAAAAATTTACTTTTTTATTTTCTTGTTTTCTGGTGAAATGTTTGATGCCTATTATCACTGCGATTAACCTGAAAAGGTCATTTACTTTGGAAGGTAAAATAATTTTCATCAATATTTAGATTATCATCCATCTTAGAAGATTATCTAGTATTCAGAAAAATATTACGCTTCCTTAATCTTGTATACATATGGATAACGCAAATATATCTGCAACAAAAGCCAGAGAAATCCAAAAGGTAATAAAGACACAAAAATATTATGAATTGGAAGCCCAAGACACTAAACCAAACAACTACAATATCTTCCCCAAATGAAGGAAAAGACAGGAGTGACCTGCTAGGCGACGGCTGGGGACGAGCCAAAGATAAGAGAAGCAACTAAAGTCAACGAGAGGAGATTCATCATAAGCTAAAGTATCTTGAAGCAACCATAAAAGCGAGGAGAAACCTGTAACCAAAAACATTAAGTGATTAATGGGGCACAATATTACATTGTCCATACTACCTTGGATCCAAGAAATCTAAACCTAAACTCATAAAACACATGGTCTGACACTATAGAGGCTAGGATATCCAAAACTAATTCAGTTCATATCCCGAAAACGTGATAAATGACCTCATCAAAAGTAGGCACGCCAAATATGGAGGTAACCAGATGGAGTTTAATTTGATGCCACCATATACCTAGAAGGCCAGTCCCCCCTATGGAAGATGAACCCTAACTTGGTTCTGGTGGAAACCCATATACCCTAAGTATAAGCACACTCATAAATGATATTGTTGATGGATTCATCACCGAAATTTTACAGTACACAATTAGGAAGAGAGTTTATACTCCAACTAATAAGCTTTCCCTGCGTAGATAACTTACCTAAAAGTCAAAACCAAAGGATAAAATAATGGCGAGAGATATTATATTTATGCCATATTAACCCCTCTCATACAATAATGGGTTTGAAGATACATGTTGCATCTAAGTATCTTTAATTGTGAATTTAACATTCATAGTCTTAGCGGACCAAAAATGTGCATTGACATAGTTGATATTAGGAGGAAGGAGAGAGAGAATGAGATGGTTTATCTGATTGAAGTTTCGATGGGTTCTAGCACTAGCAAACCTTAATTATATCGGCCAATCACAAAGACCATCCCGAATGAGATAAAAAACCTTGATATTTCTCCCTAATCTAAAATCATGAAAAATATTTTTCCTATAGTGGTGTACCAAAGAGGTTGAAAGAGTACGAGAATTAGGTGTTCTCCCTATTACAAATTGATACCATGTACAATTTTCTAGTAAATGTCCTACGATTTAAAAAACTTCTACATGTCCAACATGAGTAAAATAATCTTTAAATAACATAAGTTTTTATCTTTAATTTTCTCAAAGTTAATCTAGTCACAACATGTTGATTTATCATTTTTACTAACAATCGACCATAAGCGTTTGAGGATACCAACCTGATTCCAAGTTGTTTTTGTCTAGAATCCTAAGGACGCCTCACACAAGGGCAAGGTAACACTAGAGCAAGAAACTTTCGGACCCGTAATCTTTATCTCATGTCCATACTAGAAAAACGATAAAGAGACTATGAGAGTTCTTTAAAAACTCTGGCGAAGAGGATGAAGATTCAAAGTCCAATAAACATGCGTTGCGAAAAACATATATTTAATAAGCTGAATCCTACCCGCATATGAGAGATATGCGGAAGTTCATGCGGTAAAGTGGGTAATAATTGTTTCCAGAATAGGTCGACACCCATTATGAGAAAGAGGCCGCGTAAAAATAGGCACTCATATATATTTAACCAGGAGGGAATCAACGTTACATTAAAAGATATTGATAAAAAAATCTAATAGTGGGGTTAACCCCAACAAGGAAGACGTCTCTCTTATGGGAGGTTAAAATTAAGGTCGGAAAGCACAAAAAATCATTAAAACCATCATTGATGAGATCTAGAGAATTAATGTCACCCTCGCATATTTTTTTTAGATCATGTGCTAAGCAGAGATTGATAATATTAAGCTTATGACACTTCCAGTAGATTTTGAATTCCACAACATTAATAATCTCCTTAAGCATACTGGAGACAACTTGCATGACCAAGACAAATAAGATATTTGATAAAGTATCATATTGTCTTAGACCACTTATGTTATTAAAATTCTCATAAGGGTCATCGTTAATATTAATAGTATAGGAAGGGGTAATGATACATTGAATAATCCAGTTCATCCTCTGGTCTACGAAGTTCATGCCCACCAAATTTTTGAGGATATGATTCCACCAAACACTGTAAAAAAACTTTCATCATGTCTATTTTAAGAGCGATCATCAGGACCTTACAATTACTTTGATAACCACTTAGGAGCTCTTAAGAGATGAAGATATTGTTCGTAATATTACGATCAGCCACACAATCTGATTGAGATGTGTGAATCAGTTAAGGAATAGAGTCATTGATCATGTCGGCCATGATCTTGAAAATAATCTTATAAACCACATTGCAGTATATAGTTTGTCTAAAATCCGTGGAGAAAGAGGGGAATCCTTCTTAGGGATTAAGGATATGGTGGTGGCATTCCATGAAGGCTCAAGATGATCTGTATTAAAGAACATTAATATCTCATCATAGCTATTATTTTTAATGATGTTCCAAGAGTTCTTGAAAACCCATGTTAAAGTCCTCATGCCCCGAGGAATTATCGTTATTAATACTAAAAAAGATGATTCTAACTTATATGCAAGTTACATGGCGAAGCATCGAAGATCAATCCTCGGTATTAAACTTTTACAAAAATAAGCGAGGAAATTCTAGCGAGTCTACGGTATCCTAGGAGAGACCTAGAGCCTCAAAGACTGGAAAAATAGTTGACCAAGATACTCACCATCTCGTTTAGGAAAGTGGAAAGGCCCTAGTTACCATTAGAGACTGAGGCTATTTTATTTCTCAAAATATAATTTTGATAATATTATGAAATAAATTTTTGTTACGATCCTCAAGACTGAGCCAATTCTATCTAGAATGTTTTATGTATAAAGATTTTCTTGAGTCAAGTCTGTCTAGAATATTTTATGTATAAAGATTCCTCAACCCAACTAAATGAGATGTGGATAAAAGAGGAATTCAAGGTGTCATTAGCTTAAAGATATTGGGTCAAGAAAACTTAATTTGGGAAATTAAACACTCTCGTGCTAATATTGTATATTTCTTACGATTAAGGTCTCACGGGGAAAATTGAAGTCGAGTGAGCATATGGGTAATCAATCTTATACCAAGAGTTATATTAGAGTCAAATGGGCATACAAGAAAAAGTTAAATTCACATAAATCCCTCAAGAAGTACAAGACAAGACTAGTTGTAAAAAGATAAAGGAAATAAAAATAGAAGATTTTACAGAGTTATTTGCTCCAGTTTCAAGACTTAAAATAGTTAAGTTACTTATGGGTCTTTTTTCTCAAAACAATTAGATTTTTTTTAAATGGACTGAAAGTCAACATTCTTGAATAATATTCTCAAAAAATAATTCCATTTTAATGAACCATACAAATTTATAAATGAGAAGAAGAGAAAGTTTACAAGTTAAGGAAAGATTTGTATGCGTTTAAATAGTCACCCTGAGCTTGGTACAACCACATTAATTATTATATTTGGAATTATAGATTCCAGAAATGTCAATATGAGCATACTCTCAACATCAAATGTGAATCTAAAAAACAATTGACGGTGGTCAGTCTCTATGTTAATGATTTTGTTTTCACATAAAAATTATGTTATAAATGTTGGAAGATTATAAGTACTCAATGATGGCAGAATTTGAGATGACAAATTTGAAACTTCATCTTTTTTGCAATAATGCTCACCAATCCGAGAAATGAATTTTTACTAAACAAGAAATCTATAAAAAAAGAGGTTGTAAAAAAATTCAAGATGTAAAATATTCATCCAATCACTTCTCCATGCATCACATGTATTAAGTAGTTCTATAAGAATATGAAGAAAAACTTGTGAGTTCAACTATATCCAAAAGTTTGGTCGGAAATCTGATGTAACTGACTTTGACAAAACATGGTATCGTGTTTGTTGTTAGCTTTATAAGTAGATTCATGAATTTTTTTTATTGTAGTCACTTAGAGAGTACCGAGAGAATATTTAGATATGTGAAGAAAACTATTGATAATGGATTTGTTTATAAAGCTAATACCTCAATTGATTTTATTGGTTATACGAATATTGATTTTCCAAATATACTTATAGATATGTGTTTCATATTAGTAAGAGCGAAGATGTTTTCATATACCACTAGTTTTTGAAGTATATTGCAAAAATAAAAGGTTGTATTAATCAGAGATTATCAAAAATACGTGAAACGATAGATAGTTGAGGCCTCTAGAAGACCTCACGGTGTTGCACGTACAAAACTTGGTGCTGACTAACTCTTGTCCCGACCTAACTATGGGTAGCCTATAAAAAAATCAATCAAATTTCTGTATCATTGATGAGCTAGAGAAAGTTTAGCTCAAATGGAAGAGAAAATAATAGTTCAATTCAATAGTTTGAGAACGCAGCTGGCCGAGCTAGTACAATCAAGTTATCACAAAATAGCTCAAGCACATAACACAAATAAAACAAAGAAAAGTAAAGATTGAACACAGGATTAAACGTGGTTCGACAATTGTCTACGTCCACGAGCGCCGCCAGAGAAAAGTGTTTCACTATGATAGAAAATGGCTACAGATTTCAGATTGTGCTTTGTGTAGTCCTAATAGTCTATTTATATGGGATAAATAGAACTCACTACATAATGGGCCTAATGGACTCATACCACAAAACTAACAATGATACTGTCACAACACTTATTTGTACTGCCGAACACAGTACATTGTCAAGGCACAATAACACTATCGCAGACACAAAACCATACTGCCATACACAGTACATTGTCAAGGCACTATTCGACTCATTCACAACAAATTTTCCCCTTGAAGCGAATATACTTTCTTCACTATCAGCAAAGAAACCTCTCTTCTTCTGACTCACCAAATGACCCTAAGGCATTCCCTCTATGCTGCGAACACCAATCCAGTTTGGGCAGTCTCTAAACTTTCGAACTAATACTACCTTGGTCATTATATCTACCGGATTATCGTGTGCAGACACTTTCTTCACATCAACAATTCCCTTTGATATTATATCACGAATAAAATGATACCTGACAGCTATGTGCTTTGTACGCTCATGGTACATCTGGTTCCCTGTAAGGTGTATGCCGCTTTGACTGTCACAAAACACTTTTGTAGTAGTCCTATTCAAGCCCAAATCAAACACAAAACCTTGCAACCATATTGCCTCTTTAACTGCCTTTGTTACCGCCATGTACTTTGCATATGTTGTAGACAAAGCTACGGTAGCTTGCAACTGTGCTTTCCAACTGATCATAGTCCAAGCTAGAGTAAATACGTATCTTGTCAAAGATCTCCTTATCCATATCACTTGCAAAATCAGAATCAACAAAACCAATTATTGATTCTGCAACATCATTCAGCGATCCACCAATATCGGTCTTAGTAAAAGTTAAGCCAATGTTCAGAGTATTCTTAAGATACCGAAGTATCCATTTCAATGCCTGCTAGTGTTCTTTCCCATGACATCCTATGTACCTGCTAACTACACTAACTGCATGTGAAGTATCAAGATGTGTCCATACCATATCATACATGACACTACCAACTGCACTTGCATATGGAATCTTTGACATTTGTTCCAACTCAACGTCGTCCTTGGCCGCTCCTGCTGCAGACAACTTAAAATGAGTAGCAAACGAAATGCTAAATGCCTTAGCATCAAACATATTGAATCATTGTAACACTTTCTCAATATAGCTTCGTTGAGACAAGTGTAATGATCCTACACTTCTGTCCTTGATAAACTCCATACCAAGAATCTTCTTTGCTCTACCCAAATGCTTCATCGCAAACTCGGCACTAAGCTGCTTCTTTATCTGTATATTGTGTAACATACTACAAGCAGCACTAAGAATATCATCTACATACAACAACAAGTAAACATAAGAATCATCTGACATATTTTGATGATACACATAAATATCATATGGACTCCTCGTGAACCCTTTTGACACCATAAATGTATCAAAACGTTTATACCATTTCCTAGGTGACTGTTTCAAACTATAAAATGAATTTTTCACCAGGAAAACTTTGTCCTTCATATTAGGTTTGATAAATCCCTCTGGTTGTCTCATGTAGATTCCCTCCTCCAATTCACCATGTAGAAACACAGTGTTCACATCAAACTGCTCAAGCTCTAAATCTTGCAAAACTACCTTAGCTAACAATACTTGAATCAAACTATGCCTCACCATTATAGAAAACACTTCATTGAAGTCAATTCTTTCCCTTTGAGTAAAACCTTAACGACCAGTCTTGCCTTCAATCGAGATGCCTTAACCTCTGGATTACCTTCCTTTTTCTTGAATATCCATTTACTGCCTACTACCTTCTGTCCTTTAGGCAAGTCAACAAGCTTCCATGTTTGATTCTTATGAAGAGATTCAATCTTTTTCCCCATAGCACTAATCCATCGATTTGCCTCTGAACTCGCTATAGCTTCTCTGTAGCTACTAGGTTCCTGTATCTCAACTTCTTCTGCAACTGATAGAGCATATGAAACTAAATTCGCCTATCTTTTTGGAAGTCTAATATCTCTTCTTTATCTATCCAAGGCTATGCTATAAGTCTGTTGTTCTGGTTCGGGTGCATCATCATCACTCTCATCCGATGCTGACGCTTCACCTTTTGATTCTACTTGAAGCTCCACCTGTTTACTCACAACCGATCCTTATTCGACCATTTCTCTTATTAATGAGAAAACCTGTATACTTTGGAGAGGTACACCATAACCTATATCACTTCACGCCAGTAGCATATCCTAGAAATATGCACCTCTTTTCCCTCAGCTCAAGCTTACCCTCTCTCACATGAACATACGCAGGAAACCGTACACCCTCAAATATTCGTAATCACCCGACGATCCAGACCAAATCTCAAAAGAAATTTTACAATCAATAACCGTTAATGGTGACCGATTCACCAAGTAACACGCTATATTGATAGCTTCATCCTAAAAATACTTTCCCACGCCGGAATGCGAGAGCATGCTTCGTGCATTGCCACAAAGCGTTCTATTCATTCTTTCTACAACTCTATTTTGTTGTGGTGTTCTAGAACAAGTGCGATGGCACACTATTCCCTCAGCTTTGTAAAACTCGTTGAACTCACGACTGAAATATTCTAACCCATTATTTGTCCTTAGACGTTTGCTTCCTGTTTGCTTCTCAATCATCATCTTCCATTTGAAAAAGGTTAAATATGCCTCATAGTTTTGTTTTCAGAAAGTAAACCCACACCATCCTTGAATAATCATCGATCAAACTCATGTAGTATATGGCTCCATTCTTTGATGGAATTCTGTTTGGACCTTAAAGATCTGAGTGAATGTAGTCTAATGCCGCTTTAGTCTTTCTTACAGCCGATTTGCTGAATTTGACTCTAGTTTGTGTACCAAACATATAGTGCTCACAAAATCCCAATGATTCTGCTTTATACCCTTTCAACAAATCTCTCTTTCCCAAAACAGCTAATCATCTGTCACTCATGTAACCAAGACGCCAATGCCAAAACTTATTTTGATCCTGCCTACTTTGGCTATTACTGCCTGATGATGTTACTGCAGCATCACCCATAACAACACTCCCCTGGAGAATGTAAAGACCCTTATGCAAACTGCCTTGCATGCATACCATTAAGTCTTTTGTCACTTTGATTACACCGTCTTCTGCACGGTACTTGTAACCCCGAGAGTCTAGTGTCCCAAGAGAAATCAGGTTTATCTTTAACCCAGGAACATGCCAACATGTCAAGATTCTAACAACCTCGTCAAACATTTTGATTCTAACGTTATCGATACCACCAGTAGTCAACGAATGATTATTCCCTAAAAAGATAGTTCCCTGTATTGGCTTGTAAGTATCGAACCACTGCTTGAACTGACACATGTGATATGTAGCAGCATTATCGAGTACCCAAGAGTTTTTCCCACAGTCTGAACTCACGGACAATACATCTCATCTACCATTATTTTCAATATCGTCGGAATCGTTCACACCTTCGACAATGTTTCCTACATTTTCCTTTTGATTTCTCTTCTTACAATTCAGCTTCAGACAATCTCTTCTATAATGAACCTGATCACCGCATTCATAACAATTTGAGTTCTTTACCTTTGATTTGGACCTTCAGTTCTTCGTTCTTAGATAACTCATTTTTCTTCTAGATCTTCGCCTAGTCATAAGACCTTCCTTTTCAGCTTGATTATCTGGCTGCAACTGTCTCATCTTCTTTGATTTCAGTGCCCCTTTGACATCTGCTAGCGATAACTTATCCTTACCATATATCATGGCATCTACAAAGTTTTCATACGAAGCTGGTAACGATCTCAATACAAACAGAGCTTGATCCTCATCCTTAATGTTGATATTTATGTTCTCCAAGTCCATTATAATTGATTTAAAATTATCTAAGTGCTCAGTTATGGGCATACCTTCTTTCAATCTGAAACCGTACAAGTGCTTCTTCAAGTATAATCGGTTTACTACTGACTTATCTGAGTAAAAATCTCCTAGCTTCTTTTATGCGCACGCAACAATCATCTTACCACTAATCTCGTGAAGCACATTGTCTTTCACACTCATTAAAATCCAGCACAAAGCTCTTTCTTGAAGATCTTGCTTCTCCTCTTCTTTCATCTTTTCTGGTAACTTATTCTCCACGGCCTTCCACATCCCTTGTAGTACTAATAAAGATTTCAGTTTAATCTTCCACAACGCAAAGCTGGACCCCCCATCAAATTTTTCAATCATGTATTTTGTTGCTGTAGACACCATTACAAAAGCCCTAATTTCACCACGTGGCTCTGATACCAATTTTGTTATTAAATCAGTGTTCAATTTATCGCAAAATGGCTCAAGCACCGAACACAAATGAAACAAAGAACAGTAAAGATAGAACACAGGATTCAACGCGGTTCGACAATTGTCTACGTCCACGGGCGTCGCCAGATAAAAGTGTTTTATTATAATAGAAAAGGGTTATAGATTTCAGATTGTGCTTTGTGTAGTCCTAGTAGTCTATTTATATCGATAAATAGAACTCACTAGATAATAGGCCTAATGGACTCATACCACAAGACTAACAATGATACTGTCACAACACTTATTTGTACTGCCGAACACAATACACTGTCAAGATACAATAACACTATCACAAACACAAAACTAAACTGTCGGACACAGTATACTGTGAGGACACTATTCGGCTCATTCATGACATATTTTATTAGTGTTCGATCTCCCTAAAAAACTATTGATCGACTGATATGTACCGACTAGTATAATTATTAAAACAAAACTCGAAAAGATCAAAACATCGAACATGATATGGATAAATTATTGGTCACAAACATATAAAAGAGGTGAGGTGTCCTCATGCTTGTAATTTATATTATTATGACACGCAAAAAATATTATATGTATCGAATTCCTAAACCTCAACCGTGCTTATCTCAAATACTCATCCGTGATACGTTAAAAACAATAAATAAATAAATAAACTACATTCGGCATTAATGAAAAGTTATAATAACAGATGACATCTTTCGGTTAAAAATCATTAACGTTGTGCGGAGGCAAATACGTGAATCCATTAAACACATATTCAATCTTGTCAAATAAATAATATGAAATACTTAAAACAACTCACGAGCTCATCCATATTAAATACACAATACTTTTGTATAAGACTCAAAACTTTACATTACTCTTCGAAAATGTATATATTTTGTATGTTGCTCATCCATATATTCTAAGAATTTGGTATTTTATTAACCAAATTTACACGAGTCTAAATCAGGACCCCTAAGCTCCTTTTTATTCATATGCTCCATAAGTCCATTAGTAATTTGTGACTGTGTTTTTGTTTGAGATTTCATATTCTTGTCCACTTGTTTGGGATGTTATAATTTACTAGTCGTCTTAGAATTTTTTTATTGGTTTTGACAATTTTTACAATTTTTACATGAGATATTTAATATATTTTTTTAAAATATTTTAAATATTTTATCGGTTAATGTTGTATTTGTAGTATAGATGTATAGAATATTATAAACATATAAGAATTTGATTTGTTATACCAAATAGCAATGTCAATAAAAATATTTTCAAATTTTTATTACTCAAAATAAAATTATGATGATTTTGATTTTTTACTATAGCATAAATATTGGGCTGTTTGATATATTTAACCTTATATTTATGAATTGGTATTTATATATATATATATATATATATATATATATATATATATATATATATATATATATATATATATATATATATATATATATATATTAATCAAAAATCACTGATATTATTAAAGAACAGAAAAATAACGTTTTACAAAGTACAGGCCTTTGAAGAAATAAAGCCAAAATTAAAAATTAAGGATTGAGAATCATAATTCGCATAGTACCAAATCGACCCCAACCCTAACCTTAAATCAAAATCAATCAGAAAAGGAGGCCACAACCTCTTCGTCTTCAACCTTTCGACTCCAACAACTCAAAACTCCTATCTTCAGCATTTCCACCCAAATCAGCTACTACCAATCTTCAGCATCCCAAACCTCAACATCTCCAAACTTCAGAAGCCTACCAACTCAAAAGAACCCTCTTCGAACTCTTCGACTCCCCACCTGCAAAAGAAAAAACTAAAGCCATATCTCCAATACATTAAGAAAAATAACCTAAACCTAGTTCTTCAAGTAAGAGGATAGCATTCAACTCGGAGGGAATACAAAAGTTATCGAAGGACGGTTTTTGGATACATCTAAGAGTCCATCTGGCCAACCAATCAGCGGCCTGATTCTGGACTCGAGAGATGTATCTGATAACCATAGAAGAGGCAAAGGCAGATCGACAGATTTTGATAACCGGATTAAGGTACCAAAGAGCAACACCGGCCGCGATGAAGTTCACCAGAATCTGACAGCCAGATTCGATATCAACAAGGTACCAATGGTTTTGCTCACATATGAGCAATCCATCCAGAAGAGCGCGGGTTTCAGCTAATATGGGAGACATTTTCCCATAAGTGTTACCAAAACACTGTAAGACCTGCCCAGAATGATTCCTGAGGATACCAGCTCCACTCGCCTCACCGTTACTCAGAACTGAAGCATCGATGTTGAGCTTAAGACGGCCCTCGCATGGAGGATTCTAGGTAATGTAAGTAGGCTTAGGACTAGCAATTTGACATCCCATAAGAAGACTAACATTTCTAGTATTCGACCAATGCTTTTTAGTAAGAACAGTAGCATTTAAAGAAAGAATGATTCGATCAATATAGTTAACAGAAGAGATAAAATTAAACGATACTCTCTTAAACTTAGAACTGTTACGATTTTGCCACATAGTCCAACAGATAATCGTAGGCAAAAGATGAGTTATATGAGTCTTGCTTCTACTGAAATCATGCCATATTTTAATGACATGAGTAAGAACCATACTTCTTCTGATTTTAATCCTGAAAATAAGACTATAATGATTCCATAACTGCCAAGCCTGAATACAATTGACAAAAACATGAGTAATGTCCTTAGAATTCCTGCAAAATTGACACTTCGAGACCAATTGTAAATGTCTCTTTTGAAGAACAGAGTCAATCGAAATAAAATTCATAATAACTTTCCAGAGAAGAAATGAAAAATTCTTGGGAATAATATGACTCCAAATGTTCCTGAAAAGCCTAGAGAATCTGGACTTGTGCCTGATTGAATTCCACGTTTTCTTAGTATCAAATATACAATCATTTGAGCAGTCCCAAAGCATAATATCCTTCTTAGAACTATCCATCCTAAGCTTATTAATGTTGTTCTATCTTTCAGGGGAAATAAAATGAGTCATAGATGCAGCATCCGAGCAACCATTCTTCCAAAAGGAGTGTACTTTCACTTCCAGGTAATTTACTGCATTATGACCATCATAAATAGGCTTTAGATCATGCCAATTATCCCTCCAATAGTCCATCTCTCCCCTACCCAAGATCCATCTAATATGACTCTCAGCATCCTTCTTACAAATATGATTCCAACTAGCCCAATGAATAGCAGGCTCGTTAAGCTTAGATCTCCACAGAAATTTATTAAGCATTTTCTCAATCTTTGAAATGATACTTTTAGGTAGCACACTATTTTGTAACCAGAAACTAAGATAAGACATTAGCACATTAATTATTAACACTAATCTGCCTCCAAATGAAAGATACTTTAAATCTCATTCAGAAAGCTTTTCATTAATTTTGTCAATGATCTTAACAAAATTGCAGGCCTTGTTGCTGTTGTTCAGAATGATGCCAAGGTAACTCGTAGGCAGATTCTCCATTTTATAGCCAGTGTGAGTCTCCAAACTATTTATCTTAGTCTGATGCAGAGAAGGGGAAGTGATCAACTTAGTCTTTTGCTTGTTTATCAACTGCCCTGAAACAAGCTGATATTTATCAAGAAAGCCACTCAAAATGTTAATAGAGTCATATAACCAGTTTGTAAATATAAGGATGTCGTTTGCGAAAGCCAGACAAGGCATTATCCTCTTAGATCTAGTATTGTAAGACATTTTATTGTTAATATTAAACAGGCTGTACATTCCTCTTAACAAAACCTCTTCCCCAATTATAAACAAACTAGGAGACAGGGGATCACCCTGTCTCAAACCACGTCTAGTGTTAAAATAACCAAACGTACCACCATTTATTAGAATAGAAATACTAACATTGCTAATTAACCTGTTAATAAGACTTAGAAAATTGTTAGAAAAACCAAATTTAGAAAGAACTTTGTAAATAAAAGAAAAGGCCATCATATCAAACGCTTTAGACATGTCGAGCTGAATCAGAACATTGCCAGTCCTAGGTTTCCTTTTGATATCATAAATCATCTCCTTGGCCACCAGAATGTTATCATGAATACTACGCCCTTTAACAAAAGCCCCTAGACAACTAGATACAATCTTAGGAAGAAGGCAAGCCAGCCTAGAATTAACAAGCTTGGCAAACATCCTATTTAACATGGTACACAATCCAATCGGCCTATACTCATTCCAGGTAGTAGGATTCTTAGTCTTAGGAACCAGAAAAAGACCAGTTGCAAAAATCCCCTTAGGCATGTAATCCCCCTTTATAAAAGCATTAAAAGAAATGCACAAATCATGCTTAATAATCTTTCAGCAAACTCTATAGAAGTGGAGGTTAAAGCCATCAACACCGGCTGCACTTTCCACCTTTATTGAAGAAATTACACTCCAAATCTCATCTTCAGTAATAGACTTCAACAAAGCATTATTCTCCTCATCAGATATCAAAGAAGGAATTTCATTAAAGATGACATCATTCAATAACAAAGACTCATCCTCTTAACTAATATAAGGCTCAGAAGAAAGAGTATCCTTAAAGTACTTCTCAGCTGATAAACCAATACTCTCTTCATCCTTTAACCAACAATCACCATCTTTAATACTACTGATCCTCCTTTTCCTTCTTTTCTTGTTTACAAAAGAATGAAAAAGCTTGGTATTCCTATCCCCATCCTGAAGCCAGTCACTATAACACTTTTGCTTCTAATAATCAGACTCCATCTTAAGCTTCTTAATGTAAAGACTATTGGCTTTATCCAACTCAGCCTTAACATTAACGTTGTAGTTACTGGCCAACAAATCCTCCAGCTTCCTAACACAACTATCAGCCTCTTTAAGACTATTAAAACTATTCCCAAAGCTATTCAAATTCCACTCCTTTAAACAAGCTTTCAAACGCTTTAAGTTCAACCAAAACACTGATTTGGATAAGCAACAATTGGCAGCCTCCAATTAGTCTCAACAATACCCAAAAAAGACTAGTCATTCGACCACATATTCATGTACCTAAAACCCTTCTTATGATAATCATTAATAACATTCTCTGCCATAATTAATAAAAGCGAATGATCAGAACAGGTTCTGATCAAATGATGAACTCTAGTTCTATTAAAGTCTTCATTCTACTTGCCATTAACCAAAGCCCTCTCCAAACGCTTCCATCTCGAACCCCTATTCCAAGTATAACAAGACCCACCATAGCCAGCGTCCTCTAACAAACAATCAGCAATGCAGTCATTAAAATCCTCCATACTTTTAACACACAAATAAGTACAGCAAATCTGATCATCAGAGCTTGAAATCACGTTGAAATCTCCAACGATCATCCAAGCTTTCCTGATATCAGAAATAGAACTAAGTAGTCTCCAAAGAATCTTTCTCTCATAACTATTACACTTTGCATAAACAATCCACGGATTAAACTCCAACTCAGAATCAGCATTAGACACCTCCAAGTGCAAACATTGATCATGATCAATAAGCACCTCAACCTTGAAATCCTCCTTCCAAAGACACCGGATTTTATTAGAGAGATTTGCAGTATAATTGGTGAAACCAAGCTTAGCAGCAATCTGATTAATCATCCCCACTCTCATAAGAGGCTCCTGTAAAACAAGAATTTTAATTTTGTTAGTATTAACCATGTCCCTTAACCTTAAAATGGTAGGATTATTGTTGACACCACGAAGGTTCCAACTAACTAGACTTATCATTATCAGAGTACGATTTCCTACAATTTTCCTTGAATCGTAAGGACTTAACAATCTTTTGATTCGGTTTCTTAATTTTCTTATTAGTTTTTAGTTTTATAAGCAAGATTTCTGTAAAGACAAGAGAAGACTGATTCAATATTTGATCCTCTGGAGTACTACAGCCTGACATGCTTCCATCCTCCTCATTCAATTCAAACTCAGAAGACACCCTCTGCAAGCAACCATGCTCAAGATTCTTAATAGCATCTATAATCTCTAACTCTTCAACAGAATTATGTACAAGAATACAGCCTTCATTTCCTTCCTCAGAAAGAACAAGACCCTGCCCAGTTTTCGAATTCATGTCTATTTTGGAAGAAAAGACTTCCTTTTCAGGACTTTTAAAGATAGCTTTTTGTTGAGAAACAACAGCATTGTCCTTCGAGGTGATAATAGATTTCAATTTCTTCTTGTAAATCTTGCTAACAAGATTAGCATCAAGATTTTGAGACTTTGTGACACTGTCTTTTACAGAACCAGAATGTTCTTTTCCATCACCAGAGACTTTACCAACCGCCTTCTCTTTGAGAGTAATCGTTTTACAATCCACAAAATTATGTCCCAAATGATGACATTTGTGACAGTAAAATGGAGCATTTTTTAAACTAACCCCAACCCAACAACCTTCTTGATCCCCAAAGCCTATCCACAGCTTCCTTTTCAAGACTTTAGACACATCGATTTCAACCAGGGCGTAACAAGCATTTCCTGAGACTCTATTAAAATTTGGAACCACGATTTGATGAACAAAACCCAGGGAATCAGCCACATCTTTAGCTATAGTTCTGTTATACAAGAATTCAGGAAAGTTTGCAAACCTCACCCAAAGCAGGGTGATTGGGTATTCATAACTCATACTGCTTTCGGGACACCATTTGATGATTCTTATTACCTTACCATCAATATTCCAAATGCACTTCGACCAAATTCTATCAACATCTTCCAACAAACTAAATTCAATAAGAATCTGCCGAGAATCAATAGTAACACAAGAGAAGGAACCTTTGAATTTGAAAGATTCAAGAAAAGATTGAAACTTCTCACGTTTTGGAATACCCAGACTAAACTTTCCTATGATAGTCGATCTTGATTCCTTCTGAAGAATAGACTTAATTTGCAAAGAATAATGGATCACATTATGATCATCGAGAGTTCTAACAAAATCTGGCGAAAAAGCTTGAGTGTCTGAAACCTTTTTCAAAACATCAGAATATGACTTCATGATCGGAGAAGAGCTCTTCTCATCTTTGTTATTAAGAGGAGGAAATTCATTAACGTCCAGCACCATAGATTACAACCAGAAGAACCACGAAGAAAACTAGTGCTTACAAACGAATCAAATCGAGGACAAGAAATCCACAAATAGCCCAACAACAACCGAGAAGAATGCAATCTAGGAGACGAAAGATTACAGGAAACATAAGGAGAAAGGAAGAATCAACAAGAAGTTGATCTCTCATTCCCTTTTTTGCAGAGCTTCATACTCCATTTTTTGGAGCCAAAAATGCTAAGCCAACCTTCGTCCATGAATGGGTATTTATATATAGAACATATAAAATGGAAATTTATCTATATAAAAAAGATATTAAAATATACCACTTAAATAAAAATAAAAATATTTTATATATCCACATCGTTTGACCGTGAAATAGAAACTTATATAATTTAATATATATAATCAATTAATTTTCTAATTTGATATTATTTAATATAAATAAAAACATTTAAGATTTATTATTTAAAAAGGAAAAAATTAATGTTTTTGAAATTGGAACTATCCATGCCAAATTCGAGGGGAATTAAAATATACCGCTTAAATTAAAATAAAAATATTTTATATATCCACATCGTTTGACCGTAATTTAATATATATAATCAATTATTTTTCTAATTTTATTGTATTTAATATAAATAAAATATTTTAAGATTTATTATTTAAAAATGAAAAAAAATTAGGGTTTGACTAAATTCGGGCCCAAAATATGTTAACCAGCCCAAAAAAACAAGCGTTTTTGAAGTTTTACAATATTACCCTTACCCCGGCGGTTGAACCTTTCTCAACCGCTGGTTGAGACCCTCCCACCCGGCGGAAAAGTTGTTTCACCCGCCGGGGTAAGCTTCCCCGCCGGTTGGGAGGGTCTCAACCGGCGGGGTAAAAGACGGCGCTAAAATTTTGGGGTTGGTTATCATCGAGGTCCCTAATTTAGCCAAACCTAAAAATTAATGTTTTTGAAATGGGAACTATCCATGCAAAATTCGAGGGGAAAGGAGACCTTAATCTCCATAGTACTTCTCACTCTGACATCGAAGTAGAAAGAAGAGCCTTCTCTTCGGATGGGAGAAACAACCCAAATCCCGTCTTAAAAAATTAAGGTTTAAAGCAGAAATCAAAGAAAATTAAGAAAAGAGACTTAAAGTTTTTGTCATCGAAAGCTGTTCAATCTGTATCTATTTCGTAAAAGATATTTTGAGTTTTTTAAAAGTGAAATTGAAATTATCTTCTCCATATATTAATTTTCATTCAAGACCAATCTCAATTCAAAATGGAGAATTAATTTCTAAAGGGAAAAAAGGTGATTTGGGTTCATCTGACATCGAAGAAACTCAAGATTCGAAATCTTTTCAAAAGTTCGCTAGAAAATCTTATTAAGAAAGAATTCAAAAGATGTTTAAGGTTTCCAATAACATTATATGTCCCTAACAAGAATCAAGAGTCAAATACTCAGACTTTTGGAAGAAACACTGTCACGAATCTCATAGAATGGAGGAAAATGATGAACAACATAAGCAAAATCCTTTAGTACAACAACTCTTATAAGGATGAATCGACAATCTCGTATCCAAATCTCTAAAGAAGATAACTTTACAGCAAGAGACACTTCCATTCATGCACAAACTCATATTCAACAAAGAGAGAACGGAGGGAAAATGGGTAGTTTCTCACAAGTATATAAAGACCAATCACCACCTCTCAAGACAAATCAAAGTTCTGAACAAAGAGGGTTATATAGTATTAACAAAGTAAATTCAAGACTATCAAGAAAGCCCTCAAGCCAAAAATCAACATGAAGCAGATCATACACGAATAAATTCGACTTTCAACCAAAGAGGACTACGAATCAATTCATTTCTCAGAGAAAGATAAATATTTTCTTATTGAAAACTCTAAGTTTACACTACTAAAGAAATTCACCTCTAGGAAATCCACTAATGCATGCCATTCATTTATGAACAAATTAAAACGTGTTGGTGACTTTAACTTAACTACATAGAATCAGATACATATATTTATAGAACTGGACTTGATAAATGATCTTAGAATCTTATGGAAACAAAATGTTTGGAAAATTGGCCAACAATCCATGAGACTTTTAAAGTAGGAAGCTACGTTTAACCCTAAGAAAGAATCTTAAGTAACTCGTGTGTGGGTTACTTTCCCAAAAAGACCTGAGTATTTATATAAAAAAGATACAATAAATATAATAGCAAAAACTTTAAGGAAACCCTTAAATATATGGATACCTAGTAAGAATATAACTAAATACAATTATTGTGAGGATTGGATATAATTGGATGTATCCAAGCCTCTCAATGAATAATTTGGATAGTTTGTAAGAACAAGATGAATTATGGATGGAAATTATATATGGTTACAAACCACTATATTGCCTAAAATGTTTTATCTTAGGTATAATAGTAATCAATATAAAAAAAGTAAGACACCTACTAAAATACAAGACTTGAACGAGAAAGCAACTTTGAGTCAAACAAACAAAAAATATTTATTTGCTAAAGTAAATGGAACATGGGTACTTAAACTTAAATCTGTAATAACTAGTGAGATTAATGAATAAACACTAAATTCAATCCAAAAATGTAAATATTACTAGTAGTATTAATCAATGCAGAACTTAGTAACATATAGGATTACAAGGAAACAAACCGTATTTGACAAATATCTCTATATCAATAGAGGAAACAAACTCTGAAATGATTTAAGCTCTACACTCAATAGAGCCTGGAAAAGATTTAATTCTTTAATTGATTCTTTTGATGAAGATCAGATGGATAAATCTCCAAAACCAACCCTGATTGATAGTCTACCAAAATCACCAACACATAGTCATTCTGAAAAAACCTGGAATTTACAGAAGTAATGAAAAAGATCAAACAAATATAAAATTGATCTTAAAAATGTTATCAATAACCTTCAAAAAAAATCATAAATCCTTCCACCTCTAGCATTAAATGACTATTAAAACATTTAACTGAAATGCTAGAGGTGTAGGTAACAAAAATACAATTAAAAGAATGAAATCAATTGTAAGAACTCATAACATAGACACTATGACACTCCACGAGCCTATGATACCAATACACTTGATCTTACTTTAAAAACTGTTGTCTTTCATAAAAAAAATTCGAATTTGAATAATAACAAATACAGATTATCTGGAAGGACACTTTTACAGTAGATGTTGTCTCCAACCATAAGCAGCTCATCCACTTAAAAGTGCATGACTCAATCAGTAACAAAGCAATTATGGTAATTGTAATTTATGCACAATGTTCCAGGATCAATAAATTACCTCTTTGGAAAAAAATGAGAGAGTTATCTAATAATCCACTTGAGTAAATTGTTACAGGAGACTTTAATTCCATAACAAAATTCTCTAAACAAATTCGCTTCTCAATACTGTGCTTAAGAAGTTTAGATGACTTCAATAACTTAATCTCGGATTGTAATTTAGATGATGTTGGCTTTATAGTGTCACCATATATTTGTTCTAATAAGAGAAACTGAAAAACATTAGATAGAGTTCTAGTAAATAACTTAATGAAAAACATATTTGAAAATATCCGGGTTGAACATTGGGATGGAAGCGTTCTGACCACTGTCCAATAACAATAACTATATCAAACGACTTCATTAAGCTAACAAAATCTTTCAAATTATTGAACATATGAATCCTTCATCTGGAATTCAACCAGATCATTGAAAGTTATGAAGGACTCTTATATTAGGTCAGCCTCTTCATGTCTTTTTGGCAAAAAATCAAAAGACTAAAATATAAATTGAAAACTTGGAACCATGAGACTTTTGGCAATATATTTAATGTTATTGCCAAAGTTGGGAATATATTGTTTATCTTGAAAATAATTACTTGGAAACCCAAAGTTCTGAGGATAAGGCTAGCTTATCCAAAGCTAATGTAAATCTTCTTCTTCTCTTGGCAAGAGAAAAATAATATTGGGAACAAAATGTTGTATACATTGGATAACGAAAGGTGATAAACATAATAAATACAAAAGCATAATAAAAACATAACAAAAAGCATAATAAAAACATAATTAAAGGCTTATTAAATGATGGAATATGGATTGAAGATCACATCAAAATTAGTGAATCAACTATTGATTACTATAAAAATCTGTTAACAAATACAAATCATGTAAATCAGTTTGAGAATACATTTAATATAATACCAAACCTAGTCTATAAATTTGATAAACATTATCTTTTGGCCACTCCAACATAAAATAAATTTTGTTAAAGGTCTTAAAACATTTTATTCAACATTTTACCAATCTTGTTGGCACATCATTAATCATGACCTTTGTCTTGCTGTAAAGGATTATTTCTGCTTCTAATGACATTAATTCAACTCCTATATGCTTAATACCCAAACCTTAAAATCCAAAAGTGGAAATATTATAGACCAATCAATATTTGCACTGTTTTAATAGATTGGTATCTAAAATTCTAAATGATAGGCTGGCAAAAGAATTTCCTAAAATTATTTTCCAAAACCAAGAAGAATTTGTTCATGGAAAAAACATCCATGAACACATCATCATATCTCATGAGCTTATTTATGACACAAATAAGAATTCAAAAGGGGGTAACACTCTATTTAAAGTTGATATGCCAAATTGTTTTGATAAAATATCCCATAGCTTCATATTAAATGTTTAAAAATCCATTGGTTTCCATAGTAACTTTATTAATCTTATAAGGGCTAAAAATCACTGTTGGTCCCCCATGTATAGCCCTTGTATCAAAGGATTCCTTGATATTCACTTTTGTCTCCCACTCATCCTTCATGTTTTAGAATTTTGCACGATTAGTCCCCCCCACACAGGTGACCCATTTAAAAACTGATATGTGGCACCCAAATCCCAAATTTTGTATCACTTTTGGTCCCCAAATCCCAAGTTTTGTATCACTTTTACCCCCAGAATGTGCAGGGGAATGATCGTCCAAATTTCTAAAACATAAAGGATGAGTGAGTGACAAAAGTGAAGATCAAGGACTACTATGATACAAAGGTTGTACATGTAGGACCAACAGTTATTTTTAGCATCTTATCAACAATAACATATAATCTGTTTTCTTCTCCATAATCATCGATTGAGACTTAAAAATATATTTAAAGGACTTAATGGTATAGGCCATGGTGATCATGTCTTCCCAGCCTCTATTATTGCAAACGAACTCATTAGAGATATTAATTTGTTATTCAACAACTATCGTGATACGTAGTACAAAACTAGAAGTGACTTTAATATCAATTGTCTTGCATTTGCAGATGACTTTTTCATATTTACAAATGGTTCAAAAAAATAACATTAATAAATTAAAAACATTATTGAAGTTGTATCAAGACATATATGGTTAATGCATAAATACAAAAAAAAATCAAGCTTAATTGTCTCCTCAAATGTTAATAACCAAATAATTAGATACATATAAAAGGCTACTGGTTTAAAAAACAAGCCTTTACCATTATAATACTTAGGGATTCTAGTTCAAAATAGTAACAAGGTTAGCCATTATGATGATTTAGTCAACAAAATTAGATCCAAAATTCATGTTTGGGATAATAAAACTTTATCATTTGGTGGTAGATTAGTATTGATACAATAAGTTCTAATGAAAATCCCCATATACCATATGCAATGTTGTAACATTACCAATACTCTGTTTAATAGGATAGAAAAATTATTTAACAGATTCTTGTGGGCTCTAAAGAGACAACCAAAGCATTAATTTGGACAAACTGGAACTCGTTAAGTAAACTTTATAAACAAGAGGTTCTAAATGTTAGAAAATTTACTTACTTTCAAACCATATTATCATGTAAACATTAGTATAAATTTCGTAAAAATAAATTATATAGGATAGGTATATATACTTAGTATACTGTAAAAACCCTCATCATTCACAAATTGATCCAAAATCTAAAAGCTCTAAAACTTAGAAGATACTTACTTCAATTAAAAACACTATTGAACCATATATTTTATTGAACTTAGGTAAAGACAAGTTGGACTTTGGATTAGATAAATGGTTTAAGAACCGGCCATTGATTAGTCTATTTGATGACAACAACAACAACAGTTGGTACACAATAGATAAAGTTAATAGATTCGGGACTGATAATAATTGGGACTTAGGAAAGCTGAGAGAAAATATTACACCCGCTAACATTAATAAAATACAGAACCTTAGAATTCAAAATAAAAAACAAGATAATATCCTCTGAACATTGGACAAATCAGGTTGATTTTATACTAAAGCAACCTGACGTCACATTAGACACAAATGTACTACTTTAAATGTTTTTTAAAAGATTTGGAATAATATCATTCTAACCAAATATTTCTTTCTTTTATGGAAGATCATGAAATGTTGGATATCGGTGGATACTAACCTTCAAAAAAGAAACTTTAGCCTTGCCTCTAAGTGGCAGTTTTGACATGAGATAGAAGCAATCAATCACCTATTTGTTGACTACCCAATAACATGGGATGTTTAAATCATTTTACAAATAAATGTAATAAATCTATAGGTAGATTCATGACCATCCAACATCCTATTAGATGCTAGTTTTGGTCCACCATCAAAACAAATCATATTAGAAATATATTATCGTCTATTATATGTTGGAAAATATGACATTACAAGAGTAAAACCAAATATAATGCTTTAAGTGTTACTTTTAAAGTTATCTTAGATAAAGTTTATTACATTCTTTCTGAACTTGACAATTAAAATATATTTAAAAAAAACTATGGTATGATGATTTTAATATAGCTAATAAACTAGTATGTGACTTTCATCTTTGCCAATTCTAATAAAGTTAACATTATTAAATCGATCAGTCTTAAGGAAAATAAGCTAAATTTAAATTCTAACGGCTCTTGTTTTTTAAATGAGGAATTTATTGGTGATGGAATTATCAGAGATCATAATTGTGAGGTTATTACTGTTTATGGAAGATTACATGGGAAACAATCCCATTTAATATATGAGTGTTTGGCAATGCTTGATGGTCTTATAATATGTAATAAATGTAGATATAAATTATGATTCTACTGTATGAATTGATATGCTTTCAAAGATCATGCCCATCGTCCTTAAATCCATTATTAAATTGATGTAGGAATTTAATCTTCTCATCAATGACCATCAAGCACATTTCAAAGAACCAAAATGAAGTAACCGATTCGCTTGCTTGTTGGATCTTGAAATGTAAAATAAAATTGGACCTAAATAACTATCAAATACCAAACCCCCTTAAAGAAATAACATTAACAGAAATTATAAGCTTTGGATAGCTAAGCCTCGATGAAGATCAATATGTATAGCAGAAAGCAATATTCTATTAGTCTTCTTAAATAAATAAAGGATCATATCCATTTGCTTATAAATTATTTTTCAAAATTGTTTTTCAGATCAAATTTTGCAAACATAAAAAAGAGAATCCATAATGGAGAAAGGGGTTCCAAGAATATTAGCAAGATCATGTCAAAAACTAAAAGCAATAATTTTTTATTGTTGTAATCTAAATTAAGAGGAATAATTTAAGAATATCTTCAACGTGAAGATTCCATAAAAATATCTTCGGTATCGAATGCAAATAAAAAAAAAATCAGACTAAATACTAAAAATTTATTTATTCTTTTGAATCAATAAAATTTCATTTTAATAAAAATAAATAAAAAATACTGAAATTACCATAATATTCATGGTAGATATACGGATCAGAAAAAACGGTCCTTTTAATATATTTTGAATAATTTATAAAAATATTACATCATAATACTTAACAAGTTTCCCGCCAATTAATATATCTTCTAGTCAAGAGAGAAATTGTGGTTTCATGTGAAAAAAAATATTTAGCGGACCCGTGGAGAACTTCAAAATACTTTACTAGTTCTTAAATTCTCAATTGATTCGTTTTAATTTTTTTTTTAAATGTTAAATTGGTTACCAAGTTTCCTAAGTGGTTTGTTTTAAAAATTCAAACTCAAAGTGTTTAATCGGTATTAAAGTTCTCAAACAAATTTGCAGTTATCAACTTATTAGTTAGCTTTTGTTTCTATTTTATTGGATATTTTAATATCAAATTGATAATTTTAAAATTTTCGCATAGTTCTACGAATAAAATGTATAATTATTGATTTATTTACGTAAATAAATATTATAACTTCTGGCTAGTGCCCTTACGACTCAACCAGTCAGATTTCAATCGGCAAATATACAGTAAAATATAATATTTAAAAATAAAATTGACATTTTTTGGAATAACCCAAAACCAAATTATATTAACTATGAAAAAAGGAGTTCAGGTTTCTCTCCAACAAGCTCAAGATCATATTTTGAAAACCAATTTTTTTAGAATAACTCTAAATTAAGAAAACAAATGCTATCTTTCATAGCAGTCGTACAAGTGAGGTAACCTTGGCCAACAATAGCATCGATTCCCTTTGCACCTCATCTCGAGGTTCAATCACAAAACCAGAAGCCATTCACTACATTTCAACATCGCAACCTGAACATCGCCAATGAGAAACCACTCAATCTTAAAGATCTTCAAAATCCAAAGGAGTTTCCACCACTACAAGAATCAAGGCACAAAATCCTAATTGAAAACTCACTGCTGATCAATAATCTAATATTTGAAGATTTCTAAGCCTATCAAGCCAAAAAACAAGCAGTATTAGATCTTCAATAGATAAAATCGTACGATGATGCTTTGGTGGCTCCAAAAAATAATTAAAGCATGCCAATTTCCTTCACGAGGTCAGAGAGGACTACGTAGCAGTGTAATTTCAAAAATCATATAAGGATTCTCTCATCTTTCTCTCTAAAATTACTCTGATTGAAAAAATTCTCCTCTAGGAGACCATCTTTAGATAAGTTTAAAAATTACCTAGAATCATTCATATGTGTAGGTGTATTTAGCGTTACTAGCTGGGACTATCGAATTTTTTTAATATTATCTCACATGTTAGATGACATCAAAATCTTATGGAAAAGAAAAGTTAGATCAATAGGAAAATGTTCTTTTAGAATCCTAAAATGGTCTCCCAATTTCAACCCCATACAAACTATTTTGGAATCCTTAAATGATCTTCAAGCCTAAAAATACTGGAATCTCTTTATAATACAGACTATGTGACCCATTTTCCGAAGATATTGGAATATATTTGGCAGTACGGGTTTGTTATAAAAATAGAGCAAACGTTAACCATTGTAAAGCTTCGCTCATTACATATGTGTCTAAGTCTCTTACCCGAAAAGATTTGGGGAACGGGATAGATATTTGGAGGATATCACCTATGGTAATAAACCTGCCTATTGTAAAAACTGTAAACATTGAGGTCATAAGGAAGCTCATTGTAAAAATGATACATTTGAAAATAACTTTAAAGGTTTAAAGTATTCCAATTCTTTGGAATACAAAAATAATATGAATAATATGAACAATTAACTTGAAAAACCTTAAGAAATTTGGGTCCAAAAACTAAAATCAATTGTAATTGATCTAAACATTAATACTTTTGGAAAATCAACAAAGGAAAAATCACTTTCAATGGATGAGAATGCAAATACTAATCAAATTGTTATAATTCAACTTGTCATAAATGACTCAAACCAGTCCAACCCAAGAAACAGTAAAGAAATTTCTCCTGATAACACTAAAAAGAAACAAAAGAAGATAGAGTCTTAATCTTAAACAAAGAATCATACCCTCCTGATATTTATAACAAATATGCGAGTGAAGCAATTCAATATATCAACCTTGGAAATAGTTTTAAAATCTTAAATAAGGATGAAATTTCTGATAATGAATTTTATATCTTAAAAATTAGACCAAAATTGAGCCTTCCACCTTCACTAAACTAAGTAAAAGAATCTGTAAGAAAAGACTGTTGGGAATATGGGGTCCGGTCCGCATATTCCTCCTCCGTATATAAGTAAGAACACAACCGATCTCAACACTAGTATGATATTGTCCGCTTTGGCACCCGAAGGCCCTCACGGCTTTGCATTTGGTCCACTACCAAAAGGCCTTATACTAGTTGAGGTATGTTCTTACTTATATACCATTGATCCTTCCCATATTTTACCGATGTGGGATGTGGAACTTTGGTCGCTACCCTAACAAATCCTCCTCTCGAACAAAGTTCCACTTTAGCCTCCTCTCAATTGACATCCATCCGCTCACTCTAATCAGGTTGGGGCTGCCTGATCTCTAGAGCCTTTACAGCGGATCTATCTGATCTCGACCATCCTGTCTTGTTCCTTAGCGCCACTCCAAACAAGTACCACCGTCTTGATACACTCCAATCAAGCCACACTGCTTGATGAGCAACGGGCACTCCAAACGAGGATCTCTCCAATCAAGCCACAATGCTTGATGAGCCTCAAATCAAGCCACACTGCTTGATAAGCCACGGGCACTCCAAACAAAGATCTTGAGCATGGCTACTAATTCATCATGTTGGACTAATGAGAATTTCATCCACATCACCCACCACATCGCGTACTGTCTGGGCCTGGAGCTCTGATACCACATGTTAGGAATATGCGTGTTCGGTCCACATATTCCACCTCTGTATATAAGTAAGAACACAACCGATCTCAACACTAGTATGATATTGTCCGCTTTGGCACCCGAAGGCCCTCACGGCTTTGCATTTGGTCCACTACCAAAAGGCCTCATACTAGTTGAGATATGTTCTTACTTATATACCATTGATCCTTCCCATATTTTACCGATGTAGGATGTGGAACTTTGGTCGCTACCCTAACAAAGACCGAACCAAAAATGGTTCAAAACAACAAATAGACCTTAATTTAAAAATATTAACGATAACTTAATAAACAAACCCATGACTTTCAAAGGATCATTCTGATCATCTTCATCAACATCTAAATGACCATAAAATTAAATTAGAACGCAAAAGTTGTTGGAAACTAAAGTACTATAAGGAGAATGAGATCAATAGTCAAATCTGAAAACATAAATATCATTGCTCTTCAAGAGCCAATGATATCTAATTTAAAAATTGATATAATACTGAAAATCTTGGTTTTGAGGCTATCTTTGCAAACAAAAACAAAATATGGTTAATTTTAAAAAACAACTTAAAATTTCAGATAATTAACAATAATGAACAGCTTCTCAATACAATCGTGACCTACTATTCTTCTAACAAAGAAATTATGGTCACCATTGTCTATGCCAAATGCACTAGATCCAAATGTTACCTCTTTGGGATCATTTGAGATTTTAACGCAATCTCCAAAGCCACATAACAATTGACTTGTTCAACCCTCTATATTAGAGGGATGAATGAATTTAATAACATGAGAATGGACTGCTCCTTTGAAGATCCTAGATTCTCTGGATCAAACTTCACTTGGTCAACAATACCAAGTGGAAAATACTATATATGGATTTACATAATGCCTTTTGGAGATATGCTTTTGATATGACTCCGGTGAATCATCTAGCCAGAATTGGCTCAAACCATTCACCTTTAGTAATATCACTTTCAACCAACACAAAAATATCTAAACCACTCTTTAAATTTCAAAATATCTGGCTACTTCACACAGACTTTTTAAAAACAGTGGAAAGTAATTATAAATAACCTATGAATGGAAACCTCATTCATATTTTATGGTCTAGGTTAAGGAGACTTAAAATCATTCTTTAAACATAGAATAAATAAGTCTTTGGCAATATATTTAACAGTATTTCCAAAATTGGAGATAATGTTAACATATAAGAAAGAGTCCTTTAAGAATCAAATAACCCTGAAAATAAATCTGCCCTCTCAAAAGCTTGGGCTACGCACTTAAGTTTGCTTGACATAAAATAAACTTACTGGCAGCAAAAAAGTACTACACTCTAAATTAAATAAGGAGATAAAAATACCCAATATTTTCATAATTATATGAAAAAATAAGGAAAAGAAACAATAATATTTCTACTCCTCAAGGTATATTTTCCACAACAATCTGCTTAATCCCAAGTCAACCTCACCTAAAAATTGGCAAGACTTTAGGCCAATCAGGTTTTGCATAATATTCAATAGAATACTGTCAAAGCTCATCAATACTAGACTTGCAAAGCTTCTCCCTAAATTTTTATATCTGTTGAACAAGGTCTTTATATAGAAAACATAACTATCCAAGAAAACATCATGTTAACTCATGAACTAACTCATGACTTAAACAGAAAATATAGAAGAGGTAATATCATTATTAATCTTGACATGTCTAAAGCCTTTTGTAAGCTTGAATTCAATTTAATATATCAAATTCTGCTAGCATTTGGATTCAACAATCAATTCATCAATCTTATCAAAAAAGAAATATAAAATATCCACTACTCAATAATTAGTAATTGACAGCCACAAAGATACTTTAGCTCCAGCAATGGCATCAGGCAGGGTGACCCTTTGTCACCCAGCCTGTTTATCATTGCTGAGAAATTCTTAATAAGAAAAATTAAAAGATTAATGCAAAATTACAAGAAATTGTGTGAATAGAGGATCAATTAATATAGCATGTCTTGCCTTTTCAGATGATATACTAATATTCACTGATAGATCTCTAAATAATGTCAAGAAATTTTGTGAATTGTTCGAAATTTATCAGAGCATATCTAGTCAACAAGTTGATAAAGAAAAAACAACCTTCATTTTATCTAACCAAATGAGAAAAACACGGTAACATTTTTATTCATTAACTAAAAAATTAATTCGGATTAAAACAGAAGTACTTCCATACTATTTAACAAAATGTTAAAAAAACAAATAGAAAAAAACATAATAAAAAAAATAACATATGTTTAAATTATAAAAGCATTACAAGTTTGGAAATTAACATAAAAATAAGGTTTTTATAAAAGTAAAAAAATACGAACTCTAATATAAATTTTAGAAAAAAAATAGATAATCAAAATAAAAACAGATTTCATTTGAATAAAAAGTCAAAATTTTGTACATTTCTAAAATTATTAAGATTAAAAGTTTGAAAATTTTGGAACTTTCCTTTCTATGTCAATATGTTTTTATTCTCCCACTTTCAGTTGTATAAACAAATTATGTGTTAATGTTTTTCTGAAATTACTTTTACATAAATTTTAAAATAATATATATTGATAAGAGAACCTGATAAAAGTTTTGACATATAAAGAGTCAGGGTAACGGAGACGAGACGGATTTGGTTGGGGGTAAAGTGACTTTGACTAAACATGAATGTGTGATTGAGGTTTTGACAGTTGAATTTAAAACCAAGGCCGAAGAAGACAAGCGATTTGAGGAAAATGGTAAAGAGGAGACATGCATGGATGATGATAAAAAAAAGAATCGAAAGAACTGAGTTAGAGACGGTATTTGGTTCTGCAGTAGGATTTTGTTTATTAACCGATTAATTGCGAGTGTACATCAAGACTTGTGAAGTCACAATTATGTGCGGTTCATAGGGCATAGGGCCGCAGTCGAAGAACCATGTCATGAGTCAGTGTCATTTCTAAAAGAACTGGTCATGAATCACCATTAATGAGGTTGAAAATCACCACCAAGCGAGCGATTATCTGCCACCAAAGAACGATAAGTTAGGTTTATATTTTCGTTTATATGCTATTTGCATGATTGAGGGTAAATTTGGTGAATTTCTAAACTTAAAAAAAGGTTCACGCAATTTTGCGAATTTTGGGCGCCAAGGTTAGCCAGATTCGCGCTTTTTGGGTTCGCGAATCCGGCTAACCATGGCACCCAGAATTTACGATTCCGTACATATTGATGTACCAAATTGCGTACACTGTGTGCGCGATGGTAGTACAAATCGGGTATTTATGTTTTTATAACCTCCAACTCACTTAATTATTATGTACCATTGTTTAAGTCTTACTCTTAATTTATATAAGGGTGTTGTTGAATTGCTTGGGATATGTTTTGGTATATACTAATATTTGTTTTGTAGTTTCATCATGCACACTCTTTCGTACTTCTTCTGTATCGGACAACGATTCGACGGATGACGATCAACATGGACCTAGTTCAAGGTCCACTGGGGTTCAACGACGCATTTTTTTTCCTTTGCATGTCGTTCAACAACGACATGAGATTCCATATTATCTATTTTGGAGAGTCAATCGACATGTACCGAAGTTGTGTTTGGGCATGAACGATTACAAATAGCATGAGGCGTACAACGTCTTCAACAGCGAGGTAACTTAAGATTGGTGGTTTAACATGTAGTAAATTATTTATTATCTTTTGTTAATTTAATTTAATATAGTGTAGGCGAGACCTTCGTTGCGCTGCTACGCGATGTACTCTACCCATAGTGTTTGAGATCTTACGCATCAGATTAGGATTAGAGACCTGGTTATGGGTCTTATTTTAGTCCCATCTTCGAGTGTTTTACACGTTGGGCTACCAATATGCACATCATAGAGGCATTTTTAAAGAGATGGCATGTGGAGACCAACACTTTCTATTTTGCTTTCGATGAGATAACGGTGACCCTAGATGGCGTCAACACCATCACCGGTCTTCGGATTTCAGTCAGGGTTTCGACCTACAAACCTTTCCTAGCGATGATCAATGGATAGCTTGGTATTCTAGTTTACTAGGTATACACACTGATTATCCTAAGGCATAGCTTAAGTGTAACCCGCAGGTACTAGTAGATATGTACACCTCCAGTATTTGCATAAGACATATATTATTACCGACTTGTATGATGCTGCAATTTTGGAAGAGATGGTTCTGAAAGTGACGAGGGGTTATTGATTGTACATGCTTGGTTGTTCTATTCTGAAAAATAAGACGGGGAACAATATATCGCTCGACAAATTACACTTCGTTGAGAACTATAGGTCCTCGGTTAGGTATAACTAAGGTTAACATATATTAGTTTAGTTATATTACCAGCTTGGTCGGTCCTCCTTACATGCGACATTGGGGTTTACTGGTTTCGTTGCTTTGTTAGAGACGTGGATTTACAATCACTTCCCAACCCTTATGACGATGGTTAATTATTCATATTATTTTTCTATGCCGACTATGTGTAAATACACACCTTCTCCTTTCCATTCAGATCATGAGACTCGAATCAACATTCAACATACTTTATCTTCGGTGAGAGAGCATGATGTAAATTTTATCGTTTATGTTTTTCTTTGTTGGACAACACTTGTTTGATTTTTACTTAAATTATTTTTTATATAGTAGGTATGGTTCATGTCATACGAGCATTTACGCGACATTTTTCCGTTTTGTGTGGTAGCTTGGATAAACCATACACTGAAGGCATGAGACATAGTCAAGGCTTATTATCTGCTATATGTTTCTCAAATTTTGGGGCATATTCAGGATATTCCTGGTTCATTGCGGCCGATTACGGAAGTAGGTAGACGTACGCGTGTTAACACGCGCTATTTGTGGGATGAGACTATATAGGCAGCATGGCATGGGAGTCGCACACTATATAATATTCTAGTACGACCTCTTTATACATGTTATGGGTTCAGTCTCACCTATATGTTGGGTTCAACCCAATAGCAAGCACATATCAGGCTAGGTTATATGATTTATTGGATCGTATTATCGAGTTACATTTTGGGTCACAGGCGATGAGTTTGGAGGATATTCGTGAGTCGTTGGAGGAGTATTCGATAGTGGCGCGCCAGTATCGAGACCGTGACTGATTTTACACTTTGTATTCTATGACTATTTGAGTATATTTTTGGCATGTATTACGAGTATTTTCTATAGAATACTTTGTTATATATGGTTTTAGTTTTTATTGAACTCTATATTTTATCTATGTTTTTAATCTATGTTTATTTACATATTCGATATGTTGCATATCGATATCGTGACTGATTTTACCTATGATTTTATGTATGCGACGTCTTTTACTATAACTATATATTGCTAACATTCTGATGACACTTTAACTCTACTCCTATATGTCAAAACTAGACCCCAAAATCTAACGTTAAAACATCACATGGGTTTATCCTCATGCACATAGGGATATGTGTTGTTTTTATCTATTAGGTGTCACAAACTAATTGGGTTAGGAGATTATGTTATCCACAACTAACATATGTCTAGTAGAGATCGATCTATTTGGAATACGTTATCCAGGACAAAGGCTCAATAGATAGAGGTTATACTCTTGTAACAACACTACCTAAAAAACTCAAACACATCAAAAATTTGAAAAACAATTTCTCTTTGGACTCAATTAGAATATGACTATTTTACGAAAGCGTCTGTCGAAGTGGCACAAACCTATAATTATCAATGGGATAAAAACTAATGGGAGGTGCTTCTTCACATACCCCGGTTTGGGGTTAGGTTTACAAACACTTTGCCTCTCGCATTTGGAATACATCGTTGGATTTTTCCCATTTTTGCTACCAACGTCGTCTTTAGTGATACACACGATGAATCCTAACTTGATGCTTTCGGAATTAACCCATGAGACCAAATCGGATTTCGTATAATAGCTTTTGGTAGTAAACAATTGTATGTAATCGACCATGGAACATGACGGTTGTTCCGGTTCTTACAAAACATATGAAATTATATCAAAATATACTTAATGCTAACTAATTAAATCAAATTTTCTCATATCGCGCATAATATTGTATGTAAATAGTCAAAATCGCGCGTACAACACAACCAATTTGAGAAAAATCATGTAAGTAAAATACTCAAATTCAACAACAAATCGTACAATATCATGCATACAAATGCACAAAATCGGGCGTACCCATGTATGATATTTTTCAAAATTGCTTGAGAAGAACTGATTTTAGGCAAGATCGCGCGCTTAGGGTTTGTGCTTCATCCATCCTAGTGCGGGATACATGCGATTTTTCTACTGACCCAAAAAAACTACGGAACTTACCTTTACTTCTGTTTCGAGATGGTCCGTTAAAGGTTCATCCTCCTCCAATGCAAAATCATCAATGTTGCAGGAAAATTCGTTATTCAAGTTACTCAAATCCATAACCTATGATAGTTTTAGAAGTTTTTTAGGTTGAAAGTAATTTTTAGGATTTGTTAGGTTGGAGAATAAAGAGGAAATTTGAACTTTTAGGCTGAAAATTGATTTTTTATATATAAAAGATAAAATAATCTTTTCATATTGTTTTTTTTAAAAGGTTAATTAGATCTTATTCTATAAATTTAGAATCTCATTCTAGTCGTCCTCCAAAATCATGTTTTTACTACAAACAGTTGGGTATTTATATTTCACCAAGAGAGAGTTATAATGGGTACATTAGTCCTAAGCCTATGAAACATTAGACCAAGCTTAGACAAGTAGAATAACGCCAAAATTAAAAAAACCAGAGTCTCAATATCGAAAATCAGATTTAGTCCCAACTTCAACCAGCTATCAAGGATTTATTGAATAAAACTGGCGATCGAAATTGCTTAGAATAAAGAGCTTGGATTAGATTTCAGGAGAAGAGCTTGTACAAATAATCAGAGAATTTTGAATGCAAGATATCAGCAGGTACAAAATTTCTTGGATTATAAACATCTTATAAGGACTCATATGGATTGGGAACCCTTGTGGGGAAATTAGGAGCCTGATCCTGATTAAAAGTCAAGTCTTGAGTAGTTTTTAGAGTTTCCTCAGCAATCCAGTCCATCGTCTTATTTTGGTCCCAAACGATGTGAATCAAGGTCATAATAAATGAGATAAGCTTTTGACAGTAACCGATAATAGTCTTAAGAAACCAGGGAGTTCTCCCATGGAGTGACGATACTTCAATCCGTTTTAATGTCAAGTTGAGAAATTTTCTTTAGAGTGAGAGAAAATTAACCCGTCGAGTAACGATCTACATTCAGCCACAATAGATAGGTTCTTACCATAAAGACAACCCAAAAATAATGTTACCATTATAATCTCAGACTAATCTACCTCTACTGGATTCAGCACAGAGGTTACAAGCTCCGTCTGAGTTGAGTTTGTACCTGTTATATTTAGGATTGACCCATGTGCAAGATAGGGAGATTTTGGGCTTGTTAAGATGGTTTAGGCAGCCTAATGAAGGAAAAATATTGTTCTCATCAACCCATTGAATTCTCTTGAGAAGTTTATCCCTATCTAGACCAAAAAAATGTGAATTACATGGTCGATCATTGCTTTAGCATTGGTGATTTGATCATTATGGTTTATTTTGTTCTTGGAGAACCACATGAGCCAAGAAATAATGGGAGGAATGATAGACCTGATGTGAACAGACTTAATTTTAGACCAGTACTAAGACCTTACTAAGTGAGTAAAGGTCGTGTTCCTAGTTATATAGATGTTAAAGAAGGTAGCAAAGTAGATCTAGACACACCATGTACCAATGACAGTTTACAAATACATGATTTATAGTTTCTGTATTGTCACAATGCTGACATTTTGAAGCTAACTGAATTTTTTTCTTTTGAATGACAAAGTCAATGGGAAGCCAGCTATGTAGGATTCTCCATAGGAGGAAGGAGCATTTTTTAGGAGTGATTGGGTTCCAGATTTTCTTGAAGAGATTAGAATAATTTCCTTTGTTTCTTATAGAATTCCATGTAGTTTTGGTATTGTTAAGCCCATCAAGAGATGAGCTCAATTAAGAGAGTCAGGATTAGAGCTAAGAGTAACTTTCTAAATTTTAAGAATTTCAAAATAAGTAACAATGGTTTCTAGTTTGTTCATGTTCCATGAGCCATTGTCCTAGAATGCCCTGACTTCAGCACCTTCAAACGTTGTGCAGTCATCACCTTCACTGAAAGAGATAAATGGTTGAGAGGAGCACCATTTATCTAACCAAAAGTCCATGTTGTTATAGCCCATGTGCCATATGAAAAATCTCTTGGTACTATCTCTGATATTCCTTAGTCTGATACAGACTTTCGAGCTTCTAATGGGTTTAGGAGAAGTAATAGGATGATGTTTATTACGGTAGATTGAGAAAAACATCTTAGTCTAAAGATAATTATGAGATCTAAAAGTCAGTCATAGCTTATGTGAAAATACCACTTGAATCTCTTCAATCTTCCTCACATTTAATCCACTTTCTTCATAAGGTTTATAGACTTTAGACCACTTTGACCAGTTAATGGATAACTTACTTTATTTATAACCCCAAAAGAAGTTATTGTTAAAGGGTTTCAATCATTTGAATAACAGATTTAGAGATTAGGGAGTTTTGGATAATATGGATAGGGAAGGTTGAGAGAATAGATTGAATCAATGTGAGCATACCACTGAAAGAGAGAACAATTTTATCCCATTCAGAAATCTTGTTTCTGATTTTGAAAACTAAGTTATCATAGTTGTTGATCCTGTTGATGTTGCTGACTATGATGCCAAGATACTTGAAAGCAATAAGGTTGTGCTTGAACCCTAGAATGTTTTCCAGACTGATAATTATCTGAGGTAGATAACTGTAGCATAGACCCCATTAGGAATAGGATTATCTCTGAATACATCACATATAGTTTCACATAGATCTCTTGAGATAAGATGTCAGCAAATTTGATAGAATTTTCCATTGAAGCCATCAGGACCTGCATTAGAATTATGGTTAAGATTGATAAGGAAATAGAACTTTGGAGATCAAAATTTAAATAAATAAAACATTGTATGATAAATTGTATAGTTAGAATAGAGATTTAGATCTTTATGAATAGGCGAGAAACTAAAGTGTAATTTTACCATTTATGTAACTGATTTTGCTATGTTTAAGTCTGTGTGCCTATATATACTAGTCAGGGCAGAACTGGGAAAGGATTCTGACACTTGAGATTATCCACTTTCACTTTTTGATTTTCTCTCTCTGGAAATTACTTCTCCTAAATCTCTCAACTTCTCTTTACTTACTTGATTTTACGTTGCAAATCAGAAATAATACTCACCAAATTGGCGACTCCGTTGGGGACGATAATGATGGGTGCTTAGATTGTTCCTATTTTATTGTTTTTTTCTTATTCTTGTTCAAAAAAACAGTTTTGATCAGCAATAAATCCAAGAAACAAAGGTGAACCATTAGTTCAAGCAGTTGTTGAAACATTAAAACATGACTTGCAAGGAAAAATTGATAAGCAAGAGGAATCTGTTCCAGTTTGAAAAACTCATTCGGACATCAAAATATGAATGAATCAACTACTAGAAAATATTACGGCTCTAAATGAGAAGTATGATCAGAGAGAACAAGAAATTAATTCAGCTAGGGTGAAATCAGAGGTGAGACAATTGGATGACAAAAACTGACGCTGACGATCAGTCTGATCGATCATGCAAAGCTCGCCAAGTCCGAAGCGATCAGAAAAATGCGTTTTGAATCTTTAAAGGAGCGTAACACTTCACGAAAGGATAAAAAAGACAACCAGAGGTATGTCATGTTTAGTGAAGAAGAAATAGAAAGTTTTGGATCAAATTTTAAGAGGTATCGATGATCTTCGAAAGAAAAAAAAGATTGACCTCGAAGATCGTGAAAGGAATACAAAGCAAGGAGGGAAATTATACCACAATACTTGAGGGAAGCTGATTGGTGTGAAGGGAACACATCGAATCAATACAATGTGGTGGATGATGAGAATTTATACGCTGTGATGGAAGCTGGGAATGACAATCAATATGTTCACGGTGTTGACTGGAGAAATTCTCATTTGACAACTAAGATAAGATCAATCCATTTTCTTAAGCGGTTTGATAGTTCCAAGGTTGAAAAGTTCGATGGGATGCAAGACCCTAACAACCATGTCGAATAGTTCAAAAACTACATGATGAATTTCGAGGACGATGACAGGTTGGTGTGTCGAGCATTTTCCCAAGCATTCAAAGCAACAACTTTAAAGTGGTACAACATATTTGTGAGGGGTCAATTTCAAATTTTATAGTTTTTTATGTTACTTTCCAAAGACAGTTTGTAGGAAGAAAATAAATACGGGCGAAATGAGATACGATAATTTAATATAAAAAAGAAGTAGGATAAAATTTGAGGGATTATACTAAGTGATTTGTATTAACCAAGGCTAGTTTAGATGATTTTTAGGAGCTGGTAGCAATGGAAGCATTTTGACAAGGATTGTTTCCCGAGGATCTAGCGACTGAGACAATAAAGTGAATACCTTTGGCTTTTGGAGCACCGATGGCTCAGGTAGAAGACCAAATTAAGGTAAAAGAGTCGACTAGAGTTCAAGGAGTAGTTGGAACTAGTCAAAAGAACTCAAGACGGGTGCCAAACAATCAAGGGAAATCTTCGAATTCAGCCCAACCAGCACATCTGAGGAACAACAACAATTTACCTCCTCGAACGGGGGGATATTCAAATCAAGCTTTAGGGTACTAGTTTCATAGACCGAGGCCTAATAAGTGGATAAGGCCTGAGTACTTTGCTGATCTAACTGAAAATGTTGCAATAATCTATGAAAGAGCAAAGGGGTATGTGAATTTCAAGAAGTCTGCCCTAATACATATGCCAAGGGAGGAACAAAATAATAGGTTTTGTAAGTATCATAATGACATAGACCATGATATTGAAGACTGGATTGCGTTAAAAAATAGGTACAGACATTGATTGAGAATGGAAAGTTGTTGGCGTATGTAAAAGGACAGAGCGTTGCGTCAAAGATCTATGTTGCATTGACTTCACATGCAGCAAATCCAAATACACAAGCATAGAATTTGATGATTTGAGATTCAAAGGTTGATGATTTTGATGTTGCGGCGGAATATTTAGATGCAGATCCAGATAGCTTGATTTTAATGGAAGTTAAGGAGCCAGTGAAACAATGCCATGTTAAATGTTTATGTGAGTACTTTGAGTCTTTGTCAGTTTTTGGAGGAGATACTATGGATGGAAACATTGAAAGCTCTTGAAAGAGGCACATAGTGAGCTTAGCTACACAGATAGAGGGAGGGACATCTACTCATCGATATGGTAAAATAGACATTCCTTTTATTTTTTTATGAAGATGATTTAAGAGGCACTGCATGTCCACATGAGGATGTAGTGGTTATTGGAGCAAAGATAGCTGGTGTCGAAATCCGACGCATACTGATAGATACAGGGAGCTCCGCGAACGTTCTTTTCAAGACAACTTATGACAGAATACGCAATCCTCCTCGGATTCCAAATCAGAGCGTACTATAATTGGTTTTACGGGAGTGATGAAAAAAGTAATTTGGGAATTCGATGGAGATGTGAGTTTGGGAAAGGGGTCTTTCAAAAAAACATTTAGGTACTGTTCATGGTGGTGGATTGTCCTACAAGCTACAACGCCATTTTTTGAAGATCTTGGTTGTCGAGAATGTATGGAGTTGTGTCAAAAGTCCACCAATGCTTTAAATATGTCATCGGAGATCAAGTGGGACTCTTCCAAAGTGATCAACTGTTTGCTAGAGTGTGTTATGGCACATCTATTCGAATTGGAGGATCAGACAGTGGTGATAAAATAGCTAAATAGAAACCAAGGGGGTTGACCTCGGATTCTGAAGAAAGGGTTGATGATCTAAGGGAACCCCCAGGTTCTTTAACAATAAGTGAAAATATAGAAGAATATGCTTTTCCTGATGGAAAAATACTCCGAATATGAACCTTACGGACCCCAGTTTTACGACAGCAGCTTTTGTAGTTTTTATCTCATAATTCAGATGTTTTCTCTTGGAAAACACAAGACGTGATAGAAGTTCTAGTCGAACTAATATGTTATAGCCTAGCAATTAATCTGAAGGTTAAACCTGTTATACAAAAACGGCGTGCCTTTTCTTTTGAGAAAGCATAAAAAATCTTTTGTTAGGTGGATCGTTTATCAAAGCTCGGACATATAAGCAGGTCACACTATTCTTTATGAAAAACAAACCCAGTGGTGGTTAAGAAGAAAAATAGGAAATAGAGAATGTGTGTTGACTTCACAGATCTGAATCGAGCTTCTCTTAAATACCCATTTCACGTTCCTAGAATAGACAAATTAATTGATTCCACTTCGGAAAATAAAATTTTAGCCTTTATGGATGCGTTTGCAGGGTATAATCAAATTCTTATGGATCCAAAAGATCAAGAGATTACCACCTTTATCACGGATTGAGGCTTACATTTTTATAGGGTTCTGCCATTTGGGTTAGAGAATGCTGGAGCCACCTATCAAATATTAATGAATAAAGCTTTTGCTACACAGATCGGAAGAAACATGAAGGTGTATATTGATGACATGATGGTTAAAAGCTTAACAGATGATGCACAGTTGGAAGATTTAAAAGAGACGTTTTTTAATTTAAGGGAAATTATGCTAAAATTAAATCTTGAGAAATGTACCTTTGGAGTTCAATCATAAACGTTTTTGGGGCTATTTATTAGTGAAAAGGGAATATAAGCTCACCCAGAACAACTAAAAGTTGTGGTATCAATGGCATCTCCTCGAACTATCAAATAAGTGCAAATTTTAACATGAAGGTTAGCTGCTCTTAACAGCTTCATTTCTATATATTTTGATAAATGTTTTCCTTTCTTTCAAATGTTACGAAGATAAAAAGAGTTTGAATGGACCTCCGAATGTGAAGCAGCGTTTTCAAGTATTAAAGATTTATTGTCATCACCAGAAATATTATCCAAGCCTCGAAGTGGAAAACAACTCTCTATGTATATTGCAGTATCGGATTTTACGGTAAGTGTTGTGTTGATAAGTGGAAATTCGAGAATTTCGAAGCCGGTGTATTACGTCAGCAAGAGTCTGGTAGCAGCATAAAAAAGGTATTTGAAGCGCAAAAATTTTCTTTAGCTTTAGTAATGACTGCCACAAAAATGCGCCCCTAATTTCAAACTCACACTATTGAGGTTAGAACTTCATCCCCCCTCAATTTTGTTTTACAACGCCCAGATATTTATGGGAGGATGACCAAGTGGTCAGTTGAATTAGGAGATTTTGGCATCACTTTTTCACCTCGAACGGCTATGAAGGCCCAAGCCTTAGAATATTTTCTTTTTGAATTTCATTCAAGCAGATGAGACGAAGAGATTAACAAATATTTTTTGCCAAGGAGTTTGATTTGGATAGTTCGAACTAATGGAGGTTCTAGCATTTTAGGATGTAGTCCTAGAGTTCAACTAATTTCTCTATCTGGGTAAAAATGATTTAATCTATTAATTTTGGTATTCATGCATGGAATAATGAAGCTGAGTATGAAGCTGCATTAGCTAGTTTAAGGCTTGTGAACATCTGTGAGGCAACTTCAGTTCGTTTAGAAACAGATTCTGAGTTAGTAGCAAATCACGTAGCTGGTATTTTCAAAGCACAAAATACCATTTAATTTTATATATTCGAGAGCTTCATAATTTGACTTTTCTGTATGAACACTTTACTGTAGAGCATACCAGTCGAGGAAACAATACAGTTGTTAATTCTTTGGCAACAGTGGCTTACACAGAAGAATACCCTCGGATTTTATTAAAGGAGAGTCTTTTTATTTTAACCTGTTCAGAGCAATGTGAACACATTGAATAGGTGTTCGTCACTCCAGATACAATTCGAGGCGATTGGTGAATTGATATTCTAAATTTCTTGTTAAAATGAATGCTACCTGAGGATATGCAGTAGCCAAGAAGCTGAGGGGAAAATCATGTGGCTATATGGTGTTAGATGGGGTTTTTTACAAAAAAACCTTTGAGTAGGCCATTATTGTGATACTTAAGCAAACAGGAATCACAAGAAATTCTATCAAAGTTACATGATGGAGAGGGGTCAACACATTGTGGTTTCAAGGCATTGACTCATCAAGTTTTGCTGGCACGGGATTATTAGCCTCCGATTACGAACAATGCTAAGAATCTCGTTCGAGGTTGTGATACTTGTCAAAGGTGTTTCAATTCTATTCATAAGCCATCAGTTCCACTTATGACTTTTACCAGAACCGTCCATTTGACAGATGAGGAATAGACTTCGTACGACCATTGCCAATGGCTTCTGGAGGAAGGAAAATGATTATTGTGGCAATAAACTATTTTTAAAAGTGGACAGAAACTAAACCATTATTTAGGACAAAGGCCAAGAATGTAATTAAGTTCATAGTAAGCAGTATTTTCTCCCTCTTTGGGGTACCTCAAAAAATTAGTACGGATAATGGTCCTCGATTTAATAACAAAGAGATGGCTTATTTTTGTGCTTTGATAGGAATAAAAAAATGTTTTTCCACACCTTTTCATCCTCAAGAAAATGGGGTAGAGGTGAAACAAATATGTATTTTAGAAGGTTTAAATAATAATTTGACAAGGGTTGCAGAAAATGGCCTAATTATTTGTAGGAGGTTTTATGGGCTTATCAAACAATTCTAGAGAAGCTACTAAAGAAAATATTTTTGCCTTAGCATATGGGATGGATGCTGTTAGTCTTGCGGAATCTACATTTCCTTCTTTTTTAGTAGCTCAATCTTTCGAAGACCTGAATGACGAAACAAAAAAAGAAGATTTGGATTTGATTGAAGAAAAAACAGTTAGAGCTCATTTGAATATGATTCATTATCAAACTCTCATAAGGAGTAGATATAATTCGAAGGTCATAAGGAGGGACTTCAAAGTGGGTGATAAATTTATAACGAAGGTATTCCTCCATACTAAGGAAAATAGCCTTGACAAAATGGCCCCGAATTGGGAAGGTCCTTATATGGTATGGAAAAAATAAACTTATCGCTTTTGTGATGAGCATGGGAGGATGCTCTAACATTCTTGGAATGTATAGCATCTAAAATTATATTAGGGGTAACTATCTTTTGAAATTGTTCTTTTTTTAATAATTGGCAGACTTTTTCCTACCATGTTGGCCCATGAAGGTTTTAATGAGGTGCTAGGTAAATATTCAAATCTATCGATAAAAATATTTTTTGATCAATGGTTGTTTATGTATGTTTGTTTAAATTATTTTGGTAACCAGTCGAACACTGATCATCTTTGAAGTTGACCAAGAGTAATTATTCTGAAGTGTTGAATACACTTTTAAAAAAGACAACCATGTTCGAAGTGCTACATTCTCTAAACACACTATCATATTCGAGGTGCTACGTTCTCTAGACGTATTATAATATTCAAAGTGATACTACCTCTAAACACACTGTAATATTCGCGGTGTTATGTTCTCTAAACACACTGTATTATTCGAAGTGTCACACATCAATTCTCACTTCAAAAATTATACGTTTAGTTTTGATATAAGTTATATTTTGAAGTGAACATAACATAAGTAAAAAAGATAAACTAAGCCTTACTGCATTCAATTTAATCTGATGATAACAAAATATGTTTTTAAATGCCAAGTAAAAAGGCATCTACCAGAAACAAGTCATTCTATTAGAATTGAATGACATTTATAAACAAAAAGGAGATAGCAAAGTTATTTGTCCTCGGAGCTTCCTTAAGAAGATTCCCCTTATTTATAAGCGGTTTCCTTTGATTCCGATGAAGAGCTAGGAACAGGATCAAAAGCTTCGCTTGGGCGACCTTTGGTAGGAATCTGCTCCCAAAGGTTAGAGAGGTTAACCTTAAGAAATGTGGCATGAATTTGGTGAAGAAGATTAATGGATCTCTGCTCTTTGGTATTTTTTTATGGGTGCTAACATGTCCTTTCCATGTTTGTTCTCAACAACAAGGATAATGAGCCTTTTCTTTTCATTTTTATTCTCTTTCTCAATCTTGTTGAGTGAAAGTTGAAGATCAGCAGATTTTCTCTTCTTCGTAGCTAATTCTTCGGATTGCTTAGACTTTAGTTGATATGTATCATGTTGATGAGAATTATTGAGCTCTTCTTTTTCTTTTCGATGCACAAATATAAGGTGATTCTTGAGATAGATGAGCCCTTTGATGAATTCAGATTTGGCCAGTTGAGATCCATGAACTTGCATTTCCACGAGTCCGCCAAATGTTTCTCTCATTCATTTTCAACAACAACAATTTTCTTGTAACGAACCATCTCCTTTGCCATATGATCTAGCTGATTTCGAGCAGATTCGGTTTCTTGGGTTAGCTTTTGTGCTGCAGCACCAAGGTTGGTAAGGTTGAATGGCAAGTGCAACATCTTCTGATGGTTTCGGAAGGAAATACCATTGGACTGGGAACATGTATAAGAGCACTGGAGGATGAAGGAAATAAGACCTCTAGTGAAGTTTCTTCAAGCGGAACATGAGCGGTCCTGAAGATCTTTAATAAAATTATCTTCATCTCTAACAAGCTCTTGAGATTAATCAAAGTTTATGAAGCTATCAGGATCAAACTTATCATCACCTCGATCATCATATGCAGTAGTTACTCCTTGTTGAGTTCCTTCTTTTTCGACACCTGCTTCATTTTCTTTCTGATGATTCTCCACATCAATGATTTCATCAGCATCGGAAGGAACCTTTTGAACGGTTTTGACAACTTACTTTTTTTCTTTCTTCTGAGGGGTTGTCTTAGTTGTGCTCTTCTTTTTCGTTGCGGAAACAATATTTTTCCTTTTCGGAGAAGGCTCACCTTCTACTCCCTCTTCGACAGTTAGGAAGCTCTTTTCTGTCGTTTGTCTCTTCAAAGCTTTCGGTATCAGATCTTCTGAAAGGTGAGTTGCCTTTTTATTCTTTTTCACTTTCTTTTTCTCGGGAAGGTGGTTATCCAATCTATTTCGAACTGGCAAAACGACGTTGCAATGAGGGGCCACTAGCCTTTTAACAACATACAGAGGATTGGGTGCCTTCATTAGATTCTCAAGGAGATCAGCTCCTACGTTGATTCTCCATAGGTGACTATTGAGAAAGTTGATAGGTTGAAAGGCTGTGTGAAATGCATTGCCCCATTCTTTTTAGCCTAAGCTGCAAGATTAACAAAAATGTACTTAACCTTTTTTACGAAGCGTGTGATGCCTCAAATTTTTTGGATACAGTACAAGACTTGATGAAAAATAAATATAAAATTAATTTAAATAATAAAATACAAGACATACTATTACTTCACCAGACGAGGTTCAACTTAGATATATTGGCTTCAGAAATCTCTTTACCATTATCCCATGCTACTGAGATAAAGAAAAATCTTTGTTTCCAAATTTTGTCTGCCTTTAAAAAATCACCGATGATCTTCAAGTCATCATCCAATGTTAGATAATAAAATGGACGTATTGGTCCCTTCGACAATTTGGTCACAAAAATGAAGTCTTCGATGCATAAGAGAATTTTGGCCAATCGAGAAGCCATAATCACAGAGAGTAAAGTGAACCACTAATTGGGTGTCACTTGAGAATTGGGCACAAACCATAATTTCAAAGTATTCTACTATCATGGGGTCCACTCGAAGATCCTAATTAATAATTTCTCGCTAAACAACCAGTTCACCCTTTTTGCAGTCCACAGAGGTTTCTCCTTCTTTGGGTAGACGAAGTATAATATTGTCCCCATTCCCTGCTGTTTTTTGAGCTCATCTACTTGACGCTTTTGGTAATATGTCTAAGTAACATTCTTTAAAGCCAAGATATATTGTTCATCGAGAGGTTTTAGGTTTTCGCTGACTAATGCGGCCAACTCTTCAGAAAGTTTCACAAGAGATTTATTTTTTCTTATCCTAGGTGCTTTTGATTTTTAACCACCTATCACTGTTTCCTTATCTGTTTCCTTCAAAGTATCTTCTTCTGTATCAACTTCGATATTTGATTTCGTGGCTTCAGAATCTATTTCTTCCTTGGATGCCTCATCTACGAGTCGAGGTGGATTACTTGAGGGATTTTGTTGAGACTATGTTGTCGTCTCAACAATATCCCTCGAGGAGGAGAAGAGGTTGATGGATTTGAGGCGAGATCAGCATCAGCACCCATTTCTATGAAGGTTTTTCTTTTTAGGGTGTGAGGAAGTAATTTTTGTGTGAGTTAAAAAGGTTTTCTTGTAATCTTATAATCTTCTTGAAGAGGATTTAGCTTGGGGTTCGAAATTATTACTTTATTTCTAATAACTATAAACTTGTTAGGATATAACAATAATGATTTTGGAGGAGACGTAGATGATCGAAAGAGCATAAATGGCTTTGTGTTCTTCTCACATGGATGTCGAAGAAGCAATCTATTGCCACTCTTTCTACATGAGTGTGTAGTAGTTAATTCATGTGTTTCTCATGATCTTTTGGTTAAGAAACTTTTTAAATAAGCTAAGTTTTCTACAAGAGGATCCAACAAATATTTTTTTGGATAACAAGTCGGCAAGAATTTTAGCAAAAAATCCAGTTATCCATGGTCATAATAACCATATCGGCAGACGTTATCACTATATTATGGAGTGTGTTAACATGAAGGATGTGAAATTAGAATAAGTGAGTATGAAGTTGGGATATGTGAAGACGCACGATTGAAGAATGACTAGATTTTTTGCAATATACGAGACGTTTGGCTTTGACGGGCTCAGTTTAATCTAGTCTGAAAAGCATAAAAGACATCTCTTTATTGGTTTGTGATGACTTTTTTAATGCCTTATTTAAAATATTTATCGACCAAAACCTCCATTGAATAAAAAAAATCTATTTTTTCGAAGATAAAAACAGTATAATTAATAGGTAGTAAGCTGTTAGATTCTCTGGAACAAGATTTTGAGTTGAAAATACTTAAGATGTTCTTTAGAATGCTTCAAATATCTTCTTGATATATGATGGTGTTCCTCGTAGTATTCTTGAAATATGAAGGAATGACTAATAGATTAATATGATATATATCAATTAATCAATTGTTTTGTTGTCGAAAGTTTGGTTGACCAAGAGGTTTTGTCTTCAAAATTTAATAAAATTAAAGCTCATTTCTTGAATGTTGTTATTTGTCCTAAGATTTCTTGTTGAATTTTTCTTTTGTTACGTAAAATAAAAAAAACATAAAAAATAAAAATCAATTCAACAATAGTAAAAAATATTGTGATCGTTCGTTGAGAGTAGTTCTATGATATATAAATTTATGATAAATTTGTAGTGAAAGGGTCTCGCAAACGAACGCAACATATCAATAATTGAAATGCAGAATTGTAACAATAATACTATGAAACCATAACGATTTCTTAAAAAATTTCTTCCAATAACTTAGAAAGCATGAACTAAATGGAGGAAAATATTTAATGACTCAAATAACATGAACCATATCGAAAATATTAAGCAATCAAAATAAAATAAAAATCTAATTGAAAGCTTAGACATTCTTGTGGTTGTTTTTTTTTGCTGAACTAAGCTGAAGCTTGTTGAGACTATAGATGACATTTTTTTTCTAAATTCGCGGGCTCCCGGTTTGAACCGACCCAATGGGTTAGGAAACTCGCACCTTTTATTTTACATGAGATGGATCGTGGGTTTTAAAATATATTACTCGTCGGATTTAGAATCAGTTATGGGTTTAAAAGACTTTCAACGCGAAAACCCAAATTCGTTCCACATGACATAATTCTAGTATTAAAAACATAAATGTATGATATATTATTCTTCTATGAATTTCAAAATTATATTATAATGTAATTCAATTAGTTTTTTATTTTTTATGTATTCATTATTTTTGTTTTTCATAGTATTATTACTATTTATATTTTATTATATTATATTTAAAATTATTCAAAATTAGCTTATATTTAACATATAAATTGAATAAATTGAATAAATTTAAAAAATATATATAATTTTTAAGATAATTTTATATATTTAAGTAAAAAATATAATTTATTAAAAAATTAAATAAATATGAATTATAAATAATAAATATATTTTATAAATTTGTTATTAACTTTTTAGATTTGTTACTAAATTTAAGAGTTTAAATTATTATTATTATTATTATTATTATTATTATTATTATTATTATTATTATAATAGTATATATTATTAGGTTTTCTAATTTTCATATTGGATATTTAATGACGAAAAAATATTTTATTCATAAATAAATAATACATAGATAGCTGTGGTTGGATATCCGGCAGATTTGGATGTGGTACGGATTTAAAAAATTAAAATGGATATATTACGGATTTAAAAATATCGACACTTATCGACACTCATACCGACTCATTGTCATCTTTAAATATATTTTATCGATAAATAAATGATAGATGGATTGGAAATCCAAATCCGATAAATTTAGATGTAGTACGGGTTTAAAAAATTAAAACGGATGGGTTATGAATTAAAAAATATCGACATTTAACCTGACTCATTGTCATTCGTAACTAAAAATTGAGTCATAACTGAACCAAACTGAATTATTGTCTGATTGAGACTGAACCCACACATGTCTAACGGGACGACATCATGTCATGTGACATGGTAAAATACATCACGTTCACGTCTCTTTTCTCTGGACAAAATGTTAAACATGAGATGTACGGTGCTGGAAAAAATATGCAGAAATCAGGTCTCGTCCTGTTCCGTTCCTGTTCCGTTATAAACGGACCTAGTCCGACAGACTAATAAGAACTCGTCTAAAATTAGACGGGTGTCAACTTAATTTTTATTTAAACCGGTGGCCGTTTAATTTTCAGACAGATAACCATTAAAAAAATTAAAAAATTTACTAAGGGACACCCAATTGCGGAGGCAGGTGTCCGTCGATACATTTTTAAAAAATTGTTTTTATTTTATTTTATTTATTTGATTTTTTTTTAATTTTATTTAGATATTTATTAGATGTTCTTCATGTTAAAAAAAACTTATTTTTTATGAGTAAATTTAATTTAATAAAAAAAATCATAAATAAAATATTCCATCAATTTTTTTGATAAAAACTTCGGTTTGATTTAGTCGCACATTAAATTTTGGAAATAATTAAAATAACATGTTCGGTAATCATAAAAACAAGTTCATAACTTTTAATAATTGAACTTAGCTCTACCGTTATTCAATAATTTAATTGGATGTTCTAAGTCAAAAGCCAATTACAATCTGAACTATGTTGAGTTTAGTTTAATCCTTCAAAATCGCGCATAGGTATACAAAATTCTTATTTTATTTTAGATGCATACATTGTAGGTGACACCCTTTTAATATGTTATAATTCATTTCATGATTATGTTTAATACTCAATGTCAACTAAATATTATTATAAAATTATCCAACTAGAGTGCTTTACAAATTATTTTTTCATTTTTAATTGAAAAGACGTGCAATAATACTCCTTCCGTTCCAAAATGTTTGTCGTTCTAGAAAATATTTTTTTCTCCCAAAATATTTGTCATTCTCATTTATCGATGCAAATTTAAATATTATTTATAATCAACTACCAATTAAATCTCTTCTCTTTCCTTCTTTTTTATGAAAAAGAGAAGCAATTATTACATTCCTTAATATATATGTGCATAACCTTAAAACGACAAATATTTTGGGACGGATGAAGTAGTTTATATATCTCAAATTCTTCTAATATCGTTGGTGGTCCAGAAAATTCAAGATAATATTACTTTTCCACTCATGGTCTCAATGGTGGGTATTTCATCCTCACTGTTCGTCAACCTCATGCATTGTTTTTTTTTCTGATTACGTTGTTTCTTCATGAGGTTGTATTAGGACTAGTCAATAGTTTTTGCGTTTATAAGCCATTTTAGAAAGTATTTGAAATTTAGGAAAGTGTTTTCTAAGATTATGGAATATGGTTAAGAGATAAAGGATGAGAAAACATATTTGGGATGCTTTTTTATTTGTAGAAAAACAAAAAAACGGTTCCAGCCATCGTCGAGGCAAGCACCCGACTATCTAGATGACTATTTTCTGTCAAATGGATATATTTTAAGCTAAAGATAGCTATCGATCGTTCAACCAAACAGGTTGCACTTAGCGACTTCGACTTTAAAAGTAATAGTCGTTGTGGGTAGACGGGTACTCGTCCATTCAAACATGTACTTGTTTGGGCCCAACAGTTGTTGGCCCCAAATATGTACCCATAATTAATTTCTTTATTCTATGTAAAAACGTTATTTCTCTCATTTCTTATCCATCTTCTCAAACCAACTTCTTTAATAAACTTAAAAAAAATGCTATTTTTTATTTAAAATTTGATCAAAGTTTTAAATTTGATCAACATAATTAATTTTGGTTATGGATTATTGGTTTTCAAGGGCTACAATACATTCATTTATGTTTCTATCAACTTTGATTTAAAATTGGTATACCAAACCCATTCTCATAATTATGTTATTGTTTTAGTTACTAGTTGTTTTAATGACATCAAACACACCATACATTAATTTGTTAAATTCAATAGAAAATCCTCAAAATGTTTATACTAATGACTGGCCTAACTCTTCATTACCTATAGACCTAGATATGCATGTTACTTTAGGTAGTAGTAGTCAATAAAATCTCACCCTTGAAACATAATCATCCTAATTGGGTGCTACTGCCATTACTTGTTTCAAGATAAAGAAGAAAACATCTTCGATATGGGAACACTTTATTCATCTTACGAAAACACAAAAATGCTAAGTGTAAACATTTTCCAAAATAATTATCTTATAAATCAGGAAAAAATAATAGCGCAACGGCCGTATGGGATGATATTTTGAAAATTAGCATTAAGTTATTAATAAATTCATAGTTGAAGATATAAAGCGGGTTCAAATAACCATAGATCTGAATACCGATAATGTATATTATTTCAATAAGATTAAATATAGGAGGAGATATAATAAATTGATTAGTGAAGAGGTCAACCCAATAGATGATCACATCTCATGAACCTCTCATAGAAAATTCGCGTTTTAATTTTTTAAAAACGAAAAATAACTTATTAGTAGTAAGATTGCATGCTTGTTATGGAAACTTGGTTTGACTAATGATATAGCAACATTTCTTGATTTTGATATTATGCGTGTTAATTTACATTGATTGGTATTGATTGGATGCATCAAATCATAATTATATATTTTTATTGTATTGCAAAATACAGTACCCCTCAAATTATAGAATGTGTTTTATAATATGTGTATGATTTTTGATAAGGGAAGGAAAATATAGGTGGTTAACATGTAATTTAGCTCATAAATAAGATCAAGGTCCATGTATTTAGTGACTACGGACTAAAGTAAAGCACACATAAGAAATAAGGGGCTTAAATGATAGACTTCAAGAACTTATTTGTAAATATTCAAATAGTGAGGTAAGAAATCCACTCTAACGATGGTAGATATGTAATTTTACCATCTACCTCATTTACAATATAAAGGACATTCCCTTTTAGGAAAAAAGGCCAATGATTGATCAATAATTGCAACATTTATTGCTCTTGTCTCCTTCTTTTCTAGTAATTCATTGTTCGTTGTCACATCACACGAATATTCTCTAGTCTGACCCTCTCACACGAACATCTTCCCTCATGAGTCTCACTAAACATTCACTGAGCTCATTAGTGGCGCCGTCTGTGGGAACCGTTTGGTACCCAGAATTAATTTTCTAAAACCTTGAAAACCAAAAGTAAAAAGTTATGGATATAGAAACTCGTGGAGAGATCGAGACTAATCTGACTAGAGATCTATTCAGTGTCAAATCTGGAGACCATCTGATGGAAGATCAGGTCACGAACGAAGGCAATGCTCCGAATCGGTATGCAGAAGAACTTTTAGAGGAGTCAGTTTTGGTCGCCAGATGAAAAGAGTTACTAGAAGACATCGAACGGTTAAATGCTGAAAGGGATGCCATGATGGCGAGCACCAAAAGGGTCAGTTTTGAGGTCTGACAAGAAAGGATCGAGGTCGATCACACCCAAGATGCTGTAATACCTAAAGAGAGCCGACGTAGGAAAAGCCATCGACATTCTAAAAGACGTGCTAGATCCGAGCAAAAATATGAGCCGTAGTCTAGTGAGTATACCTTCTTATAAGTCTTCCTCTTCAGAGATCGACTCCAGGTACAATGTGGATCGAAGACACAAAGATCTGAGGACACATAAGCACTCTCATCAGACTAGTAGGAGAATTAACGATTCGAAGAAGAAAGCTGATACTGGTAAGCGGAAAATGCACTCCGAGGATCATGCTACTACTCGGAAGCAACCTCAGTCTGATAGCTATCGTCAAGATTACAAAGTCAGCAATCAATTTATCTCTCTGACTGAGGAAATTTTGTACCCAACCACTAACAATGGTCTGGGTGGAAGTACGTACAAGGTCGGACAATTGGAGGTCATCCCCCCTCTCTCCGGAAATCCTTTCCTGGCATCTTCCTAAATGGTTTGATATTTCCAAACTAGAGAAATTTGATGGGACCCATGACCAAATAACCATATTGAGCAGTTCAGAAACTTTATGATTAACTACAATGATGACGACAAGTTATTGTGCAGAGCTTTCTCTCATGCGTTCAAGGACGCTGCCTCTAAGTGGTACAATCGACTGCTTCAAGGGTGCATAACGAATTTTGATATGTTCTGTAGTATTTTCCAACAACACTTCGTCGGAAGCAAAAAGTTTTGTGCCAACGGAGATATTATCATTTAGTGTCGACAGAAGATCAGAGAGAGTTTGAAAGAATATACCAATTGATTCATCCAAGTCAAGACGGACATGGAGTATTGCGAGGACAATGTAGAATTGGTTGCCTTCCGAATGGGTAATGAAGGATAATACTGCAGAAACACAAGCTATGACATTTGGAGCTTTATTGGATCAGATAGAAAAAATAATGTTACTCGAGAAAACCAGGGCCTTAGAGATGGAATCCATGCTTCAATTCTATCAGGATCCAAACTTAGCCACAACTAGTACGACGACGGTGAATGTCCGACCACCGTTGGAGGCAGGAGCCTCATCGCACCTTTCCCGGAATCCATCACAAATCCTTTGCTTCGAAGATGACGACATGAGGGAAGTAGCTGGTCGACATGAGGACGGAGTGGTAATCGGAGCAGAGATTGCTGGAAACGAGATAAGAAAAATTTTGATTGACATAGGGAGTTCCGCCAACATTAAGTTTATGAAAACCTACAACAAGATAACCAATCCTCCAACCATCCTACGGCCCGATAGGACGATAGTGGGATTTACCGGTGCGACCGCAGATGTCGTCGGAGAATTGGAGGGACTGGTAGAGCTGGGCAGGGGGCCGTTCAAGAAAACAGTGACGATACTGTTCATCGTGGTGGATGCACCCACATCGTACAACGCCACAGTACTGTGCCGTCCATATTTCACCATTATTTGAAGTACGTACTGGGAAGAAATATTGGAATCGTAAGATCAAGTCATAAAATGGCTAGAAAATTCTACAAAGCGGTGCTGGCCCCCAAGCAGTTAAAGGGGGGGCGGATCCAAAAAAAATATCAGTCAGGGAGGGCTCTTTCGGATTCCGATCATGTTGATGATCTGAGGGAGTCCTCTGGATTCATGTTCCCTGATGAAGGCTTCGAGGACCATGCGTTCAGCCCTGGAAAAAGTCTCAAGATAGGAACAAGACTATCACAAGAGCTAAAAGAAAGCTTACTCAGATTTCTTTCAACCAAATTAGATCTGTTTGCTTGGTGTACATAACACGTTACAGGGGTACCTGAAGAGATCATCTGTCACAGGCTGGCTATACAAAACAGTGTTCGACCGATCATTCAAAAGTGAAGATCTTTTTCCCAAGAGAAAACTGGAGCAATAATGACAGAGGTAGATCATTTAACAAAAGTGGGCCACATTCACAAGTCACAATATCCATTGTGGACAGCCAATCCGGTCTTGTAAAGAAGAAAAATTGAAAGTGGCGGATGTGTGTAGACTTCACTGATCTGAATAGGGCTTGTCCTAAAGATCTTTTTCCGGTCCCAAGAATAGATCAACTGGTGGACTCGACATCCGGAAATCGTTTATTGTCCTTTATGGACGCATAAGCTGGTTACAATCAAATCTGGATGGACCCGAGGGATCAGGAGAGCACGACTTTCATCACCGGAAGAGGTCTGCACTGCTACAGAGTTATGCCATTCAGAGTAAAGAATGCAGGGGCAACATACCAACGTTTAGTGAACAAGGTGTTCGAGATTCAGATTGGCAGAAATGTGGAAGTCTACATTGATGACATGTTAGTTAAAATCCTCAGAGACGAGGATCATTTAGCTGACCTACAAGAAACTTTCGCCAATCTAGCCAAAATAAATCTAAATTTGAACCCAGAAAAGTGCACGTTCGGGGTAAGTTCTAGAAAGTTCTTAGGCTACATAGTCAGTTAACAGGGCATCGAAGCTGATCCGGTGCAATTGAATACCTTGTGTACTATGGATCCACCTAGAACAATCAAGGAGTTGAAAATTTAACCGGAAGGTTGGCTGGTTTAAACAGATTCATCTCCAGGTCATCAGATAAATGTGCTCTTTTCTTCCAGGTGCTGACGAAAGTGAACCACTTCGATTGGACTCAAGAATTATATGATGCCTTTAATCACATCAAGCAACATCTTTCATCCCCAGAAGTACTGACAAAGCCGTGTCCGTGGGAGAAGTTGTTCCTTTACTTAGCGGTATCCAACTTCGCAGTCAACTCGGTTTTAATCCGAGAAGAATCAAACATTCCAAGACAAGTCCATTACGTAAGCAAAAGTCTTTTAGATGTAGAAAAGAGATACCTTAAGTTGGAAAAGCTAGCACTTGCTCTAATAACATCAACTCAACAGATGAGGCCATACTTCCAAGCTCATACGGTGGTGGTGCGAACATATTTTCCTTTGAAAAATATGTTATAGAGACCCGATATGTCCGAAATGATGATTAAGTAGTCGATAGAACTCGGGGATTTCGATATCGAGTTCGAACCATGAACTGCGATCAAAGCACAGGCGCTAGCTGACTTTTTGGTGGAATTTCATTCTGACAGGGATGTTATGGACATGGAGGAAGAAAACTCTGATCCTGAGTGGCAAGTCTGAACCAATGGGGGATCTAGTTCATCTGGATGCGGAGTGGGAGTGCAGCTAACCTCCGTGGATGGAATTGCAATGTACCAGGCAATCCGACTCGGATTTTAAGAATCGAACAACGAGGCAGAGTACGAGGCGGCCCTGGCCGGATTACGACTTGCAAATATTTGAGGGGCTAAACGGGTCAAGTTGATCAATGATTCTCAACTTCTGGTGAACCATGCTCTAGGGAGCTCAAAAGAAAGGAAAGATCATCTAGTAAAGTATCTAGGAATTTTGAAGGCTTTGACCTTGGAATTCGAAAGCGTCCGATTCGAACACGTTCATAGGATATGAAATTCAGTAGTTGATTCTTTGGCCAAAGCATCCTATTCAGAAGAATACCCATGGATAGTGACTCAAGAAAATCTATCCATAGTCAAGCGGTCTGAATCTGGGGAAGGTAATATCGAAGCTTTCCAGATATCCACAGTATTAACAAAATACTAGAGGAGCGAGATACAAGATTTCTTAGTCCATGACACACTGTCTGTTGACAAATTAAAAGCCAAGAGAATACGCTTCAAGGCTTATAGATACGTGGTCCTCGGAGATGTGTTGTATAAACGATCTTTTAGTCGTCCTTTACTTTGCTGTTTAGGGAAGGATGAGTCACACCTAATACTCTCGGAGTTACACAACGGGGAAGGGTCCGCGCACTATGGATACAAAACGTTGATACGAATAGTCCTTCTGGCAGGATATTATTTGTCAACCCTCTCAGAGGACACCAAGGAGTTGGTACAGAAATATGATACCTATCAGTAGTTTGCTAATTCGATTCACTTACCCGTAGTGCCTCTAAAGTCAATATCAGAATCTTTTCCCTTCGACCGATGGGGAATAGATCTAGTCGAACCACTTCATATGGCTTCAGGAGGGCGCCAAACAATCATCATTGATGCACACTATTTTTCCAAGTGGGTAGAGGTCGAACCACTAGCAGGAACAAGGGCGAAATATGTGATCAAATTCATCATCTCCGACATATGTTGCTGCTTTGGTATACCTAGGAAGATTACGATGGATAATGGTACACAGTTCGAAAATAGTGAAATGAGAACTTTATGTGCTTCTAAGGGGATACAACAATGTTTTTGGACACCGTTCCATCCCCAAGCGAACGGTCAGGTCAAAGTAACCAATCGAACAATCTTGGACGGACTAAGAAAGAATTTAGAGGGAAAAAGCAGGGAAGTGGCCAGATTACCTACAAGAAGTGTTATGGGCTTACAGAACTACTCCTCGGACTGCAACACACGATTCGCCTTTCGCACTGGTGTACGGAATGGATGCAGTAGTGCCATCAGAAAAATTGTTCCCATCTTTTCGACTGAGTGAGTATTCCGAGGAAGGGAATGACAAAAGAAAACGTACAGAGCTTGATTTGATTGAAGAAAAGAGAAAAAGAGCATAACTGAATTCGTTGCACTATCAAACTTTAATGAGAAGTCGTTACTCGTCCAAGGTCAAAAGAATAGAATTTGAGGTGGGAGATAGGGTCCTAAGAAAAGTCTTTCTGCACACGAAAGAAAAGATACTTGGAAAACTCACCCCAAATTAGGAAAGTCCATACACAGTCACAAAGAAGTTGAAACCGGGGACGTACCAATTGAAAGATAGAGAAGGAAGATATCTTCCCCATCCCTGGAATATTTAGCACCTAAAAGCTTATTTAGTTTGATTGTGTGATATATAAATATTTTCTTTCTTAATTCATGTAAGTTCTGGTGGCATACTCTTTCCTACCCTGGTGTCGCGGGAAGGTTTTAATGAGATGCCTAAATAGCCGTCTTATCTATAGAATCTTATTGCCTTCTTTAAGAACTAGACTATGTTCATATTTTTGAACTCAAAACATACTCCAAAAAAGTTTGGACAAGAAAGTTCATCTTTTTTAACTCAAAAAATGAACCAAAGAACGTTTGAGTAAAAAAATTCAGTATTGAATCATAAGAAGAACAACATAAGGAGGAAACGATTAAGTAAAACATCACATTAAGAATACATCATTGAATTCGCCAATAACAAGGATAATATTACACAAAACATTTCTTGTCGCAGGGTTCAAGGAACAAACGAGTTAACAAAAAAAACGAGGAAGAAACTACCTAGCACATGCTAATCGAATGCAGAATTTTCTTTACTACCAGCAGGGGAATCCGAGTCTGATAAAGAGCTTTCCAAATCCTCACTAGATTCAGGGTCCTCCACGGACACTCCAGGTGGGTGATGCTGCTCAATAACCCGAGTCCAAAGGCTACCAAGGTGCAAGTCCGGGAACCGTTCATGCATCTCCGTTACCATTGCAGACCTCAACTTAGCATCCTTCTCTTCAATATGAACAACGATCATACTCATCAAGACATTCTTTATTCTTATCCTCGAAGTTTTTCTTCAAGTTTTCATTCTCCAACGATAGCTTCTCGATGTCTTGAACAACATTCTCAAAATAAACCTTTATCTTGTAATAGCCTTAAAAAAGACCATCTACCGTTGTGTCACGCTCAGCATCCTTGGTAATAAAATTTTCCCTCTCATCATCAAATTCAAAATTTTCCTCGGACAATTCAGTCCCCAGGGAAGTAATGTTAGTCAAGAGGTCCTCGGAGGTCTTTATCTCCTTAGCCAATTCTTCAGTCAACTGTTTTACTCTCTTCTTTCACTCTTCGGACTCGGAAGACAGAGTTTGTACCTTAGCGGTCACTTTCGATGTCTTGGCTAACTCATCATTTAGTCCCTTCACTTCCTTCTTTAAGTTATCGGACTCGGAGACCAGGCTTTCCACTTTGGAGAATATCTTGGTCTGTTCGGCGACCTGATCCGTCAAGTCCTTCACTTTGTCCTTCAACTCGGAGATCTCAGAAGTCAGAGCTTTCACCTTCGCCTTAATTTCCATAACCTCTTCTTTGTAGTGGTCCTTCCGATTTGCTTTGCATTCGAGCAGGGCAGCAGCATGCAGTAATTTGTTCAAATCATTTGCCACATAGTCATTGGCATACACATCAAAGTAAGCAGAGGCCGGGGAGAGGTACCTTTCCTCGTCGGAGTCACCTTATTGAGCTTCCCTTCGTGTAGAGACAAATTCTCCACCAGAGTCTGAGTCGACAATTACAAACGTTTTGGACAAAGGCAGACTTCCCTTAGTGTTGTCACTTTCTCCTCCACTCTCAACAATCTTTTTCTTCTTCTCCTCAACAGTAAACCTCTGCGGCATTGTGGCACCAGCCTGACCTTGAGGCCTAATCTCAACCATATGATCAGCTTCATTCGATTTTTTTTAGGATGATAGGTTATGGAGAATTCTTGAGGGCCAAGAGGGGCTTCCTGCTAAGATTCTGATGACCTCGCTTTCTGGGGAAAGCATACTTGGGTGTCATCATGATCACGCAGAGCCCTTGTTGGAGGACTGTCTTACATCCTTTCTTGAGGACCGCCCTGAGCCTCGGGTTGAGAACCCTCTTGATCATTGACCCTCATCTCCTCGGGAGCATCGTCTTCAGACTCAGCATCTTCCTCAGTCTTTTCTTCCTCACCTTCCTCCAGGTTTTTCGGTATCTTGATGACTCGGAGCTTGGGCCTGAGTAGAGAGATAGATTGCATTATCCAAGCGCTCTAAACACTTGGACATTTTCACTCGGAGGAGGTACCAGAACTTCTGAGGCGGTCTTCTTCTCACTAAGATCGAACCGCCATAGATTACACCTAGCAAAGTAAATAGGAAGAAAGCTTTGGTGAAACTTGTAATCCACGTGCTCCAATGCCCAAGCACTTAGCTTCTCGAAGACAGCCTTGCCGTATTTAGCATGGCGCTTAAAGGACTTAGCAATTCATTTCATAGCTGAAAAAGACACAAAGTCAGAATTTACCGAACCTAACGACTCAAAAACAATTTAGGTGGGAGTACTTACCTTGTCCGGTCCACTTCAGCGTCAACCGATGATTGAGGTCTTTGGAGTTTCTAAATCTGGTCTCCCATAACCCACAAATGAACAGAAACTGCTGCTTCCACTTCTTATCGGCCTCTAGAAAATATTTTATCACTTTAATATTCCTGGCAAATCCAAGTGAATAGAAGGGATACTGAGAATTTTTTACTACACCCGAGACATCAATGAGTTGTTCCATGGTGCAAGCGTTCTTGGAAAGCCTCGAAGCCATAATGCAGGCCATGAGGGTGTACCACATGTTTACACCGGACTGAGAATGACAAAGTCCGACCAGGTGAAAGTAGTCGGTCAGGAGAGGATCGAAGGGCAGTCGGAGACCCTAGTTCATCAGCTCCGTATAAAGCACTAACTCATTATTCCGAACTGATAGAGACGTCTCACCAACAGTACGAAATCGGATAGTGATGTTAATAGGAATACCCCAACAATCCCTTAGCTTGGCCTCCTCGATCGGATGAAAATATTTATACTTCACCTTGTACATAGCCAAAAGATGTTTAACTTCGATACCGCGGAGATTGTCGCCCAGGATATCTTCCACATTCGAGGGCAAACCTGTGGAACGCTATTTCTTATTCTTAATCTTTTCCACAGAAGTCTTACCTTGGTGAGGAGGAAGATTAGTTGCAGGTTCTGAGGGAGGAGCCAGAGCATCATCATTCGGGGAGGGAGCATCAACACAAACAACTCGAAGAGGTTCTGCCTCAACCACCACGAAGTCAGGGTTTTCCTTGTCATCATTAGGGTCATCAGATAGATTCTTCTCTTGCACCTCTAGGATGGGAGTGAGAGACAGTTATGGCCGAGTCCCCTAGGAAAAGTTTTCCTAGGGCTAATGTCTGGCTTTTTTTTAGGAGAGCCTTAGGGGGTTGTTGAAGGAGTTGAAACCGAGGAGGGGATCCTCATCCTGACCGATTTGGTGGCTGGATCAGGCGATCTTTTCCGTTTAGCTTTGTCTCTGTTTTCTTTAACTGTCGGTCTTTCTCTCTCATCACCCATTACGATGAAGGGAGAAGGTCGAGAAGGAAAATTCAAGGGAGTTGGAGAAGCAGAAAGATCAACCCCACCACTTGAAAGATGTGCTTGACTTGTTGAGGATGCAGCAAGAATGATGGAGCGTTCGCGGATCGGAGCCCAGTTGTCTCGAAAAGTAGATTCCCAAGTCTCTGTAGGGGAATGATGTTCTCTTACACCGGTAGATCTGCAAGTACCAATCCGATTAGAAATTTTAAACCACCTCCAAAGCTTGTACTTTTCAAGATTGATGAATTTGTCAGGCATGAAAATGAAAATCAAGAAGTTTGTTTAGGCACAGTCTCTCTCTCTCTCTAGAGCAAACTTTTTCGAAAGAAAATCAGAAACCTTCTTTCAGGAAAAGGGTTGAGTATTTATATGCAAGGAAAGGAGAAAGCGAATAGGCAAATGTAACGGTACAGTGACACGTTTCCACGGTAGCTGCGCCACCTAAAAATTACTTGACTCGATAACAGCAAAAAAAGCATGCGCGTCTGACATAAATGATTACATAGGTTACATCAGCATGACTAAGAGGTGAGATCAGCAGAGCAAAATATCTTATCCGACTGAGGTAACGAAGACTCTGATCCGACCTTATCAGAATTCTACTTAGAAGCATGAATTCCGACTACGATAACGGCGATATCTGATCGGACTGAAATAACGTACATTCCAATCCAAACGCTATAAGACAACAATTGAAGTCCACGTCTAGAGAACTGCACATGGACTAGGGGGCTACTGATAATGGGAGGAAAATATAGGTGGTTAACATGTAATTTAGCTCATAAATAAGATCAAGGTCTATGTATTTAGTGACTAAGGACTAAATTTAAGCACACATAAGAAATAAGGGGCTTAAATGATAGACCCCAAGAACTTGTTTGTGAATAGTCAAATAGTGGGGTAAGAAATCCACTCTAACGATGGTAGATATGTAATTTTACCATCCACCTCATTTACTATATAAAAGACATTCCCTTTTGGGAAAAAAAGGCCAACGATTGATCAATAATTGCAACATTTATTCCTCTTGTCTCCTCCTTTTCTAGTAATTCACTGTTCGATGTCACATCACACAAATATTCTCTAGTCTGACCCTCTTACATGAACATCTTCGCTCCTGAGTCTCACTAAAGATTCACTGAGCTCATCAATTTTAATCTTAATAATAAAATTTATAAAATTTCTTTTAATAATTCATCTGTTAATACCGCTAGTATTGAAAGACTTCAAACTGCATGCAAAGTGGATTTTTAGAAACAAAAACATCATAGTAGATATTTATGACATTTACTTCAGTTGGTTGCAACCCATGAAATAAATAAAATATTTAAAAACATTATCAAGTTTATTAAAAATTATTTTTACTAGTAATTAATTTGGTCCTAGATATATGATTATAAAGCAACGTGTAAGGTTTGTGGAAAAATAATTTAAACAATTAATCTGGATATAGACAATAGATGAAACTCTACTTATCATATTTTTGTGCGTGTTTATTTGTTTAAAGAAGAGGTTGTGCATTTTTATGAGATATATATGCCTACGAACAACTTATACTGATCTCTCATGACTCAAAATTGGTCATATTGTCGTGAATGGATACAATTCCTACACGTGTTCAAAGAGGTTACATATATATATATTTTTACACAATATAGTCCTACAATTCATATATGTTTACTATGTTGTTGGTCTTTCTCTGAATTTAAATGAAAAGAAGGATAAACATTTATGTAGAAAATAGTGCCCGTGAAAAATAATTATTAAGTATTTTCATAGCATCTTAGACACTTATGATATTGGGTGCATTTTACATCATGTTCTCAAAATGAATATATTTTTATCAATTTGTTCATTATTTTTATACTAGTATCAGACTTAATGATTCTTATGATAACAATATAAATTGTGATGAGACTGAAAAATATTTGTATAACATGTATAATACGTATTTTAAGAAATGCGTGACCAATAGTCGTAGTTTATCTTTGAGTTTAGTGGTAGTAGCAGGGGATGTAAAATTAAATCTCTTCACAACTACTTGAAATATTATGCAAAATACCTTTCAAACGTCAACAACGACTCGAGATATTTATAACTGATCACATATTGTCAAAGATCATTTGATTTGGGTATGTGTGATTATGATCACCGACTTGATGTTTTAATATGGTGAAGTCAACCGAACTATAATATCCTATTATTTCTAGGATAGTCGATGAGGTTCTTTATATACTTTTGTCTACTATGGCAAGTGAATTTGCATTTAGAATGACCAAGCTGCAATACCCAGCTAGAATGTTTAAGACTGACTAACCAAACAATTGAAGTATGTGATGTAATTAAGGACTAGACTACGTCAAAACATATAATGGAAAAAAAAGAACACACTATGGAAGAACATCAAAAGGACATGTTCGATGAACTAAGTGATGTTGAATAAAATACTTTGGTTGAAGTTGGTGGGGATGAAGAATTATTGGTTGTTGGATGATAAAATCTAGAAGAAGATCATTTATAATAATAATTTATTTGTGAATTTATTAGAGGATAGTTCAAACTAAGAACATTTATACAACTACTCGTTCATAAGAGGATAAACTGTGAACGACTTAACTCAATAAAAAAATTGTGTCATTCAACCTTAGATTGTAATAATACTTGTACCAATTACATTATATTCATAATACATAAGAACACATTTCACATATACCAAAAATATACTACTTATACTACAATTAAACTATAACCACACTAATCACATATAGTATAAGTATACTAGTTAGTTATACTATAATCAAACTAAAACAAAATTTATCACATATATTATATAAGACACTACTTATACTATAATCAAACTATAACAACACTTATCATATATATTATAAATATACTACTAATATTTTAATAAGTATAACAACATTATCTTCTTATAGTTTACTACTAATATTATGATCAAATTATATCAATTGTATCATATATATTATAAATTACTAATAATACTCTATTTAAATTATAACAACACGTACCACATAGCTATAAGTATAGTACTTAGTATTAATCAAACTATAACAATATTTATCACATATAACTTAAGGAAGGTAGAATATAAATTATTTTGATTTTTGGACAAGTAGAAAACAAATATCACGTTTTCATGTGTAGTGAATACCATTTATGTTATCATGATATGATTGTGTATATACCCGTGATGGGCCAAAACAATTTTTGGGACAGGCCCTTGAACCTGTACAGGTACCCGGCATGCCTAAACTCACCACACCTTTACAATTTTTGGGATGGAACAGTGCTCTTAATACCGTGACGGATACGTGGGCAAGCCATCATGTCCAGTACATTTAGTCATAATCTGAGCTTATTAGCCAAAATGAGACATTGTCTTGTTGAGACTAAGCCAAGGATTTCTAAGGCTCAACTGAACTAAGTTATATCCATTTTCATCTTGAGCCATGTTTGTTGAGGTTGAGCCGATATTTACTAACTATATTCTCTCTTTTTCCAAGTTTTTTGTTTTTTTATGCTTGCCATTTTAATTTTCTCCTTAAAAGTTCTGGATTGCACAATTTTATTTGTTTTGGCATTATGATGAGGAAATTATTCATTTAGTTTTTTTTGTTATGACAAGCACTTTTTTGTCTCTTTTCTTTTTTATACAAAAACATTATATCACTTAGTACTATGGTGTTCCATTAAGAGTGATTAATTCCAAAGACTGGGATTTTTGTAAGGTTTACGTGGGCTCCTTGTTTGGATTATGTTTAGAAATATCCAAACTTTGTTTTGTATATTAAAGGTTCATGATTTCTTTATGTGTTTAGAATACTCACCCTAAATGGTTTTTTCATAGTGGAGTACTTGGACTCCCAAAATGTTGAGGCTACATTTTCATCTTAGACTTATTGTTTTTTATTTATATCTGACTTTGATGACTATTTTGTCATCTAACACTTATTTCCTTCTTCTTTTTAATTTTTGTTGAAAGATGCTAAAGATCTCGAAGTGTTAAGGACTGTTTTTTTTATTGGTTTCAGAAAAAAACAATTCCTGAATAATTTTTAATCTCTTATTCAAACTGAAAGCAACGATACCGATTTTAAATAAAGACTCATGTAAACAAACTTCTAAAAAAACTCCAACAAAATTGAGTAAAAATCTTAAAAAACTCCAACAAACTTAAGTAAACAAACTCCTAGAAAGACTCCAACAAACTTCTAAAATTAGCAACTAAGCTAAACGATCCCTACAAAATACAAAGAATAAATCCTCGACTTGATTCGTCCAAAATAAACATCAAATGTGGCTAAAGACTCGGTCTTAGCTTTATTCTTCAATCCCTCCCCAAAACTGGATAAGCTCGGCTCTAGTTTACTCTTCCTTCAACCCAAATCCCAAGTAAGATTTTGTTCTATCGATCCCATCTCTGCTCCCATTACATTCTTCTATTTTTCGTATCTTGGAGCTTCTTCAAATGTTTCACGATCATCTCCAGCAATGAACATTGCTATTATTTCTTCTATGTCTTGTACTGTAAATAAACCCATCTAATTGGATTTATAATCCTTCATCCAAATTGGCTTTTGAATAACTTTCCCATTTCTGCTTTGTTTTGTACCATCACTAGATTATCTAATTCTCTGTTCACGGCTGCAACCTCATTTGACTCTACTTCGCATGTTTCTGAACTTTTATTTTTTGTTTATATCTCTTTGATCTCGATTGTTTCCTTCTTCTTCTGGATTTACTTGATCAATCTCTAGCTCTTTGTGAATGATTTAACTCCATCTCGCTTCTAGCTTCTTTCACCTTTGCGAGAATCACAAACATCCTGTTTGTGGACATTGTTGATTGCATGATTACCATTTGTTGTTTTTTATGCCACACTTCACACAAGTCATCGTCAATAATAATTTTCAATCTCTTTTGTTGAAGTTGACCAACAATGAACAAATTGTTCTATAATCCATGAACATAATAGACAGATGAAATAACTTTTGTTATACCATTAATTTCTAGCCTCAGATTTATCTTTCCCTCTACTTGTATTCTTTTATCATCTCCCATCTTAACATGTTAGATAAACTTGTCATCAAGCTCACTAGACCACTCCTTTGTTCCACGCATATGGTTGTTGAAACTGGTATTAAGGTATCATAGTTGTTCCTCTTCTTTTTTGGCAAGTGTTACTTGTGCCATAAGTAGCACATCTTCCTCCAGTTATGCATAATTTGCAGTTTTCTCCCAACTAGAACACTCATTTTTTAAGTGCCCTAACTTATGACATTTGTAGGATTTAACATTTTCTTTACTAAACGTGGTGTATCATCTTCCTTGACCTCCTCTTCCACCTCTATACGCACCTCTTCCTCCATTTTGTACATCGCTTCCACGTCCTCTTCCTGCTTCATCTTCAAAACATGTTCTTCTCCATAATGCTTTGAAATATTCTGCTCATGAACCAACAACGAGCTCTGTAATTCGTCAACCGATAATTCTTTAATGTCTTTAGACCCTTCTATTGCGCATACAATGTAGGTAAATATTTCAACAAGCGTTCGAAGTATCTTCTCCACCACTTTACCGTCAGGCATATCTTCTCCAAGGTTCTTCATATCATTAGCTACCACCATAACTCTCGAGAAGTACTTTGTCATCGTGTCTCCTTCCTTCATCTCAATTATTGTTAAGTTTCTTTTTAGCCTCTCAAGTTAAGCGCGTTGAACTCTTTTATTTGCGTTAAACTTTGTCTTCATCGACATCCAGATTTCCTTTGATGTCTATTTCTTTGCAATTGTGTTGAGTATTGTCTTATCCAACAATGCAAATAAGTAATTTTTCACCTTCAGATCCTTAATTTTCATCGTCGTTAGCTCACTCTTTTGAACATCCGTCAACACCACGTCGTCTCTTGTTTGCGTGACTCATGTTTCTATAAGTTCTCATCATTCCTTCGATCTTGACAAATTCTCCATGAGCATTGCTCAATACTCATAATCTCCATCGAATTTTGGTATACTTAATAGCCCTTCTCTACTGCTAATTTTCACTCTTCAGACACACAATCTCTGAGAAAACAAGCTTTAATACCACTTATTGGTTTCGAGTTTTTTCAAAGATTTCGAAGATGCCAAAATGCGAAGGACCGTGGTTTTATCCAAATTTACATGTTTGCTTTTGAGATTTATTTTAAAAATGTCAAACCCCAAAGTGTGTTGACCAAAACCACGTTTGGGTCCCAAACTTAGCTTTTTTATTCTCCTAGTGAGGATTAGTGTATGTGCACGATATAAAAAAAATTAATTGTTTTAGCAGAAGTCCAATTGGCCCCACAAGACAGTTTCATATAGATTTTTACTTGTGTGAATGAAAACAAATAGGAAGACTCTAAAGTTAGAGAACTTATTTGAGGCCGAGCCCAAGCCCGAACATGTTGAGCCAAAACTTAGTTGATGATGAGTTGAGATTTTGTTAAACGGAAGGAGAATACCTTGATGTCGACTCAAGGTGAACTAAAAATATGTGTCGTGAGTTTAGCTATGAACCCTTGAACTAGGTGGAACTTAAGTTTTGCCCCAGTTGGAGTTAACCCTCCCGTTATAAAAGGAATGTGTTAAGAAATTATTTCGCAAGAATTTCTGACTCGATTATCTTGGGATGTATACCATTTGTGTATTCAACAATCTGGTCAATGTAATTCAATATGAATTTAGTAGCTAAGCTAGCTATATAGGAGCAAAAGAGTTGTAAGTCAATTCTTAGACTTGTTGTCGCATCATAAAGTTCAACAGAAGATTTCATTAATGTGGAAAGAGAGGTTGATTTCCCCTCGAAAACCAGCAAATATCAACTAAAATAAAACATAAACAAATTAATGAAATTGACTGTAATGTTCTCAATGTATATATATAAGGACGAAACAATAATATTAATCGAAGTATAAACCCAAGAAGTATAAAGTCACCATGTGCAGATGCTTTCTGTTGACAACTCCACTGATCTGAGCGTGTCTCCGCATTAAAATCTAGTGTATAGTGAGCTAATTTATGTGAACTATATGTCTGGAATCTCTCACCATGTGTCAACAACCGTGGTTGCTGAATAGCCAATGCCATGTGACAGCTTATATTGGTCACACCCTGGTAGATAACTAAGAATCCAGGGCATTTATTGGTGATGCTCTTGTGGTTCATTAAAAAGTAGAGATTTTAGTCTGGCCCATTCATATGGACATTTGTTCTTCACAAAATACATTATTTGTAATTGTAATTTCTTCATTGTTAGTATGCTTAGAAATCAAGAATGCATATATTGGGATGTACATGTCTTAAACAGTTGTAATTGTGATCATAGTTTATCCGCTACATATATCTACCAATCTCATAAGTCTAAATACGTCAATCATCTGTCATGATATGAAAGATGGCTAAATCCTCCCTTGTCACTAATAAAAACATGCATAACTTCTACATGTAACGTAGACAACCATGGGATTAATCTTGATAGCTTTTGACAACAATGTGACTGAAAAATTCATAAGGGATAAACAGAAGAAGAAGAAATGAAATATACTAGAAGATATATGAATGTGCAAGAAAGTTGTTGTGAATGAGTCGAATAGTGCCTTGATAGTGTACTGTGTCCGGCAGTTCAAATAGTGCCTTGACAGTGTACTGTGTCCGGCAGGACAGTTTTGTGTTGTGATAATGATATTGTCCAATTACTTCGAAAGAGTTAGTCTTGTGGTATGAGCTCATTATGCCCATAGTCTAGTAAGTCTATTAATTCCCTATAAATAGATTACTAGGGCGACACAAAACACAATCTGAAATCTGTAACCTTTTCTATCATAGTGAAACTCTTTTCTCTGGCGGCGCCCGTGGACGTAGACAATTGTCGAACCACGTTAAATCCTGTGTTTCATTTAAATCTTTCATTCGCATATATTCTGTGCTTGAGCCATTTTGTGATAATTGCATAGTATTTTATAACAAAATTGGTATCAGAGCCACGTGGTGAAATTAGGGCTTTTGCAATTAGGGTTTCACAATGGTGTCTACAGCAACAAAATACATGATTGAAAAATTTGATGGGGGATCTAGCTTTGCGTTGTGGAAGATTAAACTGAAATCTGCATTGGTACTGCAAGGGCTGTGGAGAATAAGTTACCATAAGAGATGAAAGAAGAGGAGAAACAAGATCTTCAAGAAAGGGCTTTGTGCTGGATTTTAATGAGTGTGAAAGACAATGTGCTTCGCGAGATTAGTGGTGAGAAGACTGCTGCCTGCGCATGGAGAAAGCTAGGAGATCTTTACTCAGAGAAATCAGTAGTAAACCGATTATATTTGAAGAAACGTTTGTATGATTTCAGATTGAAAGAAGGTATGTCCATAACAGAGCACCTAGATAATTTTAAATCAATTATAATGGACTTGGAGAACATAGATATCAATATTGAGGATGAGGATCAAGCTTTGTTTGTATTGAGATCGTTACCAGCTCCCTATGAAAACTTCGTAGATACCATTATGTATGGTAAGGATAAGTTATCGCTAGCAGATGTCAAAGGGGCACTAAAATCAAAAGAGATGAGACAGTTGCAGCCAGACAATCAAGCTGAAGGGGAAGGTCTTATGACTAGGGGAAGATCTAAAAGCAAAGCGAGTTCTTTAAGAAGGAAGAACTTGAGGTCCAGGTCAAGGGTGAAGCACTCAAACTGTTATGAATGCGGTGAGCAGGGTCATTATAGGAGAGATTGTCCGAAATTGAATGGTAAGAAGGGAAATCAAAAGGAAAATGCAGCAAACATTGTTGAAGGTGTGAACGATTCCGACGATAGTGAAAACAGTGGTAAAGGAGATGTATTGTCAGTGAGTTCAGACTTTGGGCAAAACTCTTGGGTACTTGATACTGGCGCTACATATCACATGTGTCAGTTCAAGCAGTGGTTTGATACGTACAAGCCAATGCAGGGAACTGTCTATTTAGGGAACAATCATTCGTTGACTGTTGGTGGTATTGGTAACGTCAGAATCAGAATGTTTGACGGGGTTGTTAGAATCTTGACGTGCTGGCATGTTCTTGGGTTAAAAAGAAACCTGATTTCTCTTGGGACTCTAGACTCTCGGGGTTACAAGTACCATGCAGAAAATGGTGTAATCAAAATGACAAAAGGCTCAATGGTATGCATGAAAGGTAGTTTGCAGAAGGGTCTTTACATTCTCCAGGGGAGTGTTGTTATGGGCGATGCTGCAGTAGCATCATCAGGGAGTAATAGCCAAAGTAGGCAGGATCAAAATAAGTTGTGGCATTGACGTCTTGGTCACATGAGTGACAGAGGATTAGCTGTTTTGGGAAAGAGAGATTTGTTGAAAGGGTATAAAGCAGAACCATTGGGATTTTGTGAGCATTGTGTGTTTGGTAAACAAACTAGGGTCAAATTCAGCAAATCGGCTGTAAGAAAGACTAAAGGCACAGTGGACTACATTCACTCAGATCTTTGGGGTCCAAACAGAATTCCATCCAAGAGCGGAGCCATATACTACATGAGTTTGATTGATGATTATTCAAGGATGGTGTGGGTTTACTTTCTGAAAACGAAAGATGAGGCATATTCAACTTTTGTCAAATGGAAGACGATGATTGAGAAGCAAACAGGAAGAAAAATCAAACGTCTTAGGACAGATAATGGGTTAGAATATTGCAGTCGTGAGTTCAACGAGTTCTGCGAAGCTGAGGAAATAGTGCGCCATCGCACTTGTTCTAGAACACCACAACAGAATGGAGTCGCAGAAAGAATGAACAGAACACTTTGTGACAAGGCACGAAGTATGCTCTCACATTCCGGTGTGCGAAAGGATTTTTGGGCTGAAGCTATCAATACAGTGTGTTACTTGGTGAATCGGTCTCCATCAACGGCTATTGATTGTAAAACTCCTTTTGAGATTTGGTCTGGATCGTCGGCTGATTATGAACATTTGAGGGTGTTCGGTTGTCCTGCGTATGCTCATGTGAGAGATGGTAAGCTTGAGCCGAGGGCAAATAGATGCATATTTCTAGGATATGCTGCTGGAGTGAAGGGATATAGGTTATGGTGTACCTCTCCAAAGTCTCCAGGTTTTCTCATCAGTAGGGACGTTACTTTTAATGAGTTTGCTTCGATAGACAGTCAGAAGGAAGTAGGAGAAATGGTCGAATCAAGATCGGTTGTGAGTAAACAGATGGAGCTTGAAGTAGAATCAGTTCCTAGCAGGTCCAATAATTCAAGTGGTTCTGAGGTGGATCCAGAATCAGGAGGTGAAGCGTCAGCATCAGATGATAGTGACGACGATGCGCCTGAACCAGAACAACAACCTTATGGCATAGCATTGGGCAGGGAAAGAAGAGATATTAGACTTCCAAAAAGGTATGTGAATCTAGTTGCATATGCTCTGTCAGTTGCAGAAGAAGTTGAGATGCAGGAACCTAGTAGCTACAAAGAAGCTATAGCAAGTTCAGAGGCAGATCGATGGATTGGTGCTATGGGAGAAGAGATTGAATCTCTTCATAAGAATCAAACATGGAAGCTTGTTGACTTGCCTAAAGGACAGAAGATAGTAGGCAGTAAATGGGTGTTCAAGAAAGAGGAAGGTAATCCAGGGGTTGAGGCATCTCGATTCAAAGCAAGACTGGTCGCTAAGGGTTTTACTCAAAAAGAAGGAATAGACTTCAATGAAGTGTTTTCTCCAGTGGTGAAGCATAGTTCGATTCGAGTTTTGTTAGCCATAGTAGTTTTGCAAGATTTAGAGCTTGAGCAGTTGGATGTGAAGACTGCGTTTCTACATGGTGAATTGGAGGAGCAAATATACATGAGACAACCAGAGGGATTTATCGAACCTAATATGGAGGACAAAGTTTGTCTGCTGAAAAAGTCACTGTATGGTTTGAAACAGTCACCTAGGCAATGGTACAAACGTTTTGATAAATTCATGGTGTCAAAAGGGTTCACGAGGAGTCCATATGATAGTTGTGTGTATCATCAAAAGATGGCAGATGATTCTTATGTTTACTTGTTGTTGTATGTGGATGATATGCTTATTGTTGCTTGTAGTATGTCACACATTGTGCAGTTAAAGAAGCAGCTTAGTGCCGAGTTTGAGATGAAGGATCTGGGTAGAGCAAAGAAAATTCTTGGTATGGAGATTATCAGGAACAGAAATTTAGGAACATTACACTTGTCTCAACGAAGCTATATTGAGAAAGTGTTAAAACGATTCAACATGTTTGATGCTAAAGCAGTTAGCATTCCTTTTGCTACTCATTTCAAGTTGTCTGCAGTAGAAGCGGCCAAGGACGATGCTGAGTTGGAACAAATGTCGAAGGTTCCATATGCAAGTGCAGTTGGTAGTATCATGTATGCTATGGTATGCACACGTCCTGATATTTCACATGCGGTTAGTGTAGTTAGCAGGTACATGGGATGTCTTGGGAAAGAACATTGGCAGGCAGTGAAATGGATACTTCGGTATCTGAAGAATACTGTGAACGTTGGCTTAACTTTTAACAAAACCGATATTGGTGAATCGCTGAATGATGTTGCAGGATCATTGGTTGGTTTTGTTGATTCTGATTTTGCAGGTGATATGGATAAAAGAAGATCTCTGACAGGATATGTATTTACTCTAGATGGGAGTGCGATCAGTTGGAAAGCACAGTTGCAAGCTACTGTAGCTTTGTCTACAACAGAGGCAGAGTACATGGCGGTAACAGAAGCAGTTAAAGAGGCAATATGGTTGCAAGGTTTGGTGGCAGATTTGGGCTTGGATAGGACTACTACAAAAGTGTTTTGTGACAGTCAAAGCGTCATACACCTTACAGGGAACCAGATGTACCATGAGCGTACAAAGCACATAGATGTCAGGTATCATTTTATTCGTGATATAATATCAAAGGGAATTGTTGATGTGAAGAAAGTGTCTACACACGATAATCCAGCAGATATAATGACCAAGGCAGTATCAGTTCGAAAGTTTAGGGAATGCCTAAACTGGATCGGTGTCCGCAGTATAGAGTGAATGCCTTAAGGGCATTTGGTGAGTCAGAAGAAGAGAAGATTCTTTGTTGATAGTGAAGAAAGGATATTCGCCTCAAGGGGAAGATTTGTTGTGAATGAGTCGAATAGTGCCTTGACAGTGTACTGTGTCCGGCAGTTCGAATAGTGCCTTGACAGTGTACTGTGTCCGGCAGGACAGTTTTGTGTTGTGATAATGATATTGTCCAATTACTTCAAAAGAGTTAGTCTTCTGGTATGAGCCCATTATGCCCATAGTCTAGTAAGTCTATTAATTCCCTATAAATAGATTACTAGGGCGACACAAAACACAATCTGAAATCTGTAACCTTTTCTATCATAGTGAAACTCTTTTCTCTGGCGGCGCCCGTGGACGTAGACAATTGTCGAACCACGTAGACAATTGTCGAACCACGTTAAATCCTGTGTTTCATTTAAATCTTTCATTCGCATATATTCTGTGCTTGAGCCATTTTGTGATAATTGCATAGTATTTTATAACAAAAGTTGACTTGGAGTATACTCTGTTCTTCCAAAACATGCTGATAAAAGAATGAATTTATTAGAGTTACCATAGAGGCTTGGCATGTCTGCTTTCATGGGTAAGTGCTTAGTTGTTAAAGATATGAGACTTCGAATTTAACTCATCACAAGGCCTATTCTTCAAATGCCTTAATTAATATCTCAATTAGGGGTATCAATTGTCGTTGCTCCTTTCCTGGTAAGAATCATCCGATGTACATCAGATTTACCCTTTGCATATATGTCTTGGTCTTCAACAACAAGCCTGGAATTACTTATGAATATCAAAAGTAGAGACCTCATTATCATGATTTAGTTTTCCTAACATCAATCACAAGTTGTATTCACAAACAGGGGATCCGTTTGTAGGGAAAAAATAATCCCACGAATGCGGAAATAAGAACAAACAAGAGAAAAAGAATTTAACGTGGTTCGGCTAATTTGCCTACGTCCACGGGAGAAAAATAAGAATGACTATAACTCAAAAATATTACAAGGATTGGAGTCTCACTCCATACACTCAAGAGTTATACACTCACTTTTCTCACCCCAAATATTATACCCAAAGAGAATAGTAATTTCACAAATTACTCAAACAAATTCTCCTAAACACTACCCGTATTTCTCTCTCACTCAAAGTGTTTCTCTCTAAATTGTGTCACACACAATATTGCACTCTAGAATGTTTCTTTCAAGTGCTTCAAGTGATTCAAGTGATGCCTCTCCAAGACCAACTCATGGTCCTATTTATAGCAAAATAAGGCTTACAAAAGAAGCCACTTATGCTTCCAAAAGAAGTTAATAGTTGCTTGCAAGAAACCCACTTGCATTAAATGAAAGGAGGTTGCTTGTAAGTTACCCTTCATTTAATGCTTAGTTGTTTCTTGTAAGAAACCAAAAGGTAGGGCCCACATTAATAAAGGAGAGAGAGAAGTGAGCAGGCCCTACAAATCTCTCCCGCCTGCTCAGGAGGAGAGTGTTACCAGTCCGGCAACCTCTGTGCACACATCAAGCTTTTGTTTCGGCAGTGACTTTGTCATCATATCTGATCCATTGTCATCGGTATGAATCTTCTCAATACTCATCTGCTTTGACTCTAAGGTTTCACGAATCCAATGGTATCGAACATCAATATGTTTCGATCTCGAGTGCAAACTTGGATTTTTGCTAAGATGAATAGCGCTTTGACTATCACAGTGGAGAGTATACTTTTCTTGATTGAGGCCCAACTCTATAAGAAACTTCTTTAACCATAAAAGTTCTTTACTAGCTTCAGTAATGGCAATATATTCAGCCTCGGTAGTGGATAATGCAACGCATTTCTGTAATCTTGATTGCCACGAAATTGCTCCCCCTGAAAACGTCATCAAATATCCCGAAATAGATTTCCTACTATCAACATCACCAGCCATATCTGAATCTGTGTAGCCTTCAAGAATAGGTTTACCATTGCCAAAACATAAACATAATTGAGATGTTCCTCGAAGATACCTGAGTATCCATTTTACAGCTTCCCAATGCTCTTTTCCAGGATTAGATAAAAATCGGCTGACTACTCCGACGGCATGAGCAATATCAGGTCTTGTACAGACCATGGCATACATCAAACTGCCAACAGCTGAAGAGTAAGGTATTTTATTCATCTCTTCCATCTCACTTTCTTTTGTAGGTGATTGCTTGGAAGAAAGTTTAAAATGCCCTGCAAGTGGAGAAGTAACAGGTTTCGCTTTGCTCATACTGAATCTTTCTAAAACCTTCTCAATATATTTTTCCTGGGACAACCATAATCTGTTGTTCACCCTATCTCGAGTGATTTTTATCCCAAGAATTTGCTTTGCGGGACCCAAATTCTTCATTGCGAAAGATTTGCTGAGCTCCATCTTCAACTGCTCAATCTTTCCAATATCACGACCAACAATCAACATATCATCCACGTAGAGCATAAGGATGATAAAATTATTTTCAGAAAATATCTTAATGAAAACACAATGGTCAGATGAAGTCTTATTATACCCGTGTTCCACCATGAAGGAATCAAACCTTTTGTACCACTGTCGTGGGGCTTGTTTGAGACCGTACAAACTCTTCTTTAGTTTGCACACCAAATGCTCTTTATCTTTAGCCTCAAACCCTTCAGGCTGCTTCATGTAAATTTCTTCTTCGAAATCACCATGGAGAAAAGCAGTTTTCACATCAAGTTGTTCAACTTCCAAATTCAAGCTAGCAGCTATTCCAAGAACAACACGAATAGATGACATTTTTACTACAGGTGAAAATATTTCTTCAAAATCAATACCTTTTCTCTGACCAAATCCTTTGACAACCAGTCGCGCCTTGTATCTTGGTTGTGGATTTCCTTCTTCAGTCTTCAGCTTAAACACCCATTTATTGTTGAGTGCTTTCTTCCCTTTTGGTAACTCTACCAAATCGTATGTGTGGTTCTCATGCAATGACTTCATCTCTTCTTTCATGGCTTTCCACCACTCCTTCTTTTGAATGTGCAGCACAGCTTCTTCAAAACATTCAGGTTCTCCCCCGTCAGTTAGTAACACATACTCATTTGTTGGGTATCTAGTCGAAGGCCGACGATCTCTAATGGATCTTCTCAAATGGGGTTCTTCAGTATGATTTCCTTCAACGTCAACTGTTTCTTCATGGTCGGGAGCCTCGCCATGATCCTCATACTCAACTGGAAATGGTGCATCCGGAACTAAGTCAATTTTAGTATTGACATCTGATTTTGTATTCTCGTCGTTCTTCATATCTCCAAGAGTTTGGTCTTCAAAGAACACAACATCTCTACTTCGAACAACTTTTCTACTTCTTGGATTCCAAAGTCTATAACCAAACTCATCATGTCCGTAACCAAGAAATATGCATTCTTTGGTTTTCTCATCCAGCTTGGATCTTTCATCTCGAGGGACATGTACGAACGCCTTACAACCAAACACCTTCAAGTGTTTGTAACTTATTTCTTTCCCGGTCCATATTCTTTCGGGAATTGCACCATCTAAAGGAACTGAAGGGGATAAGTTGACAAGATCTACCGCCGTCATCAATGCTTCACCCCAGAAGGACTTTGACAATCTTGAATGGGAGAGTATGCACACGATCTTGTTACAAATGGTTCTATTCATTCTTTCTGCAACACCATTATGTTGCGGGGTCTTGGGTACCGATCTCTCAAGCCTGATACCATGAACTCTACAATATTCTTCAAATGGTCCAATGTATTCACCACCATTGTCGGAGCGAATACATTTCAAAAGTTTTCCAGTTTGCCTTTCAACGTTGGCATGGAACTTCTTGAATACTTCTAACACTTGATCTTTGGTCTTCAAAGGATAAGCCCACACCTTTCTGGAATGATCATCAATGAATGTGACAAAGTATAATGATCCGCCGATACTTCTGTCACCCATAGAACATACATCTGTATGTATTAGATCAAGAATATTATTCTTTCTATGTGGCCGTCCTGCTCGAAATGCGACTCTGTGTTGTTTTCCTGCCAAACAATGAGTGCATTGCTTCAAAGGAATATTTGGAAGATTCGGTAGAAGATTTTCTTTCGTGAGAATTTTAAGTCCCTTCTCACTCATATGACCAAGTCTGGCGTGCCATAAATTCGTCGAGTCTTCAGACTTGATCGCATTCGCTTCTACTCCACTTGATTGTTTTGTTTGCATATAATACAAACGATCAATCTTCTTACCTCTGGCCACGACCAGATTTCCTTTCTTAAGCTTCCAAACTCCATTGCCAAATGTGTTTTCGTATCCCATATCGTCAAGTTGACCAGTAGAGATCAAATTGATACGGATGTCTGGAACATGTCGAACATCTTTTAATAACAGCTTGCAACCGCTGCTAGTTTCCAGTGTTGCATCGCCTCGACCAACAATTTCACATCTTGCCTCATTTCCCATCTTGACAAAACCAAACTCACCACTTGTGTAAGTGGTCAAAAGACTTCTATCGGCTGTTACATGGAATGATGCTCCAGAATCAATCATCCATGTGTCTTGGCATGCGAGGTTGACACGTCCATCGTCAAAAATTAGGTATGTCTCACCATCGTTGGATATGACAGCTGCATTTCCTCTATTGTCTTCATTATTTTCCTTAGCCTCCTTTTCTCTCAGCTTCCAACAATCCTTCTTGAAATGTCCGGGTTTATGACAGTAGTTGCAAGTGAAGTCGCCTCTTGACTTTGATCTGCCTCTAAACTTGTTTTTGTTTCTCCTGTCTCTCGAGAAATGTTTGTTTCTAGTTCTTCCTCTCTCCGTGACTAATGCTTGTCCTTGAGGGTGGCTGAAAGAGCTTTGCTCCGCTCTTCTTTTGCCTTCTCTGTTGATACTTTCCTTTACCATGCTTAACGTCACCTTTCCTTGTGGTGCTGAATTGCTAAGAGCTACCACAAGTGTTTCCCAGTTATCTGGCAAAGAACTTAACAAAATCAGCGCTTGAATTTCTTCAGCTAGGGCCAGCTCCATGTTCGTCAAATTGTCGAGAATCTCATCAAATTTCGCCAAGTGGTCAGATACACTTTGCCCATCATAAAGTTTCAGGTTCACAAGTCTCCTTATGATGAAAGCTTTATTTTGAGCATTTTTGGGCTCATACATTTCTTCTAAATGCTTCCATAATTTGAAAGCATCAGTTTCTTTTGCGGTGTCGCGAATCGCCCTTGTTTCAACCCACTGTCGAATCACACTAACAGCTTTACGGTTGAGTTTCTTCCAATCTGCTTCACTTGTTGCACCTTGTTTGACCCCTTTTAGTTCAATAGGATCAAACAAGTCTTTACAGTACAACAAATCTTCCATCATGGTTTTCCAAATGGAATAATTTGTTTCCGTGAGTATGATCATGGAATTGCCACCAATATTCGTACGTTCCTCCATTTTTGTACGAAGAAGAAGGATATGGAACTGCAAGTTGGCTCTGATACCAGTTGTAGGGAAAAAATAATCCCACGAATGCGGAAATAAGAACAAACAAGAGAAAAAGAATTTAACGTGGTTCGGCTAATTTGCCTACGTCCACGGGAGAAAAATAAGAATGACTATAACTCAAAAATATTACAAGGATTGGAGTCTCACTCCATACACTCAAGAGTTATACACTCACTTTTCTCACCCCAAATATTATACCCAAAGAGAATAGTAATTTCACAAATTACTCAAACAAATTCTCCTAAACACTACCCGTATTTCTCTCTCACTCAAAGTGTTTCTCTCTAAATTGTGTCACACACAATATTGCACTCTAGAATGTTTCTTTCAAGTGCTTCAAGTGATTCAAGTGATGCCTCTCCAAGACCAACTCATGGTCCTATTTATAGCAAAATAAGGCTTACAAAAGAAGCCACTTATGCTTCCAAAAGAAGTTAATAGTTGCTTGCAAGAAACCCACTTGCATTAAATGAAAGGAGGTTGCTTGTAAGTTACCCTTCATTTAATGCTTAGTTGTTTCTTGTAAGAAACCAAAAGGTAGGGCCCACATTAATAAAGGAGAGAGAGAAGTGAGCAGGCCCTACACCGTTACCGTTTGCTTGCACTACCATGTGATCGGCCCATTGTACGGATTGCCAACTTACTGCATATGGAGGTACGCTACACAAAACATTCAATCGACATACTTTAAGAATAATTGTTTATCAAATAATATTATTATGGATAACAAAACATTTATACACAATCAAAATAAGAAATTAACACTCTCAAAACCATAACAATGTATTTATCAAGTATCTAGTTTATTATTACGAGGAGGAAGACAATTTTTCGGTTATAAACTAGGCTGTTGCCTGATTTCTGACTATTATCATGGTAATTCCATATTGACAAGCCTGATATATTCTATTTTTATTTTTCTTTCATGTAAAGCATTAGATTTCAAGAGAGCTTGAAGCATTAAAGAATCAGGTAAGGCTGCAGTTCGACTTGTAGAAATTGTTTGCTCTTCTCTGTTCAGAGACTTTTATTATTTTTCTTAAGACATCATGTTCTTTCTTGAAGGCTATTATACCCCTAAAGTAGTCAATACACTTCCAAACATAAATCGGTCAATAGTAAAAATTTAAGGATTAATCTGCATAGCGTTACAGTTCTCGTTTTCATTAAATAAATATTTTTTAGGTGGAGTGAGTGGAGTCGTTATAATGCATAAGCGCGAAAGTTTTTAGGTGGAGTGAGTGGAGTAATTGTTGGATATTTTAGTGTAATTGGATTGACTAGTCGATCAATGCAGTCGTAATATATTATCGAGCAAGTCGGAGAGTGTGGAGTACACGCTTGTTAGAATATATTATGATTAGTGGGTCCAAGGGGCGGCTCCTGTCTGTGGTTAAATTTATTTTGAATGATAAGGCTATTGTGAATATTCATGCAAATTTTGAATTTAGAAAATTAATTCAAATTTGAATTTGAATATTTTTGTCCGTTTTTATCATTAAAAATTATAGCCGTTATTGGACTTAACTGTTTTACAGTTTTTGAAATTTGGTTGAATAAATAAGTATGGTTCTGTTGAAGAAAAAATAACAACAACAAAAAAAATCCATTCTCGTTGTTCAAATGCATACGCTCTGATTTTATCCGGTTGAAAATTTTGGAGAACCACCAAAATAATTTCAATCTGAAATTGTGAAAACAAGACTTTAGAGTTTATCCGGAAATCTCTAAACAAAATTCTCAACAAAAGATTGAAATTATATGTTCTTGTTTTGTGAAGAGATTTGTACAAAGAAGTTTCTGTTTCATGATTTGTATGAAGATTGAAATGAAGATATTTGTTGTCATCTTTAATCCATAATCAAGTATCAAAGCATCAATGGAACTATAGTATCATCGTATGCAAGTTCTTCTCCATTTTTATTCGATGACTTTTAATCATGGATGTCTGCTTTTTGAGATTATAAAAATGGTGAAAGGATATTTGTATAACATGATTCGTCCTTCCGAATTAATCACAATAGAGATTTGTTGTGGAAGGTATCATTGTCCTGTAAGTTTTTATTTTCTGACGTTAAAATTATTGTCATTGAATCCTATCAAAAATCTTATTTTATGACAAAGATGTTATATTCTGGAAATGTACATGCAATTTGTGTTTGTGTACATGTAAAATCAGTTTTATGGAGACGAAAGTGTGAAAGAAACGGTTTTACAGTTATCTCCATAAGATACAAAAGATATTGTTTCTGTATGCGCTGATATTTGCACGCAAGATGCTCAGACCGCAAATATGTATTTACATGGGGGCAGTGTTGCAATAAACTTCTCAACTGTGGGAGGCACCAGTGTGAGAAGGTATGCCATGTGTGTCCATGTGATCCTTGCCAGGTTTTGGTCAATGCTGATTGTTTTTTGAAAAAAAAAAAGACGACGACGGAGGTTGTCCTTTGTGGGGAGATGACTGTGAAGGGAGAAGTGAAAACCGAAGATGGGGTTTCCTGCTGCAGTTCAACTTGTGGAAGGCAGCGTGGATGTGGTAATCACATTTGTGATGAAATTTGCCATCCAGGCCCTTGTGGGTGCATATCTGTAATGAAGTATGCCATGCTGCAGAGTGCCCACCTTGTTTCATTTCTGTAACCCAAAAATGTGGATGTGGATCGACTTCTCGGACTATGGAATGCTACAAAACAACATTGGATAAAGAGAGATTCTCTTGCGATCATTTACTCGTGGTTAAGGCTTCTGATAACGCAGGAGTAGAATCTAGATATTACAATCTAAATGACATCCCTAAAGTTGTACAAGTGCTTCTGTCTTTAGCAGAACACGCATCACTATATTCTGATATGTGCAAGGCGATTCTTCAGTACTGGGATATCCCTCAAGATGTCATATCTACACAGAAAACAATTAAATTTGGCGCAGAGGTTGCAGACCCGGAGATAAATGTTGTTCATTCCCCTCTATAACTCTCAATTTACAAGGAGAAAGGCCAAGTGGCACTTAAGGATGAGAATGGATGTACTTGGAGTGGGAGTTACGTGAATAACATGTATATTCCATGTCCAAATAATTCTACAGACATTAAAGGACATATTAGTCTTTCCGGTGCCACAAACGAAATACAGGATCACCCTCCAGTTGATATGAAGGTGGATGAGCAAATCATTACGGTATCTTCTATCTCTACTGGCCTGGAGGATTGTCACCAAAGCTCGGTAGGAAGGTCTGGTACAGTAAATCTGACTACGAGCATTTCAGGCAGGAATAGCTGTAGTTTTGGGCGAGACAGCGGTGGCGGTGTGTGTTTACCAGCAGCCATTTCTGGCAAGGCTGGCGCTCATGGTGCTTCTCGGTTGGCTAACAGTTTTTCCTACATGGGTGCTGTTTTAAATCTCAGATGTATGTCAATCACTATATGAATGGAGAGTTCGCTGCACACATATAATACTATTTATTTATTGGTTGGTTAAATTTAAATTGGAATAAACCAAAAGCCCTCAAGCTTGTAGGGGAGTCCGGGACTTTTGAGCCGAGGAAAATCCGGCAAAAGGGGGACTACACCCATGGTGTGCGGTATCAGTTTCCGACTGCAGGCCAGATCTTGGCGCACTGATTCCAAGACCATGGCGTAGACAGCGTCGCCCGAAGGGTGGCGCGGCAGGGGGCGGTCGTACTCCTGTAAGTCAGACATCAGCGCCTCGTACGACAGAGTGCTTCGATGCAAGCGAGAGAAGCACTCGTCAAGGTACGGTTTTCCGAATACGTGCTCAGCGGCACGACGCGCTAATGGATCTTCCCGTGATGGGGTCAGATCAAAGGCATACCCAGCTGCTGGGGGTAGCGGCACTATTGCTTTCCACGGTCTACTAGTAGGTTTAGACGGCGGGGGACCTAGAAGAGAGGGCCCAGAACAATTCGCCTTCCGGCTTCCCATATGTGGTGAGGCAGAAGGTGTTGAGGTGTGGTTGACAATGTGAGTTTCAACTATATTATATAATCAAGAAGGTAGTATACATGCAGTTTAGAGAGTTTTTCTCTATCAATGTACACATCGAATATAAGTGCATACATGCAGTTGGTGTTTGATACGAAATTCGTTCGTTCAAACAGTGAGTAAAATTATAGTATTTAATTTACTTGGATGCAGTTATAATCTCTGCAGTTTATGAATTTCACATGAGAAATCGTTGGCATGCAGTTATAGTCTCTGCAGTATACGAATTTTGCATGAGAAATCGTTGGAATTATGTTATAATATTTATAACAATTTTTTGGAAAATTTTGATGTTATTCAAAATATAATATAATTTATGATTTTGGTAAACTTTGATGGTATTTGTAAATAAGTTATGATTCGTTTATACGTGGATGCCATGTTAATTTTTGGGATTCACCAAATCACGTTGATGATACTAAGATATTTTTATCATCTAATTTTGAGATGAAAGATTTGGCAGAAGCATAGACTTCTTCGTATATGTATGTGATGACTAGCACTAGGTCGGATATTGGATTTGTTGTTGGAATGCTTAGTAGTTTATTCGGATGCGAGTTATATTTTGAATATGGAAGTCCACTCCTTTATAAGTGGATGTGTATTTCTACTTGGAGGACTTGTTATCTCTTGGGCATCTAAGAAACAATCCGAGTTTGTGGCATTAGCAACAACTAGTAAAGAAGTTGAGTGGCTAAGAAATTTAATGTATGAAATTTTGATGTGGTCCAAAAGATACCACATAATTCTTTTACAAAGGTAAGGCTAGACACTTAGGTGTCAGATTATGATTCGGTAGCGGATCATGAATGATGTCATTGCGGTAGAGTTTGTGAGAACTCGATATGATTTAGCCGATAATTTAACCAAAGGGTTAAGTAGAGATTTTGTGCACAAATCGGCTATTGGGATGGGATTAAAAGTCCATTTGAAGTCTCTCATGTTAAGATACCCAATTCCCATCTAATATGACATTAGGTGCTGAATTCAATGTGGAAAGCTTAACATCTAGAGATTGGAACACATTAGTAGTATTATCCCAAAGTATGTGTTCAGACATGCAAGTTGTGGAGGTTGAAGTTTATCTTCTTAATAGCTCTTTTGAAAAATTGCATATGCATGTGCAAGAGTAAAAGATCTACCTATTTAAGCATGAAGTTTAGCCGCTTCAACATCTAGGACTTGGCTTTGATATGCTTAAGAAGGATAAGGACACAAGGCTAGTAAAAAATAGTGTCAAGTAAGAACATTTGAGAATGTAAATTTATGTGTATATTATCTTCGAGTATTCATTATGGATAGTAAAGGTTCAATCCTTAGTGATACCTTGATATTCGAATATTTGGAATGTGTAATATACTAATATGAAATTCAATCGTCACGATATTTCATTTATGCATAAATTTGTTATTTGTTGTGATTTTGTTTTAGTTAATCATGAATTGCACTAAAATGGGGGAAGATTGTTGGATATTTTAGTGTAATTGGATTGACTAGTCGACCAATGCAGTCGTAATATATTATCGAGCAAGTCGGAGAGTGTGGAGTACACGCTTGTTAGAATATATTATGATTAGTGGGTCCAAGGGGCGGCTCCTGTCTGTGGTTAAATTTATTTTGAATGATAAGGCTATTGTGAATATTCATGGAAATTTTGAATTTGGAAAATTAATTCAAATTTGAATTTGAATATTTTTGCCCGTTTTTATCATTAAAAATTATAGCCGTTATTGGACTTAACTGTTTTACAGTTTTTGAAATTTGGTTGAATAAATAAGTATGGTTCTGTTGAAGTAAAAATAACAACAACAAAAAAATCCATTCTCGTTGTTCAAATGCATACGCTCTGATTTTATCCGTTTGAAAATTTTGGAGAACCATCAAAATAATTTCAATCTGAAATTGTGAAAACAAGACTTCAGAGTTTATCCGGAAATCTCTAAACAAAATTCTCAACAGTAATACGTATTATAAAATTATGTAATCATTGTTATGAATAATCTAATGCAAGATCAAAGATATGGTTCAGAATACAAAGGTTTAAGAAGATGATACATTCTAGCTTCAGCGTATGTATGTTATATCTGGTTTAAGGGGAATTAGTTGGGTTACTCATAAAATTATGTAATCATTGTTATGAATAATCTAATGCAAGATCAAAGATATGGTTCAGAATACAAAGGTTTAAGAAGATGATACATTCTAGCTTCAGCGTATGTATGTTATATTTGGTTTAAGGGGAATTAGTTGGGTTACTATGGAGCCCAGCAACTCCCTTTTTTAATATAGAGCATCCCAACAGTCTCTTTATTTAATAGTAAATATATCTATTTTTTATTAAAAAATCATTTCCAACAGATAATCTAAAAGACACGGTATATTTACATATTTTAATTTGATAGTCTATATTTACCTAGACCCATTCTTTATAATTTTTTTTGTTTTTCTCACATTATCTAACAAGTAAAATAACTACTATAATATTAGCGTATATGTCGTAAAAAGTCATAATCTAAAATTATAAAGTAGCAAAATCCTCTCTATATTTATCTAAAATATAAAGAGACCGTTGGGGATGCTAAAAATAAAGATTAGATTTTAGTTTATTGGGAAAACATCAAATTCGAGAGTTCACCAAAATTTAATAATTATATTTAATAAATTTAAAATATAATTAGATAAATAAATTTTTGGTACAATTATATTTAAACGTGTATAAATATAGAACCGAATATTATATTTTATTTAAATTTTTGGTTCATGATATATTAAAATAAAAATTATGATACATATGACTAGTTATAATATTATATTTTAATTTGATTAAAATCATTAATATATTCAATTAATTCAGGACACAATATTTAAACTTATATAAATATAGAAACCAAATATTATATTTTGACTAAATTTGTAGTACATGTAATTAGTTTTAATATTATATTTTGATTAAATTTTATTATATAAAATGAGTCTTAATATTATAGATGTCAATATGAATTTTGTTTTATAAATTTTATATAAAACAAATATGGGTGAAGCTATTTCCTCCATAACATTTTTTATTTCCTCCATATTTCAGAAAAGACTCCACTCCGTTATTTCATCCATAAAGGAAATTATCTTTTTTAAAATTTTATTTCAAAAACTCATATATACTTTATTCTCAAACAATCACCCAAACACCATATCTACTTTAATTTTCCAGTTTTTTAAACCGATAAAAAATACATAGCCACCACTTTCGATCAAAGCAATATATCAAAGGTAAAAATATTTCCTAAATCTTTTTTTTAATCTATCGGATGGAAAGAGTTCCAAGAAGTCATGTCTACTATGGATAACGAATTTGCAGTTTCCGGAACTCTCTTGCTATGGATTTAAAAAAAAAACATTTCATGTATATTGAATTCCACAAAAAGATTTTTGGTTTTTTTAGTATCGTATTAATTTTATAAAACTTTTTAAATCTGTTTTTGATTTGTTTATTTTTTTTAAAACAACTTTAACTTGTTTTTTATTCTTAACTTTCTTATTTTTGTTTGTTTCCATTTTTACAAGATTAAGTTATCTTGTTGGTTGATTGAATGATGTTGTGAAGTGTTGAATCTTTGGCTTGGGTAATTTGACTTAATAATGTGTTTGTTCGAATAAGGGTTGATAGTGAATAGTGGCATCAAAATATAAATTAGAAAGTAAATTAAGGTCAAAAAAATAAAAGCAAGTGTTTAGTATTTTTTTTAAAGTTGAAATGGAGTAAATAATAAATCTTATGGGGAAATAGCTTCACCCAACAAATATAGAACTAGAAATCCAAATAAAAAGACTAAATGATAAAAAATTATTTAAAATTTTAACCATTTATTAGAGTCTCGCTAACTCTACTTAGGATGGCAATATTGGTCTGAGCCCGCCCAAACCAGTCCGATCCGGCTTAATCCGGTCGGGCTTTGTCCAGCTCGAACATTTAACGGGTCGGGTACGGATATACCCGTAGGCGGGTCGGACCGGGTATGGATTTTTAATTTGTCTAACCCGACACGTAAATATAAACTATATATATAAAAAAATACATTAAAAATTATTGTAAATTTTGTAATAGTATACCTAAAAAATATTTACTTATTATTTTAGTTACTAAAAGACTGGCATTTATATGTTATCCAATAATATATCGTAGTTGAGTTTACTTTTAGGGTCAATAATATATTTATTAATTATATTCTCTTTCCATAAATTAATTTCATAAATTTTAAATATATTTCTTAAGATCTTTATCTATATATACTTTCAATCCTAATTTATAACTTTTTAAGTTTTTTTGATTTTTTTCTCTTCTGATATTGTGTTTCAGATACGTTGATTTAAAAATTTAAGGTTCGGCCAACCCAAATAGTAAAAATAATGTTTACTAATGTTTATGGGTCGGGTCGGGCTGACCCGCAGACATAAACCGGTCAGGCTCGGGTTCGAAAATATTAAACCCGCTGCGGGTCGGGCCGGGTTTGGGTTCGAGTAAAAAACAACGGGCCTAAGCGGGTCAACCCGAACTATCCTTAACTCTACTGTCAGAGACAATCAGATTAAGAGGAATCAGATTATTATTAATAGGCTACTAGAAGAATCAATATTATTCTTTTGGATTTTTTTAAATAATAACGCTTTATTTTACAAATATTAAATCAATTATAAAATATGTTACTGTAAATAAACAAAATATAATAGATAATCATAATTCACTACCAAAAAACAAAACATAATAGATAATCAGAATTCACTAAAAAAATAACTATAAATATTCTAAGTTATAATTTATTGTTTTAGATTTTATAATTTAAATATATAAAAGTTATAAATTATATATAATTTAGATATTATTTAGATATTCTAAATTATACAATCTATATTTTAAAGATACTATCAATTATGTTATTAATTCTCAAAAGTTTACCAGTGCTATAAAGAGATTAATATGGGTTGGTCTATGTTTTTTTTCTTAAGATAGAGAATTGTAGAATTTAATTTCGGAGTGAATAAAATTTCATATTATAACATTCTTTTTATTTTGCATTACTAAGTTGAAATGTTATTGTTATTGAGTTTTTGTTTTTATTTTTTAATAGGATGCATAGTTATTTTAAAACAACATTTACATATAAATGAGCAAATACCTCTAATTTAATCACTGGAGCTACCCGAGGAGAAACAAAAGATGAACTTTTTATCCAGAAACGCATGTTTTCTGGTGGTCAATAATCCACAACCTCAGGTCTAAGATACCATAACATTTTGGTTATGGTTATTCCACTGATATGTGCATAAGCAAAGAACTTCTTCACAACTTCAAGATATTAATGATAACAGAGGAAGAAAATGATACATATTGACAACCATAATGCATAAATATAGATGAAGACTAAACCTGATTTTATAAGACCTTGTGTTGCAATACCAACTCCTATTTCTTATCCTACAAAAAATATTTATCACTAAAAGTACTTCAACGTATATTATTAACGTAATTTAAGGACTTCACTTTGATGTTTATGTAGAGTTTCAAACAAACCATGCAGTTTTTGTCTCTGATAGACGGCCACGAGCTCTATTCCTGTTAATATCAAAATTAGTAACAGACGACCACAAGCTCTATTCTTCATAATATCAAAATTAGTAACAAATAATGAAGAAAACACAATAAGATAAACTAATCTTTTATTTGGGATTCATTTAAATAGGATGACCGACTCACAATAATTGCACCACGAACATATAACTATGAGATATCACAACCATCGAAGCTGAATATGATGCCTCGCAATTGTGTTTAGGAACCATTAGTTTTGCCTTCGAAGTTTTAGATGAGGCATAGTCTTCTAGTTCTAGATGAGGCAGTCTCTTCTAATTTTTAGATGAGATGGTGGCTTCTAGTTTTACATGAGGCAGTGGTTTCTACTTCCAGATGAAGCAAGGTATTTTAGCCAACGGTCATTTTAGCCAAGGGTTGTTTTTAGCCGACGATCATCTAGCTAAGGATCTTGTAGATGAGGCAGAGTCATCTAAACAAAGTTATTTTGGATGATGCATGGTAATCTAGCCAAAGGTTTTTTAGATAAGCCAAGGTCATCTAGCCAAGGGTCTTTATATTAGGCATGATCATCTAGCCAATGGTCTTCTAAATGAGGGTCATTTATACGAAGGTCCCCAAGACGAGGTACCTGATTAATTGTGAAAGAATTAGTTACAACAGATTTAACCAATTATGCTAAAAAAAGTAACTAATTTTGTTATTAGATAAAGAAAGCTATTGTTATAAATACTATTATATTCCTTGAAGAATATACATGGTTCATAAACCAAGTAGACAAAAATCTTGAAGAGAGTCTTTAAAAAGTTTTTAGGAAAGTTAGTAAAATTAGAATTAACAACTTATTCTTGTGTCGAGATAGTCAATTGGAAAGCTTCTCTCTACCCAAGATATAGGTCCATCTGACCGAACTAGATAAACAATTTATTGTGTTGTTTCTTTTCGCATATTTAATTTTTTTTCTCTTGATTATTAGTTTGTAACCTATTGTTCTTGGTTGTCTATTTTGAGTTTTCTCCATACATCAAAGTTATTAGTGTGAGTTAACTGAATCTCGCAATAATTGGTGCCCACTATGGGGTAAAGGATCAATCGAATCAAGCACAATGGATTCAAAATAGGATATTGAGAAGTTCACCAAGAGTAACGACTTCGAGTTGGAAGGTAAAGATGAGGGTAATTATAATCCAACATTAATGACTTGAGGTGTTAAAGGGAGAAACATAGATATCATCGCATCTTTTAGCCGTATAGAAAATCTAGATGAATGATAAGGTAATCAATATCATTATCTTATGCATTGGGGACAAAGTTCTAAGAGAAGTAGGTAGAGAAACATTTGTTGTGTCTATGTGGTCAAAACTTGAATCATTTTATATGACCAAGTCATTAGCACAAAGTCAATAATGGAGTAATTGACAAAGTTTGACAAGATTATCGATGATTTGGCAAACATTGATATGAACTTGGAAGACGAGGAAAAATCCTTACACCTTTTGTGTGCCTTCTCGGTCATATGAGAATTTCAAAGATATCATGCTATATGGAAAAGAAAGCACCATCACTCTAGATGAAGTCGAATCAAATTTAAGAACCAACGAATTAATAAAATTTAAAGTTTAAAGTTTTATAATAATGGTGAATAAGGTATGAATGTCTCAGTGGAATAAATGAGAACAAATGAAGAGAAAAGGGAAGAGAAATAGGTCCAAGTCTAACTCAAATATTAGTGATGAAATCTCAAAGTTGAAATGTTATCATTGTCACAACCCCAGTCATTTCAAGAAGGACTATCATCAGAGATGAGACAGTGGTAGTTTGTGTGCTCAGATTGTTGTAAGTGAAGATGCAAGTTATGAGAGTGCATGAGTTAGGAGTGAGGAAAAACCAAACCAAACCGATCAACCAAACCAAACTGGTGCAATTCGATCGATTTGGTTCTTTTTTATGTATTCGGTTCGGTTTGGTTGGTATTTTAAAAAGCAAAATTGAGTTTGGTTTGGCTTGGTTATTTATTAAAAAAATCAGTTTCAACCGAAACCGACCGAACTAATATTACATATATAATATATAATTTTTATTTAAATTGTCACCATACGAAATGAAAGATACGCTCGAACTTAAGGAGTGTAATGCGTACGTTACACTCTCTTCATTGGATACTTGCAATGTCCCAACAGATGTAAACAAAAGGATAAATGGTTTTCTCTTAGCCTCTTATCGCTTCCTCAAAGACAAAAAAATGAATTTGTTGTTGGGCCTTTCTTTTTTACACCAGAGACAAAGAACAACTCCGTCTCAAACGGCTATTAAGAAATACCCAGTTGTGTAACAAGTTCAATTTTATTTTAGTTTTTTATCATGAAGAGTAATAATTAACCGAAAGATACACCTACAAAACTAACCGTTTGGTTCAACCATAAACCGAACTGAATCAACCAAAATTCTATTGGTTGGTTCAGTTTGGTTTATACATCTAAATTGGTTCGGTTTGGTTTGAGAAAAATTAAAGAATTTGCTTTTGGTTTTTTTAGTTCGGTTCGATTTTGGACTGAACCGACTGAATGTTCACCTCTAGCAGGAGCACTAAGAACAAAAATTTGGGAACCTAAGAAAATTTAAATCATGGACTCAGGATGCTCATATCACATCTGTCTAAGAAAGGAATACTTTGAGATCTTGAAATTAAAATAAAACAGAGTTGTGCATCTTGATGAAAATAAAATGTGCAGAGTTCAAGATATGGGTTCTATCATACTCAAAATGTTTGAGGATCATGATTTTTTTTAAGGATGTGAGGTATATTCTTGAACTTAATATAAATCTAATTTCCATTAGCACGTTTGATGATCTAGAATATTATACTATAGTCAAACGTGGAGTAATGAGAATTTTTTATGGTGCATTAGTAATAGTCAAATGCTCTAAAATAAATAGTTTATTTATTTTAGAAGGTTTCACTCTTATTTTTAATTCATTGGTAACTAGTGTAAAAACTGCTAGCATAAATAAACTATGGCATTTGAGGTTGGGTCATGTCAGCGAAAGAGGTTTAATTGAATTAGCTAACCAATGTTTGTTATGGAAAGGAAAATTTGAACAAACCAGAGTCTTATGATAAGTGCACACTAGACAAACAACACGAGGTGAAGTTTTTGGTGGGAGTGGACAAGTCTAGTTAGTCATTTGAGTATGTTCACTCGGACCGTTAGTCTTCATCGTCTGCTTCCACTCATGGGGGAAATTCATATTTACTTAGCATATTTGATGAATATTCTAGAAGGGTATGGGTGCATATCATTAAAAATAAAAGTAACACTTTTGAGAATTTAAAGTATGACATACTCTTCTAGAAAATCAAACAAGAACTGAACTTAAAGTTTGGATAACTGACAATGTTCTGGAGTTTTTTTTAGAGCAGTTTAATGAGTTTTTCATAAACAAATGTATAAAGAGACATAAAAATGAAACATACATACCACAATAAAATGTTTTTGCGGAAATAATGAACATGACTTTGTTGGAACGGGTAAAGTGTATGTTGTAGGGAACTGGATTACCAAAATGTTTCTAGGGATACATTGTTAGTATGGCGGTGTAATTGATCAATAAATATGCATTGACATGAATGAATTTAAAGAAACCTATGGAGGTTTGGTTTGCCCGGCCAACAGACGACTCCAATTTGAAAGTCTTTGGAGCTTTGGCATTTAACCATGTCAAGCAAGACAAGCTTTATGCTAGGGTTGTGAAGTGTATTTTTATTGGTTATCTTGAAGTTGTGAAGGGTTACAAGTTATGGAAGATGAAACCTGGAAGATTAAAGTTTATAATTACCTTTAGTAAGAGTCGAATGGATATGAAATGTTAAAACCTAGATTCAAGACAAAAAAACTAGGGTAGAGAAAATTCAGTTAGAGATGGAGCCTTCCACTGATAAAAGGGAAGGAGATGATCAGACTCAAGAACCTGAAAAAAGTGGAAGCCAAAAAATAAATGCTCTGGGATATCAGCTAGCATGAGATAGGGAGATAAGAGTTATCAATCCTCATAATAGATATGGTTATGTTGACCTCATTTGTTATGCTTTGAATGCGGCTAGAGGGTGGAAAACTCATATCCAAATAACTTCATGGAGGCATTCGAAAGCATTGATAGAATTCTTATGGAAATTATAAATATAGATGATCTTGAGTTGGAACAGATAGATATGAATACTGCATTCTTATATTGAGGGTTTAATGAAACAATATACATGAAATAACGTGAATGTTATGTGGAAAACAACTCAAAAGTATGTTTGTTAACGAAATATTTGCATGGGTTGAAGCAGAGTCCAAGACAGTGGTATCGTCAATTTGATGATTTCTTATTAAAGACTGGTTTTGTGAAAAACAACTATGACAGTTGTGTGTATATGATGAAGAGAGATGAGAAAGTCATTCTCTATCTCCATCTTTATGTAGATGGCATCGTTCTGAAAAATTCTAACAATCAAGAGATTTAGAGGCTAAAGATGAATTTAAATGGTGAATTTGAGACAAAGGATCTTGGTAATGAAAAGAGGATACTTGGGATGTATATTATGAGAGACTGAAGTAAATATGAGTTGTTCTTATCTCAGCAAAGTTACTTAAAGAAAGTGGTGGAGTGTTTTCGAATAAAATATTCTAAGGTAGTAAACACTCAACTAAGTCGTCATTCAAAATTATCAACTAAACACCTCAATTCGAGGATGAGAAAAAAAGTGGAGAGGACTCCATATGCAAAAGGGGTTGGAAGCATCTCGTATAGTTTGTAGTAGATCGGATTTATCTTATGCAATTAGTGTGGTAAGTCGGTTTATGGAAAACCCAAGGCAAGTTCACTAGCAAACTTTATAATCGGTGTTAAGATATATAAATGGGTTCTTGAAAGGTGGTCTGAAATAAACTAGGACATATCCAAAAATTAACGCTTTGGAGGATTATGTAGAAATAAACTAGGACATATCCAAAAATTAACGCTTTGGAGGGTTATGTGGATGCGGACTATAAAAGTAATATAAACACTATAAAAATTATTAGGATTTTGTGTTTACATTGTTCGGGACAGTAGTTAATTGGAATGCCAATCAAAAACCCCTTGTCATCTTATCGACAGTTCAAGAATACATAACCCCTGGATTTAAAATTATCAGAATACATAAAACTATTACTATAAACTACAACAGCATAAATCTAAATTATACCTTTGGATTGCGCCCTGTATGTTCCCCTAAAACTCATCCGACAAGATAAAGATACAGCTCATTTTTGTAATTGTATTTCAACATCAACTACATATTGAGATTACAATATCTTGTCCATATAAGAAACAACACTTCGTATAATTTTGTCCAACATGAGATTTTGAAAAGGCAATGGAGCACCTGGCTGTTGTAAAAAGATAGGATCCATGGCCATCGGCTACATGCCGATTTTAGAAACCAAGTTATACAAGATCTAATTGAAAAACTCTGACGTGTAACAACATTATAAGAATCCACACATACATACCTTTTGCCGTAAAGATAGTTGGAATCCATTTGTTCCGCCTGGGGGTTTCTCCATGATGGCTGTCGGATATTACAACTTTGCAACCTCCGACTCCTTTCTTATTACACCGATACACATATCCAATAGAAGAAACAGCATCACTCAATATTTGTTATACAATAAAAAAACAACATTACTCAGAACATACTCGTCATGGGATTGAGTGATGGCACACAATCGTACCATTGCCATATCTCTTCCTCGAGAATTTAGTTTATAGAAAGTAAGGATTTAGTTCATAGCATAATCGAATGACAGCATCTGAAAACTTGTGACATATCTAAAAAAACTTGTGACACATCTAAAGCTTGTGCTTAGTAAGTGGATAGGAGAAAGGGTAGCATACATTCTTCATTTCGATGTACAACTCTTAAGAACAAAATCTGATTTTAAGGCAACATGTGTAGATTGATCTCCCGACAATAGCAAAGTCAGATTTAAAGGAAATATAAGTAGATTGATCTTCGGCCAATAGCAGCATACTGTAACAACAATAAATAACCTTAAATTTCTTCTGTCGTAGGCAATAAGTCAATTTCTTGTACATTATTACAGCAATAAAAGGACACAACAATTGCATAATCCGGTTTTGTTGTTCAATTCTTTGTTTATTTAATCATTAATTTAAAACATCAATTTGAACAATAACAAAAGTTAGAATCAATCAACATCAATCTTGTTAAAAATCCACAGTTAGATATTAGCGATATAAGTACTACTTCAAATCATTCAGATAAGATCATATATATATATATATATGGAAGAAATGAGTTATTCTTTAGAAAGAATCGAAAACTCAAATCAACAATTTATAGAAATCAATTGTTCTAAGATAACTGATTTGGTTGGAAAACTTTGTCGAACAGATGGTGTGCAGAGACACTATCGCCGGAGCCATGACAATAGTCGCAATTGAATGTTATGGTCGAAGCTGAACAGTAGCCAAAACTACTGAGTTTTTTCTACTTTAACAAGCTTGCTGAAAAGACGTACTTGATATTGCATAGGATACAAGAGAATGTGAAACGGTACAAAAATCAATGAAATAGTTGTACACAGTCGTGTGTGTTGCAAATTTGCAATGCGTGATTAAGTTATTGCAAAGCAAGCAAGGGTGTGCTTTCAATCTGCTAGTATAGCGGTATTGCTTTATTTGAATGTAGTGAGTATGATAGTTTTTAGTATGATCGTATTTGCAGCACCCGTAATATTTAACTTAAATATACAATATCTTTTAGAAGAAAAACGTAATATTTAAATTTATATTACTTAAATGCAATCTATATTTATTTAAAAAATAGAGTATCCGTTTGGATGATCTTGCTGTTATTTTGATATTCCAGGTGTTGTTGGAAACTGTTACTTTGATATTCCGTTTATTATTTGAAAATTATCCATATTCTAATGTGAAATGCTTATCTAAAACCAATATAGATTTATCTAAAAAAAAGTTTTGGATTTTGTAGATTAAATTTTATATTGCTAAAGAAAATTATAATTTTTTAAAATTTTGTTAAACATTCAAATATTTTGAAGAACATTCATATTTTCTTAAAAAAAAAGTTCAAACTTCTTCGCACAAAAACAGACGAGTACACGTGAGTCAACCGGATTGAAGGATTAGTATGGACGAGTTATTTTCGCTGAAGGCGGTGGAGGAGCTTCGATCACCGGAGAAAATGGTTCTTTCGTCGAAAAAGTAACATCGTTCTACTAGTTTAAAAAAAATTGGTGTTTGTATACCTTCGCACATACAGTTTTAGGGGCTAGAAGCGATGGTGCATTTCCGCGGATTATACGGTTAGTTTGACTTTTTTTAAATAGATACAAGGATAGATTTAATTATAAATTAAATAAAATTCAATAAATTATTATCTAAATTTAAATCAAAATCAATTGAAATTTATGAAATTTTAATAAATTAAAGTTTTCCATTTTAGAAAGAAATGGTAACTTACATAAACACTTTTTTAAATATAAATATTGTTTAAAATATTATATAAACGTTCTTTACTACAATATTTATAAAAAATATTGCGAGGTTTTAGTAATTAAATTCAAATTTTAATTTATATATTGTCTTTATGACATTTATATTTTAGAAAGATTCATATATTGTGTCTATTAAAATTTAGATTTGAAAAAAAAAAATTATAACTGTTATTTTAATAAGCTTATTGATAAAATTTTAAATTTTAAATTGTTTTAATTGATCCATCATTAAGTGTATTTATTTATAAAAAACTATGATTTTAAGAAAAGAAAATTTATATTTGCGAAAAAATTATAACCGACACATTAAATAAATAACTAACTTTTAATTGAAATAAATGAAATAAAAAACAATTACAATTCACAATTATGTTATAAATCAAAACCATATTGAATATTATTATTATTATGACTTTTAATTAAAATATTATAAGTTTTATGATTATAACTTATTATTACATTTTGAATATTATTATTATTATTATTATTATTATTATTATTATTATTATTATGACTCGGTTATAAATAATAGTAGTATTGTTATTATTTTTTAAACCAAAATCATATATTATCATGGTAAAATATTACAAGTTAGATGGTTATAATTAAAATATTACATTTTAATTATTATTGTGATTTGGTTTTAGACTACTACTTACTAATATCTCAAATGAAAATGGATTATTTAGTTTTTTTTATAAAAAAAAAACGAATAACAACTAATCTAAACAAGTATAACAAGCATGATAAATTATACAAGTTATTAATTCAGCTAGTATAATGTTACCATAAAGTTATCTAAGTTTTTTAACGAAGAAAAATAAAAAGCGAAAAAAATATAGAAACTATTCCGAAAATAGAACTAGAGTTTGTAACAAAAATAGTTAATGCTTTCGTAGAATTTGTAGAAGAAGTAGAGAGATTTAGAGTAGTATTTAGAGATGGTGATTTTGAGTATGGGAGTCTCCTCTATTTATAGGAAAGATTTAAAAAAAAAGTTATAAAAAGAAATTAGGCTGAATTCGGATATCCGGATGGCCAATCCGGATATCGAGACTTTAAAATTGCATATCCGGATTGGTCATCCAGATATCCGGACTCGCAACGGCTAGTTTTTTTAAACTAGCCGTTGTTACTTGTCCTTGTTGTTGTCCACAACAAAATGTGGCTCCATTTTATGTAGCCGTTTTTGTTGTTTATTATTATTATTATTATTATTATTATTATTATTATTATATATATATATATATATTAGTTTTTATTATATTTAGTGTATATGGTATTATATATATATAAATATATATAATTAATTTAAATTTAACTTATAATATATATAAGTTATAGTTATTTATTTATGGGTAAAGTACCATTTAAAACCCAAAACCATAACTATTATCCACTTAAGACTCATATTTTTATTATTCTCCGAGGAAGATCCGTTTTAGTTAAATATTTATCATTGAAGACCCACTAATTCTTTAAATATCATTGTTCATTTATATAAAAGGCTTTTAGACCCATCCTTCACATTTTTTCCAATTTTTTGTCTCTCTCTATACCTGAATAGAACAGCTCCAATGTTAGGCGATTCTTCATTTTTTTACTCAATTTTCTAGTTTTTCTTTTGTTTTCATATGTTTTTTGTTGTGTTTTTAGTTGATTTCGAAGTTTGATTTTGGATATCTGTTTAGATAAGTAGATTTGTGTGTGGTAAGTCAATTTTTGATTTCTAAATACTAGAAGTACTCGAGATATGTTTTTGTTTCTGATTCTTGGTATTTATCTAGTTTTTGCATTGCTAATGTAGTTTATTTGTTGTATTTCAGTTATTTTTCGTCGATTTAGTCTGTTTTGAGTTTCTGGGATTTTTGTGTCGAGTATAACGGTTCAGGGAAGAAGATGCGAAACGTATGTATTTGTACCTACTCATAGTTGTGAAACGTGTAATTCTTCTGGAATGGTAGATGAAAAAAAAACGTTTTTATAGATGCGAAACGTTATTTGTTCTAAAAAAAATATTATTATTTTTATTTCATAACATATCATGAGTGGTATTAGTTTGCTCGTCTTAAAAAAACAAAACCAACGGTATTTTCAGATTTTTTATCAAGTTACGGTTTAAAAGATACGGACTTTTAAAGTTTTAAAATTTATAAGGGTTTCACAAAGAAGATGCGAAACCTTCTTCGTTATGATAGATGCGAAACCTGTTTTGTTGTGCTAGAAGCGAAACCTTTTTTATTTTGATAGATGCGAAGCCTTTTTTATTTCGATAGATGCGAAGCCTTTTTTATTTCGATAGATGAGAAACCTCTTTGTTTTCATAGATGCAAAACCTTCTTTATTTTGATAGATGTTGAAACCTCTTTATTTTCATAGATGCGAAACCTTCTTTATTTTGATAGATGCTGAAACGAGTCACTAGATGCGAAACCATATAAGTGAGAAATGTGTATAGAATATTAAATTTAAAAATAAAATCAAAACATATCATTAATGGTACTAGTTTTGTTCGTCTTAAAAAAACAAAACCAATGGTATTTTCAGACTCTTTTTTCGAGTTACGGTTTAAAAGATACGAACCTTTAAAAATTAAAATTAAAAAAAAACAACTAAAGAGAAGTTAGTTACTGTATTTTATATAAAAGGGTATTTAAGGTATAAAATCTTTTAAAAAATTTAGGTCTTTATCCGTAATAGGTTTCTTGAATGGGTGATAAGTCTCCCTTTATTTATTTATAATTATATATTATGGTCTATTCATAAAATACAAGGTTAATTATTTATATATATTATTTAGTATCTAAATTTAATATTTTCAATATGTTTAATATGTCTTCATCCTTTCTATAGGTCGACTCTCGATAAAAGTTTCTTCGATAATATCAAAATAATATTACAAGTATTTTGTTTACTATATACATATCTTAATTATAGAATTTCAATTTAGTTAAGGCATACAAATTATTATTTGATAATCGTATAAATATTTAAAAAATATAATATTTAAAAGTCAAAATAAAATTAGATGTCTAATAGGTATATATTATTTAATATCTACCTGATATTAGATAAAATATCTATAATATCAAAATATCAAAATAATATCACGATTATCTTGTTTACGATATACATATCTTAATTATAGAATTTGGATTTAGTTAATGCATACAAATTATTATTTTTATACCGTATAAATATTTTAAATAATATAATATTTAATATCTACTTAATATTAGATAAAATATCTATAATATCTAAATATAATCAAACAATATCAAAATAATGTCATGATTATCTTGTTTACAATACACATATCTTAATTATAAAATTTCGATTTACAAATTACTTTTTATAATCCTATAAATATTTTACAAATATCATATTTTAAAATTAAAATACAGTTAGATTGTGAATTATTTAATATCTATCTAATTCTAAATAAATTATCTATAATATCTAGATATAATCAAACAATATCAAAATAATATTAGTATTAATATTTTAAAAGTATAACTTTTAAAAATCAAAATACAATAAATATCATAATTATTTCGTTTATATTATATATATATATATATATCCCAATTATTAAAATCTGATTTAATTAATGCATGTAAATTAGTTTTAAATATTATTATAAAATACTTGATAAACACTGACTTAAATTGGTCGTCTGGTGGATAACCGACATGGGCTTACCTGCCTAACCTGCTACTTGCCAGAGACGTTACCTGCCAGACACGTTTACGTGTTTACCTGCATAACTAGTTACCGGCCAGACACGTACACACTTAAAACTGTTAAATGGATAACCCACTACCTGCTAGACATGTACACGTTTAAAACTGTTAAATGAGTGTGGGTATAATGGATTGACTTGTTTGCCACCACTACTAATACACTTGTCTTCATTCATTCTAACATGACCTAAAAATAAAGGTCAAGCATCAATCAACAAAACTAAATTATTTTTCTCTACTTATGTTATGGTCACTATTATTGTTTCAACTTTTGTTTTATCAATTCTAAATCTATGTAACACTTCAACTAAGCTTAATGATCCAAAATATTGACATTAGTTAACACCGTATGTGGAAACATATTGGTTCCCTGAAATTTTTCAATCTCAAAAACTGCGATAAAAAAATCAAAAACCACACAAACAAATATATAAACTTAAAAAAGTCATGTGTGTTGCCAGCAACAATAACGATTCCATAATTTCGAATCCAGAAGTTCGATAAAAAATATAATTTATGCCAGATCTGAAACAAAGTTTCAGTCTAATGAGATAATCTAAACATACAAATCACCGACATAGATCTACAAAACGGCGCACAAAACGATAAACTTATCAACCTTTTTACTTAATATGATTGTTTATATATTTTTTATATATAAATGGATCTAGCATACATTTACATAAATTGAAAAATGTTACAATTTTTCGTAATTTTTAAATTATTTACATATGTGAATTCTCGGTTGATTTAATACGAAATTGTATAGGACTCGTATGCATGATTTTGTGGTATAATGTGATAGTTTCAAAAATATATGAGCCCTATAACTACCTAATAAGATCATAACAATGTGTTGAGAGAGAAACACGAGATTCTAGAGAGAGAGTGGTAAAAGGTAGCTGTTAATAATAAATATTCACCACCCCCTTAAAAGGAATCTTCCTTTATATAGTAATGGGTGTAGGCTCTTACCCACATAGGTGAACCACTTTATCCTATCTTTACCTTTATTTACTCTAGTTTTACCCATATAGTTATTATTTACAAAAATAAGTCATTTCTTTTTCATAATATCTCCTACTTATTACAAACAATCATTACATTCTCGAGATAACCTTATCATTTTCCAAGATGATTAGATCCGGACAATTTTATCCCTTATCATAATGAACCATAGATCATTTAAAATACTTAGTTCTTTTGTACTTATTAATAAGAATATGTGTATTAAAAGTATAAAGTTATAGTGATGTGTTGAAAACTTTTGATATTGATTTAAATAATTCATAAAAAGTAACTCACTTCGGACGAGGTATGTGTAACTTCATATTTAATAAATATTTGTCAATAAAAATCATATTTTAAATGGAAGATTACTCGAACAATGATTATCTATGAATATCCTTGATCTAGTGGCTCTGAACACATTGTTCCCTCATCTGAAACAAATGAATTCATGGCCTCTTCTGGATCAAATTTTAACAGCCAAAAGGCATCATACCAAGATGCATAAACAACTTGCAACCCTGTGTTTCTCAAAATCATCCTTTGGATTTATTCTATGATGATCATCCAAAGAGAAAAAAACAATGGATAAGAGCGATCCAAAAGTAGAAAAGTAGGATGAGGATAAATTTTGGATGATTTTAACAAAAATAAAGTACCACTGCTTCACCATGGTACGGTCTTCACTCCTCCAAAAATCAATGCTTCACTAAAACAAATAAAACATATATTCAAATGTATGATTTGTTTCAGCGAACAAGTGGCGTAATATTCAATGTCTAATAAACAAAAAGTAATATGAAAGCAAAAAGGATGTATCTAAGGGAAAAAATAAAAACAATAAGGAAGGATCGAGTAGAAAATATGTCATGTTAATTTAACAAACAAAATATAATACCTTAAACAATTTGAACCCGAGACTAAGGTATCACAGATAGTTACTGAAACCGTTAGGCCACAAAGCGGTTGGCGACCAAAAAATCAAAAAAGGAAATATATAGCTTCACTAATGCAAAGCTAAATAAATAAATAATGGGAGCTTTCAAGAATCGAACCTATGCACCGATCTATGAGAGAAAGATCATAACTAATGGGCAAGAAAAGGTAAAGATCATAACTAATGGGCAAGAAAAGGTTTGGTATTCTACATACAAGATTCTGCAACAAACATCATTTTGGCTTTCCCAAAACTAAGTATTTTAACATTTTATTAATTTTTAAATTTTTGAATCAAATGTTCATTAGGCCTACGAGCCAAACGATACTATGCAATAAAGTTAACAACCAAAATGTAATATTGATAAGCCTTACAAATATTAAACGATCTACTAACGAATTAAGAGCGACAAAGTTAAATTAAACAAAGAAAAAAGTATGCGATGAAAACCGTAGTCCTCAACACGTTTAGGAGACTAAGGACCTCTCATACAAATAAAAAATAATTAGTATGGGATGAAAAACATAGTTTTCGACACTTCATGGAGTCTAAAAATCCCTAATATATAAGAAATAATCTGATTTCTCCTTTATGAAGTTAATCTTCTAAAGCGTTAAGGGTGAAAAAATAATATTTAAGCAACAAAATAGTCATATAAGACTAATAAATGACAAATCCCTTGAGGAATATAAGAAAGAGTAATATGGGAATTGAATCTAGACGTAGCCCGTGGGAAAAAATAATTTCACGAACATGTAACATGTTTTTTCATAATAATATATTCACTAACCCATATAATATAATATTGGGTCGATCATGGATTGATCAAATGAATACTATCGCATTTGCAATCAATTAGTGTCTAAAATATCCTGTAATGATAAAATTGTCGTGACAAGAGAAAATAAAAAAAAATATTCATAGAGCGTCTAGTAACACCTCTAGAAGGTAAACCATGACAACTAAAAATAAAAAGATCATCTCAAGGAGACATAAAACCCCAAGGAACGTGCTCGACTTATGCAGACGAATGAAAAAATGAGAAAAATTATCACTAACAAAAGCGAACTCCTGAAAATTGAAAGAGTCATATTATTTGATCTCATGTATAAAATTACTTTTTTAAAATATAATTTATATACATATTTCCTCAGAGCATATAGGATCTAACAACAGTCTTAGAAAAAGTCAACCAATATTTGTTGCATATCTAAAATAGTTATACTCCTGAAGTAGAAAGATAGACTTACGCTCATAGGATGAAAAAAAAAATTCCACTAGTTAATGTTGAGAAAGAGTCATGTTTTACGTAAAAATACAATGGGAAGTATAGTAAGTGTGTGGACCTAACAGGCATAAGCAAGGCATATCTGACAGACTCATTTCCACTTCTAAAAACTAATCACTTTATTAATACAACATTTCAATATAAATTCATATCATTTACAGATGCGTTTGGAGGGTATAATAAAACTAATATAAAAAAAGGAACCAAGAGCACACACAAAGTTCATTACCAAATGAGAGATACATAGTTACAAATTCGAACTAGACAAATATCAGATCAACCTATTAAAGGTTAATAAACAAGATCTTAACAACTCAGATAGACCCAAACATACAAAGATATACCGATGAAATGTTGGTAACAAGACTAAATGAAGAAGACCATCTGAAAAACCTCACTGAGACGTTCGAAAATATCAAGTATGCAAATCAAAAATTAAATCCACAAAAAGGCACACATGTCGCGATCTTCAGATACGTGTCAACCATTCTTCCAAGTGCTGAAAGTAGTATAACAATTCTAACAGACTCCGTCATGAGATGCGGTGTTCAATAACATCAAGCTTGGCATCTCCAAAAATAATAAAAAATCCAATGCAAGATGAAAGTGTGTACCTACACTTGACAGTCTTGGAATATGCAGTTAGCGCAATGCTAGCCGGTGAGCAATGACTCGAGTCTAAATTCGTATATTATGTAAGTAAATCTTTACAACCAACAAGAAATATATACTTAAAATGAGAAAAAATAACTCTAGTATTGGAAGTATCAACTAAAAAATGAGATCATATTCTCAAGAACATGTTATAACTTCTAGAACCTCATTTCTCCTAAGAAATATATTGCAAAATCCCAGTTTCATGAAGATTGACCAAATGGTCGACATAACTATTAAGTTATGCTATGAAGTTCAAATCTAGAAGGGCAATAAGAGCCTCAACATTAGCTGACTTATTAATAAAGCTTCAATCCGAGCGACCAATCATAACAAATGATGAGTCAGAAAACACCTAGAAAGCCATGACCGATGAAGTAAGTAATAATAGACTTTTGGGAGCAGGAATCCAATTTATATCCCTAACTGAAGATATCTTAAACTAATCTATTGAATTTGGATGTCTAATATCAAATATTGAAGCAGAATATGAAGCTATCATCGTATGGCTTCTCTAGGAAAACAATTGGAGCAAAAATATACAATTTCTAGGTCACTCCTAATTAGAGGTTAACCAAATAACAAGGTAGGCCGAAGCAAAAAAAACATAATCAAATATCTAAGACAGAGCTCCAGTTCTAATTCAAATACATGTCGAAGGCACTAAATAGAAAAATGTGTATCTACTTCTTCGGCATGTACAGTTCCAGTGCCACGAGTAATATTACAAGAAAACCCCTCAATTACACATCCAAATCACGTATTCTCAATCTTCACATCCAAATGAATATGACAATTAAAGGATAATAAGAGGAATAATATTGGTAAAAGTCAATAACAAGTACCTCATAGAAGGATTTCTATCCAAAAGTAGTGAAAAAAATATCACTTCAGTGATATTATTGCCCAATTTTCATGAAAGATGCAAAGCAAAAAATGAATACATATAATATATATTAAAAAATAAAGCATATCTTGTTTGATAGATGGTATATGAATATCGTGGGATGATGTTGTCAAAATGAAGCAAATACCTAATAGTTATCATCGAATATTTCTTGAAGAGGATACAAACACAATAAATGCAGAACATGACGATAACAGAGATAATAATATTTTTAAAAATTGAATATATATATATATATATATATATTATAGGTATGGGACTCTGGGAGTTATCACCACTAGTAAGGGGACATAGTTCAAAACTGATATCATCACAAAGGACTGAGAAGAAAACGGAAATTAAAACAATTATTTTCTTCTTCGCTCCATCCTTAAGCTTGATGAACTCAGAAAATCCTTAGTGATATTTAGAAGCGAAGATGTTCGTAGGAGAGGGTCGGACACGGGAATATTCGTCTGAAGTGACAGCAAATAGTGAAATCCAAATAAAAGTTAATATGCTTCTAATACCAAAAGTCATCAAAAATCCAAATAATGAATAATAATAAAAAAGATGGATAGGAGTCATCAATCCAAACAATAACTGAAAGAAAACAAAGGATGTTCATGAGTATCAATCCAAACAATAGATAACAAAAAAATGATCATGTGTCAATCCGCTGAAATAAGCTATATTTCCTTAAAATGAAAGGAAAAACCTTACCATTGAGCCATGAATCATAAATATACTTGATAAAGTCTAGAAAAATCCAACTACATAACCAAAATGTTCTTAAAAATAATTTGTGGTTTATTATATCTGATCAGTCAATATAAAAGTATATAATGTAAGATATGTCATAGACACAAGACTCGTTCATACAAATATCCAAAATAGTACGCCCAGAAATTAAATAAAATCTTACAAAAATACAATGTTAAAATAGAAATTATAAGGAAATGGCAAAAATCTAATCTATAAAAAAATCAAGAAGGAGCAACATGTTGTGTAGTAACAGCCATGGACAAAGTATCACATTTAATAACGTCGATCTTGGGGGCATAATCTGTTTTGGACGCATCCTTCTTAACACCGCTTCATTTCCCATTTTTCTATAATTAAAAAAATCTAAAATTTACTATTTGTTTCCTTAATATCTTTAAGAATATCGTAAACTTTCTTACCCATATCAGTTCATCCTGACGAAAGAGGAATAAAATCAAGAGACTTATCAATCTAAGTAATATCCTTCAACCATTGTACCTCTAGAACGTTATACTAAAATGATCGAGATTTTTTGCATGTTGATCTTCATGGATATCCAATACTAGTCTTGAACGAGCTTTCATAATAGCCTCTTGGGCACAGAAAATCATAACATATTTATACTTATCAAAAACAATAACATGAGTTTTACGTTCAACAGCGAGTTGCTTCAACATAGTTATAAACTTGGTTTCAATAAAATTTAATATCTTTTGCGGCTTTGAGGAAGCAAATATCACTTCAGATCTTGCATCTAATAGTATCTTCTGAAAAATTTCCCATATATTTTCCGAAGCATAAAATTTGGTTGGACATGCCTAAAAATCTTCCGTACATTGGACAACGCAAGAGAACTATCTTCCAACTAAAGGGATACAATATTTTCCTTCTTTGGCTATGATTATGAATTACTTACAACTATTTTTCTCTATCAACGTCAAATTTGAAAGCAGTAAAACTAGCTCGTTCGTCTATAGAATCAGAAGCACCATTGAAAAGAGCCTAAAGATCTGATAAATGAGTTGAAGGGTTCAATTGGACAAGATGACACAAATCCAACCGATTAATAATGAGTTGTAAACAAAAAATGAACAATAAGTCTAAAAGATAATATAGAAGAAAAAGACATGAGAAAAACTAATTACCTCAAAGTTAAGGTTCAGAGAAGACTAACTAGCTCCAAGGGAGAAATATGAAAAAGTAAAGGCCTCTGGCTTGCCAAACCACCAAATTTGGTAAATACCTAATTAGCCCGACCAATCTGAAAGATAAAATAAGATGAAGCATAAAATCCCTTCAAAAATATTCTGAATGGCAAGCATCACTTGGAGACGTATCCATGTTACCAATAAAAGTAACACTACCATTGGATACCAATGAAAGAACAACCACATGCAGAGAATAAGAAATAATAAGAAGAAATGAAGAAATATATGCCATTTTAAAAAAATCAATGCCACAATAGAGGAAAATGTGAACATCTTCCTACAAACTAATCTCAAATTCAATATTGTCACTAGACAAAGTATTCATAAGCCTTAAAAGCTCACAATTACCTGTTATTGTATCCAAATGAACCTGAGTAGCAGTTTTATTATCAACTTCCATTAAAGCTGAAATAGCAACCTCATTATCAATCAGAAGAACCAATTTTGAAGCATGCTTAATTGTCTAGTCTTCAATGCGTCCAGAACGTGATATTAAGTCATGATGATGACTAATAAATAAATTGTTCTTGGCAACAACATATTTTTTAGAGACTCTATGTCAAACTCTAGAAGATCATCATCTATTTCTCATAAAACCTCCATCTCGGGGACTATTTCTGTAGTAATTTCATAAAATATAAATGAACCATTAGTCATAACTTGAGCAAAAAACCCCATGTTTAAGGAATCAGAGGAAACATAACCATGAGTCAAAGGCATAAATTTCATAGGTCCACATATTATAGAGAAAGAGGGACCAGATTCATCAGCAATATCTGTTAGAGGAGACAATGCATGAATTGTTAGAAAAGTATAAGGAGATACAAAAGCAGGAAAAACATCTTGCATATCCACTGCATAATAGTAAGGTACAAAACTCCATTAAAAACTATATTTAGCTTTAATAACTGAGGAATATGATGCAAGTAATAAAACATACCTGGGAATTTATGCCTCTTAAGAGGAACCCACTCTTCATCATCATCAACTGCATCTACTTCGGCGATAGAAGTAAACATACCAAGTGTTCCATAAATATTATTGGATGTATCAGATGATGTCTTCATCACAGTACACCTTTTTGTGTGACTACGAAGATGTCTTTCAGAATAAGAATTCTCTACTTTCTTATTCTTATGAGATGTACTGGCATTACCTCTGTTTTCATGAGACTTTTTAATTATACCTTTTTGTAAAAACCAAAGGGAAGAAAATTCTCTCTCAATTAATCGATGGGCCATAATTTGGATTGTAAAAGGATATTTGACACCAACATAGATGCACATAAAAAAGAAAATATTCTAGCTTCTTCCATCAAGGTGGAATACCTCCTACATATATTCTCTACCATCATGTCATATAAGGTAATATAAATTGCATGAGCTGAAAAACAAAAAACCGACATAATAACAGTCAATAAAAAATAAAGTGTAAAGAAAATAAATTTGAGAAAATGAGTACGCACGTTTCTCATTCCAAATTGATTGATATATCTTTGATTATTCTCAATCACATTGGTCTAGTTACCACTAAAAACAGTACCCTTCTAGCCTTTAATGTTGTTAGGAACGTTTCTAACAATCTTAGAAAACCACTTCATTTGAATATTAAAGAAAAGATTTGTCTCCCGTCCAAAAAGTTAACAACGGATAAACATTGTCATTCACGAAAAACAAGTTAAGCATTGTCTCGTCAAAATGATGGTAGAGTGCAATAAGAACCAACATTGGGGGACCAGTTGGCTAGGGAAAAGATGTCTAAATTGAAAAAACCTAACAATGTCTTTATCCAACCGGAATGAAGCTCGTGATAAAAAAAGATAGGTGAGTAAAATAATCTCACTTGTGAGCGTCAAAGGGACTTTCCCCCTCTTTTGGAGGTCGAAAGAGTACATCTTCTGCGATGGTCCAATCTTAATATTTTTTTAATAACTTTATTCGTTGAGAATAATGTATAGGAATTCATTATCAAATCAAGATTTTGCTCTTCATTCAAACCATTAACCCCTGATTTGGGTTCAAAATTATAGCGAGCAGAGTCCTCGTTACCAGTAACTTGAACAGTAGAAGAAGCCATATTTAAAAATTATTAGTATGAAATAAAAAAAATTACTTATCTTGTCTATGAAAATTATAAAAAGGGGAAGAGTTTGTAAAATTTGTTAAAACAAAAACAAACGCAACAAAGCTCAAAGAAAAAACAAAGAAGAAAAAAAAGTTGATAGACAAAATGAAAAGGTATTCAACACAAATAAAAATCAAAATTCAGTCGTACACCTATTCATAAATAAATGGTATAAACTAAGTGAGAGAAAAGACAGCTTGAATAAAAACAAGAAAATAATAATGATTGAGGAAGATCAAACGTTTGCATGCACATCACATTAAACAAGTTGTCATCACGTGTAAGAATTCTCAACCCACTTACACAGTCAAGTGTAAGAATTCTAATGTTATAATTACTTGGAAACAATAAAAAAATGCATTATATGCACAATATACTAAGTATAAAAAATATACTCTTCATAATCATCATTCGGTAAGATAAGCAAAAACTTTATTTGGCTAATTGAATAGAAAAAACATTTATTAGCCTTTTACTTTAATTTTCAAGAAATATTAAAGAGATTACTCAAAAAATAAAAAATAAAATCAAAAGATGAAGAAATAAATTCCTTCAAATATAAATGTATTCAAGCGTATAAATGCTCGGAAACAAGAACAAGTGATTGTATTGTACATGTATACACAAACATTTTTCTCAAAATTATAATTTGTCAAAATTAGCAATAATTTGTTTCGACTGGATACATAGAGGTAACAAAATTTTATAGCATTTAATTTGAGTCTGCAATAAGAAATAAATGGACTATTTACAAATCAAAACAAACATAAATGAATTTTTCAAAAAAGAAAGAAAAAATGATCATATTTATTATTTCATCCTTCATTAAAAGTTATGGGATACTAGAATACTTATGCAAATACACTCGAAAAAATCATAAAATAATCAAAGAAATAAAGACGAAGCAAAGGCAAACGAAGACAAAGAAAAATACAAAATTAAAGTAAAAATAAAAACTCCATAAAAGCAAAAGAACCTTCAACAAAGAATAAAAGAGTCATTCAATCATCGTCAACTACAAATTCAAAAACAAAGTGTTGTCCAAACAGGGAAAGCAATACAAAAAGGAAATATGCTTTGTCAGAAATAAAAAATGCTTCGGATGAGCGATAGATATCTCGGCAAAGAACAAAAATTACTTCCACAAATAACAAGAATGCTTCGGGCAACAATGGGCTAGTATTTCTTCGTTGCTTGTCCAAACGTATAAATATCTGCAAAAAATCAGCATATTATCCAAACGTATAAATATCTACAGAAAATCAATCAAAAATATAATCTACAGCATATTTTAATGGTTAAAAAGATAAAACTAATTATTCCTTAATGCTATAAAAATATATATTATAACATTATCTATAAATACAAATCCAACTTCAATCAATAAAATTAATATATATTTTTTTAATGATTTTTCCAATAGCTATATTATCTTACTTACTGCGTATTATCTTCTTTACTACAGATACATAATTTTTTAATAAATAAAATCAACCACTATGTGTATTAAATTTTTTTTTTCCCAAGAAATTGAATTTTTATTGATAAAAAATCATTACAAATGTTAATACAAATTTTCATCCTTTCTTGTATAGCTACAGATTTCTAACATGTATAGCTTTGCTATTCATTTAGTACAGATTAAGTACACTACATTTGTGTAGTTTACAGGCTTCTAATTGTGTAACCTTTCTTCTTCACCCTCTCTTTCACACTTCTCTCCCTTTACATTTCCTTCTTCAGCAAGCTTCTTGGACCTTTCATCCCCTTGCTGCCCTGTATTGTAATCTGCTCCATCCTTGCTCCTGTTCTGCAAAAACAAAAACCATGAATAGTCAAGTCTTTCAACTTGCCAACCAGTTAGTCAAAAAAATTAAAATAACCTAAGTTTAATGATTCCAGCAAAGTAATTGCATTTAGTTCATTCAAAGAGTGTGATGATTCAACTATAAATCTAGACTGAATTTTTAATGCATACTTTGCTACCCAATCAGCAGCAGAGTTCTGCTCTCTATATATGTGCTTTAAAGTCATTTGTGGCTTAATAAGGGATCTACAATATTGAAGAATCTTGTCTAAATACCAAGGATGTTTTCCAGTTCCAATCATATTGAATAAACTAAGACAATCTGTCTCAATATCAACACATGTTAAATCATTATCATTGCAATACATTAGACCATTTGCTAGAGCAATAACTTCAGCGATTATAGCAGAACACTTGCCTATTAAGTCACCTTTAACAATTATAGTAGATCCTAAGCTATTCCTAATGATAAAACCATAACTAGACTCACTATTATATAGAGAAGAACCATCACAATTTAATTTCAGTCTATTATTATCAGGCATAGACCAAACAACATACAGACTTGATTTAGAAATTTTAACATGATTAAAACATCGTAAATCTTTAGCTATATGCAGATCCTTTGACCAATGCTTCCTAGTTAAATGCCTACCTGAATCTAATGATGACAACATGAATAATATGTGATTAACTATTCTTTTAGGTGATAGAACTTTATCATTATGTTTACAGCTATTTCTACCATACCATATAGAATATACAATCAAAGAAGGTAAAATTGTTCTTATCTGTGTTCTTTTAGTTGTAGACATAAACCAAAGGTTAATAATGTTATTCACTGTCATATGCCTACCAATATTTATCCTAAACATAACAGAGAAGTAAGACCAAATAAACCAAGCAGTTTCACATGATACAAATACATGAATCAACGATTCTAAATTCTGGCAACTATAACACTTAGATGCTAAACAAAAACCAATTTATTGAAGTTTACTATCTACACTTAATAAGTTATTCAGAACTCTCCAAAGGACAAAAGAACACTTTTTAGGTGAAACATTGTTCCAGATTTTACCTTTTAACTGAGATGTTACATTTTTTATTCTTACTTCATTAACTTCTTTCTTTAGGTTAAACTTTCCATCAACTGAAAGTTTCCAAACTATAGAATCAGATGTGTGTGCATTAAAATTTATCCTAATGATTTCATACACATATTTAGCAGGCAACATGCTTAAAAGTTTATCAATGTTCCATACATTATCAATCCAGTATTCATTTATCTTAGTATGTGTATAATGACTAGAATTTAATGCTGTTAGAGTTATTAAAGGCCTAGTACTATACCACTGATCTAACCAGAAATCCAAGTTACCATCTCCTACCTTCCATCTTATATGCTTCTCAGCTCTATCTTTAACTTCATACATTCTTTTCCAGATTTTAGAATCTGATATTTAGGAGTGGACTGCAAAGGATGAATATTAAAACAATATTTTGAATGCACCATACTTGACCATAGAGTTTTATTTTCCCTAAAGTTAAACCATAGTTTAAATGAATAAGCAGTTTGAATGTCTTTTATGTTCCTGATATTTAATCCATTTTCATTATATGGTTTACACAATTTCTCCCAATTAGACCATATCATATGTTTATCAGTTTCACTAGACCCCCACAAAAACTTATTTAACAGCTTCTCAATCCTAGATATTGTTTTCATAGGTAATTTAATTGATTGCAAATAGTATATCGGATATGACATTAGAACAGAGTTTATTAATGTTATTTTACCTCCAAATGATATGTTTTTAGAGTTCCAATCAGAAATTTTACATCTTATCTTATCAATAAGTTTCTCAAAATGAATAGAATGGTTATTTGAATGAATTGGAATTCCTAAGTAAGTAAAAGGAAGGTCTGCATGTTTAAAACCTAAAATGTTCTCTAAGGATGTTACTCTTGTTCTATTCATTCTTAAGGATGTAATAAAAGTAGTCTTTTGCCTGTTTATTTGCTGACCAGAAAGTGATTGATAACTATCTAAGAACTTAGTTAACTTCTTAATACTTGTTTGTGAACCATTTATAAACAAAATTATATCATCAGCATAAGCAAGGCAATTAACTTTAACTAAGCTTTTCATATTATAAGACATAGAACTATGCTGGTTTATTAAATTATTAACACCCCTAATTAAAAACTCTTCAACTATAATGAAAAGACAGGGAGTTAAAGGGTCTCCCTGCCTAAGACCATTGACAGCCTTGAAAAAACCATATGCATTACCATTAACTAAGACAGAATACCAAACATTCTCAATGCATTTCTTAATCAGTAAAATGACTTGATCACTAAAACCAAATGACAACATAACATCATAAATGAACTTAAAATCGAAGTTATCAAATGCTTTCGACATATCTAAGTTTATAATTACATTATGCCCTCTAGTTTTCCTATTCAGTTCCTTAACTAATTCCTGAGTTATTAAAATATTCTCTTGAATAGTCCTATGTTCTACATATGCACCTTGCTCCTTAGATATTATAATAGGCAGTATCTTAGCAATCCTAAAGTTTATAAGCTTAGAGATGATAATGTTGAGAACACAACACAAACTTATAGGCCTAAAATGCATCCAGGTTTTAGGATATTTGGTTTTAGGAATTAAGCATATTAAAGTAGCAAACAATCCTTTTGGCAACATTACATCTAAAAAGAAATCTATCACAACTTTCAAAAGATCTTCTTTTATTATTGACCAACAAGCAAGATAAAACCTGGAGTTGAATCCATCAACTCCAGAGGCACTGTCAAGGTTTAGACTTTTAATTACATCATGCAATTCATCTAAAGTTGGAAACATTAATATATTATCATTATCTATAGCAGATATAATCCTATGAATAACATTCCTAACTGAAACTAGGTCATTTTGTATTGGAGTCTTATTCAACAAGCTAGAGAAGTAATTTACAGCAGAAGATCCTATCAAACTATCATCTTCAATCCAAATGTTGTTCTCCTGAATTCCCTTTATAACATTTTTAGACCTTCTTTTCTTAACATAGTTATGAAACATTTTAGTATTACTATCACCATCTATAATCCAATTAGAATAGCTTTTTTGTTTCCAATAATTTTATTCTCTCTCAAGAAACATTGAATATGTGACATTTAAACTCTCTAACTTAGCTCGATTTTCAAAACTATCATCCCCTTCTAATCTTAACTCAGCTACTTTTATTTCTTCTTCTGTTTTACTTAAGTAATAAAAAATGTTTCCAAACGTCTCCTTATTCCAGTTTATTAAATGTTTCTTAAGTTTTGACCAAAAAACAAACATATTTGAAGAATCACTAATTTGCTTAGACCAGTTATCCTGAACAGTTTTAAAGAAATCCTCATGCTTAATCCACATATTCTGAAATCTAAATGATGGTTTTTTATATGAAGAGTTATCTGATACTGTAACTAATAATGGTGAATGGTCTGAATATGTTCTAGCTAAATGATTTACTTTAGTTATTTTAAAATTCTCTCTCCATTTATCATTATGCAAAGTCCTATCTAACCTTTTCCACTTATGATTATTTGCCCAAGTAAAGTTTGATCCAATATATCCTGGGTCTTCTAACTTACAGTCTAAGATCATCAGATTAAATTCATCTATACCTCTAGAGCAAAGAGTACTACAGGCCAATTGCTCACTTGTGTTGGAGATTGTGTTAAAATCTCCAACAACAAGCCAGGGAAGATTAGTGACTGAAATATTTCTTAACTGATCCCATAATAACATCCTATGAGCCCTATTACACTTAGCATACACTATAGTAATTATAACTACTGACTTAGAAGCAGAATGACTCACCATAGAGTTTAATAGTTGATCAGAATTATCTAAAACATTCATTTCATAACCATTTCTCCAAAATAACCAAATTTTATTATTAATATTTGCAAATTGTGAATCAAAACCAAGTTTTAAACAGATAGAGACAATCTTATCTGCTGATATCATAGGCTCCTGAAGAGATATGATATTAACAACAATTTTTTTAACCAAATTCTTTAACCTTCTTAATGTTTTATGATTACCAATTCCCCTTACATTCAAATTAAGCAATACAGTCATTTAAAGCTTTTATAAGAGGATCCTAATGACCTTTTAAAGTTCCTTGTTCTAGATATTGTTTTATTTCTTGCAGATCTTCTCACATTAACATTAAAGGACTCTTTTAACAGTTTTCTTTGCTTAGGTGAATTAGGTTCACTTAGACTAGGCATACCTAAAGATATCTGTTCTTCTACAACACCTTCTACATCTTCTAACTCTTCATCAGACAAAAGATTAAATGGGTTACTCAATTTATATTTTCAATTTCATTAATTATATCTTCATTAGTGATTTCTACAGAGTCTTCCAACTGATTAAAAAAATTTAAATTATTATTCTGATGCTCTAAAGAAACACTTGATATGTTCTTATTAGTACTATCTCTTAATTCTTTTAAATGACTATCAGCTTTATTGTTTTGATATTCAAATGATCTATTATCTATCTCTAATCCATTAACATCAATCTTATTAACATCATTTGTTTGTTCTATATCTTGATTCTGTGATTTGTCCATATTAGTTGTGTTATTACCAGCAACTTCAATTTCCTTTACTTGTTCTGTATTTACTTCTGTTACCTTTAAGTGATGTAAATCAGATTGACTTAGTACCATATTCTTTTCCAATCCATTTTCATCTGTTTTACCATCTGTTAAAGTCTTATTTACATCTGTTTGAACTTGCTTTTTAGGTTCACAATTCTCAACAATTTTCCCAATATTCATAACCACAGTTTCAGTATGTTTATCATTATTAGTTCCTGTACTTTTAGGTATCCAGACTTCTTTTAAGGGTAGATTAGATGAATTTTTAATATCTTTATTACTTCTGTTTTTGTTCATATTTTGTTCCATTTCATCTTTTTTACACTGACTTTCTTTATGTCCTATATGCTTACAAGATTTACAATAAAATGGTTTTTTCAAATAAACAATATCTTGCCAAAAGCCATCCTCTTCCCCGAAGCATATCCAAATGCTTTGAGGAAGAGGCTTAGAAACATCAACTATAACCCAAGCTTTACAGTACTTATACATAGCAATATTATTTCTAGGGATCCATACATCTAAAGGCAAACCTATTGATTTTGCAATTTGATTAACAGAATCAGAATTATATAGTATTTCAGGTAATTTTGGCAGTGAAATCCAAAGTGGAGTCACGGGCGACTCCTTTTTAGGGTGAAAGTCAGAAGACCACTTAAGAATTCTAAAGGATAAACTTCCTATCGATCTAACAGTTTTGGTCCAGAACTTTTTTACGTCATCTAACAGAACAAATTCAATGAAATAGTGTCTATAATCCCATCTAGATATGCTGAAAGAACCTACAAACCTAAATGCAGCAATGTACGCTTTGAACTCGCTGAGAGTAGGACTCCCAAACGAGAACTTCGCGATTAAAGTATGTTTAGAGATACTAGTAAGAGAAGACTTATCTGAAAGTCGAAAACGTATCGACTTGTAGTCCTCATGCTCCTCATGCACAACTCCTTCGTGAACGAACTCCTTGCTTTTTCCTCCAAGCGCTTCAGCAAACGACTTCTTTCCTTCAGATTCGAAAGTCGGATTCATAATCATTGTCGGAGCAGCGCCTTTCAGGAGAGGAAAGTCTTCTTTAGCCACATTCTTGCTCATCTTTCCTCAGATCCAAATTTTGGATTCGGATCGAGAACCAGCTTCTCAGCAAGAAACCACGACGGACTTCAGAATTTGCTTCAGGTGATCGCTTTATGAACAACAACCAGCTTCAAGATCGCAAGATAGCTTCTCAGCAACTTAGATCTAAATCTTCAAACAGCTTCTTCGCAAGAAACGATTTAAGCACAACGATAAGGCTTCAGGAGATCAGATTTGGTTTGTAATTTGATGAAAATGGCTTAAAGAAAACCGATTCAGGAGATCGGATTAGGTTTTTCGTTTTCGAAGAGAAAGAGAGGTTACAAGAGTGAGATCTGAACGAGTGGAGGAGAGACGATAAAAATCCTCGAGAAGAGGAAAACGATAAGGCTAGGGCTTCACTACTTCATGGGCTTTCTTGAAAACCCGGTAACCGATTCTTGGAGCGAACCCATCTCCCTCCCCTATTAAATATTAACATATGTGACACGTATGAAATATTAATATATCAGAAGAATTCATCTCTTATTAAAATCACTTTTCTAATTAATATTCTTAATATAAAATAGAAATGATAAATAATAAATAATAAAAGTTGTTTCTTGCAAGAGACTGATTCACAAAATGGTAGAAAAATAGATATTAGGAAACTTTTGAAAACAGCAAAAGCTACTTTATGGTGTTATACTAAAGTGAAGTAGATTTTTTTATGGATTTATGCACTAAAAATCCCATATAAAACTCTTTTAAGAGTTTGTGTTTTCAAATAGTTTAATGGATATTTTATTTTTTAATTATGAAACTTCGTGGCGATGGTGATCGTACGCGAGTAGAAAGAATCAAGAATAGCAGAAAAGAAAAAACGTATATGTACACAAAGAAGTCTCATCTCCAGTTTTTATGGAGTTGTTTTCGTTTCCATAACCATATTTATTTGGTTTTATATTTCATATGGGTTCTACATCGACTTACGCTTTTTTTTGTCTGCGATGGACTATTTTTTTTCGAGATCCATTTTGTACTGTACTATCTTTTCGTTTATCTAGTCTATTTCACGGCACGTTCGTACAATAGAGTGTTTATTTTGTTTGGTAGAAAGAAGTAATTTAACGATTTTTTTTATTAATTAATTGATATGTTTCACTAACTTCAAATCGTGTTATTATTTGTAGGAGCATGAGATGCGTTTATATACCCACTACACCGGTCATAGAGGCTGGAGTTTTCGACCTTAAAGTAGGAATAGGACGGTTTTGGATGTCACATCTTTTGGTAAGCTAATTGAGTCGTCGTGCTATATGCATCCGCAGAGTGCCACTACCGAGGTTTGTTTAGAGCGTTGGCATTAGCAAACGAACAATTTCCATTTTAGCTCTAGTAAGATTACTATCACCATCGATGACGTGCATACGATATTCGGGTTGGAGGTTGGAGATGAATTTGTTACGTTTCCGGTCATAGATGACAGGGCGAGGCTGCCTTACGACTAGGTCTTGATTATAAGATTCTTAAATCTGAGATCGACTTATGCAAATGTATTGGTTTGTGCCTCGGTTTTTTTTGGAGTATGTTTAGCAGAGCGAAGAAGCACAAAAACACGTTTCCCTCACTGGCAATATGGTACATCAGGTTGCGTATGCTTATCTTCTCCATATGTTCGGTTGCAACTGGTTTGGTGACAAGAGTAACGTGTACGTCAATTTCAGGTAGGTGTTTCTCTTACAAGACTTGATCATGCAGCTTAGGGGCTACGCTTGGGGCACTACAATGTTGACGTATTTGTATTATCATCTCGAAGACGGCTTCCTACAGGAGACGGAGACTATGGATGGATATATCGCTCTTCTCGACACGTGGATATGACATAATTTTATTTCGGTTAGTTCTGGTTATGCGTGTGAGTTGCACAAAGTAGTTGTCAACTATTGCTCGATGGGATACAGGTGCGTCCATTTGCGATTCCCAAACCAAACTGAACTTTAGGATTACCTTCAACAATCTGTAGGAAATCGATATAAATTTTACATTTTTCATATAGGTAGATTCTAATATTTAGCTGTTTAATATATAAAAGTATGAAATGCTTTGTTTATGGTTACTACATGATGATTAGTATATAAATTTAGTATTAGAAATATAATAGAATGAGTACTTGTTTAATGTATGAATAGCATACATGCTTGGTAGGCACCTAGATTCTTTTAGTTTGTTATTTGTTGCTTTAAAAGGTTGTTGGTTGTGTGGTGTCAATACTTCTAGATTTATAAGGATAGAATAAAAATACCTAGGTTTGATGCTTTCTATATGGACTAAAGTATAGATTGTAACAAATAGAAAACCTTAATTGTCTTATTTTTTGGTTTTCCATGTATTTTTCGAGCCTTACTACCCCATGCGTGATCATTTTCCATTAGAAGAAATATTTTGGTTCTATCGTATCATTACCGGCGTGGAGCATACTTAGGAATACTATCCGGATCGTTTGTTGCGACAATTTGGACACGTCTAGGGTTATTCATCGTATCAGTTGTAGAGGATGTAGGAAGAAAACCCAAATCTATCACATGTGAGTTTGATGATTACGATTAAGAGTATTAGTCATCTTATACGTTAGATCATTTATTGAAGGGCCCTATGGTTAGAGACGATATGGAGTCATTATGTACTTCGTAGCATCGTATTGCTCATCAGGCGGTTAGTTGGTTCAATCTCGTTAACCCATCAATATACTCATTAGATGCTTACGTGTACGAAGATCGTGAGGGTGCTGTTTTATGATATCTACGGGCAGGATTGCATGGGATTTCATTATTTTCTAGAGTAACAAAGTTTTACGAAAATTTCGATCGGATCGTTGAGGCGTATGAGGATGTTTTGTATATCCAGAGGAGATTGTGTTAGACATTTTGGTGTCATGTTTATTGTATGATATTTTGACACTATGTTTGTTATTATACATTTTTGTGACATTTTTGTTTTAAGGCATTAGGGTGTTATGTTTGTTCACCAAGATTGTACTTCTTTTTTTTGTAAATATTGTCTACTTATCTTCTTGATTTTTTAAAATTGTTGTTTTCATTCGGATTCTATTAATTTTTATAAGACTTGTTGTAGTTGCTTTTGTTCTAGTTATTGTTTATTTTTTGTACTTGTTGTTGTATCAATTGTTGTTTTTTGTTTTCACATAAACCGTATCAATGTCTATACATTTGATGTTTGCTTAACAGTTATTTTACAATACTCAAATAAAGATAAACAAACATACTTACGGTGAGGAATTCAAAGTAACATTAAAAATAGAATCTCTAAAAGTACTCAAAGGAACACATATAAGCATTATATCCCTACATATCTAATTCTAAGAAATGTGTATATTTCATCTTACTACCAGTGAGATTCAAACCAATATCATGAAATACATGCTCTTTAATTGAATCATGAATCCTCATACTAAGCAATGTATGCACCTCTTACTGAACATCGTGCGAGAAGTCACGAACCCGAATATTTAAAATCCAAAAACAAATTGTAACCTGATACATACATAAGTGAACATCTAAACATGAACTAAAAAACATCAAATAAATATAAAACAGTTATAATCACTTAAATCATCGAAATGAACATAAAATGAATATAATAACTTAAAGCACTGAAATGAACATAAAACAAATATATTTAATTATAGTGTTGAAAGGAACATAAAACAACAACAAAAATTAGTCAAAATCATATCATTCGTTAAAATTGCAACTCTTGAGTGCTTCTCATTTTTTTTGTTTTTCAAAAAATTAGTTTGACTAAAACGGGATGATATTACGCCTCATTTTGTATTGCCTATAGAAGGTCGAACACGCAACACATTGTTTCGTTTTTCAGTAATTGTGCCTTGTAGATACTTCTTCACGACTGCATGGAGCGGTATTGGTTTTCCTCCTACACCCCCGTAGATGTAATACATTGTACACAACAGTCTTTTTATAAACTAATCGGTAGTCTCATCCGACCTCATTATCTTTACATGCTTGACGGCTTGGAGAAGTTAAGAGTTTTCATTTACAATTCATTCCATGTCGAAAAGAACTATAATTTTTGTTATAGACTATATTTACGTAGATGGATTTGTGTGTTTAAATTTATGTTAGTGGGGACCTTTATATAGACAAAGCGAATTTGTGAACTTATTATTGATGAGTAACATTTTAGCGGGACTTATCATCGGCGGATAATCTTTAAGTTAGACTTATTAGGTGTCCATTTAATTAATTTCTAATTGTAGCACGATATTTATCAATATTTAAGTGTGTTATTCCAATCATTAATCGTAGCATTAATGTTGGTTAAATATAATATTCGCTTACAATTGTTTTTCAAGATTTATAAAAAAATCACTATAACTGCCAAAGCCTTTCATGTTCTTTGTTTTCCCTTATTGTTTGTCATAGTCGTGGCGTCATACTCAACATTTCTATAATTTACTTGGCTCTGGTACTTTAGGCACCAACCATTGGTTCCATTTCCAATACGGACGCTAACCGATGGCTCCCCAGTTGGTACTTGTTCCAGTTAATGGCGACAACATGCTATAATTTAATTTTTTAATTCAATTTAAGATTTAAAAAAATTAAAATCTATACCATAATTCAAAAAAACAAAAAGAAAATTAATGATTGCCAAAATAATGTTCATTCCAAAATATGAGTAAACAAGTTCGGAATTAAAAAATTACAAAACATTCATGATTGATTGCCAAAACAAATAATAGTACTTCGTGGAAATTTTAAAAACTAATACACTTAAAGATCTTTAATTAAATTTACTATTGATGGCTCGCATTATCCGGATTATATCGGTGTGGGTTGTTATAATAAAAAAAACGTCGACTCTATCAAGCAATGACACCGACCAAGCTTGGCATCTTCTTTAGTAGTGTGAATTCATGTATGATATGTCGTTGCTAAAGGGAAACATTTAACCATGCCAACCTATAAAAGTAAGATAATATATATATATATAGAACAAGTGTATAACTAAATGTGTTTAATAGAAAATTTATTTATGTACATGAACAAAATTATTTTTGTTTACGAAAGCGACACCGATCTTTTTTTTAGCACGACCTATTGATAGTGTATCTTTAACCGCTACATAAGTTTTACAACCAATGGGTTCTAGACCATAGAAAACACAATTGAAAGTGATGACAATTAGTTTGTCAGAACTTGGTAACAACAACCAATATCCTAACAGTGCATTCTCTTTATAATATCTCAACTGGTATAGTTTTTTTATCGACTTCATCATCTTCACGAGAGTATGCAACACTTAAATAAAAATTTCTATGCTTTTCTAGTTGGTGTTCTAACCATTTTTTTACCGAGTTTCCATCCACTTTCACCGCCGATCAAACCATGGACGGTGGCTTTAAACTCATAATGTTCGTTGGAGTAAACGTTAGAACTTTTGTTTATAACAGGACACATCAATTTTGGCATGTCTGATGCATATCTCGTATCCAGTTTATAAGGAAACCTTGTTAGTCTTGGTTTAACGATAATTGACAGTTTTTTGTTAATTTTATTTACTGCAGTCAGAGTTCTTATATTGTTAGATGCAACTCGTGGTGCTAGCCAAAGTACCGAATGGTGTTCCAAAATTAACGATTGATTCTTTCATCTTTGGAGTTTTTGCATTATCTATATGGGACTCTAACCGCTCTTTTTCGGTGTATTCTTGCATAGAAGGATCCTTTTTGGTAGGATAATCAGCAAAAAAATTATTTCCTTTAGTGCAGGCGCGACCACGACCACAACATGGACGCGGTTGGGTGTACGAACGTGGGTTTTTATCTTTTTTAAGGGTTCGCAAAGAAAAAAAGTTGAAGGATCCAAAATCCATGTGAATTTTTTAAGAGAATAGCGTTGTTCATAAACATCAAATTAATCGATTTTTGCATTTAAATTTGCAAAATTAAGTTTGAGATCTTCTTTTGCGGTTAGTTTAACTCGAGGGGATCATATCAGTCTTCTCCAATACTCGTTTATGATTCGGGTAGAAGCATATACATCTGCTCTATTTCGTGAGTACATGGTAAAACTTGTGGCATCTGATCGATACAATCCCTATAGTAATTTTTGATGTGATATTCAATATTAAATCATCTTTTATGGTTTAATATCGCATTGCAAGCAAACCATGAACTTTCTCCAAAATCCTTTGAAAATCAATTGGCTTAAGCCGGTATATATCTTCAAAGTTGTGTGCGAGCTTTCCGCCCTATTAGATGTGTGATAAAATACATGATCTTTTTAGCGTTTGCATGAACAAGTCTCTCTTTATATAGTGTAATTAATGAGTCTATGACATAATCGGCCGCCTTCTTGTAGTCTTTGAACATCACCCGTATTTTAGCTGACTTTTTGTTCATCCGTTCAACGGTTGTTAATGCGAAAAAGGCATTCCAAGCGATAAAATATGTGCTAAACTCGTTGTCATTTTTAAACTTCTTTTGTTTTCCCACTTACATTTTTGTTGATAAGTCATTCTCATAACATGTGACTCGCGCTAAAAACAGTTTGTCTATGTTATTCATCGAACCAAGTTCACAGTCCGTGATTATAAAACAAGACAACTCACAATCGTTCTCTTTCATAACTGTTTTCAAACATCGCAAAGCTCACTCGTAGTTATCCTGTTTTTATTTGGCCATAAATGTGAATCCAATGTGAAATATTTTGTTAATCGATGTAACGCTGACTATTTCCAACAAAGACATGTGGTATCTAATAACCTTGTATGTGTTATCCATGGTTAGAAACCATTGAAGATCCTTACTAAATCGATGTTAACCAGGTGTGCAAAATATAAATTGGTTAAGGTATTTGATCCATCATTGGTGGTTTGATATCAATATACGTATTTGTGAATAAGAACTGTATTTGCGATCGACTACCATTTTCAACCAACCTTGTTCTTTTACGGTGATTGTATACGTGACAGATGTTTGACGCATTCTCCAAACCAGACTTCTTTAAGGCACCGAATATTTGATGGAGAATTGTTCCGCTCACCGTCAAAACATCGACAAGCTCTTTTTTCTTAGTTTTAACTTCGATCATCGCAAATGTCCTTGTACATACCCAATCTGATTATGGTTATGTTTGCCGGAAATGGTACTTGAGGACCTACTTATCATCACCTTTAACCGAATTACCAATTACCAAACAAATGAAAAAAAATGATTGATTTTTTTGTTATTGCACGCATCCGCCTACGATCACACTTTCATCTTAGACTTAAAGATACCGGATCTCTTGCACTTATAATCCAATATACGTCTTCTTTCTCTTTTTTATGGTTCCTTAGATGATATCTTAAGTGAAAATTCAAACGTTTTGTCATGTTCTTTGACCCATTCGGTTATCTACTCTAAACTATACTCCTAGTGAGTAAAAAAATGGTGAATATAGTTTATAGCAGCTGATATTTCACATTAGGTAACCTTCGACAATACATATAATGCAAACAAATCAATTAAACTCGGAAATCAAATTATGTATGACTATGATGGACAAAGTGATCTGGACACCATGGTCTAGAAGAAAGTTAATCATGTCTGACAGGCCAATGGTGTCCGAACCTAGATACCATCATCTAATATGATATAATCGATGATTTTCTAAAAAAAATTCAAAATATATTTTAAAAAAACAAAAAAGATTGAAAGATGTATACCTCATACTAGTCTATTAAGGAATTGGTTCCGCTTTCGTTAATAAAAAAAATGATGAGTACTAATTTTGACTTTTTGTGATTTTAATAAGTTTTAGAAAGTTAAATACCAGATTTTCGGTTATATAATCTCATAGAATAAATAATACCATCAAAAAAATTCTAAAACAAATTCAAGAAAAATAATGAATAACAAATTTGTAAATATTAAGAAAAATAAATATACAAATCAAAAATATAGTTTCGACCGTTTTTTAAACCATTCCCATACACAGTATCCTTGGCAGTAGTTTTACACCTTTATTCATAATAAAGAACCACAGCAGTAGTTTTACACCTTTACTCGTAAAAAAAGTATCCTATAAGTTTTTAACCAATTAACATTAATTTTACGAAAGATAAGAATTATAAATACAAAAAGTTCCCTAATTTCACCTACCCTCTGTAATAAGAATTTGCTTAGTAGGATTCTTAGTTGAGATCTGCTTGTTAGCACCAGAGCTTCCACTTGCCGATGAGCTGTAGTGGCCAGTACTATTGGTTGTGATGGACGTATCGGTGCTCATAAAAGTAGTTACATCATCGAATTTCCAGTCAGTCAAGTATCCAGGTCTTGAAGTGACGGTACTAACTTCAACATCTCCTATAAGCATAGCCACGACACGAGACATTGGTGGCCGAATAGTTGGTGATGTTTGTGTACACAAGAGGGCTATGCCTATCATGCGTTTCACTTCTTCCTCGTTGAACTCTTTTAAGTTCGAGTCTACCAATTCAAGTTCACGGTCACTTTCGTGTAGCATCCATGCCTAAGAGCGTAAAAGATAAGCAAATCCTTTAGGAAACAAGTTTCTCCAGCCTCATATTAAAGATTCGAAATCCTAAGAACTAATGAAATTTAAGTATGAAGATATATGATGCAAAACTCTAAACATGAATTCCGAAAGAATAAAATTTTAATCTTACGTTTCTTTATGCATGAACTTTTTTTTGGTAAATTTTTATGAATAAACTTGCAAGAAGCACTCTAGAAATTTATAAAAAAAACATTACTATTTTTAGAAAAGAGTATGGAAACGAAAGAGAACATTTGAGCTGTGTTTTCAACACCCAATAAAAATTTGCTCCATGATAGATATATTTTTCGAAAAACAAAAAGACTATTTCTTCTATGGACCAAAACCAAAAAGTAAAGTCTAGGTAAAAGAGTGAATCAACACATACCCATTCAAGAAGATACTTTTTCTCATCTTCCAAGGTTTGATCCGAATTTGGTCTACTACTAACGAGCTCCAAAGCGACAACACCAAAGGCAAACACATCAGTTTTTTCTGTAAGATGTCCTCGCATGGCATACTCCGGTGCAAGATATCCACTACACCAGCAACCATAAAATCTTTACTTTACTATTCAAACGGCATAATGAAGAGTAATAAATTCAGTAATGAACACTAGGTTGTTAAGTTTTGCTAGAAACTCTTACATTGTCCCTGCAACTCTTGTGCTTATGTGGGTCTTCTTATCATCATAAAGTTTAGCCAAACCGAAATCTGAAATTTTCGGGACAAGGTTACCATCGAGCAGAATATTACTAGCCTTCACATCTCTGTGAACAATGCGGAGGCTTGACTCCTCATGAAGATAAGCTAGACCTCTAGCTATTCCTAGACATATCTCATATCGTTCTGACCAATTTAGATTCAGATTTTTTTCTCCTGCCAAATGTGAAATATTAGCTATCAGCTGTCACAAATTTTATGAAGAGCATACAGATATTATTCCCATGCATACCAAATAATGCTTGATCAAGACTCTTGTTTGGCAGGTACTCATAAACTAGAAGACGTTGATCTCCCTCGATGCAGCATCCATACAGTTTGACGAGGTTACGATGTTGAACAGCAGATATTGTAGCGATTTCTGCAATAAACTGACCCTTGCCTTGTCGGGAGGCAACAGACAATTGTTTTACGGCTATTTCTCTACCGTCATTGAGTTTTCCCTATATCATGCCAAACTTCGAATTCATATTATTTAAGGAAGATAATATGAAATCTCCAGTTACTTGAAGGCTCTTTATAGTCATTCCTTTTACTTTTAATTTTATAAATAAAAAACTATTACTAAGTTAATGCCACCAAGACTGACTCGTGGGTTGATATCTAAAAATTCTACTTAGTAGAGTACACAATATAATGAATGGAAGTGTCTAATTAGAGTAAACGAATTGTAGTAAAGCATCAAATTGGAAAGCTCAGCAGCGTTAAATCAAACTTATACAAAGACCAAACTTTAAGCAATATAGCCACATATATCAATGTAATCCTTTTATCAGACGTGTTATTGTTGAATATATCTAGCATTCTACGTAGTATAGCAATGATATTAATCGCAAGTCAGTTGAACTTTTATATAATTAGTTTATTCATTAGAGTCCTTACCTTGAAAACAGGTCCAAATCCCCCCTCACCAAGCTTATTAGCAGGACTAAGATCTTCCGTGGCACCTTTCAGTTCAGAATAGCTGAATGTGTATGGTCTAGCATCTATTCCAAGGAATTCTGTAAAGTAAAAATATAATGCTTAATAAGTATGTTTTATGAAAACAAAGAAGACAACATCAAATATAAAAAAGTATAGAACTTTAATCTTATATGATATATATAGTTAGATACCATCCCGAACAGAAGAGTCACTCGTAGAGCATGTAGAGAATATTCATCTAAAGTGATCACCAATAGATGCCAAAACATGAAGCCACATTTTAGGTCTAGAAAATTTATGCTAAGAATAATGTTAAATGAAAAAAGATATTGATGTTTGTATGTAAAGTTAGACAAAAAGTTGAGGAAATATAAGTTCCGGATTAAAGGATTTTTATCCTAACACCGAGAATATAATTATTTATCTTTATTGTTCTTCAATGACTTTTCTCTAAATTTCCTAGATCCACTTGATATGGATTCTTAATCTACAGATGATGCAAAAATACGAGTTACCTTCATCTTCATGGGCACGCTGCCTTCTTCTTTTTTGAACAATGCAGAAAAGCACAGTAACACATACAAGGGCTACAACTCCTAATCCAACAACTATCCCCACAATCATACCGGTTTTGCTCTTCTCTGTTGTAGGAGGCTTGTTATTCACGGAAGGAATGAAATCTATATTCAAGTGCAGTCGTCAATAAACATCAAAGTTTGATGTTGAAACAGCAAGGATGTTCAACTTGTCTCTGTTGTAGAAGGGTTGTTACCTGGAGTAGCGCTGATGGCTGAGATTAACGGTCCATAGGTACCTTGGAAAGGTATGCAGCAAGTACCTTTTCCTGCCCAAAAAAAATGGACATCAAGGTAATTCTCTGACACACTCGCCTTAAATTGCCTTGAAACGGCTCTGTTAGAAACTCCGTCTGCTGCTTTGCGTATGTCGAAGTCCTTCAGAACTAGATTCCCCTGCAATAGAGCTTGGATCTTAATTAAACTATAAGCACAAAGACTAATAATTTAAACTACTACGATACAGTGATATACTGCAAAAAGTGTAGAGAATTAATACTTTTACACAGCCAAAATCCCTTTGTAAGATTTAAGTGAGCATTCAGTTAAGGATTCTAGCTTAAGGTGGATTATGGTGAATTTCTAGACGGTTCATCTTTCCCAAATTACCTCTTTCTGGATTCAAATTTATTGATCCATCGGTTTTACATCCATGAAGATAAAAGAACTTGAATAGGGTTTTATTATCTAACCAATAGTAAAGTATATTGCAGGAAGCACACAATAATCTCTCTTTCTAAAGGAACACACTACTACTATTTACAGGTTTTTTTATTTCTTTTTTGGGAATACTTACAGGCTCAATTGTCTAAAGGAACACACTACTATTATTAAAATTGTTAAAGAAAAACTCTTATTCAGGCAATCAATGTGCAATTTATACAGACCTGGACGTATATATCGAAAACTCGTCTTCCAAGACTTCTCCAAGTGGAAGAAGAACTTTCAATCACTGTTTCGGCAAACTGAAAGTTCAGAGTATAATTGCCATTCTCCAGCCCCAAGCCGTAATACCTTAGTGATGAAGGGGAGATACGAGCTGACTGGAACAGTTCTGTGTCCAGTGTATTCGTAAACTGTGATTGTGATGAAATTTTATACTGGGGATTGTTGCTTCCAGTAAAAAGTCCTACAGTACTAACCGCCCACCTTCTCACATCATTCACAAAATATGATGCTGGCCCAAGAGTCTCGTTTTCTCTCTCATACACAATCCCATTGGTCGACTTGATCTCTGGACCACCACATTTGATCCCAAAGTCGTAATCTGTAGCCCATGACAGAAATGCAACTGGTTATGTTAGAGCCAGAAAAGCTTCCTTATACAAGAAAGTTGAGAGTAACCAACAGAGTTTGAGTATATCAAGAATAACATGAATTTTATTCTATGCCATTGTTAACTTAGCCAATGCATTTGTATTGGCAATTTGGAACTGACTTCTTGAACTATTACTTTTATAAGTATTTTGAAGAACATGCATTTATTGGATGCTTTCACCTTTGTTAGAAAAAGAATTATACAAATTTACGGATTCTGATAATTTATATAGTTGTCCCACCCCACCTTCACCTGTCATTCGATTCTATATAAAGTTTCAACCTCTTTCCTTCTATCATATTAAATATCCCAGAAACTGATCATTGTTTCCACATATTTTTTCTTAATTGTTTGTGATAAGTGGTCTGTGATAATAATCAGTGTGTACGAACTGCGATTTCTCAGGTCTCCACCATCTCACTCGATCAATGAGGTTAAGAGGTGATTCATTAAAGTAACATGGGATGAGTAAGACATCCCCTCATCTCATTTTAAAAATGAATGATAGGAATCAAAATTCATAGACAAGAATAATACTTCATGAAGTTGCATGAAGTTGTACTTACAGCGTGGTTTGCCTCGATTGCAAGGAAAATTCCTTTGAAGGCAGTCCAGTCCAGATGGTAAAGTACTAATAGAGAATATTAATTCATGAGAAATATAAAAAAAAAAAAAAAGAAGAAGAAGAAGAATTGGTCGAATAATGAATTTGAGATCAGATGTCTAAACAGTCAAAATTTTGGATAGCTTCATGCAAAAAAGACAAAAAAGACAAAAGGACCAAGCAAATCACCTATTGCTTGAATCTGCTACAGTGAAGTTGTTAGCAATAAGGTTACTGCACATATAACAGCAATAAGTTAATCATTTATTTGTAACAGAGGTATCCTGAGAAAGCAGCATAATAGAAGTTTCCTATGAAAGATGCAGATATAAGTTGCTCAAAGCAATAAAAGAATGATTTCATAGAAGAAACAATCAGACGACTAAAAGTCTAATCCTAACAAAATATTTTGTATTCAAGTTATTTTGAGGTCTTACATCATCAAATTTTGTTCATTGACCCAAGCAGGAACATTTCCCACTAAATCGTTGTATGTCACATCTCTGCAAGTGAACAAAAAATAATAATAACATCAACAAATATTATGTATACAGTATATGGAATTTATTAGGAAATTAGTACTAGCAATACAGTATAGACTAATTTTGCATCCGAATCAAGAAAGAAGAAATTGTAAGGATACGACCAAACTCCTACTCAAGTCCTACTGCCAAAGTCCTACATCAGTTGTTGGGTCGGTCCATACTTATATCAAGACTGAAGCACAAAACTACATATAATAATGTAATTTACTAGAAATATCTAAAAGTACAAAACATTCTAATTACAAGTGATCAAACACATTAACTAGTCCAACAAATTATGAATACAGGATCATTCCAAGGTCTTTGATCTTTTCAATTCGGTCGTTTTAATTATGGCAGACAAATGCATTCTTCATCAAAAATATAGGATGCGAGAGTCTTATCGAAAAAATAGATTTAAAAAAATTAGGACGTTAGGGACGAAACACACTCACATATTGAGAAGAGAAGAACTCTTTAGTGCAGGAAGGGAACCATTCAATTTATTGTTTCCAAGAAACCTGGCATGAAGACACAGCTTTTCAACATTATGCAAGCACTCTCACTAGGAAACACGAGAGGTTAATTAGAAGACGAGAGCCTTACAAATGAGTTAGTCCACTTAAATTAAAGAGCGCGTTTGGAATTGGTCCAGCTAGATTGTTGAAGCTCAAATCTCTGGAAAAAAAAAACCTTTGTATAAGCTGAGAAACTACAATTATAACAGAATAAAACAAAGATGGAATCATCATTGCCTCAACTAAAGTCTCTCAATTCAATATAATTTACTATAACTTTTAGCCTCAAACAATCCCATCATGACATGCAAATTAGTAGACTCATCAAATTGGAAAATACTTACAGTTGTTGTAAACTCTGGTATTCTCCAATATCAGATGGAATTGCGTCAGAAATATTGTTGTTTCGTAATACTCTGCAGAAAGTGTGACAAAGTGTTTAGTCCAATTATATATATATATATATATATATATAGAGAGAGAGAGAGAGAGAGAGAGAAAGAGAGAGAAAGAGAGAGAGAGAGAGAGAGAGAGAGAGAGAGAAGCAACAGAATAAACTATAATAGGATAATCAATTACAAGGTACTTAGGGCCTTTAAATTCTTAAGAAAGGCCAGAGACGAGGTTCCGTTCAATAAATCGCTTATTCTCCTACAGTTATTTATGAAGAGAATGTTAATAGTATTACAGAACATATATATATATCCAACGATAAATGTTAGTAACAGCTGAATGCACTTACAGTTCTGTTAAAGAAGTTAAGTTGGAAAAGGTTGATGGTATTGATCCTTCGAAGTTGTTACCAATAAACCTCCTGGAGTAAGATGTATGAGTAAACGAATTAGACTGTGTGTTGTTTGAACACGAATTTATTATTGAAAGTTTACTTATAAATCTCCATATGCAGTGTTAGACAAATCTTTGATGATAATATACAAACTAATACAACTATTGCATGAACATAGAAGATAAGTGTGACATTCAAGAAGACAATTAAACCATATGTACTTACAAGGTAGTAAGTTTTGACCAGTTTCCAATGAAGTCAGGTATCCTGCCTGAGAGTTCCACATCGTCAGCCCATCTAAAATTTTTTTTAAAAAAAACTTTCTAAAATGTTTCCAGCATTCTGTATGTTCAATTATGTTTCCAAGTTTATTATCTATTAATTAGATTAAAATGCATAGGAAAAACCATACAGTGTATCCATATTCTGCAGATTAGCATATGTTTCAGGAATCTCGCCACTAACTCCAGAACTACCAATATACCTGCAAAAGCACGGCAATCAGTTTTTAAGCCTTGCAATGGCTCTCAAGTAAAGAAAAAGATGAATTATGTGTTCATGATAGATCAGAAAGAACAAAATATTAACTAGTCATCCATCATATAGATTTGAGGAAGTTAACCACAACACGGACTTGATAGTTCAAAAACGTTTCTGAATTTGCAGTACTGAGAAGTGTATGGTATTTGTGTGGATACATCCTGAACTGGACTTTTTATGACCTTTGATAAGAAAATATAAGCTACGGGAGAGAAAAAAATTTGCCCCAAGAAGTATAAGCTTAAAAATGTAAATCCTATGACACATAATGGTCATGAAGCATTTTAGATGGTAATGCAGTTGCTAAATACTTTCAGGTAGGCTAACTTTGCTTCATGCACAATATAATATGCCAGTGGAAATGACTAGTAGAATCTTGCACTTGAAATGGAAGAAGGCAAGTACTTACAGTTGTGTCAACTCTAGACAATTCCCAAGCTCAGATGGTAAAGTACCAGAGAAATTATTTGCACCAAGACCCCTACATAATGAAAACTTAAATGATTTAACACAATTCAAGATAGGTGTACATTTATGCTGGGACTTATATCAATGAAAAGCGACATGCGTTCTAATAGGAACAAAATTCCACATATGTTACATTGATGCGTATCAAAACCATTAACAATTGCATTTCAAATGCCTCGATCAGCAATGCCTGCTTAAAATAGGCATATATCACAGCAATGGACTACTCTATATTATTTTCAGAATCAATTTTGTAAGCGGGCATATAATGTGGTCTTCAAATTTAAACAAGATTGTAACTGTGAGTTGCTATGATTACAAAACAGGGATAGTGGAGACATACAATGATCTCAAATCAGTAAGCAATCCAAGTTCTCTAGGCAGTTCTCCAGATAGAGAATTGATCCCAAAGGTCCTGTACAAAATATGAATTACATATTAGAGGAAGAAATGCTTTTACAAGTTTAACATAAAATATGAAAGATTGATCCCTTACAGCCATTGCATGCGAGTCAAATTTCCAATCAATGAAGACAGGGGACCTGTCAAGACATTTTGGCCTAAGTTCCTGTTAGAAATAAGAAAGAAAAGACAAACAAGGAGAGTCAGGACTCAGGATATTATATGAGGCTCATACACGAGACGATGGTGGTAGATGGTGCAACCTTGCTCGCATTGACATAGTTGGTCAAAATTATGGTTGCAAATTGCTCTTTTAAGTTAGAGCAACTATTATTCTTAAAGAACATGCCTTGAAAAGGATATTAAAAACTGCATACATGACTTTTATTGTATGAAAAATGTGGATAACTCAGCTAAAGCAAAGATGAGCACAAATAAGTAATCCTACAGATTGGTGAGAAGATTCAAAGTCCATAGCTCATCTGGGATTGGTCCCCGAACATCCAAGGCATATACTTTCCTGTTGACAGAACTCTTAACAATCAGCACTTACCAAAAATTACAAAACAACACCTGGATCAATAAAAATTGCACTGTGATATACTACTAGTTAGTTCATCAGAAGATAGTGAACAATCCTGCTGTTTGATTGTTTACAATGAGAACTCTAAATGAAATGCAACCAAAACTATATGTGTTATATTAGAAAAAGAAAACATCTGAACATTCCAAAGAAAAAAAAAATACTTTGGTCAGAGCAACTCAGTCAGATATAACGTCGAACAGATTCAGTGCATAGCTCGAATTAAAGAAACACCCAACAAAACAGTTGACCCTATATACCCAACAAACTTTTCGTTTCAAAATTTCTGGCACAAAGAAAGATGAATAGAAGGATCATACAGTGCTGTGATGCGGCAGGTAGTTGCATTGTTGAAAGAGCAGCCGCATTTGATTAGAGGGTTGTAGGCAGTGTCGTCTATCGTGGTCGAATCGATGGCTACTCCGCTGCAAAGCTCCCCGCTGATGTTCCAACCGTTTCCAGCACTTATTCTCCATTTCTGGAATATAGAGTTCACCACACTTGCTGCTCCAAGGTTCACATATTCAGGTACGGTAGTGTTAGTAAACTAACTATTTGTAACTTTGAATGTATTTATTTGATCAATTTGTGTTATATAAAAAAAAAAAATTAAAAAAAGAAAAAAAAAAAAACCATGATATGAATAGAAATTTGCAAGCAAGGGTCCAATATTAAATAAAGAGAAAAGTACCCCTAAATACCTTCTCAACTATGAAATACCAAGATGGTACCCGTTTTTGGACTAGTTTCATAAACTACCTAAAGCCACATTTTGGACAATTATACCCTCTAGGGTATAAAAGGGGTTGTTTTTGTTGAAACCCCTTTTTTCACCTTCTAATCAGACTTTTGGGTTCCAATTCCCCCACTTTCACATTTCTAAATTTGTGGAGAGAGAAACACGTTTTACGAGAGCGAAACCAAAAGACATTTTTGAAACCCTCGTCACCGGCGATATCAATCGCACCTCTGCACCTCTGGTCTGATATTCCTGACAACGACGGCGAATCACCGGCGACCAGGAAGAAACGTCCTCCCGTAGTACTGAAACCCACCGGTGAACCACCGACCAAGACTAACCACTGTTTTCATCTCCGTTTCGAAATTACCGACACGCACCGGCGAACCACCGCCGAATGTTTTCATCTACTTCACGAATGTAGAGCTCGAAGATGAAAAGCGCTTCAAGGAAGCTACTGAGCAGCAGCTGAAAAGCTACGAAGCAGAATTGGAAAGGCACGAAGCTACTATACATGCTGTGGAGGTTTCATTTTGTCTTCCTTACTATTTTCTTTCGAATTTCAATATGATGACCGCTTTGTTAGAATTGTTTGGTGAGATTTTGTTCAAAATTACGTGCAGACTAGGACCTCTTTCGTACAGGATGCTGTTTCGACCATTCGAAGATCTACTATCTAACCTAACCATAGAATACACTCTATTAACATTATATACTGTTTTTAACTTAAGGGTATTGATATTGTCTGTCCAATTGCAGTTGCAGCTGGAGTTGATAGAGTTGAAAAGGAAGGTATCTCTTTCGTACAGCATCTTGGGATAAGACCATCAAGGTGTGGAATCTCACCAATTGCAAGCTCAGAAGCACCCTGACTGGTCACAAGGGTTATGTGAACACTGTAGCTGTTTCACCCGATGGTTCACTATGCGCCAGTGGTGGCAAAGACGGTGTTATTCTCTTGTGGGATTTGGCTGAGGGAAAGATGCTGTATTCGCTTGAAGCAGGTTCAGTGATCAATGCTCTTTGCTTTAGCCCTAACAGGTACTGGCTATGCGCTGCTACTGAGACAAGCATTAAGATTTGGGATCTGGAAAGCAAGAGTGTTGTTGAGGATTTGAAGGTCGATCTCAAAGCTGAGGCTGCACCAGAGGAGGGAAGCACCGGGACTGGTAACAAAAAGAAGGTATATTACTGTCTTGTCTATATAATATTTTCTAGTCTTTTTGTTAATATTCACCATTAGCGTTTCGTGTGTGGTAGATTATTCATTTCCTTTGTCAGTTGGTGTCCTTGCTAGTTTTATAGGTCATTGTAATTGTATTGTATGCATAAACATGTAGACATATAGATATGTTGTATTCAGAAACATGTAAACATATGGATAATGTGTATTTTCAAACTATGTTACTGCGAAGTATGATTACCCATTGTGTGGGCAAGTCTTCCCTATAGTTCTAGGCTCATTTCATTTGCATTTATGTATCAGTTTTAGTTTACACTTTTATGTTTGACACCTTTGCAGGATATCTACTGTGCTTGCTTGAACTGGAGTGCTGATGGAAGTACCTTGTTCAGTGGTTACACAGACGGTGTTATCAGAATTTGGGGTGTTAGCCGGTACTAAGTAAGCCATGGTGTGTAGTTCTGATGTGCGCTATGTTTCCAGATGACCATTAGTTTATTATGTAGTTGCTTAGTTCCAAAGGGATGTTTTGTTTTCTTTATCTGAATGTTCTCGGATCTTGTAAGGTTGTTTTGGATTTGTTTTAGTCCATTCAAATACTTGCGACATATTATCACAAGTTTGTTTTTGTTCAAAAAAAAAAAAAAAAAAGAATTATTATCTTTAAGTAATGATTCGAACTGTCACTTTATATACCTACAATTGACTTTGACTGGCAACACGCAGACATCTGAACTGGAACAGGCATGTGCTTCTCTTGGCGATGAGCTGCAACAGAGGCTTGTATGTCCAAGTTGTCACTCGGACAATTCCGATACTTTAGCCGGACTTCTTAATGCGAATGAGGCAAGTTGAAATTTACCAATTATTTTGCTACTTCTGCTACACTATATATATTGATATGTTAATATCTTCATACAATTACTGAAATTGGGGAACTAATATCTGCATTGTGAGACTGTAATTTGTCTAGGTTGTTTGTAGATCATATCCAGCAGGGTGTTCCTTCTTGTCTAGCAATGTGTGCCTTCATATCTAGCAAGGTGTTCCTTCGTATCTAGCAAGGTGTTCCTTCATATCTATCATTTCCATCGTGAGCGAACAAGAGCTATAAAAGTCGGTCTTATCTGCGGCCGTCCTTCTGCTGAGCTCCAGTTTTGATTATTACAAGCGGCTTGTTGTTTTTTTAAACATTAGATTAGTGTTGCTTATTCCTAGTTACCGAGTATTGTAATTGAAAGATTTGGTTCAGCGGGAAATGAACGCTTTACTGAATTTAACGTCAGTCTGTCGAATATTTTGATGTAGTAACAAACGATGCATCGACTAAAATATGATTATAATGTGTATGCGTATCAGTTCTTAAGTGTGATCTGCATCTTATTTTCAGTTATACTCAAATACTCCTACAGATGGATCTACAACGAAACAGAAAACATACTTTTATTTATCTGTTAGATGTAAAATACATAATCTATCAAAGTTGAATAAAGGGGCTATCAGATTGTAACAGCATAGATAGCAATAAGCTTAGGACAGTTGGAGGAGTAAATGGCTTTGTCTGTGTTAGATGAGGCTCATTTACTGCCTACTAGTGTGTCAGTTGAGTTAGATGATAGATACGAAGGAACACCGTGATAGATACGAAGGAAAACATTGATAGATACGAAGGGACACATTGCTAGACAGATGCAGCATCATATACATTGAATTATAAACATATTGCGATTGATAGATAGCACATATACATATTAATAGATTCTTTAGTCGGAGTCTGATAGATTTGAATTATAAACATTGATAGTTAACTAATAAGTATGATAGATTCTCTAGTATGAGTCCGATAGATATGCATAAATACAATGCTAGTTAACTAATCACAAGTATGATAGCTTCTCTAGTATATTACTGTCTTGTCTATATAATATTTTCTAGTCTTTTTGTTAATATTCACCATTAGCGTTTCGTGTGTGGTAGATTATTCATTTCCTTTATCAGTTGGTGTCCTTGCTAGTTTTATAGGTCATTGTAATTGTCCCTTCTTATCTAGCAAGGTGTTCCTTCGAATCTATCATTTCCATCATGATACTTTAAGACTGAATGAGGTTGGCTTTGTCTGTGTTAGATGAGGCTCATTTACTGCCTACTAGTGTGTCAGTTGAGTTAGATGATAGATACGAAGGAACACCGTGATAGATACGAAGGAAAACATTGATAGATACGAAGGGACACATTGCTAGACAGATGCAGCATCATATACATTGAATTATAAACATATTGCGATTGATAGATAGCACATATACATATTAATAGATTCTTTAGTCGGAGTCTGATAGATTTGAATTATAAACATTGATAGTTAACTAATAAGTATGATAGATTCTCTAGTATGAGTCCGATAGATATGCATAAATACAATGCTAGTTAACTAATCATAAGTATGATAGCCTCTTTGTTAGTAGCCTGATAGATTTGAGTAACATACATTACGATTGTTTCGTATATTGCTCTGATAGACACATTGCAGAAAATGATAGACACGACTTATAGAAATTACTAATAAGTTACAAGTATGATAGCTTGTAACGAATATGTTTACAAAACAAAACTAACTACACTACCTCTTACAAAATACCACCAAAATCAACAAAATACATAAAACTACAATCTTGAAGTTTGATGTTTCCCAAAAATTTGTCTTTCCAGAAGGAGTAGGTTCAGTCCACAACCCATTTTCTTCAAGTTCCGCATATTGTTTGTTATATGCCGAATAAACCAATCAACTTCCACAACCCATTTTCTTCAAGCAACCTGACATTGAGAAGACCCAGACAACGGAGTTATCGTTCCAATTGTAGTACAAACACAAAACAGGGCCTGCATTAGAAACTACTTTCAGTACCAATCCAGTATAAAACTGAAGATAGAAAGTTGTTTATACTGTCAAGGCAACTTAAATTTATGAGTGAAGACCTGTAACGCAGCTTGTAATCTATTATTAGATTGTATAAAACATACCTGAGACCAAGGATCAAAGCGAAGATGGAAACCATGATCTGGAAAACTGATAACAATATCCAATTTTAAGGGCTCCTATGCACAAGAGACACAGACCATGTAAAATCTTTCAGAAGAATGTAGATAACAATCAAGCTGCTTCGATCTAGAGTATGAGTCAACTATATTTCACTACTATAGAAAATGGAAAACTGTCAGACGATTCACACCTCATCATAATATTTCACATGAACAACATCGTACAGATTCCGCTGTTGTTCGATTTGAGCAAAAGCTTCACATATAGGCATTCCTGAAAACACCAGAAAAAAACCATATATACTTATTTAAGCTGAAATCAAATCAATCTAGAAGCAAGAGGCACATTACTGACAGAAGTTAACCAGCAATACAGAGTCTCCATTCAAGAGACAACACTACTTAAGAGTACTCAAAACTTTCTCGCGAACCAAACAGAAACAAACACGACACGAAACAAAATCTAGAATCGACTTAGTAAGCAACGAATAATCGGACAGTTCATAACAGTTGCACACATAATAACCAAAATGTTACCAGTTCATGTTAAATCAATCAAACTCCATAGTGTTAAACAAAGAACACGAACATAAACACTAAGCATATCGAAATCTAGCTCAAGTCAAGTCTGGTACCTCCTTCGAAGTCGTCGACGAGTCATCACTCGAGTCGGACTCACTACAGCTGCTTAGATGAATCACAGGGACGATCTGCTTCAAAAATGCGTCGAGGACGACGGCCTTCGTCGGAGCACGTAGTCTCGGAGTTTCAAGAAGTTCGGGTTTCACTGGACCATTCATGGATGAGAGAGAGAATCGGGAGGGTGGTTCTGGTGGCTCGGTCGTTTTGGTGTTTTGGGAGGGTTAAGAGAGAGGGATAGAGGCTGAATTTCAAACGCCGGTATAAGGTCCATCACCGGCGGGATCGAACGCCGGTATGGTTTGATTAAGACTAGTTCGACGGTGGTTGTATGGTTCGCCGGTGGAGAGAGAGAAGAAGAGGAGAAAGAGAGAAGAAGAGGAGAGAGAGAAGAGTAAGAGTGGATTCTGTTTTGAATTTTAAAATTCAAAAATAGAATGGGGGCTGTAACAAAAAACCCTAATTTTTCACAAATCAACCTTATATACTAGGTTGAGGGTAATCTTGGTATTAAAAAAAGAAAAGGTATTAGAAGTGGATATGTTTAATGAGATGGGTATTAAGTGAGCATTAACCCATTTTTGGACACTAGGTTGTAATAGGTTTGGCCAAAAGGTACTTAGTGTGTCATTTCCCTTAAATAAAACCTAAGTATACAGTAATATCTTTTTTAATGTTTTCAGACACTGCAAGTCTGCAACTTGTAGTAATTTATTATATTTGTCGCAGGTTTTTAAGTTAAGATCTTGATTAATATTATAGTAACCATAACCAAAAAGGACAAAATGAAAAAAAATAAAAGATCATCCTCATGGCCAGCTAATTAATAATATCCTATAAAAAAAAATGGTTTTGCACCAGATCATCTGCGAATTCATACCATAGTTTATGTAATTTAGCATTTTAAAGTAGCAAAGTATCTAAATAAAATAATTATTACAATAATTTTGTTAACGATAAAAATTATAAGACAGTATGTAGTAGCTGTCTCAAGCTAAAACAGAGAATACAGAGCTAGGGAGATAAGACAGAGTATGTAGTAGTTGTCTCAAGCTAGAACAGAGAATACAGAACTAGGGAGAAAAAGGAGTGCACCTTCACGAGGATCAGTTGTAGCTTGTGTCTGGTTTTGAGCTTGAGAAATCAGAAGCAGACCAAACATGGATAAAACAAGAACGACGGCAACTAAATTTCTGTCTATATCTCGGTTCTCCATCATCGTCTCTTGTCTTTTTATTTTCTTGGGAGAGAAAGGAACTGGAAACAGAAAAAGAAAAGGTATAAAAAAAGAAGATATGGGAGGTCTGACTTATCTCATTAGACCCGCCACCTTCACCGTGGTTAATTCAATAAAATTCTAATGATGTACGTAGTAAGTCAGACCTCCCTATCTTGTTTGTTTATACCTTTCCTCATTCTCTAAAATGTCTTATACACTTCCATTTGGTATTTTGTGATTGTGACAGACTGCATTTAAAGAGTTTAATAAATATTCAATGTCCAAAGCTACGTTGCTTTTAGAATATAGAATTACGATTCTAGTGTTATCCACGAAAAAATATGGAGTCTGAAATTTTTTTAACTGAAAGCTTCTGATAGATAATAACTAAAATACTTACATACCTATCATTTTGGAAAAAAAATATTAACACTATAATTATGTTTATAGTTTAACATCTATAGAACCGATTGTATTTCATATGATATATTTGTGGCTAATATGAATTTATATTTTAGTAGAGGACATGACACATTTGGATTATTTGTAAGGACTCTCCTCTTGATCGAACCGCAGTCCAAATAAAAGTTTGTTACTACAAGTTTTTTGGGTTTTAACTGTATAAATATAATATCATAAAGAATTTGCACAAAAAATTAGGGAATGAAAACTCAATCTAAATGGATTTAGTTGATTTGGTTTGACCGATTTTTTTTTGTCTAAACACATATAGATAAGACCGATATTAAAATTATAATTTGCAACAGGATTGGATCCATCCATTAACATCCTTAGTTCAAAATAAAAAAGCAAAGATTTCATATAAAAATTCATCCATCCTGATGGGATACGATAAATAGGATGATACGATTCGAAAAGAAAAAATGGTATATTAGACCACCCGCATCAGTGGGGATATTTCATCTCCTAAAAGTGCGCCGCATAGCGCCATCTGAGCATAATTCTTAAATAATTTTTCAAAAATTTTAACTCCACGCAGGATAGCATATTTCATCTTTGAGCATACCCACCATTTTTCTCTCTCTTTCGCATTATAATATCTTAAAAAAATTATTGTCAGAATCAAATAAACCAAGTCTCTATTTATAGATCTCGAGAAAATATAAATCATGGTATAATTTTTTTATTTTTTAACTTATTAAAATATTCCAAAAATCATTTTCAAAATACAAAATAAATAAAATACTCAAAATATTTGGGTGTCCAAATCGAACAAACCAAGTCTCTACTTGTAGATATCGAAAAATAAAAAATAATGGTATACTTTTTTTATTTTTTTGACTAACCAATATTTCTATAAAATGATTTTTATAAAAAAAATAGTAGGGACTGCAGCGTGCCATGTAGCACACTGCGGTTGGCTGTGGTGGAGATGAACCCGGATTCATCTTTTGCACCCGGATTCATTTTTGAGGTGCCACATGGGATGAATAATGCACTGCTGCTTTGTAAAATGCGCATTATTCACCCAAAAATACACTGCTGTGGTTGGTCTTAGTATGATATGTCATGTAGGTTGACCAAAACAAAACTTTGTCTTTAAGGATATGTAACGAAATTTTAGAAAACCGATGAGATATTGCTAATGCAAGAGAGGTATAAGACTCAAAGATTTGTACTTTTTCCTTTGTGCTATATCAACGTGCATGAATACAAGCGCAGAAGATTACGAACGTTATGTTTGGTTGGGTTGTAGAAGCTCGCTTTTAGAAGACATAAGACATTGTGACAAATTCATTAGTGGTCGTAACAGAAAAATAAGTCTTTGGCAGGAAGCAACTCAAACAATACAAGTGAATTCACAATCAAATAATATATGATTGATGGAATGAGATTTTAATAAACAAAATAAGCGACTGGATGCGGTATTAAGTCCTAAGATTTATCCTATATAATAATTTAGGAGATGAAAAAATGTCATGGCAAGTTGAATTTAGTATGTACTAAGTTTGCTCATCCAATGTGGATGTTGGTGGGAGAAGAGCTATTAGTTTTATTGATAAAAAAATAATAATTTCATTTATCATGATTTATTAGATAATCATCAACACAATTAATTTTTTTGAGGTGAAGGTTCGTTGACTAGGTTACCAATTTCTTGCAGGTTCAAAAATGATAAGGCTCATTATATTCCAAAACATTTGTCAACAAAAGATCAAAATAATATAGTGACCGATTTTTTTTAAAGCGTATTATATACATATCTTATACGCGTCTTAAGCTTGTTGATATTTTACATCGAGTTTCTGACGACCATCCAACAAGAGTTATTTTACGATATTTGTAAGTCATTATTTATGATACTCTATTTTCTAACATATATGTTTATGTGTTCATATTTGTTTCAAAAATTGTTGAAATAAAAATTGAAAACATGTTGAAGATATAGTTTATGTAAAATATCCGGCTTCATTTAGATTTGTAACATTTTTTTGTTTTCTAAAAATTTGAGAGAAAATAAGTTTTGATATCTTTATAGATAAAATCATAAAAAAAGTAGGTTTGGATCGAAATTCATTTAAATGATATGAATTTATAAATTAAAAATATAAAATCGAATAAATATAATATATTTTTGGTAAAAGGTATTAAATAACATATCTAACAAAAATATAAAATAAATTGAACATATTTATTTTAAAATATAAAAAAAGAACAAAAGTATTATTTTAAGAAGAGTTCCATATTTATAGGCATCCTATAGCATACTTTATAAAAAAATTAATTTTTTAAATAAAATGTGACTCTCATATAAGTTACAATATTAGTTTAAAATCAAATTGATACCAAATAAGATGGTTATCCATATTTGGTACCAGCCACTTACCAAAATACTATAATACCCTTCTTTGTAATATTATCGAGTAACTTTTAACAAAAAAATAAGGTTTTTTAAAGTTCGTATTTTTCGATTTATAATTCAGAAAATAAAATCGAAACTGAAGAGTTTTAAGAAAGTCTGGAGGTGATTATGCGATACGAGAATCTCTTAGTGTCAATATAGGTAAATTCACTTTGTTTAGGAGCTGTTTTAGAGAGAGAAAGTGAGAGCTTAGCTTAAGTAGAGAGAGAAAATATTTTATTATTCATCTCGGGATCTGTGAAGCGTGTGTGGTCCTTTTATAGTACAATTGCGGACCCCACGCGCTTTAATTCCCATTTATTACATTTTTAGTCCCTACCTCTTATTTTCTTCCTATTCTAGCTATTTCTTTGAAAGTTTATACAATTTTCCCCTCACACAATTTCCTCTTTGCATTTTCCTCCTATCGTACTTCTTCTTTATAATTTTCTCCTATCATGTTTCTTCTTCACACTTTTCTCCTTGTCTTTTATTCTTCCTTATCAGTAGCCCCCCAGTCCTAGTAAAAGTTATTTTACTGGGACTGTGAAGGATTCTCCGATTATTCATTTCAAATCTCCTCGAATAATAATTCTTCAGGAAAAGTACGAAATTTTTTTATACCCTAATAATTTGCCTCGAACTTTCGAAGCCAAAGAATCTTCCTCCAGAATCTCTTTTCTTCGAATTCTAATAATTTTTCTCGAACTTTCGAAGCCAAAGAATCTTCCTCGAGAATTTCCTTTCTTCGATCCTTTCTTCGAATTAATCCTGATAACTGGGCCCCCCTAATCCTTGCACCATTTTAGCCACATGAGCCCCTCGATTTTTGCTGTATCAACTCGCCAAAACTATCAATTTCAAGGCTAAATGAGGTGTCAGGATTAATCTATCTGTCATGACGTCAACAGCCGAAAATGCTTGTCAGCATATCTTTTTAGAAACGCTTCCTTTTTCCAAGACATTTTCTGACCAGAGAAACTCTGCATCTTCCCCTGTGGTTTATGTGTCAGTACAATTTGCACCTATGTAGCCCATAATTCCCCTAGGTAAACACCAGAAAAAGTCACCGGGCCTGGTCTATCCGGAAGGCCCACCTTCATCTATAAATACGGATCTCCTCCCCTCATTACTCCAACTTTTTGTTCAAACTTTTATAGAGAGAGAAAGCTGGCGAGTAAACCCCGTCGGATTCCTGAGTGGTTGTTGATCAGCAAAAGGTTTGAGGAGAGAGTTACTGCTGGGGAAGACGTGAGGCCCCAACCCCAACCATCTGTTACTACTCTCTTTGGTTCCTGGCCTTCCTCAGCAGATTCGACTGCTATTATTCCCCTTGAAGTCGCGCGACAAAGTCTACGTAGTGATCGTAATCCCCTCGGAAGCATGGGTAAAGATAGACAGCATACACACTCATCTGGGAAGAGAAAGAGATCTCATAAAGATAGGAAGAATTCGCAGGACCGAAAACGTGCTAAAGAGACACCGCTGGTCATTCGATAGCCTGTTTCCACGACAGCGATCGAGATTCTCCCCCGGATATCTACCAGCCCTCCTCGGAAATCTACCAGCCCTCCGTGTAAAAAGGATTCGGATGAGTCAAGTCTGCCCTCTACTCCCTCTATGACCATTCATGGGACTCAGTTTTCTCCTTCGAAGATGATCATTACCGAAGCGGACATGCAAAATAGACAAAGCGAAAGCCTAGATGCCAAAGGAAAAGCAATTGCAGCAGTGTCCCTCGAACCGAAAGTGCCCGTAATCCCTTTTTTAGGGTCCTCGAGCAACACGACCTCCTTTTCTCAAACAATATCCAAAGAGCAAGCTCGTCGGATTGCCCCAAAATCCAAAGGAGATATTATGTTACCCTTAGAACTGGATGCCATTGCCGGTCGCAATATTCGGGGCATCGAAAATAAACATATGGTAGCTCTGCACAATATTAAATACAAGTATTTTTCACAAGCCGAGGAGCCTGTGCTGAGGACTCGATGGTGCATTCCCTCCTATATTACGATCAGGTTCCCCTCGAAAGGTGAGACGCCTCTGTCAGTGAGGGACAATGAGCTAGTACTGTATACTGAGATCATGAACTGGGGGCTAAGGTATCCCTTAGACCCCTTCTTCATCCAATATTTGGCAAAGATAGATCTTTGTCCTTCACAAGTTGGCCCCAATATGTGGTTTACTCTGATGGCCTGTATTATGGCCTCTAGGCTCTCAGGTCACGAATTTTTGTTAGAGCAACTCATCGGCCTTGCTGGTCTGGCCAAGAATCCTTTCTTTACATTCTATTCTTTAACTTTCAACCGGGGACAAAAAGTCTTGAAAGATCTGTTAGAGGCTGACAAGAAATGGAGGCAGCAATTCGTGTTCTTCTCCGGCTACTGGGAGACAGGGTTAGAAGCCACCCCCTCAAATCCTCACAAACTGTCTCTGATGTGGACCAACAAATGTAAGTTTTTGGCCTTCTAAGCTACTTATTCTGCATCGAATTTTTCTATGTGACTATACTTTATGTTGGTTACCTACTTTTTGCAGCTATGACCGGGGTATCGAAGCCCTATTCTGAATATGTTGAAGGTGCCACTAATGTGTTCACCAAACTTCACCTGTGGGCCAAAGATCAATGGGAGAACCGATTTCGACTCTGTTTCACGGATAATAATCTAGCCAGGAGTCGATTGTGGAGGCTCAACCCCCTCGACCGAATTAGCATGAGAGGATTAATGGCTCCTCCATCGGAACGAGAAGTTATGGAGCGCGTGAGCCAAAAAGATATTGTGATTTATCTTCCCAAACGCTCCCGTTCGAAGAGTCATCTTGGAGATCCTGACGAGGAGGTTTCAACTAAAGAGCAGCAGTTAGGTCGTGAAGGGACAGTTGACACTCAAGAGCTACCTCGCTCAATCAATGTTGTATTATCTAATTCCAATTCTCCACCCACTACTTCCATCCTTCCACCAAAAATGGTGCCAAGGCAAAAGATAAGAAGAGTAAAGCTATCCTGGAACCCATCCAAGAATTATCCGAAGATGGTGAAACACCAGATGATAAACAGGAAACTACTTAGGCCGACGAGATTCAAGAAATATCAAGTGAACCTGAAAAAAGAGGTGGTGATTCACCCAAAGAACGTTAACATCAAACACCAAGCTCGCCTCTTACTGAAGCATCAAGCCCTGCCCCCCTAAAAAATAGTCCAAAGCTAGCACCTCTCCGCATTCCTCGGAGCAATCCTCCTCAGTATATTGACCCAGATACTCTTGGTGGTGGGTTTTCTGATTTTGACTCTACAACGTTAGGATCTCCGACAAGCTCCTTCGAAGTTCCTTTGGACGATGAATTCTCACTAAATCTTCGACGATTGTTGTATACCTCAGTTAATAGGGGGAAGAAGATGCAGCACCTTGAGAAGCAGAAAAATCATTACAAATTTAATTCGTTGTTGGCTGCTTCTCAGCTCGAAGAAGCCAAAAAACAGCACGCAGTCATAGAGAGCCAAGCAGATGCTTTGTATGAGCGTTTATCTGCCTCCGAAAATTATGTGGTGATGCTGGAGAGGTGTTGTCAGGAATAGAGGGATCTGTATAAGAAAAAAACCGATGCCCAAGAAAAATTGATAGCTGAATACAAGAAAGGACATCGTCTAGCCTGTGATGGATTCGAAGACTGTACTGCCAGCTTAAAAAAAGTGAAAAAAGATCGAGATCAGTAATAAAAGCGGGTTGAAAAATTCCCTAGACAAGTCGAGGAAGAAAAAGATAAGGGTGTGAATGCTTATGCAGCCACGTGCACAAGTAACTTGAATGCCCGGGATGCCATAACTCGAGCGGGTTTAATCACCCAAATCTATGCTGAACATCCTGAATATGATTTGGGGAGTTTTTGGAAGCTTGTCCCCCCGGAACTTCGTCCTCCCAACATAGTAGTGAGCGATAGCGAAGAATCAGAAACATAGGGGAGTGTCTCCTCGAAGAATTTAGACTAAGAGAAAATGTGGGGTATTGTGATATTTTTTGTTTATGTCCTTATGGGGCTCGTTTTGTAAGTTGGCTGACTAAGGCATGTTGTAGTATGTTGACTTTCTAATTGATGTTTGTATTTGTGTTATCATACCGTTTTTGTTTTTCCACTTGTCACATAATTGACCATCATTAAGCGAGGCAGAAATTCAAACGAAGGCACAAAATGTTGTGACCTAAACAATAAGTCGAAGAGATAAACCCTTCGGAACACGACTCGTTGTAACCCAAATCAAGAGTTTGAAGAGAACAATTTGGGGCACAAACTAATGTGACACTCAGAATAATTCGAAGAGATAACAAATCGAGGCACAACTTGCTATGACCCAAATAATAGTCAAGGCAAAGAATATTTGAGACACAAACTAATGCGACCCACATAATAATCCGAAGAGATAAAAATTCGAGGCACAGCTTGTTGCGACCCAAATAATAGTTAAGGCAAAGAATGTCTAAGACACAAACTAATGTGACCCACATAATAGTTCGAAGAGATAACAATTCGAGGCACAGCTTGCTGTGACCCAAATAATGGTTAAGGCAAAAAATATCTGAGCCACAAACTAATGTGACCCACATAATAGTTCGAAGAGATAACAATTCGAGGCACAGCTTGCTGCGACCCAAATAATAGTTAAGGCAAATAATATCTGAGACACAAACTAATGCGACCCACATAATAGTTCGAAGAGATAACAATTCGAGGCACAGCTTGTTGTGACCCAAATAATGGTTAAGGCAAAAAATATCTGAGACACAAACTAATGTGACCCACATAATAGTTCGAAGAGATAACAATTCGAGGCACAGCTTGCTGTGACCCAAATAATAGTTAAAGGCAAAGAATTCTTTGTATTAAGCAGCTCATAGAAACACCTCATTAAAACCTTCATGTGCCTAACAGGGTAGGAAAGAGTATGCCCTCGCTATGTTTGTTTACTGGAAGATACAAAAAAGGTACAAACATTACTTACTAACTAGCTCCTCATTCAAGATACAATTTTAAATGTTCAATGTTCCATGGGAGACGGAGATATCGCCCTTCCTTGTCTTTTAGCCGATACGTGACCAGTTTTAATTTCTCGGTGACCTCATAAGGGCCCTCCCAATTTGGTCCCAACTTACCCAGGCTCTTGTCTTTCGTATGCAGGAAAACTTTACGTAGGACTTTATCTCTGACCTTAAAGCCTCTGTGCTTTACTTTAGACGCATATCGACTCCTCATGAGAGTCTGATAGTGGAGGGACGTCAACTGCGCTCGTTGTCTTTTTTCTTCAACCAAGTCTAAAGCCAGTGCTCTGCTTTGGTCATTCGTGTCTTCTGCATATGTTGCCACCCGATGTGAGGGGAAAACAATCTCTGGGGGGGGGGGGGCAATGGCGTCCATTCCGTAGACTAAGGCAAATGGAGATACAGCCGTGGCCGTTCGTGGAGTTGTTCTGTAAGCCCACAATACCTCCTGCAAGTAGTCAGGCCATTTTCCCGCCTTTCCTTCCAAGTTCATTTTCAAGCCATCGAGAATCGTGCGATTAGTCACTTCCACTTGCCCATTAGCTTGAGGGTGAAATGGGGCAGAAAAACATTGTCGTATCCCCCTGGAGACGCAAAAACTTTGGAACTCCTTGTTATTGAACTGAGGTCCGTTATCCGTTGTGATTTGCAATGGCACGCCAAAACGACAACAAATGTTTGACACAACGAACTTGATCACATCCTTGGCCTTTGTTCCTGCTAATGGTTCCGCTTCTACCCATTTAGAGAAGTAATCCACTGCTACAATGATGGTCTGCCTGCCACCGGATGCCATCGGTAAAGGCCCGACTAAATCAATTCCCCACCTATCGAACGGGACTGCTTCGGAAATACTCTCTAAGAATACCCCAGGCTTATGGATCACATTGGCATAGCGTTGACACGTGTCACATCGTTTTACTAAATATTTTTCATCTGAAGCAATAGTCGGCCAATAGTAACCAGCCAGAACACCCGTCGAATTAATGCCTTGTACCCGCAAGGGGCAGGACCTTCCCCATCGTGCAATTCAGACAGGATGATTTGCGACTCATCCTTGTTCAGACACCTTAATAATGGCCGACTCAAAGATGTTTTATACAGCACACCTCCCAGCATGATATACCCATGGGATTTGAACCTGATCTTCCTAGCCTTGTACTTTCCGATGGGTAAAGTATCGTTTTCCAAGAAGTCGATGATAGTTGCCCTCCAATCGTCTGTGACCATATTACTTTCATCGTTAACGTTCATTGCTTGCTCCGCATCAACCACGATCGAAGGATGTTCCTGAATCAAAACCCACGGGTATCCCTCCGCTCGTTAGGCGGAGGCTAGAGAATATGGGACAACATTTGATTATCTGCGAATATGTTCATACTTGACTTCCTCAAACTCGGATACCAAATCTTTTAATGCTTTTAAATACTGTATCAGCTTATCTTTTTGGGCCTCAGACTCTCCCAGGGCTTGGTTTATCACCAATTGTGAATCGCTGACCAGTTTAACCTTTTTGGCCCCACATATGTGAGCCAAACGCAAACCTGCTAACGCAGCTTCATACTCTGCTTCGTTATTGGTTGCCTTGAACCCAAATCGAATAGCTTGGAACATAGCTATTCCTTCTGGAGAAATCAACTGGACACCCGCCCCACTTCCAGAAATGTTCGACCCACCATCCATTCGTACCAACCATTCTGTCTCATCAACATGATCACCGACCTCTTTATCCTCTCTGTCCGAATGAAATTCGACCAAAAAGTCAGCTAAAACTTGAGCTTTTATCACTGTTCGAGGCTCAAATGTTATGTCAAAATCTCATAGTTCTACTGACCATTTAGTCATTCTTCCAGAGATGTCAGGCTTCTGTAACAGACCCTTTAAGGGAAAATTCGTCCGAACAACTATAGGGTGTGCCTGGAAGTAAGGTCTCATCTTTCTGGCCGCCGTTACCAAAGCCAAAGCTATATTCTCTAACTTAAGATATCGTTTTTCCGCATCCAACAAACTCTTACTCACATAATAGATGGGTTTCAGAAGAGATTCTTTCTCGCGAAGTAGAACAGCACTGACCGCACAATCGGACACTGCTACATAGATAATCAATCTTTCCCACCAATGGTTTAGACAGAATATCAGGGGATATCAAACATTCCTGAATTTTACGAAAAGATTCTGAGCACTCATCAGTCCAATGAAATTGTTTGGCATTGCATAGTACCCTAAAGAAATGTGCACATTTGTCCGAGGATCAAGAAATGAACCTGTTCAATGCTGCCAATATCCCTGTCAAGATTTGGACTTCCTTGATATTTCGAGGTGGAGTCATAGTGATTAAAGCCTTTGTTTGATCCGGGTCAGCCTCAATACCTCTCTCATTGATCATATATCCGAGGAACTTACCCGATCGTACCCTAAAAATACACTTTTCTAGGTTCAATTTCAAGTTGACCTTACCTAAATTATTGAAAGTCTCTTCCAGGTCAGCAAAGTGATCCTCTTCTCGCAAACTTTTGACTAACATATCATCAATATAGGCTTCAATGTTCCTACCGATCTGGTCCTCAAAGGTTTTGTTGACCAAGCGTTGATAAGTTACCGCCGTGTTTTTCAAACCGAATGGCATAACTTTGTAGCAGTATAATCCTCTCCCGGTAATAAACGAAGTACTTTCTTCATCATGAACGTCCAACCGGATTTGATTGTACCCAGAATACGCGTCCATGAAGGACAACAATCTATTACCTAAAGTCGAATCTACTAACTGATCAATACGTGGCACTGGGAACGAATATTTGGGACAAGCTATGTTTAAATCTGTAAAGTCGACACACATTCTCCATTTGCCATTCTTTTTCCTAACTAGAACCGGATTCGATGCCCAAGCGGGATAATGCGACTCACGAATATGGATTATGCTTAATAACCTCTCCAATTCCAGAAGAATAGCTGTAGCCTTTTCCGGGGAAACGGGCCTCCGCTTCTGGACAATGGGTCTAATATTGAGTCGTACCGCAAGTTTATGACATATGACCTCCGGTGGTACTCCCGTGACATCCTGTGCACACCAAGCAAACATATCAAGTTTGTTAGATAAAAATGCAATTAATCTCGCTTTGAACTCAGAAGGAAGTTTTACTCTGATCTTGAAAGATTTGCCACTCTCAAATTCATGTGCCTCGGAATCTTCTTCCGGGACCAGAAATCCGGGGGTCTCCCTCGGATCATCACATGGGATGACTTCGGAGGGAGGCCCCTTTAACTGCTATGCTTTGTTTGACCCCTCTCCTTGAACTCCTTTCGAGGATAACGCTATCTGGTAACACTCTCGGGCCATTTTCTGGCTACTTCTGATTATCCCGACGTTGTTTCCTACCACATACTTTAAGCACTGATGTACCGTTGAAATTACACCATGCATTCGGGACAACCAAGAACGACCCAGAATAGCATTATACGAAGTCGGCGCGTCAACAACAATGAACAATACCTCCACCTCTTTCTTGAATGGCCCACAGCCCAACTCGACCACACACTGAAACTCTCCCACAACCACTGCTGTGGCGCCAGTAAAACCAACTATAGTTCTGTCGGACCGTCGGATAACTGGTGGGTCAGAAATTCTCATGTAAGTGCTCATAAACAAGATATTCGCTGAGCTCCTTGTGTCAATAAGTATCTTCTGAACTTGATCCCCTGCGATGCACGCGGCGATCACCACCGCATCCTCATGCGGGCTTGCAACATTTCGCATATCATCGTCGTCAAAACAAATGATGGGGGAGGGCAATCAGTGCATTTGTGTTGACACCCCTGCTTTGATCTAGGTAGTCAGGTTGACCATGTGCCTCTTTCGCGAGCTATTGGAATTTCCCGCAATAGTGTCTCCTCTAAAGATTGCTAGTGAATCGAAGAAAGCACAAAGGCTATTCACCCTCCCCCTCGGAATAACCTCTTCCACCATATTCACATTGTTCCCCCTCTCCTTGGGATCCAAATATTCTTGTTCAATGTCAAAATCGTCGACCCCTTCGGATATTACCATGGCTGTGTCAGTGTTCTTTGGGACAGCTTTCACCACAGCGTTCTTCTAGGAGTTCTTTTTGACGTACTCTAACAACATTCCGTTCTCGATCAAAGCTTGCACTTCTTTTTTCAAAGCTATGCGGTCCTTGGTATCGTGCCCAATATCCTTGTGATATTTGCAATACTTATTAACGCTTCTACTTTCCCTTGGAGTCTGTATAGGAAAAGGCTTCCTGAATGGTATTGTAGATCTCGCCTTGTCAAATATAGCGGCAACATTTTCCGTCAACTCTACAAAATAGTCTGGTCGAACCCACTTATTCGACATGGGTCTTGTTCCTTGATTGTAATTTTGCTGGTTGCCATAGTATTGTGGGTTCGTTTTCTGCCTCGGCGGGTATTGACCCGTACTTTTGGCCTAGACATTAGTACGGGGCCCTTGGCTACTCGGCTCAGATCTTTGAAATTGATTCTGATCCAACTGATCCCCGGATCCCTTCTCCCCGTACTTTTGGCCTGAACATTAGTACGGGGCCCTTGGCTACTCGGCTCAGATCTTTGAAATTGATTCTGATCCCCGGATCCCTTCTCTGATGCCTGAGTATCCTCCACCAGAATTCTCTTCTCGACCTGATCCAACAATGCTCCAAAGGTCATTGCCTGACTCTCCGCCACCGTATCCTTCAACAATCCGGGGAGTAGGCCCATCCTGAAAGCTGCAAGTGCCACTGAATCTTTACAATACTCCATGTCCGTTTTTGTTTTGACAAACCGATTGGTGTAATTCTTCAAGCTCTCCCCAACCTTTTGTCTGCAATAGATTATCGTGTCTCCGTTAGCTCGAAACTTTTTTCTCCCCATGAAGTGTTGTATGAAGACATTCCAGAACATGTTGAAATTCTTTATCGAGCCCTGCGGAAGCCTATTATACCATTTGGAAGCTACCCCCTTGAAGGTCTGGGAAAATGCTCTACACAACAACTTATCATCGTCGTCGAAGTTAATCATGAAGTTTTTGAATTGTTCGATGTGATTATCCGGATCTTGCGTCCCATCGAATTTTTCTAGCTTCGAGATATCGAAATGCTTTGGGAGTTTTCCCACCAAAATGTCCGGGGACAGAGGAGAAGCTCTCCAATTGTGCTCGGAAATTACAACCCTTCCTCGGATGGCAGAGTATATTGATGCTGCCACTCCGAATTTCGCAGGCCCATGTCTTCTTTTTTGTCAGGAAACTTCGCTTGGCCATAAGCCTGACCATCGAACTGAGCACGGTAACGTTTCTCCTTCGGAGACTTCCTCTCCGAGCTTCTTCCCATTCGGTAATCAACATGCCTTCGACCGTGCTTTTTCTTTCTGTGGTTTTTTCGAGGGGACGACTCCGACGAACTGTATCGAGAATAATCGCTCGAGTCAGGCGAGTCCAAATGTCGCTTTTCTCTCCTCCTCGACGATCGTCGTTCGTTCCCCCGGTATCTATCGTCTCTGTTCTTAGGGCGAAATTCGTTTTCGCGTTCCTTTTCACCAGCTGGCTCCCTCCTTACCTCGGAAGGAAGATTTTCCTGTACGGCTTCCTTTTCTGCCTTCAATCTTTCGATCTCTAGCAACAGTTCATTACTTCGAGCCAACAGGTCTGAGTCATCGAACGTGTCTCCGACTCGCTGGCCCCCTTGTCCCTCGTACTTCATGTCGTTTCGGTAGTCATCGCCCACTAGGTTCTCCTCGCAATCGTTGACAAAATCTTCCCCTTGCTCTTCCATAGTTTTCCTCGGAACAGAAATTATTTCCAGGAAGCGATTGTCGTCAGAACGATCTTCGGTTCCCACAGACAGCGCCACTGAAGAGTTTTAAGAAAGTTTGGGGGTGATTATGCGATACAAGAATCTCTTAGTGTCAATATAGGTAAATTCACTTTGTTTAGGAGCTGTTTTAGAGAGAGAAAGTGGGAGCTTAGCTTAAGTAGAGAGAGAAAGTATTATATTATTCATCTCGGGATCTGTGAAGCGTGTGTGGTCCTTTTATAGTACAATTGCGGACCCCACACGCTTTAATTCCCATTTATTACATTTTTAGTCTCTACCTTTTATTTTCTTCCTATTCTAGCTATTTCTTTGATAGTTTATACAATTTTCGCCTCACACAATTTCCTCTTTGCATTTTCCTCCTATCGTACTTCTTCTTTATAATTTTCTCCTATCATGTTTCTTCTTCACAATTTTCTCCTTGTCTTTTATTCTTCCTTATCAGAAACCACCCTTGTGTTTATATTTACGAGACGAATCAAACAAGTGATCTATACGATATGTTTCAGAAAAAAAAATTGTTAAATTGTTTGGATTAATACTATTAAAAGTAGGAGTATTAATTTTTTTCCATACTATTGATTAGCAGTATTAAAAGAACTAATACTGTTAATTAACAATATTAAAAAAATTAATACTACTAATAAAAAACGAGTTTCAATAGCGAAGTAAACAGTGTGTTACCTAAAAAAATCATTCAAGTACAAAGTTCTTCATATAGGATTATTGACAATATAATATAAGTCAAACTTATACCATATAACATTGATTTTCTTTAAGAAAATGCAACTTATTGAAAATAATATGCAGATTACCTTTCTACTGTCATTAAGTTTTCTATCTACCGATTTGATTCAAGGTTGGCTGAAAAACAGAAGACAAAAATACAAAACTAAACGTATAAACCAAGAATAATAGTTGTTGTTTCTATATCGAGCTTTCTTATAAATTATGAAGTTCACCAAAAATGTTTGAAAACTAGACCATCAAACCATGATGGAGCCCCATCCAAATTCGGGTTTGGTTTAATATCACGTAATAGTTGGTTTAAATTCCAATTTAAAATGAATTTCAAACCACAATGTCATGTTGTTGACAACAAAAAAAAAATATCTTTGTTGGCTGAAAAAACTGATCAGCGGCAATTTGTACTTCTGAATCTTCAGATGATGAAGAAACTTTTACGGCATTTATCGCTGCTTCTGATTGATTACTAACGGCTGAACTAGTGGTTGCAGGGGTTTGTCTCTTTGGTTGTCTTCTTAGAAGTCCACCCGGAGGTTTCAACATCCTTCATGTAAAGATTATAGCTAATGAGTTATTATTTTGCCTTAGTCAATTGTCAAGAGTGAATTCTAGAGAGTTTTTAGAGAGAGAAAACAAAAGTACAAATGAGTTTCAAAGTAAAAAGTGTTCAACTCCTTTGTTAGAGTAGTCTTGCCCTTTATATAGAGGAGCCAAGACTTAGTCTCAAACTGAAATCGGTTGCAAAAATGGGTTAATTGTTGTTTAGTCCTCACTAATTATACATAGTTACAAATATTCTCCAAAACTTACATCAGTTACAAATTAAGGACAAAACTTACAATACTTACAATTAAATCTTTAAATTTACATTATTTACAATTTAGTCCTCAAAATCCTATTTCCATATCAGAAGCCCCCTAGTTCTCATGTTAGTATATGAATGAGAACTAAAAAGTCTTCGGATCCAATTGTCTTCGAATCTTAATATCTTCGAACAATTCCATATGCTATGTAACCTGTGATAAACATAAAACAATCATTCGGAGAATTTATCTTAAATAGGTATTCGGGGCACTTATGAAATTTAACCACTTGAAACATATTCAAATCAAATAATAAAAACAAAATTGCCTCGAAACGGTGTAATAAAATTATGCCTCGAAAGCATCCTCGAAATATTATTTAAATAAATCATCTTCGAATAATCATCTTCGAATATAATTGTTATGCATATGAACGCAACTGTTAAATCCATCATAACCCTAGAGTTATAGCCTGACAGATGACGATCATCTGATTAATTTTCCAATTTGTATTCCAACATATCATCATAAAAGTATTTCCACATTCACACGCCTTCACTCGTCTTAGTATAAATATAACCTTCCTTTCATTTTTCACTCTCATCACATACAAACCTTTTTAGAGAGAAGTCAGAGCTTTTGGCTACCTTCATCGTGTTCTTCCCCTTTTCTCAATATTTTTGTCAGAAAATTCAAATTTTCTGATCATTCTTCATCCTCTCCGATCAACCCTCACTTGGTTTATGAGAAAGAAACCAAGAACAAAAAAATGAAGGCTATCCTACTCAAATCACCAGAATCTTCAGACTCTGACAGTAATTTAGTCTTCGGATCATACGAATACTTCTGTATTACACAAAGGGCTGAAGAATATAGAAGAGCATGATTCGAGAGGTCCAATTGGAACCATTAATGAAATAATTTACTACGGTAAATTCGATCCCACTAAAGTTCCTGTTTTTTCGCCTTCTCTAATAGTCGAAGAACAACCATCAACTAAAATCTCAGGTCTTAAAACACCTAAAGCCTCCTCGTCTCAAAGAAAAAATTATCCTTTAATTATTGAAAAATCTCCTCCAAAACCAAAGGCAAATAATCCCTTCTCGAAATACACCTTGGTAACGAGAAAAAGAAAAACTTTCATCGCTATGGGAGATGAATCAGCGATTATCCGAAGTCTGTCCCCTCCAAACACTGATAATCTTCCTCAAAGAGAAGTAATAGAATAAGCTCCTCGAGTTACTAATCTTTTTTCAGAGACTATTATCCCAACTTCTCAAAATTCTCGAGAAGAAACTTCGAAATCTAATGAAGTTGATTCAGAAGATACAAAAACCGATCTCGAGGCTGAATCTGACAATAAGAACTTAGTGAATACTCAAAAATCTCAAGAAGAAACATATGCTTGCTTCATTTCCAAAAAAAAAAGGGCAAAAACTGGGAGAAAATTGAGGAACCTCGAAAGCAAATACATTATCGCTTTAAAAAAAGTCCGCTACATATACTATAAGGATAGTCAAGCTTCGATACTGAAAAAACAATGGGGAATGGGAGAAAACATAACTCTTCGTCTGCCAAAGGAAGGAGAAACTCCCCTGGACTGCAAAGATGACGAATTAATAGCTTACCCTAAAATCATCAACTGGGGTCTTCGGTTTTCACTGGATCCAATGATCGTGGAATAATTCGAACTCCTCAGCTTATGTCCTACCCAAGTGACACCAAATCAGTGGTTCACCCTTATGTCAGTGATCATGACGTCTCGACTGTCCAAAATTCCCATCAGCATCAAAGACTTCATCTCACTGACCTAATTGTCCAAAGGTCCGAAGCTTCCATTTTACTACCTCACCTTGATGGATGACCTCGAGATCATCGATGATCTCTTAGAGGCTGAAAAATTCTGGAAACAGAAGTTCATCTTCATATCAGGAGCGTGGGAAAATGGTGAAGCCAATCTTTTAAAGCTAACTCTCGTCCGGAGAAGCAATCGTAAGTTCTTTGAATTTTTTATGTTCTGACATCAAAATTACCTTTTCTTTTTTCCTTAACATTTTGTTTTACTAATTTATTTCAGAAATTTCGAAGCGTTACTCAACACGTCGAAATGCTGCTAAGGAAATCTTCCAACAACTTGCTGCTTGGGCTAAGAATGAATGGAATAATGCATTTCATGCTGCCTTTCAACCCATCAATTTCCACCATTTCCATATGTTTCCAATCAAAGAAGGTGGCTTTCCTTCTCAAGATCTATCATCAGAACCGGATCCGAAGCTTGTGTGTCAACAAATACCTCAACCTGACTGCAAAGTCTTTCTTCCCATTCGTAACAGATCAGATCGCCATTTTCCAAAAAAGAAAAAAGAAAAAGCTTCCAAAGAAAATAAGGGTAAAAATGCAGCTAGCACATCTGATGCTAGCCCTTCCACACCATCGAAGCCAAAGCGTCGAAAACGAAAAACTGCAAAACAACCTCTCTCACCTATCGAGGAGGGAAAAGACCAAGAACCATCATCAAAGAAAAAGAAAGCTTCCTCTACTTCTCAAGGAAAGAAAAATAAGCAAATGAGAATTACTTTGTACGTTTTGGTTGATGAGGACGAACTCATTGTTGCTGAAAACCCACAAAATCCTTCAATCGAAAATCAATCAATCAAACAAAAACTACCCTGTGATAGTCATTAAAGATAGTACCTCTAACGAGAATCAAGCCACTGCAGCCTTCGATCCTGACATGTTTATCAACTTTGAAAATACCGAAGCAGTTACTGGTGAAGAAGACCCTGTTCTTCAAGTAATCCAAAACCATGTACTTAACTTTGGGAGACCAACACCAGTCGAAGCTTCTCCATAAGCTATTTGTTCTATTGAACCCATCACCCATATGGTTCAAGGTTCTAGCACATCGGAACTTCGTCTTCCTTCTCCAAATCCTGCAATCGTTGTCGCACTTCAGCCATTTGCCGAGCTTTATACTGCAGCAAAAAAACTTGCTTCCCAAGTCGAAGCTTCTCAGAGCCATCTAAAGCAAATGGCCAAAGATATGGTTTACTATAATGAAACTTACAAGGCTAAGAAAAAATTTAGAGAAACTTTGCATGGCAAAATAATTGATCAATTTCATGGTTATGAAATGCCACGGTCCGAACTCATAAAAGGTGCTCTCTGCATAAAGAATTATTTGCGGATCACCCATATTGTGGATACAAAATTGCTGACCAATTCTCATGAGGCAGAGGTGAATAAACTCAAAGCTAGCCATGCTACTGAACTAGCCACTGAAAAATCCAACTCCAATAAGCTTCGAAATTCTCTCACACTTTGTGAGACAAAAAACAAAGATCTAACAGATGACATAGCTAAATTGAGGAAGGATTTCAAAGCTGAAAAAGTTGCTGCTGTAGCTGCTGTCGAAGCTGATCTTTCAAAAAATATGCAAACAACTATTAATGTCGGAAAAGAAGATGCAACCATTCTTCTTATTCGAGAGCTTCACGCTGCTTACCCAAAAATCGACCTTACAAGTTTTCGGAATGACATCCCTGAAGAGAAACGCCCAAGTGAAGCTTTCGAACTTGTTCCTGAGACATCGTCCTCTGAAGACGAATCATCCAAAGAGGAAGAGTCTTCCGATTAATCCTATCACTTTTTTGTCTTTGTCAGATTAGAAAATTTCTTTATGTACCTTCACGAATTAATCTGAATGAAAAATGGTTTTTTATATTTTATCATTCTTTTTGCATATTATTCGATGTTAAATTTCAAAAACATAATAATTACAAAATATATACTTACCACCTTGAATACCTTAGCGAAATTGATGAATACAGTAGTTCTTCGATAAATTCTTAATGCGTTGTTAAACTTTAACAGCCTTCGAAAAATTCTCAGTGTGCTATTAAGCGTTCACTTCGAAATAAAAAATGTAATTTGATTATCAAACATGGTTGTTTCTTCGAAAAGTGTCATAAACACTTCAGAACATTTTACTCTTAACTAATCTCAAAGGTGACCAGTCTTTGATAATTTGTTAAGATAGTATTCAAACATATGTGAACAACCATTGGCCAAAAAACAAACTTTATTGATAATATTGAATATGTACACGACGCCTCGTTAAAACCTTTCTGGGCCAACAGGATAGGAAAGAGTGTGTCATTAAAAAAAAAATTCCAAAGTACAAAAACATATCTAGTCCCAATAAAGCTTTAAGTGTTGGATATTCCATGGATGTTGAAGCATTTTCCCCTCGAAATCATAAAGTCGATAGGACCTCGGATTAATTATTTCAACAACTATATAAGGCCCTTCCCAATTCGGAGCCATTTTTTCGAGGTTCTTCTTCTTTGTATGTAAGAAAACGTTTCGCAACGCCTTATCACCTTCTTTAAATTCTCGTCTCTTCAGCTTTAAATCATATATACTTCTCATAAGAGTTTGATAATGAATTACATTCAAATGAGCTCGAACTCTTTTTTCCTCAATTAGATCCAAATTAGCCATTCGAACTTCATCATTAGAGCTTTCAGAATATTGAGATATTCTAAAAGATGACATTGTAGATTCAATAGGGCTAACTGCATCCATACCATATGCCAAAGCAAAATGAGTCTCTTTTGTATCCTCTCTTGGAGTTGTTCGATAAGCCCAAATCACCTCTTGCAAACTTCTATAACCAACAATTATATCATTATAAGAGAGAGAGAGAGAGAGAGAGTTAATTTACTATTTCCTATAAGACAGTAATATCCATACAAGTCTAAAATAGGAAAATAAATTAAGTTTCTTTTAAAATTGGAAAGAACAACATAGTATTCTCTAAAAAATAATACATATCTACTAGAAAATTCTAAATTCAAATAAAAAATTTCCAACACGTGGTATGAACTCTCGTCTACTGTGAAAATGGATCTTTCATCATTACTTAGCGTCTTGCTCATTTACATACCATGCAAACATACAGACATGAGTTGTTGTAGAAAAATATACCCATCATCTATTATTTTCCACATAAATAAGATTGCCTTTACTTGATATATAAGCCTCATGTTTATTACAATCCTTATTGATATGTCATTTCTCCTTGTAGAAAAAATATTAACCAACTGTCGATTTCTCATGATTGTTCTTCTTAGCCAGACCATTTTCTGGTCATTTGCCATCAGATTTTTGCTTAGGCCTCATCTCTTTATTGGACGCTACCATATTCATTTCAGTCATTATCCTTTTACGTATTTCCTCTTATGTAACGTGTTCAATCAATTCATTGATTGTCCATTTTTCTGGTAATTATAAGTGGACTATAAGTGCCTAAACTTTTCCATTAAGGATTAAAAAATGAACCCACCATACACTTTTGACGTTAGTCTATGCTAATTGTCTTTAACTTTTGGGAAATCATAAACATTCATGGAATATACTCACGAATTTTACCAATGCGAGACATGTTTTTGGTAAATAGCTCATTAATGAGACGTTGCATCTCTACTTTTTTATTCTTAGCAAATGATTTCTCAACCTCTATGAGGAAATCCATAACAATGGTAACATTTGTTGGGACAGCCCCATGAAATGCAACTGGTATCACTTGAAGCATAATGGTCATGTATAGCCGATTAGATTTTTCCCAAGTCTCATACTATTTAGTTTCCTTATGTGTACTGTCCCGAGTAAAAGCAACTAATTTCGGTGTCATTAATGCATGTTCATATTTGGGAACAAACAACTAAATTGCATATCCTATCTATTGGTTAAAATTCGTGCCATCCAAAATGGAGGGTTTATTCCCCAGCGGATTGTAACTCATCATATGTACTGGAAAAGAAATAAATAGCACGTGTCACATATAATTTTTGTCATATAACAACTAACATAGTTGAATAACGTATATACATCTAAAACATGATATACTATGATAATAGGATAGTGGAGGGAAAATCATAATAAGACACATTTGATGAGTTTGAGAAAATTACCATGTTTATTATTTTAATTTTTCTAAGTACGAGTGAAAACCTTAGCAGGGTTGATTTCACTTACTTAAATAAGAATAACCATAATTTAATTTTTCTAAGTATGAGTGAAACCCTAAGGAAGGCTGGTTTCACCTACTTAAAATTAAAAAATTGCAATGATTAATTTAATTTTCCTAAGTACAAATGAAACCATACGTGGATTTGATTTTAACTACTTAAATTAAAATAATCACAATGACCATTTCAGTAATTTTTCTTCAGTTCATGATTAATCAACCCAAATATTAATTTTTTATGACTAACAATATGTGAATTTAAATTAATCTCTTGAACTTTTTCATATCATAGGATCCTTAAGGATATCAATTGATGTTCTTAAATATCGATTAATTGATTCTATTATTCACCTACCAGAATCTAAAACCTTAGTCATGCATCCATTTAATCATTCAAGCACATGAACAATTTATTTTATAAACACATACTAAAAACAGTATGCCCAAACACTTTAAGTTGTGAAACAAATAAGAAAAATATATAAATTTAATTAATTAACAACTATTTTATTATTATTATTTTTAAAAATCAAAAAATATAACATGTTGTTGTTGTTGTCATTTGGCCATGCCCAGCCAACAACCTCCCATTATTTTTATCATAATAACAATCGGTTGCAATTTACCTTATAAATCGTATTGTTCATCCACAACGACAATAGTTTGATCGTCATGATGAACATCGTCAAACAATTTTAGATCGATAAAAAACGTTAGAGTTTAAGTCATCGATTAGCCGATGTCCCAATAGGTTTGAATTGATTTGTTAAATTAGGGATAAGCTAAATTTAAGAGACAAATTTGAGCCATCAATCAAACCTTAAATTATAAGAAAAAAACCCAAATCATATCCATATAGTCAATTTATTCAAAAGACAATTAAATACGTAAACATGCATTGATATGAATATATCACTATATATATGATTTTCACATAAACCCTATATCACTCAAACCAATTCAACTAATCAATCAATTCCCAACGGTATAGATTCTTTACCTTAAATAGAAAAATGGTTTGATTTTAATTATCCATATACATACGTTTATTTTATAAATCATTTAAGGGTTTAGGCACTAATACCAATTGATAGAACTAATTGAATCACATATTCTATTAAACTTACACAAATATATTGAATTTTTAATATAATTCTCTAATATATACATATAATTAACGATACATTTACGCATTTTGCCTGTTGTTATCCATAATCATGTTTGAATCATTTATTTGATTCTACTATATTTGAATTCCTCTAAAGTTTTATAAGACTATGTTCATACAAAATACTTGTTAGGTTTCAGCTCAACAAAGCGGATCGACTGATTTTTTTGTGTTTTGATTAAATGAATGTCTAAATCCCAGTTATTTCTTTTATAGACAAATACAACTAAAATCTTAATTGTATAAGCCAATAACCTATATTTTTTTATCATGGACCACAAACCACTAAATTAATTTTCATTTTGATCCTTCAGTTATCAATTAAAACACAAATGTTGAGTTTTGTATTCGCCCTCCTCCAAATAATTTTTTTTTCTTCCATCTCTCCTCAATTAATTTGTAGATTATTTTTCAATCTAGTATTGTTTTAACAAAAAAAAACAGTAAACAAACAGATATTGTATTATTAATTTTTCGTTACTAAAAGCCCAAATAATAGAAGAGTGATGTTAGTATGAAACTCATTTAATGATAGGGCCAGGCTAGAAATATTACACATTTTTATAGATCTTAAACCGCTAGATCTTATACCTAATTGATAGATCTCGCACCTAATTTTTGACGATTTTACCCTTTTCAAAAAACCTAGCTATAAAAGCGTTTGATAGATCTCTCATCACTTTTTTTCCTCTCTTTCTCTCTCTCTCTAGAAACTTCTCAAGCACCCGGAGCATCCATTTCAAAAACTCGATTTTTGAAGAATCTGAAGTGAAGAAAAGTTAAAGGTAAACAATACAAACATCATGGTGTAATTTGTTTTTGATTTCATTCGGTCTAAACTGTCGAATCTAGGTTTTTTAGTTTTTTTGGTTTCGATTTCAAAAGTTCGATTTTTGTATGATTTTAGGTGTTGTTTTGTTAGATTAGTGTTGTATTGTTGTTAGTATTGCTAGGATCTATGTTTTGGTGCTTGATTTTGTTAGAAATAAGGCTGTTTTGGTGGTGTTAAGTTTTTGGATCGTGTTTACTGCTCGTAGCACGAACAGCGTGCTACCAGATCCATTCTGGTCGCAGGCCTGATTCGCGATGAAGAAGGGGCCTCGTCGCAGGCCCAAAATGAGATGAGGCCCAAAAGGCGTCTCATTTTGGGCCTGCGACGAGGCCCAAATGATGTCTCAATTTGGGCCTGCGACGAGGCCCAAATGATGTCTTATTTTGGGCCTGCGGCGAGGCCCAAAGTTGTTTTTTTTATTTGGTGTTTACTAATACATATTTTTTTGTGTTGTATTTACAGGATGGGACGATTCAAGATTAAAGCAAAAAATCCGTTCAAGAAACTTAGGGCGGAGGAGGAGGCAGCAGCGGCGGCTAGAGCGCGGTCCGAGGCCGAGGAGTCTGCTCCCAGCGAGGAACATATTCCCGGTACACATAGTAGACGACGTCTCCGTCGTCAGGACGATTATATTCCTACTCCTGCTGATGCTTCTACGTCGCATCCCCCTGAAAATGAGTACGATGACGATGTAGATGCACCAGAGTATATGGAGGCTGATGAATCTCATGTACCGGACTATACGGAGGCCGATGCACCTCATGCGCCAGAGGAAGCATCCCACTCACCTGAGGGTGAGGATCTTGATTTTTATTCCGTGCTGTCGCATGTTCCGGCACTTTTCCCGGATTACACCTTGCACGAGGCTTATAGCGTCTATCACGGAGATGTAAGTGCTACACCTTTATACTGTTTTATCATTTTCTTACGTGTTCGATACACATGTTTATAATTATTATTTTTTTACGAATTTACATATTTTATACATATTACAGGATAGGGTCACCCTGCGATGCTTCGCTATGTATGACAGTCTCCGGAGATGGGACATTACAAAGCAGAGCAGGGTACGGGCAAGGGTGATGGAGACTATATTTGGTCCACTCGTCGATGCACTCACCCGCTGGCATACGAACCTCCATTTGGTGGAGGCATTCTTAGAGCGGTGGCATGAGGAGACTTCTTCTTTCCATTTTTCGTTCGGGGAGATGACAGTCACGTTGGACGATGTCCACGTCATTACTGGACTACCGGTTGAAGGTAGGTCATTCGAAGCTCTACCTTTTGACTCTGACGTTGAGAGGCTTGGTACTTATGCTGCCTTGCTAGGTGTGCGACAATCAGAGCTGAGTAAAAACCTTAGGAATGCTAGTAGTGTGAACCTAGGGTGGCTGCGGAGTACTTTTAGTAGTTCTCAGTATAGTGATAGGAGGATCACTGATGAGGGTTTAGATCATGCCACCCGTGCCTACATACTATATTTGTTAGGTACCACTATATGTGCGAACAAAACCGGCAACAGCATTCCATTAGATTACCTCCAGTTCGTGAACCAGTACCAGAGTATGCATATGTACAACTGAGGTCAGTTGGTTTTAGCGCAGCTGTACCACGCCCTTAGTCAGGGATCTCTCCATGGTACGGGAGGCATTTGCGGGTTTCTAGCGTTGCTCGAGTCGTGGATTTTTGCACACTTTGTTCAGCTTCGAGCTCCACTTTTTCCTGGTTACGACGTATCCATGCCCCATATGTGCCGACATGCGCCGCAGAAGATTGGTGTCTCCCACGAGGTGCGCATGCAGATGAGACACGCACTGGCGACTTGTACCGAGGCAGATGTAAGTCATATTCGTTCATTTTAATTATTTTAATTATGAGTACTTTTACTAATATAAATGGGCTAAGTTGTTAATTTTTTTATTTACAGGTCATGTTCCTCCCCTTCATACATTTACATGACCACTTTCCGTTCCAGTAGGTGACTTATGTTGAGTTGACCCTTCGTTCGTTCGACGTGGTTGTGTCATACTACCCAGACCGTGTCGTTCGACAGATGGGGTATGTACAGCTGATTCCTAAGGATATACGCCCTCCTAAGTCAAAAAAAGCAGGAAAGAAGATGGTCACTAGCTTAAAGTGGGACGATCACTTATGGCAGACATGGCAAAACCACGTGTTCACTCCTGCTGGGCGTATCGTGGTAGTGGAGCGAGTGCTGACTCGATGTACTACATTTGGGCGAGGAAGAGGCTATGGTACATCGCCAGTCGTCCTGCGCCGGAGAGAGGTCCTCGGTTGGAGCCGCAAGGTGGTGCTGATTATTCAGGATACGAGCAGATTTCTAGGTTTGCTCCATCGCTACCTACTATGGATCACCCTGATCTTCTAGAGACCGCCCTTCAGATGTGTAGGATCGCTGAGAGGTACCGACGGCACTGATTATTACTCTCAGCATAACTTTGTTAGATTTTTGGACATCAACACTATATTTTGTAATCGGTTAATTGTATGACTATATTTTAATTTTTGTATTTTAATTTATTGTACACACTCATACTTAAATTGAAACTCACACTTCAACAGAAATACACACGCCAAATTAAAATGAAACACAGACTCATACTAAAACGAAAGCACGCACTCATTCATACTTATCTATCAGGCCAGTTCCATTTCATCAACCTCCTTTCTTCTTTCGCATCTTCAAACAGGCATGACCCTCCTTTATCTATCATGCCAGTCAAAATTAAAAGTCTTTACTTAATGTTTTCCTTTTTTTGTAACCACTTCAAGTGTACTTGTTGTTTTCTTGTATTTCTTCAAAATGTATTGTTGTTTTCCTGAACTTCTTCAAAATGTACTTGTTGTTTTCTCCCTTATACTGGTATTTTATTCCAACAAATGTCCAAGCCTGCGAAAAAAGCATTCGGTCTGAAAAACTAGGCCTAGTTTCTGTCTGAAAAACTAGGCCAAATTTTTTGCCTAGCGTCGCAGGCCCAAAATGAGATCAGGCCCAAAAGGCGTCTCATTTTGGGCCTGCGACAGAAGCTTTCTGTCTGAAAAACTAGGCCAACGTTTTGGCCTAGCGTCGCAGGCCCAAATGGCGTCTCATTTTGGGCGTGCGACAGAAGCTTTCTGTCTGAAAAACTAGGCCAAAAATTTGGCCTAGCGTCGCAGGCCCAAAATGAGACCAGGCCCAAAAGATGTATCATTTTGGGCCTGCGACAGAAGCTTTCTGTCTGAAAAACTAGGCCAAAAATTTGGCCTAGCATCGCAGGCCCAAAATGAGACCAGGCCCAAATGGCGTCTCATTTTGGGCCTGCGACAGAAGCTTTATGTTTGAGAAACCAGGCCAAATTTTGACAGTGGATATGTGATATGTGTTTGTAATGAAACTTACATTAAACTTAACATCGTCAAACACCTTTGTATGAAATCGACAAACACCTTAAACTACATTATATCAAAATTACATCAAAATTACATCAAAATTACATATGTTACAGTAGATGTTAGGAAAACTAACTAACTTAAACTACAAATGTTGCACAAAAACATTTCAAACATTTGAAACGTCGTCGTCTCTAGTCAAATCTGTGACATGGGGTTTTTCGTTCAAGTTGATTTTCCTTGCGGGCATTATCTGTGTAAATTTGTTCAACCGCCGGTAGTATGGATGCGCCCATTGATTCGCTTCTTCGGTTGCGTAAGCGGCCCAACACGGGTATAATGGAGGCAACGGTCCATCGGGTGGAGTAGTAATCTACAAGGAAATAAAATAAACGAATGCATTAGTAATGATAGCGTAAGAAATTTTGATTGGAAACGAAATATACTTACATTAACAAAGTGACATCCATGCACGAAAGCTATCCCAACTTCTATGATCGTCGAATTGTTGACGGGTGGCTTTCCACGTATTGGTAGATACGTTAACGAGGCTGCGAGCGATACATGGTATACCATGCATTGATACCTTGTCGCGATGACTAGTCCAATGTCCGGAAATGTCATCCAATAGTGGCTACTAGGATTGGGCTTGAAGTAATCTAACATTTGTATCAAATCGTCAAACACCTTCTCCGAACCATATACATCCAACCAACATGCACGGTTGTCCCGCAACTCCTTCAACAACTCGCGTCTAACATCCTCCCATCTATCTTCGTCGTTGTATATTGAATGCGCTACGGAACGATATCCGCATTGTCCGTTCGGAAGAACGTCAACTAATTTTAAAATGTAAGTGTGTAGAAAGGCCGGGATGCAATCCGGATATAACGTTAACTTCCCATCCTTAACAATTTTCTTAGGCCTTCCAACCTTCTTTTTTGCTAATGGAGGTTTGGGTGATACGATGGGAACCACTTTGGATGCGGTCGTGCTCCCTAACGTTTTTACGGGTGTACTACCTACCGAGTTAGCCGGAGTACTAGCACTAGCGGTTTATTCAATGGGAAATTCCCACGAACTAGGGTTCCGTTTAGTCGATTTATCAACGCCTCCCTTTGGTCTACCCTTAGCTCTAACCGCTTCTTTAGGATCTTGAATATGACTTGTCTCGGGCATCAATATTTGCATTACTCTATTGATAATGTGGTCTTGTTGGTCGGGGCGGAAACTACGAATGGAGTTGTCAATTAAGGAAATCTTTTTTTGCAATTCCTCTTCGCGAGAGGTAGGATCCCTGTGCACAATATATAATCTTTTCCAAAAAATATCCACATATTCTAAAGGGATGCACCTAGCTTCTCTAGCTATAAAGGCAATTTCACATGCACAAGGTAAACCATGCGTTTTCCTAAGGAAACAACCTCCACATGCCACCCGATCTACTCCTATATTCCGAGCACGTACAATAGCAACCGTCAGTATCTTTAGCCCCGCATGTGACACATGACCTTTAAGATTTTTGGTCAAAACACCATCGAAGCAGGGAATTGATCTAAACTTACTTCGCTCGAATGATTCGACGATACCCGCATGCTGCTTCGTTAACAAGTTATGAACTTTTTCCCAAAAAGTCTCAAAGTTGCATTGATTCGTCCCAAGATATTTTTTTAGGGACGAGTGTGCACCCTCCGCCCTACATAGTACAAGTAATAAATTATCAACATATTTGAACTTTAATAAAATAACACAACGAAAAGTAGGATACATAGACTAACCTATTTGTAGTTGTTTGGCCATAATGCTTAATCGTGTTCGTTTTGTACGCAAGGAACTTGTCAGCATATTTTGTTATCCACGAGTCCATAACGTACGCAAAACACTCCGGTTTAGATGCGAACATCTCCTTAAGTGTATCCAGATTCTTTTGGTAACTCTCAAACGTGTTCGCCTCCGCAACGTAGCCGTAAAAATCAACAAATTGTTTCGCTACCGCATCATCGTGCAATATATTCCGAACCGCCCCAAGAATGTTCTTACTAATTTGCCACGTGCATAACAAATAGTGCGTTCCGGGAAAAATTCTATCAACCGCACGCATGAGAGCTAACTCCCGATCGGTAACAATAATGGATGGAAATGCGCAAACGATATCCATCATCAAACCACGAAGAGTTTCCAAAGCCCATACGTAGTTTCCAATCTTCTCTCCGCTCATAAATACGTACGCAACGGTAAATGTGATGGAAGTGGACGTTAAACCGACAACCTCTAACAACGGCATCTTATACCTAGTCGTCTTGTACGTACAATCCATGAATAACACGTTCGGGAATGTACGTAATAAGTCTATGCTAGTAGGATGTGCGAAGAAAAAGTCAGTGATCACTTTTGTATCATCTTTCAAACGCTCCCACGTCGAGTATCCATTCTCCTTCAACTTCGTCAATAGATATTGCATTTGGGTTTGTCCCCCCGTGTTCAGCGTCCCGATGTTTTTGGCGGACATTGTAGATTGCACACATGTTCGAAATGTTTTCTGGATATTGGTGCTTCAAACCACTATATATCTCCATAGGGCGCGAACCTAGGTGAGACAAACTACGAACTAGTTCCTCTTCGTCCAGTTTTAGCCTACAAACGCGGAAATGACCGTCTAGGCGAACGTAGGGTTCATGATTGTGAGTACCGTTTATCACCTCCAAACGCCATTTCATGGCTAGTACGTCGATCGGATGACCTTTTAGCGCAAACGGACAATTACATTTCTTCGTCGATGTCTTCCTCTTTTTCAAAGTGTCCGGCTTTGCCTTTGATACGTATACACCGTATCGCTCGCAAACGTACTCTAACCTAGGAGTCTTTCCCCATTTCCCACTATCGTAGAGTTTTCTTATTGTGACAAACTTGATCTTCTTTGATTCAATCTCCACGAAAGCATCTAATTCGTCTTTAGTGAATAATCTATCCGTGTTGAATATTTTACTGTAATCGGCATCCATAAATGGAGGCTGGGCAGGTTCCTCCTGCAAAATATACAATCGAAAAGTATGAGTTTATATATACAAGTTGCAGTAGCAGGCCCAAAATGAGACATGTCTCAAGTGCCGTCGCAGGCCCAAAATGAGACGGATACAAAAGAGCTTCTCATTTTGGGCCTGCGACAGATGTTGTCTGTCTGAAAAACTAGGTCAAATTTTTGGCCTAGCGTCGCAGGCCCAAAATGAGACGCTCTTTTGTATCCGTCTCATTTTGGGCCTGCGACGGTTATTCATGCCTGTCGCCCGCTGTTCGTGCGATGACGATGCTGTTCATCGCACGAACAGAGTGCTACAGGCCTGAAATCCGAAAAAAATAGTATCGGTTCTTACCTCCATCTGGTAAGCTTCCTCCTCGTTCAGTAAGTCTTCCAGAGAAATGTCCATCTCTTCCTTGTCCATAGATACTCCGATTCTAGATTTTTCGAAGTGGATTTGATGGGTTTGGGTAAAAAACGCTAACTTTTTCGATTTAATGGGTTTAGATTAGTAGATGTTAGTACAAAGCTTGTAGATCTAGTGTAATAACGGATAGATTTAAGTGTTTCGGCCGATTTGGAGACTAAATGACATCAATATAAAAATCTAGAGAGAGGAAGGGCAATTTTAGAATTTCAACTTTGAGTTTGAAAAAATAAAAGAGTAGGGTGAGAGATCTGTCAAAATGTGTAACATTTCTAGCGTGGCACTTAATGATATTATTAGATGAGTTATGCACGGTGTTTTAACTGAACTGTTGCGGGTGCCGTCAGAATCCATGACCGCTCGCTCTTTTTTTTCCCTTTGACTTCACGTGGTCAAGCAGCTCGCCCGCGCGCCCATTCACACATGACACATGGCTTCCAAAGAAAATGTTACTAAAAATAAAAGCTACTGTAATAATGATATTGGGCCAGGAACAAGTGGGATTTAGAAAACAACCGTTCCAAGCGCGAACCGATAAACTCGGAGATATAAACGGTAGCAAATTTACGTATTATGTATCTTAAAATCAAATATGATACGTGTTCATTATCTATCGCGTAATGGGTTTTCGTGTTTATTTTGTATTAAAATAATTTTATAGTTATCATTTATTTTAACCGTTGTTAAAATGTCAAGACGCAAAACATTATGAAAAATAATATTTTTGCTATATGTTTAATCTTTTCAAATTTCCGACCAATTATAACAATTACGGTTATAATCTTTTTCAAAATCATCTATATTTATAAACATTTTATTTTATATTTTATATTTTTCACTATTTTTTTTTCACTTTTACTTAATAGGTAAAATAACTAACGAAATCAGGCCGGACTTAGCATATAATACTAAAATAATCTGATCCCCAACCTAATTATTATTGATGTTGTTTTGCCTCTCCAATTCGTTACTCTTAATCATTATTACCAACCTCCATTTATTCTATTCCAGGTTATCACCACTTATTCTCTTGCCGATTAGACCTTCATTTATTCTATTCCACGTCATCACCACTTATTCTCTTGCCGACCAGACCTTCATCAGAGAACTTCACATCCAAATTAAATATACTTATCTTCTATGGTTGGAATTGCTGACTACAAACATACATCGTCGACTAATCTCAGACGACGGAGGATAACATGTTATACATGAAAGTAGTGGCGTAGTCAGGATCGAAACATAGTGATGTCCTGGATCTTTTGAAATTGAACTTTACAGCTCTCTATCTTAAGATAAAATATATATCAACCAATGTTAATCTTTGTAACTAGTGAATAGTAATATAAAACATATAGGAGAAAGTCTGCAGCCGCTACTCAGAATGCAATTAGGACGCACAGGGTAAACCCTCAGTCTGACGCAATAGCCTGCAAACCAACGGCAGAAAGTAAACCACACAAACTGACAGACTGAGCCGAGAAAGCATATGTAGAATGAATCACACTTATAACTTTGATCACTAGCGTTCCTTACTCAACCAACTCGGTTATCCAAAAATATTTTAAAAGATTGTATAAATTTATATAAATTTACATTATTTTTTAAACCAACGTGTATATTTATATTAAAATAATATAGATTTATATTATAAATTCAAAAATAAATCAAATATGTATTAAATAAACCACACAAACTGACAGGCTGAGTCGAGAAAGCGTATGTAGAATGAATCACACTCATAACCTTTGATTACTAGCGTGTCTTACTCAACCAACTCGGCTATCCAAAATTGTTTTAAAAGATTGTATAAATTTATATAAATTTACATTATTTTTTAAATCAACGTGTATATTTATATTAAAATAATATAGATTTATATTATAAATTCAAAAATAAATCAAATATGTATTAAATCCACATATAAATTTATATTATTTTTTAAATTTATATATAAAAATTAATATATTTATATATATATATATATATATAATATTAAATAAAATAGATTAATATTTTATATATAATAAGAAAATAATTAATAAAAGAGGTTAATGGGCACAGCTGGGTCTCAAACCCTTGACTCGTGGGTTCCTGGCCCAGATGTTTACCAACACGACAAAAGGGAGAGATAGATATGTGCTACTAAACATATTACTTAATGAAACCAGATGGGTTCCTAGGACCCACAGGCACCCACCTGGTCCCGCCTGTGCATTAAAGCCTACATCAAATCTCATTTATATTCTCTACGTCTGCTACTTCTTACGACACCTCAGTCATAATACTTCGTCGCTTCTACTTTCACAACAGGGCCGGTGGCGATGTTAACCAGAAGCCTCTCCAACAGAGTCTTTAAATGTGGATCGAGCAAGCTTGTGCAAGTTGGATGTACACACATCCTGCTTACACTGTATCAGAGTGTCGCCATTAGCTCGCATCTCTTTACTTCCTACGAACTATCTTCGAAAAGCTATATAGAAACCCATGAAGTTGGAAATAAATCCCTGTTATCATCTTCGAAGTTCATCATATAGTTTTTGAATTGTTCGATGTGGTCATCAGAATCTTAATTCCCATAAAATATTTCGATCTTAGAAATATCGAATCTCTTCGAAAGAGATATGGACCTAATCTAGTAGTTAAAGGAGAATTTCTCTAATCTACCCCTTGTACATAATGGTCATCTCCCGTATCCCCATAACAACATACAAACTTCGATATGCTACACCTTTGTATTGATTAGACGTGTTTCTTTCACACCAAGAAGCATTCTTCATATAGCGCGACTCATTTTCTTTTTTTTATTTATATCTATGCGTGAATTCCGAGACCGACTTGTTCTTTATTTCGAGAAAGCAGGGTGCTTTTTCTGCTCAAAAAATTCTTCCTCGGATTCCAAGCTATCATACTCATCAATAGATGCGATGTATATATGTTCATATTTTTTTCTCTTTTCATGAAGTTTGGTTCTCTTTATTATATTTAAAGTGTGCTTTATTTCGATCGCTTTGAATCTGATGAGTTATATATGATTGATCAGATTGATTTTCCATCTCGTATTTTTCTTCAACTTGTCGCACTTCAGATTTTAGCTTGACTGAATTTGTTGTTCTCTATGAACATACTTACATTCAACACTTTTATTTTATCAATCAACTGATTTAGTTGAGATTCGATTTCAAAATGAATTTGTTGCACCATAATTTGATCATCTTCTTTACTTTCTTCCCTACGCAAATCAGACGATAAAGTCTCAATAGTTTTTCAAACCAATGGATCAGATTCATTCTCTGGTTCCATATCGATCAAGATCGATTGATCAAGAATTCAATAACCTCTAGTTTTTTTATATAAAATCAAGGTGCCAACCGAATTAAACTCCCACTTTGATCGCCAATTTGTTAAGTATAAATCGTAATTCTTAATAAAGAAGATAAAGAGAAAGGAGTTGAATTGTAGAGAGAGAAATTAAAAGAGAAAAGTCGTATTAGTCTTGTGTAAATGTCTTATGTTTTATTCACAGCCTCAATCTTTATTCATAGGCATATGGACTTGTATAACTGATTCGGTTACACAAATTGTTTAATTCCATTACAACCTCTTATATTTATAAATAATCTTTAAAGTCACTTAAAAAATATATAATTTATTTTATACAACCTTACATTCAGGCCCTCAATATTTTATATCCTTACCAATTGAGACCTTTGAAAGTATTGGTTCTACTGCGATTGGTACTAAACCTGTAAATTCGGCTGGTTATATCCCGGCAGGGCCTCTAGATAACCCTAATTCCAATTTGGATAAGGGGGTGCATCATTTTAAAAGCTTTCTTGTGTTCCAAAGTTGGTTTGCAACATCCACAACTGAGAAGCTGAGACTTACTGCTAGTTAGTGAGAATCCCCATATGGTCACTAGAGTCTGTTGTGATCGCAATTACTACCCAATGAACTTCTAGTAGCCCGTCTGATCCAGGGGATACTCGGTTGCTATCTAGTGTTGGGAGGGTCTTGTTTCTAAGTTGTCAAAGAGTTATGACACTTTAGTGGTGATGCTACAGTTCCCAAAACTAGAGGAATTATGATTCATCTTTTAGTTTTTCATGATGTTATCGGTGATCCTTATCATTTTATTACATTCGGTCATGCATTAAAGTCAGAGATCTGCTTTTTATTTTGTTCATGTAATGTTGTCTTCGTTTCATGTCCTGGCTAAAACATCCTTAGTCTAAATCCTCTCTACCCTCTTTGTTAATCACATTAAAGACAACTTTATCATGTGAGTGTCGTTTAAGCAAATTATTTCTTAGTAATCTAGGAATTGTATCATCTTATTCCTCTTTATCCATATACTAAACATAAGATTTGATTTGAGGCCTTGGGAGGCTAATTGTTCTTGCAACTATTGAAAACTATTAGCTTGTTCCTCCATCGGGTGCGAAAAAAATCAATCAAAATCAGTAGGAGGGATCGTAAGAGTCACGGGGATAAGGGTTGTTCTCCATAAATCTATATATCTAATTCATCATCAACAGACGGATGACGTATTTCTTCAAAATTTGATATAAATTAGCTTTGAGCTTTCTTATTTGCTTTAATTGCTTGGAATAAATCTTTTATTTCCCACTAATAGCATTATCTGATGGTGCGAATTCTGAGTAGTTTGATTGATCTAAGATCGTGGTAACCTACGAGAATTCTAAGAGTAAATAAGAGAGAGAGTTTTAAAAATTAAATATTTATTTAAAACCAGTCAAAACCAAACAATTTAACATGAATATATATATAATACATCTTGTAGTAAAATAATTTACTTAATATGATAGAATTAGTTATCAATAAATACTATATATAGTTTTTATTACTGAATCATTTAAGACGATCATTTTTTGGTTACTTATTCTCACATTTAGTTTTAAACAATAAATATTGATATAATGTCTCTCAACAACATCATAAAAAATTGATGTATATGTATGAAAAAGTTATTTTAAGTGATTCAAAGTTTACAATTTACCAACACAAGAAATTAGTTTATATGTTTGATCAAACATTTTATTAACGATGCTATAAGTTTAAAACGTTATCACTTTATTTAGTTTTTGGATCACTACTATGGTCGATTGTTTATATCACAAACATAACATGATTAGAACTATATTTTTAGTGTTGTATATCAATGAAATACTCATTACCACTAACAAAAATATTTTTGTACATGTCTCTAAAATACTTTTATTTAGAGATTGATATGAAATATATAAATGTGGAGTTTATATGTTAGGAATCCAATTTCATTAATATCATTCTTTATATAATCTAGATTTATTATAAAATATTTAAATTATTAAGCACGTTTCAAAGTTATGGTATAAAAAAAAACTTAGAGATACCTAAGTGGTGCAAAATAGACTATTTAACTAGTTAGTATCCTAAGATGAATTTCACGTTTAAAAGATGTTAAAAGTTTCATATGCTAGATCTAATGCGCGTTCATATGTGTACAATAATACTATGTAACATTTATAGTAGGTATTATATATATACGTATTTTGTGCATAGACCATTAAAAGATAGTCAAACAAACTTCTGCATAAACCAAAACATTATATGGTGGAACATATTAAGTTGAACGACTTGGGGATCAAATATTATTGAGATATATAATTTGTTGGTTGTATGGATAGTTGTAAGTTTATATTGTGGAGTATTTTCCTTGTTAAAAGATGTGTGATTCTTTGGGAAAGTATAAAACATATTTCTGTTGTATCTTTAACAATAGCGAAAAAATATTACGTCTGTTTTTAGGCTTCGAACCATAAAATTTGTTTTAATTTTTTATTGTAAGACTGCGTGTAATGGAATGAAATGATATGTCTTTCATTTTGCTTATTACGATTATAATTCAATGACCATATTCTCACTACATAGACATGAAATTTTATAAAAATTATTAGATTATGATATACAAATCAACAAAAAAATTATGATTATTGATCCTCTCACAAAAGTACTTATATCAAAGAGGTTTTATGAATACACCTCTTGTATAAACGTACTCAGTTAAAAAATATAGTTTCAACTAAATTTTTTTTCATTCAAGTTTTATTTTTAGTTTCATATTTTATTACTCTATGTTTGTATATATTTAGTTGATATAATACATATATTCTTAGTTTTATGCGACATCATATATGTTATTTTTTGTGAAGTTAGTTAATGTGTTCGCAAAAATAGTGAAATATAACTAATTGGTATAAAAATTATAAAATATTGCACTTCTCGTGTTGAGAATTTATGCAAATTTACATTTGTAAAAACCAAACATTGTTCATATTATATATTTAAAAAATACATTTAAGATGAATATCTATTTCTGTATTCGTTGGCTTGGTTTTATCTTTTTTAAAAATTAAAAAATAATACGTGCTATAAGCTTTCTTAAAATTTAAAACTAAGCGGATATGTACAATATACTTAAATATTATATATATATATATATATATATGAATTATTAAGATTAGATGTTATCGCTTTTGAATTTTTTTTTATTTAGGATAATAGTATTATAAAAAAATACTATTTTGATTTTTTTAAATAATATTCAAGTAATTGTATAAATTATTAATATATAAATTGAATTGAGTGTATTTATAATTTTTATAGTAAAATAATAATTAACATAATAAAATATATGATATTAATTTTTAATTAAAAAAAGTCATTCAATATAATATTTTTTTTAAAAACTAACCAATTGATTAAATTTACACATTCAATTGCACAATGTGAGAAATGTAAGATTGTGTCGATAATAATGAATACTTGGAACTATCAATAATTCGTGTTATTTATTAAGAAACAACGAGTGTGATAGCCGTTTGATAAATATTACTTATTTAATGAGATATTTTTTGATTACATGTCAATATAATGGTTCTTTCAAAATGTTCATTCAATAAACACATCATTTTAAAGTTTCATATGCATGATTAGCTCAAAAGATGTTAATTTGATATACATTAACATTTGTAAAAAGTTTTCCTAGTTATGTATTATTAAATCATCATATGTTAATTTGATAGTTCTCTTATATTATGATACTTGAGACAAGGTTTTGAGCGAATGAATCTATTTGCCTATTTAAATGAAAGATCATTATAAATAAAACTAAAATAAATTTATGATCTTTGTCATATTCATAAATTAGTTCCATTGATAAAGATTTCACACTTTTCTCTTTCACGTTTTTATATATTTTTTTTTGAAATTTTAGGAGATAAACGTCATATACATATGATCTTTTATATGATATATATAATACATATTACGATCTTATTATAAGACTAACATACCATCCAACACTAAATGAATTACATAGTTTATACCAATAAGTTAAATAAAAAACAACTATATCTAATTTTTTTATCGTTTAATATATTATGTTGTTTTATAAGATTTTTATAATTTAAAAAATTTATTCTGTTTAACTTTAAATAAATATTTTTTTTGGGTTTAGTAAGTAATCGATTGTTTTAGTAACAAATTAATTGATAGTATGTGTAATTAATAATAGATAAGTTTACTATTATTATTAAAATTCGAAAAAACAAATTGAGAAATAATGACTTAGTTTAATTACTTAGAATATATACACACAATAATAACCTAGATTAAGTACAATCAATTACTATATAATTGTTTTTACCATATACTAATTTCAATAAAGAAAATATACTATTATTGATTATCTAATATACCTTTTGAAATAGAGCTCCAGAATATCCACCAATATTTGTCCTTCAATTTTAGAAACGGTTTCGTGAAAAAAGTTTCATTAGAACGTTAGCAAGTTGATATGTTGATGAAACATGATTAACACGAAGAGTTTGTGATTAAACTTGACCCCAAATATAATGATAGTCTATTACCGCATGTTTCACGTGTGAATGAAAGATTGGATTAGAATATAGATATGTGAAACTACTAATATCACAAAAACAAAAAATCTAATTGAGTTCATAAATAGTAGTAACAACTAATTAATACTCACCTTTCATAAATAATCGATTAATTGTGCGTTATTTTTTAGATGACCAAAAAATAGTATGACAGCGAAGATATATAATATAGGCACACGTTAAGGTATATTGATCTTTGTTGCCAGCCCAATATACATATGAGAATGCATGAAAAAATTGGATTTTCCTTTTGAAGGAATCATCCATTAGTTAATATGTCACACGGATAATGAAGCAGTCGCTTTACAGATTTCTAATATTCATATATCGCTTTGCATAATTCTAATTTTCATATATCATGTGATGCATGAATTAGGAAAGATGGTTAACATTATATACAATATCTGGACGAGTGAGAAAAATATATTATAGACTGCGAGTAATTATTTTATGCAGTTATTTTACAGAATCAAGTGTGAGATTCCCATATGTAACAAGTGGTGTAACAACTCATTTTGTACCAGTTTTTTTGTTCGACCAAGAAGACATGTGATGTAATTCCTTTGAGTAAGAAGCAAACCATATGTTCGATCAGAACCTTAATGTCTAGAAAAGAAGATAAGGTACCAAAATCATTGATTGAAAGTATTTGTGCAAAGAGGTCAATGTAGCGCTAAGTAATATTGGTGTTGGTATTTATGATAATAATATAATCCATATAAACAAGTAGATATATAGTATTGTTACACGAGTGAACAATGAATATAGAGGTGTATGTTTATGAGTTTGTAAACCTAGTAACAAGGATGAATTGTCAAAGTTCAAGGTACCAAGCTTGTAGGGTCTGCTTAAGTCCATATATAGCCTTGTCTAGTTTCCATACATGTGGTAGATTTTTTATATCAACAAATATTAGAGGTTGGATCATGTAGACATCATAGTAAAGATGGAAAAAGAGAGAGGCATTATTAACATATAATTTTTATAATTTCTCTTTTATTGTCTGCTAGGCTTTAAACAAGTTGTATTATTGTCGTCTTCAAAACCAAACTAAAAGTCTCATAATAATTCACTTTTAATCATTGGTGAAAACCTTTGGAAACTAATTTGATTTAAGAATTTGATAGAGCAAGACATATATAAGTACTTTATTTTGACGAGTAACTAATAAAGACAAAACCAGTTGAGCGAAAGTCATTCTTATGTTGAGTATAAGGAAGAAGCCCTAACTAACATAAGAATCCAAACATTCAAAGTTTAACGTAGTTTGGTTGAGACTTAAGGACTTTCTCAAAATGAGACGAAGTCTGTAGTGTAGGTGTGGGCATGTGGTTGATCAAATATAAAACAGTTGCAAAGGAATAAGTCCAATAATTTAAAGTCATCGATGCATGCGTGAGAAGATATATACAAATTTCAACAATATGACAATGACGTCGTTTAGAAAAATCATTATGTTTTGATGTATGGGGTACTCTAGTAAGAATAAATATACCACTGGTGGAGAAGAAATGATCAAGGATATTCACCACCATTATCCGAATATAATGTAACAAGTTGGTATTTAAATTGGTTTTGAATAATACCTTGAAACACACGAAGATGTCATACATATATGATTTCCATTTAAGGATATAATACAAATATATTGTGTAAACAAATAACATAATACTTAAAGCAGTCAATATAATAAATTGTAGAGGTTAATATAGAAGAAAATGAAATTTTATATTTTTTAATTGCATAGACATACATGATAATATGTGAAAGATGATAACAAACTAGACAATGGTAAAAGACATTTATAAATAATATTTTCTATAATAGTAAATGATGGATGACATAGTATGGAGTGTCACTCAAAATAAATGGTATTAACACTAGAAAATACAATAAACGATGAAGAGGAAAGTGAAAAGGATGTAGTTGGTCACTAATATACGTCATCTTTAATTTATCTCGTCAAAAGGATTACCCTGTGTTCAGATCATTCACCTGAAAATCCAAATGGTGAGATTTAAATAGTCACATGGTTATGATTAATTGAAATTAAAATGTTTATCATGGAAAACATAAATGATACTTTGTAAAGTAAACGTGCAAGAGAAAGTAGGTGTGATGGTATAATTGGTATGATTTATGTGAAGGGTCGATCCATCGCCAACCATGAAATCATAAAATTCTTGGTGCAAGCTTTGAAGAGAGAGATTTCTCAAGTAGATGCAACCTAGTGAGATGCTTCATTATCCAGTAGCCAAGCAGGTGTAGTGTTGTTTCCAAGAACGACATGATTCAGCTTGTCATTGCTCGAACATCGTTTGCCAGTGTGTCCATGAGTGTCACATGTTTGTGAATGACATAAATAAGGTTTGGGATGACATTGATCATAAAGAGAAATCATAGTAGTAAGGCTTGGTTGTTGCAGATTTGTGGCTAATAATTTGGTGATATTGAAGAGATTTGGTGTAAGAGTAGATGGTGTGAGGTTCTCAACAATTATAAATAATGATAAGATTGTTAGGATTGTTGGTAAAGAGAGATTTTTATCAGAACCCATTAAAGACACTAGTGTCATAGCTTTTTTTCGGAGGGAACCCGCAGCCGCTACTCAAAGTGCAATGAGTGCGCACAGGGTAAACCTTCAGTCTGACGCGATAGCCTGCAAACCAACGCCAGAAGGTAACCACACAAGGTGACAGGCTCAGCCGAGAAAGCGTATGCAGAAGGACTCGAACTCATGACCTTTGGTCACAAGCATGCCATACTTAACCAACTCGGCAACCCCCTTGGGGGCAGACTAGTGTCATAGTTATATATATATATATATATATATGAAGGATTATAGTGTTTATGAAAAATTAAAAGAAAAATTGGCTAGAAATATTACGTTTTTTTATTCTATGTTTGAATTATAGAGAAGAATACTGAGAAACGATGGTTTAGCTTTTCTATTGATTATATATATTGCTCTAGACTAATTAAAAAATTACAATAAATAGAATCTTGATTGTCGACGAGTTATAATCAATTACAATAAAAAAAATCTTGATCATCGACGAGTTATAATCAATTACAATAAAAGTATATAAAGAGAATCTGTTATAATTGATTCTCTAATTGTTTTTGTTTATTTAAGTATATATATGGTTTTTGTTTGTTAGTTAGACAATAATAAATAATTTTTATACGGCATGAGTGTCCACCAAAATCTAATGTATAAATAAATAAATTAATTAAATTTAACTTTCATATTGTTTGGTTAGAGTTATATTAGTTATTTTTTTTAAATTTTTTTGGGTCATATGGGTTCTTTTTCTTCTTCATCTTCGCTCGTATCTTTACTCTCTTAATGATATATTGATGTATAACTTAAATATACCAATTAATTTTAAGTCTTAATTATACTTTGTTGGTTCAGGTTTTGATGTGTTGTTTGGTTCTAGATTTATGGTTCCAGATTTAACACACCAACACATATAATTATGTATAACATAGACAATCAGGTTCAAAATCAAGTAGTTCACGGACAATCATGTTCGATACAGGCTTCCAGGTTTGACACATAAGCTTCTAGTTTATCACATATTATTATGTATGATACATATAATATGGTTTGACATTAGATACTTCACAAACAATCAGGTTCACGATAAATAATTATGTATGGCACAAACAGTTGGTTTGTCAACAGGTACTCCATGACAATCAGATTTGATAATACTACTTGGTTCGACACATATAATTATGTATGATACAAAAATTACGTAAGACACTGACAATCAGGTTTGAAATTCGATACTTCATGGGAAATCAAGTTCAATATATACGATTACTTAATAATAAGACTTGTACATCTCATATTTCACTTGATCTAACCACTAAAGGCCCGCGACGTATGACAAAATCATTTAACCTTACCATACATAGCCCGCAAATGTGTGTTATCTCAATTTTTTTATTTCAATATTTCCTCACGTAGATACCCAAGGTTTTCTATTAATCATTTTTATTTGCATTACCTATCTCTAAGTGATTTTTGTCAATGGTGACTACAACATATCACTGACTGATTGTTGTCATTGACGAGTGTACCTATTAATTGTCAAGAATTATTTTTTTAGAAATATTTTTAATTTACAGACTTAATAGCTAGATTGGTTAACAAGTTCATTTAGATATTATACGTAACAAGTTGGATACATGAGACATATGCGCTTCAACTTGAGGATGAGTGTTAAGGATAAATGATGGTGTGGCGGAGGATTAGAAAAAAGAAACAACGATAAAACCCTAACCTTAGGTTAGAGAATAAAGGAGACTCAAAGAAATAATCTCAATATTCTATTAATCAAAGTCTGACGACAAAGTAAGATATATGATGATTTATATCGCACATATCCAAAACCCTAGTCCCAAAATAGGGAAATTATATAAATGTCTTAAAATAAAATATTAGAATAAAATAAAAATAATAATTAAATAAATAACGGGTAAGTATAAAAACTAGTTTTTGATGGCTTTATGGGTCAAATCGGAGTACCAATTCGGATACCTGAGAAAAAACCAGTTTTTCCACAGTATTTGCTACATCACTAAACTAGTCATCGATCGATTATGTTAAATTTAAATTTAACGAGCAATTAATTATATTTTTAATCAATTAGTTAATCATATATGTATAGTCAATAGTAGATTAGTTTACCAAGAGTATTAAATAATTAAATAATTAAAATATATTATAATATAAATCTAATGTATATCTAAAGATGAAATGTTTAGTCATATTATCTTACCATAATGATATAAACCGAACCATACTAATGTAATACTTATTTTTGGTACGATAGGATAATTTTAAATTACCATATCAAACCGATTTTTTGATAGGACACTAGTATTTAATATCAATCGCGTGGCAATGTCATACCATACTAAAATTTTAAATAAAGATATAATTTACATGTATATCCTTGAAAATAATATTTTAAAAACAATATTTTGAAAATAATTTTAATATAATAATATACTATATATATTATTTGTGTATTAAAATAAACTTTCTAGACAAATTTATAGTATATCTCGTAACAATAGTCCGTAGAAAACCAATTTTGCATCAATTTATTTATATCAAACTAAAATTTAATTATATACTGAATTAAAATATATAAAATCTACTTCCACATATAACATCAAAGACATGAGTTTAGTTTCTAATAATAAAAATATCATATTAAAATATAATTGAATATTGATTTAAAATGTTAAATTTTTGGTTTTATGTAAAGTTCTGAATATCTATGAGCCTATTTCTAATCATAAAAAGTATCATATTAAAATAAAATTTATAGAATATCAGCAAGTCTAGTTTCCAATATAAAAATACCATATCAACAACTGGATATCAATAATTTTCTAAAATTGATTTTAATTAGTGAATATCAATAATTTTTAAAATTGATTTTAACATTACAAACATCATTGCTCGATCCATATATATTGCTTCTACTCTTAAATTAAATCATCAGGAGTCTATTACTTCTACTCTTAAATTAAATCATTACTTTGCTAACACAACTAATAAAATTTGGATCATTTGGCATGATGATCTCGAGATAATGGTTATGATAGACCATGCCCAATGCATTCACACTGAAGTTGAGCATAAAGATATTGATAAAATCATCCATATTACCTTTGTGTATGCAAAATGCCAGAGACATAACAGAGTTTACTTTTGGAACACTGTAAGATAAATCTCCTTCTCTTTTAAAGAATGGCTAGAATTGGATGATTTTAACTCTACGTTTTCTTCTACATAGCAGATTGGTTGTCTAACTTAGTATCACCAAAGTGCAGATGATTTTAATGAAATGATAAATAATGTTTTACTGGAAGATTCTGGTTTTGTAGGTTCCAAATACTCTTGGACTAACAAGATCAAGTGGAAAATACATGATCGTGTTTTGTCTAATCAAGATTGATCTGATTACTTTACTGAAACAAATGTTAATCATATGTTTCGTACTTACTCAGATCACACTTCTTTAAGCATCAAAATCACCAAAGATAGAACCAACTACAACAAAATCTTCAAGTTCCTCAATATGTGGACCCTTGACAATAATTTTATTCAAGTCGTTGAGGAAAATTAGAAGCAATATATGGATGACTTCCTTTTCTTTTTTTTGGAACAAAATCAAAAGGCTCAAGCTTGCGCTTAAAGACTGGAATAAAATCATTTTGGTAACATTTTTGATAAGTTCCTTGCTACTGAACAAGTTTTTAAATACTGTGAAACTATCTTACAATCTTCTAACATGGCTGATAAGAACAATCTCTTTAAGGCCACTGTTGAACACCTTTTGGCCATTACCATGGAATAAAACTATTCGCACCATAAATGATATTCAACATGGATTAAAGATGGACACGGAAATACTCAAGTCTACCACAATTTTGTCAACAAAAAGAGAAGAAAAAACAGAATTGCCAGCATCGATGTCATCCCTAAGGTTATAAATGATGCTGGCATAATCTTACTTCATATGATTTCCTCACCCTTTTATAATAATTCTAATGAAAAGCATGATCTATTGAATGATAGTATCTTTAATGTCATCCCTAAGGTTATAAATGATGCTGGCAATAAATATTTTTTAGCTAAACCTTCCGAAGAGGAAATTTTAACTATCATCAGAAATCTTAAGCCATCTAAGGTTGTTGGCATTGATGGTTTTAACATATATTTTTTCATAACTTGCTGTCCTATTATCAAGAAGCCTTTGTGTAATGTTATCATTTTATTGATTAATGGTCAAGATATTCCTAAATGAATTATGGTCACTCGAACTTGCTTAATCCATAAATCTGATAAACCTTATTATTGGAATCAATTTAGGCCTATTAGCTTATGCACTACTTTAAACAGAATTATGTTCAAGCTATTACATAACAGATTATCTAACATGCTTCCTAAGATGATCTCTGAAATACAGTGTGCTTATGTTAAGAGTAGATCCATACAAGACAATATATTTGTAGCTAAGAAGCTTATCCATGACTTAGGTAGGAAAACTCAAGTTGGAAACTCTGTCATTAAAGTTGACATGTCTAAGGAGTTTGATAAGCTATCTCATAACTTTATCATCAAAGTTATTCAAACATATGAATTCAACTATAAGTTCATAAAACTTATCATAAATCTAATAAAATCTGTATTTGTATCTACATTGATTAATGGCAACGTTGTAGGATTATTTAAAACTAACAGAGGAGTTAGACAAGGAGACCATTTGTCTCCAGTTCTATGGCTGAAGAAGTTCTAATTATAGGGCTTACTCATCTATTTGAAACCAATAAAACTCTTAAATATTTTTGCAGAAGCAAGCTAAACATACCCTGTTTATCTTTCACATATGACTTGCTTATATTCTTTAATAGACTAACATCTTCAATGGATTCCATAGGTGTTTCTTACAGACTTATCAAAAAAATTCAGACCAACCTTTTAACAAATAAAAAACCAAGATTATTACCTCATCATCTCTTTCGCAAGACAAAATAAGAGCTCTTGGAATTCAGACCAATTTCAGCACAGGCTTCCTTCCTACATCATATATGGGCATTACCCTCAACTCTAACAACAAAATCAGCAACTTCTCTCCCCTTATTGACAAAATCAGAAGTAACATTATGGATTGGGAGGGTAAGAAGATTTCCTATGCTGGTAGGCTAACTCTAATTAAAGTTTTACTAATGTTTATTCATATTTACTGCATGCAGAGTTGCAGGTTACCAAAGACTATATTAAACAAGATAGAGAAAATGTTTAAAAAATTCATGTGGGAATCTCATAATGATAACAAAAACATTCACTGGTCTAGCTGGACTTCTAATTGTATATCATTCAAAGAAGGTGGCTTAAATTTAAGAAGCTTCAAAGATGTCCAAACTTCCTATTCATGTAAGCTTTGGATTATATTCAAAGACAACAAATCTTTCTGGGCTAATCTTCTCCACGATATCTATTGGAAAGGAAAACATCCTCTTCAGCTCAACTACACTAAAAAAGGATCTCGAACATGGAATACGCTTTCTGAAATTAAGAAACTTGTTGAAGGTCAGATCAGATGTATCCTTGGAAAAGGCAAGATGGATTTTTGGCTTGACAATTTGTGTAACAAGACTTCTTTAATCAAGTTTGATGAAGACTCTAATAACAAATGGTCCAATGGATCTATTGTTAAATCTTACTGGGAAATACCTCTTCAAACTTGGATATTATACGACCGCTCCTCTCCTGTGCTAATATCAATTTAATTTCTAATTTTAGAATCAATAATCAGGTTGAGGATATCATCCACTAAAATATTCTAAAGATGGTTCTTTCAACATTATGGATGCTCTGCAAAGTCTTAGAGCTTATCATCCTTCTTCCTCTCTATTTGATGATACCTGGAATCAAATCACCTTAATTCGTTGCCGTCATCTGGGGAGACGATGACTACCCTGGAGAAGACTGTGACAAAAAAGTAAGAAAAGTGACAATGATAATGAAAAAGACTATGACCGAACAAAAGGTAACATAATATTTACTATAAAAGGTACTAGAAAAAGAAACACAGCTGTAGGTAGTACCAGAGGAGGACTTACACAAACCCAATGACATACCCGATATGCACTTCCTAGAGCACCACTGACCGGAATACATACCCGAAGACGAGCACCCTATCGTACATGGGTTCGCTGGCAATACGTATCCTGAAAACCACTATGAGAAAAAGCCTGATCCTGAAAGTCAAGAGGTTGACTATGCTAATACACCGCCACCGCTTGGGATCGACGATGACTACCTTAATATGTCGTTGCCATTTGGGAAAGAGGATGAGTACCCTAATACACTGCCACCGCCTAGGAAGGAAGATGACTACCCTAGAGAAGACTATAACCTAAGAAACGTCAACATGAGCGACGGCGAAAATGAAAAAGAGTATGACCGAAGAAAAGGTAACATAATATCTATTAAAAGAGGTAGTAAAAGAAGAAACACAGTCGGAGGTAGTACCGGAGGAGGACTTATCCTAATACGTTGTTGCCGTTTGGGATCGACGATGACTACCTTAATACATTTGGTCTTAGTATCTAAATGTCAATTCAATAAGCACTTAGAAACTACTGACCATTTATTTGTTTCTTGTAGCTATGCATGGAATATATGGTCTTATTTTGATGATATCTTCAAGATCAAAATCAGTAAATTCTTGACAATAAAACATATGTCAAGAAACTAGTTATGGTCATCTCCTTACGGAGTCCATATGAAAACAATTCTACCCCTATTAACAATTGGATCATCTGGCAAACCAGAAATGTAGTAAAATTCAAAGGAAGTCAATTCTCTTCTAAGTCTTTTATCTTATATTATTAGTATATCATTAACAGTTATCATTACTTTAATCTTATTGAGAAGAAGTACCGGAAAAACTCAGAAAATGTAGCAACAAGAATAGGATGCTACAATCATATAACTTCCAAAAAGAAAGCTACTTACCTCTGTTGGATCCCTCCAATTTAGGGCATATGCTAGCTCAATATTGATGCTTGTTGCACTCAATCTGGTGAATCAAGTGGCGTCATCCTAATCATAGATAACAAGGGTTCTATTCTTCATAGTTATGGCAATACGCATGGCAAGCTATCCCCAATTTGAGCTGAAGCTCGAGCTCTCAAGGATGGTCTACTTATCTGTAAAATCAAAAGAATCAGTAACGTTGACATTGAAACTGAAACAGAGATATTAGTGTCTCTCCTTTCTTCTGTCCAAAATCCTAGACCTTTGGAGTCTCTCCTCAACAGTATTAGGAATTTACTTTCTCCTTTTATGATTCTTCATCATATTTTCATAGAACAGAACCTTGCATTCGACTGACTTGCAATGTGAACTCTGAAATGTAAAATGAAAATCAATTACCAAAACTTTCAAGCTCCTAATTAGCTGCTAGCTATAACTTTCTAGAAAGTATTAGGATTGGATACTTAAAGGCACCTTTAACTATTTTTACCCATTAATACTCTTATCTCTAATTGATTTATTTGCTGCAATTTTCTAATCATTTCAGGTTTGGTGTTCTATTGATTTCCTCTGTGTGCCTCGATTCTCATAATTTGGTTATCGGAACTCTCAAAAATCCTCTTCTGCTTCCTCTGATTTAATAAGCCAAGAGTTTCTCATGCCTTTCTCTGAATTTTAAGATTATATCTTGACTTTATAATTTGTTTTTTTTATCTTCTTCCCTTAGTTTTGTACAAGTGATTTTCTCAAGAATCCTCTTCTGCGTCCTCTGATTTAATAAGCCAAGAGTTTCTCGTACCTTTCTCTGGATTTTAAGATTCTATCTTGACTTTATAATTTGTTTTTTATCTTCTTTCTTTAGTTTTGTAAAAGTGATTTTTACTTAAGTCGGTCTCGGTAGACATAAATTATTCTACCTCTCTTCTCTTTTGGAGGGAACTAGAAATTAACTTTTTCTTTTAGAGCCTTTGATCCATTCGTACAATCCTCTTGTACGGGTTTTATTGGATTTGTTGTAAATCTTATTGGGTCCTTCTTATTTTAATAAAATTCTTTTAGCTTTTGAAAAAATAGCCAGCTGATATTTGCAGTCTAGAGGGTCAGACAATTCTATATTTTGAAGAAATAATAATTCAGTAACCAGAATATATATAATGCTATTTTTTCACTTTAAAGAATATCTACTATTCTTTTATATATAAAAGAATTATATCATATGATGTCGTAGTTCCAAGCGAAATGGTGTCCCATCAAGTATTAAACAATTAGGTGGCGTAGGTTTGGAAATAAAAGCACCATATGAAACACGTAAATAAGTATTCCTCGGTTGGTAATTCATTCTTATGTGTTTGGTCATGAATTCTGAATGACTTTTCTTTATAAGAATTATTTCGCAGCTTATTGTCATTCTAATATATTCATTTAAGTAGATGAATATTTCTCTTATTGAAAATAATTTAAGAAGATAAATTAAAATTTATAAATAATAGTTAAATAATACTAATGTCATGCAACCTTTTTTTTTTTAATTCGAATGAAATATTATATATATATATATAAAAAGTTAAGTCCGTATAACCGAATGATAATTTATTGGAGAGAAAATATTTGTAAAAAAAATTGTTAAAAAATAAAATGAAAAATAAATAAGCAAAATAACTATAATAATTTGAAATAATAAAACTTGTGACTTATTTTATTAAAAATATTATTTGTATTGTATGATTTTGTAGATTCGTGTTTAAAAAATTATTTTTAAAATAAATTCTAAATTTATCATATTTTTAACTAATATAAATTTAGGTTATGCATTGCCCAACATTATATCATATCTTTAATATAAATTACCAATAATATGAGCTCGATAGTTGGTCACATGTTTTTTATCTATTTATCAAAATATTTAATAAATTTGAATATTTGACCGTTGCTAGTGTGGAGAAGAAAACAAAATTTTGTAGTCGATATGTTTTGGAGAAACTATTCGGTTTTATGTCTGATTTGTCAAATTTTGATTTTAAATTTTAGTTCGTAATGTTGAATCACTAAGTTTTAGTATGATTGCATTGTCAAAAGTTAAATATTGATTAGTTGAAATCAAACTCTAAAAGTATTAATCTTTTAATTCGGTGGGCAGATTCGAGGTTTTAAGCTTTTTGATGACTAGACTTTCTTTTTTTTAAATTATGATTACGGAGTATGACCAAAGTTTCATTTTTAAAATTATGATTATAGAGTTGGGCTTCCGAGGCTTCGGATGACCAGACTTTCATTTTTAAATTATAATTATTCAGTGTTTGGAGTTGAGCTCCTCAGGTTTGATAGAGCTAGTTAGTTTAATTGAATCGACTTAATTATAGAAAGTTTACTTAGTTTCGGTATTGTCCATATTCATTCATTGTTAAACCTTTATGCGATAAAATATTGTTAGAGTAAGCTAGGTGTCCAAACTTGGTCTTCTATCCCACATCGCTTAGATATAAAGATAATATACAATATATAAGTGAATGATATATCTTAACTAATTTGAGGACTTTTGGAAGTGGACCAAAAGCAAAGTCGTGCGGGCCCTTCGGGTGCCAAAGTGGACAATATCATACTAGTGTGGAGATCGATTGTTCTTACTTATATACGGGACGAAATATGCGGTACCCATATTCCTTACAAATGGTATCAGAGCACCAGGCCTAGACGGAATGCGATGTGGTGGTCTGATGTGGGTGAAATTCTCAGATGTCGAACATCTTATCAGAAGCTAGGAGCTATACTAGAGTAGGCGAGTGAAAGTCAATTGAGAGGAGGCTAGAGTGGTACTTTGTTCGAGAGGAGGATTATTAGGTGCGACCAAAGTCTCACATCCCACATCGGTATCGGTTGAACATGGGAAGAAAGATCAGTATATAAGTTAAGAATACATCTCCATTAATGTGAGGCCTTTTCGGAGTTACACCAAAAGCAAAGTCGTGCGGACCTTATGACCCAAAGCCGGAAATATCACATAGTTGAGTCACATTTATATATATTTTTATCATGGTATCAAAGCCAGAATAAATGATCGGCTCTATATATCTAGAGCGCGATGAGACCATGCCAAACTTGTTCTTCTATCCCACATCGCTTAGATATAAAGATAATATACAATATATAAGTGAATGACATATCTTAACTAATTTAAGGCCTTTTGGAAGTGGACCAAAAGCAAAGTCGTGCAGGCCTTTGGGTGCCAAAGTGGACAATATCACTTATATACGGGACGGAATATGCGGTATCCATATCCCTTACAAATGGTATATGCATCGTTGTAGATTAAACACATCGCTTAGAACGCAGCGGAGAGCATGGTCCCATCACCTAGATGTATAGCACAGATCATTTATTTCGGCTTTGATACTATGTTAAGAATATATAAGTGTGACTCAACTATGTGATATTTTTCGCTTTGGGCCATAAGGTGCGCACAGCTTTGCTTTTGGTGTAACTTCAAAAAAAAATCACATTAGTCAAGATATGTCATTCACTTATATAATGTATATTATCTTTATATCTAAGCGTTGTGGGATAGAGGACTAAGTTTGGACACCAAACTTACTCTAACAAATGTCTCTTAAAATTAAATTATATTTTGGAAAAAAATAAATAGTAATCTACTAGGATATCTGGTGTTCGGCTGAGGTGAATAGAGGTTTTCTTTATTTGTATTTCCAAATGTGGATAGTCTCATAGTATTTCAAGTAAAGTAAATAAATGAGTATGATAAATTAACGTACAGGAAGGAGAAGGGACATACTAATAACTTTTGTTTTGTGTCTCGATCTATTTATAGGTTTTAAACTTTTACAAATACCGTTGAACCTTAATATTTAGTTAAAACGAGTTAATTTGAAGAATTTGAAGCGTCCAAAATTCCAGAATGCACATGTATAATATAAAGGAAATGATTTATGCAATTTAGAAAATAATATAATCTTGGATATTGTGTATTTTTATAAATATGGGATTAGATTAATAAATAAAGATTTTTTATTTGGTGTTTATATTTTGTTATGAGATTATAGAACTTCATTTGTATTCATTAAGCAAATTTATATTATTAAACATACATATGAAAGTCACATGAAATACTAAGGATTATAATTATGAACAACAATCAATCAATTTCAAAATGGGAAGGTAACATGGTATTGTGCACATATAAATATAAATAAAATTATATTTCCATCAGGAAGCTAATAGCCAAGCCGAGATGAAGAACGAAGGGATTAAAAAGATGTTGGAAACAACATCAAGAACTAGACCAGAGTTTTTACAATAGGTTATATGATCTTACAAAACCACTTCACATACAATAACAAATGAAACCCAATTTGTTTTTTTTGTATGGAATGGAAGCATTTATCCTAACCAAAAGAATTATAGCCTCTTATAAAAAAATACAAGTATGTGATTTTAAAAAATAGCAAGCAAGATGCGTCGAACTTAATGTAATGAAAAAAAAAGTCAAGGCTCATCTCCCGTCAAACTACTGTAAATCTTTAATGCGAAATATATATAACAAAGTATAAGCATTACTTAACAAATAAATTTAAGATAATCATCAACTATCTTAAATTAATACTAAAAGATCCAATTGTCCTTATTTTTTTCTAAATAAATTAATTTTAGATACTCTAGATATAATCCAAACAAAAAGATTGCGCGTTTCTTAGAGTGTTCTGTCTTTGAAGATCATCATTTCAAATAGACTACACAGTTCACCACTTGATCGGTTAGAACATTATTCACTAGCTTCTTTTATGATTTGGTAAGTGTTATTCATATATTACGTGTTCGGTACCCATTCGTTTTTTAGTTACGTAGTCCTAACCTATTTTTCAGATCAATTTTTTCTGTTTAGACTTTTGAAATTTTATCGGGATATTTATATATATATATAATATGTAAATTTTATTAATTTTAATTTAATATTTTATATATACTAGATAAAATAAAAAATAAAAAAATGAATTTATAATTATAACTGTATAATCTTCCACACTACTCTAATATCATATATTTTTATATTTAATCCGAGATATCCTAAAAGACAATAAAATATAGGATAGATCGTGAAGAATTAATGGAAATTTAAGCTTGTTGGTGGACAAAATATAATATGGAGCCAAATGATTAACATGTCTCTATAATTTATGTTAGATTATTGGATTATAAAATAAATTAGAATGTTTTAAAATATTATACTGATATCTTAACAATATATTTGATCATTGTTATAAGGTAGTCAAATTAAAAAGTAATTGAATTAATATATAATTAAATCAAAATTTAATTTGTAGGTGGAAACCCATTATGGAGACATAACCCTATAAACCATATTAAATTTGAGCTTTGTGAATAATTGAGTCCAAAAATTAAAACAAATAAAACTAAACTTATAAGTTCACAGACTAAATTGATATAAATAAATTCAACGGATTATGGTACCTTATCACGAAGAGATAACAATTTATTTGTGAATAACCTAACTGCATCGTCTATAAATAGGAGACTTAGGTAATAGATTCATTCACTATTAGCTAAAATCTGTTTCTTATCTTTGTGTTCACAAGAGTAACAGATCTAAACTTGGACTTTCTTATTTTATATATTCCTATTTTCTTTAAATGTTTCATTTCCTAATTTAAAGACGATTTCTCTACTGGAATAAATCGTTGTTAATATAAGAAACCTAACAGCTCTGCACCTGTTCTAGTAGTACTGTAACTCATAAATGGTCGATTCATTTCACTTATGACATATCAATTGATATCAAATTCATACCATTTGTGATTTAGTCAATTGGATTTTCTATTCATATATTTAAATCAATTGAAAATCATGTTTGTTTTAAATTTTGTAAAGATCCATACCATTAAAATTATGTTTTTGAATATCATGGTTATGGTATGAATTTAGGGTCTTTTGAAAAAATATGTCATGATCGATTTATTCATAAAAGGATGATATATAATTAAGATTTTTTTTTGTTTGAATTTAAGATTTATTCGACTACTAAGATTTATTCTCCAAAAATTTGCATCAAATAAACGCCAAATTAAATAACTAAATCAGACTTGACTAAAAGTGGCCAATCAATATTTATAACGATGGTTGGGTGCATGGCCAGCGAAAACACATCTGGCTGGGCCTTTCGGTCTAGTGATAATAATAACTCCGATGTAGACTACAACAGTGCACCTCAAGTATTTCTAAATTTTTAAAAAATAAATAAATTTTAAAGTCTTTTTTAACTTTCCTATGACTTGTGACCATATGATTTGTGTTTGTACATAATGGATTTGTATGTATATGTGGTATGAATAAATTATCTGTTTAAACATTTATGTGGATAGGCACAACTAAGGTTTTAGGTTTCGGTAAGTGAATCACAAAATTAATTAATATGTCCAAAGGAAGGTTAATTGATGGATTGTGGATCATAACTTCTAAAAGGTTCAAGAGATTAATTTAATTTTATGTATTTCGGCTCAAAGGAAGATCAATGTTTGGAATGGTTAATCATGAACTTGAGAAATTTTATTGAAAATTAATCATTGAGTGTTATTTAATTAAAGTAAGTGGAATCAGTCCAATGGAGGGTTTAACTGATACTTGAGAAATTAATATATTAGATTAAAAGTGATTTTTTAAAAAATTATATATATATATATATGTGTGTGTGTGTGTGTGTTAGTATGTTTATCTAAAGTATGTTATTATATTTTATGTTATGTTTTACACGTAAATATCATACTAAGCTCGTTTAAATGTTATATGTCAACTTTGTGTGTCTTATGTGTTGTATGATAAATGTGCAAAAAATTTATGTTATTGGTTAATATCTGATAAGGTCTAAGCCCTTTATGCCGGATGAGTCAGATTTCAACTAATGTAATGATGATATGGATTTATTTCTAAAGTTTCATGATCATGAAGAGCACTAATGGTGCCTAAATCAGCTCCCCTTACTCAGAAATTTACACCTCAATAAACTAAGGATTTCGAGAATTATAAATAGTCTAATCGGCTGTGCTTGGTTCTCATGCACTAAAAGATTCCAACTAATTTCCATAGGGTTGTCCCAACGAAGATTACCACCACCTCTACATTTCTCATGGAGGTTCAAAAAAGTTTTTCCAATAATAAAAAGGTGGAAATGCATTGTTTTATAAACGCGATTTCCACCAAAAAGTAAAATTGAAAAATAGTCATTAGAGAGTAAATTCTTGAGATTTTAATGATTCTAAAAGGATAATGAAAATCAAGTTCGACCTCCCCGATAAGCGTGTGGTAGGATTTATTTTTCAGTTACTCCGTGCTGAATGTAAGTATTTTCAGTCCACCTATAATTGCATGAAAAAAAATGATAATCAGTAAACTGATCACACATTGTACATGAGGAGAGAATAAAGGGAGAGATACATAAAATGAGCGTATTAAGCTCTAATAAGAAGATACACAAAATGAATCAACCGATGGTCGATGTTTCTTCTCCAAAGAGAATAGAGATGTAAAAAGTATTGTGAGAAACGTCAGACTTACATGAAAAACAAGGACAATCTCACATATGTGGTATGTTTAGAAATTAATCTTATATCGGTTGAAATTAATACTTGCTGTGTTGATACAGCTGCAACCATTCATGTTAGTATTTTTTTGCAGGATACGATAAGGAGTTGGAACCTAAGTAAAGATGAAAGGTCCTTCTACATATGCCAAGTTCAGGCTATGTGTTGTTTTTCATTTAAAACTTTCTAGTGGACATTTATTATTTTTTAGAAATTGTTGTGTTGGTACCTTCTTTTTGAATGAGCTTGATTTATTTCTCTATTTTGAACAATGATGATCATTCTTATCTGTTTGGATATAATCAGTTAACTATTTCCTTTAATGATATGGTTATTGGTACGAGTACTTTTATAGTGAATGATAGACTGTATTCTTAAATAGTGATGAGCATCATAACATAGGCATACACATACAAGTAATAAATGATAAGATTAATAAAACCAAAAAATCATCTAAACAGTGGCACGAGTTCTTGGGTTATATATCTACAATTAGAATGAATAAGCTTGTTAATGAAAGTTTATTAGGTTCCTTAGATTACAAATACTTTGGTAGTTGTATTGAGTGTATCAAGGAAATAAGTTTTGGAACTAATCCATGCTGATATTGTTGGATCATTTCCAAAGGAATCATGGAATGGGCAGCGGGACTTCATATCATTCATAGATGACTTCTCTTGTTTAAGATGAATTTACTTCAATTGCAATAAGTCAGAAGTCCTAGATAAGTTAATAGATTCTAAGACCAAAGATAAAAAGCAACTAGGTAAAAACATTAAGAATGTTAGTTATGACTGTGGTGGTGAATATTATAACAACTACGATAGATTGGGTGAATAACATAAAAGACCATTTGCTAAATATCTAAAGAATTATGGAATATAGTTGTCACGTGGCGCTGTGGTGACCGTCGTGGCGGTGAGGCGAGGCGAGGCGAGGCCTCATCACCTCAGGGTGGGGCATGGCGAGGCCCTTAGCGTGACAAAGTGTGTGGCGAGTGACAAAGTGTGTGGCGAGGTGCTCGTCATGACGTGCCACATTAAGTCTTATATTTGTTTTTAACTAAAAAAATGAAAAACTAAAACTAAGAGATCTGTGTCTCAATTACCATTCTTTTTTACTTCCCAAGTAATCGCACACCCTTATTTTTTTCTTCCCCAAGCAGACGTACCCCTTCTTTATTCCCGCAAGCAAGCAGCCGCACACTTCGGTCTAAGAATGCATCGTCTTCAGTGACTTTGAATAAGAATATACACCATTATGGGATATAAATGTAGAACATTGTGGAGACGAGAGGTATAAAGATATTCTCTTGGACGATGATGCCTTTTAGTCTACGTTTGTCATTTGACTCGAATATTTTAAAAATTATGTAATTTGATGTTTTATAATTGGATCTTTTATTCAATGTGTTTGTTATTTGACTCAGATGTTCTAAGAATTATGTAATTTGATGTTTAAGTTATTATTGTTAGTCTAAATATCTATATAGTACTATTTAAATTACATTTATGTGCTATAAAATATCATCCAGGTAATGGATCCCCGTGTGTCATGTGGTCATTGCTTCGTTGCTCGCGTCACCGTTGTGGCTTTTTTAGCCCTCTTTGCCACGTACCGATGCACGCTACTGAAAACTATTATGTGGAATAATCCATCTATATATAATATCGGGATTACCCAACATGAATGTTATATATAAGAGGCGTAACCATACACTAAAAGATATGGTTAGAAGTATGATAAATAACTACTATCACTTTAGAGAGACGTCATCCAATGTGCAACTTATATACTTAATAGAGTTCCCACTAAGGCAAACATTAATACCTCATATGAGCTTTGGACTGGGCGCAAGCCTAGTTTGAAGCATTTGCATATATATGGGTGTCTATCTGAGACTACTGCATATACGCCTCAGGAAAATTAACTTGACCAAAAAACGGTCAAATGCTTCTTCATTGGTTATTCCAAGTATTCAATGGGTTATAAATTTTATGATCATTCCACTTGTAGCATTTTTGAAATGAGAACAATAAAATTTCTTAAGGGAAGAATTCAAGAACAAATGCTCATATAGAGGAAAAAAGTGTTAAGATTCATAAAGGTTTTAATGGAGATACTCAAATATTAGAAGATTGGATTGTATTGCCAATCATATTGGCTCCGTTAGAATAAGAGGATACCCAAAATAACATTGATTTTCAATTTGAGGGTTTTACATAATCTAGATAGAACAACAGCACACTTAAAGTATTATCAATTTTCCACAAGTAGAAAACAAAAATTGTACATGAGCCTTAAAGATGGCAAAATGGGTTGTGTTCGGCCCAGCCCGACCCGGTTTGATCTGCTCATGTTTTGTCTGGTCCAAACATAAAACAGATCGGGTATGAGTTTTGAAATTATTGTCCATAAGTAGGTCGGGTCGCACCCGAGTTTTTTAATTTGTCTCGTCCGACCTCACTTAAAATATAATATATGTATATATATACATAATATAAAATAAAATATATATATATATATATATATAATGAATATAAAAATATATAAAGTTTCATGTTTGTGGGGCGGGCCAAGTTGACCCGCTGATACGAATGAGCCAGACTCGGGTTTAGAAATACAAAGCCAAGAGCGGGTTGGGTAAGGCTCAAGCATAAAAAAAATAGGCCCAAGTGGGTCAGCCCGAACCTGGCCCTTGAATAGTCAATTGTCATCCTTAATGATAAGTGCACCAAGAAGTAATAGTGCCCTTAAGAAGGTAAACAAGCAAAATGAAAAATATTATACCTTCGTACTTTATTATATATATCTTCAATAGGTATGTGTTTGAACTGATGCATTATCTTACAAATAAATCATGAAAAGCTCTAACTTTTATATATGGATTGACACTATGAATGAAGAGTATAAATCTATGTAAGACAGTGTGATATGGGAACTTACCCTATTACCTGAATGAGAAAATATGATTGGTTGTAAGTGAATTTACAAAACCAAACTTTGGGTAATTTGGAAATACATAAAGCATGTTTTATAGCAAAAATATTATACTCAGCATGAAGGGATTTATTTTTAAGATTCCTCCTCTTTGTATTATCGAAGTACTCATTTCGAACAATTATGGATTTAATTACATACTTTGACCTTGACCTTTATTATATAAATGTAAAGACTATTTTTCTTATTGGTGATATTGAGAAAACAATTTATATGGTGCAACCAGAATACTTTGAAATAAGTAACTCAAATTCTATGGTATGGAAGCTTAGAAATCCATTTACGGGCTCTAACATACTTATCGTCAGTGGTACCATAAGTTTCTTAGGTAAAAATCTTATTTAGATTTAAGGTCCACTTAGTTGAGGATTGTATGTATCACAAGTTTAGTGAAAGTAATTTCATATTTCTTGTATTATATGTCGATGAAAAACTACTTGCCTCGAACATTGAGAAATTGTTACATAATACTAATAAATATCTATAATATAAATTTTGATTTAAAATATCTTAGTAATGTAATGTTTGTATTAGGAATCTGGATTCATCGGGATCACTCTCGTGGAACTCTTCGATTATAAAACACACACATATATATAACGTGTTTCAACATTACAGACTACCAAATTGCATAGACTTGAATAACCTTATCGTAAAAGATGACAGGTTGAGCCTCAGTCAATATCGAAAGACAAGACCTAAGATTGAGAAAATGAAAACAATCCCTTATTTTTTATAGATATTGAAAGTTTATTGTACGCTCAAGTTTGTACAAGGTAGAACATTGCCTTTGTTATCGATATGTTATGAAAGCATGTAAGTAACCTAGGAATAGACTAATGAAAGACAATTAAAATAGTATTCTAATATCTCAAAGAAATAAAAGATTATATGTTGACATATAAGAATTCAGATAGGTTGGATTTCATTGAGTATTCAAACTCAAATTTTGGTGTATGCATAGACACAATGAATAACATTTCAGGTAATATTTCTTATTAGCCGAGGTGGAATATCATGGAAAAATATCAAGTAAACACTAATTGTATCATCCAGTATGGAAATAAAAATTTCTGCGTGCTTTGAGGAATCAACCATGGATTATGGTTGTGGAATTGGATCATTGGATTACGTGTTTTACATGGAATAAATGGTCCCATAAACTTATACTATAATAATAAGCATGTAACGTAATACTCTATTATTGTATGATCTTTTCTAAGTCCAAATACATAGACATAAAGTTTATGTCTATTTAGGAGATAATTCATAGGGGTCAGATAAGTATAAAGCACATCAGTACGAATTTTATGGTGGCAAATCCTCTTACAATAGTAATATTTCTTAATGTTTTCCTTGAACAACCCATTAGGATGTGGGTGGTTGATTTAGAGGATCATTTATTTGGGTAGGTATTTTACAATTAGAACCTATATATATTTGCGATTTTATTTTATACATTTTGATTTATTACAATATATGGCCCAATGAATGTTTATTGACATTTGTAACTCTTTGAGTAGATCTTCACTAAGGTAGGTCCAGTTAAAAATATATATGTGCGATTACACTTCATATTATTCTGATACTACACACCATAATTTATCCATATAATTGATTGACGGTGATAACGTCATTAGTATTGGGTCCAATTGTTCATATTATAGATAAGAGGTCTTTAGTCCTTTATCGTTTCTTGATGGGGTTGTTTAGTTAGCCTATTAATAATAGAATATGGACGTCTATTATAGTAAATATATCCTTGAGTAGTATATGGCGCTCCAAGTGGGAGATTGTTGAAAAAACACTATTGATCAGTATGCTAATGATACATTTGGTCATTGTCATGAGGCGGTTCAATTAACAAGTAATCAGATTAATTATATTAAAATATAATAAGAAAAGAATTGGATTTATATATGAAAATCCATTATGAAGGTATAAGTTTAGAAACCGGATTGAATTTGGACTCTATGAAGGATTGTGACCAAATATCAACACTTGAGATTCAAGTGATAAGTTGAGAGGCAAATTTGATAAAAATCAATTTAGTATTATGGTCTTTGATCGCGAAGCAAAATATACGGATATCATGGGTTTGAACTTCCATATCAATTGCATCATCTATAAATAAGAGACCTAGGTAATAGATTCATTCACTATTACCTAAAATTCATCTTTTGTTTTTATGTTCAAAACATATACAAAACTTTAAACTTAGATTTCTTTATATTTCTATCTTCCTATTTTGTCTAGAGGTTTCTATTTATGTTTCAAAGACAAATATTATACGTGATCGGAGGAATGCTAAATCAAAGGAGATTCACGATGAAGAACATCCTGAAATGTCCGCCTTTTATCTTAGTGAAACAAATCGTTGTTAATATGATCATCCTCACAAATAAGTGATAATTTAGTTTTTGTTCTAGTAGTACTAAAATTCACAAATGATCTAATCATGCATAATTATAAAATACCTTTTACGATCATGAAATGATTTAAAAATAAAAAATAAAATCTCGATTACTTATTTTTTTATTTAAAATATTTTGTAAAACTCTATAAACTTACGTACTTTGAATCTGCAGCACAGTTCAACTTTATTAGCATGTATAAATCTAACCATTCACATTTTAAAATTATATACATGTGTGAACGGATCAAGAACTAAAATTAATAGTATGTCAAAACAAATTAACAAAAATAAATATTTGAATATGACATAATAGAAATATACAAATGTTTCAATCATAATTCAAGAATATCTATTTATAGCCCATCCATTCCATGTTATTTAAAAAATAACATTATACCCAACAAATCACTCCAAAACACATCTTATTATTTAAAATTTGGTCTTATTATAACATTTTATTCCTTTAATAAAATTAATAAACTTCTAAATACTCAAATTATTACTTAAATAAAATTAGTAATCAAATACAAAATCTATAAATCTATAAAAAAAAAAGAGGGAGAGTGTGAAGCCAAAATGATATAAGTCAAAAATTGATTTTTATTGTTCCTATTTGATGTTTTATACTTAAATTAATATAAGAGGCAGAATAAATTAATAAATTTACAATATAAAAAATCCTAAAGTTGATGTTGATTCAACTAAAGTGGATTGAGCAACTAGTTCATTCCATTTTAAGTGGATTCAAAATTGACTTTTACCATTTTGCATTCGGATCACACTCATGGACAAACCACAATGGACATTCTAAATAACCCTAGTGGGAAAACCATAACTTGCATTCTCAACTTGATGTATATAGAACACACATATAAACAAATAAAAGAAATTATAAACCAAAAGTTATGTAAAACACAAGTAAACAAATAATATTATTATGAACCAAAAGTTATTTAACACGGATCCTATTACTTTAATACAATTTACAAACTTATGAAAACTCAACTTATTATTAAAATGTAATTAGTAATTGAATACAAAATAAATAGATCCTTAAAGGAGAGAGAGAAGACATTGAAGGAATACAAAACATATCTTTATTTTGAAACAACCTAATAATATAAGCCAAAAGTTTTAAAAAAAATTAAAAAAGAGAGAGACAGTGAAGGAACATAAAATATCTCATCACTCGATTGTTTTAAAAAATAAAGATCAAAGAAAAATAAAATACACGTTGACTTACACTTATCAAATCATACAAGATACATTTATCTAAATAAAAAAATACGATAACTGAAAATGTATATGATCTCTTTCAAATTAATGAAATTAACAGTACATATCCAAAATGCATAAGAAAAATTAAACATACAAATCTGAATTATGAAACATCATTGTTATTTATCTTATGTACATCTAATTTGAAGTAATACAAAATTACAAAGTAACAAAAAACAACTTACTAAATAAAAAATAATTAGATTCCGATATAAAGAAGAAATTATTTTGCTAATTAAGAAGGATTTCAAGTTCCGAGAAAAACCACAATAAAATTCAGTTCTCCACTTGAGGATTACGATTTGGAGATTATTTAGAGCATTAAAAGCAATAAAAAAAATATTAATGATTTTTTATTGGATGGAAACAAAAGTTTGGAATTTGGAGATCCACTAAAGAAGAAAAAAAGGAAAAATTTCTTTTTAGGTTCTTCAGGATTCGAACTCACGATTTAAAAAAACGTTTTTACCAATATACTAAACCATTTTTATGTTTGAAGGTATGTTATGACATACTTGGCTACCCTCTAAACCCACATCTCTATATATATAATTGTAATATCAAAATCTGATATAAAACTAGTGAATATGTTATGAAATAAATGTGTCGTTGTAATATTATATACCATTTTTTAAATGTATTTATATTAAAATATATTCTTATAAAACTTTTGATGATGGGAGATTTGTTTTTTACATAATTTTTTAAATAGTTAGAAGTTACTTTATGAATAAATCATAGTTTAAGTTTTTAAACGATTTTATATTTAAATTACAACGGTACTTTTTTAAGTTTATATCTTATATGAATTTGTATAAAAAATTCTTTTACAGGTTTATAATATTTTATATACTAAATTAAAATTTTAGTGGTTAGTTTTATAGAGACTTTTTATTTTTTTTTTATCAATTGATTTTCTACCGTCCAAACACTGATTTTCAAACTAGTTGTTCTTCTTCCCCTTCAGCTTGCTACTTGTTGAAGGACAAAACATCAACATATGCATATATTTGTTTCTTCCAATTTTGCATCAAAACTTTAAAGTCATGGATTCATAGATTCTAATGGTTTTCTAATTCTTTTCACTTATTAGTCATTTCTTTCGAAGGTTTTGGCTTCATGGGCTTTGATGGCATCCTATTTTTCTAACCATTTAGTGAAACATGTGCTCTTGTTGTTTATAGTTCAAGTGGATCATCTGAAAACAATTGTTTACTATTTTTTTTTAATTTACCAGTGTTTATGTGCAACATATCTCTTGGTAAATTGATCCCAATGCAGTTCTGTATCTTCTAGTTGATCATCTTTGTGAATTCTCTTAAGTTTGTTCTGATAATTAACTTTCTTTTTAATAAACACACTCTCTCTCTCTCTCTCTCTCTCTCTCTCTCTCTCTCTCTCTCTCTCTCTCTCTCTCTCTCTCTCTCTCTCTCTCTCTCTCTCTCTCTCTCTCTCTTCATTTGTATGGCTCATATTTTGGAATATTTTTATTATGCCTTGTGTCTCATAGCTCCACTAATTACCTATATTTGATATTTCCTCTCGACTTGGGCCCTGACTGTCAGCTATAGTCTCGTTTACCAGAAAAAACCTTATACCTGACTATCACAAACACTTTCCACCCTGTTAACATTTATTCCTCGACTACATTTTTCCCACCATGGTTATAGGAAGAGCTCGAAGTCTAAAGGAAATGGCTCATCTTCTTTTGAGAATATTGGCCCAAAGAGAAAAATCACTCATCACTTTAACACTCGTGATCGTACAAACATGCTAAATGACAAATTTCTTTTTTTGTCTCTCCATTTCTACCTAAAGGCTCACGTGATGCCTCCCTGTTATTAGAAACCAAGCCATCAACTAATTCTACTCATTCTTCATACTATGCGATTTCTATCAATAATGGTGATATATGTGGCATTCCCTTTGTTCTGCATGTTGGCCCATCGTGTTCCTTTAGCTCGAACAATTATCTTCTTTTTCTCAATATCCTCCATGTTACCTTGCTCTTATGGAAGCTCGTAAATTTTTGAAAATAAAATTCTCCTCATCTTACAATCTCCTCACAAAGATTGAGGACGATGAGGAGGACCTACGAGAAACTGATTTTGTTATGTCTAACTTTAAACTTGATCGTCTAACTTCTTCTTTTTTCATGTGAGGCTTACCTCTACCAATCAGATTGTTTGGTGCTAGCCTCACATATCTGCACCAACATTCGTAAGACCTGATCCTCTGCATCCATCAACACTCCTCATGCTACTCCAATCATGTCATCTGTCACTTTAGTGATCCCAGGTCTGAGAATCTCCAACCTCACTAAGATGAGCACCACTGTCATTAACACCATTAAACCCCTCCAGCTATTCTCCATTATCACCAACCAAACCAGTGATCACATCATTGCATCAACTAAACACACCATATTGAGTTCCACATCGTCTATGCATACAACACCTCATCTTTTGGACATGTTTTCCATTCCTATGTAAGATGTAAACTCGGTATACAAACTCGTATCCACCGTACCAAGCCCAATACATAACCCATCCTACATAGAAGATGCCTCTAATCGGTTCTTTAACCAATTGGATCTTACGAGGCCCAGATCTAGTGTTACACAACCCTACCTAGCCCAAACCCAACAACACTCAACTAATACAACCCTAACTAACCTCATTCACTACCCATAGAACTACCCACTATAAAGAATTCTTCTTCGTGGACCAAAAATAATTCATACCTGCACCAAGATAATATCTCAAGATTTGTAGACCTTCTTTGGTCTTTTGTTAAGCCTTAGTAATGCTCTGGTTACCTTATTTCCTGAATTTTTCCACAGGTATAACAGATGTGCTACGATTCTCAAGAGGTCCAAAGGTAGACGTAATTACACTACAAATTAATATTTTGGATCTAAACTCATCTAGAGAGTTTCGCTCCCCATCTTGCCTCTATCATTGTCAACACTCTCAACATGTTGTATAATCACCCTATTAATGAATTATTAGCAACACTAATACTATCATGTATACCAATGTTGTTCCACAAAACATCATATCCTCCATTCCTCTCTAAACTAATCAAAATTACGCTATTATGCTTGATAATCGTTTTACCACGACTATTGAAAAAGTCCAATACTTGTATGTTAAAGAAGACGTGCTCATTTTCCCCACCTTATGCAATCAATGAAGAAAATATAAAGTATGCCAAGTTCTTATCGGTATACTTCCTTGGCAAGAAGCTTACTTTCTACCACGTTCAGACCATCGCTGCTAGAATTTGGTGCATGTACGAGTACAAAAGTGTAATAACACCCTCTATGTTCACTTATTATTTAGAGTATCCATCACTGATAATTCCATGGTGGTGTTTGAGTTGGCTCCATAGTTTTTTACCAGTAATTCTATTATCCTCAAGAGATGGGAGTCATTGGCTTCCATAGCTAAGGAAATTTTGAAATCAATCCCTTTTGGGGTCAAGTTCCGTGCGATGCTCTATAACTCTGGTTTGAACTAGGTCTAAACATATTTAAAGGCTTTTTTAGTATCCTAATCTATGTAGACACCTTCATTACCAACTGTGTTCGCTTAAGTTTTGAAAGAATACGCATTATAATGAACGCCACCAGAGAGTTCCCAGATGTTTTGGAAATTAAATGTTTGAGAAATTCCATCTCTCTGTATCGAGTACCAAATATTACCACTTGTCTGCAGTGAGCGCTCTATTTTTCGACATACTGTCTCAAACTATGCCTCCCTATTGCATAATCTCATTCAAAAAAGTCCAACATTATCGTCCATCAGGTCGGGCAAAAAACTAATAATTGACGGTAGCAGCCTTCAGCTTCATAACGGCATCAATGACACGCCACTACTATTTCCCCTGATTATGATACCTTTCTTAGAAAAATTGATGGATACAAAGAGATCGAACCTTCTTCCATGACTGAGAACTTTAAGACCCATGATGACAATACCACTCTTGTGCTGGTCATCTCAATGTTGTATGTGTCTGATCATAACAACAATGACTTTTCTCACTCTGTGATCCATGGACTAGAAGTCGTTTCTCATATCAACTCTGAAAAACTCGAGGACAACATGGTTCTTGACCAGTAATATCAGTGAACTATTCCCCTTATTTTTAATGATTATCTCTGCATGGAATGTATGTGGTCTGAATGATCCAATCTAACAAAAGAATGTCGCTGAATATGTTTTTTTGAATCATATAACAATAAATTTTATACGAGAGACTAAATTCAAAGAGAATAAAATTAATAGCATCATGCGTACAATGTTTTTTTGGTATTTTGAAGCTAACCATGGTAATCATCTCGTACGTAGAATTTCTATTTCCTGGAATCCTAGTTTTTTAGAGTCTCTATTAAGCATATTTATCCGCAGATTATAGACTGCGCCATTTGTTATATTTTTGTGAACACATAATACTCTTAAACTGATGTTAATGCTTTCAATGAACCCTATGAAAGTCCCATTCAGGCATGATATTAATTCTATTTCCTCCCGTCATCATGGCACCCCTTAGGTGCCTCTTGGATATTTTAACATCATTTGTAAACCATAGGATTGCACAGGTAATTCAGAACTCTAGACCACATCAAGTAATGACTTTAATAATTGATTCTATCAACACAAAATTAACGATCTCCGTTATCCTATTTTTTAATTCTCTCGGTGCAATAAGTACGCTAGTAACCCCATATCCTCTAGAATTAATTGTGTACTAGTCATCAGTTATTACTCTCTTTCCAAACTCAGTAGCCCACTTTGATTACCCATGTACCTCAGACTACACAACCATCACCATTAATTTTAGTAGTCTAAGACACTTATCCAAAATACCTTTTAGGTTTTTCAATATGTGGAAATCCTACCCAATTAATCTTCAATTATTTCTAATAGTTGGAATATTCCCACTGTCCGCTCAGCCATGTCGATTATCCTCTCTAAGTTGAGGCGTCTCCAAAATTTTCTCTATTATCTTAACAAAATAGAGTTGGATAGCATCTTTGAGCGACTTTCTAATGCTCATAATCTTCTCATTCAAGCCATCATGACATGGGCATCCATCCAAAGAACCATTCTCTTATAGAAATTGATATTTCAACCTCTAAGAATTATATATTCTTTAGTAGAACGAGAGAGTTATTCCTCAAGCAGAAATATCGTGAAACTTGGCTTAAATGATATGATCATAACTTGAAGTTCTTTCACAATAGTATCAAGAATCATATCGATGTGAACAAAATTATAACCATTAGTCACAAGCACGATCTGTATTGCTCCAACCCTTAGGGAGTGGGTGACATTTTTGTCAACCATTTCTCTAGTTTTCTTAGTGTTAAAACCCCTTCATCTTACCCATGTCTTGCTAGAATCAGTAAGTTTATCCTTTTTAAAATTAACATGGCTGAAAAAACACGTATGACCCGCATTGTTGCTGATAATGAGATTAAAATTTCACTCTTCAATATCAATAGTAACAAGGCACCTGGACTTGACAGTTTCAGTGTCAGTTTTTTCAAATCTATTGAGCTACTATTGCCCCTGATTTTACTAAAATAGTCCATCATTGTTTTTTTCTTCAATCGTATGGATCTAACTTGGAATATGATATTCATTTCCTTTATACCCAAGTCCAAATAACCCTTATTTTGCTTCTAAATTTAGACTCATTGCGTGTTGCAATGTTATTTATAAGGTCATCTCCAATATCCTTACAAACAAGATAAAAACAACTCCCTCTCATTTCTCATTGACCCTTCCTAACCAACCTTCATCCCTGGCTGTAGTATCTTTGATAATATCCTCATATCCTAAGAGATTATCTACAGGTATCATATAAATTGTAAAGAACTGTGTGCGGCCCTTAAGATTGATCATATGAAAGTCTTCGTTAATGTTCGTTAATGTTCGTCAACGTCTCTTCATGCACATATTTTTTTTATCATGGAATTTGATAATTGTATGATTTGTTGGATTATCTAATTTATATTCATACCCTCATATTCGATCAACATCAACGATAATATTTTTGGTTCTTTATGTGGTAAAAGAGGGCTTAGACAAAGGAACCCCCTTTTTATATTTTTGTTTGTCTTCATCATGCATGTTCTCTTTAGTATTCTAAATGATAAAAGTAAATACCCCACCTTTGGCTTCCATTGGAAGTTTCATAAGCTCAAAGTCATTAACCTTTACTTTGCGGATGGCTTAATGATTATTTTTTATGCTAAGTATAACTAAATTAATTTATTAAAAAAAGTCTCGAGAATTTTCCACACTCTCGAGCCTCCACCTTAACCCCTTTAAGTCATATATATTTGTCGAGGGTTTATAACTCGATTTGTTGTTCTATTATCTCTATCTTAGGGTTCGAGAAAGGTACTCTCCATGTGCGTTACCTTGGCATCCCGCTCATTACCTCTCGCATTTTCTACAGCGCATGTAGACCCATGTTCCATAAGATTATTGGTCGTATAAACTCGTAGACCTCCAAACACCTTTCTTATGTTAGTAGGTTACAACTTATCAAAGTATACTCTTTGAGGTCAAAGTCTATTGGTGCTCTATTTTTATTCTCCTTGTTCGGGTCATCAAATAGTTATCTCTTCTCACTCACCGACTTTTATGGACATGCCCTGAAATGAAAATATTAGGCTCTAAAGTTGCATGCCCAAGATTACCTTACCTTCGTCAAAGGGGGGCATTGAGATTCTCGACCTTAAAGTCTGAAATTAGGCGGTCGTCTTTAAACACTTCTGGTCCATCTTGAGCGGAAATATTTTCTCAATTTGGAGTAATAGAGTTCTCACTGAAAATGTGAAAGATAAAATCTTTTAGAATCTCCTCGTTGGTTCTTCCTTTAGTTGAGGTGGAGGAAAATAATCAACCTTAGAACCACTCTTGCCAAACTTTACAAATCTATTATCGGTAATGACGCCTCCGTTTCCCTTTCGTTTGATATGTGGCTCTTCTTTAACTCACTTGTAGACTGATATGGTCATAATATCATTTGTTATGGTAGACTGCGCGTCAATAGCAAGGTTTCCGACATCATCAACTACTCTTAGAATTGGCTCGGTTAAATCTGTATAGGGTAAAATATCGCACCAAAACCATCTGCTTAAAATCGATAACGCCATCAGCATATTCCTCTCTCCCCTGGAAGGGGAGGATGTCAGGTCCCAGACTCAAACCAGAACATGAACTTCACAATAAATAATACTTATGACTTCACCAGGCCCCCAAGGCCCAAGTACCTTGGACCAATCTGATATGAAACAAGTATAATATTCTCATAAATTATTTCATCGTCTAGTTGAGTGTGTGTGGAAAACTTACTAACAAAGACAAACTACTTTCGTGGGGATATAATACCTTTTTTGTATCTTGTATAATAGTTCTCCAGAAACTATCAATCACATTATGATAAATGTTTTAGTTTTCTCAACTTGTTTGGGAAACTTGTTCAAGAAAGCTTTTATTTCCTATACTTTCAATGATTGCTCGATTGATTACACTTTATCAACACTTGGACCCTCACCTTAGCTGGCTTTGGTCATTTTTGGTGCGCCGCTTTCTGCGCAGTGGTTTATTACCTCTGAGAAGAGAGGAACTTTATTATTTTTACAAATACTACTTCATTGGGATCTGCATTATCTCACTGTATCTTGGACTCCTGCTACAGATTTCGCGGTTCAAAATCCTTACGGTTGTTTTAGTTTATTTCTAACTTTAATTTGTTTTATCTTTTAAAATCTTTCTTTTAAATGGTTTTGGTTCTTAATAGGATTTATTTGGATGTCTCCTTTATTTCTACCAATCGAGTTGATTATATTTTCATCGATTTTTGTTGTTTGGTTTGTTTACTTCTAAAGTATATCCTTGTATAATAATATTTTTAGTTTAATTTGATAAAAATATAATTTTATATATACAGAGTATTTTTCTAAAATATATTTCCTTTTATATTCATCGAATATTTTTATATTTTTAAATTAGGGTTTTAGTTGGTGGAGGGATTTGGGGAAGAAGGAAATACTGTTTGTAATTAGGGTTGTGTTTCTGTTTCAATTTTTGTAAAATTACCTAGCAAGGGCTTGCTCTTGATATTTTCTTCAATTGAAATCTTTTATTAAAAAAAAAATCCAATATTTTTATATTTTGAATAGTTTGATGTAAGAGTTTGTTATTGTTGCTATAAACTCGCCTATATCTAAGGGAAAAAAGAGTGGAATATTAATACTAACTTCTATATTTGGTAGAATATTAAGTTATAAACTTACTCGCATTCTCTCAATTTATTTGGTAGTCTAAGTCTAGAGCATTTTGTTTTGTTGACCATACTATTAATTTTAACATCGATACTGTTGCCACTGAACTTGTCAACAACATGATTAGTTTAATCTGGGTTGATTGAAGGACCGTACTTATTACAAATAGATAAATAATTAACAAAAAGTTATATGTTTAAGATCAAAATAATCAACGAATAAAAAGAATCCAAATTTAGAGGATCAGAGTGTATTTTAGCCCGATGTATATGTAGCTTCTTCAAATTAAATCAACGAGCTCGTACCCGATAAGTACAAGAGGGTCCTACTCCTACCTACTTTCTCTCCCTATCTAGAGTAATATTTATGTATATATAACGCCTCCTCTCTAACATCACAAAACAACGTTTAATTGGAAATTTCTGACCACTTAGTCATCATGAAACACTTGGTCGGTCGGTTTTCTCTAACAAGAGACTCATCGGAGTACAAACTCCTCCGATCCGATTCCCATACACGACGTTCACAAACACTCCGATCACGCCGCCGTGGCTCATTTCGAGCAGCGATTTTAGCCGCAGCTTCCAGATCCTCTAGGCGTGCTGCTGCCGCTGTCAGCCGGTTTCAAAAATCTAATGTCCCTGACGGTCATTTCCCTGTTTTTGTCGGCGACGGCGACGAAATGGAGCGGTTTTTCGTGAGTGCGGAGTTTTTGAACCATCCGGTGTTCGTCTCTCTCCTGGAAAAGTCTGCTCAGGAGTACGGATTCAATCAAGAAGGAGTGTTGAGGATTCCTTGCCAGGTTTTTGTGTTCGAGCGAGTTATGGAATCGGTCCGACTCGGTCTCAACTCATTTGATCTGCAGGGTTTGATTAACCCTGTTGATAATTAGATCTAAAATTACCAGTATCATCTGTAGTAACATTTTGCTGTCATTTTTGTTGATATGTGTGGAAGTAAATAAAATAAAATAATAACATTTTATTTTGTAAATTTGTTTACAATTTTGCTATCTAGAATATATATATATATATATATAATTTTTAAAGTATAATTTTTTTTTCTCAAAAAATATATTGATAATAAAAAATTGTTAGTTTGATTAGGAACATTTACCAATGTGGTCTTCTTCCCAGACCAAAAAATTTGACTGGTTTTATTATTATACACTCATGACTCATCAACATAAATCAGCACAGGAAAGAGTCAGCAGTTCTTAATGGAATTGAGTTTAATAGCTTTCAACTTTCTTATGGAAACTATTTTACTAACCACGACCTTCCAAATTAAATGTCATCTGGATAATGAAATATCAGCTTAAATCCTTCCCCAACCATTTTATTACACATATAGTAGCTAATAATTAATAATAATAAATCTCTGAAAAAAGACCTGCTCTTCTTTTGGTAAGTCCGGTATGGGACATTTCATTTTTTCAACCACTATATCGTCATTTTATATACTATTCTGAAAATATTAAATAAATAATTAAAATTGATGTATATATTTATGTAATTTATTTATAAAAAAAAACATAATCTAACGAAACGAATTCGGTTGACATAAGAAAACCATAATAAGATTTTAAATACACGAATTACAAAATAAAAAATAAACGTTGATGAACTCAATGTATTTTTAGAAAAATGATAAACGCAATGGATCATCAAGTTTGGACATTTACATAACAAAAACAACTGAATAGTTAACTTGGAAAATGACTAGCAGGTAAAAACTGAAACCAACTGTTCAGTAGCAAAGGTTGAATCGGATTAATGATGGATCCAGACAATTTCAGTTGATACTATGAATGCATGATGATTTTTTTTAATTGTGTTGCTAAACTTACAAAATGTCTATTGTGCGAATAAGTATTCTTAAAAAAAATAAGTCAATGATTCGAAGAACTAAAACAAATTTTTTACTCTCCTTTCGATTTTAAATTCGCCAATTAATTATTAGAACACTCTTTTAGTTAATCAGAGTATATTCCGCATTTACATCAAACTCATTGAGAACGAGGTTATGAACATTGCATTTTTTCTGTTTTGGTGCACTATTTCAAGAGGAATTCAAAATAATCAAATGGTAGCCATGAGAAAACATGTGAAAGTGAATAATATGTTATCAACCCAAAAAAAGATAGGTACCCAACCCCTCTATTAATGCAGATAAATAACACATTTTGGCAAAATATGCTACTCACCACGTAGATTTTAGCTTTTCCTTAACACATTTGCAAAGACCACGGACACTTCTGTTAAGACCAAAATTCGTTCACAAATAAATTATCTAGTCCAAATAGCTCCAAAATTTATGGAACCAAATATTATAGTCTAAATTACTCAAATGGAAGAACATTTCTCCAAACAACGTGCAAGAACATGATCTATACAACTTAGCAATGTGTGAAATTGAAAAAAGTTTGACTTATGTATAATGTAACTCTAATTAGAGAAGAAAAATGTTTTCATACATATTATTCATTCCATTAACAAAAATTGATAAAACCTTTCGATTATCCAAAATTATTATTGTTCAACAAATTTTATTAATTTATTATAATATTTTGACTTATCTAAATATTTTTTACTCACAAAACATATATTCATTTAGTATCTAAAAAATAGCTTATATTTACTTAATATCCATTTCATTAAAATAACTCTCATTCAATACCCATTTTTTTAATACTCTAATTACCTTCGACCAACTATATAAAGCTTTTTTTTTAAAAAAAATTGATATTTTCATCCAATGAGATATTTAAAATTTGAATTTCTAATCAGCCGCCTCTCTCTCTTACCATAACCAAATACCCGTTTTCCAAAGAGAAGCTGATTTTTCCAAAAACAACTTCTCTAGTGATCATTCTGGTAGCCACCTGTCCACCACCGTCAACCACCAGTACTAACATCATGCTTTCTGATCGACTGAAGTGCGTTTATACCCTATTACACCGTGATTTCGAAGATGTTTCCTACTAAACACTCGAAGCTGTTTTTTGACTAATTTTTCCCATTTGACAGCTAGTTTCGTCCTCATTTTACAGTTAAGATGGTGATTTCGAAGGTAATATTCTCAGCTTTGGTGATACAGTAACTCATCGGTTTCTTCATTTTTTTTCAACTCAACTAAAATCGTAACATCACGAATTCATGTTTTAAGTTGATTTATAAGTTAAAAAAGGCTTAAGCGAGATGTGTGGTCGAGTTTATTGTATTTTCCTGGTTTTGTAAGATTTTTGGTGGCCTGATTACAGTTACTAAAGATGCAGAAACATGATGTGATTTAGATAAAGAGGATGCGTTTTTGGAATAAGAAATGGACATTGCAATTTATACGACTATATTAACGTTGCTAGATAGGTTAATTTGTTTACTGTCATTGCGATTGTGCTTGGTATTGATTGGGATTGTGCTGACTTTGCAATTTTAATGTACTTGATGGTTTGCTAGATTGAAATGTTCTTGCCTGTTAATGCGATTGCAGTATTCCAACTTAGTGATATTGCGAGATATGGCCCTTATAAATCATCATTGGTAGAAGTTGCTAGATTGGTGTTTGACACTGCGATTTACCAGTAACCACTAGTTTGCTAGATATGATTACTTGTTTTTTTACGCGATTGTAGTTCATGTCGTAACACTCCTAGATATGACCTTTACTAGATTAGTTGTATTAATGATAAATCGGTTTCTTATATAACACATTGTTACCTTGTGGCTGCCACTATAACTTACTGAGTCAAGTTTCTACAATGCATGGTAATATATGTCGAAACCTAAAGTTTGTATTTTCAAATATGATCATAAAACTGCAATTTTTCTTTTGTCCGAGTTTGAAAACTTTCAAAGCCTACAAGATTACGCTGAAAGCAGATGGCAGAAGTTAGTTAGAGGTAACTACACTATTAGCTACTCCTGTGGTTCTCACAAGAATTATTTGTTTAATAACAAGACATATTTTACGGGTTTAGAAGTTTAAACCATACCTTGATGTGGAGCGTCTCAAAAGCGTTAATATTATCATAGAAGAACAACTAGTTGATAAAGGGTTTGCAGTTAAGCGTAAACAGCCTAGCTACAATTTTGCAGAAGGGTCTCATAACCAACTAATTAGTAGGGAGAGTAGTAATTGTTTGCTTAATTCAACACCGAAATAAAGGCATCTTTCTACAACTGGATGGGCTGAAGCTATCGTCGGGGTTGGTCAGTCTTTTGCTGAAGGTGCTGCGGGTCTAAGGTTATCCTTGTATCAATATGCATTAGAGAACGGTTTTGTCTTTAAGTACATGCCTAATATATTTAAAAAGATCAATGCTTATTGTGTCAACAAAGATTCAGACGGGTGTAAATGGAGGCTTTATGCATCAATTGGTTCCAACACCGGTTTAATGACGATAAAACGGGTTTTTGATACACATACATGTAGTCCCGTATTTACAAAGAAAAGATGTAGGAATTTGACATTTGATTTGATTGCGGATGAAATTTGTGATTCAATTAGCACCTGTCATTCAATGACAACAAAAAATATACAATCCTCTATGAAACAAGACTACAATTTAGACATCACTTACCGTCTTTTGTGGAATGATTTAGAGAAGGCAAAGATGGGAGTATTCAGAGATAGTAATACTTCTTTTAGTTTGTTAAAAGGATACTTCAAACGATTAAAGAGTCGTGATATTACAACAGACTGCCATTTGGAATTAGTTAACATTTTCCGATGCCATTTTATAGCGTTCAGAGTGTGCTTTCAAGGTTTTCATTCATGTCGACCTTTGTTATACGTGGACAGAACCCATTTAAACGGGAAAAATGGTGGTGTGTTTCTTTCAACGGTGAAAAATGATGACAACAACGGTTGGTTTAACCAATGTTTCTACATCTTGCTAGATATGTGTATTCCAAATTTAGATTTTACTATATGCTAGCACGCATTGCTAGATATATGTTATTATATATGTTATGCTAGATACCAGCAGAGGGTGTAATGGTGTACTACAATTGATATTACGATTTATGTGTTTCCACCAATCATGCTAGATAGGTTTTATTGTCTTTTCTAGACAGGGGCAGTTCTATCACTTTAACACCATGTAATTTACTGTGTTTTAATCAGTGAATTTTACATTATAACAAGCTTGCGATTGAAGTGTTAATAAACAAACTTCTTCAAACCCTGTCAACAAAGTAAACTACAATTATTACCACAGGTTTATTTCTCGTTGCTTTCGGTATTGGCTATGGTTTATGCAAAGTCTATGCATAAACCAAAACTTTTACGTCAATGCGGTGGTAAAATCAAAACTTTTCTTTAGAATTTTCCTCTAAAAAGGTATGCTTAGTCATTTGTTAAATGGAAACGGTATGGGGCAATGGAATCAATTATTGTTGAATCATTTAACGTAAATAAAAAAAATATCCAATCTACATATAGTGGAATTGGTGGACACGATTAGAGTCCTTCTTATGACTCAAATTTCAAGATGATTATCGGAGTGTTTTAGTTTGAACATTAATTTATATCCCAAGTTTGACATGAAGTTTAAGCAGAATGTAGAATGTGGTCGAACGTGGGTACTACGTATGTCTTCCGTAGATTTTTTGAGGTTTTATCACACCCTGTTATGGTAGTTAACATGATTGAGTTCAATTATACTTGTGGTGTTTGGCAGAAAGAATGTTTCCCATGCCCACACGCATTAGCGGCGATATCATCTCTAAGCGAAAATCATATAACTTTAATAAAACCATTTTTCACTATTGCAAATTACAAGTCCAGTTATTCGTTTAGCATACCGGTTATAACAGATTTTGGCGAGGTTTCAAACTCTAATAATTCTTTGGAGCCTGAACTCCCGTCACCCAACATGAAAAGACGATCGGGACGGACGAAAAAGAAACGTATTCCATATAGAGGAAAAGTAACCACCAGGCGGTTTCAGTGTGACCGCTGTTTAAAATCAGGACACAATCGGAGGTCTTGCGATGCTCCATTCTGAATTTCTGCTAGTTGTCCATTTCGGTCTATGTTGTTTTTAAATGCCTGGATAAGTGCTTTTTATCTTGTGATTTACTTGTTTTTGTACTTGACACATTGCTAGATACAGAGTTTGCTGGAAATGTTAATTTGTTGGTTAACCACTTTGGTATATATAAACTTTGTTAACTGTGTTTTAATTAACCAAACAAATTGTTTTGTAGTGCCTCTTATGTTTAATGAACAAACATTTTTGGAGATAGACTACACGATATTTCTATTTATATGACTAGTTGGACGTTGCTAGATACCCCATTATGTGTTTACTATATTACGATTGCGCTTTGTCTAAATTACCATTCTCGTATTTGCGAGATACGTATAATTTTGAAGTTTATACTAGTCCCTGTTTAATCCACTGTATAACCGCTTTGCTAGACACGATTTAAAAAAATCTAGCGATTCATTACTTAATTTACACATTATTCATCGACGTTGCACTTATCTCCTTTGCTATTGCCATTTCTACAACCAGATTCAATAAAAAATGGTACATAATTATTACCAAAAATGCTAGGGCCTTCAAATCTTGTTGGAACGTTAGCGTTATTGTAATATGTTCCTAACTGAAATAACCAGGAAATATACAATTAAACAACGACTAACAACATAAGTTCAAAATATATTAAAATTGCATGTATGGCTTTACAAATGCCTAGATAACCCAAACCTTCCAAAAAATACACCATGTCTCAAGGTTGGTACATTTTACTTCAATAAACAAAAAAAATTACTACTTTAACTACCTACACATCAATCATCATCCTCGTCTTCCTCAGCTTCATCTTCTTTTTCCTCGTTCTCTTCATCCTCTTCCTCTTCTTCTTCGTCTGTTTCCTTCCATTGTTGGCTTCATCATCTTCTTCATCATCTGTGCCCACCGGTTCCTCGAAATCCTTGTCGTCCCAACTGTCCCTCATACGTTTGTGTTTGGGCAGTTCGTTCGGGTCTGAGTCGTACTTGTCAAAGCACCACGAGTCACCGGTGTTGTACTCGTCGTTGAACTAAAAGGACCAGACGAAACCGTTTTTTGACTCATCAAATGAGTGCTCCGACGTGGTGGTCCGTTTATAAAGAGAACATTTCTTGGAGTGGTCAGAGAACCAACCTTCAGAGGATGAATATCGGGAAGAATCTGGAGATGAATGGGCCATTTCTTTAGAATACATAAAGTTTTTTCAAAGTGTTTAGTGTTTAAGATTAAATAGCCTAGAATATCTTTTGTTATTTATAGTTAGTAGCCATACTCAATGCTACGTATTATCTAGAAAATGAAATTGAATCTACACGTCTAGTTAACGCTTTTGTAATGATTCAATATATACTTTTATCTTGTCAAGTATTAAATTAGCCAATAAGATAAAAAAACCTTTGACTAATTACTGATGGAGATAGGTCGCAATGAGGTCGACATTATTTAATGAGCGCTTTAGTCAATAACCTAGTCTCCAATGCATTAATAGTCAATGTATTCGCATACGCAATTTGTACCTACAAGATCAAGTTTTAAATGAGTCACATATTGATATTTACAGCATTAAACGTCCTTGTTAGATATGGCTTCCTTTTAATTTTATAATTATGTTTGATTGTTGTAAATTATTAAAGCTGCTGCGATTTAGAGTGTCTTTTAGCTGATACTAGATTAGTGCACAAACTTGATAATTTATAACACAAACTAACATTGCTAGATATTAACAACTTAGCAATTTTACACGTTGCTAGATTAGTGTTAAATACTAAACAGACGTTGGGATTTGTACTCATAATTTGATTCCTCCAAAATTACCTTCCAATATGAGTAATTTAATACCCATTCTTACATCTTTAGATATGACCAAAATTAAATTCGACCAATCTTTAATCTTAAAAAAAGCTTTACACATAGTACAAAATACGTAATAAATTATATATTTATACAATCATTAGAAAAAATCATAGTTCATATCGAATGTAACTACCAGCGTCGGTTCGTATTTGAATCATTGAGGAAATGCTTAAAGATTTTGGTTCTCTTTCTCGGGGGCATATCATCTCCATATTTTAAAGGTACATATCATTTTTAGATGATGTCTTTCGCGTACTCGCAAACAAAAAATCCCGCATTCAAGGCTCTTCTCTTTTTGTTGTAGGATATATTTCAGAGTCTTGATTTTGTATCCACTTTTCACAATAGGTATGTATTTTTTCTTCATGCAGTAAGACAACTCTCAAAAAATAAAACAGCTATTACCAATATAAGGCTATAGTTAATACTATAACACTGAATTTGTGGGGCAAAAACTATTAGCAATGTTAGTAGACGAACAGGTACGCATTTGCGTTTTATGCGGAATTGTGCTTGCCATTGTAGCGCATGATACGGGCTGCGATTATAACGCAATCATGGGTTTGTTGTTACTTCTTATGTTTCTAGCTTGTGCGATTTATGAATTAAAGAGACATTGCGGTTAATTAATAATAAATGCACAACATTGTTAGATGCCCACTATCCAAACACGATTTGTTTATAATAACTGGTTGCGAGAAAGGGTCAAATTTATATAAATTGATTGCTAGTATAAAACTTCTTACCAAAACATCAACAATATTCCTCATCCTATCTCAAATATGTTTGCTCTATAGAAACAATGAGTTGAAGCTACTGGCAGTACCATTCTCCATATCAATAACCAGCAACGTCCAGTGGTTGATTCTGTCCTTGTTAATGGTGCACAGAGGAACCAGTGCAATGTATGTGTCCGATCTCATTGTCTCAAATACTTCATCACCAATATGTGACATATCTCCCTTAATAGCTAGTGTTTTCTGCAATTTTTAGAATGATTATATGAAGTATTATCTTATGTATAACTAAAATAATAGTTAATGCACTTACAGTTACAATTCCAGAAATTTTAATCGCGTTGACTTTAAATGTAAACTTATCATCAAACCCTTTGAAAAATACTCTCCAACTTGTTCCCTAGAGCAACTTATGTATCCAAGCATAAATAATCTATCAACTGACAGTTAGTTTCTTAAAACATGTAGATGAAAATGATTAAATCAAACAACATTGGTGTATGTGAAAAAGTAAACCATAATACTATTTTGTAACTTTATATTACCTTGCAGTCTATTTCGCCTTCGTACGGTAGATCCATTATCTCACTCACACTAACAGCAAGCCTGTATGAGAATTCCTACATTGGCAAATACCATACTTTTGGATCTTTCTGCTCTTCTTCTTTGCTTATTCAAAGCATCTTGTTATATTCACTGACTTTTATTAATTGCGTAGTCGTGGTACGCTTCAGCCAATATTCCTAAGAAACTTGTGGTTCTCTCACTTGTGTCTGAGTAAGTAAGTTCCACTTCAGAAACTCATCAGCTACCACCTGAAAGATATAAAACTGAAAGATAACTAAAATCTAGCTACCACAATTACTATATTAATCCCCTAATGTGACTTTTGTCATTTATAAGATAAACATCGACTTACATTGGGATTTAATGGACCATCCTAGATAGATTCCAAAGTATGTCTCTTTTTATTTGAATTTTCCTCAGCCTTGTTACATTCGTCATAAAAGGATTGCGTGCAGTTTACAAAAATTTCATCTAAGAATGGTATAACAGAACATATAGTTTCTGCGTAAGACGCTGCTTTATCTTGTTGCGGTGTTTCATACTTAATGGCCCCTGTTTGTAGGTGTTCCGATATCTCTCCACCCTCCTGTTGGACTTCTTCTGCTCTCTCAGGCTGGGTAAGTAGTTCAGCCTTCATTGAGGGTTGTTGTTTTTCTTATTGTTGTGGCTTGTGAATTACTTTATAGGCTGGTACTATTTGGGATACTATTTAGACTTTGGTTCTGGATCCACTACTTGCGCTGTTATATTGGCTATACCTGATCAATGTTGGCCTTCAATTTCTGTTACAGGTCTTTCATGCAGTACCTATCAATTTAAAATAAATTCGTATTGCGATTTGTTTGCATTTAGCATTTCTATATTGCCAGCTTTCTATACTAAAACATTGCGATTTACATACATATATGATTGCTAGATTGCTGAAATGCTACAGTGCGATTTATATGCACTTACCATTTCTAGATTATAAAAAAATTTGTTGATACTATCCTAGTACAAGACAGTTAAGGATTCAATTGCTATAAATGACATATATGCGATTTATTTGCAAAATTTACTACTTTTATACTGAACAAATTAACTCATATCATGCTTACATTGCGAGTTGTGTTATGTTTTTAACCTGGTTTGCTAGATACCTTATGCTACTGTTTGCGATTTACGAGACATAAATAGTTTGCTAGACACATTTGTATCCTATATAAACACTTCATGATAAAAACAACCCAAGCCATAGTAAATCTAAAACATTTCTTACAATATCAAAATAATATTTTAAAACAACCACACTCCAACATCTTCAATGCCATACTAAGACTTTGTAAATAATAAAACATGTTGGAAAAATATACTAAATATTGTTGAATCTTAAGGATTTTAAGATCCACTTACATCTTCTAGTCCTGTTTCCACCATCTTCTCAACTCTGGGTTCTAGCTCTTCGACTACGGGAACCTGCTCTGGCCGAGTAGAGAAGGCCTCAATTTTTTGGGTTGGGTTTGCAGGGACTTTGACCTCCTGTCTGGTAAAATCTTCTTCCTCTTGACCCTTCTTTATTGCGTCCAGATTTTTTTTACATGCTGTATGGTTCACAACATAATCATTTCCCCCAGTCTTCATATGTGCTCCATCCTCTACACTCTTTTGTTTCTCACGCTCTTGTTGATGAGATTTATCTTCATTATTTATTTGTACACTAGACATAACATCTCCCGCCTTGTCATGTCTGTCCATAACTAATTTTCATGTTGTATTATGGCCCCCCAGCACAACTGACTCCTTTTTAATACATTCATTACATCCCACTTCCTGTCCCTGTTACAGTTCCAATCCTTCATCTTCGGTCGTATCATCGACAACAGCGGTTTCAAGATTTTTAGTTTATACGGGGCCCATATTTGTTGGGGCTGCTAATGTGTCACCTGCTACATTATCTCCCTCCACCTCCAATGGCTCATTTGCATCAGACGCATTAAATACGGTAGCAACTTCCTTATTTTCCAAGACATCTAAAAGTATCGTTGTTGGTGCACTATCAGACTTCTCATCCACTACCTCTTGTAATATTGTGTATCTCGTAGGTTCAATCGGTAATACATTTGTTGTACTTATATTCTTCACCTGCTCCCCTACTGGTTCATCTTCGATTATATCTACCTCCAATTATGCAGGGACAATAGATGTATTAAACATCTCCCAGCACCATCATACCACCATCATTGCCTACTGTAGAAATAATAGACTTTGATTGTCCCCTTTCAGTATATTGCAAACTAATATCCTCAGTTACATGTTCATCCGCTACTTCAACTGACTTGGCCTCTTCATATTCATGAATTTTGCAGGATATCGAAATATTCCGTCTCTTTTTCTTCTTCCGCTGTATCCTCCACCTCATAATGTTCTGCTACATAGAGTTTTGGTGTTTCTGGAACCTTTTCGCTTTGCTTCTTCCATAATCCATGTCAGCGAGATTGGTAAACAATAGTTTTTTGTAATATCTTCTCAATTGTATCTGCACCTACCGGTTCAGGATCCTCCTTATCTTCACAACGAAATGGTATTGATAAGGTGTTGAGAAGTTCAGCATTACCAACATCTATGTAATGCTCTACTACCTCCAACTTTGCTTTCAACTCATTTAACTCTCTCTGCAGCCCTTCAACCTGTGTCAAAAGAAGCATGTTAAGTATTTATTGTTAATTTTTATACATGTCGTTGCCCATAAAATTATATCAATACTCACTTATTTCTTTTTATGTTCAAACAAAAACTTCAACCGCTTATTTTTAACCTTGTAGTAGTACATCATGCTCCGTTTTTTCACTACAATGTTGTCACGTAAAACTGAACGTGATAGTCCATTGAAAGTTCTAATACTTGACCTACGCTTCCTTCTCTTTTTCTTGCTTTTTGCTTTTGTTGGAGTCAAGTTCTTCGTGACCAAGAATTCCTGCAATGTTGCTTCATATTCATCTTCTGTCGGTGGCGGTGTTGTGTTATCACCAAATTATGGTTCATTGTCATTTGTTGTTGTTGAGATGTCTGATCTCTTTCTAAAACTTGTTCCAACCTCAGCCTGGAATGTTTTCTTCTGCCTTTTGCCCGTTTTATGGGTAATAGATTTCTTCAATTTCTGACTACTTACCTCACACAATTGTGTTTGTATTTTAGAGCTCCCCCTGAATTGTGCCGCTTCCTAAAGATTTCTTTTTCAGCCTCTATTAACCAGATCTCACTATTCATAACCTATCCAATCATTTAAAACCAATTAAGACTATGCTAGATATTCAGGTTTGCAAATACGATTGTATGACTAGTCTGGACCATGCATGCGATTTACAAGAATCATAATTGCGATTGTAGTGTATTACAACATTGCTATTGATGAGGGCGGAATTCGCCGATCCAAGTGATAGGGGTAAAAACGCAATAAATAGTAGTTGACGGGATTAATCGGGTATTTGAAGTCCTCCAAGGACCAATGTACAACAATAAAATAGTAGAGGGGCCTCATTGATATGTGATGAACGGCCCACTAAGAGATTAAATGGGTCCTCCTTATTTTAGTATAAAAGGGTGACCCACTTGCCTAAAAAGGGTATTGAATATTACTTTGGACAAATCCTACTTTCTCTCTCTTCACTTTCTCTCTCTAGTCACGTCTGACTCAAGATCCCAAATATACACTTTTGATAATTATTGACTCATCATTGGCGCCGTCTGTGGGAAACAGTGATACCGAAAAGGAATCTTTTGTTCTTTGAAAATCACATTTTTCGGGATGAATAGCGAAGCGGCGATAGAGAGGGCTGGTAGAGAAGTCGTCCGAGCCGTTTCTGGTTCGGAGGGCACGAGAGTCCCCGGTCGGGAATGGAACGGCGGACGGGATAAGCGGTCGATTTTGATTATGACCCGAAAGCAGCTCCTTGAAGACATTGCTCGGTTAGAGGAGGAACGAGAACGGGCATTGGGCGAGAAAAGAGCTCGGGAAGGAAAGGGCAAAGAGCCCATCCTGGAGGATCGGGGAGCAGCCGGCCGCGGCAACAATCCACGAATAGAGGCCCGACCTGTCAGGTACTACCGAGACTCTCCCCCCGACGATGAAGAGGCCGTCAAAACTCGTCGAAACCCTGAAAACCGTCGGGCTATGACATCGGACTACCCCTCAGACGATTCGTCGGGCAAGGAATACCTGCGCCGGGAGAGAGTCCAACGAACACAAAAGAGTTGATCCCGACGCATTCGCGGGTCCAGGGCAGATCCCTCGCGATATAAAAAGGAGGGCACGGACAAGCCGACCCCAGCATCCTTTGAAAAAGAAGAAACGCACACCGCCAGCCGCGGAGAGCGGGAAATATTGCCACCAATCCCTTGGAAACCATCGAACAGCCAGAACCATGGATACCGAACCAGTAGCCAATTCATCAGCCCGGGAGCCGAAGGACTCTATGGAATTAGAACTGAAGGTCTTGGGGGAGGAGCTTTCGAGCTCGGAGTCAATTGGAGGGCCTCCCCGTTGTCCGATGAGATATTAGCGGGACCACTCCCGAGGCGGTTCGACATTTCCAAGCTGGAAAAATACGACGGGAAAAAGGATCCGGACAACCATTTGGAAGCTTTCAAGAACTTCATGCTGAGCTTCGATAACGATGACAAGATCTTATGTAGAGCCTTTTCTATGACTTTCAAAGACAGGGCTTCTAAATGGTACAACCGTTTGCCGCAGGGTTGCATCCGGAATTTCGGGACTTTCTGGGCAATATTTAGGCAGCACTTCGTGGGAAGTAAGAGTTTCCGTGCCAACGGAGATACTATTATGAATTGTCGACAGAAGCTAGGGGAGAGCCTTAAAGACTATACCAGGCGGTTCATTGACGCAAAAACCGATCTGGACCACTGTGAAGAGAATGTGGCTCTAACGGCGTTTCGATTGGGTCTGCTCCCGGGGCCAATGAAGCAAGCAGTCACGAAGAAGCAAGCATTCACTTTTTCCGCATTGTTGGCACAAATAGAAAAGCAGATATTAATCGAGGAAACAGAAGCTTCTGAGTTGGCAGCACAGATCCAGCAGAGCGCCCAAGCCTCGGTCGTGATAAAACAGAGTTCCCGACCAGACCATGCTAGGTCTGCCCAACCGGTTAGCACGATACCCCCGAGCACGCCGTTGGTGACTAAATCTCCGACCCCGTCTGGTCCAAGGCAAAAACAAGCAGGGCAGACAGCTTCTCGACCCATGTCCAACAAATGGATACGACCGGCCTACTTCGCGGACCTCACGGAGTGCGTGTCATCGATCTACGAGAAAACCAAGAAGAGCGGGATGTACCGAAGACCTTTCCCTATCCCGACGCCTCGGGAGCAAAGGAATAACCGCTATTGTCGTTACCATGAGGACGTCGGCCATGACACGAAGGACTGCATAGCCTTGAAAAAGGAAATACAGATGCTCATCGAGCATGGGAACCTGTTAGAGTATGTCAAGAAGACCCAGCATGCCGCGACCTCGAAAGAAGTGGTCATCGTTCCGAAGCCGGAGACGACCATGGCAATTTCAGAAGTTACCGACCATTTCGATGTTTCGATTGAATACCTCGATCCCGAAGCCAATCGTAATATCATCGGGATCATAGAGGAAGAGGCGGCAGAAATTATCGGAAGCGTGCGTAGCCTCTGTAAAATGTTTGAGTCGTCGATAATCTTCGGGGGAGGATCTACGACGGAAGCCGCGCGCGCATCTCGGAAAGGGCGAGTTGACGGCCAACCCACTCAGTTGGGAACCCAAACTTGCTTCAAAACCAGAAGTATCCCTTCCCCGATCCCGCGCTACGACAATCCAGGGGCCAACCACAACATTATCGGAGTTGTTGAGGAAGAGGTAGGAGAACGCGTCGGTAAAGTGCAGGGCCTGCTTGATCTTTTTGAATCTTTGACCATCTTTGGGGGGGATTCAATGGCGGGAATAACACATTCCTCCAGGAAGAGACATATCGTCAACTTGACCACCCAGCTGGAAGCCAGAACTTGCTTCCAAACCCGAAGCGCCCCCTCGCCAATTTTACATTTCGATGACGACGACATGAGGGACTTAGCCGGGCCTCACGAGGATGCCATTGTGATTGGGGCAGCGATCGCGGGAGAGGAGGTTCGGCGCATCTTGGTAGATACCGGGAGTTCGGCCAATATCATCTTCGCTTCGACCTTTGCCAAGTTCCGAACACGACCAGTTCTTGAACGATCTGACCGCACCATAGTCGGGTTCACGGGGTCGGCAGCCGACGTTGTGGGAGAGTTTGAGGGCGTGGTACGGTTAGGCCGCGGCCCATTTAAAAAGGAGGTCACAGTTCTGTTTGTAGTAGTGGACGCGCCAGCCTCGCACAACACCATTTTGGGACGATCTTGGATATCGCGCATGCATGCGGTGACTTCTACAATCCATCAGTGTGTAAAGTATGTGGTCGGGAACAACGTTGGAGTAGTACGGAGCAGCCAGAAAGCGGCGCGGGAATGTTACCGAGCTGCGTTAGCACCCAAAAAAGATCAAGAGATGCTTCAGGCTCAAGCATAGCAATTAAGGGGGAGCTCCCCGGGTTCGCAGCCGGTAGACGACCCTCGGGAGCCCCCAAGCCTTCTAACGACAGACGAAGAGTGCGAGTTTTTTTATTTTGCCACCGGTAAATGCCTGCGGGTCGGGATAAACCTTTTACCGACCCTAAGGGAGCAGCTACTGGTCTTACTCCGGGAGAACCTTGATTTGTTTGCATGGTGCTCCGGGGACGTTACAGGAGTACCGGAATCCTTCGCGATTCACAAGTTAACCATAAACAGGAATGTCAGACCGATCGTTCAAAAACGTTGGGCCTTCTCTCCCGAAAAGGCAGAAGTAATTCTACGGGAAGTTGAAAGAATGACCAGTGTCGGGCATATAGAGGAAGCACGGTACCCCTTGTGGATCTCTAACCCCGTTCTTGTCAAAAAGAAAAGCGGGAAATGGAGGATGTGTGTAGATTTTACCGATCTCAATCGGGCGTGCCCAAAGGACCCTTTCCCAATGCCGAGGATTGATCAGCTGGTGGACTCGACATCGGGTAACAAGTTACTGTCTTTTATGGACGCCTATGCCGGTTACAATCAAATTAAGTTGCACCCCGCGGACCAGGAAAACACCACGTTCATAACGGGTCGAGGGCTATACTGCTACAAAGTAATGCCCTTCGGACTGAAGAATGCGGGCGCGACGTACCAAAGGCTGGTCAACAGGACTTTCGAAGGTCAGATCGGGAGAAACATGGAGGTTTATATTAATGATATGTTGGTCAAAAGTAGGACCGATGGGGCCCACCTTGCCGACCTCAGAGAAACCTTTGATAATTTGCGAAGGGTAAATCTTAAGCTGAACCCAGAGAAATGTTCTTTTGGGGTCCGATCAGGAAAGTTCTTGGGATTCTTCGTCAGCGAGAAAGGCATCGAAGCCGACCCTGTCCAGCTCCGAGCTCTAGCCAACATGACCCCTCCTCGGAGTGTGAAAGAAGTTCAGATCCTGACCGGGAGATTGGCCGCACTAAATCGTTTCATTTCTCGATCATCTGATAAATGCGCTCCGTTTTTTCAGGTCCTTCGACAGGTAAAAAATTTCGTCTGGACCAAGGAGTGTGACGTGGCGTTTTTAGGGATCAAGGAGTACCTATCGTCCCCGAACCGCCTCACCAAGCCTACTGCGGGCGAAACCCTTTTCCTCTACATTGCGGTCACGGATTATGCGGTCAGCGCAGCGCTAATTAGCGAATCAGGGCCGGCTCCGACAGCGGTATACTATGTGAGCAAAAGCTTGCTGGACGCCGAAACTCGGTACTTAAAACTGGAAAAAATGGCACTGGCTCTGGTGACGGCGGCGCGGAAAATGCGCCCATATTTCCAAGCACACCCTATTGTCGTCCGCACATCATTTCCACTAAAATACGTTTTTTAGCGACCAGACATGTCCGGGAGAATATCCAAGTGGTCGGTAGAGTTGGGGGATTTTGACATTGAATTTGAACCCCGGGCAGCAATCAAGGGCCAGGCCTTGGCCGATTTTTTGGTCGAATTTCACTCTGAACGGCCCGAACAGGAAGCGCCTTCGCAAGAGCCAGCAGAGGGCGAATGGACCGTCCGCACGGATGGGGGAGCAAACGTCTGTGGTTGTGGGGCGGGAATTCAAATCATAACCCCATCGGGTTTGAGCATGCTCTAGGCCATCCGTTTTGGTTTTCACACGTCAAACAATGAAGCTGAATACGAAGCATCTTTGGCAGGTTTACGATTGGCACAGGTGTGCGGGGCAAGACAAGTACGCCTCGTAAGCGACTCCCAACTTTTAATCAGCCAAGCCTCAGGGAGTGCGGAGGCTCGGAAAGAACACCTGGTACAGTACCTAGCGGCATTAAGAACACCTGGTACAGTACATGATGGGGAGGGCGCGGCGCACTGCGGATATAAGGCGCTGATTAGGAGAGTTTTTCTCGCAGGATTCTATTGGCCGACGATAACGGCAGACGCAAGACTTATGGTGAAAACTTGTGATACGTGTCAAAGGTTTGGGAACGCGATCAACATACCCGCATCTCCCTTAGAATCTATATCCGAAGGACTACCCTTTGACCGATGGGGAATCGACCTCGTCGGGCCGTTACCGATGGCTTCGGGAGGAAGACAGACGATTGTCGTCGCGGTAGATTACTTCTCCAAATGGGTTGAAGCTGAGCCCCTATCCGCCACAAAGACCAAGGATATTGTCAAATTCATCTGGGCGAACATTTGCTGCAGATTCGGGGTGCCCCAGCGGCTAACTATGGACAACGGGCCACAATTTGATAGTGCGGAAATGAGGGCATTCTGCGCCACTCATAATATTCGACAATGTTTCTCTGCTCCGTTTCATCCGCAAGCAAATGGCCAGGTCGAAGTGACTAATCGAACCATTCTGGATGGCCTCAGAAAGAATCTCGAGGGAAAGGCCGGAAAATGGTCCGACTATTTGCAAGAAGTGTTATGGGCTTACCGAACCACACCCCGCACGGCTACCCAAGAATCGCCGTACGCCTTAGTATATGGCATGGACGCGGTCACCCCCGCGGAGTCTATTTTTCCCTCTTTCAGGGTTGGAACTTATCAGGAGGAGACAAATGACGAAAGCCGACGGCTAGAGCTTGACCTCATAGAAGAGAAGCGACGTCGCGCTCATTTAAACTCTTTACATTACCAGACGTTAATGAGAAGCCGATACGCAGCCAAAGTCTGACGTCGGGAGTTCAAGGTCGGTGATAAGGTTTTACGACGCGTTTTCCTCCACACAAAGGACAAGAGCCTCGGAAAGTTAGCGCCAAATTGGGAGGGACCCTATGAAATAGTCGAGAAAATCAGGAGCGGGACGTACCGCCTACAGAACCGGCTCGGACACCTCCTAAGGCTACCATGGAATATTGAGCACTTGAAGTTATATTTCGAATAGTTTGTAATTTACGATGTATTTCGCATTATGTCCCGTTTGATTCAAGTTTGTAATGGTCGGGGATGCACTCTTTCCTACCTCGGTGGCACGAGGAGGTTTTAACGAGGCATCAGTCAAAACCCGACCCGCGTTTTTGATAATCAGAAAATCTTTTGCCTTCTTAATACTAAATCATTGCGACTTCGGACAGCTGACGAGCTGGACGTCGTCCATTTCTATTAATATAAGTTTATTACAGAACCCTAAAGGGGTTTTTCGGTTTTACCGATCTACATTTTTGGTTTCCCGACCTTTTGGGAAAATTTTCGATAATAAATCGATCTACAGAACCCTAAAGGGGTTTTTCGGTTTTACCGATCTACATTTTGGTTTTCCAGACCTTTTGGGAAAATTTTCGATAATGAATCGATCTACAGAACCCTAAAGGGGTTTTTCGGGTTTCCCGATCTACGATTTGGTTTTCCAGACCTTCTGGATAACCCTTCGATAATAAATCGATCTACAGAGCCTTCAAAGGGTTTTTCGGTTTTACCGATCCTCGGGCACGACTTTCGGTAACAAATCAACCTACCAAACATAAAAATCTACGATTTGTGAAACAATATATTCAGCAAATCAAAGCGTCATATAATCACAGGGGACCCCGTGGCCCCCAAAAACAAAACGAAAAGAGTTGTGGTACAACACAAAATACAGAGGGCCCTACGGCCCCCGAAGGTTAACAAAATATCTTTACAAAACAGACAAAAGGGGAACGGAATCACTGCTCCCCATCTTCGTCCGCATCGTCGGACTCCTCACATTCAACTCCGTCAGGCCTGTCTTTTTCCGGTACATCAAGCCACAGCGATCCCAGGCGAAGGTCCGGATAACGATTATGGAGTGACAGAACATATACGGCTTTGGCATCGGCAGTTTCCTTGTCCGACCATTGCCTACATCGATTGATGTAGGCAACGTTTGAGGATTTCAACTTTTGAACCTCCAACGCCAAAGCTGAGGCGCGGTCTTCCGCGGCTTTCCTCGCAGTCTCCGACACACCCACCGCGTCCTCCGCGGTCTTCTGCGCTGTCTCCATTGCCTGTTTTGCTGTCTCCGCGGCCGCTTTCGCTTCGGTAGCCAGTTTTTCGGCTTCGACGGCCCGACCTTCCGCTAACACCTGGGCCTCTTCAGCAGTCTTCACCTGTGCGGCAAGATTAGCAATCTTTGTTTCCGCTAAGGATAACTTCTTACCAAGCTCCTTCGCCCGACGTTCTTTCAAGGCAGCCGGCACCAGCAAGTTGTATAGCGACAGCGCCAGTCCATCAGTTTTCCGTAGAGGAAAAGAGTGCGGGCTGCCAAGCATCGTTAGCACCGGGAGTTTGGGGCCACTGGACGACGCAGCATCGGGGTTTGCAGCCTCGGGGGGCTCGGTGTCATCCGGGATTAAGACAACGTCCTCCGTAGCAGGACCGTCGCCAACCTGATCCAAGAAGTTAGGCCCTGCAGCGACCACATCCGCGCTAACTGCTGCCAGATCCTCTACCACAGCTTTGGCTTTCTTTGGCTTAGACCCTCCCGTCTCTGCACAGTTCTTCCTCTTCTGCACTATGGCCGGGTTCTGACTCGCCTCCAATCGTTCTGCCACCGGCGCCGCTGCCCTGATCGGATCGCTTTCTGCCTCGGTTCCGACCTCCGGTTCCCTCCCGTCCTCCTCTGACTTTGGGCGCTTGCTGGGCGCCTTATTGCATTTGGGCAAGTACAGTATGTACCCGGGACGACCGGTTCGGGCAAACACCTCGTCGAGGCTTGGAGGTTCCCGCAGCTGTTCAATGGTCAGCGCCTCGGATGAGCACCGCCAGAGGTTGCTCATGAACAGGTTCTTGTCCATGAAGGTACGGTGCATGCCCCGACCCCAATTCCTGCGGGCGTAGTTTTTCAACATCTCGAAAGTGTCCTCCGCGGCTTTCGAATGGTCCTTCTTCACCCTCTGCAGACAGTCCTTTGGCACTACACAAAGGGGTCGGTACATAAGGTAAAAAAAAAAAAATTATATATACGTAGGAAAAGGTTGTACCATCGTGGACCCAGGTCCGCAGCAGTTGCCTCGGGTTCTCCTTAGTGTATGGAAGCCCGTTCTCCCAGCACCCGCTCAAGAATACAAACCGGTGTTTCCACCCCTTGTCCCCCTCTAAAAAGTCATTGACAATTTTCCACTTATTGCCAAGAGAGGAATAGAAGAATGGTGACTTCGGGGATTTGGACAGACCCGACATGGCGATGTACTCCTCCATCGGCATAACTCGACCGGAAAGGCGGGAAGCCATGATGCAGGACATCAGGGTATACCACGCGTTTGGTGTCAGCTGCGATGGACAGATCTGAAGAGTGCGGAAATAGAGCGCAATCTCAGGGTCCAAGGGGAAGCGCAAACCCTAGTTGAATAATTCGGTGAACACCACAATCTCTCTGGGTCTGACGTGAACAGGTGTCTCCCCTGGGGTCGGGAATCGAACGGTGACACACTCAGGGATCCCCCAGCGGGTCAGCATTTCACCATGTTCGGACTCGGGGAAGTAGAGGTACTTCACTTCGAAGAGAGAAACCACGTCCCTAGTCAGAAGCCAGCTGAAGTACTTGGTCGAAATAGCAGCCTCAACCGCCTCGGGCAAGGGGTCATCCTGGTTATTAGCCGCGTGGCCAGCTGCGGCAATACAAACTCCCGCGGGAGCAACGTCGATTTCCGACTCTCCAGCTTCTTGGGTCGGAACTTGACTAGAGCTGCGGGCAGTAGCGGCATCCGTTTCAGATGGCCGGACCCGGGAAGAAGAAGCTTCGGCAGCATCGCGAGCCATGTTCCTATGGGCCTCCTCCGCCTGCTCGGGTGTTAGCCGCATTTTGGGCAAACCTAAAAAAGTGACCGCAGTGTTAATACCGGTCCGAATCCCTCTAATCGAGGGTGTAAGCTGAACCATTTCGGGACTATTACCTCCTGCTGAACGTTTGGATAGATCGTCTTCCCCCATTATCAAGAAGGTAGACTTACGGGCACAACGGGAAGAGGGTAAGTCGACGGACGGTAGGGTCGGATTGTTTGGCCCAACTGCGGAACAATGGGAACTGTCACTAGAAGAAAGGATAATGGGCTCTGGGGATAGGCTACCCTCGGGAATAGGAGAAACCGGAAGGTCGGACACTAGGAAAGACTCTGCGGGAATCGGGGTGGCAAGAACGGGGTCGTGAGGAAGCGGAGCGGGAACAAAAGGTTTGGAGTTGGACCCCCAGATCAGACCAACGCGTCGGTACTCCTCTGCTCTATCACCGATACTAGACCACTCTTCAAAACTCCACTCAGATCTCTTTTTCTTTGTTGGTTTTTTCTGTGAGCGTCCGGGTTTCATACAACAAGAACCAGAGCAAAGAAGGGTCGGGCAAGCTCTTTCTCTCTCTAGAAATGGTCGGACAACGTTTTCTCTCTCTAAAATGCCTCTGAGAGATACTAAAGGATCTTGGGGTATTTATAGGAAGGGTTGAAAGATCGGGGGATACCAATCGACGAAAACACAGCGGGAAGGCGAAGAGTCTCCCTAGGAGCCTAGTCTGACAGAGAAGTGACCCCTTGGCTAATGACACGTGCCGACCCCCGACTGACAAGGGATGACGTAAGCAATTTGTCACAAGCGCAGCATCGATTTGGGCCGCCACTACCACGGTCGGTGAGAAAATAATGGGCCGCCATGAAAGGCCTGAAATTAAAAGCCCAGCAGAACGGAAAGGCGCGGGAAGGCGTCCGAGGAGGTGGCCCCGAGCATCGGGAAATCAAAAATAACAGGGCCTGGATTAGGAATGAGGTCGGACGATCGGCGATAGCTCTTTCGCAAGTCTCCGCTCCTAAAAGTTCCCGAAGACTGGGGGGCTACTGATGAGGGCGGAATTCGCCGATCCAAGTGATAGGGGTAAAAACGCAATAAATAGTAGTTGACGGGATTAATCGGGTATTTGAAGTCCTCCAAGGACCAATGTACAACAATAAAATAGTAGAGGGGCCTCATTGATATGTGATGAACGGCCCACTAAGAGATTAAATGGGTCCTCCTTATTTTAGTATAAAAGGGTGACCCACTTGCCTAAAAAGGGTATTGAATATTACTTTGGACAAATCCTACTTTCTCTCTCTTCACTTTCTCTCTCTAGTCACATCTGACTCAAGATCCCAAATATACACTTTTGATAATTATTGACTCATCAGCTATAAATTAATTAACCTGGGCATTGTGGTTGATGTGAAGTTATCATTGCTAGGTACTACCATTGATAGTGTTGCGATTTAGGTGTATTATGTCATTGCTAGATACATTCTATTAACAACATTGCTAGATACGGTTATGTTTTGCAATGCTATATTAGTTTCACAAACAATTTTTTTACATGCTCGTCTCGTAGCTGGCAAACCATCTGGATAATTTCCATAGTTGACTCCTCCCTCTCTAATCCCCACCATTTATAAACTCTAGGCATGATGTCGGACCTTGGTATTTCAACCTCCATCAAAGTGTGTTCTATAAAAAAAAGGGTTGCATACAAATTAAATTAAACATTTAACGCTTGCTTGAATTAACTAACATATTAATATCAACCATCATATTTACGAATAGAACAACAACGCATCTGATAACTCTGTCGGGCTTTCCGGCAAGAATACATTTCTCAAGTGACCGGTGCAGCTTCTCAACTATAGCTCTCGACCAATCTTAGTCGTTGATCTTAACCATATCCTCCATGTAGAATACTGTTGTCTAACCCACTATATCCCCTGAAATTGAGAAGAACAAAATTGAGCAAATGAAAAGTATCAATAGACGAGAAACGTTCTTCACCTTATCCTCCCCTTCATCCTTAATTGATTTTTTATAGATTGTTGTAACCCAAACAACAACATCCTACATTAGTGCAAGAATACATCAAAACATTACCTTTATCAATGAATTCGATGCATATTTGTCATTCATCGGCCCGCTCTTCCGAGCGTTGGGACTTAAAAATACTTCTACATTAGCCTAGAATCATTCCCAGCCCCTTCAACGTACCGACCAATGAAAGCTCCAGATTTATTCAGAGGCATCTCCTCGTTCCCATGTTTCAGCCCAAAAATTTCCTTCATATCGGTTATAGTTAGCTTCACAAACTTACCGCATATTTTGAAAGCCTTTGCCTTCACATCGTAAAACTCACAATTTCCTCGATCGGTTTATGGAACTTCTTCAACTTCAAATCCTCGTTTCGTTAGTTGAACAATGTTTTTAAAAATGTATAGAATGAAGTGTTTCTACTCGCTTCTATGTGTTCGGTCATAAAAATATTATGTCTAAGAAGGTTTATGATACTCACTAGACTAGACCTATAGAATACCCTTTCGCAGTCATGCTGCCTGCACAAAACACCACTGTAATTTATGATGTCATTGCATATATAATAGTACATTAAAATCGCATATACATTTTATTTCTGCCTACACCCTCAAAAGCGCTTTATACCAACATAACCACCGCACATTGCGACTGTAAAACTAATTTTGTACACATTGCGTGTTGTACCCAAAAAATCAGACATTGCAATTTACTAACACTAATCATTAAACTGCAACAAACCCTGCGTGATATGACTACCCCAACTTCAGGCATTGCTAGACACTACCAAAAACAGACAAATCAGATACGATTTGTGTCTTTCATATCATGCACGTCCACCATTTTCGAGACTCATTCAAAATATCCCTACACGGACTTACAAAACATCAACCATGAACCAATATTTAGCACAACAACCTAAATGTGACGAAACAAATATCACCTAACACACCCATTATTGAATAGTTTAATATTACATACTTTGAAGGTATTTATCGGTAGTTTTCTCTATTTTTATTATATTTTAAATTATTTTATTTATATTTTTGACTTAAGTAAATGAAATTTAGCTTATTTATGATCTATATGTTTTCAAGTCCTAATTAACAAAATTTACATAATTTTAGAAATCTTTATGTATTTCACCATTTAAAATATACTTATTTCATATTTTTATTTTACATATCACAATTTGAAGATACAATAAATATGATCGAATAAATTTTTAAAAATTTATAAAAGAATTCTATAAAATATGTTTGATTATTTGACTTGAAATTTATTTAACAAAAATTAAAATAATTTATTAATTTAAAAATAGGGTTATAAATTTATTGGAAACCATTAAAACAAGAGAGATTTGATGGTAAGGATTTCATTGTAAAATAAAAGAATAAATGAACCACTTACCTTAAAATTTGGAAGTATGATTTGATTAGATTTTAATTTTTAATTTTTTAAATAGATTTTAAAAATATAAACCAGTCAAAAAAACAATATGTTGCATATATATTTACAAGGAACATATTGCAAATATTGCAAAAGAAAATGATAAATAATAATATATAATTGTTTTTAAATATTAGATAATAATAAATAACTTTTTGATATTTATACAAAAATTAAGCTTTTTAAATACTAATAACTATTCACCTTTATTTTTTCTTTATTTATTCATAAAACTAAAAAATTAATTATATATTTATAAGTTTTGGACTTAAAATTCAATACTATGAATTTAGTTATTTTATCTTCGGTGGTTCTATCTTTTATATAATAAATCAGATGAAATTACAAGGGTAACTTATATTTATATTAACATTACTTTCTTCTAGAAGGTTAGTATTGTCTTCCTTCCCCATGGTTTATATAGATTAACGAAGTCATGATCAAGTCAAAGTCGGGTTTATGGGCTCCTGTTTGAGTCGAATAAATACTTTTATACAGAAGAAATTGGTTACTTTACTGTGTCATCACTCTCAACAACCTATCCGATTTAAGCTTATAGATATAAGCGTTCATTTGACCGGTTCTTATATTTATTTCAATTCTTAATATGCTCATTGAATCGAAATTCAGTTGGATCAAAATGATATGGGATTTTTTTTCTCAATAAGTAAAATTGATTAGAAATGAAAAAGATTATTTTGCATATATAGGATATACCGGATTTGGAATTATCTGATTTCTAACTAATCTTATACGGCTAAGAACCTTGGTTAGTCACCGGACTTTGTCATGTGTATAAAAAATATCACTGATGTTTTTTTGTATCAAAACAGTCATTTTTTGTTGGTTTCATTTTGCATATGTGATCACTTTTGTTTGTTTTGATTTGCATCCGTGGTCACCTGTGAGTGACCAATGATGTAACAAAAAACCAACAAAAGTGACCGTTTTGATACAAAAAAAATCAATGACATATTTGATACACATGACAAAGTCTTGTGACTAACCAAGATTCTTAGCCAATCTTATATAATAAGATTAATATTGGTGTAAATATTTTGAATTGGACATTGTCTTTGTTTTGAGATTATGAATTTTCATATATTCAGGTTTGATGCCATTTGGGTGAGCTCCCGTTTCAGTTGGTCTTTAATCCACATTGATCCAAAGAATGCATGAGGTAATATCTGCAGACAAGAGAAAAAAATATCATAGGTCATGTGAATCACCAGCTTACCAGTGTTAGTGAAAGAAATAGCACGTAACTTATTATAATTGAAGTAGCTAAGGGAAATGATAAGTGAGTTGAATTGCTGACACGTATGAGGTAACCAGTTCCTAGACTTTCTATAAACGTAATTGGACTCAATTGAGGAGTAGAATTGCTATTTGCGAAAGTATCATTGGTTTTACAGGTTAGAGTCCATTTCGCTACCCAATTGACAGCGAAATTTGTTCTCTGTATATGAATTTCAGTGTCATGGTTGATGGCATAAGCTCTATGCAGCAATTAATTAACGGGGAGAGGTACCATGAGCATAAACTATTAGCTAAACATGTGAACAAAATCATGGAATCAATTTCTACGTCAACCATCTTATAGACGAGTTCTTTACATAATATTAGACCATCTAATAGAGCTCTCAGCTCAGCAATCAGCGGATTTTGTTTACGATAAAGATTACCAACATATGTTATTAATAAACCAGAAGAGTCCCTAATAAAAATATCACCAATTGACTCACCAGAATGTGAGCAAACATAATCAGTGTTCATCTTAAGTCTTTTATTAATTGGAGGAATCCATTTAACTAACAAAACATTCATTTTCTTAATCTGATGGTTATAACAGCTAAGATGGAAAGTAGTATTCATATCACCAATCCAGATTTTATGAGTTAGTAAGTTTGCACAACCAAGCCTAAATAACATATTGAGAACCTTTCCCTTAATATAGTTAGAAGATATGTTAATGTTTTTTAATTTTACTTTGTTTCTATAAGTCCAAATGCACCAACAGATTAATGAAAGGATCATTGTTCTTATATAAGTTAATCTATTTGTTGGAAGAAACCAGCAACCAATTAAGTGATGAATTTTCATACAATTATTAATTAGGATCCCCAAAAGTCATGCGAAGCATTTCCATACTTCCCAGAAGGTTTGACAACGGACAATAAGGTGGTTGGTTGATTCAATATTGTTGCAAAATTGGCATTTTGAAACAATGTTAAAAAAAATTCTTTTGGAGGACAGCATCCACAGAAATTAATCCTTTCATAATCCTCCAAGTAGTTAAGGAACACTTTTTGGGGGTAATTACATACCAGACTTTCTTATATATACTTGATTGGGGGTTTGAATTCTTTATCCTTTCAATGTTGTCTTTAAAATTAAAGAGACCAAAACCGTTTGCATTCCATTTAATAATATCAGGTCTCTCAATATGAAGGGTAAACTTACTGATCTTGTTAATGTCATAGGGGGTGACACTAGCTCTTCATTTATCAAGATTCTAAGAATCTTGATCCCAAAATTGATTGATTTTATCACTATTGTACCATAAGTTATTCTGATTATAAGGGAGCCTAATTAGAGGGTTAAAAGAGCACCATCTATCAAGCCAGAAGTCAATCTTGCTAATGTCAATTTGCCAATATATGAAGGATTCAACAATCTCTCTATTTTTTATTAAACGTTTTTATATTTTATAATCTTTTGGTTTTGTGTTTATTTGAAGGGAATGTTTGTTAAAACAGTAGATTGAGTTCATAATATTATCCTAGATAGAATGATTACATCTGAATGTTAGCCATAGCTTACATGAGAATGTATTTTTAATATCAATGAGTTTTCTAAATTAGAGACCCTATTCATCAAAATTATTACAAAGATTAGTCCAACTTGACAGATAATCACATTTTTATTCTCTTTAGCACCCCAAAGAAACTTATTAAACAACCTATATATTTTATATATTACATATTGGGGTAGAATGTAGCTTTAAATATAGTAGGATTGAATGGTCATAAGAACATAATAGAACAGAACCAGTCTGCCACCAAATGATAAACTTTTGAGATCCCATTCTAAAAAAGTTTTTCGAATCTTAGTTACAAGATCATTAAAGTAGCATATAATGTTACTATGATGAATACTTGTACCTAAGTATTTGATTAGAATGTTAGTATGTTTAAAGTCAGTGAGATTGTGTATAGCATTTATGGTTGTTCTGTTTTGATGTTGAGAACTTAAGAAATATGATTTGTGTTATGTTAATGATCTGGCCAGAGATATTTTCATAGTATTTAAGGAATTTACAGAATTTTATAACATTGTTGATAGCCACATTCATAAAGATGATAATAGAATCCGCATAAGCAAGACAGTTGACTTGGATTCTGCTTCAAGAATGATTGATCATTGATCTGCTACTTTGAATTAAATTGGCAAGGCCTCTAATGAAATATTCTTCAGCCATAATGAAGAGGTCGGGTGATAGTGGGTCACCCTGCCTAACTCCATTAGAAGATTTGAAATAACCATGATGTGAACAATGCATTATGACTGATAAATGAACATTTTTAATACCTTTCTTATTTAGATTTATGAATTATCTATTAAATCCAAAATTAATCATAATCCTAATTATAAAATTTATTGAGATCGTGTCAAAAGCTTTGTCCATGTCAAGCTTAAAAATGATATTACCACCTTTGTGTTTTTTAGTTTAAGTCTTGAATCATCTCATGAATTAATACATTTTCATGTATGTTTCTATAAACCACATTGGTTTTCTGAGATGATTTTAGGAAGAAAGGTTGCCAATCTATTATTGATTAGCTTATAAATTATTCTATTGAAGACATTGCACAAATTAATTGGCCTAAAATCATTCCAGGTCTTGGGAGATTCAACCTTGTGGATCATACACAAAGATGTGGCATAGATATCCGAGGGATCATTGTTATCACTAAAATAATCTCTTATGGCAGCACATATATCATTTTTATTAACAACCAACAGCTAACGTAGAATTTTATATTGAAACCATCAAAATTATACAAGATTTATTTGGTTAGAAGAATTTTGTCTATCAATGGATTTGAAATTTGAGGTGGGTATTGAATATGTTTTTGATAAAATAATATTTATTTATTTTTTTGTAATTTCGTACGAAATATAACAAGTTATTAGAGTTAAATAGACATAGTTAAAAATTAAAATTTTGACAAATTTTGATAAATAGAAGAAATGTTAAAAATGTTAAAAGTCGCGTTTTTCACCTCTTGGCAAGTATTCTATTTATAACTTTTGTCAAAATCTTACAGAAATGTATTTTTTATTGATAATATTAATTTATTAGTTTATTAAGGGAACTTTATTTTGAATACTATTAATTTATGAGTAAGTTATTAAAACCACCTAATAAACTATCAATAATATTATTTTGAGTTGTTAAGTTACGCCATATGAATTTTAAAGTTATGAAAAATCACATGCATCAAAAAATCTTTCAACAATATTTCTGAAAACATAGTATACTTAAGACACATACATAAAATCACATGCATCAATCTGTGACTCTTCAAATATGTTTATATTCTGGTCAAAACTTACAAGGCTTAAGGAACATTTAAAAATATGGAATAAAGAAACATTTGGAAACATTTTTTATCTTTTAAGTATTGTAGAAGAAGATATAAAGATTGCTGAGTTAAGATTAGAAGAAAATGATTGTTCTGAAAATCAAAGTAAGTTAAACAGTTTAAACATTACATATTCCATATTGCTTAAGAGAGAAGAGGATTATTGGAAACAGAAAAGTTATTCTAATTGGATCACAGATGGTGATAGCAACACTGCAATGTTTCATAATTATGTAAAGAAGAGAAGATCTAAAAATATTATAAAAGGAATTCAGGAAAATAATAGTTGGATTGAAGATGATAGTTTGATAGGAGATTCTGCTGTAAAATACTTCTTTAATTTGCTAAATAAAACTCAAACTCAAAAAGATTTTTCTTCAATTAGAAGTGTTATTCCTAAAATGATATCGTCTGTTGACAATGATAGTATCTTAGCACTGCCTACTTTAGATGAACTTCATGCTGTTATTAAGAGTTTGAACCTTGATAGTGCCTCTGGAGTTGATGGCTTCAACTCCAGATTTTATGTTTCTTGTTGGTCTATTATAAAAAATGATCTTTTAAATGCTGTTATAGATTATTTTCTAGATGTTACATTACCTAAAGGTCTGTTTGCTACGTTAATATGTTTAATACCTAAAAATAATTCACCTAAAACTTGGAAACATTTTAGACCTATAAGTTTGTGTTTTGTGCTGAATATTATAATTTCAAAACTTATAAACCTTAGAATAGCTAAGTTACTTCCTTTTATAATATCTAAGGAACAAGGAGCATACGTAGAACATAGGCTTATTCAAGAGAACATATTAATAAATCAGGAGTTAGTTAAGGATTTGAATAGGAAAGTCAGAGGAGATAATGTAATTATAAACTTGGATATGTCAAAAACATTTGATAACTTAGAGTTTAACTTTATATATGATGTCTTGTTGTCATTTGAGTTTAAGGATAGAGTTATTAAGTTGATTAAGAAAAGCATAGAGAATGTTAGGTATTCAGTTATAGTTAATGGGAATACTTATGGTTTCTTTAAATCTGTTAATGGTCTTAGGCAGGGAGACCCTATGTCTCCTTATCTCTTTATTATAGCAGAGGAATTCCTAATTAGGGGTATGAATAACTTAATTGAACATCATAATTCTATGGCCTATAATATGAAAAGTTTAGTAAGGATTAACTGCGTAGCTTATGCTGATGACATTATCCTATTTGTTAATGGTTCTCAAACAAATATAAAAAAGTTAACTGAGTTTCTAGATTCCTATCAAGCTCTTTCTGGTCAGCAAGCAAATACACAAAAGACTACTTTCATAACTCCTTTAAGAATGAACAGATCAAGAATATCATCTTTAGAAAGTATTTTAGGTTTTAAACATTCTGATCTTCCATTTACTTATTTAGGCATTCCAATTCATACAAATAATCATTCAGTTCATTTCGAGAAGTTAATAGATAAGATAAGAACTAAAATTTTAGATTGGAACTCTAAAAAACTATCTTTTGGAGGCAAAATGACCTTAATAAACTCTGTTCTTATGTCATACCCTATATACTATTTGCAATCTATTAAGTTACCTTTAAAAACTATATCTAGGATTGAGAAGCTGCTTAATAAGTTTTTATGGGGGTCTAGTGAAACTGATAAGCATATAGTATGGTCTACTTGGGATAAAGTGTGTAAGCCTTATAAAGAAAATGGATTAAACATCAGAGGTATAAAAGACTTACAAACTGCTTTTTCATACAAACTCTGGTTTAACTTTAGGGATAATAAATCACTTTGGTCAGACATGATGCATTCAAAGTACTATAATAGCTTACATCCTTTACTATCAACATTGAAAATGACAGACTCTAAAATTTGGAAGAGAATGTATGAAGTTAGGGAAAGTGCTGAAAAACAAATAAGATGGAAGTTAGGTAATGGTAATGCAGATTTTTGGTTAGATCATTGGTATAATACCAAACCTTTAATAACTTTAACAGCAAGTAATTTTATACACTATACACAAACAAAGATTAAGGAGTATTGGATAGATGATGTATGGAACACTGATAAATTGTTAAGTATGTTGCCTGTTAATTATGTGAATGAAATCACTAAAGTTAATTTTAACCCATGCTTATCTGATTCTATAATCTGGAAACTATCAATTGATGGAAAATTCAATTTAAAGAGAAATGTTAATGAAGTAAGGATCAAAGCAATAGAGTCACAAATAAAAGATAAAGTCTGGAATAATATCTCACCAAAAAAATGTTCTTTTGTCCTTTGGAGAGTACTGAATAACATTTTAAGCGTAGATATTAAGCTGCAACAGATTGGTTTTAGTTTAGCATCTAAATGCTGTAGTTGCCAGAATCTAGAAACATTAAATCTTGTCTTTGTATCATGTGAGTCTGCTTGGTATACCTGGTCATACTTTTCTGCTATGTTTAGGATAGATATAGGTAGACATATGACTGTGAATAACTTCATTAATCTTTGGTTACTGTCTACATCTAAAAAAATACATATTAGAACAATTTTGCCTGCATTGATTGTATACTCTATTTGGCATGCTAGAAACACTTGTAAACATAAAGATAAGCCCTTATCTCCCAAAAGGATAGTTAACAATATTCTATTCATGCTTGCATCTCTAGATTCAGGCTTGCGATTGTCTAGGAAGCATTGGTCTAAAGATCTACATTTAGCCAAAGACTTGAAATGTTTTAATCATGTTAAATATACAAAATCATGTCTGTATGCTGTCTAGTCCTTACCTGATCATAATAGATTTAAATTGAATTGTGATGGGTCTGTTTTAAACATCGGTAAGGCTAGTTCTGGTTTTATAATTAGGGATAGTTTAGGAGTTACTTTAATAGCTAAAGGTGACTTACTTGGGAAGTGTTCTTCCATCACTGCTGAGGTTTTAGCTTTAATAAATTGGCTGATGTACTGTAAAGATCATGACTTATTGTCTGTAGATATTGAGACAGACTGTCTCAACTTATTCAATATGCTTGCAAATGGCTGCTATCCTTGGTATTTAGATCAAATGCTAACATATTGTAGATTTTTGATTAAGCCACAAATGACCTTGAAACATATATATAGAGAGCAGAACTATGCTGCTGATTGGGTAGCAAAATACACACTAAAAATGAATTCTAATTTCATGGTTGAATCAATACATCATTTGAATGAATTAAATGCAATAACATTATTAGAATCATTAAATCTAGGTTATTTCAGATTCTTTGATAAAGATTAACCCTTTTGGCAAGTGGAAGCTTGACCAATATTTTGTTTTTACAGGTTAGGGAACAATAAACAGCTCTGGTTGCAGAATAAGGACATGGAAAAGACTTGTTTAAGGAAAGAAGAAGAAGAGAAGACATGGAATGAAGCATGGAAGAAATGGACATTGCAGCTACGATATAGAATGGCATGGGAAGAGTCGTAGAAGAAGAGAAGAATGAAAGAGGAGACAAGGAAGAACATGTAAAAGTGGAAATGTAAACTGAAGTTAATATTTGAAGAGAAAGCTGTATAAAATGAGTGACAACTCATTACACATTTGTAAAGCTTTTTTATATATCAATAAAAATGTATTTTCTTGGAAAAAAAATACTTAAGACACATACAACTTTCAACCATTGATTAAGATTATTTTTACATCTGTTATTTTTATCCATCAAAACTTTATATTTTTCAAATCTTAATTAAAAAAATATCCAAAAACACATATTTTTTATTTTTTTCAACGAAAAACAAAACAAAATCCGCAACTTACATGTTTGGAGTTTTTTTTTTCAACGCCTAATTCGAAACCAATTTACACGTGATTTAGCAACTAAAAACATTTGTTCTTTTAGATCTATTTAAAATCTAAATTATATGTTATTTAGCAGGTACACAACAATTCTTTTAACAACCAAATTACATGTAATTTAGCAACTAATCAACAATCATATTACACGTTAATTAGCAACTAAAAAACAATTACTTATAAGCAACGAAATGACATGTAATTTAGCAACTAAACAACCGTTTTCTTAACAACAAATTTACACATAATTTAATAACTAAATACTGATTAATTTTTCAAGCTTATTTAGCAACTGATGTAGTCCAGAAAGTCCAAACAAAAACCTTTAATTTTATCTTATTCAAATATTTAATCAAATCTAATTGTATTAAGATTTTATTTTATATTATTTTAAGATATTTATTTTATTGCCTTTTATTCTAATTTAGGGTTTTGAGAATCTCTTATATAAAGCCTCATATGCCTTAAGTTATTTTAAGTTTTTGGAATAATATATTATTTATCTCTAAAAATTTCAGTCTTTATTACCTTTAGATTAGAGTTTCGTCATGTTACCCTTGAATTAGGGTTTCATCTATTTTTGCTTCTTCTTCTCTTTTCACCGCGTTACCAGCAACCTAATTACACTTAATTTATCAACTAAATGATAGTTTTTTTTCGTCGCTCCAGGGAGCCTAACTCTTGTCACCCTAAGCATCATGGAATTATTTCAATAGATTGTATTCCTAGTATTATCACGACGAGCTTAGCTCTTGTCGCGGCAATAAAATTTAGTGACTAGGTTTTTTTAGAACGCACACTACTGGATAAACTGCTTTTTACAACCCACCATTTTCCAGTTGCTAATCTGTTATAAGTAGAAATGAATTTGTAATGCAATTGCAATAGTGTTGACTCATGAATATAAACGAGCGAGTTTTTATAATAGAGTTGCAATGAATGTACTATTTGGTTTTATTTGGTTGCACAACCATTTTTGTTGAAATGGATTTGCAATAGACTTATTTTATTATTATAATTTAATTAAATGATTTGGATCAACTTAAGTCGATTGTCCATTTTATTCTACAAATGTTATACCAAAATTAAAATTTCCATATTCATAGTTTATTTTTTAGCCAATTAAGATCCACACAATTTTATATTTGATCCAAATTTAATATACAAAAAAAATCGAGAACCAACCAGAATCTCTGGTCGCGTACCTGTTGTAAAAGGCTTTTTGCAACAGGTTAGTGACGATTTAGTTGTTTTCAGGTCGTTGTAAAAATCAATGTCCCCGTAGTGGTAAAAGAGTTGTCACGACAATGATCTGTAATCTCAGATTTTGGATATTTGTTCTGGATTTTTGTAGTGGGTCGTGCTATTTTTTGCGAGGATTTGAAATTTTAGGATCTTTTTGCTTTGGATCTGACTATTTCACCTAAATTGCTTTTTGGTATCTATTTAAATTCTTTGGATATTTATTTCTGGATCGGTCTAGATCACTTTATTTAATTAATATGTTTAACAATCTCTCATTCGATTGAACAAAATCTCCCATATCCTCTTCAAGAATTTTTTGCGCATGAAATAAAATTTATTTTGATTTGAAATTTTACTTTAATCTAAATATAACAAAGTTAAACCGAAAGCTTTAATATTCATAACCAACTTCCCATATGGCATAACATAATATCTCACAAACGGAATCATTTTACCAATATATTTGTCCACATTTTTGCTTAACATTGTTTTGGTCGTGTGGTCTATTTGCTTCAAGAAACATAACTTGAGAGTAAGCCATTATATCATGAGAGGTATCACTCTTATATTCTTATATGTAAAATTCTTATAATATTTTTCATTATTATTAAAAACACATATCACACATAGGCAAAATTGGATTAAAAAAATATTAGACTTATCTCGATGATAACAAATAACATATATCGCACATCACAAAATGAAACTCTACTTTATATGCTTACAACTTTCACAAATTAATCAGACTTCATATAACACAAACAAAAATTGACAGACTAAGCACAAAATGGACAAATGGAACTCTATTTTATAGGAAAAGAAATTGAATTCATTTTAAAAAGTAACAAAAATACGTCTTTCACTAAAACAATATGTCTAATATAAAATAACAAACAAAGACAGAGAATAATTGAAACTAAGCACGAACTATCCTCTGCTGTATAGATTGATATTTCACCATCAGTGTGGCTTCGACTTCTGATTGTATCTTGAAAATAAATATATATATATATATATATATATATATATATATATATATATATAAATATATATATGTATATATATGTGTGTGTGTGTGTGTGAAAGAGAGACTATATATATATATATATGTGTGTGTGTGTGTGTGTGTGTGTGTGAAAGAGAGACTGAAGTCATATTTACCTAGTGAAACCAAATTTAGTCATTGACATTTCAAAGTTGTGAGAGTAGATTTTACTTTCATGTTTTGAAACGTGAAATAAACAACTCCCTTTACCGGACGAGCCACTAATTGTTTTTTCACCAGAACCAAATGCCTTTTATTATGCAACATCATTCTTCCTCTTGTCGATCTTTCTCGGTTGAGACTTCACCATATGCGCCTGGGGTGTTCAAGTTTCAATTTTTTCTCATATTGGGCAACATGAGCAAACAATAAGTTAATAATACACTTTGCATGTTGACACTTATAAGATGTCTCAAAATTCTTGAGCTGTGGAGAAACAAAATGAAGCACGAATCTTACAACAACTTCCACGAGAAGGTCAATCTTAATATTTTAATTTAGAAAAAAACATTAAAATGTCATGGATTCATTCGTTTATTATCCATTTGGCGTGAAAGTCGATGGAAAACAGGTGTAACATTAACCATTTAATATCCAACTTATCGTTCTTGGAATTTTTTTATCTTAACTTTTCCAAGAATCTAAGCCTCATCGGAGATCTTAGATGGGATTGCACCCGAGAATGATATAAGAATTTTGTATTTTACAATCTCTATACAAAGCCTATTTAAATTTTAATATGTCTTAAATTCTTTCTTCTACGTATGAGAACTATCTTCGGTGAGACACACACTCTTTTTAGTCCTCAATGTTATATCCTAATCATGACAGTTTAAATATAGTTTCATATCCTCTTTCTATTCAATAAAATTATATCCACTATATCCATAAGACTTCGACCTTACAACCCAAGTTTTCACAATTATCATATAGGATTTTAAATCTTATAAGTTTATGTTCCAATCAATTTTATTATTATTCACATAATATGCCTATAATTTATCTAAACCTTACTTAAACATGCTTACATTTAAAACTATGTTGTATAAGTTAAAATTTAAATCATCAAAATTTATTTTATAATATATATAATATTAAAAAATAATTAATAAATACTCATATAATATAATTTTTTTTAATATGGGTTTATTATTAGAATTAGAAAAATTAAATATATATATCACATTAACGAGTGAACGTGTCATTAAAATTCAATATTTATATAGAGCTACGTTATTTTTCATGCTCCTTGTTGTATCTCTCACTTAATGTTATTAAAATTTTGTTGATCACTTAAAAAACTAATTTTATTCCTTGCTTCCAAAAGTACTTTAAAAATATGATTACCTAAAATGCCAACTTTCTTTTTCTGTCTCCTTTTTTTCTCATCAAAATATATAAGCTTTTGAATATTTTCATATGATAGATGATGTCTCAAAAAGTTTTTGACAAATTTTTTTTATACATATAAGATAAATCAAAACCAAACTTCACAAAATCTACACGGATCTATGATTTTTGAACAAAAACCAGAAATATAATTTTTTGATAAAAAAATCAATTTTTTATGATGATGAAGTTTCACAAGCGCATGCGATTGATTTTGTTTCCTAGTTTATTAAAGAAAGTGTTGAATATAGATGTAAACCTTAATAGAGTTCACAAAATTACTCTATTTCTCTCGTAACACATTCACAAAATTCACACACATCCAAATAAGAAAAATAACAAATTGAACAAAAAAAGTATATAAATTCGTAAATAAGGATTTTTTTTTTTGTAAATAAATAGAAATTGATAAATTTAATGGTTAATATATAAGGTTTTTTATTATCAAAAGATAAATACATAAATAGGGTATGAACATAGAGTCACAATTTAATTCAATATATATATATATTATGATTATAAATATTAGTCTTTTAGAAATTCGAAAATAATAATTATATAATAAATAATAATATAATGTTTATTATTACATTATCAGTGGATGATACGAACATGTAAGTTGTGGTTGGACTATATTAGAATTTTACTAAGAGAGATTTTTTGGATTGGAAATTTTTAAAGTTTTATGGTAAAATATATAACCAAATAGTTTATATATGTGGTTTTTTAAAATGATAAAAAAAGTTTAAAAACCGTGAGACATAAAAAAATCTAAAGTTTAGTGATCTAACAAAACGGGGATGAGATATATTCAAACTCATTTATATATTAGAAATATTAAGGACCCTGGTCTAAACCCATCAACGATATGGGTAATGTTTTTCGTATAAGGCCTCTCATATAAGGATCCTCGTCTAAACAACCGTATTTTTAAGACCTTCTTCTAAACACACTTATTTTTAGAAGCCTCGTTAGTAAGGCTCTTGTCTTAAGACCCTCAGGTTGAAGAATCCTCCTCTAAGATCCTTCGTCTTCAAGAACCTCGGCTTGAAGACCCAGGGTTAACAGTGAGGCCCTCAACTAATAATGTTTCATTTGAGGAACCCTCGGTTATAGATCCTCGTCTTCAAAATCCTTCTCTAATGATCTTCGTCTACATGACCCTTAGCTTGAAAACCTTTAGTTTTCAATGGGTCCATTAGCTAACAATCTCCCACTTGATGTTTGGTTTCAATATGTCTTCACACCTTGATCTATGCAACAAATATTTTTGGTTTTGTTAGTCTTACATACCAACTAAAGATGAACATAGCTTTAATTTTTTTAATAGTCATTGTCTTTGTCAACATATTAATTTGATTGTTGTTTCATTGAATATTTTCCATTATTAACACCTCATTGTCTAATAAATATCTTGTGAAATTATAATGAAGACCAATATACTTCGTTCTAAAATGAAATATTAAATTCTTCGCCAAGTGAATTGCATTATGGCCGTCACTATAAAAAATATTTTTCTTATGTTTGAATTCCAACTCGATTAACAGATGTTGAAACCATATCATCTCTTTACTCGCTTCAATCACTGCTACATACATAACCTCTATAGTGGATAGGCGGCAGTCTTCTGTAACCTTGACATCAATCTAACAGTTGTAGTTCAAATAGTGAATACATAACCGGTGTTTCTTTTCCGGTGATCGACTTCACCTCCAAAATATGCATCTACGTAGCCTTATACCTTTAACTCATCATTACCAAAGTACAAACAATTTGTTGTAGTGCCTAGTAGGTACCTCCAAATCCACTTTATTGCTTCCTAATGAGGTTTCCATAGATTTAACATAAAAATACTATAAACTCCCATTACATGACCAATATTTGGTCTTGCACAAATCATTGCATACATCAAGCTCCAATAGTTTAGGCGTAAGGAACCTTAACCATGAAATCTCCATCTCCATCTGCCTGATGGGATTGATCTTTTGAAAAATGAAAGTGACTTGTCAATGGTGTATTAAATGGTTTGGCATCACCCATGTTACATCTCTATAAAATACGATTGATGTACTCTGACTGAGATAACTGAACTTCTCTTATAGGCTTATCTCTTATGATTTGCATTCAAATAATCTTCTTTGTTGGACCCAAGTTCTTCATATCAAATATTTTGACAATTGTTGCTTCAATCTTCCAATTTTTATATACATAAACCTGTTACTAACATATTGTCAAAATAAAGTAGAAAAATTATATAACCTGACTCACACCTCTTGAATTAAAAAAAGTTATCAGCATTAACCTCTCTTTGTGCATAAAACTATTAAATTTCTTGTACCATTGTATTGGGGATTATTTTAGACCGTACAAACTTTTCATGAGTCTGCATACCTATTTTATTTCCATTCTTTTAAGAAACATTTTTGCTGATACATTTATATCTCTTCATCCAAGTCCTCATGAAGAAATACAGTCTCAATGTATAATTGTTCAAGATAATGTTTTTTAATCGCAACAATATTTAACACCGATCTAATGGTATTGAGTTTCACAACTAGAGCAAAAATATCATTGTAATCAACTCCTTCATTTTGATGAAATCCTTTAATAGTTAGTCGGCCTTCATATCTTTTAGAGCCATCATACTCATTTTTCACCCAATATAACCATTTGTTATGAAGTTCCTTCTTACCCATAGAAAGTTCCCACGTGCTAGCATCACTGGCCTATTAAGCTTCATCATAGCATTCAGGCTACTCTCCATTATAGGCACATGAGATCGTGAATACCTGCTCAATACATGAGTTAATATGTTCGGTTGCAATGTTTCGATTTGTTGTATATTGTTCTGTACCGACTCTCCTTATTGCGGGCTTCCTCGATATTTGTAAACACTAGCTATCTTGGTTATGGGTAGTTTGCAGCACTTATATGCATATCCTTGTACATCCCTATTTCGTTAAATATTACATCTCTATTTCAGAAATCCTTCTCTTTTCTTCATCCCAGAGGTGAGAGCCAAACTCATCATCGCCATAGCCAATTGTGGTGTATTTCTTTGACTTGGGATCAAGCTTTTTTTTCCTTGATTACTTATATGAACATATATTGTACAATAAAAACCTTTTAGATGTGATAATGTTATCTTTTTTCACTTCATACCTCCTTGTGTATTCAGTGCTCTAAGGGAACCGATGGACCTCTGTTGACCAAATAAGCTGATATGTTGACTGCATTTTCCCATAAATTCTTAGGTAGACCTGACTATATGCAAATACTTTTGCTCTTTCTGTCAATGTACAGTTCATACACTCGACAACACCATTGTCTTGAGGTGTAGCCGATACGGTCCTCTCTATTCTGACCATGTGCTCATAACATAACTTCTTGAATTTTGTGTCCTCATATTCACCACCATTTTTTATTCTGAGCTTTTTGATCTTCAAACCTCCTTCATTCTCAACCATATATTTTTATGTCCTAAAAACATCAAACACTTCAGATTTATGATCAGAAAGTAAACTCATACATTTTGTGAGTGATCATTGATAAAAGTCACGAAGTAATGTTTTCCTCCACTAGATGAAACCATTATTGACCCCCAAGTATCAGAGTGAACAAACTATATCCTTTCTTTCTTTGAGGTTCTCCCACTTGTCTGAAAACTAATCAATTTTTGTTTTCCAAATATTCAGTCCTCGCACATATCTATATCAATTGAATGTAGACCTGATAGTTTCCCATTCAAGTGCATAATTTTCATCACCTTCTTAGTCATGTGCTCAAGTCTTGGGTGTCACCTATTTGCATTTTTGTTTCATACTACTATTGAAATTGAACAATGCGCCTATACTGTCTTGTAAAGAATATCACTCATTTTTTCTCGAGCAACAATCATTTCTCCCTTTGAAATCTTACAATTATCTCCATGGAAGATCATAATGAAACATTCGTTAGCCAAGTTCCCTACTGGGAATAAATTATTTCTTAATTTAGGGATATGTCTGACATCTTTCAGGTCCCAAACATACTCGTATAACTTAATCTTCACTATACTTTTACCAATAATATCACAAAGTTAATCATCACCAAGATATATATTTCCAAAGTTTCTAGGGACACACCTCTTGAAATATTATTTTTCGAAAGAGTATGGAATGATGCTCCAGAGTCTAACATCTAGAATTCTTCCTTAATTTATGTTAAAGAAAATAATAAAAGGTAGTGACTACATATTTTATTATAGTCAATAGTCAATGATACTTTATTGTATACATTATTATGTTAGACTAGACATTATTACAGAATGCTAGAATATTATTACGCAATATTCACAGCCTATCAATATATAGATTTAAATTGTGCACAATTTATATGCCAATAATAAAAATTTATTTTTCACTTCTACATGATATCAGAGCTTTTAGGGTTTTACGACAATGAGTTTAATTTTACGGGTTAAGGTTTTAAGATAGCGAGTTCAATTTCATGGGGGTTTTGTGCTATTGATTTAATTACTCTATAATTAAAAAAAAAATTTGAAATGGAATATATATATATATACGCATATCAGTTTTTAATTTTATCAGATGGAAGAAAATAGAATTGGTCAAATAATTTACTATAGTAATCAGGATAGGTTTAATAGTTATGGAAGATGTGGTTTTCAAGATCTGAGCCATATAAAGTGTTTATATTGTCATGAATTCGGTCACCCAAAGTGGAACTGTCCACAACAACCACAACAAACACAATAATCACAAAAAAACACAACAACCACAACAGTTTACTAAGAAATATTTCATAGAACCGGTTGTGCTTTCTGTTGAATAATTTTTACTCATACCACAATAGTTTACTATGGAATATTTCAAGAAGTTATGAGGACACCAAAGATGAAAAATTTGGTGTCATACCACAACTGTTAACGAAAATAATAAAAGATATTGACTACATGGTTTATTATATTCAATAGTCAATGATACATTATCGTATACATTATTATCTTAGACTAGACATTATTATAGTAGCCTATAATATTATTACACTATATTCACAGCCTATATATAGCTTTAGCTTGTACATAATTTATATGCCAATAATAAAAAATCTATTTTTCACTTCTATAATCTCTAAGGAGTATATCAGCGCATCATCTCTATCTAAAGTGACATATTCCTCTGTGTTTGTGTCCTGATCTTTTGATACTCTATTGCACTGATTTTAGTAGTACCCAGTCTTCCCACAGTTCCAATCCTTGATGTTTTTCTACCCTTGGGAGTTGTTTGGGGTTCTTAGACTTGAATCTCCCATACCTTGATCTACCTTGGTAGTTTGATGTACCACGTCCATTCCTTTTGGTTCAGTTTCTTATTATTGACTCTGTAGGCAATACTTGAGGAATTTAATGATTCATGGGACTCCCTCATTCAAATCTCTTTATTGAGAGCTAAATCATAAACATCATCAACTTTGAACTTATTACTTTTTGACGAGCTACTCACAGTTGTGACAATAACATTCCAACTTCCCGGTAGAGAAGACAAAAGTATCAGTACTCGTATTTCTTCATCAAAATTATTTTTAAAACTCAGTTGGGTCGTGATTATATTAAGTTCACTTAGATGTTGAGCTACAGATGCACCTTCCGTCATTCAGAAATTGAATAAGCGCCTCATCAAGTAGAATTTGTTAGACCCGATGGTTTCTCAAGCATATTGGAGAGATCTTTCATAAGACATACTGTGGTTTTTCTTACGATGTTGAAATAAAATTGTCGAGAAGGCCACTTAGATAACTCTAATGGCTTTTCTGTCAAGAAGATTCTATATTTAATCTTTGATACTCTATGGCTTCTTTTTTTAGAAGGGTTTATAATTTTTTTGGTACAGATAGTCTTCAATCCGAATCTTCCAAAACCTAAAGTCTCCAGCATCAAGATTTTTTAGTCTTATATTTCCTTCATTTGTAGTCATTTCTCCCACTCAAATCTAACCTCCTTTGGATCACTACCAAACTTTCTCTAATACCAATTGTTGGAAAAATGTACCTGTAATCAGATTAGTGAAAGACAAAGAATAACAATAAACAAACAAAAGTTGTAACGGTGTTCAGCAAATTATGCTTACATCTCCAAATTTACTATAGATCAATTTTATTAAAAATGACTTTGTGATTATATTTTTCGATACGATACACTCACAAAAGCTAGTTAAGGGTTTAATATAGACTTTAACACAGATGAAGCACCAATATAAGGGTTATTAAATGTGATTATTAAGCCATGAATAACTCATTAAATGACTTCAGTGGTCTTTCAGAATTCAAAACGTCTCGAGACCCCTCATATTTTGAGCCCTCTTAAGGAATTCGTCCAAACACCTTTATCTTCAGGACCCTCGTCAGTAAGACCCTCATCTTCAAGACCTTCAGTTTGAAGATCATTGGTCTTCAAGACCCTCAACTAGAAGACCCTATGTTAATAATGAGACCATGTCTAACAATCTCTAATTTTGAGGAATCCTCGATTACAAAATCCTTGTCTAAGGACCCTCGCCTTTAAGACCCTTGGTTTTCATATCCTCAGTTATCAGTGGATCCCTCGGCTAACACATGAGTAACCCTTACATTGAACAATGGTGTGTTCGATCAAAAATTTATTAAAGAAAACTTTTTCTTAGTTAAAGATTTTATCGGTTGTTGTTTTAGTATATATATATATATTATGCCAATTTTTGGTCGGTGAAAAGTCTCGAAAAAAACGTTTAAAATGATTATTTTGCAAGATAGCACATGGAGCAGTCTCTATATAATTTTCGCTAGAAAAACCAAAACATACAATTTTTCTCAGAAAAAGACGGAGAAATTAAACATCAACAAATTCGAAAAAAATATATTCCCAAAAATAATAACCATTAAAAAATACCGTGTAAGTTAAAAAAAATAAAAAATAACTATAATATATATATATATATATATATATATATATATATATATATTTCTACAAAGTCGCCGAAAAAATAAACAAATAATTTTATAAAACAGCAACGCCATATTTAATCATCCAATTTTAAGATATGGCGGCAGAACATTAAAAAAATTTACAGCAAAAAAGACTTTTTAAATGAAAATCATAAATATTAAAGATGAGGTGGACGGACGGTCACGGTAAAAAATGAAGGATTCCTATAAATATTTAGGAATGGTCGTGGATAAACTTTGTACATTTGCATTATTCACGACATCTATATTTTACTTTCTTTCTTTTTTGGTTCTTTTCTCGGTATATTTTTAAACTGAAAAGAAAAAAGAAAATGGTGTGTGAATGAGAAACCCCAAAGTCAAGAAGAACGAAGTTGGCCAAAGGCGCAATTATCGACTTCCGGTCATTTTTGCTTGTCCGTATCGGTGACTGACTCTGAAGCACTTGAATTTTCCGCTTTAGCAAGAGAGTCCTACTTTTGGTCAATTATGTATAAAAAGTCTGGCCAGTTTTCCTTTTAAATAAAACAGTCTCTTTCAAGTACGGAATATCCTAAAAGATGATTCTCTTACTAGAATCCATCGTCAATCTACATAATTGGTACGACTGATCAACTTAACTATATTTTTTTGGCAAGTATTTTAAGTTTGACGGATGTACTCGTTCGTTTTTATATTGGTTTCTCTAGTGAGTTAGCATAAGAATATATTTTCTTGTGTAAAAATATATTAAATAAAAATAAAAATTGTTCGTATAAATATTTGAGTATATTTCGAAAAAGTAAAAAGATATTAAAAATAAATCGACATAAATTAGGATATATGACTCAATATCGTAGTAAACTAGAAAGTAAATAACATGAAAACATGGAAGATAGAGTAAAACAGTCATAATACAGGTGAAACTGATAGAGATACTTTACGGATTTCTAATCTAACTTATTGAACCATGAAGTTAAATCATCCTATAATAATGCGGAATAAATACTTACAGGATGTAGACATTCTTTGATCTTCAGATTCCTGACTTAGAGCAGATGATCGGCGATCCTTTGCTAGGTTATTGATTCTTCTAAGAGATGGCAATCAAAACACACTTTTGTAATTGATTCGAAGGAAGAATCAATTTGTTTTTCTTAAAGGATTTTCTCTCTGTATTTTCTTTCGTTGCTTTCAAGAATGAGAAACTCATTCTTATATAGAACTCAAGTGAGAAACGGTTCTTCATTAAGTAATTGTCTGTAACTTCCAGACATTTACTTAACGAAGACCAGTAACGGTTCTTCTCTCTTAATTGTCTGTAACTTCTAGACAGTTACTTAATGAAGACCAGTAACGGTTCTTCTCTCTTAATTGTCTGTAACTTCCAGACAGTTACTTAATGAAGACCAGTCCTTATTAAATTGCCACTCTTAGGGACCATAACCCGGTATTATTTTGTTTTACAAAATAACCCCAAAACTTTACGTTTTGCTTAAGTTGTTTATTTCCGAATCCAATCCTTCACAGTATTCGGAATTAAACCTGGTATCTATACAATTACCTCCATGATACATATTTTATCTACTAGTCCATTCTTTTCTTTATGATTACTTTTATTGGACTAATATTAACGATAGTTCGATACATCGATACGACATGTGACGGTCCAACTTAATGGAGAAATTCCAACAATCTCCCACTTGGATCATCATATGCTACTATAGGATGCATCCACTTAATGAACGTTCTAAATTTCTATCGTCACATAGATAACCTTAACAATCTCGTAAATGACTATTAACGACATAGGACTAAAGTCATCATCAATGCATTTCAAGCCGCAAATAGATGCATCAGTAATCACGATATCGCAACAATCAACTACATGGATCTATCATGGTGCATAGCATAAGAATAGTATGAAATGTAATCTTACATATCTATTCTTAACTAGTCCCACTTAATTGGAGGTCTACTTACAGCAGAGTACGAATAATCAAATACAAGAGCACACTGAAAACTTGTATATAAATATGTTTGCATTAATGACCTTAAGTTCGGGAATATCATAATACAAACAAATTTAATAGCTTAATACAAACTCCCACTGAAACTAATAATCCTCTAAGTACACAACACCCATGTTAATGGTGTGTTCAATAAAAACTTTAGGTACTAATGCCTTCGTAAGAGGATCTGCTAACATTGAGTTTGTCCCTATGTGCTCCACACTAATTTGACCACTCTGTACTCTCTCTTTAACAGACAGGAACTTGATATCTACATGTTTGGACTTAACCGAGCTCCTGTTACTGTTAGAATACTGAACTGCCGAGTTATTGTCACAATATAATCTAAGGGGTTTTTCTATCCCTTCTACGATTCGCAGTCCCGTGACAAAATTTCGCAGCCAAAGCGCCTGATTGGATGCCTCGAAACAAGCAACAAATTCCGCAGCCATAGTGGAAGATGCAATGGGTGTTTGTTTAACACTTTTCCATGATATTGCACCTCCCGCTAAAAGGAATATAATGCCTGAGGTTGAACGACGAGAATCCTCACATCCGGCGAAATCCGAGTCGGAATACCCTATGACCTCCAGTTTATCCGACTTCTTATATGTTAACCTGTGATGTTTTTTTTTTGCAAATACCGGAGAACTCGTTTGACTGCTTTCTAGTGTTCCATCCCCGGATTACTTACGTATCTCCCTAACACACCCACCACAAAAGCAATACCTGGCCGTGTACAAACTTGAGCATACATCAGACTTCCAACAGCCGAAGCATATGGAACCTTTTGCATTTCCTCAATCTCAAGTTTTGTCTTTGGGCATTGCTTAAGGCTAAACTTTTCACCTTTTGATATAGGGGTTTCCTTTCCTTTGCTATTAGCCATCCCGTAACGTTGTAACATACTCTCAATATACGCCTTTTGTGATAAACTCAAAATTCCATGGGATCGATTCCTGTGAATTTGAATTCCTAACACAAATGATGCATCACCAAGATCTTTCATATCGAATTTGTCCGAAAGAAATTTCTTGGTCGTATGTAACAATTCCTTATCGTTCGTGGCCAATAATATGTCATCAACATACAGCACTAGAAATATGAATTTACTCCCACTGAATTTTTGATACACACAATCCTCTACCGAATTTATCTCGAAACCAAATGAGACAATAACTTCAAGGAATTTGTGATACCACTGTCGAGACGCTTGCTTGAGACCATAAATAGATTTCTTCAGTTTACATACCGTCGACTTTGGATCACCAGAGACAAAGTTTTCAGGTTGTAACATATAGATCGTTTCCTCAATGTCTCCATTAAGAAATACGGTCTTTACATCCATTTGATGGAGCTCAAGGTCGAAGTGTGCAACTAATGCCATGATTGTCCGAAAAGAATCATTCGAAGAAACTGGAGAGAAGGTTTCTTTAAAGTCAATCCCTTCACGTTGAGTAAAACCCTTAGCTACAAGTCGCGCTTTATGCCTCTCCACATTACCCTTAGAATCCCGTTTGGTTTTAAAAATCCATTTACAACCAATCGGCTTTTTTCCTTCAGGTAATGGAACAAGCTCCCATACCGCGTTATCTTGCATTGATTTAAACTCTGCGTTCATTGCTTTAATCCAGAAGTGAGAATCAGAACTTTTCATGGCTTCACGAACACTTAAAGGATCGTTTTCTGTTGAACCATAAAATTCTTCATGTTCTTGAAGATACACTATATAGTCTGAAGATATAGCGCTCTTTCTTTCTCTAGTAGATCTACGCAAAGGCATAATTTCTTCATTTTGCACTTGAACTTCTTGAGGAGATAGAGTTTGTTCTTTTTGAACAACTTCATTTTGCTCCATTGGAACAACATCCATAGGAGGAAGATTAACATCATCTTGAGTATCTATATGTTCTAACGAATCTGAAGTGATGATTGGCCTTCTAATTACCATATCATCATCTGACACTATAGTATCATTGTTAGAACCTTCATGAATCTCTATTGATTCTTCCTCAAAATGAATGTTCGTTACTAAATTCTTCCCCCCAAACTCTATATCCTCAAAGAATTTCGCTGTACCCGTCTCAAATATATTGTTTGTGGAAGGATCATAAAACTTAAAACCCCTACTGTGCTCGGGATATCCGATGAAATAACTACTAACCGTTTTGGAGTCCAATTTCTTTTCATTCGGCCTATAAGGCTTCGCTTCAGCTGGACATCCCCAAACATGTAAATGTTTTAAACTAGGTTTACGCCCAGTCCAAAGTTCATACGGTGTCTTAGTAGTTGCTTTCGTCGGAACTCTATTAAGTAGGTAGGTCGCACATTTTATTGCTTCTCCCCAGAGTGATATATGTAATGTTGAATGACTAATCATACTTCTTACCATATCCTTTAATGTACGGTTTCGTCTCTCAGATACTCCATTCATGTTGGGCGAACCCGGCATCGTATACTGAGGGACTATACCACACTCTTCTAGGAACTTTGCAAACGGTCCATGACGTTGTTCACCTGAACCATCATATCTCCCGTAGTATTCACCACCACGGTCCGATCTGATGCACTTAATGTCTTTACCAAGTTGTTTTTCAACTTCAGTCTTAAAGACTTTGAACTTGTCAATGGCCTCTGATTTTTCGTGAATGAGATATAGATACCCATATCGTGAAAAGTCGTCAATGAAAGATACAAAATATCGTTGGCCGTTCCATGATGCTGTAGGGAACGGACCGCAAATGTCTATATGTATCAAATCCAAGACCCCTTTCGCTCTGTATGCATCTAATCGTTTCACTTTGGTCTGTTTTCCTTTTATACATTCAACGCAAACGTTGAAGTCCGAAAAATCCAGTTCACTTAATAAACCTTCTGAAACAAGCTTTTCAATTCTATTTCTAGAAATGTGACCTAATCGCTTGTGCCAAAGTTTTGCTGATTTTTCCATTTTACAATTTAGTTTTCCAGGTACATCTACATTCATTATCTCTTTGCGATCCTTTATAGTATCCAATAAATACAAGTTATCATTTGCTATTAACTTTCCAGAACCAACAACATTACCATGTAAATAAAGACATAAACTTTCATTTCCAAATAGACAAGAATAACTTAATTTGTCCAACAACGGAAAAGAAATTAGGTTCCTTCGAAAAGAAGGTACATACAATACGTCTTTTAAATACAAAAAATGTCCACTGGTAAGCAACAAACGAAAATCACAGATAGAATGAACTAAAGACGAACTGCCATCAGCTGTATAGATGGATGTTTCACCATCAATCAGGCTTCGGTTTCTTATCATACCCTGCAAAGAAATACAAACATGAGTTGTTGCTGCTGTATCAACCCACCAAGTATTTCTTGGCACTGAAACTAAATTGATCTGAGAACAGACCATAGAAGTGAAAATACCTTTAGCTTTCATCGTAGCCCTCCATTTTTCACATTCTTTCTTAAAGTGCCCCGGTTTCTTACAATGGAAGCAACGCCCTTTACCAGACGTACCCTTATGCTTCTTTTGTCCCGAACCGGATGCATGTGCATCTGAACCTTCATACTTTCTCTTAATTCCCTTATCCATCTGAGCTTTCACCATTTGCACTTCTGGATGTTCTTGCTTCATCTTTTCCTCCTCTTGCGCTGCCTGAGAGATGAGCTCGTTGAGAGTCCATTTCTCGCGCTGACAGTTATAAGAAGTTTTGAAGTTCTTATACTGAGGAGGGAAAGAGTGAAAAGCAAAGCTTACCACAACATCTTCGGGAAGGTCAATCTTAAGTGCTTTCAGTTTGGAAGCGATGTTTGACATTTCCAAGATGTGCTCACGAACAGTCCTTTTGCCACGATATCTCATAGAGGCTAGCTTAATAAGCAGCGTCTTAATCTCTACTTTATCGTTCTTGGCAAAACATTTCTCTACCTCTTCGAGAAATATTTTTGCATTAGTGATCTTAGGTGAAACTGCACCACGGAATGCTAATGGAATTGCTTACTTCATGATCCCTAGACTTATCCTGTTCGACTTTTCCCACGCCTCTGACTCTTTCTTCTCCGTAGGAGAACTGTCATCAGTCAGAGGTTTAGGTTCATCGACCCTTAATGCTAAGTCGTAATCATGGCACATCAAGTGCAGCAGCATATCTTCTTTCTACAGCTCAAAGTTGCTCCAATTAAGTATGGGTGCCTTTTTGCCTTCCGGGTTATAGAAATACGAATTTGCTAACATAACAAACAACAAACAATAAATAGCCAAAAACATCACTTAACATATAACCTCCATAGTATTTAACAAATAAACATAGTATAATAAAACATACTCTTACAACATCAATAAGATACCTTTGGGCAAGCATATTAATTTGTATATGTATGAGTTTGAGCATAATTAATGTTGATCCTTCTAATTGACAAGAAAAAAAAATCTTCATTTGGGCCGATTTTTTCCTAGTTCAATTTTCTTAATGATCAATTCACAAATAACTTTATCTAGTCTAAGATTAATTATGTCAAACATTAACCTTCCTTTGGGCCGATTAAAATTTACATACTTGTCAATCATAGACTTGTCAAAACTCTAAAATAATTAATTCAGCAATAGGGATCACTTTGGCGATATATTGAATTATTAATTATTTACCGAAGTTTGGACAACTTAAAACATGCTAATTATTTCGAAAAATACTATACGACTACCTTACTTAATGTCCAAACTATTTCGTAGTCTATGTATAATTTAATCAAATTAAATTTACACCTTAAATTTAATATATTATAATATATCTTTAATTATATTGTAATATATCTTTAATTATAATATATCTTTAATTAAATTAAATTTACACCTTAAATTTAATATATTATAATATATCTTTAATTATATTGTAATATATCTTTAATTATAATATATCTTTAATTAAATTAAATTTACACCTTAAATTTAATATATTATAATATATCTTTAATTATATTGTAATATATCTTTAATTATATTATAATATAATTCTTAATATATATTATAATATATTATTTATTTATATATATAAAACTTATTCATATATATACTATAAAATATATATATATATATATATATAATAAACTTCAATGATATAATATAAATCTCGTAATAATTCACTTATAACTTTATATAATATATAAGCAAACTTAATTACACGTTTATCGGTGGTCACGTATATTTCGCATATTCTTTAGGCGAAAGGACAGTTACTAAATTAATAATTTCAAATTTTAATTTAATTATATTAATTATAGTAGCCACATACGGCATCTTTTAACTGCATATATAATTATATCTAATATATATAGATCTAATATATATGATCTAATTTTATAATCTGAAAAATACCAGTTGATAGAAATACTTTACGGATTTCTAATCTAACTTATTGAACCATGAAGTTAAATCATCCTATAATAATGCGGAATAAATACTTACAGGATGTGATCGGCGATCCTTTGCTAGGTTATTGATTCTTCTAAGAGATGACAACCAAAACACACTTTTGTAATTGATTCGAAGGAAGAATCAATTTGTTTTTCTTAAAGGATTTTCTCTCTGTATTTTCTTTCGTTGCTTTCAAGAATGAGAAACTCATTCTTATATAGAACTGAAGTGAGAAAACGGTTCTTCATTAAGTAATTGTCTGTAACTTCCAGACATTTACTTAACGAAGACCAGTAACGGTTCTTCTCTCTTAATTGTCTGTAACTTCCAGACAGTTACTTAATGAAGACCAGTAACGGTTCTTCTCTCTTAATTGTCTGTAACTTCCAGACAGTTACTTAATGAAGACCAGTCCTTATTAAATTGCCACTCTTAGGGACCATAACCCGGTATTATTTTGTTTTACAAAATAACCCCAAAACTTTACGTTTTGCTTAAGTTGTTTATTTCCGAATCCAATCCTTCACAGTATTCGGAATTAAACCTGGTATCTATACAATTACCTCCATGATACATATTTTATCTACTAGTCCGCTCTTTTCTTTATGATTAATTTTATTGGACTAATATTAACGATAGTTCGATACATCGATACGACATGTGACGGTCCAACTTAATGGAGAAATTCCAACAGAAACAACATATCTAAGAAGATCATCTAACAACAGATCCATGATGGCCATCAGAAGAAATGAACAACAAACAAGACCGACAAGGAAGGATAAGAGATCTGCAAAAAATAAGCAACAATAAAAGTTACTAAAAATTAGGGGAATTACATAGGCGAGCTAATCTTGATGGTATGGAATCTGAACCGAAGATTACAGAAGATCACTAAGACATCATAGAGGCAATGATAGGAGGGAACAAAAAATCCTTGCATTCTTTTCCCTCCTGACGCGGCAAACGACTACGCCAAAGCAAGAACGCCAAAGATGTCAGTTTCGAGAAGAATACCAATTTGACGCCTCACATACCCAAGATTACCAGCTAGTAGCAAAAGTTCAGAACCCAAACTTTGAACTATCATGGTTCCAAAGGATATTAGTGAAGCTACAATCATAGAGGATATGCGAAATAGTTTCAAAGTCCAAGTTGCATAAGACATATTTATGTGGGGTGTTTAGACCCAAAATCAGAAGCTTGTCTCATGTAGAAACCTTTCCCAGGATGGAGAGCCAAAGAATAAAGGATGTCGAGGAATATTAAACTTATTTCATACTAACCCGACCCACCTCACGATTGAGTTGTTCGTACGAATGGCATTATAGGTGTCCATGATGTGAATTTGGGATTTACAGTATTCGTAGACCAATAGGGAACATCGTTGGAGTTGATATTAGGTGGAGGTAAAGTGAGAATGAGATGGTTAATCTCTTAAAGATTGATATGATTCTTTTTTTTGCCGATCTGATATTAGATGGCCAGTTTAGTGACCACTGTAGATGATATCAGAGACTTCGAGGTTATTTACAAGCTTAGAATCTTTGATAATACGTTTTCCATAATGTGTTACGAGAAGGGTGTAGAGCAACCAAGGATCATACTAGAATGATGTATCCAATTCATTACTAATTTCTACCCTGTACAAATTACAAGCCATATGACGAAGGCGTAAAATTTTCCATCCAAGTCTAAGAAAGGTAGAAATCAAGATCAAGGTCCCACAATTATTATTTTTGAAATTTTCCGATTTGATCTAGTCGCACCAGATAGAGTATTTGTTATTACTAATGATAGACTAAAAATGTTTAAGGACATCCGCATATTCCCAGTGTTTAGATATAGAATCCCAAGGCCGCACTCATTTGACCCCGTGAATTTTCATATCAAGGCCCAAATAAAAGAAATGCAATATGTACTCGGACAATTCTTTGAGAACCATAGAGAGGAGGATAAAATTAGGCAACCAGTAAACTTGTCTCGTGAATAAGACAGACTTGATAAGCTGAAGCCTACATGTATAAGAGAGGTGCTTGTAAGTCCAAGAGTAAATCCTCAAGGAAATTTTGTAAAGAATATGATGGAAATCCGTGTGGGTGAGACACCTAGTGAGAAGGGGAACATCCATATATTTAGTAAGAAGGGTACCTTTCTTATACTCCAAGATAAAGATGAAGTCATTATGAAGAGGGAGGTTGACTCTAGAGAGGAAGATTTGACTTTTTGCTGGACTGGCTCGAAGGCATGAAAGGGAAAAGAAATCATCTAGACCATGCTTAATAAGAATGAGAGAATCGACATCACCATAACATAAAATTATTAGATCATCTCCGAAGCATAAATTAGTGATTTTAAATAATATGATATTTCTAGTGAAATTATAAATTTATGTCATTACTTTTCTCCTTTAGGATACTGGAAAGAACTTGCATAACAATAAGGAAGAGAAAATGAGATACCAGATCACCTTGACTGAGACCTTTTCTACCATGGAAGTTAACATGAGGGTCATTATTAATGATGATGTTATATGTAGGAGAGGCAATACATTGGATGATCGAAGTGATCATATTCTTGGGAAAATTCATCACAACAAGAATATCGAGAATGAGGTGCCAACGGACATTATCATAGGCTTTCATCAGGTTAATTGTTTAGGGCAACCATTTTGCCTCTACAATTGGTATGATAAACTCTTAAAATTCTTGAGATAGAAGGATGTTATCGAATACGTGTCTTCCAGAAATAAAAGCTAATTGCAATTAGTCAATCAGATAAGAGAAAGAATTTTTTATTTGATATGTTAAAATTTTAGAGATGATCTTATTAAAAACATTACATGGCGCAATAAATCTGAAATCAGTGGCCACATAAATAGATTCTTTTTTTAAAATGAGCGCGGTAGAAGTAGAGTTTTGGTAATAGTCAAAAACTCCATAATGGAACAATTCAACGAGGCCATCATAGATATTGTTTCCCTCAATGTTCCAAGAGCCCTTGAAGAAACAAGAACTAAACTCGTCAGACCCAGAGGATTTATTGCTATTGATATTGAATAAGACGATCTTGATTTCCTCGCATATAACCTTTGGGGTCATAGAGACCTTATCTACGTCATTAACACTTGTTGAGAGGAGGGACGAGACTCTCTCCAAACCAAGGTAACCATGAGGGTGCTTGGTTCTAAGAAAATCCTTGAAATGGCTCACAATGAACTTAGATCACTAGCAGAAGTGTATACATTAACTCTATGATCATTGTTAATCGAGATAACCTTATTGCTAAGTAGACGGGTTTTAATACTATTGTGGATAAATTTTGTATTCCTGTTGATAAGTGCAATTGATGTCACTTCTTACGCTTCCATTATTTTTTAAAATCGTCGCCGATTAACAAGTTTTTGTTGTGTTTCAACGTGTTTTTCATTCATTCTCGTAGGTATAACAATATGCAGACAGTATAAACTTTTTGGGAATAGAATGCTCATAATGTTCTTAATAATTTATAATTTTGTATGTTTTATTTCCCTTTAACATTTTTATGGCTAGATTGACTATTATTTATGTTCGTCACCTTCATTTTATTTCAGTGTAAAGGCATGCATATAAGTGAAAGTAGTCCTAAGATATTTCGATAAGAACTACTTATTATTTCGATTACGATCCAATGATTTTAATATTTCCTTTTATTTGGCATCGCAGGAAAATGTTGGTTCCTTTACCTGCACCACTAGGCCTTCTGTTCCAAAGAAAATTTGTAGTAAAAAGCTGGAGTAGTGTCGCGGTTAAATTGTGGTAATATTAATAAATTTGGGGTTGAAATTGAAGAAACTAGAAATTTAATGTACTTGAGGGAAAGTTTTAAACAAGTTTTAGGCTCATGATCCAAAGTCGTACACATGGGCTTCATTGGGCTGAATGAACCGCCAGAGACAAAACGGGAGAGAGAGAAAAGGAAAGTAAAGAGGAAATTATAAACGAAATGAGCTTCTTTTATTTTAGTGTAATGGGCTTCTTTTAGGGTTTTCGGCAGAAGTTATAAATAGAATAGACGAAAGAAAGAAAAAACACAATTGCCACTCACTTGGTTTACGGCATAATACAAAACGAGGAAGAAAAGAGGCAATTGGCTATTTTTTATGTTTCTTTTAACCTATAGAATACAAAGCGAGAGAAAAAAGAGGAGAAAAGGCAATTGTCTACTAGGGTTTTCGGACAGAATATAAAAAGAAGAGGAGAAAAGGCAATTGCCGACTTACTGATTTTGCGATCGGCTATTGTTTTGGGTTTTATTTCGGCAGGAAGCAGGTGACAGCTGCTTTGGGTTTCAATCAGCGGCTTCGGCAGGAGACAAACCATGAAAGACGGGCAGTAGAGGACAGTTACTGTCGTTTTTGATCGGCGGTTGAGGTAACGGCTACAGTGTTTTTGATCGGTAGTTTACGTATCGCTCGAGACAGGTGACGACTACTTTTTTTGTTGTTTTTCGATCGGTAGTTTACGGTTTGTTTCTGTCAGGCGATACTTGGTGGTTATTGTTCGGTTTGACGTTCTCTAAACGCTTATTCATCTATTTACATTCGTCTTAGAGCTATGTCAACTTGTGAGCCCATGATGATGATTCGTTCGATTATGAACTAATCGTTGTTATGGAACTCTAACGGATTTGTTTGAATAATACTTATGGTTTGATTGCTTGATTGATTTGTGAGATACGTTTATCGGTTACCTAGTATGGTTGTGCTTATCGTTAGATGCGTCGCGAACATCTAGTTGTTAATCTTTAATGAATTCGAAAGTGGATTTAAGGGTTTAGAACTTGTTATGCTAGCATAGGTTCTTGAATGATTTATATTGTGATTGTTCATGATTCGTAATATGTCACTAACCATATCATAGGGTATCGAAATAGATAACTTGCGCTTAAAACCAATTTTACCTCAATTCGTATAGACATATAGGATTGTCATGCAAGCGGTGTCTGCTTAACTGCTATCTCTTTTGTGGCTGTTTAAGTGGTTTGGTTTACGTGTAATGAGAGGTAGCATATACTGATTTCGTGTTATTTGATTAGTAATCGTTGGTATCATACAAATTGATTAAGTATATTAATACTCTGAGTAAAATAAACAATGAAGTTAGGGTTCCATGTTTTCTCTCGCATAAGTAAACTCGTTAGTTAATCTCGTTAGTTAATTTTCTTAGTTATATTCACTCACCCATACTTTATTACTCGTTCAAGCATTAGTCTAATAATCATACTTTGTTGCATAAGTGAATTCTTGTCATATACACCTGGTCTTCGTGGGAACGATCTTACTTACTTATTACTTGCTACTATTTAACCACGTATACTTGCGTGAGAAAAGGACTAACAAGTTTTTATTGCTATTGATATTGAATAAGGCGATCTTGATTTCCTCGCGCATAACCTCTGGGGTCATAGAGACCTTATAACACTTGTTGAGAGGAGGGACGAGACTCTCTCCAAACCAAGGTAACCATGAGGGTGTTTGGTTCTAAGAAAATCCTTGAAATGGCTTACAATGACCTTAGATCACTAGCAGAAGTGTATACATTAACTCTATGATCATTGTTAATCGAGATATCCTTATTGCTAAGTAGACGGGTTTTAATACTATTGTGGATAAATTTTGTATTCCTGTCACCAAGCTTAATCTAATTTTCTCTAGATTTTTGTTTGAGAAAGGATTCTTAAGCACGATTGAGAAATAAGAAAGAAGAAGAAGCCTCAATATCATTGGAGACAAGACCGGGGCTGAGAGGGTCTTAAGAAAGCAATAATTGGGCATAGAAATGGTTTTCTTGAGCTTTAGATACCCTTGATCAAATGTCAATGTATTCCTTTTGATTGAGATAACTTAACTCAAGTTGAAGACGGTTGAGTTTCTGGGAAAGCAGGTTCATCCTAGGTAGATTTAATGGGAAGGTTCCAACTATTGGAATGTGTTTGAAAAACGATGATATTGCCACATATTAAAGAATTTGAGGGCTTTTTCCAACTCTTACGAGGGAACCCAAGGTTGAGAGTGAAAATGATATGGTCAGAAGAACGAAGGAAACCATAGTGGGAAAAAGACATAGGAAAGTGATAATCATAAACATGATTGAATAAGAAGCAATCAATTTTAGAGACGAGAGACGGAGTTAGTTGTTTATCGATCCATGTGAAATACAACCCAATGGAGTGAAAAGGTCACTGAGTTCACAATGGTAGCAGCAGTTGTTGAATTTATCAATTGATAATGACCAATTAGCCTACACGCTCCTCCGGCTTATGAATTACATTATATTCCCCAAGGGTAACCTAGGTGAGGTTATGGTCTTGGGTCGCAATAAACGCAAGATATTTCTATAGTGAAATATGATATGAGGTTTCATTGAAAACATAAGTGGCAGTAAAATGAAAGTTTGAAGGGGATTGTGGCATCTAGTCATACAATGAATATGTTGAGGAGATTGGGATAACATGAAAATACTAATTACACTAGGATTCTATAATATCCAAATTCTACCAAAAGAGTGAAAAGAATGATTGGCGATGACACTGCTAAAATGGGGGTAATAGTTCTAATAATGGAGTCTACTTTATATTTTTGAACTTTAGTTTCTACTAATATTAATATGGAAATACTATTACTAATAATAAAATCAATTACATACTTTTGCCTAATAGGATCATTTAGACCGCACATTCCAAAAAGTAATTAACATAAAGAAAAAACTTACAGTGAATCAGACGATGGTCGTGAACAATTATATTTTACTATTAATAGTTCATCGATTCTCAAAATTAAATATTAGGAGACCTCACCCAATAAAAAAAAAAAAGAAGACAATTCTCATAAAAAGTAATCGAGTTACCACATATATAATTAATACCTTATTTATTAATCATATTAATCCTCGAATTACCGCATATATGATTAATACATTACCCATTACCCATTAACCTTATTAATCCTATAATTATTATGTTACGTTTAGTTCAATACCTAAAAAGTAGCACAAAATTACCTTGCCCGTGACCATGTCAATCTTATGGTCCTTACTCATGTTACGACAACAGATTGAGCACTTACAGGGACATTTTACCTTAATGAATCTTCACAACACCCAACACCACGACTCTTGCGAGAAGAAAAAACATATGCACCCAAAACCTTTCATTTCACCGTTGCCTCCACGAATTTTAGCGTCAACCTAAACTCGAAAGACTATGCCAATCAGGAATAATGGAGCATTAATTCACCTATATTAAGGGGCCGTTCCATAACAGAATAACTCACCAACATGAAGCTCTGTTCTACCGGGAAATATTCAAGCAACAACTCGCTACATAAAATCTACTAAAAATATATCTTGGATATAAAAACAAGAATTCAACGTCTTTTTAGTTTTTTTACTCGCTCTTTTTTTCTATCAAATTCAAAGCTTTAAAATATCTCAAATTATAGGTTTTGTCTATAAATTTTATTGAATTCTGAAAGTAATCATCACAAATTAACTATAAAATCAGGTTTTCACGACGAAACGGTTTTTTTTTCGTCTTTAATTTTTTAATTGTTCGTTCTTGCACTAAGAACCATTTGTATTTTGTTTTGATGAATGTGTGTCTTTTTACGAAAATAAAAGTACAATTAGTAACCTAAAAAGAACTTATGTACATGTTTGAAGTTCTCGATCATTTTATTTTATTTTTTTGCAATCATTTACGACGTATTTACGCAACCCAGTCTAGTTAAATGTATAGAAAAACTTTGTCCTCTTATTCAAACCTAAAAAAAATTTACACTACCAATTTGAACGTAATTTTGCACCGAACTTATAGTAAATTTCCTGAAGAATTTTATTTTTGGTACTTGAAACCTAAAAAATCTTTTACACAACCAATTTAAACGTAATTTCGCACCTAATGTACAATAAGTTTCTAGACAAGCTTTATCTATTGTTTTTCAAACCTAAAAAGCTTATAGACAACCTATTTGAACGTAACTTTGCACCAAACTTGCATTATTTTAAATACTAATTTACATATAATATTTTTTACTTTATAATTTAAATAAAAGATGACAAAATAACAATATATTACAAATCAAGATTTGTACCTGTATTTCAACACATATACGATAAGCTCACCTACAAATTTTTTAAAACATATCATTTTACCATCTAATTAAAATGTCGTATTACCATAAGCATATTGCTAATGCGTCATAGAAGAACTAGGAGGTCGTAATATAAATAATAAAATATTTTGACACTAAGAATGAAGCTTTTATATATGCTAGAAAACCTGTTAAAATAACAAGAAATGATATAATGCAATAACAAAAAATGATGTAATGCTCATTTTGGGAATTAAGTCAGCAATATAAACATGAAAAAAAGAAAAGTTTAAACATTAAGAAATGATGAACAACAATAAAGAATCATCACAGCTTATTTTCCACATTCTTAGCTCACCAAAAAAACATCGGTAAGTTTTTGTAATTTCACAACTGAATAACCTATTTTCACAACCAATTTACTCTTAATTAAGCAACCAAAATATATATTTTTTAATTTCAAAACTAAAAACCCTATTTTCACAATTATTTTACTCTTAATTACACAACCAAATGTAACCAATTACAAAAATGATTATTTGCACGGTACAATCAAGCTAGATGTAGTTTCACAAAAAGAACATAATATCAAATATGTAGATATACTTCTAATATTGCATATTTTTTCAAATTACTTTTCACAATATCTAGAGAAATATTAGCTACTTCAATAGAGAACTATATTGAAAATGTTTAAAAAATAAACGACTATGATTGCAAAGAAACTATAAAAGAAAAGCTAATAATTTGAGTAAGTTGCATAAGAAAACAAGAAACAATAATTTGTTATGTAGAATTACTTGTGGTAAGTACTAATTCAAATATATATATGTTTAATAAATTATAATAAAAAATATAATTCATATACTAATTATTTATCATTGTGCTGCAATCATTTTTCCCAAGAACACACAACCTTGAACTCTACACAAGATGTAAAGAAACTATTCCACGATGTTTTAAATGGATGGTATTAGAGAGAAATAATGCGAAAATGCTTAAAATTTTCAACATTATAACAAAAAAATAAGTTTACAAATGATTTACGAATGAAGAGATGTTGAAATTTACCAATGAAGTAAATAAAATCGAAAGTCATTAATGTGTTAATATTGATGAAGGTTTAACTATTTATGAAGAAACAAATGAAGGTGTTGATGTTATGAACATATTGATGAAGGTGTTTATTTTGCTACTCAGGAGCTTGATATTTCACCAACTAATGCTCCAAAAAAGAGCAAAATAAAAAAGAAGAAAAATCAGTTTGAAATACGGGTGTGAGAAATCTCCAACTCGCATATTCTAAAATGTTTTAGAAGACCACATGATGAAGCTAACATAAAATTTAAATGGCATGTCAAAGAACATGTAACTTAAGGAAAAACTAAAGCATTCAAGAAGAGGTCAAAAACCTTCATAATCATAGAGAACATGTAATTTATTTCTATTTACACAACCCTAAGATCCTATTATACGCACTCAATTTTTTCATATTTATACACCTATATTACTCTTAGTTTCACAACTAATACCTAACAATTAATTACACAACTAGTTAACACGTAATTTCGCACCTATGTTTAATCATATATGAAACTTGTAATTTAACAACCTAATTGCAGTTAATTTACAACATGAATTTGATAAAAACTTTAACTTTTTATTTCTCAGCCATTAGATTTGGATAAAAAACAATCCACTCAAATTGAAGAAGTGAAAACAAAAAATAATGAACTCAACAAATAGACTAAAGAAATGGAACGAAAAAACAGTGAACTCCTTCAATAAATTCAAGACATGAAACAAACAAATGATACTTTCAAAAGTTAAAAAATAAAAATTATTTTGTCAACGACAATATCCTTGCTTTGAATGATCAAATAAAAAGAAGTTGTACTGCCAATATATCCATAACCGAGAGAATAACTTAGCAAAATTGTCTAATCAAAGATAAATATGGTTTTATGATTGCACAAGATGCCGAAATTGATAGATATAATCTATTAAGAGCATTAACACGTACTATATTACAACCTTCTTGGATAGTTGAACAAAATATTAATTAGGTTGATACAACAAAAAAATAAAAAAAAAGGAAACATAGCACGTATTGACATAGAATTCATAAAAATTAATGAATGTCAATATGTGATATGTTAACCTAAAAATGACGTTACAAGAGTTGTAGGAGCTTCTACCGGTACATTGGAAAAGAAAAATAAGGTTACAAACATGTACAAACTCTTTATCAACTTGAAAAAACTAAAAGATTTGTAACACCTCTGAAAAAAGGTTGAAATAGGTGTAAACACTATTACTTATAAATGAAGATCTAAAAATATTCAGTAACATAATTTTTTTTACAAACTATTGTAAAACTTCATTTTACTCCTCATCCTCAATAAACAGTTGTACAACCAGTCGTAAATCCTCGTCCTCAACAAACAGTTGTACAACTAGTTGTATATGATCCTCAACAATAGACAAAGAGGATATATATTCTTTTTATGATTAAAAAAATTTGAATAAAAAAGCATGGAAGTGGAATATGATTGGTTAATCGACAATGATAAAAAGAAATTAATATTACAAGAAGATATCATTCATTTGTTCATTTTGAATTACAAAGCAAAAGTTAATTTCGTTATCAATCATGTTGCATGGTCATTTCCATCAATAAGTTTTTATGTTCAATTAGAAAATACGATGGATATTGAAAATGATAGTATGTTAAACTACAAGTTATTTCACATCCTATTTACACACTCAATTTGTTCATATTTACGCACCCATATTATTTTTAAGTTTGCAATCTATTTTCTTGTATTTTTTACAATCAAATTGTAAATAATTACGCACTTAGTCAACACTTAGTATTTTCACAACTAATTAACACATAATTTTGCACCATTTTATATTTTATATTCCAAGATATTGATTCACATACTCATCAAATTGGAAGAGCTAAATAACAATGTAAATGTTTCACAATCTTATGGCTTAAATATGTCAAAATTAGGAAAAATCAATCTACATATCAGTTCATGCATTGGCAAGTTAATTTATTATGTTATAATAAAAGTTTTACATTTGTTATTTTTTACTATTAATTTGATTGTATATATTCTATTATAGACATAAATACAAGATAAAAACGTGTCCCGTTAATGATTGACAATATATACAAGGTGAGACCTACAGAAATACGATATATTATCATTTCAACATGTAAAAGAACTAAAATAAAAATGGATAGAACCATTGGACATTATGTGTATTCAGATTAGACAAATGAAATATATACAACTATAACTCACCACTACATGGTAAAATTGATCCAACAATAAAGTGAGATAAACAGTTGGTAAGTATTATCAAAATATAACATTGTTTGATTTATATTTATATTTTTTAAACAATATATAAACGATTGTGTCAACTTGACTTTGCAATACAAATAGTTTATCAACCAGAAACTAATGATACCAGAATCAACAATAAAAATTGAAATCCCATAAAAAATTTCACAATAGAAACTTTGTTATGTTGATTGTTGAGCTTTTGTCTGTGAGTATGCAAAGTGCTTCACTGAAACTGGAAAAATACCGAAAACATTTGACCCAAAATTTGCGATAATAAAAATAGCTAAAATGTTTAGTTTATTTCTTAACAATAAACATACAATAAAATATTGGTAGATATTTGTATGTTAAATTCATAACAATGTTCTATTTGTAAAAGTTGTATGTCTCTAAACTATAATTTTTTTATTGAAGTATTAATTTTATTTTAACATTACTTTATATATTGTTATTTAACCATTTATAAAACAATTATAAAACTAATTAAACTATCAATTTGCAATATAATTACACTTGTATTTCATATAAGCAACATAATGTAATTTTGCAACCCTTTTACGCAGCCACATGTAAAGTAATTTTGCAACCCTTTTACCCAACCACCAATGACGTAATTTTGCAACCCTTTTACGCAACCATCTATAATATAACTTCACAACTCTTTTACACAACCACCTATAATGTAATTTTACAACCCTTTTATGCAATTACCTATAACATAATTTCACAACCTGGTAACACATAATTTCACACCCAAATTTGTTAACCTAAAATCATTTTTTTAGTAAATTATCAAAACATTTGCGTGAGTGTATGAAAAAAAAGAATCAACGTAACTAAAACAATCATATATTCATAAGAACAACAAAAAAATAACTCAACACAATCAAAAATACCAAAAGCAGAAAACGAAAAACACAAGAGATATAAATAAATGATTGATAAATGAGGAATAAAAAAAATAAACGATCCACAATTACAACATATATTGATCAAATGAAGAATAAAAACATATCTAAAATCGGAGAGGATATTGAACGAATAAAAAAAACAAACATATCAAGATCATTGTAACAAAATTAAGGTAGGTTGGGTATTAAAAAAAGTTTAGGTGGTTATCAGTAATTTAGTTTCAAAATAGATGGTTATCAGTATTTCTTTTTTTTGTTGAAGAATACATTAAATGAAAATAAAAATGTTCTTATAGATACATTGGTTATCCCCGGTGATTAGCCTTAAGAGCCATGAAAGAAAATTGTATGATGGTAAACAGACCTGAACTTGTCTAAAACTGAAACGAGAAAAAATAATCAAAAGAGCAAAAATTCGACAGGGTCAACATGATAAAAATGAAGACAAAAAACAAGTGAATGAAAACAACATACTAGTTAGAGATGGGTGACTGCAATCTACAAAGGAAAAATATAAGACAATCTTAAATTATAGATTATAACGAGTTAGTAGGCTATACAACCTTGGTTACGAGAAACCTAATCTGAAGGTCATAGAGCATGCGATACGATACCAGTAGAGACAAAGGTTAAAGAGGTGTCAACATTTCTATCATTTCTCTCCCTCCAGATATGGTAAACTATCGCGCCAAAAAAAACATGCCAAAAATGATAAAAACTAGAAGGACAATTGGATGCCTCTTGGTATTGTTACTTAAAGAGAACTTAAAATTTTATCTTGCGGAACCCTAGATGCTTTTAGAAAAACTAGATTATTGTACCATTATTTTATTATCATTTTTTAAAATTTGTAGTATGATTAGGCATTTTCCAGACATAAAACTAAGTGATTCAATGAATTTTAAATTATATATATTTGTTCAAAACAGTGTTTTTATGTATTTTTTATTGCTAATAATAGATATATATTTATTATATTATTTTTATTTAAAACTATAATATAAAAAATAACTACAAAACAATAGATGTTACAGTTAACTATACCATAAAATTATAATAAAGTACTAAAAGAGCATTTAATATTTTTAAAAACAAAATATCTCTTTTATAAACTAAAACACCAATAAATAAACAACATTTATTTTATAATTAAAATATCAATAAAGTATAAAACAATACAATGGTATTATCCATTTATTATCATGTGTATGGAGTATGATGTGAAACGCAGATTTAACTTTTTTTTATTTACTGTCTACTATCCAGTTATTATATTTAATTTTCTAAATATTTTTTTTTAAATTGTACAAGAAAATTTATTTTTATTAAATTAAAAATTACTTTCATTAAAAACTGTTTATTCTTTTTTAAATTATATTTGATTTTATTCTCTTTAAATTATAATTGAATTGAATATTTTTTGTTTGTTTTAATTGTAATTAAATTGAATATTTTTATTAAAGAATCTCTCTTTTTAAATTGAAATTTAATATTTTGCTTTTTGTTTTTTTCTTTTTTCTCTTCCTTCTGTTTCTTTTTCTTTCTTTGTTGTTCGAATTATTCTTTTCTAAGATTTTTTTTTAAATCGATATACAAATTGTAATTAGGAGTAAAGATTGTTGGGAGAAAAAAAACTGATTATGTGTAAATTTTATTGCATTTTTTTGTTTGCCGGTAAATTTGTGTCCACTCGCATTGCGAAACAAATATAAAATAACTTTTATATAGATGCGTATAATTATATTATATTATAACTTTTATATAAAATAATATTTATATAGATGTAAGACCAGTTGTTAACTGCGAGACTAGTGTAAAATTGAAATATTTTGATGATATTTTAGATGAAAGATGTGTGTAATATTAAAGAAAATTATACAAGATCAATTGTTAGATGTAAGACTAGCGAACTAGTTGCTAAATGCGAGGTAAAATAAAAATTTTATACACGAGATGCGTGACAAGTTGAGAAACTAGTGTAAAATAATTTTTTAAATATGATAGATTAGTCTAAAAATAATTTTTTAAATGTAAAATTAAAATTAATTGGGTTAAAAAAAGTCGGAAAATATCATTAATGAAACCTAATTTTGTTTTTAATTTATGAAAACAAAATCAATGTATTTTTAATTGTTTTTTTAAAAATACATATATTTAAAAATATATTAAAAATTATATACATAAATCTATATAAAAAATATTTTATGAAAGAATAAGTCAGAAATTTTTAATATTAAACCCTTATTAAATTGTTTTTGGATATAAATTTATGAGAAAAGTACCTGAAAATACTCACTCACCTATCTTATTACCCGGCGGTACCCGCTTTTAACATAGTGTTACTTAATACCCAAACTAATAAATTGGGCAAAAATACTCTTCCACTATATATACCCATTTTTCAGATCCAACCCACTTTTTCGACCTTCCTATCACCCTAAACAAACGCAAAATTCTGATTTTAGAAACCACCAGAAAACAAACCGTTCGACTTCGTGATACTCTCTCTCTCTCAAACCCAGAAACCCTATGCTTCTCACCGTTCGCACCTTCGACACTATCGCACCGGTCAGCCTCTTTTACTCAGTCAGACTACACACCTTCAATCTCGTTCGACAAAGTTGTCGTGAAGTCGTCTCTGAAAGCTTCGATCTCGTTCTCCGACCGGTGAAATTTAACAGGTATGCATTATCGTGGAAAGTGTACTTTTTTTCGTTCTTAACGAATTTGAACCACTTTTTTCTCTTAATTCACGATACGCGTTGCTTTTTATACTAGAATGAAGTATCTACTGACGATAGTTGCTCAGTTTATGGGTTTATAGTCGAAGCCAGGGTAGAATTTTAGTTGCATGTAATACTGATACTCTCCTGAGAAATATTATGTATGTTAGATCTGCATTAGGTAGTTCATTGTTGATTTTGGTGTTCGTTGCACAATTCCTAGATCCCTGCAACGTGCATGTAAAAAGTGTAACAGTTCGCACCCTGATCACCCACAATGCAAGCAATTCGCAGCTCGATTGCATGTTTATACTTATTTACAAACAATTCGCAGCTTGAGCTACCTAATTCGCATCATTACAGATCTCATTTCGCAGCTTGTCTGTGAAGCCAATATTTATATATATGCATTTCGCAGCTTGTGATGCGAATTATTTGTGACACTCCAACTGATTTGTGTTTGTGCAGAAAGTATGACAACAAAACCTAGCTACTACAGATCAGGGTTAGTGAGCCTTCTGAAGCTACTCAAAGACATGCGTATTACAAGGGCGCACATTAAAGCTGCAAGAAACACCCCCTTCTACACATTGCTGAAAACGGCTTTCCAAATCCGTAATGAGGCAGAGCTGCCAAAGAAGAAATTCTACTCAATCATTCAGTATATCATCAAGCAATTCTCCGTGGATAGAGACGCCTTTAGGATTGGCAACAAGTATGTAAAGCTAACTGAGAACGATGTCAAGATCATATTCGGCTTGAGGCATGGGACCGAGAAAATCCAATTAACAAAAACCGGAGCTTTTCACAACAAGTATGCACCCGGCGAGGAGGACGAATCAAGGATGATGAAGAAATACTTCATGGGTAAAACTGGCAGGAAAGTAGCAGCTAGTAATACCAAAACAATAACAAATGCCATTATAAAGGTATGTCTAAAATGGACTTCATCTTTATAAAGCAAGATTCTGTACATTTCTAACATAGCATGTTGTCGTTGGTTTTACAGGAGGGTATAACGAAGGCCATAAACGAAGGAGGGGAGCATGAGTTGGAAGATGTTGCGAGGCTGTTGATACTGTTTTTGTGCTCCACACTATTCTACTCCGTATCTGGAGATATCCTGGACTGGAGCACGATATATTACGTTGAAGACCTCAACAGAATAAACAATTATGACTGGGCTGGATCAATACTGTACAAGCTTCGACAGTCTATCAGGAGTTCCTTAGCAGTAGAAAGAGCTGATAAAGTCGTCGGCTGCGTCGCCCTTGTAGTTGTAAGATTCATCTATTTAATATAAAAATTAGTTATGTACAGAGCATCTTGTTGATAAAACGTGTCCCCATGCAGCCCTTCATCATGGAGCACACAACAATCGGCCATGAGATAGCGAAGCCAACATTGATACCAAGGTTTTTCAAATGGTTGGGATTAGAGTGCCAAGCATCAACCATGACATATCTTCTTCGAACACCCTTGCGGGATAATGACCAGGTATAAGCTTTATATATGTATTGAACTGGGGGTGCAAACAGTTCGCAGCATATCATGCGTTTTGCTTAAAAAAATGTATCAATCATTTCGCAGTCTGATATGAATTTTACCTCGCAGCTTCTTTTTCTACACAGTTCGCATCATATAGTTCTACACACATTTCGCAGCTCTGCATGCATCAACCATTTTTCCAGACTGGCATAAATACTTAGTTCGCAGCATGTGGTTTACACTTAGTTCGCAGCATATGGTACACATAGTTCGCAGCATATTGTCCCATACACATTTCGCAGCTCAGCATGTGGTTTAAAATAACACAGTTCGCATCATATGATGCGAACTGTTTATAAAAAACAATTTGTTTCTCTACACCCTCATACTTTCGAAACAATTAATTTACTTACATGTGCATATGTTGGTAGGTTTTAGAAGGTCCATTAGAGCTTACCGAGGCTGAAATTGAAGCTTTCAGAGAAAGAGAAGATGGTGAAGATGCAGAAGTAACAGAACCTACTTCACCGGAAGAAAGACCTAGGAAGAGGACGAAAAGCACAGCATCAAAACCAAAACAAAGGAGACGAGCATCACAGAATGTAATGAATAAGGTGATGTCTCCCACACTCGAACATCCAACACCACCCGAGCCATCGATTCCACCACCAAGACTCCCTAAGAAAACGATTCCACCACAACCGAAAGGCAAATCCAGGAAAGAGCCCTCCGACACCGACACAACCAGTATGAGTGAAACAATCAGTGATTATTTATTCAAACGCAGAGAAACTAATCCCGATATTCCTGCTCAATCAAAGCGTTTGAAGACATACGCCGACAAGAACAAGTACGAGCGAAAAATAGAAAAACAGGCCAGAAAAGTAAGTATGACTTGAACCTTAAATAATCACTACAATCAGCACTTAATATGTTTATAAAAAGTTTGCTATCGTTTTTGCAGCTGAAAGAATTGAAACACAAGATAGCGGAACTTGAAGCATAACAACTCCACAATGCTATCTCTCTGCCAATTTTCCGTACTGAAAGCCCAATAAAGCAGGTACCAGCAGCACTTCTAGGGGGACAAAAATCCACTGATCAGCAAGCATCCGTGTCTAATGCTGATCAGCACCATGCTGATGGAGTACTGCCTCGAGAAAGGGATGATGATGCCCACAATTCACCCATCATGGAGACACATACAGAGGAGGTAGATAATGTAGGTAGATGATATGATGTTATCAAACAAATATCAGGATTCTTGTGTAGTCCTGTCCAAACGTTTCGCAGCTTGAGCTGCGAATTATGTAATAAACTGGTGGTTTGGTTATTACACAATTCGCATGTTGAGCTACGAATTGTTAGGAATGTATAACATAGATATCAGGCCAGGATGCGAAATGTGATTACACAATGATTAACTTATGCTTAACCCTTCCACCCTTTTGTTTTTTTTTATTTTTTTATGAAATAGGAGACCGGAAGCCAACAACAACACCAGCAGAAACAGCAAGACCAGCAGCAACAACAACAACAACAACAACAACAGCAGCAACGAGAAGAAGAACACCCCCAGCAACAGCAACAAGAAGAAGAAGAACAACAACACCCCCAGCAACAACAACAACAACAGGAACAACAGCAACAACAATAACAACACGAACATCAACAACAAGAAAAACACCCTCAGCAACAACAACACGAAGAACACCACCAGCAACAACCCCAGGTTCAACACGAAGACCAGCAACAAGAACAACAACAACAAGAGCAGCAAGGACAACAAGAACAACAACAGCAGCAACAGATAACCTTGGCGAAGAGAGAAAGGCTAACTCAAGAGGTAGCGCCTCAAGAGTCAGAACCTGTCCATCTCGGTGAGAAGACAGAACTACTCAGCCAGGAAGGACCATCCTTAGAAGGCAAAACCACTTCTTCGGTGGAACCTCAAAGACCAACGGTGCTGTCAGCAAAGTCAGAATTGCTAAGCCAACGTCAAACTGTAGCCCCGGTAACAAATCAACTGCCAGCTCCAGAGTCCCACGATAACACAGTAGGTTTACCTGATACTTTTGTTGATGGTATTTACACTCAAGTTTCACAGACATTTTTAAATGAAATTGATAATGTATATTACAATTCTATAATACAACGGTCTTTGGAGAACATGTCGGAGGATGACTTTTATGATTTCTGCCGACACGATCAAGATCCTATGCCGAACAAGTCAACGGCAGTGGTTGTCGCTGACCGTGCGGTAAGGCCTACTTATAATGATTTCGCATCATAACATAAGATTTGTGTCTAATGCTGATTGGGGTATTACAAACGAATATCAGGGTAGGATGCGAACTGTTCAGTGGAACCTCGAACAGTTCGCATCCTACCCTGATAGATACTAATAAATTTATTTAACTGGAACCTTACATTTCGCAGCCTAAGCTGCGAACTGTTTGGACTCGTTGCACTTATAAACCACTGACGCCCTTCTACTCTTGATTTTTGTTATTTACTAAGCTCGAGCCCAGTAAAGAGATAGAGCAGCCAAGTTTTGCGCTACTGACACAAACGCAGCCTCAAGTGGCAGAGGAAGAAGAAGAGTTCGTAATTACAATGCGGGATCCGCCAGTAGTAGAATACAGCGACTGGCCAAAGACAACAAAAGTAACTGACCGTATCGATCTGGCACAATACCACAATATATAGTTGGTTAAAGCCTATGAGAGCGACACCCCTGATCCAGTGGTATGGCAGTTACCGGAGTCCAAGTTTACATACGGAATCAGGGTGCAAGCGAGCGATGTCATGGCACTACCTTTAGAACTGGAGCTGGACGTAAAGGTATCCAATTGTCAACCAATTTTAATTTCAATGTTTCAAATATGTATTCTATATTTAACATAAATCTACAACTCCTTTGTTAGCTTATCGATGCTTGGATTCGAAAGATGCTTGAATATGCAGACTACAAAGTTCCATGCACTAAAGCTAAAGGAGAGCATCACGGCGCCATACTGATTTCGGGCATGACTGCGGTAAGTTTAGCTCACGTAAATTGAACAAAGTTCTCAGAAATGTTCTCACTTTAATATACTCTTGCTTGGATGCATCATCAAATGAAAGCAGGGTGGCAAGTGGAAAATTTGGTGGACATGGCTTTTAGGAAGGGGCGCAAAGCAGCCAACATCATCATGGTTCCAGTGTGCACCGAGTCGAAGGACAATGTAAACCACTGGACGTTGCTCGTCATCGACGTCGACGGAAGGACAATTTCAAACTACAATTCGCTTCTGCCTAAGCTTCATGCCATAGACACCACCACAAGAACACCCGCACTACTGGTAAATATTCCAAACTATACACTTAAATATGAACACATTTTAAGTATGCATGCTGCGAAATGAGATCTGGTATGCTGCAAATTGTGAGTAAACAAGATGTTTTTTCGCAGCCTATCCATGTTGGATACAATTTGCAGCCTGTCCACAACTCAATTCGTAGCCTATCAAGGCTGTCATACAATTCGCAGCCTAAGATGCGAATTGTGTTGGATTTATTGATATATAATTCGCAGCCTGATGATGCGAATTGTATGTCACCAACTGTTTTTGTTTTTGTGCATATTCCTAACACTAATTATTATACACAGATCAAATATTTGTTGGATAGAGGATTCCTACCCAAATATACTATAGGGTGGAAGGTGAAAGTGGAAAGAGGCATCCCCCAACAAAAGCGAGGCAGCGTGGACTGTGGTGTATTCGTCTGCAAATATGCAAGGGATAGTATTGAGCATGGATCAGTGCAAAAAAAAATACGATGCAGATATGGTAACTGCCTTCAGAGCAGAAATGTTCTATTACTTTTTAAATGACAAAGACACCATCACATATGGCTGATTCGTGTATTGCTTGTAAATACATCTGTTGCTTGTAAATACATCTGTCTGTTGTAATTTTTAGTTTTGTTGTGCATACATAAACAAATTACATTTTCACATCTTTGAATACTCCTTCAGTTTCCAGCAACTCAATTTTTAGCATTTAATGAATTATATACCTGATATATAATGGTTGATTATGATCCTGGTAGTTTACTCTAGTATGTATGAACAGTTCGCAGCCTAATCCTTATGAACAGTTCGCAGCCTAACTTATCATCAAATATTTTGCAGCATAACCTGATAGATGGTAATCACTTCACACACAGTTCGCATCCTGGCATCCCAGCTTACAACTAGTTTGCAGCCTGGTGCAGAAATAAAAAATTAAAAATACAAAGTGGAAGGATACGAACAGGCTGTGGCTTATGCCTTGGTAAACGTTTTCTACATTGAGCACACAAAAAACAATCTAATCAAGTACATAATTCATTAAATGCTGATTGGACATGGAGGCTATGTAATGATTACCTCATTTCCTTATAAAAACCTCTAGTAACCAAAGGCTAATTTTACACCAAACTCTCTATTTTTTTTTAAACACCTCTTCTTCTCTTCGAATTCAAACAGTCATGTCTTTTTCCACCACCACAACAACCACCTCATACTCAAACTCTGGTTCACTCGGTTCTCTGGGTGACTCCTGGTCATCCTTAACCGTTAACTGGAGTGATGAGTTGATCATGCCAGCAGTACCACCCCCAAGCCCAGTCTCTGTCTTCGAACTAGACATGTATGATGACTACTACTCTGCTGACTTTCAACCAGTGGAAGTTGTTCCACAGGTTGCTGCTGAACCTCAGCCAGAACAGGTTCCAATGCTTCCTGCTGCACCTCAGCCAGAAAATGTGCAACCTCAAACGGCAGAGGTTCGAAACAACAAAAGGAAGAGGGAAGACGAAGCTGGTCCATCAAGGACAAAATTTTTAAGCATGATGGATGTAGATATTGAAGCTGAAGAGAAAGTGGAAGAGAAAGAGAAAGTCTAAGACAAAGAGGAGAAAGACAAAGATGATCAGCACAAAAAGGAGAAAGAGGAAACAGTTGGTGATGAATCCTCTACCAACTGCTAGAGTTGGTTTTTGTTTTTTGTTTTTTTGAAATGCAACTAACTAGAAATAGTAGCTTGTACTGATATGTGTAAACAGTTGTTAGTTTCTGGAAATATTGTAATCCTCATTTTTGTAATCCAACTTGTTTACAGAATTTCAATGATATAAAGGATTCGCATCCAAATACATTTTGAAATTCATTCGCATGCTAACCTGCTATATTACTTATTTTCAACCTCACTGAATATCCTGGTATTTTTATAAATGACAATTCGCAGCTTATCATATGACAAATATCAGGACTTCTAACTGATCTTCATTCACATCACAATTCTGGCCCTACTTCGCAGCCTATCATGCGAAACGTAAGATATGATAAATGTTTGATATGATTTTACCAGCGATTCGCATCCTGTTGAAATTTCACATAATTTCACATAATTCGCATGTAATCCTGATATATGTTTGTAACAATACACCAACATATTGTACATGATTCGCATCACAGGATGCGAAATGATTACAACTCTAATAGTGGCAGATACAAAAACACAGGAATGTACAAATGTTTAGTTTGCTGTACAAAACAATAACTATGCTACAAAAATAAATGTCCTTAAACTGGAACATCACAAGTCCTCTGGTTATGGCCCGATTTCGAACATCGGCCACACCTTAACTTCTTGGTTGAGATTTCTCCTCTAGAAGGGATTCACTTTTTCTTAGGCCTTCCGGAGCGTCTCTTAATGTTTGGAGGCAGAACTTCAACAAAAGAAGGATCGTTAGCGCTGGACCCTTCGCCGAAATCAGTTATAGCTGGTATGCTGAAAGAGTAACTCTCCCTGTAATTCTTAACCGTAAAGAAGGGTTCTATTACAGTCAATGGATCTTGGCCGGTGTATTGTAATGCCGCTAGAGCATGAGCACATGGAAAACACTCTTGTTGCCATGATCCGCATGAACATTTGAAATCCAACAGATTAACAACAGCCACAGGAGTCGAAAAGACTTCGAACATAGCGGAAGAGGACTTACGTACTACCCAACTTCGGCACATGTCAACATTCGGCTTTAGCTTCTTCTCGTACTCGGGAACCAAATTAGTACTCCAGCTGAGACTTTCTTCGTATCTCCGTGAAACCTGAGTCATAAGCAAGACTCTAATCCAATCAATAAACTCAACAATTGGTAAACCGCAATATTTTTTAATCTGATTGTTAAACGATTCAGCTGCGGTAGAAGCCATAGAGTCGTATCGCTTCCCTTTGACGTAAGCCCGCGCATACTTTTCAGGGGGTCAATTTGCAAGAAAATCACTCATTCTCTCACCACCATCACATAGAAAACCTGTTAGTATATCTTTAAAAAGCTCTTGACTGGGAGCATAAGCAAAACGGTGGAAGAAACTCAACATCTTTTTTTTATACTCTCTGTTAGTATGTTCCAGTTTGGCTCTCAAATTCTGCATAAGATGGAAATAACAGTACGCATGATAGCAGTTTGGATACAAGACAGAAACAGCATTAATAATACCAGAATGACGGTCTGAAATAAATGTGATATGGCGATCCAGCAAATGTGGTTTCATACACCCCAAAAACCACATCCAATTGTCCCAATCTTCAATGCTAACTACACCAACAGCAACACAGAATAGTCCTGGAAAAAGGCAGATCAAATAAACACTACAACAATATGCAAACGTTTAAAAATGAGTAACAATTCGCATGCTGTCCTGGAACAATTCGCAGCTTGTCATGCGAAATATGTGTGACATTTTAATTGCTCATGCAAACAGTTCACAACTTGGCATGTGAATTCGCAGCTTGTGGAAACTTTAAATAATACCTAACTCAAGCTGCGATGTACAGTTTACTCAGCATAATACATAATTCGCAGCCTCAAATGCGAAATGTGAGGATCACAACATTGCTTAATTCGCATCACCTGCTGCGAATTGCATCAGCATTTTCACATAAAAACATCGTTCATTAACTAGATAAATGTAACTAACCGTTGTTTCCGTCCTTTGCTACAGCAGTGAGCAATGTACCCTTGTACTTGCCGTATAAGTGGGTTCCATCGACAAACAACATTGGACGGCATGAATGAAAACCACTAAGGGACGAACCGAATGCTACAAAACAGCGCTTGAATCGGTTTCCAGCTGACAACTCCAACTGGCCGTCTGAAGTAATATCCCGGCTCTTCAAGCGTTTGAAGTATCCGCTTAGTAAACTAAAAGAACTTGAACTATCTCCAAAAACTCCCCTCCTAGCCTTCTCTAAAGCATTCCATGACAAACGATAAGAGATGTCAAGACCGTAATCTTGTTTGACAGTCGATTGTATGGTTTTGGCTGTCAACGAATGGCAGGTCCGGAGAGAATCCTAAATTTCCTCTGCAATCAAATCTGATGTCAAATGCCTGTGCCGCTTATGCTTATGCTTCTGGGAGAAAACAGGACTGCAAGTATGGTACGGGACATACTTCTTGATCGTCATAAGACCGGTGCTTGAGTCAATAGATGCATAAACCCTCCATTTGCACCCGCTTGTGAGCTTATTTTCACAATAAGCAGTGATCTTATTTGTTGTGTTGTGCAGGTATTTGAAAGAAAAACCATGCTCTAACGCAAACTTGCACAAAGATACCCTCAGACCGGCAGCACCTTCTTCAAAAGCTTGACCCACTCCTGTAATAGCATCAGCCCAACCGGCAGTAGCAAGTTGTTTTTTCCTCTGATCAGAATTAACTAAACCGTTACTACTCTCCCCGCTAACTAGTTGATCAAGAGATGGTTCTACCAAAATCAAGCTACGCTCTTTACGTTTTACACCACAATCTTTACCACCAGAGCTCTTATCAACAGAACTTTTATTACCAGAACCCTTATCGAAGACGTGTTGTTCTATGAGAAAACTAACCCGTTTTAAACGCTCCAAATCAAGATATTACACCAACCCAACAAAATCATTCTGGTTATTAAAAAAACAATTATTGTGATCCCCGCAGGAGTAAGTAATTAGGTACTCACCTGTGGCAAGCTCCTCCCATGTGTTCTCTACATAAGCTTGGATACTTTCGAAGCTTTCAAACTCCGTGAAAGGAACAATTGCAGTTTGGTGACCATATTTAAATATTTAAACTCTTGATTTAGACATCTCTTAACCTGGACAATACAAGTTATTTGTTATTAGTCACAAAAACTAGGTGAAAAATATTTACTACTGCATCAAACAATTCGCATTCTAAGGTGCGAATTGTGTATACCTAAAACGATCTATTCGCATCTTGTCCTGATATTTCTAGGTAACAAAGTCCTGATATTTGTTATTAGTCACAAAAACTGTGCAGATTATTTACTGCACCATCAAACAATTCGCATCCTATCTTGCGAATTGTGTATATCTACATAGAGTTATTCGCATCCTGTCCTGATATTTCTATGTAACACTGGTCCTGATATTTGTTTCGAAATACAATACTCTAACTGACCTAAAAACTCGTAATCTACACATTCAATACAAAACTAAAGCACTACCAAATTAGAATATAACATCAGAAAACGAGGACATAACTATATAACAAACAATATTAACTAAACAATAACAGATCACTATAACAAAAAAAAACAGAGAAAAGCTCGAAATCAGGCAATGACATCTAAAAAACAGTAGAATAGAACATATTCCAACAGAGAAAACGAATAAAAAACTTCAAAATCGGTAGGTAATTACCTAAAAAGCTCGCAACACGATTACTTGTAAGCTATAAGATTCAAAAAACCGACGATCAACTCCTGTACGTATAAAACAGAGGTTAGACACATCTAACACAACAACTTACATAAAGAAACAAACCTTTAGCAGCTTCCGATCACCGGAAAATGTGATTTCAACCCAGCTCGTGGTGGTTGGTAGGGTTAGGTGGTTAGAGCGGCTAACAAATTCAAATCTTCAAAAAGCTAGAAAAAATAGAAAGAAAACAGAAAATAAGGTTTATATAGTGGGTTAAGGGTAGTTAGGGTATTAAAATAAAATCAGGTTGTAAGTGACAATAAGGTAGTTGAGATGGGTATTAAGTAATGGTAAGTGACAATTGAATAGTTGAGTGGGTACTTTAAGTACAATTTCCCTAAATTTATCTCACCTAATTTTAAACAAAAAAAAAATTATTAAAATTCAAGTCATCTAATTATATAGGAGCTGTAAGGATAACAGGTAGACGTCCACATCTGAAAAGAGTCAGACGAGACGGAGATAGTATGTCTTACTACTTGTAAACATCAGAAATACGTCAGCTCTCGATTTATTTATTTCTTACTATTATATTTAACATCGGATCTCATTTAGAATAATTAGATTGTAATTATATAATTGAATGGTTGGACCCGGTCTTGAATTAGCTTGGTCAAATTCAATCGCTAATTATTAATTGGGTTTGATTCGGAAAGTCTTTTGATTTGAATATAAGGCATAATATGTTTGCAACATAATATAATTTATAACTCTTTTGTACAAATAAGAAATGCAGCTATAAATCTTTACTTTGTAATGTTAATATAAACACGTAAATTGTTCATTTCTTCTATAATGCATAAAGCGGCCAAAGTTAAAAAACTAAGATGTTTTTTTTAAAAAAAAAATAGATTTTTTAAATTGTAACGCATGATTTTAATGAAATGATAATAAAAATGTTGAGAGAAAAAAAGTACACATGATTGAGAGTAGAACAAAAAAATTTGAAAAGTGTCGACATGAATATAAGTCGGTCGGTTTGGATTTTGAAATGTGGAGATTTAGATTCTTAGGATTTGGATCGATGGATAACGAAACGTATAAAAAAAACATATGAAAATACGATGTTGCATTTTTTTAAGCATACGTAGAATATTTATTTGGATTAGAGGCATTCAAACCACACTTTTATATTGATAAAGCTCACATGAGTTAGTCATTCACTTCGAGGTCTTAAGCACCTTAGGTTTGAATCTTGTTGGTGGTTGAACAATAAATTTTAGGATTTTATTTGGAAAAAAATGGGACATATCTAAGTCGGAATTAAGATAAATGATATTCTCTATTCAAAGTCTAACCCGATTATGAAATTATGAAGTGTTTAGGGATATTCATCGACGAAAGAGATCACTCATCATTCACACCCAAACAACCACCATCATCCCCTTCTATATAGTCAAACTTGTTCAAAAATCAAACCAGATAACCCTACCTAATTTTGTTAATCCAAGTCAATGCAGCAAATCTTTTGACAACTTTCTCTGTGATTGCCTTAACACCTATACAAAAACTAATCTGGTCTGGTTGGAAATCCTGGTTACTCAAACTCTGGTTGATAAAACTGGTGTGTGACTTCCTTAACTCCTTTCTAGTATAGTCTGGTCTGGTTGGAAAAACTGGTTACTCAAAACCTGTTGGTCCAACGGTCATCTACCCCTACCTAAATAGTCTCATTGCTTTGCCTCATCCAACCTAATCATCTCTCTCCCATTTTGGGCAATTCTTTCAAAGCTCTTTTCCCTCTTCCTCTCCCGAAGCCCGAATATTTTCTTTTTTAATGTTTGCAACCTATCACCTAATTTTAAAAACCTGCTCTTCTTTAACCAATCTCCCATCCTACTATGTCATTCTCTTACCTCCTTTATATCTTGCGGGCTTCTCTTTTCTCAAGAATGGAAAAAACAGAAATACATCTATTTTTACTAAAAAACTCCATATGAACTTGGCGAGATCACTGAACAGAAACAGATGTCTGAGGTTAGAAGTGAGTTAAGCCAATGCGTAAAAATAGACCAGGTTGTTCATCCTTTTATTTTATGTTGAGGTCAACCCAACTGTCTTGACCAAAACCTATTATGTCTGCCTCAATCCCCTCCCTAGTTACCCAAAATCTTAAGTTACCTCAATCTAATCAAACACCTTGGTCAACATTCTTTATGGGACTCTGGGTTTAGTCTAATTAGAACTGCTACCCCTTTTGATTTATATATTAGGAGGTACCCTTTCTTTCAACCCAGAATTATTTACTGGATTGAGCTGTTCCTCAACCTCTCCTTCTGTCTCTATACTATCTACTACCAAAAACCAATTTTTTTCCAGTACCTTACCTCCACTAATGTCTCCATCTCCTTCACCTTCTCCTAAGCCATCCAGCTCTCCTTCTCCATCCCTCAGAGTCTGCCAAACCCACCATCTCGTCGAGCTTTTTCTCTACTTGCCGTTTAATGCGTATTTCCTCTGCTCTGGCCTCCATCCCTGAAGTTATCCCCCCTCATCTTCTCCAGTCAGTGAATTTCCATTCTCCTCAGAATGCCTCATCTCCAATCATCATCAAACCTCCCTCCATCGTACCGTCCCACGATGCCTTCGTGAAGAATGCAGTGGCCCTTGCCAGACACTACATGGAGTCTGGTCAAGGGCACATCATTTTTTAGGATGATCAAACCACTAAGTTGAAGGCTACTTCCTCCTCTGGTTCGCTCCCTCTTGCCGGTCAGCCTCCGGTAATGTTCTACCTAGCAGTCAGTCTCAATCCTTAATCATCTGGCCATCAGAACCCCTCGTCTGTCACTGATAAGACCATTTCTTCTCTTGATCTTTATCAAAACTTGGTTTGGGTGATAGCTGATCACCCAATCGACGCTAATAATACTAGGGTTGGTATTAATCGAGGAGATCCATTCTTAGCACTCCTTGCTCATGGAACTAAATCGACGAATGTTTTAGATGCTGGTAACAAAAATTGTATCCTCTCCTCGCCCTGAGCCACCGGTCTTCTGGAAACACCGAGAGATTCCCAAATTCTAGAGTTTCTTCCCTATTTTTCGCAGAGTCTAGGGCTTGGTACGGTCATGCCTCTTCTTCTTCACTGAAATCTGATTTAGGCTACCTATCCAACGCGCCAGGAAAAAGTTTCGGTGGAGGCTACCAAAATCTTACGAGAAAAATATTGATCTCCTCTGGAAATACTCCTACTGTCTCCTCAGCCCCAATTACCTCATATCTGCTTAGGAATGGGTGTTCTTCTAAAAACCCCTTTGTTAGTCCTCCTCAAGTCAGTAAAGGAAAGATTGAGTCATCTTTTGGACCGGGTGGGCCTCTGGGAAATCTGGTACATTTGGTTCTCTTGAATCTTTCTCTGGCGCTATGAGTCTAAAGAATGGGCCTGATGCTATCAAAGTGGCTCGGGAAAAATATTTTATTGGTCCCACCGATATCATTACGATCAATGGGCTATCGAAAAGAAAAGGTAAATGAATGTTTGGTTCATGTTCTTCTCTTCCTCCTTTCTCTTTGATAAGGAATTTCAGAAATACGTGTAAGGGGCCTAAATTAAGGAAATACAAACAAACCCATCTGATTCCATCAAAATTCCCTAATCCATCACCCACTAGCAACTCTATTGCTAGTTCTAGACCCAACCTTCGCAGCTCCTCTTCTTATGCGAGAATAGTAGCAGGTCATATGGACAATCAGTCCTCTTTGCTTATTGGGCTCAACCCAATGGAGTTGGTTGATGATGAAGTTAACATGGACGAATCTGCATTGAGAGAGCCGGATTTATGGAAAGCTTGCCTCTCCGGTTATTTTCTATCCCAACCGAACAACCTCTCCCTTCTCAAAGCCAATGTAGAATCTATGTGGGGAAAATTTGGCCTTAAGAAGTTCAAACCACTTCCCGAAGGTTAGTTATTATTCAAATTCGGTTCCGAGGAGATGGCTAAGAAGGTTTTAGAAGGAGCCCCTTGGCATTTTAGCGGAAATTTGATGATTGTAAAGAATTGGGTCCCACTCTCTCCCCTTATCAAAGATCCCCATACCAAGGTCCTCATTTGGGTAAAGGTATTCGATTTACCCTTGAATTATGGACGACAGAGGGTTTTAGCAAAATCGGGTTGGCTATTGGCACCCCATTGTTTGTTGATCATCAGACTGAGAGGATGAATAAGCTTATGTTTGCTTGTATTTGCATTATGATCTCAACCGGATCAGTTATTCGCTCAAAACTCACCTTCACAATCAAGGGTAAATCTATCCTGGTACCAAGGTCTCCCCCCTCAGTGTTCGCATTGCATAGTTTTTGGTCATCTCACTCGCTATTGTACTAAAGGCCCCAAGAAGGCACTTACCTCGAGTATCCCCACTATACCGTCTGAGGAGTCTGACCCTTCCGAGATGGACCCCGAGCTAGTTTTTAATCATCATCTTGTCCCCCTGCATGAGGAAAAGGAGGAAGATAGTGGAGAAGAGGTCAAGTCCCCCCCCCCCAAAAGGTCTCGCACAGAGGAAAAAAAGAAAAAGGATATGTCATCCGACAGGACCATCGTCTAACGCACTATAAGTTTGTTTTCTTATGAATATAGCTTCTTGGAATGTGAGGGGTCTTAATGACCGGGTCAGAAAAAAAGATGTTTCCGACTTTATAGTCAGTAATAGTATATCTCTGCTAATTTTAGTCGAAACTAAAGTCCATCATTCGAAAGTTGATTCAATTCTTAGAGTTATGTCTCCCTTTTTTCATGTAATTACCAATCATTCCTCTCACCCCTTGGGGAGAATCTGGGTAATTTGGAATCTTAGTGTTATCTCGGTCTCTAAGATTTCTCAATCTCCTCAATTCATCCACTGTTCGGCCAAGTGTCGTAATTTCAATGCCTCATTTAGATTCACGACGATCTATGCTTTCAATGAGGAAGTGGACCGTATCCCCCTTCGGAATGATATTCTTTCCATCTCCAACTCCAATCAAGGAAACCCATGGGGTTGCCTTGGGAGACTTCAACGCCATTCGTCATCCGATTGAGCGAATAGGTTCCACCGATAACTGATCTACGACTATCGATGATTTTAACAATTGTTGTTATCAAAGTGAACTCAGTTATCTTATATCCACTAGGTTCAACTTCTCTTGGATAAATAAGCAACCAACCCACCTCATCCTCTCTAAAATCGATCGTATCCTAGTCAATCCTGATTGGGACAACCTCTTTCCTATGTCTTTTGCCCACTTTGGCTTTCTTCGATCTTCCGATCATACCATTGTCACTCTTAATCTTGGCCTACCTAGGCCTCGGGGGAAGAAACCCTTCAAATTTTTTAATGTGTGGCTTTCCCATCCTCTTTTCAAAAGTATTGTTTCCAAAAACTAGAATCTTCCCGTTTCTTCTTCTGTTATGAAGTGTGTCTCCGACAAACTCAACCGTCTCCAACACGATCTTGCTAGCCTCAATAGAAAGGAGTTAAGTGACATTAGTACCAGGGTTACCAATGCTGTAGAATTATCTTTTCCTGGCTCAAACCAACCTAACCAACGATCCTCAAAACTTTATCTTGGTTTCCAAAGAAGTCAAGGCTTCCTCAAACTTCATCTTCTTGATTCATGCCGAATAATCATTTTTTAAACAAAAATCTAGAGACAATTAGATTAAGCTTGGTGACAAAAACACCAAATTCTTTCACAACAGTATTAAAACCCGTATTTTCCATAATAAAATTATTGCTATCAATAATGACCAGGGATCTCCGTTTTTTCTCCGGTTAGTGTCTCAAAGGTCTTTGTCAACTAATTTGAAAACACCATCGGTACTCCACATCCTGCGGGTTACCCGGGGTTGGGAAAAGTAGCCTCTATTCTCTCTACCAAAGTCTAAGACTGTGATAAGGTGTCTATTGATGAGTCCGGATATTTTCACCACTCACTGTAGAAACCGGACAGGGGCAATTCGGACAAAAACCACCCACTGAACCATCCGAATTGGACTAAAGTATTAAAAGCTAATCACCTTTTGACTAAGCTAATTGTTAATCTGCTTAATAAACTAACAAGTTTTTTGAACTCGACCCGGTTTCATAAGTATAACCCGAAAGCCCATGTGGCCCATAATTAAGAGTATAAATACCCAACCACTTCCATTAAATGAGGGTAATGAACATTTAATACAACCAGGCAGCTCAAATCTCTCACTACAAACCACTTAAACATTAAATACCTTTGAAACACCACAAAATACCTGACCAAATTACTCTCAGTTGAAAATAATCCACACCAAATTGGCGACCAAAGTGGGAGAAGAAGGTGCCTGAATCTAGCATTCGAAACCATCAAGAAAAACCAGTTCGGATGAATCCGGACGAGCAGGAAGTGCCACCAACTTTGGCAGAAATGGTGGGAGAAAATGATGAATATACGATCGAGGAGCGAGACAGGTTAAAAGTTGAGATAGAAGCCTTGAGGGCTGCTAAAAGAACAGAGATGGGCTTGAAAGAAAAGTCAAAAGTGTCAACAGTTCACCACACTTAAAATCCAAGAGAGCATGGGCCATCAAAGACCCATGTGAGCACTAAAAAGACTCATGCTAGCTCAAAGAAGTCTCACCGGTCTAAACCAGTGGAGAGCTCAGATTCAGACTCAGATTCTTCTAGTAGCTCCTCGAACGAAGATGGAGTTGAAGAATCCCTATCATCCAGCAGTGATAAAGGCCGTTCTAAGAAGAAACAGAAGTTGATCCAAAAATGTTCAAGAAAGAGGGACAGACATGGAAGGTTGAAGATGCACCTGGGTAAAGGGTCGTCTCATAGCCACAGTCATGGCCACAGACACATAGACCGATTACTAATGGATCCTTTCGCTTTTCATGATGAACGAGGTATCTTTGCAACTCCCAATGAAGATAATGTGTTTAGTCGTGGCCGGAATTGGAGACAATCTCCATTGTCCTCCAAGATACTGTCCGGAAACCTTCCTAAGAGGTTTGACAGCACAAAGATGGAAAAATATAATGGGAGTAAAGATCCGGATAACCACCTAGAGCAATTCAAAAAAATTATGATGAAATTTGACGATGATGATAAGTTACTTTGTCGAGCGTTCTCCAAATCTTTTACGGGGAGTGCTCTGAAGTGGTACAATAGTCTGCCACAGGGCTGCATCAGAAATTTTGATACTTTTTGGGTGGCCTTCCGGAGGCAGTTCGTTATAAGTAAGGAAGTGAAAGAAAATGGAGACACTATTATCCATTGTGCCCATGGACCAAATGAATCTTTAAAGGAATATATAAGTCGCTTTGTAAATACCAAAAATGGATTAACTAATTGCTTTGAACAAGTAGCAATAGCTTCTCTAAGACAGGGTTTGAACCTTGGCAATTTGGCTGATTCGGTAACCAGGAAGAAGGCCATGACGTGGGGTGGTTTACTGAATCAGGTCGGCAAAGATATTAATGTGGATGAAACAAAGAAAACCAGGGTGCACCGACAAGTGAGGTCTTCCCCAGCTGTACCAAATCAAAACCAGAATCAGTCCGAGTACAAGGCCAAGGAAGTCGGACAGGGTCATAATAGGGCCAAGGCTCAATCCCACATAGCTGCACCAGCTCAGAGCCAACAATCTAGAAATAAGCGAGGACCTTGGGTTCAACCAGAGTGGTTTGATGAGCTGAAAGAAAATATAGCCACCATTTATGACAAAACGAAAGACGAAGTATATTTCAGAAAGCCGACTGCATTACAATCTCCTAGAGAAAGTCGTAATAATTGTTTCTGTCAGTTTCATCATGATACAGGCCATAACACTGAAGATTGCATCGCGTTGAAACAAGAAGTGCAGAATTTGATCGAGAGAGGGAAGTTGGGGGCTTATGTTAAAAGAAGAAGTGGAGATAAGACCTGATAATGCTCATCAGACTGGCCCAAACAATGGAGGGACATTGGTTCCGGATGGGGCTATGGTGATAATTGAAAGGTTTGATGTAGAGTCAGAATATTTGGAACCTGATCCAACCCGAAATAAGGTGGGCGTTATCACAGAACACTGCAAGACGGTGTCCGGACTCATCAGTTTTTTTGAGTCACTTACAATATTTGGGGGAGACATCACGACTGCACCAACTGCTTCTTCAAGAAAGAGGCATGTTCATACTCTAGCTACCCAACTCGAAGGAGGTATTACTTCCTATCAATCGCCAATTCCTTTTCCCTTCATTGTTTTCGAGGAGGATGACTTGAGAGACATAGCTGGTTCATATGAAGATGTTGTTGTGATAGGAGCATCCATTGGGGGCAATGACATTAGACGAATTTTGGTGGACCCCGGTAGTTCCGCCAATATCCTCTTTTTGACTTCCTATAAACAAATGAAGAATCCAGAAGTAATACAACGTTCGAACATGTAAATTGTGGGTTTCACTGGAAGCTTAGCAGATGTGATTGGGGAGTTTGAGGGGGAGGTTTTGTTGGGCAAGGGCCATTTTAAGAAGATGGTCAGAATACTTTTTATTGTGGTGGATTATCCCACATGTTACAATGCCATTTGGGGGGAGTCTTGGCTCTCCAGGATGCATGTTGTGGCTTCAACAGTCCACCAATGTTTAAAATATGTTGTACAAGGACAAGTGAGAGTTGTCCGAAGCAGTCAAAATGTAGCACGGGAGTATTATGCAACAGCACTGGCCCCTCGAACTTTGGGGGCAATTCGGATCCGTGAGGATTAACAATTTGAGAGGCCCTCTGGGGGAGAGGGTGAACTTGATGACCCTAGAGAGACCCCTGGTGTTTTAATACCAATTGAAAAAGTTGAAACTCACTCTCTGGCTGAAGGAAGAAGTGTCAAGATCGGTCCAAGATGACATCAGAATTAAAGAGTAAAATGTTAGCTTTTTTGAAATGTCATCAGCATGTTTTCGCTTGGTGCAATGCTGATGTAACCAGAATACCAGTAGACATTATATCACACCAACTATCAATCCAGAGGGATATAATACATGTTGTGCAAAAGAGGAGAGTTTTTTCTAAGGAGAAAGCTGATGTCATAGTTCAAGAGGTTGACCGACTTACTAAGATGGGGCACATAAAGGAATCTCAGTATCCTTTATGGACAGCCAATCCGGTGTTAGTAAAGAAGAAAAATGGAAAGTGGAGCATGTGCATCGATTTTACAAATCTCAATAGAGCTTGCCCAAAAGACCTATATCTAGTTCCCTGAATTGATCAGTTGGTGGACTCCACATCTGGGAACAAGCGATTGTCCTTTATGGATGCCTTTTCCGGGTATAATCAGATTCAAGTAGATCCGAAGGATCAAGAACATACTACATTTGTTATTGATAGAGGCCTCCATTGTTACAATGTGATGCCGTTTGGGTTAAAGAATGATGGGGCTACTTATCAGAGATTAGTAAATAAGGCTTTTGCTAATCAGATTGGAAGAAACATGGAAGTCTATATCGATGACATGATGGTACAGAGTGTGGAAGAAGAGCTACACTTAACAGATCTCCAAGAGACCTTTGCCAACTTGGTTAAAGTAAATTTAAAGTTGAATCTAGAGAAGTGTATTTTCGGAGTACAGTCCGGAAAATTCTTAGGGTATGTGAGAAGTGAGAAAGGGATACAGCCTGATCCAGACCAGCTTAGTGCTTTATTGCAAATAGAGCCTCCTCGGAATATTAAAGAAGCACAAAGATTGATAGGGAGGTTAGCTGCTCTAAACCGTTTTATTTCAAGGTCTTCGGATAGGTGTGCCCCATTTTTTCAAATTTTGAAAGGTGCAAAAGAATTTAATTGGTCTCCACAGTGCGACCAGGCTTTCGATGAAATTAAAAAGCACTTATCTTCTCCTAAAACTTTGTTTAAACCTGTTGATGGAGAGACTCTCTACATATACTTAGCAGTTTCTGATTGTGCCATAAGTGCAGTGTTAGTAAGGGAGGTGGATAATTATCCTTGTACGGTGTACTATATCAGCATGAGCTTGATAGATGCAGAAAAAAGGTACTTAAAACTTGAAAAATTAGCACTGGCCCTAGTAATTGCTGCTAGGAAATTGAGACCCTATTTTCAGTCTCATTATATTCTTGTCCGGACGTCTTTTCCCCTGAAAAACATTCTTCAAAATGCAGATATTTCAAGCAGAATGACCAAATGGTTAGTAAAGCTGGGAGACTATGATATTAATTTTGCCCCTCGAACAGCAGTCAAGGCCCAAACTGTTGCTGACATCCTAGTTGAATTTCATTCGGACAGAGACACTAAGCAAGCAACAGGTGAAAAAACTAAAAAAGTATGGGTTTTCCGGACTGATGGTGGATCAAGTACCATGGGTTGTGGTGCTGGGATATGTTTAACCTCTCAGTACGGTGACAAAATGTACCAGGCTATATGTTTTGCTTTTAGGGCTTCCAATAATGAGTCCGAATATGAAGCTGCTATAGCTGGTTTGAAATTAGCTCTCATTTGTGGAGCCAAAATGGTCAGGTTAATGAGCGATTCTCAGCTTCTTATCCATCATGAACAAGGTCAATCCGAGGCAAAAAAGCAACTGGTTAAATACTTATTCAATCTTAAAGAAGTGGCACTTAATTTCAAAAACATCACCTACGAGCACATACCCCGAACAGAAAATACGTTAGCAGACTCCTTGGCAACCATAGCCTATTCTGAGTCCTACCCTTGGATTCATGTGCAAGAGTGCCCATCCATTCAAATCAATCAGAATAAGGAAGAAGAAAGTTTAATTATACAAGTAAAACAACCTCAAGATTGGAGATTTCCTCTTCTCCAATACCTTTCAGATGGCATCTTGCCTCCGGAGAAAGTAGTGGCAAAGAAAATTAAGTATAAAGCTCGTGGATTTGTCATCCTAAGAGATGTTCTTTAGAAAAAGTATTTTAATAGACCTCTCTTACGATGTTTGGGGATCAATGAGTCCCAAATAGTGCTCTCTGAATTACACGATGACAAGGGATCAACACACTGTGGGTTTAGGGCTCTAACCAGAAAAGTCTTGTTAGCTGGGTACTACTGGACCTCCATAATGCAAGATGCCAAGGAATTGGTGAAGAAGTGTGATCCATGCCAAAGATACAGTAATGAAATTCATATCCCAACCGTCCCTTTAGAGTCAATTTCTGAGCCAATACTTTTTGCTCGTTGGGGGCTGGATTTGGTGGGACCTCTACCCATGGCATCCGGAGGGTGCAGAACTATAATTGTTGCTATTGATTACTTCTCAAAGTGGGTAGAAGAAGCCCCATTGGCAGGAACTACTTCGAAAGCTGTTATAAAATTCATCCTCTCTAATATTTGATGCAGGTTTGGGGTTCTCCAAAAGATAACCACAGACAATGGGCCACAATTCGATAACAAGGATGTGGAAAATTTCTGTGCCTCTAGAGGCATTCAACACTGCTTCTCTTCTCCTTTCCACCCACTGGAAAATGGTCAAGTTGAAGTAGCTAACAGGACCATCCTGTCCGGTCTTAAAAAGAATTTAGAAGGGGCTGCTGGAAAGTGGCCAAGCTATTTACAAGAAGTATTGTGGGCCTACCGGACTACTCCCGGGGCTGCAACGCAAGAGTCCCCATTTTCCTTGGTATATGGAATGGATGCAATAGCTCCCATAGAGGCCACTCTCCCTTCATTCCGAGTCCATAATTTTTCCGAACAAGCTAAAAAAGTGGCAATCAGAAGCCAACTTGACTTGATAGAAGAAAGAAGAGTTAAGGCTCACCTCAGAGCCACACACTATCAGGGTTTGATGAGAAGCACGTTTGCTTCCAGAATCAAAAGGAGAGATTTTCAACCAGGGGATAAAGTATTGAGAAACTTCTTCCTACATACTAAAGAAAAGCAGTTCGGCAAGCTAGCTCCAAACTGGGAAGGGCCTTATGAGGTCTCCGAAAAACTTAAGCCTGGGACATACAGGCTTCAAAACAAAGATGGAAGAATCTTAAAGCACCCTTGGAATATTGAACACCTTCGGTTATATCTGGAATGAAAGTTTTGTAAATATTTACTTGTTTAAAGTCCATGTAAATATTAGGGGGCATACTCTTTCCTACCCTGGTGGCGCGAGGAGGTTTTAATGAGGTGTCCGGGTTTTTTTAAAAAATTTGATGCCTTCTTGAAAAATTCGGAGTGATTTGACTGACAGATCGGATTGATTCGGTGGAGTGATGACCATTTAAACATTTGTCATCATAGAATTTAAACACTCTCACTTTAAAATACTTGTAAAATAACTAAAGGCCATTTAAATACAAGCCATCAAAATTGGAAAACTACAAAACAATGTAAGAGTTGTGTAAGATAAGATTTCCCAGCAGATACCGGAGAATGATATTAAAATATGTAAAATGCCTTGGCCATCCAAGGACTTTGAAGTTTTAAAGAGAAGGTTTGCCCGGACAAGAGCGGGACACGGTTACAAAATTTCCTTGGCCATCCAAGGACTTTAGTCTAACACAAAAATTAAAGAAAAATAGAAACATAGTTAAAAATTTAAGACTGAGCTTTCTTAGATGGCCCAACCTCACCTGGTTTCTTCTTGGGATCCTCGATCTCCTTGTCTGGACTCTCTCTGGTCCTTTTGTCTTCATCAGTAGTGTCATACCAACCACTGGAATAGCAGTGCTTATCACCATCGGCCATAGTATGGTGAGGAAGGTCTTCGTATTCCACAAATCGCCATAGATATCCTAGTGTCCTCTTCGGAAATTTCTCATGAAAGAGCAAGACCATGTCTGATTTTACTTCAGCATAACTCTCCTCTTGGGACTCTATCACCTTGTTGGTGTATGCATCAATCCTGGCTTAGATTATCTTCTCGTGCTCCTTTAACAAGTCATTTTTTTCTTGCTTAGCCTTAGACACAACATCTTCGAGCGAAATTTTGTCACTAGTTAGGGTCTGAATGACGTTGTCTTTGGCCTTCACCTCCTCTTTTGAAGTAGAAATATTATTCTCCAAGTCAGAATACTTGGATTGGAGTTCTTTGATAACCCCCTCCGAAGTGGCCAGCTTGGTGGCCAAATCTTCTTTCCCCTTCTTCAACTCCTCGTTCTCTCTCTTTAATGCCTCAACATTCTGGTTGGCAGTAATGAGGTTGTTAGACAAACTCTCTTTATTAGAGTTGAGTGTGTTGATGATGGCTGGTTGATTTCGCACTTGCTTCTCCAAGTTGAGCACCGGTTGAATATTGCTCAACAAGGACTGGGTCACCATGTCCTTCTCTCTTGAAACAGAAAAAGATTTACCGTTGAAAGTGAAAATGTTCGAAGAGATTGGGGGGAGGTAAGGGCCAGAAAAGTCGTCATTCTCAAGGTCTCTGAAGTAAAGGCCAATCCTGTGAAGGCCACTGATGTCTACTCCATCAATGTTGATGTCCCCTCCGGCTCTCTCTCCAGTGTGAAAGTCACTTGAAATTTCGTCTGCTTGAGTTAGGTCTGTTGGGTCGACCGGAGGAAGAGACTCCGGAGGCCGGAGAGCAACTTCATCTTCTTTGAAGGTTTTCTTCTTCTTGGCTTCCCTATCTCCACCTTCTGCTCCCTGTTTTCGGTCTTTCTTTGGAGCTTTTGGGGGTTTTGGAGGTCCAACTGCCTCTTTGGTACTCTCATTTTCTACCACTTGAAGCAGAGCATCATCAATCCTTCTTTGGTCCTGCACCTCCTGGTTTGCTGGGACAGTCTCCTCAACACCACCCGGGTTGACCTCAGCTACGTATAGCTTTTTCTTGCCTTTCTTGCCCTTCATTTTGCTTGGGGCTTTAGCTCTGCCCGGCAAGGCTAGCTTTCCATCCTTTGCATCTGTCTTCTGAAGAATGACCTCCGGGGGGGCGAAGTGGTTAATTCGTCACAAGACAAGTCTCTCCGGCCGGTTGTGTTCTAGAGAAGGGATCTCACCAAGTTGACACCGGTAAAAAAATTGTGGAAGCGATTTCCCTATTTTTCAGCAGCCCAAGCATTCAGCTTGGCATAAGTAGTCTGCCCCTCCTCTAAGTATTCGTTGAACTCCTTCGGCAGCACTACCAAAAGAAGAAGAAGAATATTTAAGTAAACAAACGTTTTAAGGAAAGAAAAACAAACATGATGAAATATTAACCTGTGCTTTTCCATTTACTGGTAAGCATGCTTGGGTTGTCACCAGCCTTAATCTTCCTCCCATTCTCCCAAGCACCACTGATGAACAAGAATTGGGTCTTCCAATTCTTCTCCGATTCAAGCAGGTCATCCACCATTTTGTAATTTTCGCCCATGTTAAAATGGTAGAAGGGGATGACGTGGTTCTTGGAAAGGCTGGCCACAGCAGCAAACTTCTACATCGGAAGAGGGATTCCGGAGAGCCTGGAGGCCATGATGCAGGCCATGAGTGTGAACCAAGCGTTGGGGCTCAGTTGGCTTGGGCAGAGCTTTATCAGATGGAAATATCTAACGATCTCTGGGTCCAAGGGAAACCTAAGCCCCCAGCTGAATAACTCCGTGTAGAAAACTATCTCACTGAGCTTGCAATCCATTGGCGTCTTCGGATCTACCGGTATCCTCACTTTAACAGATTATGGGATCCCCCACTTCGTCCGGATCCGGCCTAGTTCAGCTGTGTGAATGAAAGCATAATTGATGTTCTGCATGGCTAGTAGATACTTTACACTCACTTTGTGGAAGCAAGGTCCCACTCTTCCTTCAAGGCACTCCGACAGGTCCGGGTGTTTTAAACACAGCTTCTCTTTACCCTTGCTTTTCTTGACAATGGCAGCCTCACCCGTCTGCCCGGAGACATCAGTCTCAAAAGAGGATTCTTCAAAACTATCCTCCATCACGTCTTCCGTTACCATGGAAGGGTAGCCAGTTGTCTTTGGGAGAGAAGTGCTGGTGGTTGGCTCAGTAATCTATCCGGATGGTTGAGCATCGCTTTCCTTTTGTGGTCTGGAGTCCGGCTGGGGCTCAGATCCGGAGGCTTGAACCGGTGGCCTCCGGACCAGACGATTTGTCCTTGGGAACCTTGATGGGTGCTTATGACCCTGTAATTTTGTCTTTGTCCCCAGACTTAGAGGGCACTGATTTTGGAGATTTAGACTGTGGAGCAACAGTCTGGCCTTTTACCAAGCGACCTCTTCGTCGAAGCGATAGTTTTTCTGGGGAAATGTCAGCATCCGATCCCATGACTATGAATGAGGAGGGTCTCTTGGTACTTGTAACTGCTTTCTCTCGTTCGAAAATAGGTGGTGACTCCTGGACCGATGAGCCTGAGATGATTGGTGAAAGGCTAGGTTGAAATAACCTTCTAGGTTTAGAGCTTCTGGCAGAAGACGAACCTCGATCAGGCTCTGAGCTTGGTGTTTCAGATTTATCGATAGGAGAAACTGGAAGGCCTGCAGCAATGCGCCTTTCTCGTTCGACTCTTTGTGCTTTCTCTAACCCCGAAAGATTAAGCCATCCACCTTTTACAAGTGCGTTTCTTGCTGTAAACATAAATTTACACCAGAAAGGGTTTTTGGAAAAGAGATATAAAAGCTTTGAAGAATAAGAGTGAAAAAGTGATGAAGATTGTAAAACAGTGAAAAATGAGTTGATTTATAGTAAAGAAACAAACAATACCCAGAAACCTAGGAGAATACGAAAAGATGGAAGTAATGATTAGAGACGGCGCTGACGTCACAGACATTAATTGAAGAGGTTACTTTTTGGAATGAGTGGGAGCGCCGTTCTAGGGAAAAACAGCTGGTGAGGGGAATCAGAAGGGGACACGTGTCCCACGATCCATGGAGAAACCTTTGAGCTTCTGGAGAGTTTTGTCAGTCTGGATAAGTCCTTTACTCAATTCGAAATCGGTCCGGACAATGTCGCAAGTGCTCAAGATCGATTTCTTATGTCTTGCCAAAGGCCTTCGAACATAACCTAAAAAAGGGGCTACTGATGAGTCCGGATATTCACCACTCACTGTAGAAACCGGACAGGGGCAATTCTGACAGAAACCACCCACTGAACCATTCGGACTGGACTAAAGTATTAAAAGCTAATCACCTTTTTACTAAGCTAATTGCTAATCTGCTTAATAAACTAATGGGTTTTTTGAACTCGACTCGGTTTCATAAGTATAAACCGAAAGCCCATGTGGCCCATAATTAAGGGTATAAATACCCAACCACTTTCATTAAATGAGCGTAATGAACATTTAATACAACCAGGCAGCTCAAATCTCTCACTACAAACCACTTAAACATTAAATACCTTTCAAACACCACAAAACACCTGACCAAATTACCCTCAGTTGAAAATAATCCACACCATCTATGATCCGTGAGATCTCCTGCGAGGAGATCAAATCTGTCCTTTTTAGTATTGATAGAAATAAGTCGGCTGAGCCTGACAGTTTTAATTCTTGCTTTTTCCAAAACTCCTTGAATGTGGTTGGTGATGATATCTGTAAAGGTGTCTTTAAATTCTTTAATTCCGGAAATATTAATCTTGAATGGAACTCCACTCTCATTGCTCTCATCCCCAAACAGGACTCCCCTTCTGTGGCTGTTGATTTTAGACCGATAACTCTTTGTAATGTTGTTTACAAAATTATCGCCAAAATTTTAGCCAACAGAATTTAAGCTTTTTTCCCTTACTTGATTGAAAATTCTCAATCGGCCTTTGTCTCAGGAAGAAACATCTCGGACAACATCCTTCTTTCCCAAGAACTCTTTAGAGGTTATCACTCTAATTCTAATGGCAAAAGGGTTGCTCTTAAGATTGACCTTAAGAAGGCGTTTGATAATGTTCGATGACACCTCATTCTAGACAGTCTTATCACCCTGAACTTCCCGGACTAAATGATCAACTAGATCATCCAATGCATTTCCTTCCCTTTTTACTATATTATCATTAATGGTGACCTCTACGAAAACTTCAAAGGAAGAAAGGGCCTCCGGCAAGGGGATCCTCTTTCCTCTTTCCTCTTTGTCCTTGTTATGCAAGTTCTTTCCAGCATCCTTAAGGAGAAGAGTAGGGACAAAAAATTCAAATTCCAACGGAAATGCCATAAGCTTAAAATTACCAATCTCTGTTTTGCAGATGACCTCATCATCTTTTGTCATGGTGATGGCAACTCATTCACCCTTATAAAAGAGTTCTTGGGCGATTTCTATTCTCTTTCTGGTCTCCAAGTTAACCCCTCTAAAATCCATATCTTCACCTTGGGTATGAAGTACCCTCTTTATGTTGATCTTCTTGCTACTATGGGTTTCCCAGAAGGAACCCTCCGAATCAAATATCTAGGAGTTTCTCTCCTTACTAGGCGTCTCAGTCATACAGACTATCGCCCTCTCCTCCACAAGATCACCACTAGGATAGACTCTTGGAATTCCAAACATCTTTCATTTGCGGGTAGAATTCAGCTTATTAAATCTCTTTTGTTTGCCGGGAAAGTCTATTGGCCCTCCATCTTTATCCTCCCTTCAAAGATCATTAAAGAGCTCACTCAATACCTTCGTCGTTTTCTCTGGTCGGGTTCCGCTATGAAAACCCATGGGGCTAAAATAGCTTGGTCTAACATTACCTCTCCTACGAAAGAGGGCGGCCTTGGGATCTTATACCTTAAAATCTGGAATCAGGCGGTCGTCCTAAAACATCTTTGGTCTATCACCAGTAATAATAATCATTCGATCTGGAGTGATTGGATTAATTTGGAAAAAAATAAAAAATAAAAACTTCTAGGCTCTTTCTATCGGATCCTCTCATTCTTGGATCTGGAGGAAAATTCTTCATCTTCGCCTAGTGGCAATTAACTTGTACATGGTGGCTATGGGGAATGGAACGAATACATCATTCTGGTATGTCCCTTGGCTTCTGCCTACCTCTATTGCGGTGCATTACGGTCCCAATATCATTGAAGACTCCAGACTCGGGAAGAACTTCAAAGTCTCGGATTTAATTTTCAATGGTACATGGAATTGGCCTTCAAATTTCAGATCCGTACGAGCTAGAAGTATCGCAAGCCTCAAGGAGATCCGCAGACTCATCCTCTCCCTCCCCCAACGAAAATCATCGCTACAGATGCTTATTTTTGGATTGCGAAAGCTGGATGTACCAAATTTATCATCAAGGACACATAAAAGGCCATTCGTACACCCTCCCTATCCATGGGGTGGGCTGGGTTAGTATAGAATAAATATAACATTCCCCGTCACTCGTTTATTCTTTGGCTTGCTGTGCAAAACAAACCTTCCACTAGGGACAAGTTGCTCAATTGGGGTTACAATACCCGGATTGATTGTGTACTTTGCAACTCTGCTAATGAAACCATAGATCATATCCTTTTTACTGTAGTTTCTACGAGAGAATTTGGACATTTGCTGGTTCAAAATTGGGATTCTCCGCAAATTTCTCTAATTGGCAGTCTTGGATTAACGAGGCGTCACACTGGTCTTAATCTCGAAACCATCACATTTGGCATACTTGTTTTGGCGCGGTAACCTACCACGTCTGGCAGGAGAGAAATCCAAGAGTTTTTGGTTCCCCTCGGGCCTCTGCCTCCCTGGTTTCTCACCGAATTTTATCCGATCTTCAGTTCAGATTCCACGACACCAAGATTAGTTAGCCTTAGTAACTACTTATCCAATACTTATTCTCTCCTTTATTGCAGGTACTTTTGTTTGTGAGTTTGGGCTCTTGGACTGCGAACATGCTGAGGACTTCATTGGAGTTCACATCGGATTGCTTCATTTTGATCATGTTTAGTCTCTTACATGTGTTATGCTAGTTTGTTGAGTTGCGCTCTTTTGTTATTCCGACAGTCCTATTATTTAGTTCGGATACTCGTCTATTTCAGTCTTCTGTTTTTTGTTATTCCGACAGTCCTATTATTTAGTTCGGATATTCGTCTATTTTAGTCTTCTGTTTTCATCTATCGATTGTATTTCCTCGGGGTATGCCCTAAGTATTTTGTATGAACACTTTTTTATTTAATGTTGTTTTAAAAAAAAATATATTCGAGATTAATTATAAATAAATATGAAATTATATATATTTTAAATTAAACGTTACATTTATATTTATATGTAAATAATAAATGTAACATTAAAACGTATTTGTAGGCTCCTATAAATAGAAATATATTATTATCTTTCTTCTTTTAAAGTAAAACATCTCAAATTATATACAGAAATATATTTATATATATTTTTTTATCTCTCTATTTTTTTATAAAAAATGATTTTGGTAATTCGTTAGGAATTTTACCCTAACAAAATTTTGGCGAGAAATATATTTTTCTCATTTTTCTAAAAAACCAAAATCCTTTTACCGGAGAAAGAGAATATTATATAAAATTATTTTTGTTGATATTCTTCTCCAGTTTGAGATTAATCGAATTCGTAGATGGAAATAGATCTTCTAACTATGGATGAAAAGTCCGTCCCACTACGACCTCTTCGTACTCCAAATAAAAAGATAATTTTTTGGTCTTTTATTTATTTTAATAAAAATATAGATTAATACATATTATATTTAAAAATATATTCTATTACTTTTGCAATAACATCTAATTAATATTATTGACTAATATAGTAACATTTCCTATATTATTATATTGATTTTATTTAACATATATTTAAAAAATATTATTAAAGAAACATTAAGTATATTGATAAATTTATTAATAAATGGCGGTCGTTTTAAAATATTAATGATATTGATGAATCAGGTAAAAATAATTATTAATAAATTAAATAATGTTTAAATTAAATAGGGTCTGATATCATATAATAATTTTCAACCAACTTTTATTTTCGAATTTTAATATATAAAGCGTTCAAAATTTTACAAAATATAATATTTTACAAATAAAATAAATATCAGGAAACAATAGATGAATGTATAAACATTTGTACTTTGGAAATGATTTGATTTCACCGTTCCGGTGGAGTGAGTGTCATTACTTTATTATTGACGCACAAAAACTGTGTTGATTCTTCGCTGAAAATCAAGCCATTTACGGTTTTTTTAGAGATAAGTTTTTTTTTTATTATCTCATTATGTTTATTAAAATTATTTATTTAATTCATATCTTTCAGTAAATCAGTTGACTACGGATAAAAGAAATGTTAATTAATCAATGCAATTGAAAAAATAATTTTAAAATATACACTAAAGTATGATTATTTAAATTATATATATATATATGCAAAATAAATAATATCATGAATAAACATAAATTAAATATAAATACGTTTTTTGTTTTATGTGTACGTTAAATAAATATTTTCAAATTCGTAAATAAGTATTTAATTCTTCGCTTTTTATATTTATTAATAATTATATTAATATTGATGGTAATCTCTAATAATATATTAGTATTAGTCCAGTAATAATTAAATAGTGTGCTATTGTTGTTTGACATTAGTCAAACTAACATGGTAAAAACAAAAGTATCTCTCGATTTTAATATTTTATTCAACATATTATAAATCTAAATTTATTTTAAAATATACATTAAATATTAATTTATGTATAGATATTTTCAAATTAATAACAACATTGAATTTATTATATTTATCAATATATTATATTAAAATGTAATAAATGTTACTAATAAATATTTTCAAATTTACAAGCATCGAATTAATTATTAATATGTTAATAAATAACATTGTTAACCTATTATTTATATCACTAGCATACATTATTAATATTTTTTAGTTACTAGGAGATTATAGTGAGATAAATATCAATAAATAAATAAAATTAATTCCAAGATAAGTTTTACCAGAATCTTATTTTTTTCTTATTTTTTTATGTCTTAAATTTTTCTTCAAACTTCGCATGAGCTTCTTTAAATGAGTGATAAAAATATTATAAGCAGCTAAATGGCTCTTTCTCCGTGCTAGAACGCCAAGTGATCTCCAAAATCGAACGCCAAATGAATTCCGTCTCTACGACAGAAATAACTATAGGCCAAGTAAATCTTCATCTCCATATAGGCTATAAGCCACAATAATCTCCATCTTCATGATCAAAAAAGCTATAAGCCAAAATGATCTAATTCTCTACAATAAAAATGTTGAACGCCAAATGATCTCCATCTCCGTGTGTTTGTTTATACTTATTTTCTGTAACTCCGCGGTAGGGTCATTGACCACGCCTAAAGGACTACGCAATGGGGCCATACTGTGCCATATTTAGACATGATCTAATGACAAATAGGCTAATTGGCCACGCCTTTTAAGGCTATGTTAACGGGTCACACTGTACTCAATACCACACTACGGTATTATTTAAGCGAAACACTCCAAGCCCATTGGGTTACGCAATTGGCCCAACCGCTCGCTCCGCAAATTTAAATATGACCAATTTACCTCGTCATAGCTACGCAATGAACCCCATTGTGCTCGATCTTACATAAAAAGTTTAAGTGTAAACAAGTTAAAAGGTATAAACACACATCCTCCCATACATATCTCCAACAAAATATTCTCCAACAATCAGTACAAAATATTCTCCAGCAATAAATAATGTATAGAGATACAAACCAGCAAAACAAAATCATCGCCCACAAAAAATACAAAGTCTTTTCTACATAAAAAAATATAGTATTTATTTCATCCTTCACCAAATACTAGGGGGGCTACACATCCATATTAATCTTATCCAACAAAAATCAAAGCATGTCGAAGAAGCAGGTAACATCCTAGCAACCTACTAATTGTTAGCTGTGCTCTTGTTTTGGCAAAATAGGAGTTTTTATCCTCAAAGGAGGTTTCGACCGACAAAGGTTTTTGCTAAGGCAGGAACAATTTAGTACGAACCAACTTGGAGTCATCTCCTACAACAGTTCGGCCAGGAAAATTAATATCACCAAGCCTTATGACTTTTCGTGTCTAGCCCACATGATTGTCATAGTTTCTTCGACATGATCAACGACACCTTAGCAAAAAGCTACGACAATTGACAAAAACAAGACAAGATTCATCAAACGCAAAGAAGAGCAAGAAGATTACACTATCCGAATATTATGTTTGACTATTAAATAGTCCTTAAGTTTCACTGGATTCCAACTCAAGGATTAAAGGGGGCTCTTGATAAGGATATAATATTCGGGATTGATTATAAATAAATATGAAATTAGAACGACACGGTATATGTATTTTAAATTAAACTTTACATTTATATTTATATTCTGTAACAGATGTAAATAATAAATATAACATTAAAACGTCTTTGTACAACTCCTATAAATAGGAGCTAAGTTCGATATGTAAAGCATCTCAAATTATATACATAAATATATTTATATTATTTTTCTTATTTTATCTATCTTTTTTGTCTTTTTTATATTAAAATGATTTGGTAATTTGTTAGGAATTTTACCCTAACAATTATTTCTTGTGAGATTTCTAACTCTTGCTTTAAAGATCGTACAATTATTTCCTTTTGAGACTTGGTAAGAAATTAAGGAAAAAGTATATGAATGTACTAGAAGTGGATGAGATGTTGTATTTTCAGTATTGGAAAGAGTAGTGGATAAGGTCGGGTGACCGCAACACATAATTTTACGACCTCCTAACCATACGAAAAACAAAAATTCTGAAAACTACAAGTTTTACAAATGACTAAGGCGAATGAATTTCAGATTTGTTTGAGATTCAAAGGTTGGTTAGATTATTGTTTGATAAATTGTATCCCCCATATATCGAGTTTGTTGGTCCATATTCCATTTCGTTCAACTGGGGAAGTCGAATCATATCTTATAACTGAGGAGTTTTCAGATGAGGAGATCTAAAAATTCGGGTTTGACCATACCAATTTAATGCTTTGAGATCAGATGGTATAACAATGCATTTCATCAGACATGTTGGAAAACGTTTGGCCAGAATATATGTGAGATGGTCGCTGACCCAGAGAGAGTCAGTCAGCTTTGCCCAATAAGCTGGATCAATGTTTTAGTAAATTTATTATGTCGAAAATGGTTAACTGATTGCAACCCTTACTACATGAGCGTATTGGACCCAATAAAATAAGTTTTCTTCCCAATTGGTCTATTACAAATATCACAGTATTGGTGCAAGAGCTGACCATCTGTTGCGTAAAGCCACTAGGGCACAAGAATATATGACGGTTAAGATCGACCTAGTCAAAATATATGACAAACTTAGTTGGCGATTCATTGCCGTAATGAGGTCGAATTCGATGCAAATGATATGAAATGGAGAATCATTTTTTTGTCAAGTCTAATAAACGATAATTTGTTATCATCTAGAGCCTTTGCAGTAGTGGTGAATGAAGTCCATTATGTCTCCATAGGAAAAGTACTTTGGTCGCTCATATCTTCTTTACAAACAATTTAATGTTATTTGCAGAAGCTTTATGAATGGTTTCTGTCTTAGTGAATCATTTTGGCGTATTTCTGGGTACGTCAATTGTTTCAGGTCGCCTCATGAAGGGGTTTTATTGGGAGAATACTACGAAGGTGAGGTGACAATTATCAAATTGGGAAGCTTAGAATCTCTTTCGAACAGTTCGGATAACTCTGAAACATTCATTTTTAGACTGACCCCCGACTTATATTATGCAGAAATTAAAGTTGTTAGTGTATGTGTGAGATGACAATGATCAGATTATTATAAATTTTTTTAAGGTTCATCCTAATATGTTAGGAAGTTATAATAGGTGGCATAGGACAAGATGTGTAAACTAAAAAATTGAGAGAGGGCTAGGATTTAGAAGTACAAGTAATTTTAATAAAGTGATCTTGGCTAAACTAGGGTGAAAGATCTTACAAAATAAAAATGGATTATGGGTGAGGGTTCTCAAACTAAAATATTTAAAGGAAAAGTTGATGAACCGTACAATTAAAACATCAGATTCGAGGATATGTAAAAACATATTGGAAGAGCGAGACATGTAAATTAACGGGGTGAGTATAGTTAACTATTATGATGGGGAGCAGTACAAATGAAAACTGGAGCCATCATGAGTATTTTCGGTAAAATCAACTTATAATTCGTTGATCGCCGAGTAATAGAGACAATATTCAAGTGGGAAACGTTTTATGTACTCAAGTGTTTGCAAAAATTACGAGTATTATTGTGGCTTGGCATAAGTAGTAGGATTTCGACGATGACTAATTTACTGGAACGAGGATTCCTAATGTCGATTTTTTTGCAGTGGATGTGGTAAGTTCACAAAAATGAGTATTCGCTTGTTCTGAGGTTATAAGAGATGCAAATATATTTGAGAACCATGGAGTAGTCTTGATGATTTAAAAAAAATATCTTCGAGAACATGACACAAGTTGTAGCACAATGTAAGTTCAAGGTAGACAATAATTTTTTTGCGCACCCAAAAATGAAAGAGAAGATATAAAAGATTTTAGATGGTGGAGATAAATATTAAGGCATTAGGGGGTATCCAAGATGTTAGAAAAATTATCTCTTGGATTGGCTGTAGTATGAAATATGTGGTTCGATAGGTTTCAATCTTATTCTTTAATATCTGTTCGGTTAGCAAATTATGATCAAGTATTTCATTCAACATTGTATTGGATTCTAATTCTGTAGAAATGTTTCTACAGATATCTTCAAATGGCTCACTAACAACCTCTAATAATGGTGCGATGCAAGGTAGTAAAAGTGCTGTGAGCTCTACAGAACAAAGACAGACATATAACTTTATGCATACAAAGAACAACAACAAAAATTAAAGTACAAACACACCTCAACACCAATGTTTAGTTGTCTTTTGGCCATATCTGCAAGTTACATATAATTGGGTGTCCTTCTTCCGTCGGTTGAAGAAACTTACTAGCTCACAACCCCGGGGATATGTTCTAGACCAAGTACATATAATCTTGACAACCCAAACATATCTGCCTCATACGTTGTTTCATTTGGAAATCAAGATTGGCCCCATCATCAGCACACTCTGCAATCACTTAGAGGGTGGGAGGATTTATAAACTGCTCTTCAAGGCCTTTAACCGCCAAGAGAGAAACATCAACCACTGCCTCTTGATAACCTAAGCTTGCAACACCTTCAACTACAGATTTCTTAATCTTCAACAACCAATTGATCGTCCGGATTCAGATCTACATCTATATCAATAAAAGGCTTTAAGTCCTTATAATCTTCAGTCATTACTATACTCAGACGACCCTCATTTAGCTCTTATACAATATCTACAACCTTTCCTTGTGCAGGACAGACAACTACAGACTTTTGCTCAACTTCCTGGTTCGCCTTAAGCACACCATTTTCATAAGTTCTGGTCTTCTTTAATGATCAACTACCCCAACACATGTCCAGTTTTGGACTCAACCTCAAAGGCTACCTTCTTCCTTATAGATTTAAAGTACACTTTTTGAATCATATCCTCTAGCGAGTTAAATACTGACTTCAACAATAACAAGCCCTTTCTTGAGGACATGGGAGACTTTATTAATCATGACCAACTCCACATCTGTGAATATCAGCTCCTCTTTAATAGCAGTAAACCTAGCGCCACTGATAGTTATTTGGCCTGACTGATTTACAATAAAAGAGATATAGTTGGCAAAAACACCAACAAAAGTCTTAACCACATTCAACTCAAAAAGAACAACGGTTATTTCAGTTTCAGGAAGAGTTAGAGTCTTCTTTACACCATTTTACCTATTTTTTGACATTGTTTACATAATAGTTGTATTATGAATAGTAGAAGACTTGAAAATTATAGATACAACAGAAAGGCCCACTATATTTATAAGCTTAAAGTTCGGCCTGATACTTCTACTCTTAGCTTCAGAAGCCCTTGGGCCTCCAGACCCAGTCCCAGATGTCTTGGCATGTTTAGATGAAGATGCACCACTTTACGGACTTTCAGCCCTACCTCTCCCAGTGCTCATTTGATCTGTCTAGTCTGCATCCTTAATCTTGGCACGTTTGATTGACTCAGTTTTCATAATAATAGGCTTCATAACAGCCTTTTTTCCGGAGATTGCATCACTTCAACCCCTCTCCTCGAAGCATCATTTTCTCTTTCATTTATAAAAGGCAACACTAGCTTTGGAAGTTTTCTTAAGAGTTTTATCTTCCTTCTCTACTTCAGCTTTTGATGGATATTTGGAAATATATAATCCCCCGATGGCAGTAGCATTTGGCCATAGGCCACTGCCATGAAATGTTCAAGCATCAATATAAATCTATAAGAATACCTCCATTGGTAATCCTCCTCATGAAATCTGTATAATACCCTTCGACATCTGGTGCCTTCTCAATGACTACCTCTCTTGCAATAATATACATAAATAAGAAACACGACCACACAAACAAACCATGTCACTGATAATATATCAATCAAAGGATACAAAAGGTTAGAAGACATTTAAGACTGATGCAATGAGCAATGAGATCGCACATTTAGGACTGATGCAATGAGCAATCTTTAAACCTTGTTCTCTTATCGGTCATATCTACTTATAGATGTCACACTTCATATTTTAAATTCAGCTTGACTAGCAAGTTTTGAACATATATTGGCCTAACTAGCTGATTGGAATCCACTGACACCATTTCAGTACTAGATTTCAATGGGAACCTTCATCTACATGAATATCATTTTCTTGATCTATAAGAGGAATGACAACAAGGTGAACGACGCATTCCCACACTACACCTTTCTCGAACCCTATGTTTCTTCATCTCCTGCTCTGCAGTATCAACGCCGCTATAAATGATACACTTGCAGTGGAGTTCTAACTATCAGAGTCCTCTCTTTTATGACGGTATTCCATCTTCAGAGTATTTTTTTTAGGAATGTTTTCTCATAATAAAAATTACTTCAAGTAGGGAGGATGAAAACATGGACCGATTTTTTTAATGAGGAAAAATAATTAAGCTATATATAAGTAAAGGTGATAGGAAAAGCTAACAAGCTTTAGAGCGACAATAAAGATAAATGAAAACAGAAACAAGCGACCAGTATTTATAGTCAACCTCTAATTGTATGAAATAATATCCTGACCTCACATATTATTTCAAGTTAATATCCATGATCTAATTATCTAATTGTATGAAATAACCTTTGATTTTTTATACGTAAATAACCATAGACTTACGAGATAAACAATAGTTTACACTTTTTTTCATGTATCATTACACAAATTTCTCTCAATTTTTTTTCTTTAATTGTAGCCAACCTCTTAAGTAACCAATAATTAATTCATGTATCATTACACAAATTTCTCTCAATTTTTTTTCTTTAATTGTAGTCGACCTCTTAAATAACCAATAATATTAATTATGACCATGTATAATACAAATCACCTTCGGCAAGTGCCTACATTCGACCAATGAATCCGACTGGTCTAAATATGATATAACCAACACGAAGCAGAGTCGGATTTCCATCCAACACCATTTCTCTTCCACTTATTAAGACATAATGGATCACTTCTTTACTCATCATTCATAAAATATGGTAGCGCCAAGCTACGAGATAGAACAGATGGCGGCAAACACAAAGAAAAGGCAAACCAAAGATATATAAATCTTAACCCTAAGTTAGAGTATAAGAGAGTAAGAGAAAAAATTTAATTTTATTCATCAAAGTCTGACGGTAAAATAAAGTATAAGATGCTTTATATAGCACTACCCAAAACCCTAATTCCAACTAAGGAAAATTACATAAATGTTTTAAAATAAATAAAATTAACGTTAAAATATTAAAACTGGTTTTTGGAGGCTTTGCAGGTCGAATTTGGAAATCTGAGGGTCTCGTCGAAATCTTCGATTTGAGTACCTGTTTGACCCAATTCAGATACCTGGGCGAAAAACCAGTCTGTTCGCAGTCTTCGCTACATTATCCTTCCCCGGTTGGGAAGAATTCGACCTCGAATTCGGACCGCTGAAACATTGACAGAACTGCAAAAATATTGGTGTGTTCACCGCTGATTTCAACCGGTACCAACACAAGGGTGTGGGATGTGAGAATCTAAATGTTGCAGCTCTTGTCAAGAAGTAGTTTCTCAGTTTTGTCCATCCGTGCCATGCCATCGGCATTACTGTGGTCAGCGATAACAAGATATAATCCACCCACTTGTTCTATGTCATCCTTTCAACCCATTTACTAAGCACAACAGCACCCTTGCGTGTGTAAAGAGTTGTTGTATTTTCAGTTCCAGATTGTGCTTGTTGTATCACATCAAAACTCTTTGTTGAATAGTAGACGGCTTCTCAAATTCTGGAGAATATATTTCTACCAGCAGATTCAAAACATTGCAATCTTATACTTTTAGCTTTTTATTGTTTCTTTATTTCCCCAACCATCACCCAAAACTCCTCCAGGGTCTATAACAAAACCTAACCATTTATTCATTAAAACACTAATAATTTCTTCTAGTAATCTCTTCATAATATCAAATACAAAAATATCATCTTGTATTTTTCACGACACGATAATATGCATCCACAGAGAACCGAAACAAGGGTTCCATTGTAAGATAACCAAACATACCCGGAAGGCGCATCTCCACGATAAAAGCTATTGCTTCACAGTCCTTCTTCAACAAAATCTATGGAATGATGTAGTATGGTGTAATGAAAGTCTCAGACAATATCTTGATCTACAAGCTTCTGGTCAACATTAATTAGATCTTTATTATCTCATTCTTTAATATCAACGCTCTTCTCTTCAATCTCATCGTCGTAGACATCAGAAATTGGATCTCCCCATTCCGACCAAGTTTCATCAGAAATTTCACCCTGGTAATCAGCCTCATACTCAGCAAAGAGTGGATGGTCGAGTATCGGCGAACCCTCTATGTCACCAACAACTATTTGATGGATCTACGTCCCCTTTGGTTTTTCCAAATTGTAGTTGTGGTTGTGGTTGAATCCTGTGAAAAAGACTTCCGCAGTTGAATTTATGGTTGGAGTTTGAAATCCGGTGGTAGTCAACCTTTCAATATTTTCTATCGCTTTCTTCATTTGATGTCGCGGCGAATTCATCCATTCATCTATTTTCAATCGGAACTGATCAAATTCATCATGGTCGACCGATTCGGCGAACGGAAGAGTGGACTTCCCCTGCAAGGATCTCTTTTGCGGCATACCTTCGTTACCACGTCGTAGAAGCTCTGTCGCTCTGATACCAATATGGTAGCAGCTACGAGATAGAACAGATGACGGCAAACACAAAGAGAAGAAGGCGAAACAAGGATATATAAACCCTAACCCTAAGTTAGAGTATAAGAGATTAAGAGAAAATTCTCAATTTTTATTCATCAAAGTCTGACTGTAAAATAAGATATAAGATGTTTTATATAGCACTACCCAAAACCCTAATTCCAAATAAGGAAAATTACATATATGTTTTAAAATAAAATAAATAAATAAATAAAATAAATAAATAAAATTAATTTTTAAATATTAAAACTGGTTTTTGGAGGCTTTTCAAGTCGAATTTGGATATTAAACTTTATGACATAGTCACATTTTTTAAATCTGACGGGCTCGTCGAAATCTTCGATTTGAGTACCTGTTTGACCTAATTCAGATACCTGAGCGAGAAACCAGTCTGTTCGCAGTCTTCGCTACATCGTGTATAATACAAATCACCTTCAGCAAGTGCCTACATTCGACCAATGAATCCTTCGACTGGTCTAAATATGATATAACCAACACAAAGCAGAGTCAGATTTCCATCCAATACTATTTCCCTTCCACTTATTCAGACATAATGGATTAGTCCTTTACTTATCATTCATAAAATACTAGTGGGCAACTCTCTTATACCCATGTCCAATATGAAGCAGACTCAGACACATATACAATCAAACAAATCTGGTTGAATGTTCTAACAAACCTAACATCATGCTACATGTTAGTTGTACTATTTTTATCTTATATAAGATATAGTTTTTTCCTCAATGGAGGTTTTGCATGACAAAGTATGCTTTAATGAGGTATGAATATGATTAATACAAATCAATTTAAAGGTGGCTCTAAGGTTTTGTTCCGCTAGATTAATTAAGTCTATCAAAATAAAACTCTAGCGCATCACATGACTCTTTAGATTATGGTACGACTCAATATCAAGAACATTCAGTTACAAATTGACTATATGATCAAACAGATTCAACAACATTAGCAAATGAAAGATAACAAATGTCATATGTATTTTAAAAACCTTAGTCCTTCCTCACTCTCTTACAAGGATTAGGGCGGCTATATTGATAAGGGTGAAACCAGACAAAACCAATTATCCGATCTTCTAAGAGAATAAGCCCACGAGTAGGGTGGCAAACGGTTCAAACCGCGACCCGTCAGATTCGTTTAAAAAATTCCTGGCGGTTTGCAGGTCTGACAGTTTGCAGTTCTGCCGGGTTGCAGTTTATGCAGTTCTGCTGGGTTGCAGGTATAACGGGCCAGTTTTGCAGGTTACCCAGCAGGTTACCCAGGAGAAGACCCATTTAGGCACCGTTTATCAAAGTATTTTATAATATTATTTAAAATTAATTTGTAAGTGTTAACTGAGTCTAATTTCAATAATTGAGATATGTACAATATAAACGAGTTAATTATGTTATTTATTGTATTTTAATTTAAATACTATATCATTTTAATCGAAATTCTATAATCAAGGTAATTATATTCTAAAAAATATAATTGTAATATGATTTTGATATGTTTGATTATATTTATATATTTAAGATATTTTATTTAATATTAGGTATATATTAAATAAAAAATATATTTTTTATTATTATAAATTTCAATATTATTGAAAATATTTTTACGATTATAAAATTAATAATTTGATTATCTTAAACAAGATATCGTAAACAATATAATTGTAATATGATTTGTATATTGTTTGATTATATTTAGATATTTAAGATATTTTATATAATATTAGATACATAGTAAATAATATATACTTATTAGACATATAATTGTATTCTGATTTTAAATTATTAGGTTGTTCTTTGGATCTTTCAAGCTTGAAGTGTATATGTTTAGATGATTTAAATAGTTTATGGCTAGTTTTTCGAATTATTCAATATTTGAATTATAAATTTAAAGTTTTTAAAATTGTATAAGTATATGCATAAACATAAATTTCCTTTGAATAACAAAATAAAAATTAAAAATTGAAAGAGATTTAAATAACTTTTAATAAAAAATAGAAGCAAAACAAACGATTCATTAATAATAAAATCAAACAAGTAACATAGTTGTTAAAAAATTCATTAATAAAATTTCAAAATTTCAAAAATTCAAAAATTCAAAAATTCAAAAATTCAAAAATTCAAAAAATAAGTATGTTAAGTCCGGGGCATCCACACAATTCTCCGGATGCCCCAAATTTTCACTCCGGGCCTCCGAAAAATTTGTCCAGATGACCCGGACCAATTTTGTTTTTCGAATTTTCGAATTTTTTATAATGGGTCTCCCTTATAAATAGAGGAGACCCAAACTCCAAACTCACAAACTCTCTAAATCCACTATACATCTCTCTAAGTCTCTCTACTTATTCTAGATATTCTATAAAACTCGAATTTCTTATTTTACATATTGTAGTTCTACTTTCGGAATTGTTCGATTTTTTCTTCCGCAAATTGTTTATATTTGATAAAAACACTTAAATAACCTCGGGATAACATTATAATAGCTCGTATAATTTATCAAGTTATTTACTTGTTGTAGTTATTTAAATTAGTTCTTTTAATTCTAATTTTATTAGTTGTTATTTTTTTGTGTTTAAAAGCATTAAATAATTGAAATAAGGTTCATACAAGGATCTCGGGCATCCCCCTCGAAATATATCTACAAACGACTAAAGGGAGTCTTTGTGATACAATATAAAATAATATAAAATAACGATCGACACGTAGTAGAAAGGTAGGACTCGTCCATGACGAGTAGACTAGTGAGTAGCTTAGACCGCTAGACATCCGCATCAACATCCTCAATTGTTCCATCCATCAATGAAGTGTCAGGTCACCAATTGTATGTTGCAAAGGATCCCTGCAAACATAGGATAATAATTAATAATAATATTAGAAAGGCCAACCAGTCTTGGTGCCTTGGAATCGAAACTGAAGATCTGAAAATATTCGGTAAGAAACCATAGAGGCAATGGCCGGAGGGGATCCAAAAGTTCTTTGGTTCCTCTCCTTCCAGACGTGGTAAATTACCGCGGCGAAGCAGGACTGCCAAATTAAATGGTTTCAAGATTGAGACCAATCTGACGCTTCACAAACCCAAGACTGCCAACAAGAAGCGATAATGGGGAAACCTAATCTAGAACTAGCTCTTGCCCAAATACTCTGAGTGAAACTACAATCATAGAGGAGATGAGAGATAGTCTCATTAATAGAGCTGCAAAGCATACAATGGGCTGGGATATTGTAATCCCAACTGAGGAGCTTGTCTTTAGTGACAAGCTTGCCCGAAATAGCGAGCCAGAGAATGAAAGAATATCGTGGAATATTGGATTTGTTCCAAACTAACCCTGCGCACCCTACTTTGGGGTAGTGCATCCTTCGTTTGCATCCCATAAGGGAATATCAATAGAGGATATGTTGGGGGAAGGAAGAGAGAAAATGAGGTTTTGAATCTCCAATAGACTGGCACGACTTCGGGAGTTCGCAGTTCTAATATTGGACGGCCAACTCCAGCTTCCATTGATGATTATATTCGCGATCTTGATATTTTTCCCTAGTCTGGAATCCTTGATGATACTTTCGCCATAGTGGAAGGCGAGCGAAGTAGGGATGAGCCAAGCATTGTACCAGAATGAGGTACTCGCGCCATTTCCAATTGCTATCTTGCATAAATTACAAGCCAAGGGGCGAAGACGAAGAATTTTCCTCCAGATCCAGGAAGGAGAATATCCCATCGGGAGGTTCTAAAAAAAATTATTTTTAATTTTTTCAATCTTTATCCAGTCACTCCAAATGGAATGAGTGTTGTTACTTACTATCGACCAAAGGTGTTTCAGGACAGCCGCATGATTCCTGATTTTGAGGTCTAGAATCCCAAGGCCGCCCTCCATAGTGGGTAAAGTTACTGTGTTCCAAGCAACTTTTGCACCATAGATTTTCATAGCCGAGACAGACCAAAGAAAGCGACGAAGGTACTGAGTCAATTATTTTAAAACCTCGAGGGGAGGATAAAGATGGAAGACCAGTAAACCTGACCGGCGAAAAGAACAGACTTAATGAGTTGAAGCCTACCAGCATAAGAAAGATTCTTAATGGTCCACGATTCAATTCTAGAAGTAATTTTGTGGATGAAAGGACGACAATCAGAATGAGTAAGACGACTAGTGATCAGTGGAACCCCCAAGTATTCAACAGGAAGGGATCCTTCCGGGTATTTCAGGATATTTCTGAGTTCCAGACGAAGAGACTCATCAATACCGGAAAAGAAGATGTGACTCTTGGAGGAATTGACTTTTAATCCTGAGAGAGTATAAAACTCGTCAAGGGATTCTTTGATGAGCTGAAGGGAGTTCACATCACCATGGCAGAAAATCATAAGATCATCAGCAAAGCAAAGGTTAATGATTCTAAGCTTTTGACATTTCCAATGAAAACGAAAGTTCATATCTGTACTTTTCTCCTTTAGAATGCTGGAAAGTACCTGCATGACATGGACAAAGAGAAAGGGGGAAAGCGGATCTCCTTGCATGAGACCTTTTCGTCCTTTGAAATTGCCATGAGGATTTCCATTAATATTTATGGAATAAGAAGGAGAAGAAATACAAGTGATGATCCATGTGATCATTTTAACAGGGAATTGCATGGCGACTAGAATGTCTAGGATCAGATGTCATCTGAAATTGTCAAAGGCTTTCATTAAGTCGATTTTGAGCGCGACATTTTTATCCCTACCATTGGAGTGATATCCCTTCAAGAGTTCTTGATATAGAAGGATATTATCAGAAATATTCCTTCCTTTGACGGAAGCCTATTGGGAATTATCAATCAGGTAAGGAAAAGAATCCTTAATACGATTAGCTAAGATCTTGGAAATGATCTTATAGCTAACATTGCAGAGCGGATAGGACGAAAGTCGGTAGGATTTGAAGGAGAATCTTTTTTAGGAATGAGAGTAATAGAGGTAGATCTCCAAGAGGCTGCCAAATAATTAGAGTGAAAGAATTCGAGGACACCGTTACAGATATCATGTTCAACAATGCTCCAATTTGATTTGAAGAAACAAGAGTTGAAACCATCAGGACCCGAAGGTTTGTTATTGTCAATACTGAATAAAGCCGATTTAATTTCCTCACGAGTAATCTCACGAGTCATAGGATCCTTATCCGAATTGGTGACTTTAGAGGTGAGAAGAGAAGATATAGTTTCAAGGCCAGGGTATCCATGAGAATGCCTGGTCCCAAGAGAGTTCTCAAAGAATTTCACAAAGACTTTAGAAACACTAGCTGGAGTAGAGACAGTTACTCCATTCTCATTAGAGATAGAAATTATCTTATTTCGAAAAAGGCGGGACTTAATGCTATTGTGGAAGAATTTTGTATTTTTGTCTCCGATCTTGATCCAACACTTATTAGTTGTTATTAGTTGTTATTGCTTGTTATTAGTTGTTATTAGTTGGTATTAGTCTAAATTTACTTTTTATTATTTGCGATATTAATTAGTTTCGATTAGTATTTTATTGCATATATAAAAAAATGTTGTTTTAAGTTTTAAAATGCCTCGAAAACGTAGACTTTCTAATGCTCACCCACCCGCTAATTTTCACTTATTATGAATGATGTTTGTGATAGTTTTTTACTATTTTGTATTTTAATTCGAAAACATTTGTACGACTCCTGGCCCGCAAGAGTATAAACTGTGACGGTTAAATAAAGAAAAAAACTATTTACCTTTTATTATAATAACAACAATTGTATAATGAAATAATTATAAGATCTCGTTTTGGTTTAAAAAATAATAACAAACACTTTAATATTTATAACCAAATCACAATAGTAATGAAAATGTAATATTAAAATTATAACCATAAAATTTGTAATATTTTAACATGATAAGATATAGTTTTAGTTTATAACATAATATCAACACTACTAATATTTAAAACCAAAACATAATAATAATAATAATAATAATAATAATAATAATAATAATAATAATAATACTCGAAATGAAATAATAACATAAGTAATATTTAAAATGTTAGTTTATATAATAATTACAACACTTAAAATATTAATAACCAAAACAAATCAATACTAACCAAATTGTAATAATAATTTTAAAATCATATACATTATCTCAATATTTTTTAAATATAATTAAGATATGATTTTGGTTATAAAATAATTAAAACACTTATAATATTTAAACAGGTTTGGCGGGTTGCAGTTCTGTCAGGTTGCTGCTTATGCCGTCTAACGGTTAAACAGCTATGTCGGTTTGTAGTTCTGGCGGGTTGCAGTTCTAACGGACCAGATTCGCAATAACATTTCTCCAGTTCTTACCTGCGGTTCCAGAACCGTTTGACACCTATACCCACGAATATGGATAATGGTGATAATAAAAAAAATAGAAAAAAAAATCCATTGATATGTACTATGGGGACAAATAAATAATAGAATAATTAGAGTACCTCTAATAACAGAGTTAGATAATACGATTGTATAATTAAATGCATATTAGTTAATGAAGAAAGTTAGTATTTTTATATATCAAAAGTAATAAAGTTGTATTAAATAAGAACACATTGCATATAATAACGATCTTTTAGTATATATAAATTTTATTACTTAAAATTCAATTATTTTTTCTAATTATGATACAATCTAGCAATTTATTATTTTTATATCCTCTCTTAGTTAATTTATAAAAAAATTAAAATCATGAAAAGCTTTATTTAATACAATTATATTTTATTCTAATTATCCTATTTTTAGTAACAATGATCTCATAAACCAATGTAAGAATGCAATGAAATCCGTTTTGTATTATTTTTTTTTAATAAAGCATTCGATTAAAATAATATAGTTTGTACAAGTACATGTGGCATAATCCGGTGAAAGGCTAGAAGTCAAGGCCAAAGAAATAAAAGTTGAATACGCGATCCAAAACATATCCCAAAAAAGGTGATAATAGTAAAAATACAAAATACTAGTGGATTGTGATCCATCAGAGCAGGTGGCCTACTACATCATTTCAAAAAGTAAATAATAAAGATCTCAGAGAAAGGCCATAAGACAAAGTCAAATGTCAAAATCGGATTTTGAGATCCGACTGTAAACCCCACAATAAATAGGCCATAAGCATGTAATACAAACATAAAGCCAGATATAGGAACATTGAGCATTCACAAAGATTCATCCGAACATGTTTCTTACTATTTCAACCCAAAGATAAGGAGTGATGTCTTGAGCAATGTGAGCCCAAATCCATAATGCCTAGTAGTCAACAACTGATAAGGGGGTAATAGTTGCATATAACAAAGGTAACTTATAAGCGAAGCAAAATATTACATCAACAAGACAACTTTGGTACCAAAGAATATGAATCGTAGGTCAGAAAAAACATACGATGTGAAACCGTAGAGGCAAGGGTGTGAGTAGATTAAATAATTATTGAATTTATTTCTCGCCAAATACGGTATATTATCATTACAAAAGAAGAACAACAAATATAGTGGATGCTAGAGGGAGAATATCGGAAGCCACCCTTATCTAGGATGTCATATCATAGTCGTTTAAAGTGAAACTGATATTGGTACTAGCTACAATCGAGATGTCCTGAGTGAAAACACAATCATAGATGATATAGTTGACGTATTTAGCACAAGATGACACACCACACGGTCAGGAGGGGAGTTGAATCCTCACCTTATAATTTATCTTGGGCAGACAACTTTCCTTTGGATAGTAAGACAGAGAAAGGAATGCAAGGAATATTATACTTATGCTAAATTAACCCAACCCACCTCATACAGGGATGTACGTGCAAATTGTATTTTAAGTGTATTTGATTGTGATTTTAACATTTCTAATCTTAGTGGTTCAACAATGTATATCGTCATAATTGATGCTTGGAGGTGAGAGTTAGAGGATGAGGTGGTTTATCTTATGAAAATTGTGAAAGTTGCTAGGACTTATAGACTTTATTTGGGTCAACCAGTCATAATGTCCATCTACAGTGATGTCAGACTTGAAATTTTGTCAAGCTTTGAGTCACACATAATACTTTGCCCATAATGGGTTACTAGAGAGGTAGGGAGCAGCCATAGATCATACCAGAATGACATAGTCTCCTCTTTATGAATCGACATCCTATATATTTTGCTAGTTAAGATGTAAAATTTTCCTCAAAGCCTATCAGAAAGACGGGACAAGATTTAAAGATCAAAAGTTTTTTATCTTTAATCTTCTATGAATTAATCTAGTCACACCAGATTGAGTTTCTATTATTACTAACTATTATTTGAGGAAACTCTTCTGATTCCAATAGATTTATAATCTCAAGGTCACTCTCTTATGCGGGAAAAGTAATATTGGACCAAGCCACATTTTCTCGAGACTTTTATCTTATGTGAAGACCAAAAGTAATGTCAAAGAGATTGAAAAAGTTCTACGAGTACCCTCGAACGGATGATGAAAATTGAAAACCATTATAACTCACCCGTAAAAAGGATAAACTTTATAATATGGAGTCTACCAATACAATAAAGGTTTTTGGAGGTCCATGAGCCAATATGGCAGTAATAGTTTTGAGGAGAGACTCACAGTCGTGTAGGAGAGACGACCCGTGAGAATGGGAACACTCGTATACTTTACGAGGAGGGAACCAACATTGTACACAAAGATATTGATCAAATCTTGTCTTAGGTTAGTGTTCATTATAGAGGGCAAGATATGACTTTTACCAAGACTAACTTGAAGACATGAGAGATCATAGAAGTCATTTAGACAAAATTGAGGGAGTTAAGTCCACCACAACTTAAAATTATTAAATCATCAGCAAAATCGAGTTGAAAATTTTAAAATTTTAACATTTACAATGGAATTTTGAATTCATGTCATTTATTTTCTCCTTTAGGATACTCGAAAGGACTTGCATTACAAAAATGAACTGAAAAAGGGAGATACATTCAGCTTGATGAATCCTCTTCCTACCCTAGAATTTACTGTTGAGATCGTCATTTATGTTAACATTGTAAAAGAGGGTAATTATAAATTAAATTATCCAAATGAATTATCAAGAATAGGGTGCCAATAAATATTAAGGTTTTCGTAAGATTAATTTTTAGTGCGACCTTCGAGAATTTGCAATTCGTTTGGTAACCCATTAGGATTTTTTACAAGAGAAGAATGTTATTAGAAATACTACGCTTATAGTTGAATACCGATTGAGATTTATCAATTAGATAAAAGAGGGATTTCTTGGTTTTGTTAACCAAAATGTTGGAGATAATCTTATAAACAATATGTTTGCGAGAAATATGCCTAAATCGGTGACATATGAAATAAAATCATTTTTAGGACTATGGGAAATAGAAGAAGTGTTTCCGAAAGGGTAAAGTATCCCAATTGTGAAGAACTCGATGACCCCTTCACAAATATCATTGCACACAATACTCTATGAATATATGAAAAAACTCGTATTGTAGTTATTGGGCCATGACGCTTTGTTATTATCAATCAATAATAAGAAGTTCTTATTCTCCTCGTATGTTAATAACCTTAATGTTAGCTTTAGAAGAAATGAGGGCTGATACCATCGATAAACCTGGATAGCCGTGAGGATGGCTGGTGTCAAGGAGATTAGTGAAGTAGTTCACAAGGATATTTATTGTCTTAGTAGTAGAGGTTACCATATCTTACTAACTACAGAAGTTTAAAAAAAATTATTATCTAAGATACGAGTTTTAATACTATTATGGAAGAATTTTTTGCCGCGGTATTATATTTAGAGCCATGTCTCTCTTTATTTTTGTTTGAAAATTATTTTTTGGTTCCGTTGAGGAAAATAAAGGAGAAGGAAGCCTCGATCTCTTTCGAGATGATGATAAGTTTAGTTAGGTCATGTGTTAGATGATATTGATCTTGGAAGAGATCATTTTGGGCCTTGGTGACTAGAGAGTTAATGTCACTATATTCCGGGCGGTTGAGGTCGCGGAGGATATATTGAAGTCAATAAATGTTTTGTGCGAAAATACTTATTTACTCAGTAGAGATCGGTAAGTTCCAGCTACTGAAGATCAAGTCTTTGAAATTATGGAGAGGGGTGCCTAGATTTAGGGTGATTGTGATATGAGCTAACCTACGAGGAAAACCATAATAGGTGAACGACATTGGAAAAAACTTGTCCCAGTCATTGTTGACTAAGACATGGTCTATTTTAGATGAGATATACTTGAGAGGATTTTCGTTAGTCCAAGATAATTGGAAGCCCAATGAGAGAAGGTTATTGAGTTCACATTAATAGCAACAAATGTTGAATTCTTCAATAGTTGTATTCCATTGCTCATAGGAGCCGATGCGTTCTTCTAGATTATAGAACATTGAAATCCTCAAACATTACCCATTAAGTTCATTGGTTCATCAAAATAATGGGTTCAAGATCTAGCTGTAGGGGCTGAGAATCATTATCGTCATTAAAAAGCATAGATGATTGTGAGACAAAAGTGAATTGAAAAGTTACTACTTCTAATATTTCAATGAATGTATTGTGAGGATGATGTGACTATTGAGATAGATATCACACTCCGATAATAGATAATCCATATCTTATTCAATGGGTGTGAGACATGGTTAGTTGCATAATTCCAAAAAAGAGTGAAAGATCTAATTATGGAATCCGCTTTAGGCAAGCAACCTCTAGTTTCAATTAGGACCATAATATGGATACTATTATTGACTTCTAAATCAGTTACATCTTTTTACCGTATTGGATCATTAAACCTACACACATTCCATGAAACAATTAACATTTAAATAATTCAAAACTTACAATGGGTTAAACTCTAGTCTTATCGATGACAAAACATTGACAACTACTCCCTCAATTTCATAATTTTTTGTCGTTTCATAATGACTTTGAAAGAATAAAATAAAATAAATTCGATTGGTGGAGTTAATAACTTGTGTAGAAGGTTAACTATTTGATTAGTTGAAAGTGGAATATATATAATCATTGTCGCATTGGAAAATGACCTCTATTATGAAACAAAAAGTTTCATCTAGAAAAACACTTATTATGAAGTAGAATGAATAGTATATTACTGTAGGTTGTTCTATCGTTAGATATGTCAAAACTTGGAGATTCACCTCATAAGGGTTCCAATCTCCTAAAATCCTGTGCTACCATAAAAATAGAGTAAAATAACTTTTACAAGGCCAACTACAAACCCACCTATGAAGAGTCCAACACCATGGGAAAAACCCAAAACGTTTAGTGGAACATTACAAACATGTTAATATATTATATATATACTAAAGTAAAACACTCATTCACTGTGTTTATGAACTGTAAATCAGTCTTTTACCCTTTTAACCTTATAAGATTGTAAAAACAAATAATGATGAGTGAATTTTCACTATTTTACTTTCATAAGAGATAATATATTGTTAGTAATTGTCACATATTAATATAGAATTAATAAAATTAAATATATTTTATAAATGATAAAATTAGTTTTATGATAAAACTCATTTTTTTATTTTTCTATTTAAAATAAAAAAAAATTAAAAAGAAAGAGGAGATTGTTTGTACAAATGCGTTTCTCAAGTGAAGATACATATTTGACCTGTATATTTTAGCTTACCTTTCCTTTCAGGTATATCTCAACTTTTTTAACACATATATCTTAATTTTTCATTAATTTGACATGTATTTCGATCAGTTCTATAAATAGAAACAAAAAAAAAAAAGCGTTGTATTCAGATTTGAGAGAAACGAGTTGCTTCCTCATCTTTCGGTAGGTATTCTCTTTTTCTATTTCATATGAATTTTTATTTTATTAGATTCGGTATAAAAAAAATTATACCAATTTTGTGTGATATTTAGAGTTGATGTGATTTTCTAATCAATAACTTTGATTCTCTAACTGGTTTGATTTTTTATACCATTAGTTTTTTTTAGTGAAGGTGATTGTGTTTTAATTGAAGCGTTATTTCTGATATGTTGACTTAGTATAAGAGGTCTACAATATAATTTGACTAAAGTTGTGAAAGGTAAGTAATTTAGTATATAACTTTTTTTATTTCAATAATTTATATATACATATATTAAATTTTATGCAATTTTTAGGGTTTTCTTATTTGATTCGTAATTCTTTTCACCGAGTTTAGATCTATGATTAAATTCTGAAAATTAGATTAGATTCTGAAAACTAAATTGGTAACTAATTTGTTATTTTATTTATTTTTTTTAGAGAAGTGCTAGCAAATACCCACTCAATTACCTAATTACCCACTAGTATCCGAAATTAGGATAGTGTCACTTAGTACCTCCACCTAAAATTTAGACAAAAAATACCATCTGACTATATATACCTGTTGCTACCTTCACCAGTACTAACCTAAGAGTTGTTTGAAAAATTAACCTCAAAGCAGTTTGAAAAACTACGCAACTCTCTCGATTTCTTGAGAGTTGTTCGCAACTCTCTCTATTTCCTGAGAGTTGTTCGCAACTCTCTCTATTTCCTGAGAGTTGTTCGCAACTCTCTCTATTTCCTGAGAGTTGTTCGCAACTCTCTCTATTTCCTGAGAGTTGTTAATTGTGAAATTTTATTTTTAAAAAAAATTTAAAAAAATATCATTTTGTTCATCTTACAAAAAACAAAATCAATGGTACTTTCATATGTACTTTCATATATTTTTTTCGAGCTCTGAAACATATAAATCTTTTTAAAAATAAAATAAAAAAAATGTAAGAAAGAGAAATTATAGTTACGTGGGGATGTGTATTAACAGGTAATAAAACAAACTTGGATACTAGATGGTCATATAATAGTTGAGTGGGTACTTAAAAATAATTTTCTTTTTTTTTATATTTTTTTATCAATTTCATATTAGTTTAAATATGATATATGTATTTATATGTGGTTTTTGTTAGGACTTAACATAGAAGTGCACCAAATTTGATATTAGGAAAGACCAATTGTTTTTTTGAGCTTTTAAGATTAAGTAATGATGAAGCGGAAATTAAAGAAGAAGCGATAAAAGAAACCCTAATTCAAGGGTAACATGATGAAACCCTAATCTAAGGGTAATCTAAGGGTAACAAAGGCTGAAATTTTCAGAGATAAAAATATATTATTCCAAAAACTTAAGAGCTTCTCAAAACCCTAAATTATAATACAAGGAAATAAAAAAAAATCAAATAAAATCAAATCAAATCTTAATATAATTAGATTTGATTTAAATACATAAGATATTTGAATAAAATAAAATAAAATAAAAAAAGTTTTTGTTTGGACTTTCTAGGCTACATCATCCTCTCCTCGTCCTCGAATTCACAGCGCCATCACCATCAAGAACTCAAATAATTTATTTTATTTTATTCAATCGTTACATTGAGAATTATAATTATTGACCTTGTCGGAGTGTTCCTTATTCGAAATCACATTGAAGCCATCAACCAACCCATCCGGTTGATGAAAATAATAATTTCGAAAATCTTTTCATAGCCTGAAGACAACATCCCCATGTCCGGTTGATAAAAAAGATGGTTTTGAATTATTATTTTTTCATAGCATGAGACAGCATCTTGATAAGCAATTTTTACCTTGATTAGACGATTGGTAGCCAATTTAAACTCCTTTAGTAACCAGTGAATATGATCGTCATTGAAACAGTTGTATGCCCCCTCATACTTAAATGATCTTCCCGATCTTCATGACCTTGTGTGTTGTTCTCTTCTTTAAACCTTGAATCAGAATAGTCATGCTTTAACGGCTCTGAAACGATAGATTAAACCCTAATTCAAGGGTAAAAAATGCTGAATTTTTCAGAGATAAAAATATATTATTCCAAAAACTTAAAATAACTTAAAACATACAAGGCTTTATATAAGAGCTTCTCAAAACCCTAAATTATAATATAAAAAAATAAAATAAAATCAAATCAAATCAAATCAAATCAAATCAAATAAAATCAAATCTTAATATAATTAGATTTGATTTAAATAAATAAAATATTTGAATAAAATAAAATAAAATAAAATATGGTACATAAACTGATTTATGTATCAATTTCATATTCTTAATGTGTGAAGCGATGATTATAAGGTTTTTTCTACCACGAACCCTCTTATAACGAAAGTTAGTTTTGCATAATTTTATTAGGTATATCTGATGTTTTTAGTGAATTAGATTTTGATCCAGTTTTTATGTTTTATATTATTTTAGTTCTAATATTAAATTCAGATGTCTAATATTAATACAATAGTCAATAAAATAATTTTAATAATATCAAACAAAATACAAATATTCAATATTAATAGTGGTCATAAATTATATTACATTAGTATGAAATCAATATAATTAATTTTATTTTGTAAATAAAAAATTAGTTTCCATCATAAAACTCACTCCATACATCTATTATTTAAAGTAAATAAATAATAAAAAGAAAAAAATATTTGTTTGAGCATAATATGTAAGTGAATATATTTGATGTTTTTAATGAGTCTCTGATTGAGTTTTTCTGTTTTATATTATTTTAGTCCTAATATTAAATTCAGATGTCTAATATTAATATAATAGTCAATTAAATACTTTTAATAATATCAAATAAAATACAAATATTTAATCTAATAAGTGGTCAATAAAATACATATATATTAGTATAAAATCAATATAATTTATTTATTTTATAAATTAAAAAAAAAGTAGTTTATATCATAAATCTCACTCATACATCTTTATTGAAAGTAAATAAATAATAAAAATAAAAAATATTTGTTGGAACATAATATGTATCGAGTGAATATAATTTTTTTTTAAAATATAAAATGATATTAACATATAATACTGATGTTGCTTTTTTATTTTCTTATGAAGAGTCTATTTTATATTCTTCTTTCAGTATTTCAGTCTTTGTGCTATGAAATTTCGGGTTTTAATGACTATATATATATATATATATATATATATATATATATATATTTGGGAGGGAACCCGTAGCCGCTATTCAGAGTGCAATGAGTGTGCACAAGGTAAACCCTCAGTCTGACGCGATAGCCTGCAAACCAACGTAAGAAGGTAAATCACACAAGGTGACAGGCTCAGCCGAGAAAGTGTATGTAGAGGGACTCGAACTCATGACCTTTGGGATTTTTTTTATATATATCTTGTGATTGTCTTCGTTGTTTGATTTTTTAATGGACTTAAAATTCTTAAAGTAATTGTCTATTGTTTGATTTTTTTAATGGGCCTTAAGAATTAAAATTCTTATGGTAATTGTTTTGATTGATAATTTTTTATACAAAAATGTTTAATTAATGTGAGATTCATGTGTACAATACACTTCGTCATAAATTAAAAGAATTAATTATAATACACTTTGTCATAAAGTAAAAAGAATTAATTATACAATTGTTTATCTAAGGTTTTTTATTTAATTTTTTTACAAATCTTGATTAAATTTTAAACAACAAGTAAAAGTTATTTAATTTTAACCTAATTTTTGGTTATGATTTACTTATATATGGTTATTATATTTATTGTAAAGTTTTTGTTTAAATTATTTTTAAGCTTAATTCAATATATTTATTTTTTCTATATACCTTATCAATTTTGTTTTCTTCTTACATAGTTTAGAAAACGAATATATGTTTTTCTTTGATAGATATTTTGTTAGATAGTTTAGAAAATGAATGTTTAAAGGTTTTAGGTACACCGTATAACAAATCAAAATAGTTAGGGATAAGGAGTGCGCTCCATTCTCCAAGAAAATCAAGATAGGCTTCTTCTTCATTGAGAATACTTAGTAGATCTACTCTCGATCTCGATCGTCCTTCAACCATTAATTTTACTCTCAAAATTACTTGTCGATTGGAACTCGGATTATCAACTGCTGAAGAAGACCCAATTCTTTCTAGTGATACAACCATCGAACTGAGAAAAGATTGATAATAGGGTTTGAAGGTATCATCCTTACGAAATATTGAAATCTAGGGTTACAAAAAGGAGTCAATTACTGAAGCAAACATCAACAAGAGAAATCAGATTTAGGAACCTGTTGGTGCTAATCAAGAATATTTACACATAGCTTCAAGAGAAATCGGGAGACCCAATGACACAAGATCGTGTAATTGGGGCTTTCCCCAAATTTGGAAAACCCTAAATTAAAATTTACTGCTACATTTGAAGCCATGGATCCGCGCTTAAATAGACAACACAAAATTATGACTCCAACAAGAAATGACACAAAATAAGAGTACAAGAAGGCGACATCAGCATCAGAAGAATTTCATCTGCTGAAGAGAACTAAAAAAACAACATGCAAGAATGGAGATACCATGCACCTGGTTGATAAACCAACGTTTGAAAAGATCGTGAATTCACAATAATCAAGTCAACAAGGATACAATCAATTGGGAAAGACATTTACAGAATCCATTGGAGGTTAAAGGAAGGGAGTGAAACATGAAAACGTTATACACAAAGAGCATGAGGACTACATGTCAGTAACCTTTTAGGAATCACATAAGTTTGCTCTCTCATCTCTCTCTAAAATCACTTTGATTGCTAAATTCTCCTTTGGAACACCCGCATTAGATAAATTTAGGACATACCTATCAACATTTATATTATGTAGTGATCATAGTGTTTACCTATGGAAGTATAGACATTTTTTATATAGAATTTGATAATATGGAAAATGTTAAAACCTCCTGGGAGCGTGATGTTAGGTCAATTGGAAAATTAACATATAGAATATTTTAATGGACGCCTCAATTTCACCCCAGAATGGAGTCACCACTAACTCTAGTCTGGATCTCAATGCTAGAGATTCTTGAATTTCTTTATAAAAATGACTCAGTTACCCACATTGCTAAAGCAATATTATTTCCTTTAGCAGTATGGGTACCTCAATAATGAATTTTTACAAAATAATGAATGGAACATACCTAAATTAAAGGATCATGTCTTAGAAGCAGATATTAATAGGATTACTAAGATTTCTCTAAACATTAATCAAGATGATACCGCTCTTTGGAAGGTATCACCAATAGGTCTCTACTCTTTAAAACATAAATGGATTGATATTAGAACAAAAGAGTCAAAATCTACTGTCCTCAAGAAAATATGGAACAACTTAACTCCAACTAAATGTTCTTTCACATTATGGAGGGTAATGAATAACTTAATGCCAATTGATCCAATTATGCAAAAAAAGGTTTTAATCTAGCTTCCAAATGTCAGCATTGTCTAAATGTTGAAAGTGTGAATCATATTTTTGTCTCCTATCCTATAGCTATATAGCTTGGAATGTTTGGTTACACTTTGCATACTTATTTTGAATCAGGATAAGCCAATACATGACTTTTACTCATATTATAAACACCTGATTTTTCTCTTCAACAAAGAAAATGCATGTTAGATATATAATACCTTCGGTAGTAGTATGGGCCTTATGGAAAGCTAGAAATAATTCAAAACATGAAACCATGAAAACTAGCTCCAAAAACATTATCCAACATGTATTTACATATAATGTCTTCAATAGATTCCTCAAAAGCTCTTAAACCAAAACATTGGACAAGAGATACTAGAATAGCTAATGATATACACTGTTGTAATCACTTAGTTATCAAAAAGCACTGCATATATATTGAATGGAATCCCCCAATATCAAACAAATATAAACTCAATTGTGATGCCTCCTGTTTGAAAAATGGTGAGGCGAGCGGTGGTTTTATACTTAGAAATAATAAGCAGGAAGCACTGTATGCTAGATGAACACATTTAGGAAAACATATTCTCTTAACAATCAAAGCACGAGAATTATTAGATGGATTGGTATATAGTAAGCAAAACAATATTAGAAATGTTGACATTGAAGTTGATTCACTTATAATCTTTAATATATTAGGTAAAAGGCAAGCCCCTTGGTATTTAAAACTCTTACTAAATTGTTGTAGAAATCTAATTGCATCAACAGTGATCATTAGCCATATTTATAGATAGCAGAATGAAGCTGCTAATTGGACTGTAAAACATACAATTAAATCTCAAGTTTACTGCTCTCTAAATCCAACTCGATTCCCTCCTCAACTGAGGGTTATTGTCTTACTTGAGAGCCTTAATGTAGGCTATATAAGAGATATTAATAAATAAACATGCTACTAACTAATATGCAGGTACATCTTTAAATGTTTTTGTAGGAAACTTTCTAAACACATGAACTGAATGAGGATAGTTATTGAAGGAACTGAAGTACATACCATGAACTTGAAGACAAGAAGATACGTTTAGTACAAGAATAAAAGAAGCATGGATCAACAAACATGGAACAGATTCAGGAGTGCTGAATGAATGCTACTATAGAAGGCTGTATGGAAGATTATGTATAGGAAAACATGAAGAATAAGAAATAGACTAAATATAGAAGACAGGAGAAATGTAAAATTAACTTTTACACAAAAAAAGTCAAGTCTCAAGACATATTACAACACTATTATGTAAAATGTTGCGGTCTTCATATATAAAAATACATGCTATAAGTTACATCAATGTAACAACCTCTTCATCAATAATTTTTTTTAATTCTTGTTAAAAAAATAAATATGATTGTTTTTAAATATACATTTTGATTTAGTGTGATATATGCTTATTATAATATTTTCCGCCAACTTTGAATTTTTGTAACAGAAACTTATGTTATTTCTATTACAGAGATATGTCCCCTACCTTAATTGTGTTTTGTTATATTATTTGTCGATTAATTTTTCGTTTAGATGACTTTTGATTATGTAGGAGTAATATTTCTTTATATGATAATATGTCAGAAATTATTAATTTTTGTTTTTATATACATTTTAATCATGTAAATAATAATATTTTTTAAAAATTTTACAACTAATTTAATTTGTATCAAATAATTAATTTTTAAATTACCCGCGGTGCAGGGATTTTATCTAATAATAATTATAATAAAGAAAAACATGGGATAAAGATCCGGTCCACAACCCGAACCGGCAAACCCATAGAATAAAATACCAATGTCTACTAAATCAACACTTAAACCATCAGACCTAGGCTTACAATCAGAAACACTCAGAAGTCTGTTGCTCTTCTACTAGACATTAAAACCTGGTAAGGATCGAAAAGTTGCGCTATACACCTTTAGACCATCTCTAATCGTAGAACTTTCGGAAGACTTGGTCAAGTCTCGAGGTCCTCTATTTATTTACAGATCTGCCACACAGCTTCTAACCGTTGTTTTACTATTCCAGAAACTATTAATATAAAAAATTCAATTCAAACAATTTCACTATCTTTTGACTATTCATCTCACTCTTTTTATTTCTCCCTCTATATCATTCTCTCAGTATTTACATTATCATCCTACATTTACTAATTTTATAATAAATAATTTAACCTATATTGTTAATTAATAATTGATATTAATATTTAACAAGATTTATTATTTTAAATTTATGTTACAAATTTATGTGTTTAATTTTTATTTACAACAAATTAATATGTATCTTATAACTATTCATTTGGCTCTCTTTATTTCTCATCCTATCTCACTCTTTTAATATTTACATTATCATCCTACATTTACTAATTCTATAATAAATAATTTAACCTCTATTGTTAATTAATAATTAATATTAATATTTTTTTTAATTCATGATGTTAAGCAAATGTAATCTTATTTTCGAAAAAGTTAATACTTATTTTTTTACGCAATTATTGAATTAAGTTTTATTATAAATGACTAAAATCTTCTGTAAGTAAATTTAAATTATACTTAAAAATAAAATTATTAAATTTTATTATGAGTAAATTTTATATTATAATTTAAATATTTTGTTTATAATTAAATTTATAATTATATTATAAATTCAGTATTCTACGTTAGTGGTATAAATATTAATTAAATTAAATTTTAATTTCGTTTATACTTACATTCAAATTGAAATCTACATTTACATTAATTATTCGGTTTGGTTAAATTCGGGCCCAAAATATGTTAACCAATTCCAAAATTTTAGCCGTCTTTTACCCCGCCGGTTGAGAGGGTTTCAACCGGCGGGAAGCTTACCCCGGCGGGTGAAACAGCTTTTCCGCCGGGTGAGAGGGTCTCAACCGGCGGTTGAGAAAAAATCGACCGCCGGAGTAAGGGTAAAATTGTAAAACTTCAAAAACGCTTGTTTTTGGGGTTGGTTAACATATTTTGGACCCGAATTTAGCCGAACCCTTAATTATTTTCCTCCTTCCTCTTTCCCCTTTTCTCTTCGCCCATTTTTTTCTCTCTTCTAAGCCTTTTCCTTCTCTTCTCTTTTCTAGTGAGACTGAAAATCACTTTTTCTCTCCTTTTTTTCATCCTTTCTCTCTCTTCAGGTCTCGCTTTCGGTCTCGACTGAGACCAAAATCGAGCCCGAATAGAAATTCAGTCTTCTGATTTGGAGACCGACACCCACGAATAGAAACCGTTTCTTACTATGGGTTCTGGTGCAGACAGACGGTTAGAGATGAAATGGCCTTAACAACTCCAATCGGCATCATCATCCTTAATTTACGAGTGCAGGCCTCCTCGTATCCATTATCAGCGAGATTCATTGATTCTTTTCTGTGAGAATTACTAACAGCCACATAAACAGAACCCAGACACAAGTGACCTCCGACCAAAGAACCGACTTGAGATCCTTGAAAACCTCCAGCCTTCTCAGACTCAGAACCAACAAAACCACTATCCACCTTCCCATCAAAAAGCTGGACCTTCCTTCTTTCACCGTTTTGACCAAAGCCCTTGAGTCTTTAGCCACCATCAATTGAAAAGAGGAAAAATACTAAGCAAAAACCAGACTTCCTTGCCCCAGCGAGAACCAATTTGACCAGTGTTACCTGTGTGACAGAGATGGTACTCGCAGGGAGAAACATAAGGCTAATATGAGAAGCCCGGCCAGGGAGAGCAGCGCCTAAAACTACCATCTTCAACTAATAAAATAGGAAAGGGAAGAGAGCCAAAGAGCCAAAGAAATCTGTTTTGGAAGCCTTTTTCAATTCTTCAAAATTCAAAGGAAAATTTCAAACTACAAACTGGGATTCTCACCATATTTTCATGGAATCGGAATGGAAAGAAGATGTTTGCGAAATGTGGTCTAGGTAAGCTTGGAAGGTTGTAAGTTTTACTATACGAATCTTGCATTGGTCTCCTAAGTTTATGGACTAAGAGAATATGCTCATATTTAAATATAAAATAAAGAGCTAATGGACTTGAGCCTTATATCTCTAACACCCTCCTTCAAGCTCACAATACTTATTACTTGCATTGTGAGTTTGTTACAAACAATAAAAAAAGTCAAATACCAATACTAATCCAAATAACGGAAAACCAAATTGAAATACTAAATACCAAAATTGAATCTAAAACCAAAATCGAATACAAATCCAAACACCAAATGCCAAAACCATAATCGAAAACAAATATCAAAACAAAATGCTAAAAGCAAAATTGAAATGTCAATCTCCAATGTCGAACGTCAGTATCCAATATCTGATCTCTGATCAAGTTCCAAATCTCTAATCTGTAATAAAATCCCTAATCTCCAATCAATTCCCTAATCTCCAATCAAATCCAATCTCCAATCTTCAATCTCCAACCTCCAACCTCCAACAAAGATGATGTATTGTTCCAGTAGCGACATCTTTCGAACTGTAGCATTTAATTACAATCCGCTGACTAAATTGAAGGATTAGATGTCCCGAACACTCTCTCTAAAATTTAGCATAACCCAATGTTATGGGAAAAACCTAAAACAATGAACTGCCAAAGTAGTAATTTTATTGATTCGAGAATATACTTCAGTCCCCCTTTACAAAACCCTTAGCCCTATATTTATGTTATTCTTGGCCGTAACTCCCTTATTAATTACAAACATTTACTGGGCCGTGACCATCATTAAACTAATTACCATAAATTCCCTTTAATCGTGGTCTTTGGATATTTTACTGCTGACTACCTTTCCTTGATTAGTGGTCTTTAATATAGTCTACAATACTAACTGCATTAGCACTTGTCGACGTAACGGTTAGTTTCACAACTTGTCGTGTTGAGCATTCTTTATAGTTCTGCCCGGTGGGTGCTAAGGCTGCCATGTCCGCCCAAGCCGGGTCTGATGCCAGTTTACTTTTGGCTGAGCGTTGTCGTACATTATGTTCCTCGAGCGTGCTTTCCTTTGATCATGCTCTACTCAACTATAGCAAAGTACGGACTAGCCCTCTATGGTATTTGCTTTGACCGAGCGTGCGTACTTCTAGTCGGGCTCTACTCGACGTAAGTTTTAGTGCGCTCAGCCTCGTATCTCTCATGCTCGGATTGAGCGCTTCGTCTACTTTTCCAGTCTTTCTTTTCGTCCCACTCTATATGGTCCTGCTCGGCTTCTCTCTGCTCTACTAGGTTTTGTCTTGCTCTGCTCTGCTTTCCTTGGTTCTACTTTGTCTAGTTCCGCTTGGCTTCGACGCTTATTTTTCATATTGGTTATGGATACCTACTATCTTATCACCCAATACTGTTTCCTCTTGATCAGGATTGTTGATTGTAGTTGTACACTACAAATCCAAAAACCAAAATTTCTCGCTTTTTGTGACGACCAAGAAAGCGGAAAAAATCAATTTTTTTTATTTTTTCTAGTGGACAGCTAAAACAACTGTTCGTCGACACAACGAAAGACATAAAAACTTCAAGATCTAAACATACGCTCTGATACCATTTAGAAAAAAAGAAACAGAGAAAGATGACTAGAGTTTTATTATTTAGAAAGTGTACAAATTACAAAGAGAATATTCTCATATTTATAGATATAACATATGAGCTAATGGGTTTGTGCCTGATATTTCTAACACTCATATTATTTATTCTAGCGATAATTGTTAAGTATAAATGTGGTCTTTAGAGAGAGAGAGAGAGAGAGAGAGAGAGAGAGAGAGAGAGAGAGAGAGAGAGAGAGAGAGTAAAGAAAGTATTAAGTTTGTAGAGAGAGAAGTAAAAAAAGAGAAAATAAGCCTTGTCTAATTAGAAAGCATAACCTTTTATTCACTGTCTTCTGCCTTTAATTATAGGTGCAAAGACTTATATAACTGATTTGGTTATATAAATGGGTTAATTGCATTTCAGCCTCCCATATTTACAAGTAGTCTAAAAACCATCCAACTAATAAACAAGTTATCACATATGACCTTTTGCTTAATTACATTTAAGCCCTTAGTATTTTATATCCTTATCCGTAGCCCCCTAGCTCTTATTAAAAACAATGAATAATAACTAGTAATCATCGAACATCTTGGTGAACAAAAACTATTCTTTATCAAAACTCAATCTGCTTCGAATTATAACTTCTTTTTCCTTGTCAAAAGTTATTTTGACAGGTTATATTGTCTTCAAATAAAAACATATCTGAATATTGCCTCGAACATTTATCAACTGACTCAAAAATATCAAGTCATGTACTTATCCTCCGCGAATGAACTCATATATATGTTTTCCTCGGAACTATCGTGACGATTTGATTGCGCTTTGAATATATACATATATCATGAGATGGCTTTCTCATAACGGTACAAAATGTTTGGAATGGTCTAGAATGCGTGCGATGACCCACTAGGCCTGTCATTAGGTCTGACAACTAACAAAGGTCACCTTACTTCTTCACAAGCAACCGCTTGATATTTTCCTTTTTTACCTAATAACCATCGTCACCTCTTCCACTTCTATGACCATTCTCTCTCTTTCTTTTCTTCTATAAATATTTCCTCCACCTACTATTTGTGTTTCACAAATAATTTCTAGTGAGAGAAAGCAAATTTTCCCTAAGAGAATCCTTAGCAACCTTTGCCTGAAAACTCATTTTCTTGGCTACCTTTGTCGGAAAAATTATATTTTCCAGCCAACCTTCAAATTTTATGAACTAATTTGAAGATCCTTCTTCATCTTAGTTTATGAGAAGATCTTCAGGTACTAAAAAACTAAATTTTGGGGCTTACGACTACCTGTGTATTTGTGAAAGGACTGTTGTATATAAGATGACATACGTAATTGACAATTTTCCTCAGTTCTCTACTCAAACCATATTTTATGGTAATTTCAACCCTAATCAAAGCTCATCTTGAAATGGTTTAGATATATCAATTTCCACATAGGCCTTAAAATAGTTGTACAAGACATGGTTCTTTAATAGAACCCATGTGCCAATAGGAGTCCCAAGAGATTTAGAAATATTCTTGATTGTATCTGAGTTGTATAGAAATGTAGGTATGTTGCTTAAGGTTATCCACTTCCGTGGATGAAAGTTAGGAGTCCACTTGAGTATGCGCATAGAATGTTTTCATGTATTCGATACTGATCTCCTCCATATGCATTTAAATTATTCATGAATGTCTAAGTTTATCATAAGATGACGGGGATCCTAAAGTGCAAGGTTGTAGTTTTTTTTGAACTTTAGATTTGTAAAAAAAAGTTTGGATTCCACCCATTGGAGGTCCTACACTTTTGAATTTTCCTATTAGTATATACTTAGTCATAGATACCAGAGCTTGTTTGTCTACTTGCTGGAAGTAGACATATAAATAGTTATCCTGATTCTTGATGATAACTTGTTCATGTATACGATTCTTGGGGGAAATTCAGAAAATTTTGGAATAACTCTTCATTTATAAAGTTATTTTCTGCCGATTGTTTGGATAAGGTTCAAATGTAGGATTTGATCTCACATCAAATGGCTTCATATGTTTATTGAAAGCAGTTCAAAGATTACTAATTGAGAATGGAGGGTATTCCCTGGCAGGATCTTGGAGACTAATTGTTCTAGATTGATAAGGATTTGCTCTAGATATATATGTTGTTGTTGTCAAATTGATATTTTGAGGAGGTGGCGAGCGGTTGATTGCTGGTAGGGTTAGATGAGCAGTTGGTGGTAACAGGAAGATCAACATCAGATTGATGTTGAGGGTTTGAGGCCATTGCTAAGTTGATGAAAGCAAATAAAAAATCCATGAGAATCTTTATTGGGAGAGAAACATTCTATCTTCCTTCTAAAGTTTTATCTATAATCCTTTATCTTCAAGTTTTTAATTATACTTCAAGGTTCATAAATAAATAAATTTATTAAATCGTAAGCATGACAAAAAGTTCCATATTTTTGTCAAGTGGAAACACCACGAGGGTTTTATTGCCATTTTTGGGATTTTATAAAGAAATTGACAATAAAAAAAGAGAAGTACTTCTTTCATATCTATGATAATCTCTAAAAAACAGTTTTTTTATTTCGGCCATCATTTTTAAATTTTACAAAGTTGAAAAAAATGTTTTGGTAAGTTCAAGTTTTTAGTTTTTATGATTTTAATAAGTTTTAGATTTTACTTAGATTTTTATTATACAATTTCCTGTAGTAAATAATGACATAAAACGTAAATAAATAGAAATTTAAGAATTTTAAAAAATATTTCATGAGTGACAATTTTATTTATATTGAAAAGTCTAAGCATACAATTCGATAAATTAATTTTGGAAGTTTTTTTAGTAACACTCTAAAATAAACCACAAAACTCGTCTATGAAATGACGGGTTGGAATATAAATGAGAGAGCACCCAACAATCATTTCGAATTAACATTAAGATTGTTTTTGTTGTTGTTTTTTAAGGAGAGTATTTTTAAGATTTAAGATATTATATTTTCAATTATGATTTTTTTTTTAGATTTTTTTTTTGTTAAGAATTTTTAGTTTGCTAATTTTAATGAATCAAGTTGCTAAAATGTTATTTTTTTCCTAGAGAGGTTACGTAAAACTAAAATAAATTTAAAAATCATTTTTAGACTGCAGTTTATTTTTAATCGTCATATTTTAATATTAGTCATAATATGGCATTATTTACATCTATATGGTGTTGTATTTAGTTAACATGGTTTGTTAAAAAATGAGTTTTCTTCTCTCTCAAGAAACTCTTTCTTGATATCTAATTTTTTAGTTTCTTTCATGCTTCTTGCTGCGTTTGCTGCTTCTCTCTTCTGATTATGTTAATTTCTCAATCATGTCATTAAAGTCTTCTTTCAAGGCCTATTTTTCTACGTCGATGATGAGCTCTTTGTCCTTTGTCCCTTACTGGATGCTTGCCAATTCCTAATAGAAAAAAGAAACGTCAAGCAAAGATCCGACAAACAAGAACACACATAACAATCATCATGACCCTGCTTCTAATCATAAAACCATAATGTCAATGGAAAACCATCAAAACAGAGTAATCACAGATTCTGCATTTCATGTTCTTCAAAAATTCATACAACATCAAAATCAACAAAACTGGATGCTACATTCACAAATCCATATACAGATCTGTCCATACATATACTCAAACCAAATGAATTCTTTACACTTGAAATTCAACATAAAAGTGATCAGATATCACTTCAATTCTCAAGACTTGACAAGGACAAGCTTATGACCAAAACAAGATTCACTCTAATCAGAAAGTTCACAAATGTATTCCTAGGAAAGATTTTCTAACAATATTCCTAAACGAGCGCATGTTTACACGTGATTTTAAAGTTTCAAACTGGGATGCTCATCATATACTAATTGAATTTACACTTAAAGAAGACATATGAAAACTCTAGACTAGAAACGTGTGGATTGTTGGTCAAGTTACTATGAGAATTGTAAAGTGGACTCCATCTTTCAACCTGAAAATTGAAAATCCAATAACCTAATTTTGGATCAAAATAGCAAATGTCCCAGAATACATATACAATGACTCAATGATCCAGACCATTGCTACTACAATAGGTCACCTTACCAAGATCTAGGTTCCAGACAAAAATGGAGCCCTATACAATGCAGGTTTTGCCTGGATTGAAGTGGATCTTATTAAGAAACTTCAACATCATACATGGGTTGGCTTCGGAGGCACTAAGGGATGTTGGTTAGAGGTAAAATACAAGAACCTCCCTCAATACTGTCAATCATGCAAACATTTAGGCCATGGTTAAGATATATACAAGAAATACCCTACTAATTCTAGGAATTGGAAGAAGAAAAGTTACATGGAAATCAGAAGTTTGAAGAAACAGAAACACCAACAATAAAGTCAATTTTATAATCATCAATGCTCAGAATGATATCAGCAGTCATAATCATGATGGAATCAACCTGAATCCGAAGAAAAATCAGGTTAAAAAAGCTTCATTTTCTTATACATTAGCTAAAACTGATAATTACCACCTTCAACTTACTGACAAAGATATGCAACACACAACCAGTCCTAAAGAAACCCAAATAAATTCTGATCAGAAGGATCTTATTATCAATGATGAAGAGTTAATTGAAGAAATTAATTCTCTAGACTTTTACTATAATTTGTCTTAACCACACCCCAAACTAAAACAACATAGGTAGTCTTCCTGATAATCTTATACTAAAGAAAAAGAAGATTGATACTAGCTTCCAAAATATTCTCAACAAATAACTTAAACAAGAGATAAACAAAAGAGAAAAAAATTCCTTAGTTATCAAGTCTCTACAGTTTGCAGAACCCAGAAGAGGTACCGTCAAAAGCCTTTCATGATCATTGCAGATGAGTTGGTTTTCTTACCTAATGTGTCTCTCGAATCAATGAAAGGCTGAATGATCAAGAAGTGTTATTATTTCTTTTCAGTTCTCTAAAAATATGTATGACTCATAATAGAAGATCTCATAGATCGTTTGTTGAATATCCAGAAGAAATATCCTCCAATCCTTTCCAAATTCAAGTGAATAATAGTTGATCCATTCATAGAAGATTATCACCAAGTTGAAGATATCCTATTCTATCTCGTTTCAGATTCCAATAAAGTCTTGTGAAAGTCAAATCTGTTTCCCCAGAAGTCCCGCTTGCTGATAAGTCTCTTAATTTTATTGGAATGATTGTTGATGAATTTTATCTCTTGGTGGCTTATTGATTTTAATGTAAGCAATGAGATTATCAGTTTAGATTATCTTCATATCTAGCCTGAATTTCCAGTTCATCGCCCCTCAAGTTATCTCCAGTTTCCAGCCTTTTGAACGTGTTGTAAATAAAGCTAATGCCTTGTCATTTCAGCGAATTGTTGGTTGACAATCTATAAACACTCTTTCTTTATCCTTTTGGTTGCGTCGGTTCCATACTACTGAATTCCCACAACAAATGACACTAAGAAAAATAGACTCCCCAACCTATCCTTGTTTCTTCTTGTGTAGATGTTCTTGCTTTAGTTGCTAGAGAAGCAGTTTCAGTGATCTGTGGACCATGGTTGTATGTCCTTTTGGGCAGGAGAGATGGAAGAATTTCTAGGATGGAAGAGGCTTATGTCTTGCCTCCTCCATTCAACAATATTACTTAGCTTAAAGCAATATTTGCTGCTAAAGTCTATACAATTTTAGCGGCAAAACCGACACTAATCTATCCACTGACCCTGCCTTCACTATGATCTTGAAGAAGAAAAGTAATCTACTCGATTGTACAACAATCCTCGAGATGGATCCTAATAGCGTCCAAACTTTCGATACTCATTATTAAAATATTGTAGTACAAAATCGAGGTTTTTTCTAATCTGATGCAACACTTCTAGATGATGCTGAGACCAATTTGTGGTCCTCCTTCAAATGTCTTGCTGGCTAGTTAATTGTGGTCCTCCTTCAAATTTGATTTTGCTACATCGATGGTCAAAACGGACGAAATCGACTCCTTACGACTCTCAAGTTTCAAGAATCAAACGTCTTTCATGCCTTATCATTTAATTGAACAGCTGGTACACCACTTGTCGGGAGAGAATCCATCTTATTTGAGGCTTTAAGTTTTTATAACGTTTTCATATCCGTTTCAATCGTTGTTAAGCAATTCTTGGATTTAAGATTAGACTACTCCAGTTATGTATATCCAAGTTTTGGATGCTTCATTTGTGATTCCATGAGTCTTCCATCGTTCTTCTTTATTTGTGATTCCATGAGTCTTTCATCGTTCTTCGGGACTTTGTTATTCTTTCGACTACCCATTCAAAATTCTTCACGAAAAAATTAACTTTTTGAAATGATGATATCTCTTCCTAATCAAGTTTAGTTCATTAGAATCAATGAAGATGAATTACTCTCTGAATTTGGTGAAAACCAAATTTATCTCTATTTCGTTTTAGCGTCTGCTAGTTTTCATTAGACGCCTACTATTCTTCTAAGTACTTTCCGTAATTATTATTTATCCATCCATTTTCTGAAGAAAAAAAAATAAAAAAAAAAATAACATTTGTCTGGTGTTACCCATCTCAGCAATATTCTTCAATTCGAATAACAATAACAATAGAAATAAATACGTAATACGCAAGAATTCAAATTAATAAAACGACAAAAATCAATCTTAATTATGGGTAGATCGTAAACTAATCTATTTCGCATTAAGAAAAGAATCTAATCTAGTCATATTTGACTGAATTCATAATTTTATAAAATAAAATACAACCTTTCCAGCGAGGGAAGTACGGTGTCAAAGGAGTCCAACCTGTACATGATTAGATGATTATATCTATCTAAATATATATACTCCTCTATTCCTTCTCACGACATTATCATCACTTGCTCTCTCAAAATCTCTACTCATTATAATTTCGATTTTATCTTTCTCGAGATCTAAACTACATTTTGTTTCAAACAGTGTAATATGAAGCACTTGATCAGTCGCTTTTCTCGAAACTCCGACTCTTACAAGCTGCTCCGATCCGATTCACAATCTCGCCGCTCCAACTCCCACCGCTCGCGCAGAGGCGACTCCTTTAGGGCAGCCATTTTATACGCAGCAAGTAGATCGGCTCGCCGAGCCAAACCGGACGTCCCTTCCGGCCATGTTCCTGTCTACGTCGGCGACCAGATGGAGCGTTTCGTAGTCAGCGCCGAGCTGTTGAGCCACCCTGTTTTTGCTGCGCTGCTCGAGAAGTCAGCTCATGAATATGGATTCCAACAAGAGGGTGTGTTACGTATCCCTTGTCAAGCGACAGTATTCGAACGAGTTATGGAATCGGTTCGACTCGGTCTCTAATCGTGTGATGACCACTGTTTATTCGACGATTAGATTTATAAATCTTACCACATAAAAGCTAACAATTCAAACAGTAACTATGTTTTACTTCTTGATCTGTGAAAAGTGGACCTGTAACATTTATTTACGATCAATAAATGTATGTGACTTCTAATGTGTTTCTAATATTTTAGTTTACATAATTTTCTTAGCTTGATCCTGTACAAGGTAGAGATGATATAATTTTCAAATTTTATTACTTGTGAGCATATTGGATTTCTTTTATCGAAATAGTTGATAGGTTTATAAAATTGAATTAAACTGGTTATTGTGACATTTGTATTTTAAACAAACCGTTTAAAATTATTTTAAAAATAAATAACAATTTTACTTAAAAATTACACGAAACATCACCAAAATAAAATAAAGTAAAACATTTTATATATCCATTTTGGACCACAACAAATTTCTGTTTATTGTTTTTAGTAGTAACAACATTATACAAAAGATCAATTTAAGATAAAAGAAAAAAAAGTGTTTCACATAAACTTCAAATTCAAGAGTTAACACTAGTACTCTTCCAAAATAACTGTGATTTACTAAGTATTTGGTCAATCTTTTATGCACACTCCATCAAAGTCACAATAACTATTTCTGTTGAAAGAATGAGTAACCGATTCTTGTGTAATAGAAGACTGATCTAACTACTTTAACTCACACCTCATACCAACAATCATACATAATATCTCAACTCCACGTTATCAACCTATTGGCTAGTGCAGACTTTACCTCATCCGTAGTTCGTTAGTCTGACCCGACATTCATCTCGTCCGAATAGCCCCATACCCATGAACTCGCTCAAAATTACCATGTCTTCTTAATCGTAACAACCAATGTATTTGCCTACAATTGTTTTGGCAGATGAACCCGCTTGATTTGACAATGGCTTTCTAGCTCAAGCAATCAATCCTCGGATGATAACATTTAGGTATAAGCATATGTTCGACTTTAACAAAGGCATCGATATTGAAGTAGGTAATACCTTAACCAAATAAATCTATACCTCAATAATGCATATGTCTATACAATTGATACTTCGACGATGCATAGGCTAATACAACCAATACATTCAATTAGTTATGCTTTGCTCACCAAGTCAGAATCACACTTTCACAATTCTCTACATTGGTTTTGACTTCATAAAATAAAATAAAGTTGTGGGTTTTCTTCTCCCCATACACGGTCCTTAGATGCTTCGGATATGAACCAAGTTCAAGCAGTGCTTGAACTTGCTTATTGTCGGAGGTTTAGTAAACATATATCTTAGGTTGTTATCTATATGAATTTTTTCCAGCACAATGCATTTATTTTCAATATTTTATCAAATGGAGTTTAACATCAATGCGCTTCGTCCGTTCATAAAAAACTTGATTCTTCTACAAGTGTATTGCGCTATGATTATCACAGTTCACCATCAGAATTTTATACGGACTCAAAATCCATCAACCTTTCCTTTCAAGCACATAATTTCCTTTATTGCTTCAGTAACAACAATATATCCAGTTTCAACGGAGGACAGTTCTACTACGGGTTGAAGATTATCTTTCCAACTTACAAATTTTCCGAATAACACAAACATATATCGAGTCAAATATTTCATGTTGTCCACAAAACTAGCATAATCAAAAAAAAAAAAATGCTCAGCACATGTGAGTCCCAAACCAACCTTTTCATACACCATTCCAAAACTAACAGATCATTTGATGTACTTCCGAATTGACTTAATAACTTGCCAATATTCACAGGAGGGCTTTGACATGAATCTACTCAGAAAGCTCAAATCAGGCATACTGCAAACCATGACATGCATTATACTTCCCATAACATTGGAATAAGTAAGGTCTTCCATGTTCTGCATCTATATGCATTCAACATCAACCTTTAAAGATGTTAGTTTAAAGTGTTAAGCTATGGGACAAGTGATATGTTTCACATATGACATACCAAACCTGTCAAACACCTTCCTCAAATAACATTGCTATGATCGAAACAAGGTTTCCCTTTATTTATCCCCAGTTATCTCCACCCCAATAATCTTTTTGGTTGAACCAAGATCTTTTATCTCAAACTTGCTCCTTAACATTACTTTCAAGGACTTAATTTCTTCCTCATCTTTTCTAGAAATCAACGTATCATACACATACAAAAATAGTCATATATTGATAGAGCACTCTTTTTCACATACACAAAATTGTCATAACTTCTTCTTATATAAATCACTATTGATCATGAAATCCTCAAAATATTCATACCAATGCTTAAGAGATTGCTTCAGACCGCCCAATGCTATGTTCAAGAGATATACTTGGTTACTCATTTCCTTGTCTATAAATATATTAAGCTGCTTTATGCATGCCTTTTTTTCAATAGTTCAGTGTATGAAAGTTATCTTGAGGTTCATCTAGTCCAAATCCATGTCAAACTTAGCAGCCATTGGAAATAAGATCTTGATTAAACTATGTTTCACTGTTGGAGATAAGATCTCATTGTAATCTACACCCACCCATTGACTTAACCCTCTAGTAGCCAGCCTAGCTTTGTACTCAGCCACTTTAACCCTAGAATATATTTCTTTTTTCTAGAAAATTCACTTGCAATCAACCAATAGTTTGCCTTCAGGTTTATCTACCATATCTCATGTGCTATTATTCAGAATTAAAGTCATTTCCTCCTTTATAGCAACAAGCCACTTGGTTTTATCCTCATTTTCCATTGTGAGCATGAAATTCTCAGGCTGAGAGTGAATAATTTCAAATGCAGCAGCCAATGCGAAAGTTTTTAGTTTGGCATACTCGTAAATTTGAGGATCTTGAATATATCTTCTAGGTCTGTCCCTTGCTATATGGTAGCCATTTTTAGCGAGACTACCTTACAAATCGATACACTTTTGTTTTCCATGTGTATTTGATGGCCTGCATCCCCTTAAGCCACTAGCAGGTTCTGATGTAGGTGACTCTATCTTAATCTTAAGTATGTCACTTTTATTAGGTTGAACTTCAGGTATTTCACCACCTAAATCAGGATAATCATTCTCGTTGAATATCACATCCCTACTGATCATGCACTTCTTATAACCTGTTTCAATGTACCATAACTTATAACCCTTGACGTATTCCGGGTACCCAATGAATAAGCACTTTAGGGTTTAAATTAGGTAATAGTCCCTTGACTATCCCATTTTCTTTCATTTAGTCCCTCGAATTTAAAATCACTAGTCTGGGTACTTAGACTTTGTAAAATCTATAAATTTAGTCCTTAACGCGTGGTCTATTCTTAGATACAGCCACGTATCACCAAAGTCAATTTGGGAAGCATTGCACGAATCGTCTTTCGACTTTAATTCCAGTTTTGCCTTTCAAATTTAATGTTTTTTAATCTTTTTCTTTTATTTTTTATTTTTTACTATTGTTTTTTTCCCTTTTCATTTCACCTATATTTTATAAAAGAACACACAAATGGTTTGTTATTATTGATTTCTCTTGGTGTTTCACTAAAATATGAAATACTGGCTAAATAATTCATATTCTTAGTCTTTTATTTTATGATTTTTTAAATTCGGACACTCGTTTGCAAGAGTTTGTGGTCAATTTTCTGACTTCATTGACCATGGTACAAACTAGATCTGCTCAAGCTCTTGTTAATAGATGTTTGGCGATTCCAGAAGTGGTTTGTATTTATTCATATTTTGAATACAAATTTCATTATTCGGGGTTGTGTTAATGTTTATTAATTTTTTTTATCATTTATTATATCATTAATTAGTGAAATTTTACCAAACCAGTATTAAGTTTCAGAAACCGAGAAAATCTAAACAAATATTTTTTTACGTATCCTACCCTAGTGTTGCTCTCCGATATTCTCGGTAATGCATTACTTGCTTTTATTTCTACATGAGTTATTTTTCATATATGTAGGGAAATATAAGGACTCAAATCTTATATAATTTCGAGTTAACTAGTCTTCATCATTGGTAACACATCTGGTGGGGATGAGGAATATACATTAAGAGGTTAATCTTACCATTACTGAGACTTTAGGAGGCCTCATACTTGAAATATCAGCCAATTTATTTTTTCCAAACTAACACTTAACAGGTATGCAAGATGAAACTCGTTAGAGACTGGTGAAATAAAAAAGAAAAAAATTGAAAAAAGAAAAGAAAAAAAAACAGAGTATCACCTAGTTGTGATACTCTGTTTTTGAAATATAAAAATAAAATAAATAAATTTAAAGGGTAAAAATGTAATTAACAGTCGAGGGACTATTTGTGAAACTAGTACCATTTAACTATGGAGACACGTGGCTGAATCAGTGAAAAGACCACACGCGGGGACTAAATTTATAGATTTTGAATAGTTCAGGGACCCTGACCGATGATTTTTTAGTCGAAAGACTAAATGAAAGAAAACACGATAGTCGATGGACTATATTCTGATTTAAGCCGCACTTCGGGGCTCAAATTCTAGCTTGTGCTATCTAATATATGCATAAGAAATGCAACCAAACACTCTCAAATTTAAATAATTTTAGAGTCTTCCCTCACCATATTTCATGTGTAATCTTCAAGCCAATTATAATATTTGGATATGGTTTTATGAGGTAACAAGCAATCATTAGTGGTTTAGACAAAAATTGTGAGAGCAACCAACATGCACCTCACCCTCTCAAGAATGGTTTTGTTCATCCTTTTAGTTTTAGCAAGACCATTTTGATGTGGAATCTCCTGCACAGTTCTATGTCGAGCTATCTTGTTGTTTTGTGGTAATTAGTAAATTCATGTGTACATAATTCAAGATCATTGTTTGTCTCGAACTTCTTTAATTCTTTGTCAACATATTTTTCAAACATGATCCTCCATTTTGTGAACCTATCAAAAGCCCCGTTCTTTGATTTCAACGGATAAATCCACGACTTCTTTAAACAGTCATCAATAGTTAACATAAAATATATATTAATTCCATTATACTAACTTTACAGACCCATTAAGATCAGCATGTAGGTAGTCAAAGGTACCAATTGTTGTATCTTTGGATCTTATAAAATTAACTCTGCTAGTTTTATCGTACACACAAGATTAACAAAATTACAAGCTATAAAATTTGTCTTTTCTAAAAAGACCTTACTTCTGCCACTCTAACAATCCATTTTAACTCACATGCCTCAATATCTTATGTCATAGGGTTGTACTATCTACCGATCCTTCAGACAAACTAGCCAATATATCTATAAAAATATCGTTAAAAAAAACACCGTTGGATAGTTTTTCTTTCATTAAAGTTACGACCCTCTAACCATTTTCTTTTAACCATTTTTAACGTTATTAAACAACTGTAATTTTCCAACTATCCAAAAAATATTAAATGTGTGCGAACCATACCTGCCGCTAGCCAAAATTCGATCACAACTATTAAATAACACTCTACCTTCGCTATTCTCTTCAAATAAATACAACTTGTCCAGGTATGAATTTGCAACCATAACCAAAAAAAATCCACTCTATTAAACTTTCGCGGAGTCAAACATTTCAAAAGCAATATAAACGTCCCCTAATCTTTAATATTAATCGGAAAATGGCATTATCAACACCTGTATGGTCTCCTCTGATAAGTGACTCTAATTCTTTTAACTGGTTCTTAGGTGCTAATGTCTGTTCGTTTTGGAAGTCTGATAGTTGGGATTATAATGTTCTTAATAATATTTTACCTCCTGATAGAGTCTCTCATATTGCTAATTATAAAATTGATCCTAATAAGGCTGATGGTATTGTTTGGAAGCTTTCTATTTCTAAAGACTTTGATTTAAATGCTACTTGGAATAGTATTAGGCACTCTAATCCTAAGTGTGGTCTTCTCTCTTGTGTCTGGAATCATTCTACCCCTAGGAAGTTCTCTTTTCTGGTTTGGAAGTTAATTAAGGGATATATCCCTCTTGACTCTATCCTTGCTAAAAGACATGTTTACATGGTGTCTAAGTGTCAATTTTGTCTGAATAGTGAAGAGATGAACCATCTCTTTATCAATTGTTGTTTTTCTTGGCCTATTTGGAACTATTTCTGTAGCATGTTCAGGATCAGTGTTAGAAGGCATATGTCTTTGGCTCATGTTTTACATATTTGGTTCAGTTTTTCTAATTCTAAGCGTCACATTACTCGTATTGTCCAGCAAGTGGTTTGTTGGGTTATCTGGAGAAACAGAAATCTGTCTAAGTTTGGTGACTCTCCAGATAATGTCCCTAAGGCCATTGACAGAATTGTTCACATTATTAAAAGTCTGGATTTATCTAATGTTATCTCCTATAAGCATTGGTCTAATGTGAACTTTGCTGGTATTACTCTAGGGTCTCACTCTATTAATAACAGAAAGAAGCCGAGTTACCTGAGATGGTTGGCCCCGAATCCAGGGAGGATGAAATTGAACGTGGACGGCTCGTGCAGTCGGTTTGGTGAGGCCAGTACTGGGGTCTTGTTTCGAAACTCTGATGGGGATGTTATTCTAGGTCGTGGCTCTCTTCTGGGTAAAATAAACCCTCTGTTCGCTGAGATTAGTGCCCTTGTTGAGGGCTTGATTATCTGTAAACAACGAAACTGGGTTAATGTGGATGTGGAATCCGATAATATGGTTCTAATTAATCTTTTAGCTACAAGAAAGGAAGCCTGGTACCTGTGTGACTCCATGAGCATATGTAGATCTCTGATTCACTCGAGAATGACGATTCGGCATATATCGCGCATTCAGAATCAATGCGCAGACTGGATCGCTAAATCTGTGCTGAATTCAAAGAAGAGTACTTACTTTGTCTCTCCCCGTGATGATCTTAGATCGATCTTGGTTTTGGAGAGCCTTGGGGTTGGGTATGTAGCCTAGATCCCTTTTCGATTTGGGCTGATTTTGCTGTGGTTTATCGATTAGGGTTCTTTGTTGGTTTTGAATCGTTTGTTTAGTTGGTTAAGCAAGAAGGACGGGATGGGGGAGCTGATCGATTGGTTTGCTTTTCTCTGGTTTCGATTTCTTATCGAGTGGTTTGATTTAGGAAGGTTGAAGAGAAGTGCTTTTGAGAGAGAAGAAGAAGTCGAAGAGATGAACTTTTAGGGTTTGTCTGTTGTTTGTTTCGATTTAGGGCTGTGGCTTAGTTAATTTTGCCCTAATTGTGTGCCTCACTTTGGGCTTATTCTTTTAAGGCCCGTGAGTTTTGTAAAACATTTTATTTTGGTCCGAGTTAATAAAAAATTTCTATTTGCTGAAGAAAAAAAAACACCTGTATGGTGTTACCCATCTCAACAATTTTCTTCCATTCAAATAACAATAACAAAATAAATAAATACGTAATACGCAAGAATTCAAACTAATAAAATGACAAAAATTAATCTCAATTATGGCTGGATTGTAAACTAATCTAGTTCACATTAAGAAAAGAATCTAATCTAATCATATGTGATTAACTTCAAGATTTTATAAAATAAAATGGAAACTTTCCAACGAGGAAGTACGGTGTCAAAGGGGTCCAACCTGTACATGATTAGATGATTATATCTATCTATATATATATACTCCTGTGTTCCTTCTCACGACATTATCATCACTTGCTCTCTCGAAATCTCTACTCATTATAATTTCGATTTTATCTTTCTCGAGATCTAAACTACATTTTGTCTCAAACAGTGTAATATGAAGCACCTGATCCGTCGCTTTTCTCGAAACTCCGACTCTTACAAGCTGCTCCGATCCGATTCACAGTCTCGGCTCTCCACCTCCCACCGCTCACGCAGACGCGACTCCTTTCGAGCCGCCATTTTATACGCAGCAACTAGATCGGCTCGCCGAGCCAAACCGGACGTCCCTTCTGGCCATGTTCCTGTCTACGTCGGCGACCAGATGGAGCGGTTTGTAGTCAGCGCCGAGCTGTTGAGTCACCCTGTTTTGGTTGCGCTGCTCGAGAAGTCAGCTCTTGAGTATGGATTCCAACAAGAGGGTGTGTTACGTATCCCTTGTCAAGCCACGGTATTCGAACGAGTTATGGAATCGGTCCGACTCGGTCTGGAATCGTGTAATGACCAATGTTTCTTCGACGAATAGATTTATAAATCTTACCAGATGAAAACTAACAATTCAAACAGTAGCTATTTTACTTCTTGGTCTGTGAAAAGTGTAACATTTATTATGATCGATAAAGACTTTTGATGTGTTTCTAATATTTTAGTTTATATAATTTTTGATCCTGTATCCCTTAGATATACTATAATTTTCAAATTTTATCACTTATGAGCATATTGTTTTTTTTTTTATCGAAATAGTTGACAGGTTTATAAAATTGAATTAAACTGGTTATTGTGACGGTATACAAGTATTGTTCGATCCATTTGTATTTTAAACCAATCGTCTTAAAAACTACCTTAAAAACAAGTAACAATTTTACTTAAAAATAACACGAAACAGTACTAAAATAAGACAAACTAAAGTTAACACCATTATCTTATACAAGATCAATTCAAGATAACAGAGAAAATCTGGGTCTCGTATAAATTTCAAATTTTAGAGTTAACGCTCGGTACTCTTCCAAAATAATTGATTTATATATATTGCACACTCTACCAAAGTTAAAATAATCATTTTTATTGAAACAATGAGTAACCGATTTTTCTATAATAGAAGATCGATCTAACGACGGTAACTAACAACTCGTACTAATAGTAACACATAAGATCTCAAGTCCACGTTATCAATCTATTGGCTAGTGCAGACTTTACCTCATCCGTATCCTTTTAGTCCGATGCGACATTCATCTCATCATCAATCCTCTAAATTCCATTGATACCAAAGAATTCACAAATTAAATCTAAAACCAAAGTGTATATTAAATTAGTCGTGCAGGAGCTTGGAGGTGTATTCAAGAACCCACTCAAGAATAGGGAAGAAGAACGGAAGAGCTATAAAATAATTTTTCTTAAGACCTGTTTGGTTCTTGAATTTATGTAGAGGATAATCAGGGAAGAAAATTTCTGATAATCTTTGTCCTAGCTTTTGAAGAGTGGTTTTTTCATGAGGCAAAGGGTGTACATCGATTGGTTGTGCTCGTGGTGGCATGACAACCTCTGTCACCAAAATAATATTCATGGCTGTATCTTGCCACTTTCTCTCTCTATTTCTTTATGTGCTTTTGCTTTCTCTGTCTAAAACATATTTTATATATATGCTTATTGAAAACAAAATGAGAAAATGAATTGAATTTATAGACAAGAGTCTCTCTACCTTGTAGTTAGGCTTCCTGCAATTGGCATTTACTTCGCAAACTAAAATCAATTAATACACCAACCCACATTTCACCCCATCTCTACATAGTAGTAATTAATACACCCACCCACCTTTCACCACCTCTTCGCATAGTAGTCTTCTAGGAAGACTCTTCCTAAAGAACCCATTATCAAACTGTTAAATAACATGATGCCTGGATCAATTTGTGAATTTTTAAATTTTATTTTTAAGGATTTTTAGTTTTAGAGATTAATATTTTAGAGGTCTGTTCATTAATTAAAGTATAATTTTTTTTATAATTTTAGAAAGAAATATGGGTTTTAGATTCTTTGGCATCAATGGAATTGAGAGGCTTGATTGGAATTGAGAAAAAACAGAAGAGAATTGGTACGGTTCAATTTTTTTGAAATAGAGATCACAAATTTTGTAATATTTGTTTTCAAAAGAATAAAAAATTAAAAAATATTAAAAAATATTTAATTTAAGAGGTAAAAATGGAACTAAAATTTGATGAACTATTTATAAGACTTGAACCATTTAACGATGGCGATATGTGGCTGAACCAAGGAAAAAATCACGCGCAAGGACTAAAGTTATAGATTTAGAATAGTCTAGGGACCTGACCGGTGATTTTTTAGTCGATGGACTAAATGAAAGAAAACGCGATAGTCGAATGACTATATTCCAATTTAAACCATCTATATACAACAGTGGATATGTATTGGTGGAACTAATCTTCTTCATATACACACAATTTTCATAACTTCTTATTCCATAACCACTATTGACCATGACATCATCAAAATACTTATACCAATGTTGATCGTACAATGCTATGTTCAAGAGGCATACCTGGTCACTCATTTTCTTGTCTACAAATATTTCAAGTCGCTTCATGTTTATGGTTTTTTTCATAATTTCATGTAAAAATATTGTTTAAATGTCCACCCGGTAAACTCCATGTCAAACTTGGCAGCCATTGTAAGTAGGATCATGATTGAACTATCTCACTACATGAGAGAATATCTCATTATAATCCACACTCTCCCGTTTAGTGAACCGTCTATCAATCAATCTGGATTTGTAACGAGCCACTTCAACCCTAGAAATATCTTCATTTCTCTTGAAAATCGACTTGCAATTAACTAATCTTTGACCTTCAAGTTTTTCTACCATATCCTATATGTTATTCTTTGAAATCAAAATCATTTCCTCATTCATAGCAACAAGACACTTTTTTTATCCTCGCTTTCCATTGGCTACCTGAAGTTCTCAGGTTTAGAGTGAATAACTTCAAGTATAGTATCCAATGCAGAACTTGTTAGTTTGCCATATATGTACCTTTGATGAGATCGAATCATGTTATATCTCCTGCTATTTGGTACCATGTTGACCTGATATACCTTACAGACCCATATACGTTTCTTATCCATGTGTATTTGATGGCTCAGATGCCCTTAAGTTACTAGCATATAATGATTCACGCGGCTCCACCTCAATCTCAAGTGTGTCATTTTCGACCATGATCCACTGAAACCAATGCAGAGTCATATAATTAAGAAACAATAGAAACATCCTCCTGATCTGATCTGTATTCACTTTGCCTACTCATTCATTCACGATATTGTTACCTGAAATGGCCCAAGCTCTTGCAATGGTGGCCTCTTATCTTGGACGTATCAAACTTATTTTCTCAATTTGATCTAAATTTTCATGTGACCTTACTGGTATCATTTCTTTATGGTCTCACTCTACTGTTTAAAGCTCCATAGCGACTTTCAGAACTCCCAACCCTTTGACGTTACACGATTTCCAACTCTTTGGATCTAATTACAGGTTCCAACTCATCCATCGATATATTTATTTTTTGTATGAGATAATATCTTTCAACTTTATATATGCAGAAGATAATGAGTTCAAAAAAATTAATAAATGATCTTCATTAGTGATTTTCTCACCGATGTTTGCCAAATTGATCATTATTTTGGAGAAGTCATCAAGGTTCTCATCAATAGACTTATCCTTCTGCATCTTGAAACCAAAAAACCTAGCCTTCAAATATATTCTATTTTAGAGACTTTATCATGTAAAGACTCTCTAGGTTTTTCCACACTCTAGCTGTTGAATTTTATTTTGAGCCTTGCCTCAACACATTATCACTTATATACAAAATGATCGTGTTGTATGCAGTTTTGAGCATTTCTTGTTTTTTAGACTCAGAATATATTTTAAGCGGCTTAGTCTATATTGTGCGGGTCGGAACAACCTTCAGTTGAACCATGATTGCTCATATTCGTTGTCGCCAGATTCTAAAATCTCATTTCCCATTAAACCTCTCTATTTTAAACTTCGTTAGTCCCATTTCACTTTCAAGTATCACTTCGTTACCATGATTTGATACCAATTAAAACGCTATATACAAGCTCTATTTGATCAATTCAGGTCTCAAAAAGATCGTTCCAAAAAATACGTCACTAAATACATACCAATTATACTGAAAAATAAAACGAAGCAAGAACAAAGTAAGAGAAAGTTGAACATATAGATTTATAGTGGTTCGACAACTTGCCTACGTCCATTCGGAGCCACAAAAAAAAATAATTCCAATAGTTGTTCAACATTAACAACAGTATAGAAGATCAAGATAACAGAGAAAAATAGTTTTTACAGAAACTCAAATATCCAGAGATCATATTTGATACTCTTCCAAGACCATTCTCTGATCTATTAAGTATATTCTCTCTCGATATTTGTCTTACACTCAACCAAGGTCCCATCATCTTCTTCATACTCCAAATAAAAATATATTTATAATGTTTGGTGTTAGTCTCTCTCCAAAAGAGAATGTAACAAACCCCTTAACAGAAATAACCAATTATATTATAATAAGGAGTAACTGATTTTGGTGTAACAGAAAATCGATCTAACCATTTTAAGTGACATCTCATACCAACAATAATACTTAACAGCTCAAGTCCAGGTTATCAACCTCTTGGCTAGCGCATAATTTACCTCATTTGTAGTCCTTTAGAAAGAAGCAAATTTTGTCTCGTTGAAGGTCTCCATACCCATTACCTTGCTCGGCTTAACTAGTGTCATCCTGATCGTAGTGGCCAATGCTTTTGTCTAAGGTTCCCTGAAAGAAGAACCTGTTTGGTTTGACCAATAGCTTCCTAGTTGAAGTAGTCAATGCCTTAGATGATAACATTATAATATAAGCAATTTCTTAGCTTTAACAAAATCCTACAGGCTGAAGTAACAAATACCATAACCGAAGAAACTGATGCCTCAGCAATGCCTATACGTATATAATCGATGCTTCGACGACGCATTAGTCAATACAACCAATGCATTCAGTTAGTTATCTTTTACACCAAGTCATAACCATACTTTCAAAATAATAAAAATTAATTCTCATCTTACTTTTATAGTTTTTAGTTAATTAATCATCGGATTTTTTTTTCTTAATTTGTAAAATATTATTCTAAAACAAATTATTTTATCTTAGAAAATCTAAAACTAAAACTAAAATAATATTTAGCCTCAATAATTTCTCTGGTAGAAAATTTGTTTAATAAAATAATTTAAATAATTTTGATGAACAATGTTTTTAGATTTTTTTTCTTTATGATGTGTTTTTTTAAAGAGAAATACTTTATCATTTTATTTATTAAAGTTCGTTGATGATTACTTTTTTAAAAATGCTTTATTTTTTTCTTACATCTTAGTTGGAAATAAAAATAAATTCGCTCATAACTCTACACTATATTAAGTTTTTGGTGCTATCTTATTCTTAATAAAAATATATTTCATAAATAATATTTATTTGACTTAAGTACCAATAACTAAAAAAGAAAATATATCTTTACTTATTATCCAAATTACCATTTATTACTATCTAAAACCTAATCAACTTTGTTAATTACTACGTACTATCCAACTTTTTTAATACCCCAAATACCATTATTAACTATATAAGGTTATTTTTTGTACGACAATAAATATTTTTAATAAATTAAAATTAAGTCTTTTTTATTTTCTTTTTCTGCGATTCTTCTTTTCGATCTCCTCTTTTAATCTTTTCTTTCTCCTCTCTCAGTGTGATTTTTTTGTCTTTAATAGAATCATGAATTGTCCCTCGATTCTATTATTTAAATTTCATATTTTTTAACTGATTCTTGTAAAATTGATGAAGATTTAGATTTGGAACATATATCTAGGTTTAGGATTATGAATTATTTGGAGAAAAAATGATTATGCGTTTCATTTAAGTTTTATAAAAAATTATTGGGAAGATGCAGTAGGTATTCAATGTCGTGCATCTCGCATCTAGTGTCTTGCAAGATGCGAGACCAATATAAGATGGAAATGATAGATGCAATACCTAAATGCTAGATTATAGATGCGAGATCTAGATTTTAGATACAAGACTAGTGTAAAATAGAAATGATAGATGCGATATGTAGAGGCTAGATGATAGATGTAAGACCTAGATAATATATGCTAGATGCGAGACTAGTGTAAAATAGAAATGGTAGATGCGAGATCTAGATGCTAGATGATAGGTGCGAGATCATGAGCTATCATATATAACGTCATGAGTTATTACATCTAATATGATGAATTATCTCATATTACATGTTCATTCTTTATGTATTATGTGTATATATCTTAACTATATTACATGATATATGGTTTGAGAAACAATATGCATACAAACTCGTGTTCCTACGATAAGATGTCATTTTACCATTGTGATCGTATCTTATAGGAGTCGTGTAAATCCACTATCGGGGAAACGATTTACTTTAGGCTTGTCGTGATATAAATGTTGCATGGTTAATTATTTTGGTATTTTGACTTAATAAAAAAATTAATGTTCAACTACCTCTTATATATATGGCCTCAAAAAGATATAAACATCATTCATACATCGATTACATCAATATTTGTTACAATTTTGGCCTGAACTATCTATCCATATTTTTCCGTATGAATGAAGATTCATATGAAGTCGTCCATTTATAAAAGGTTGTGTATTGCATAATTTACATGTAGACACTACAAATATCCAAGCTTTGGATATTTATTGGCAAACCAAATATAATATAAGAGATTCTTATTGGTGTATAGCCCATAGAAAGGGTTTAGATATCTATATTATGGCTAATTGTGTTTGCATAAGCCAATCCGAATGAATTTTATGCATACACTTGCATATATGTGAATAAGCATGCATGCTATGGCACTCAGATTTTTCATATTCATGCATATCTCAGCTTTTATGTTGAATGGTTTCAATTAGATACCAAAAAATAAAAAAAATCCCAACAACAAGTTTCATATTTTCATATGTGATAGGAATAAACATTATTTCTCTTTAAAGTGTGCCTCTATTTATACTATATATCACGATGGTCTAGACGTCTCCATAATGGATATTGCCATAAATTTTAAAACATGAAAATTAAGTTTTATGTCAATTTATGTGATAATTTAGTTATGTTCTTTATTTAATCATATGTCAATATTTTTTGTATTTTATCTTAGAGTCTAGCTATACAGTTTAGAAAATCAAATTTCAAAAATTAATCTGATTACTTAAGTAAAAATATAAATATAATATGTTTGTTTATTATGAATGTCACACTATCTCTCAAACCATGATACTGGATAAAAAAAAATATTTATTTTTAAAATTTTAGCAAGTAACAGAAAGACTATTGTATGTGGATAATGTCCAATAACACAGGAACGTGGATACTTATTCAGAGATTTCATAAAACTTATCGTGATAAAGTTCATAAGGAGATAATTAAGATGCTTTAAAGTTTCACAGTTAAGATTTAGATTTTTAATTTTTTCTTTTTCATGCTTCTAAAAATCTATTAAGTCTGATAATCTATGAACATTAAGATCTAAATGAGAAAAATAGATTTGATTAATGAAGAACAACAATGATAAGTTAAGTATCTTAGAGTCTTCCTACAATAAAAATTAAATTTTCTTTCATTTATATGAGTAATTAAGTATCTCATGAGTGATATAATCATTTTAGAAAGTTATTACCTTAGTTGGTTTGGAGATAAACTTAATATAAAATTATAGATATCACAAGCTTAATGGAAATAAATTCATAATTATTTTTTAATATTGGTGATATATCCTATACCATAAACAAAAAAAATTATATTTCGTAAAACAATTATAATATGTAATTCGATATAAAATATCTTGATTGGACATCTTATATGTTTAAATATACAATTATTGGAAAATATTTAATGGTAAGGTTTACACAAAATACATATATGAAAAAACAAAAAAAATTATATTTCGTAAAACAGTTATAATATGTAATTCGATATAAAATATTTTGATTGGACATCTTATATGTTTAAATATACAATTATTGGAAAATATTTAATGGTAAGGTTTACACAAAATACATATATGAAAAGCATGTTGCAATGTTATGGTTCCAAAATTGATTTGAAATGTTGAGTTTTGTTCAAATTAGGATATAACATTCATGAAAATAGTCTTAGATAAATACTTAAGTATTCTAGATATAGACTATTATATTCGAGTAACATAGGTCTTCTAAAAAACATAACATGTTAACATAAAAAATACAATAAACTAAGTAGATCATTATGCATTATTAATTTATAGGTTAGTGAATATAAAAATATAAAAAATTTGTGATTTAAATATGTACATTTTATGAAATAAAAATTGTAACCAATTTAAAACATATATGAATAAAAGGATTTTCAGTGTTTTACCATTAATAAAATCGAAATACAACATATCACAAAATTATATGATTTGGTTTTTAGATTGTAGGAATCATTCACTTTATCTTACTAAGTTTTAAGCTTTGAAGTATTGTAAAAATACAACGTTCATGTGTGATTTTTTGTTCGATAGGATATTTAATAGTAATGGGGTTTATTTATACATTTATATGTACATAATTCAATTTAACAATATATTATCTAGGTTTGCTCTTGTATGAAACTAACTTGAAAACTTAAATGTATAAATAAAATCCTATTAATATGAAATATCCTCTAGAATAAAAACTCACACATGTATAGTTTGTACAACTCAAATTCAGTAATCTCAGTTCAAATAAATAAAACATGTTGGGGTTCGGTATGTTAAGATTACTAAGTCATTTAATTTCCATTATGCATGTCACGCTAAATCTAAGTTCATTTATGTGATAATTAGTATTGTGGTTACTCATAAGAGTTGTTGCGTCCTTCAATAAGCAATAAGAAATATTACTTAAATATTAAGACTTTTTAGATTATTTGTTAATATAATAAGATATTTTTAGATTATGTCGTAACTGTACAATTGCCTTAAACCCACTACACGGAATCCAAAACATGCAGATATTAAACCTTTCATAAGGCCTGAAACTTATATTAGTCGAAACCTCTAAAGCGGAGACTTAACCTTTGAGCTTAAGTTCCTTCTCCTAGTCACTTAACTTAAACGTTATATTAAAAATTATCCACCTCAAATTTTATTTACTTCAACATTCATTACCCTAATATTTCAACTACTATTTACCGAAAGCAACGAGTTTACTTGTATATGAGACCTTAACAAATCTCACACAATAGTTAAACTTTGAAATTAACAGTACCTTTGTCAAAGCATCCAAAATATTATCTTTAGTTTTAATATTTACAGTCTTAACTTGCTCATTCTCTACTAAATCTCACCTTAAATGAAGTTTCGCATCGACATATTTTTTCTTTTGATGAAACTTAATGTTCTTCATAAAGTGAAGAATAATAGCATTATCAAATAAAAATATAACTTCATGCCACATATCCGTGATCTCATTTAGTAATCTCTTTAACCATATGGTTTTTTCCCGCATCAATAACAATCATATATTCAGCTTATGTAGGATACAAGACAACAGTCTTATGTAGACAAGTTTTCTAACTAACCACTCTACCAAACTTTATAAATTGATAGCCTGAATTTGAATTTATTTTTATAAGGCAACCTACATAATAAGAGTTTACGCACCTCTCAAGATATTATCATATCCATGATTATAACTATAACACACTCCAACATCTAATGTACCCTTCAAGTATCTCATTAGTATTTAAGAGCATTCCATTGAGGTTTCTTTCGATTAACCATTAAATCTACTCAAATACTTAATGAGTACATCAAATCAGAACTAGTGCAAATCATAATGTGCATGAAACTTCCGATGACATTTGCATAAGGTGTATCTTTCAAGAATTTCCAATCTTTATAATTGGTTCATATTAGTTGTTTCGAGTTTGAACTGAGTATCAATGGGAGTTTCAATAAATCGAGCTTTGGACATTCTGAACATCCTGAGGAGTTTATATATATATATATATATATATATATATATATATATATATATTCTATTTGAGATAAGAATAAATAGCCTCTCATTTTATTCATCTTAATACGTATTACCAAAATTGTTTTAGCTTCTCCTATATTTTTTCAATTTCAAACTCTCCCTTCGGCTCACTCTTCATAGTTTTAATCTTCATTATGTTCTTCTCAACTATAAGTATGTCATCAAAATATAGCAACAACATAATATTTCTTTGGGTTTATGTTTCATTATTACAATGGCACAATTTTCATAAAAACTTCTTCCATAGTTGATTAAATTTATAATAGACTCGAATCTCGTATTCCACTGTCTCGATGATCGTTTTAACCTATATAGAATTTTGTTCAATAAACACATATAACCTTTATGCCCTTCTGCAAAACATTACGGTTGAATCATATAAATGATATCCTCCATGCCCTTTATGCCCTTCATGTCCTTCTGCAAAAACTTACGACTGAAAACCGTTAAACAGTAGAGCCCAAAATTGAATAAAGTGGGAAAATATCCATACGTCGAGCATCCCTATGAACCCGCAAATGCCCCCATACCATGTAAAGATCCCTGACTAAGGGAGTTGTACAACTACGCTAATACCAACTGACCCCAATTGAACCTATTCATACCCTGGTACTGGTTCACGAACTGGAGATAATCTAAAGGAATGCTATTACCGATTTTGTTGGCACAAATGGAGGTACCTAACAAGAAAATGTGTTATGCAGCCAACCATAAATGTGATCTTACTATCACTATATTTGTCACCCATAAATGTGTTATGCAGCCAACCAAGATTCACGCTACTAGTATTCCTAAAATTCTTATCTTATTCAAATCTACTGGTCGTACACCTAGCATGCTAGCATAGGTTTTTCTCAGCTCAACCTCGGAGTCGAACGCTAGTACATTAAAAGGCATACATATGACTGGTAATCCAGTGATGACGTGGACGTCATCTAAATTCACAGTTATCTCTCCGAACGAGAAATGAAATGAAGAAGTCTCCTCATGCCATCGCTCAAGGAATGCCTCAACCAAATGGAGGTTGGTATGCCAGCGGGAGAATGCGTTAACTAGAGGGCCAAAAATAGTCTCCATCACCTTCGCCCGTACCCTGCTCTGCTTTCTGAAGTCCCATCTGCGGAGACTATCGTGCATGGAGAAGCATCGCAGGGAGACCTTATCCTGCAATATGTATTAAATATGTAAGTGCCTAATAAAATAATAAATAAATTATATATTAAAGTTAGAGAATTACAACTTACATCTCCGTGATAAACACTAAACGCCTCGTGTAGGGCGTAATCGAGATAAAAAGACGGGACGTGTGACATCACCGACAAGAACTCGTGATCCTCGGCCTCAGATGGGCAAGGTGCGTCGGGTGCATCATCCTTATAACGTGCATGTGATCCTTCTGGTGCCTCCTGCCACTCCGGCCCCTCCATATCCTTTGGTCCCTCCAGTGCATCCGCTTCGTCGTCAACGTACGAAAGGTCAGGTGCCTGCAAAGACGAACTTGCACCGCTGCTACCGGTAGCGATACGAATCTCATCGTTACTTGGAGGACGACAGAGGCATCGTTTCGTCCGATTACCAGCAGTTTTTCCCTCGGTGGGACCAGCCTCCACATGCTCAGGGGAAATATTAGCTTCATCTACCTTACGCGCCAAACGCACCTCGCACGCCCGTGCTTTATTCTTTCTAAACGAATTTTTCATTATGGTCTTGATACGAAACATCCTATAAAAACAGCATAAAGTAATAGATATTAGTGAAACAAAAAAATTTTGTAAGTATATATGTCGCATGAGACAACTTAAGTATGTCTGTCTCATGCAACAAGGTAAGTATGTCTGTCGCATGCGACAATGCTACCACCCTTGTCGCATGCAACAAGGTAAGTATGTCTGTCGTATGCGACAATACTACCACCCTTGTCGCATGCAACAAGGTAAGTATGTCTGTCGTATGCGACAATACTACCACCCTTGTCGCATGCGATGAACTATCATCCTAGTCACACGATCGTGCGACGAGATGAATTCTAGTAGCACTATTGTGCGGCCAGGTCAAACCGAGATCCAAAATCTTAATACTAACAAAACACAGTCATTTGCAACAAAATCACACACAAAAACAAATCCCAACATAACTAACAACAATACAACACCAATCTAACAAAACAACACCTAAAATCATGCAAAAATCGAACTTTCTAAAAACGAAACCTAAAAACCCTATTTTCCACAGTTTATGCCAAACGAAAACTAAAACAAATATAACATGAGGTTTGTATTTCTTACCTCTATGTTGTTCTGAGTTCAGATTCTTGAAAAATTCAAGTTTGAATTTCGGTCGATCCTTGAGTGCTTGAGAGGTTTTTAGAGAGAGAGAGAGAGAAAAAGAGAAGAAAAAATGGGTGAGAGATTTATCAAAGCCTTTTATACCTAGGTTTGCTAAGAGGGGCAAATTTTTCTAAAATTAGATGAGAGATATATAAAAAAAGGTGTAAGATCCAGCGGTGTAAGATATATAAAAATATGTCTTATTTCTAGCCTGACCCTTAAACACATAAATAGTACAAAACATTAATATAAGAGTGGTTTAAGGCAAATATGATAGATTATAAGTGATATGGACAGCTCATTAAAACCTCGTCGAGCCACTAGGGTAGGAAATACTATGTCCCCAAATATATACATAAATTTAAAACAACATAAATAAAATAAACAGTTTATACAACTATTCAAGATAGAGTTTCAAGTGTTCAACATTCCATGGGCGCCCTAAATAGTTGCCTTATTGATCCATTAACCGATATGTTCAAAGCTTGACCATTTCACCTACTGTATATGGCCCTTCCCAATTCGGTGCTGGCTTTCCAAGTTTTTTGTCTTTGGTATGTAATAACATATTTTTCAATACTATATCCCCACTTTGAATTCTCTTCTTAGAATATTAGATGCATACTTTATTTTCATTAAATCGTAATAATGAACAGTTTTTAAATGAACTTTGAATATTTTCTCCTCAACTAAATCTAATTCAACTCTTTTAAATGTGTCATTATCTTCTTCAAAAGTAATTTTGAATTCAGAAAGATGGGAGGGTAGATTCAATCAGTGTTACCATATCTATCTGATATACTGTAAGTCCATAATACTTCTTAGAAGTAATTTGGCTATTTTCCTGCCTCACCCTTTAAATTCTTTGTTAGACCTAACAAAATAGTTATATTAACAACCACTATTTTCCCATTGGCTTGACGATGAAATGTTGAAGAAAAACAATGTCAAATTCTTTGGAATTATAAAATTTCCATGTCTCAAATTTCAAACTATGGGCCATTTTCTATTGTAATGCTTTCCAAATCTGCAACATATCTTGGAGATAATAAACTTGATTACTACTTTAGATGTATTTCCGCAGAGAGGTGAAACTTCCACCCACTTAGCCAAATAATCAATTACTAATATAATAGTTTAACAGCCTTTGGATTTCATTAGTAGGGATCCCACCAAAATCAAGCTCCATCTATCAAATGGTATCACTTCAGTTATTGATTTTATTGGGACTTCCAACGTATGTATTGCATTTTCAAACTTTTTGCATGGATCATGTCGTTTAACTAATTCTTTAGCATATATTATGATGGAAAACCGATAATATCCTGCTAATAAAACTCTTCTAGTTAAAGTTTTCTAGCCACAGTGGGCAGAGCCTTCACCGTCATGTAATTCGGAAAACATTACTTAGGAATCTTCATACCCAAGGCATCACAATAGAGGCATGCTAAAGTATTTCTTATAGAGGAAATCTCTTAAGACTAAAAAATAATATGCTCTAAACTTCACTTTTTAGCTAATACTTTACCAATTGGCGGACTTCCTTTAGTAATGTACTCTTTGATCTCATGCCTCCGATCATGGCTTGTTATTGTGGATGTTTGGAAACTTTCCTCAAAAATCATCCCTAATTCATGGTCCGTTACTATCAAAGGAGAGTCGTGTATCAGAATGTAATGATACACTTCAAAGTATGAAATGGTAGCTAAAGAATAGCCATCACATTTTCAGCCTTTGGCACATGTTTATATTTCACAAACTTGAATAAAACCGATGTTTCCCTCAATAAATGCAGATATTTAACCAACAGTTTTTTTCTTGCTTCGGATCGGTCCTGAGCATGATGTACGAGTAATTGCGAATCACTTATATATCAGACTCTTTTGGTACCACAAATTTGGGCAAGTGGTAGTCCAACTATCGTGTCCTCATACTTAGTCTCATTGTTTCATACTATGAAACCAAAACGTATTGTTTAGTAAATTAAATATCCAAAGGGAGATAGTAGGTAAATTACTGTCATGCTGCCTAACATACTAGATTCTCCATTTGTTCAAATTATTTATTCTTTCATACGCTTTCCAATAGCGGATTCAACATGTGGTCGTTCCAAATAGAATTCAACCAAAACATTTGCTACAGGTTGTGCTTTGATTGCATTTCGAGGAGCAAAATTACGTTCATAATTCCCTAACTCGACAGACCACTTGGTCACCCAACCCAACACATCTAGTTTTTACAGCATATTTTCTAGTGGAAAATATGTCAGAATAGTAATTGAATCTGGTTGAAAATATGCTAAATTTTCCAACTTCAGATACATTTTTTCAGTATCTAATGAACGTTTTCTAACATAATAAACGAGGTGAGGGAAATTATCAACTTCCTAAACAAACTTCACTTACCCTATAGTCAGATACTGCTTAGTAAATATAGAGCGTTTCTCCCATCACCGAATTGTATAAAATATTTGGGTAAAAACAAATGCTTTTTGATTCTACGAAATGCCTCAACACAACTTAGAGACAAATTAAATTCATTTTCACGTCTTAAGACTTGAAAAAATGGTGCACCCTTGTCAAATGACCTTGATATAAAACTTTTCAATGCAGTTGGCCTTCGAGTCAATATTTGGACCTCTTTAGTAGATCTGAGAGGGTCCATAGCCAGGAATGTCTTTAACTGTGCTAGGTCATCTTGAATCTCTTTCTCTATTATAACATATCCCAAGAATGTTCCGAATCGTACCACGAATGTGCACTTCTCCGGATTTAACTTCAAATTGATAGCTTCCAAGTTGGAGATGGTTTATTTGAGATCAAGAAGGTGATCATCGTCCTCAAACATTTTATCAACATATCATCGATATAAAAATCAAAACAATTTCCAACATGATTCGCAAAAGCTTTATCTACTAGACGCTGGTAAGTAGCTTCATCATTTTTTTAGACCAAATGGCATAACTTTATAACAATGCAGCCCCTTGTATTTGATGAATGCGGTATGATTTGGACTCGTTAGATCTATTTGTATCTGACTGTATACAACAAAAGTATCCATGGAGATAACAACTAATTTTCATAAGTATAATCTATTAATTGATCTATTCGGGAAAATGGAAATGATCCTTTGGACATGCCATGTTCAGGTCTGTAAAATCAATACACATCCGCCATTTTTCATTTTTTTCACAATTACTAGATTAGCAGTCCATATCGGGTACTGAGAATCCCAAATATGCCTACTTTTGTGAGCCTGTCTACTTCTTTAACAATAGCTTTAGATTTTTCTACAAGAAAAGCTTTTCATTTAGGTATGCTTGGGCCTGCATCGGATCGTACAACCAGTTTATGATAAATGATGACCGTTGGTACACCTGTTACATCCTTATTACACCAAGCAAACACATTTTTAGATAATAATGATAAAAATTTCCTTTATCTCTAGATGGTAACTTAGCTTCAATCCTAATACATTTCTCATCCGGAAAAGTGTGTAACTCAACCTCTTCAATTGGAACAACCGCACTATGAGTCTTTTTAGGATCATTTATTATGCTTTAATCTGAAGAGGCCTCTATTAGTTGATATTCCTTCTTACTAGCCACATTCTTCAATGCCTTCTGGGGCAAGAGCAGTATTATAGAATTCTCTAACTACCTTTTGGTTACTTCAAAAAACTCCCACCTGGACTCCGACCGTGTATTTTAAGCATTGTGAATTGTTGAAGAAACAACGTGCATCTTTGATAGCCAATGTCTACCAAATATTACGTTGTAAGGAGTTGGACAATCAACCATTATAAAAATACTCTCACAATATGTTTTAAACGGTCATTTTCCAAGTACAGTTTCTCCTTCAAATTCCTCAACCACGTCAGCAAAACTTCTTATAAATCCCACTATGGTTCTATTTGATTGGAGAATAAAGGGAGGGTTTTCAATCAGCTTGTAAGTGATTAAAACTAGAATATTAGTCAAGCTATCATTATCAATCAAAATCTTCCAGATTTTTATACCCTCAATTGCTGATGTACTTGTCAAGGAACCTTATATTTTTGAAGGCTTGAAACTTTTCAATTTTTTCTTCCCTTACCTCCAACTCAAGGAACCTTATTTTTCTTGGAGGTTTGAAAATTTTCAACTTTTGTTTCCATTTTTGATCTCATATAGTCGTTTGTAGAGTCTTCAAGACTTGTTAGATTATTACTATTGATGTACTTGTCTTCAAAACCGATATCACTACCAATATCATTTCTCGCATCTGATCCATCAAAATCACTATCACTACCGTTATATATTTATGGATCATAAGTAATGTATTCACTGATAATTCATTAAAATTACTATCAGATGCTGGAGGCTATTCCATTTAACCTGCTTAAGTTTAATATGTCTGAGTTGTTTGAATTTAATTCATAGCATCAAACTATGACAAGTCAGTATAGGAAAAGAATGACTCGTTAATTTTGTCAATAATTTCTTCAATTTAGAATCTTGAGTCAAATTTTACACCTTCAATAACATTTGGGTCAAATTCTACACCATCAGTAACATCAGCCTTGACACCAACAGAAACATCAGCCTTTATAACATCAGTAACATTAACTTTTACACAATTAGAAACATTAGCTTGTACACCATCATTAATTATACCATAATTAACATCAACTTGTACACCGCGCCCGTCGCCCTTTACACTTTATAAACATCAACCTGTAAACCATCGGTAACATCAAACTGTATATCATCCCCATCACCTTTTATATTTTCATGTACACCGTCATTAACATCAACCAATGAACCATCAGTAATATCAACTACAACATCCTTGTCACCCTATAGATTTCAACCATCATCACCCCAAAAATCAACCACATGAAAACTTATAGAGTAAGCTACAAATATACTACTACTTCCTTCAAAACGATAGTAGAAAGTGTAACTTTGTTTCTGAGTTTAGTTGGGTAAGCAACTTCTAAGGGTGGAAATCTGTCTAAATATATATTGATTAACCTATCACTACCAAGATTTGTGGTTAACTCATAACATCCCATATTTGTATATATTAGACCATTACAATTTTTTGAACACGACAATGAATAAGTGAAAACAAAATGCCATCTCGTATCTTTTATTTATGTAACGCCGTGGATGACATATAGTTCGAAGATAGAAAATTTATTAGGGTGTATGAAATTGATGGTCGTTATTTTTCCATCTTTATACTTGAGTTTTCAGTTACCAGATCATTTCACGTGTCAATGTTAGCATAACTAGCCTTAGGAAAGACAAGACCTAATCTAAAGACTTTATAAATTCTCGGACAATTATTCGGCTACAAAGCAAACTTTAATGTGAAGCATCGCTCATATATAAATATCTCCAAAGCGATGCTATAACCACATTACTTCGGCATGAAACACTCCGATGGATAACGTTATGGTTCCACAACCTTGGTGCCAACACTCCGAAGAAGTGAAAGGATCACTTTGACTTTTCTTTTTCAAAGAAATAATCTATTAGCCTCCAACATAACAAGTGAAAATATTCAAAGAAAACTCTCTATTGTGCTTCGAGCTGACAAATCAAATACGGCCGGACTTTTGTATTGGAGTCGTTCCAAGAGGCTTATTATATTCCTACTTTGACTAGATTTCCAAGAATATGGGGTTACTAACACGAAAATTATAGTTTGGGATTTACATCGAGTTTGGGGCTGAGTTTGGTTGTATTAAATAACCATCAAGAATAAGTCCAATAAAGACTAATTTATAAATTAGTCATTACTACTTTAAAGGTCACATGGGTTACTATAAATATACATTTTCACACCACTATAGAGCCTTTAATATTCTCTTTTTCTATATTTAGTGTTTACATGTATTTCTAAAGATTGATATGAAATCAAAATATAAGCAACTGAAATCAAAATATAAGCAACTGAAGGTATGAACTATGATATACAGAAAATGGCATTCCATCCTATATGTAAAGATTTTTTAGTTTTTTTATCCCTCCCTCCCTCCCTCCCTCCCTCTCTTTCTCTCTCTCGACACCGATAATCAACTCAACTACCTACTTCGATTAAATTCGGCGAATTAACAACGATAACGACTCCGACAAATCAACAACGATAACTACTACGATCGACTCCGACAAATTCAAAAACTACAGTCTGATTACGACTCCGACAAATTCAAAAAGACAGTTCGTTCGACTCCGATCAGAGTATCAACTCCAATTAAGATTCCGACCAGAGTCTCTCTCTCTCTCAGAGTCTCTCTCTCTCGACACCGATAATCAACTCAACTACCTACTTTGATTAAATTCGGCGAATTAACAACGATAACGACTCCGGCGAATCAACAACGATAACTACTACGATCGACGCCGATGAATTCAAAAACCACAGTCCGATTACGACTCCGACAAATTCAAAAAGACAGTTCGTTCGACTCCGATCAGAGTATCAACTCCAATTAAGACTCCAGTCAGAGTATTAGAGTATCAACAACGACAAATAAGGGTGAAGCAGTAAGTTTAATACTGTTTTACGATTATGATTATTCATTTCGATTATGATTATGATTACTGAAACCTAGGGTTCAAAAATAGTGTTTCCAATTTCTTTTTTACTGATAAACACTGCTTACTCGTGTCTCGCACGGTGTAGAAACTGATTAATCAAAATATAATTTTAATTACATGAAGCCTTACTAAAATTCATACCTGCTTGTGTGACATTTGTATAGGTTTCACAAATAGTATTTGGGTAATTACAGGTTTTTTTATACAGGTTTCGCATCTACTAGTGTTTTCTGGTTATAGATTTCCTTAGGTTTCGCATATATTAATCTTTCTGTGCATTGATAATTACATAGGTTTCGCAACTATAATCTTCCCCATATTTGCAGGTTTTATATAGAGTTTCACATCTATCATTCTGTAACATTTGACATAGGTTTCGCATCTAGCAAATTTTTCTATTATTTATCTCTTTAGGTTTCGGATCAATCAGATTTCTTGATTATAGATATCCTTAAGTTTCACATCTATCAGTGTATCAGTGCATTGACATTTACATAGATTTCGCATCTACTACTTATCTAACCTCCACAATTTTCGCATCTATCACATCTGATATATTTTTCTCTTTTATTCCTTTTACAAGTAAAATGACATCACAAACATGTTTCTACAGGTCCGGCCTCTTTGCACTGTTAAAATAGATGGAAGAGACAAAAGGGAGGCCAGAACATATAGAAGCAGCAAAGAAGACACCCTTTTATTCATTTTTAAAAACAACCTATGATCTTCGAACAAAGAAGACTGCATACAAAAAGTACTGCGATTTAATTGAGCAAGATAAAATTACTAATGTTGTTGTTCCTATTACTAAAGAATCAGTTGCAGAAGTATCTGAAGGGACAAGCAGTGTAGCTGAAGTATTTAAAGGGGAAAAGAGTGTTGTTGAAGCATCTGGTGTGACAAAGGATGTTTCTGAAGAATCTAAAGAGACCAAGGAAGATACGGTGGACAAAGAGGTGATAACCTAGAATTAACAAAACATGTTTTGAATTTTTTTTGTATTTAAAGATATATAATGTTGTGTATTATCTTCTTTTTGGCTTAAATACTGTAATATTATTTGTATTTATATGTTTATCTGCATCTAGTGTTTAACTGAATGCTGTTTTTGTATTTAAAGATACATGTTTTGCATTTATCTTTCTTATGTATTACATTTACTCATGTTTCGCATCTCATGTCCAGTCTTCGGTTTTGTTAAGTAAAAGGAATCAGAAGTCCAAGAAATCTAAACGTCAAAAGTGAGTGACTTAGACCCAACAATTAAGAAAGAACTTATAAGAGTTGAAACGGATATACAAAAGAAAAAGTAAGTGATTGAAAAACTTTCCGACCTATCATATTTTTACTGTTTCGCATCTAGCATAGTTTCCCTCCTTTCTCATTTCCCATATTTACAAAAAGGTTTTGCATCTATCTGAATAAAAAAGGTTTCTCATCTATCAATGTTATGTATGTTTCGCATCTATCTTGGTTTTCTTTATTTCCCATCTATTATATTTCTTAATGTTTCACATCTATCTTGGTTTCCCTTATTTCCCATCTATTATATTTCTAAACGTTTCGCATCTATCTTGGTTCCTTTTTTTCCCATCCATTATATTTATTAACATTTCGCATCTATCTCCTCTTACAGTTTCAATTCTTTCTCATTTGTGCAGAAAGATTTGGATGAAGGTCCTTCATTTGAACTAATTTTAGATCATACTCAACATCAAGTCTCTAAAGAACTACCTAACAAGGAAATTACGAGAAAAGAATAGCCATTTACGAACAAAGTAACAATTGCAATTGACATAAAGGAACACTACAAATTAGAACTGATTGAAAAAAGGAGAAAACAATTCTGATCCAACAGTATGGTCATGTCCAGATGTACCGGAATCTAATATTTTTGTTAGTACTTTGATGGAGATAACAGATGAAGATGAAATCGACTCTACACTAAAAGTTAAATTTAAATTTAGTTTGTTTCAATTGCTTCCCAATACATATGTTAACAAACTGCTGGTTTCCACTTTTGACAACACAGGTAATTGATGGTTATATATATATATATATATATATATATATATATATATATATATATATATCAACCTTAAACAACACAACTCTCAAATACCAGTTGCGAGTAGTCCGGGAGAATTTATGCCAGTAACATACTTATTTGGAAGCGTAATGGGAAGAATAAAATACTTTTATAACATGTGTTAATTTATAAACATAAATGTTTCTAAATATTACTCCTCCAATATAGTATCCGCTGAACCAAAATATGGATGTAACATTATATGTTGACGATAAGCTACGAGGCATCACAGAAAGTTTAATCTTCGTTCCGCTTCTAACAGAAGCTAGACCTGGGAATGTTAACCATTGGACATTATTGGTAATAGATGTTGACCATGAAAACGCAGTAAATATAAACCCAATATCCAAACGTCGAGATCTAACAAGAAAAACTACAGAAATATTAGTAAATGTCTCTCTTTTGTAATAATTTCATAGAACACACACACACACACACACACACACACACATATATATATATATATAATTTATTTGTATGTTTATTAAATAACAGATTGCATACCTCCAAAACAAAAACATGTTACAAGGAGAAAAACCAATAAAGATAGTTTGTCCCTAAAATATTCCTAAACAAATACCTGGATCACTTGATTGGGGAGTAATGGTCTGCGATTACTTCAAAGATTATATTTTGCATGAGAAACTCAACTTTAACAAATATAATTAACGTTTCTCATCTATTATTCTGTTTATGTTCCAAATCTATCATTATGTTTTACGTTTCGCATCTATCGTTTATTTGTGTGTTCCGCATCTATCATTTCTTTTAAGTTCCGCATCTATCCTTTCTATTTAAGTTCTTCATATATTATTTATACTATGTTCCGCATCTATCAGTTTGGTTTGATTTGAAGGTTTCGCATCTAGGTTTATGAATGTTAAGGTTCTATATCTATTATTCATCTTTGATGTCAAAGGTTTCGCATCTATCTTTGACATTGCTTATTATTTTGCAGAAAGTTAACACAATATACCCAGTCACAGCTACAGCCCCACACCAAGACCCAGCCCTAGATGCAGCCAAACCACAAACTGACCCAGTCTCTAGCCAGAGCTTTGACTTAACAACATTTGAAAAAGTAGAAGAACTGAAACGGAACGGCGAGCATTTCAACAAAAAATTGATGAACTAAAAAATAAACTCGAAGAAAAAGAGAAGATCATTACATAAATGAAAGCTAATGCAGAGATGGACATTTAGGTTGACCTACAAAACACACTTAAACTGTCTATGTTGAAGCTAAACATAACAACTGAACAACAACCAAAAAATTATTCAAGAAGAAAAAGATTGAATGATTATGGCCACCAATCACCAAATAAAATAAGAAAAACACCTAATAGTGTAGTCGAAAACCTTGTTGTTTTTTATGAAAACCAAGACAAAACACCAAATATTGTTGTGGAAGACAAGGTTCCACCTCCACAACAAGAAAAAAGTGAAGATGGTTTGGAAAACCGGGATCATAATGTTGTTGGTGCTATTGAAGATGACCATGTTGGTGATGTTGAGTTTCATGTTGCTGCTACCACATCTGAGGATGTTTTTGCTGTTGAAAACAAGAATGTTGGGGTGGAAAAGCAAGTCGATGCCACTATTAATAGTGATTCCTCTATTAATGTTGGTATTGTTACTTCTGAAGATATTTTTGCTATCAAAAAAGAGAATTCTACTGGTATTGAAGTTGGGGTGGAAAAGCAAGTTGATGCCACTATTAATAGTGATATTGGGTTTGAAAAGAAAGAAAATCCCTCAGTTGAAACTCCTACTGAAGTTAGTTTTGAAAACAAAGATGATCCCTCAGTTCTTGTTAATGTTACAGAAGATAAATATCCAAATACTGTTGTGGAAGAACAAGATAAAATTACTAATGATGTTGTTCTTATTACTAAAGAATCAATTGCAGAAGTATCTGAAGGGACAAGCAGTGTAGTTGAAGTATTTAAAGGGGAAAAGAGTATTGATGAAGCATCTGGTGTGACAAAGGATGTTTCTGAAGAATCTAAAGTGACCAAGGAAGATGCCATGGACAAAGAGGTGATAACCCAGAATTAACAAAACATATTTTGAATTATTTTTGTATTTAAAGATATATAATGTTGTGTATTATCTTCTTTTTTGGCTTAAATACTATAATATTATTTGTATTTATATGTTTATCTGCATCTAGTGTTTAACTGAATGTTGTTTTTGTATTTAAAGATACGTGTTTTGCATCTATCTTCCTCATGTATTACATTTACTCATGTTTCACATCTAATGTCTAGTTTTCGGTTTTGTTAAGGAAAATGCATCAGACGTCTAAGAAATCCAAACGCCACAAGTGAGTGACTTAGACCCAACAATTAAGAAAGAAATTATAAGAATTGAAACGGATATACAAAATAAAAAGTAAGTGATTGAAAAACTTTCCGACCTATCATATTTTTACTGTTTTGCATCTAGCATAGTTTCCCTCCTTTCTCATTTACCATAATTACAAAAAGGTTTTGCATCTATCTGAATAAAAAAAGGTTTCTCATCTATCAATATTATGTATGTTTCGCCTCTATCTTGGTTTTCCTTATTTCCCATCTATTATATTTCTTAATGTTTCACATCTATCTTGGTTTCCCTTATTTCCCATCTATTATATGCCTGAACGTTTCGCATCTATTTTGGTTCCTTTCTTCCCATTCATTATATTTCTTAACGTTTCATATCTGTCTCCTCTTACAGTTTCAATTCTTTCTCATTTGTGCAGAAAGATTTGGATGAAGGTCCTTCATTTGAAATAATTTTAGATCATACTCAACATCAAGTCTCTAAAAAACTACCTAACAAGGAAATTACGAGAAAAGAATAGCCATTTACGAACAAAGTAACAATTTCAATTGACATAAAGGAACACTACAAATTAGAACTGATTGAAAAAAGGAGAAAACAATTCTGATCCAACAGTATGGTCATGTCCAGATGTACCGGAATCTAATATTTTTGTTAGTACTTTGATGGAGATATCAGATGAAGATGAAATCGACTCTACAGTAAAAGTTAAATTTAAATTTAGTTTGTTTCAATTGCTTCCCAATACATATGTTAACAAACTACAGGTTTCCACTTTTGACAACACAGGTAATTGATGGTTATATATATATATATATCAACCATTGACAACACAACTTTCAAATACCAGTTGCAAGTAGTCCAGGAGAATTTATGCCAGTAACATACTTATTTGGAAGCGTAATGGGGAGAATAAAATACTTTTACAACATGTGTTAATTTATAAACATAAATGTTTCTAAATATTACTCCTCCAATATAGTATCTGCTGAACCAAAATATGGATGTAATATTATATGTTAACGATAAGCTACGAGGCATCACAAAAGGTTTAATATTCATTCCGCTTCTAACAGAAGCTAGACCTGGGAATGTTAATCATTGGACATTATTGGTAATAGATGTTGAACATGAAAAATCAATAAATATAAACCCAATATCCAAACGTCCAGATCTAACAAGAAAAACTACAGAAAGATTAGTAAATGTCTCTCTTTTGTAATATATATATATATATATATATATATATATATATATATATATATATATATATATATATATATATGTGTGTGTGTGTGTGTGTGTGTGTGTGTGTTTATTAAATAACAGATTGCATACCTCCATAATAAAAACATTTGATAAGTATAAGAACCAATAAAGATAGTTTGTCCATTAAAAAATCCTAAACAAAGACCTGGATCACTTGATTGTGGAGTAATGGTCTGCGATTACTTCAATGATTATATATTGCATGGGAAACTTAACTTTCACAAAATTTCTGAAATTGCACAATTAGGAAGAGAAAAAATGTTCTACATGTTTCTTAATGACAGGAACACTAACAAATATTCGGACGATGATTTGTAATATTTGTTTTACTTCTTTTTGTGATGTTTGTCATATTTTTTTACATGTACAGTTTGTCTACTATAAAATATATCTCAATGACAAAACTGTTTAACAGCTACAGTTTTGCATCTATCTAAAGTGTAATTACAAGTGTTTCGCATCTATCTCGAATATATCCACAGGTTCCGCATTTATCTTTTATATTCTAATGCATGTTTCGCATCTATTACTTAATTTTTTCTCTTGGAAACTTTTTCTTATCTTCTGGTATAATTATTTTTCACCGAATTATCACTTATAGAAAGTGAATATGTTTTTGTAGTTAATAAACTCAATCAATCTCACACATGTATATTCAAAAAGTCAAAAATCAAGCTAGTAGCTTTAGTTTGATTTGATATTTTTTTTACATGATTTAACAAGTCTAAGATACTCATCATTACATTGCATTAATTACAAATGCTCACGAATATCAACCAAAGATATTATTTTTGTCAAAGCTTGTAGTCTTTTCACCTTCTTAATAATTTTACCTATAAAAAATTTAAATACAGCGTCCCGCATCTAGCATATCATATGTCCATTTATTTCATATGTTATTTTGTATTTACTAGACAAATGTAAAAACACGTTTCACATCTAATATTTAATTTTTAAATAAGGTTTCGCATCTATTGTTTATATTCTAATGAATGTTTCGCATCTATCAATTTAATTTTTATCTTGGAAACTCTTTCCTATCTTCTTGACTAATTATTTTTCATCCAATTATCACTTATAGAACAAAATATGTTTTTGTATTTAATAAACGTAACCAATCCCACACATATATATTTCAAAAATTCAAAAATCAAACTAGTAGCTTTAGTTTGATTTGATATTTTCTTACATGATTTGACAAGTCTAAGATACTCATCATTACATTGCATTAATAAAAAAGCTCACGAATATCAACCAAAGATATTATTTCTGTCAAAGCTCGTAGTATTTTCACCTTATTAATAATTTTACCTATCAAAACTTTAAATACAATGTCCCGCATCTAGCATATCATATGTCCCTTATATTTCATATGTTATTTCGCATCTACTGGAGAAATGTAAATAATAGGTTTCACATCTATTATTTAATTTTTACACAACGTTTCACATATAGCTTTTATATTCTAATGAATATTTCGCATATACTAATTTTTTTTATCTTGGAAACTCTTTCACATCTTCTGGTATAATTATTTTTCATCCACTTATCACTTACAGAAGTAATATGGTTTTGTAGTTAAAATAATCTACCAATCTCACACATATAAACTTCAAAATTCAAAAATCAAACTTGTAGCTTTACTTTGATTTGATATTTACTTACTTGACTTGACAACTAATGGATACCCATTATTACATTGCATTAATTACAAATCTAAACAATATCAAACAATATATTATTTCTGTTTAATCTTTAAAATTTTCACATTCTTATAACACTTTAGCTACCTCTATAAAATATCACTTCATTCTTCAATTTTCAAACACAAAAGATCACTTCATTCTGAGTGAAAATCTTCTAAAATTTTCACTTCTTAAAAACTTGCTTTGAAAAAATGCCAAATTTTAACCATTCTTCAGATAATGGTCCCTATTATAGTGATATCAGTTCTCCCACTCGTTCCCCCGAGGCCAGGGAAGAGTGGAAACATACAACGACAGAAGAATTTTTTGACGATATTTCTGATCAAAATTTTCGTTCTTTTTTTAAATATGCTTATACCAAAGATGCTTATTTTGAAGATGAAGAGGAGCCATATGAGGATCCTATTTATGTCCTCTTAAAAAGAAAGAATAAAAGGGACCAGATGGAAGAGGATTACGACACTAAAGACGAAGAAGACGATGAAGATTCGAAGGAAGATGACTATGACTGATGGTTAGGTGAAGAGTCTGCTTTTTTAACTAAGGGTAGGAAGAAGTTTATCTTTTTTGTTTTTTGATGACCCAAATCAAACAAGAAGACTAAGGGTCTGCTTAAACAGAGTTTGAACATGGAGACTCTGTTTTTAAATTTGTTTAAGTTTGTATTTCTTTTTACTGAACTTAGCATGTATTGCACTTGTTTCATAATGAACTATATCATTTTATTTATTTTTTGTATTCATATTTTAACACTTACATAAAAAATGTATTTTATGAGCTAGTTTAGTAACTGCCAAAAGAAATGAACTTAAATCCAAAGTTTCGCAACTATCACAATATAATATATTTGATTATCCAAGATTCCTCATCTATCAGATCAATGTATTTTGTGTAAGCTGTTTCGCATCTACTATAAATAATACGTTTGGCATCCAGTTCTAGTAAATCTTGTAAAACGTGTTTCGCATCTATCACAACCCACCATGTTGGTTATTACACGTTTCGCATCTATCAGCTCGATATATAACAAACGGTTTTGCATTTAACATCCATTGAAATGTTCCCAATCTATTGTCATTATGACAAACACAGTTCAGAAAAATTAAAAGTATCAAAAACTACATTCATCTTACAAAATATCTACACATGTTTGTCTATTATGACCAGATTTACGACAACAAGAACACGTTATCTTACGGATACTTAATTCTCCTCTAGATAGAATTCTTTTTTTCTTAGGTCGTCTAGCTCTTCTTTTTAAAGCCGGAGGAAGTAGATCTGGAGAAGTTGTTGAAGTAGATACTTGATCAAAAGTAGTAAATGCAGCTATACCATATGAATATGTTGCCTTATAAGACCTTTAAAAATAGCATGGCTCAACATATTCCATAGGATCATCATCTATATAAAATATCGCAGCTACAGCATGAGAACAAGGGAAACATTCATGTTGCCACAAAACACAAGAACAACGACATATACTAAGATCAACAATCATAACAGGATCACAAAACACTTCATGCAAAAGAGGAGTAGACGAATGAACTATCCATGGACGACCTTCTTCCACATTAGCTTTAAACTTTTGATCAAACTCAGGACACAAATCACTAGTCCAGCGTTCAACATTATCAAAACGTCTCAAAATTTGACTCATTTCTAAAACTCTAATCTTGTCAATTAACTCCAGTATAGGCAAACCACAAAATTATTTTACTTGATTGCTAAAAGATTCAGCTGGAGTAGATGCCATAGAACCATACCTCTTGCCTTTGAAAAAAGCACAAACATATTTCTCAAGAGATAAATATTTGAAAAACCTTTCAACCTTCTCACCTCCCTACTTAAGTAATTTATTCATATATAGATTAAACAAATTCTGATTAGAAGCATATGCACATCTTTTAAACAGTTTTACCATAGTATCCTTAAATGTCGTCGGTGTAGCTCTTAAAAAATGCCTCAAATTACTCATAAGATGATAAAGATAGTATCCATGTTAGTAATTTAGAAATATAGCAGATACAATAGTAACAATACCTAAATGACGATCACTAATAAATGTGATTTCGCGATCCAAAAAATGAGGCTTCAACATCTCCAAAAACCATACCCAATTCTCAGTATCTTCAGACAAAACAATACTAAAGGCAACAAGGAAAATACATGCAACCAATATATTGAATAAAACATAGTATAAATGACTCATTATAAGAGGTTTCACATCTATCACTTACTGATATAGACATGTTTCTCATCTATCTCATTAACCATATACTATATGTGTTTCACATCTATCACGTCAATAATAAATTACATGTGTCGCATCTATCACGTTATTTATTCAGAATGTTTCACATCTATCTCTTTGTTATCCATCTACAATCCTATTTTTTCACAGATTTATATATAACATAGTTAAAGATAACATCTATTCCAATATAAATAAAACTTACCATTGTTACCATCTTTGGCTATAACAGATAGCAAAACTCCATTATATTTTCCCGTTAAAAAAGTTCCATCAACAAATAAAACTTAACGACACGAATTGAAACCATAAAGGCAACAGATAGCGAAACATCGCTTGAACACATTGGTTTCCAAAGACTACTCCAGTATGTAATCAGTATTGCTATCAAGAACCTTCAATGTTTTAAAATAATTCTTACGAAGTTTATAAGAAGTTGAACTATCTCCATATACATCCCTACTATCTTTTTCTAGAGCAAGCAATGAAACACGGTAAGAAATATCTAAACTGTAATCATTTTCTAAAAATGATCTCACACTTGTACCTGTAACATCAACTCTTCTCCTCACACAATCACGTATTTCATTTCCACTCAAATCAGATGACAAATGCCTTCTTCTTTTTTCTAAAACCAGCCCCCCATGTATGAGTTTCAACATACTTCTTAATAATAAAAAACCAGTAGACCTCTCTTGTTTAGCATAGAGTCTCCAAGGACAGCCCTTTGAATCTTTTTTCATGCAATAAACAATTACTTTTTGTTTATTGTTATGCAAATATTTAAAATAAAAACCTTTTTTTAAAGCTAACCAACTAACAACTAATCTTAAACCTACTGCTCCATCTTGAAACACCTACCTAACACCACTAATTTCATTAACCCAACCAACAGTAGCTAGTGCTTTGTGCTTGCAACTAATAGCATTAACACTAGAAGTTTCACCAGTTTCTCCACAAACAAAATCTTCATTTGAAACTTCAACTATACTTTCAGCAGTTTCTCTAATATTATCACCAAGAACAACATCACCTTCAACGTTAATGGTAACACTTGAAACACCCAAACTATCAACAAATGATACCAAAGCAATTAAATCACCATCACAACCTAAGATAATGTTTTCTAGATCACCACAAAAGTATCTTAATTTGAATGTACCCCGAACCAACGTATCATATTTACTTAAAACAAATTTAACAATATCTTCAAACTAAAAAAACAAACCACTATCACAAATTGCAAGCTCCCAATTTAGTTTTAAAATGCGCATTCTACTACTAGACATCGCGTACCTACATTAGACAAAGGTTCTGCATCTATTATTAGTAAACAATACACGAGTTCCGCATCTATCTGTAAAACATGTTTCGCATCTTTTCAACACAAGAACAATACTGTTTCGCATCTTCATATAAATAAAAACATTAACGTTTTGCATCTGCTAAAAAGATATGTTTCATCAAAAGTTCCAGAAATAACCTACACGTTTCGCAACTATCACTAAGTTCATAACAACCGTTTCGCATCTCCTTCGTAGAAACACAGAACAGTTACGCGCATACTAAAAACTTATAAAAAATAGAATACAGACTCAAAATCAACGAAAAACTAATGCTAATATCACAAATATACTACATTATCAACGTAATGCAACAGATGAATACTAAAAACAAAAGAAAAAAAAATAGATCAACTAAACCTAATACAAAGAAATCTAAACTCGAGTAACAGATTTTACTAAAACTCGAATTCTACACCTATAACAATAAAATTAACTACGAAATCAACTTAGACACAACCAAAATCAACAAAAAACAATTAAAATACAAGAAATCGATTAAAAATAGAGAATTACCTATGATAGTAGTAAACTGTTAAAGTCACTTAGAAAAAATTAGGGAGAAAAAGACTCAAATATGAGTGATAGATTTTTATATAAGTAAGTAAGGGTATAAAAAATATTAATGGATTTTAAATAGTAAATATTTTATAAAAAGGATATTGTTGAAGATATATAAAAATATAAATTTTAAATAGATAATAGTTTGGTACGAGGGCTTAAATGGTACTTTATCCAATTATATAACTTATTAATATTCCAATTGAAAAAGGTGAGGAAGCTAAGAAACTCCAAGAAACTTCTCTCCCAAGAAACTCCAAGAAACCAAAGATTTCTTAAACTCTAAGAAATAAAAACCCTTAGTTTTGGATCTGATTATAGGAAGTAAGGTTAGTGCTGTGTGTTGGGCAGCTTGCAGACACTGCCGGTGGTTGTGGTGTTGCCAAGGGCTGGTGGTTCAATATGGAGGGACTGAATGATGAAGAGTTTCCACCATTAATCAATTCGGAGGAGAGTATCAAGTCGAAAGAGGTGGTGGCTCCAACTGTTAGGTCTTATTCGGATGTCATAAGGAAGAAGGTGGAGGCCTCAGTGTTCAAGCCATTAGATGTAACCTCACGTGAAGACGGCATTAAAGTTAAGTTTCATAGTCAGGTAAAGGCTGATCTATGTTCTAAATCAAGAACAACGTTGATAGCCAAATTCAGTGACGGAATTCCTAAGAAGCAGGCTTTTCAACTGTTTCTTGATACTTTCAAGTTTAAAGGTTTGTATACTTATGTCACCGTTGATTCATGACAAATACTGGTCGAATTTACACTACTGGAGGATGCAGGGCGTCTGTGGGTTAATAGGTTTTGGAAAGTTGAGGGCAAAATGATGAGGGTGATCAAATGGAGTCCGCAGAGCAGTAAGAATTTCGAATGTCCTGTGGCTCTTATCTGGGTCAGATTTGAAATGTTACCTGAATTCATGTATGACGCTGCTCTTATTCAAGAACTAGCTTCAACCATTGGAAAGGTGCATCATGTGGTTGTTCCTGAGATAAACAGGGCAAAATGGAATGCCTGTTTCGCTTTAATAGAAGTTGATGTTTCTCAATCCTTAAGGAGAAGGTTGTGCGTCGAGTTTGGGGATGGAAAGGAGTTCTCTATTGTGGTAAGCTACAAAAATCCTCCTGGTTATTGTAATGATTGTAGGCATATTGGACATAACCCAGATGAATGTAAAAAGAAATTGAGAGTGGAAGCCAAGAAAAGTCAAGAAACTGATAATGTTATTGCACAAAATCGTGTTCAGCAAGAAACTACACAAAGTTTACAAGAAACAAACAAGATTGACAGGCCTGCGAAGATTCAATCATTTACTCATGTCTATAAAAGGAAACTAAAGTCGATCATTACAAAGAAAGACAGGCAATCAGTGTCCTGTCCTTCAACTAGTGTTGGAAGTCCTAATAAGGAAAGAACTGCTTTGAATAATGACCCTGATATCATCAGTGCTTTGCAAAACCTCGAGGAGGAGGAGGATGATATGGATAGGAACTTGGTGTCTCCTCGTAGAGGTAATCCTGGTAGTTACAATCCCTCTCCAAAAGTAAGCTCTAATGACCCTGAGAAAGAATTTGAAACCATCATTGCAAGAAAGATAAAGTCTGCTAATAGAAATAATAATAACAGAAGACTGTCTATAAACTCTCTTAGGAAGAGAGAAATGGATACTAAAAATTATGCATCTGATAATGATTAAGTTTGTTAGCTGGAATGCAAGGGGAGTTCACAACAACCCTACATTAGCTAGGCTTAAATTCATTATTAACAGTGAGAACATAAAACTAGTTACAATACAAGAACCAATGGCTAGGTTGGACAAATTGGAGATAGTGGCTAAGAGAACTGGATTTGAGAATTGGATGTCTAATATTACTAACAAAATTTGGGTTTTCTGGTCTAATGATGTGGGGGTTTCTATTATTGATGATCAAGACCAGTTTGTGCATGCTGAGATTAACTATGCTACATTTAGATGCTGTTTTACTTCTGTTTATGCAAAGAATATGAGAGTGCAGAGGTTGATGCTTTGGAGACAGATTAGTAGTGTTACCTGTGACATCCCTTGGATAATAGCTGGTGATTTCAACTCTATAAGGTGTCCTGACGATCAGTTAAATTGCGTAACTTATGATGGAGTTAGTGTAGATGACTTTGACAGCTTCATAAGGAACTGTAACCTGGAGGTGCCTGCACACATTGGAACTCGTTATACTTGGAGTAACAACAAGGTCTGGAAAAGGCTGGATTGGGTGCTTATAAACCAGCAGATGCTTAACAACTTAAGCATACAGGTTTGCCACATGGTCAGAACTTGTTCTGACCATGCTCCTCTTTTAATTACAGTTAACAAACAAAATGTATCTAGGCAGAAGAAAGGGTCTTTTAAGTTCCTCAACGCTTGGGCAAACCATCCTGACTTTATGAATTGTGTGAGTCAGGATTGGTCTAAGGACTGTTTTGGTGAGGATAACATGATATTTTGGCTTAAGCTCAAAAGATTGAAAAAGCATTTAAAACAATGGAACTCTTCAGTTTTTGGAAATATATTTAACAAAGTAAAAGAAGCTACTTTGCAAGTGGAAAACTGTCAATTGATACATCAACATAAAAATGACAATGAATCTAAATCTAAACTGTCAAAAGCCAATAGCATTCTCATCCTTGCATTAAAGAATGAGGAATGCTATTGGAAGCAAAAATGTTTCAACACATGGATAAGTGAGAGTGATGGGAATACAAAACTGTATCACAGTTTTGTTGCAAAGAAAAAGAAGAGAAATGTTATTGCTGGAATTAAAGATAGGGAGGTTTGGCTTACTGATCAAACTGAGATTGCTGCATCTGCAGTTGAGCACTTTAAAAAGATCCTTTCAAATGAACCTGATTATTTGAATAATGTTAGTGACAATGAATCAATACTAACAAACATTCCTAAGCTAGTTTTGGACAGTGACAATACAGAAATTGCTAAACCTACGTGTGCTGATGAAGTTAAAGCTGTAATATGGAGCATGAAGAAGGATAGTGCACCTGGCACAGATGGGTTCAATGTTTTTTTCCTTAAACATTGTTGGAATATAATTAAACTTGATCTATGTAGCTCTCTAAATGCTTTTCTTAAGGGCAAACCTATTCCTAAGGGTGTGTTTGCTACAGGGATTGTCTTAGTCCCTAAAATGGCAAATCCAATAACATGGAGTAACTACAGACCATTGAGTATGTGTACAATATTGAACAGATTGTTTTCTGGGCTTATTAATAGGAGAATATCTCTCATTTTGCCTAGAATCATATCTAAAGGCCAGAGTGCATTTGTAAAAGATAGGTTGATACATGATAATATTTTGACCATAAAAGAAATGTTGCATAACATAAGGAGGAAGCCTTCAAGAGGCAATATTATCCTACAACTAGACATGTCTAAGGCCTTTGACAGGCTATCTCATGCATTTATTATTAAGATATTAAAATGTTTTGGTTTTACAGAAAGTATTGTTTCACTAGTTTACAGTCTTATTTCAAATGTTATGGTATCTATTTTATTGAATGAGTCTTGTAATGGATATTTTCCTCAGACAACAGGACTCAGACAAGGAGATCCACTTTCTCCTTGTCTGTTTATCCTGGCAGAGGAAGCCCTACTGAGAGGGCTAGAGAATTTATATGCACAGAATCATAAAGTACAGTTCTATGTTAAATCTGGAAATGTCTTACCAGTTTTGGCTTTTGCAGATGATGTCATTATTTTCTCCAATAGTGATCCATCCTCCATCAAGTGTTTGAGTGACCTGCTAAACCAATACCAAAAAGAATCAGGGCAACTGATAAATAGCGAGAAGACGAAGGTCATAACATCTTCTAGGTGCTCAAATGCAAGATCAGCAAGAATTAATACTACTTTGGGTTTCAAGACTGAAAATGCACCTTTCAGTTACTTGGGCATCACAATAGCATCAAACAACACAGGGAAGAATTATATAGCTCTCTTAAGCAAAATCTATAATAAAATTAGTGAATGGGATTTAAAGAACCTGTCTTACAGTGGCAGGTTGTCACTGATTAGACATGTTCTTTATCCCATTGTATTTTTTTGGATGCAAAACTGTTTTATACCAAAAACAATTTTAAATAAACTGGAACTCTGTTTTAACAAGTTCCTTTGGAGACCAAAAGTGAATGAAAAAGCAATACATTGGACTGTGTGGAGAAACCTATGCAAGTCCTTTAGGGAGGGTGGGTTGAATGTCAAACTTCTGTCTGACATTCAACTCACATTTGCTTATAAACTTTGGTACTTGTTTAGGAAAGGAGGCTCACTATGGTCTGATTTAATTACTAATACCTATTGTAGAGATAGACATCCACTATATGCAAAGTGTGGTTTCAATGATTCCATTGTATGGAAAGGTCTTTGTTCAGTTAGGAAAAAGGCTGACCAGTTAATTCATTGGAAAGTAGGTAGAGGTGAGGTTGATTTCTGGAGGGATTCATGGATAAAATCTGGTCCAATTGTCTCTGACCAAAACTCATGGTATCTTCCAGCTATGATAAAAACATTTTGGAGACAAAACTGTTGGGATCCTATTCTAGAATCATTTCTGTCTAACGAAAGATTTCAACAAATTTGTTGTGTTAAAATCAATCCTGAACAGAATGATTGCATAGAATGGAACATTTCTAAAAATAAAAAATTTTGTACTAAAACCACATGGGAATATATAAGAGTAAAACACAATTGTCCTTTAATTTTCAACAAAATCTGGCATAGCTTCATACCAGCAAAATTTTCATTCTTAACCTGGAAGATACTAATGAGTTTTGTGACTACTGACAGTGAACTTGCAAAGAAACATATATCAATTGTATCTAAATGCCAATTTTGCTGCAACTGTGAAGATACAACACACCTCTTCATCAGTTGTAGTTTTGGCTGGCAGTTATGGAATTACTACGGGGTTTTATTTAAAGTCCCAGTGAAACGTTTTATGACAATTAGGCATATGCTATTCATATGGTTTAATTCATCTCACAGCAAATTCCATATTAATCATATTGTTCCACAATTGATTTTATGGACAATATGGTTTAATAGGAATCACTGTAAGTTTGACAAACCAACAGATAACTTTTACAATGCTATATGCAGAATAAACAGACTGATTTTAGTGTTGGACATGAAACTTAAAACTAAGCACTGGCGAAATGCAATTGATGCAGGAATCATGATTGGAGCTATGTCTATAGAGCAGAGAAAGATAACTTACAGGACGTGGAAGGCTCCAATTCTTGGTAGATTGAAGATTAACACCGATGCTGCTTGCTGTTACACTGGAGAAGCTGCTGGTGGGCTAATTGTAAGGGACGAACAAGGGAACTGTGTTGAAGGAGCTGGATTTCTGTTCGGGAAGCTTTCACCACTTCAAGCTGAAAGAAGAGTGCTACTGGAGGCGCTCTTGCTTTGCAACAGAAGAGGCTGGAGCTTTGTTGACATTGAGTCTGACTGTTGGACGCTGGTCAGTAGGCTCAATGTCAACGTGAACGGAACCAGTACAGACGAAGAAAGGCTTTGTAGATCCCTAATTCGACCAGAAATGGAAATCAACCACATTTCCAGGATGGAAAATGTTGTGGCTGATTGGATATCAAAGTGGACTCTAGATAAGAAAGAAAGTCATTCCTTTTCAGTCTATGACATCCCTAACCAGCTTCGAGCGATTATTGTGCTTGAAAGCATGGGCGTGGGATATATAGACCCAGGCTAGGGTTTGAAGGAAAGAAGAAATTAAGGAATGAAGGAAGTACTGAAGTATGAAACAAGACGAAATGGGTGTTCGAACTGTGAAGTTGGAAGCTTGAGTTGGCTGCTAATGGTGGCAAAAGGATTTGTTGAGATAAAAGATAGGGTTTCAGTCTGAGTCGATAGGTTAGGGTTTGCAATTAAGACAGCCATAATCGATTTGGGGCTAATAGCTTAGTCCTGAATCGGATGTCTTAATTGGGCCAAGTTGGATTACTTAAGTCTAAAAATGTTAGGCCTTGTTTATTTCTAGTCCAATTCTTTTGGACCTTGTTTGTAGAACTTGGTTTATATTAATAAAGCTACCAATTAAAAAAAAAAAAAAAATTCCAATTATATAGTATGACCTATTGTTTTTTCCGAAGTTAAAGGAATTGTTTTTTAATAATTAAAAAAAAAAAGAGTTAGTTACGAAAACTAATGAGAAATTTGAAGGATTATCTGTATACCCAAGCTAACTAACAACCTTCTCTCTAAAACAGAACCGCCTTCATATATTATCGCATCATAAGTTAAAATAGACCCTACTCCACTCTTTTGTAACGCGTAAGGACCCACATATTTCTTCACAAATCAATTTTTGGATGAAAAGATAATTTAGTTTTGTTTTATTTTATTTTATTGAAGGTGTACCTCACAGGTACCTTCTCTCGTCTCTATAAATACTATATGACCCTCATAAATATTTTAAGTTTAGCCCACTCCTCCCCGTTCCCTCTCCAAAACACTTCTTCTCTCCAAAATCAATTTCTTTCCAAAAAAATGATGCAATTGATCCGCCGTTTCTCCGGAACCACCACCGACTCCTCCTCTCACTACCAACTGCTAAACTCCGATATGCAGAGTCGCCGTTGTTGGCATCGAGGCGCTTTCTCAAAATCGACTTGGCGAGCATCCAACAAGCCATCTGTCCCTGAAGGTCACGTGCCTGTCTACGTCGGAGGCGATATGGAGAGGTTCGTTATTGGAATCGAGCTGCTGAGCCATCCTGTGTTGATGGCTCTTCTGGAGAAGTCGGCGCAAGAGTATGGCTATGAACAAGAAGGCGGGTTGAGGATTCCGTGTGACGTTCTTGTTTTCAAGCGAGTCATGGAAGCAGTTAGACTCGGGCTTCACTCGTTAGCTATTGAGGATCTTCTTTCTTATTTAAAAGACGATGAGAACTTCTGGAATTGCACGACCTGACCTGACTGTAGGAAGTCGGTCACATAGAGTCTGTTAGGGAATTACTACAAAGAGGATAGAAACTATTCCCTCGAGTTGTATTTTTAGTTTTTAAAATATTTAAAAATTGTTATTCATTAAAATATATTTTTTTAATTCTATTTATTTTATTTATTTATATCTTTTATAAAATTATTATTTATTGAAAAAAAGTTCAAATTTTTAAAATTATATTTTTGTAAAAAAAACTCTAAAATCTAAAGAAAAAGGCCAAGTTTTTCTCATTTAAAAGCTCCAAGCGAACTCTTGACTATTACTCTTTCAGAGAACATGAAAATTGGTAATATCAACCCTAATTTAGATTGAGCATTACCTGAATTTCAAGACCAGGTTGCTGTCGATTTTTTCTTATTTTCCAAGTTACACAATAACTGAAGAGTAGATGAGAAACAAGGATCAAATTTCTTTTTATTTTCCAGGTTACACAAGAATTGAAGAGAATATGAGAAAACAAGGATCAAAGCTGAAAAAGGGGCGGAAAGCAATTGAGAAGAAAACGATGTGAGAAATTAGAATCCGCTGAATGTTAATGGTTCTTGTGCATCAAATAGTGAAGCTGCTACTAGTGTCCTTTTCAGAAACAGTGATGGTGATATTACTCGTACCTTCGGTAATCTGCTTGGAAAAGCCACTCCTCTTCAAGCAGAAACTATGGCTATGCTTCAAGGCTTAACAACTTGCTACATAAACAATTGGACTCATGTAGACATTGAGTCTGACTCCTTAATTCTGATCAAGCAGCTCACAAACAATTCAAATTCAGACTTCGAAGACCCTAATGTAAGCTACTGCCATAAATTTCTTGATAAAATTATGAGCCTTAAGCACATTTCTAGGGTCCAGAACCAAGCAGCCGATTGACTTGCCAAATGGAACCTAAAGTGTAAGCTAAAACTTCATTTTCAGCAACACAATACTCCTCCTAAGCTGCTTGCAATCTCATTCCTTGAAAGCATTGGATTGGGGTATCTTCAAAGTGATTAATCTTGAACTATGATACTGCTAGGTTTTTTTCATTTTGTAGGAAAGCAATGGATTGTAGAATGCTCAAGAAATGTTGCCTCAAGATGGAAGAAGAAGAAGAAGTTGATGCTGGAGAATGATGCAAATTGCTTACTGATTTTTTGATTGAGAAGCTTGAAAATTGCTACCTTTTCATTATACTAGTACTTTGATTTTGAAGGGAAATATTGGCTCCAAATTCATTTTGTCTTAAAATTTGGGAAAATTAACTTTAGATCCCTCAATTTTGTAATTCTTCAATTAGTTAATAAAATTGTTTCCTTTGATTAAAAAAATTAGAATCCGCTCGTGAAAAAATTGTATCTAATAGAAATATTCATGTATCAAATTCAAACTCAAAAAGAGGGAACATAGTATTTGATTTTTAATATCAATTTTTGGTAATTGTAATATGAACCCTCTGTTTTGTAAATCCTAAAGTGGTTCTCTAATTTTAATATAAGTATCATTTGTATAAAAAGGGAAAATATATTATGTGGCTCTACATAACAATTTTGACCATTCTTTTAGCATTCACTACATGTTATTATTGTATTAGATTTTAGTTTGATATTTCCTCGTATATTTTGTGACAATGTATTTAGTGTTTTCTTCACATTTATATATTAATGACGATTTTAGGTTTGTTTGTTAATAATTCTCCGATCACTAGGTTATGTATCGTTTGAATTATTTTTTAAGGTAAATGAATTTCATTAGAAAAATAATAGTAAAGATTACAATTGAAAGATAGGAAAAAATGAAAGGCCAGTTTAAACCCTAGGATAAGACCAAAAAACTCAAGCACATCTAATTTTTCTGTTTTTCTTTTCTCTACAGTTCTTCTCCGTTTACTTTTCTTTCATCTAACTGTCCAAATTGATGAAAATATAGACAGTCTCCAACAAACGATCATGATTTATCCTCACAGAATCTCAACTCAAGCTACCGGGCAACTACTGGTCCAACTCACTAATCCATCTGAATTCGATGATTTTTTTTGGTAGTAATTCCTCAAGATATCGAAGACAAAGCTATAAACACAGTTGTGACAAGAGAGACTAAAAACTGTGACTGATCACCGGTGTTTGGCACTTGTAGCATTCTTGTCACTAAGGTTTCTCCGTCCTCAAAACGGGTCAATCTTTGTTTATAAATGTTGCATATATGGTCACTACCGCGTGCCAATTAAGAATACGAAGACATGTGGAGCCCAAAGTTATACTTTTTTATTTAAAAAATACAGTTATTAGACATTTCACACCTAAAATATCCCTAAAATCGATTTGTTTCTTTGGATTTAAAATGTTTAGTTACCTTATTTGTAGTCGTGCTAGTGTAAATCTACGTTCTGTTTATCATCAAGAAGTGGTATTTTATGTATGAAATGTTTAATGGTCGTATTTGTAACAAAAATATTATAAATCTGCATGTCACGTGTCACCGTATCGTTAATTGGAACGCGACAATGACCATATATGCAACCTTCTTAAACAAAGATGACCCGCTTTGAGGACGAATGAACCTTAGTGGCAAAAATGCAATAAGTGTTAAACACTGATGACCATTCACGATTTCTAGTCGACAAGAGACAAAGCCAATATAAAATCATTTTCAAGCTTTCATCCTTAGGCCTGAAATCAGGCTTTCTGCACAAGCAATGGGGATGGTTGCTGCACCCTCAAAGAACCTTTCAAAACTCTCGATTTTATCAGATATAGTAGATGGAGGGTTAAGTAAGGTTTGGAACTAGGAAGAGTGCACCATAATCCAGAGCAGAGGGCAAGAGACTTATTTACGGACTCAAATGAGTTGAGATGAGGAAACCCTTCAATTTACTGTAGGCAAATTCAATGTCAGGAAAATCCAGCTTGGTTGTTAGTGATCAAATGTATTATTGATTGCAGAAAGAAGATCAGAGGGTAATAGGCAAGGGATAAAGAAAATCACATGAGGAAAATCAAAAAATTGAATCCAATTAGTAGACTATCAGCAACCAATCTCAAGGGGACTACCGAAAGTTATCGCATTAGCAAGATTTTGGGCTACAAATAGCATAAAATATAAGAGTGTTCATGTGATGCTGATAAGAAGCCCAAAATGTTGCTAAAAGCACCATGGATTTATCGAAACCAGGTAACTTCCCTTTCATCAAGATGAAATGATTTCATGATATTGTCAAGAATAAATTATATTAAGACAGTATCAATTCTTAATATTAAGATAACCTAGATTTATGCTTTCAAGTAGAATAATTACTTTCAAAGTGTTTGGAGCGTGAAAGTAAGTAATTGGGGTTTCATTTTAATTTCAAGGTCCATTTGGCAAGCCAGTCAGCTGCCTTATTTTGGATCCTTGAAATGTTGGTATATTCATATTAGAAGAAATAAGCTTTCTACAACAAAGGAGACTTTAATTTAAGTAGTAAGGATATTTGCCACTGGCCAACATATTTACCAGGACCTGAGAGTCTGTTTCAATCTCAACCTTAGTCCAGTTGTTTTTCTTGCACAACAGAAGCCCGTCAGTAGAGCCCTCAATTCAGCCATAAGTGGAGTTAGTTTCCCATACAAGTTTGTAGCACCTAAAACAATGTTACCTTGGTGGTATCTGATTAAGATACCTCCACCAGATTCCCTATTCCTCTCATACAAAGCGTCAGTATTTAGCTTAATGTAGTTAGGTCTATGGTGACTCCATTTGTGGTAAGTAATCTTTTGAGTTATAGTGCTTTTGCAACCCAAGTCTCTAGCTATATTAAGGTTTTTGCTCCAGTGTTTTTCCTGAGACATTTAGAACTATCCAAACTAATAATGATATTGTTTATATACCTGATAGCCAATATAGTGGTGATAGACCTTGTTGATTTTAGCATTATTCCTGTATTTCCAAACTGTACAAAGGATAATAATAGGAATCATAGTTCTGATATGAACCTTAGCATCACTCGACCAAAACCAGACTTTAAGCTTATGAGCTATAGTCATAAATTTTTGAATTTTTATTTTGAAAAAGTTAGCATAGTAGCACCAAATGCTCTAGGCCAGGTCACATTCAATAAACAGGTGCTTAAGGATTTCAATATTACTGCAGAACTGGCATTTAGATGCCATAATGAAGTGCTTATGATGAAGCTTGTTGTAGGTTAGACCAAGACTTTTATTGTTTCTAGAATTTAGCCATATTTTACAAGAGTAAGAGTCACAAAGGTCACTAATACTCCTGATGTTTAACCCTACTTCCTGATAAGGTTTGCAAATAGCTTTCCAAGTTGTCCAGTAGATTTCTTTTCCAGTAGAGGAGGATCCCCATAAAACGTTTTTTTAAAGATGTTCTCAATTTTCTATAAGACAGTTTTTGGAATGGTGGAGCTTTGGATCCAGTAGTTGGAGATAGGCATCAGAGCAGAATCAATCAAGGTTAGTCTTCCGGCAAATGAGAGATTTTTATCTTCCCAGTATCTGATTTTATTGTTGATTTTTTTGATGAGATTGATGAAGTTACTGCATTTGTTCCTGTTGTTGTTTATAGTGATCCCCAAGTAATTAGTTGGCAGAGAGCTAGAGCTAAATCCTGAAAGGTTAGTGATAGTTGCAAGTATAACATTATTAATCCTAGAATGATAAATGATCTTAGTTTTGTCTTTGTTTATAGATTGGCCTGAGGCATTCTAATATATTTAAAGGAATTTTCCTAATTTTTTTATTGTATTTACCAAACTGTTTTTAAACATTAGAATGCCATCAGCAAAGACAAGGCTTGGGATCAATATATTGCTTCTACCATGATAATGCATATCTTTGTTATCATTAAACATGTCATGTAAAACCCTTATGAAGACTTCTTCAGCCAGGATAAAAAGACTGGGGGGAAAGTGGATCCCCCTGTCTTAAGCTCCTATTAGTTTTGAAAAACTCATAGACATTTATAAGCATGAAGACAAATAGAGAACTTATAAGACTTTTAATTAGCCTAATAAAACTATCAGAGAAACCAAAACACTTAAGGACTTTTAGGATGGAATAATGAGATAACTTATCAAAAGCTTTTGACATATCCAGTTGGATAAGGATATTGTCAAATTTCTTGTTTCCGTTAAGATCGTAGATTAATTCCTTTGCTGTAAGGATATGATCTTGGATAGCATTGTTAGGGACAAAATCCCCTTGGTTTCTAGAAATAACTTTAGAAAGTAGAAGAATTAACGTATTGTTGATGATTTTTGACATAATCCTATTGAAAAGACTGTATAGGCTTATTGGCATGTAGTCTTTCCAGATGGTAGGATTAGAAGTCTTGGTAATTAGACAAGCACATGTAACTAGGACTCCTTTTGGTATTTTTTGGCCTTGAATAAAATCAGTCATTGCTAGGCAAAGGTCTTTTTTGATAACTTGCCAGCAAGTTTTATAAAAACAATCATTGAAACCATCCATACCTACAACACTGCAAGGGTTTAAATTTGTTATAATGTCATAGATTTCCTTTTCACTAGGAATAGCCATAAGTCTAATATTGTCAGTATCATTTATAGTTTTTGAAATACATTTAAAGATACTACTCTTCATAATATGCTTTTCATCTTCTTTACAGGAATAGAGAGACTCGTCAAGGAGGTTTTTAAAGTACTTGGCAGTAGAATTGCCAATTAAAGCCTTGTCTGTAAGCCACTCTTCCCCTTCTTTGATACTGTTTATAGTGTTCTTTGAGACTCGTCAAGGAGGTTTTTAAAGTACTTGGCAGTAGAATTCTCATGGAACTATGGAATAACTTTGTGTTCCTATCTCCGTCACTCAACCAGTTGGTGTAACGTTTTTTATACCAATAGCTCTCCTCCATTTTAAGTGTCGGAGGGAGGTCTGCATTAACTTTAGATAGTCTCGATTTAGAGTCATCTAATCATTATTTTTTGATTTATCATCTTATTATTACTTCTTTTATGTTTGCTAACACATATAAAATAAAAAAATTAAATTTTTGTAATATGTTATTTTTATAAATAAAATATAAGAAAATTAGATGTAATATTTAAAAAATATATATCTTAAAAAATTATGAAAATAAAATAAAATTTGATATATAAAATATAATTTTGAAAAATAAATATAAATCAAATCAAATTTGTTATGTAAATATAAAATATAATTTTGAAAAATAAATATAAATCAAATCAAATTTGTTATGTAAAACATACTTTTGAAAATTATATGAAAATAAAATCTAATTTGTATCCACTTTTTTTTCTAATGCAAACAAATTTTATTATTAAAATCAATACAAAGGTATTAAAGAGGCGCGAAATGAAAAATAGGCGCTAATCCAAACATAGACTTGAACAAATTAGAGATTAAGTCTTCAATCCTTCATTAAAATCGATCGATCCTTGCAATCAGATCCTTAACCTTAAAAAATATCTTCCTAATTTCAGAACCAAAGCAAAGATTGCTCTCATAGCATTTGAACCAAAACTCCAAATTAGGTTTAGATTCTGATTAACAATGATGAACCCTGCTTCACTCTAAGGAATAGAATAAGAATACTGGAGATGAACACTGCCTCTCAAACATATCAGGAGCTAGTTGAAAATCGGAAGCCATCACAAACTTAAGAACTTGCATATAACCCCCAACAGACCTGCTTGAATTTGAATCAGGTGCCAAACTCAATACCTTTATGAATCTTTAAAACTCCTTATTCCTGGTTACTGTAATTTTAAAACATAGTCAGGTTGTTCCTGCTAAAAATTAGTGACTTTTCTTCAATTGTTAATCTTGACACAAGTAACAATATTTACAGTAAACAAATCAGTGAACTACAGAATTAGTAAAAATGATATATACAGAGCTCAGCTACATGATATGTACCCAAGACTAATGTTCTCTAACAATGTTATTGTATGAAGATGAGAAAGGGCCTGATTTTGAGTGAAGTCAAGCTTCATCTTACATTTCAGAGTCCATTTTGCAAGCTAATTAGAGGCTTCGTTTTAGACTCTTGAAATGTTAATATGAAGCATTGAAGGAGAGATGAGATCCCTGCAACACTTCAAAATCGGGCTTAAGGTTGCCATAATAAGGCCGTCCATTAGCACTCTAATTTCAGCAGCCAAAGAAGAAAGATTCCCATAAAGGTTGCCATAACCCTTGATAATGTCACCATAGTCATTTCTAATAATGACTCCCCCGCTAGAATTACTATTTATAGGACAAGATTCACCGGAGTTCATTTTGATCCTTTCGGGGGATAAAACTTTCCATTGTAAGTAGCTTGTCTTGTTATTCAACTTGATTGAATTGATGCATCCAATATTTTATGTAGCTTTATTATCTTTATCCCATTGCTTAGGACTTAAGAGGTTTGAAAAATCAAGACTGAATAAGATATGATTTATTTAACTAATCGCATAACAACTGGGTTATTGAATCCCTTTAAATTTGGCTTTGTTCCTGTTATGCCATATAACCCAAGTGATTAGCGAGGGGATCGTATATCTTATATATACCTTTTTATTTGATGACCATAACCAATTCCTATTTATATGTGTGGTAGTCATGTATCTGTAAACCTTAACGTCGAATAAGTAAATGTAATAAGACCAAATTGGCCAGACAAAACAGCAGGAAACAAATAGATGATTAGGAGTTTCACAGGAATCACAAAATTAGCACTTAGAAACAGTTATGAAGTGTTTTTTTAAAGAATATAATCAATAGGAATATAGTTTTTTATAATTTTCCATAACAAAAAGGAATAATTCATGTGAGTAATAGAGTTCCAAATCTTGCTAAACATATTGGATTGGGTGTTATGCTGCCTAAGATTGTTCTGAGTGTCCTTGATATTAAACCTATATATTCCAAAGAATAGAGTCCTTCTTGTTGTTATTGATAGTTGTAGCTTTAATCTTGTTGATGTTGTTTTGAGTTAATAAGCCAGAAATCCCATTAAGGTCCTAGTCATTATATTTCCAGTAGGAGCTAAAAATCTCATTGCTAAACCATGAATTATCTTGAGAATCATCCATGATAATTAACAGAGAGTTATTGTGTCAATTATCTAACCTAAAATCCATCTTACCCTTCCAAGTTCTCCAACTACTATTAGACTCAGCGGTGTCTTTGATTTTAATAAACCTGTTCGACGTAAGAGATCATTTCATGTTGAAGTGAGCTTTAAGAGGATACGTGTTCCCACAATAGATGTTGTTCATGATTTTGGCCCAGTTACTTTTATTTTCTATGAAGGTGACCCAAAGCTTGCAAGAAAAAGCGTCTTGAATATCAAGAATCTCCCTTATGTTTAGCCCCCCCCCCCCCTAGAGAAAGGCTTGCATAAAACATTCCAGGATGACCAATGACGTCTGATCATTAGTAGAAGATCCCTAAAGGAATTTATTAAAAATATTATTGATTTTGTTGATGATACCAGTAAGAATGTAGCTGATCTGGATCAAGTACATATGTAAAACTGTGAGAGCAGTGTTTATAAGAGTCATCATTCCTTCACATGAAATATGGTTACTCTCCCAATCCTGCACCTTGTTGTTGATTTTATTCAACATAGAATTGTAATTACTAGCCTTATTGTTGGTGCTGAGAGTGATACCAATGTACTTAATAAGGAGAAACTCAGAGTTGAAACCAGTTTGATTAGCCAGAGCATTTATTCTAGTTTTGAGAATCCTTTTAGAAGTACCAAATTTGGTCTTGCTTTTGTTAATAACTTGACCAACAACCTCTTCATATCTTTGAAGAAAGCTTCTACGGTTGCCAATTGTGGAAGTAATACCATTAGTAAATATCAAAATCTCATCAGCAGATGCTAAGCATGGTATGTTAATATATGTGCTAGTTGAATACTTCATTGATTTGCATGTGTTAAAGAGCTTGCGTAGACCTCTTAACAGAACATCTTCTCCAATAATGAAGAGACTAGAAGATATATGATCTCTTTGTCTCAAACCTCTGGTAGTTTTAAAATACCTATATTCTTCTTTCTCTTCTTAGACACATAAGAATGATAGGTTTTAGTATTGTTATCTCATTCGTCAAGCCAATTAGAGTAACACTGATGATAGCACTTCTGGCAGAAATAAGGTAAGTCTTTGTAGCTCAAACTTAACCAGCAACCCTGATTCTCTCCATATCCCACCCACAAATTACTTTGCAGTTGCTTTGACATGTGTTAAAACAAGCTATGTGTTTTACCCAGAATATTGATTTTCAGAGGATTCCACAGTGTTTCTGCAATAGACTTGATTATGCTTTCTTGGTACATTAATTCTGAAAATCTTTCAATCCTGATCGAAACAGGGGTGATAGGATTTTCATATCTAGGATTAAAATCGGTGTCCCATCTAAGTAACTCATAGAGTTATCTTCAATTGACCACACAATCCTGTATCAGATTCTATTCAACTCTTCCTTAAGATTAAAATCCATAAAGATGTGTCTCGAGTCCCATATTGCAGTGCTACAAACTCCTTTTAGTCTCAACAAGTTTAAATACATGTTTATAGCTTTCTGGTTTAATAATCCTTATGAGAACTTACCAACAAGAGTTTTGTATCAAGAACAAGCTTCTTTATATCAACCTGTTTGAACTGAATTGAAATGGGTCAGATTTGTGATCCACTTTCAACGAATTTATCTCTTATTCCTTGATATTGTTGCTTACTGTTTCAGCATAAGTTGTCGGTCTTTTGGTGTTGGTCTTTTTCTTTGTTTCTGTTTGGTTTTGCAGCAAAATGAATTGCGGATTTGGTGTTTGAGAAGACGGGTTGATTTTTTCTTGTTGAAGATCAGGATAATCTTCGTTGTTGCTAAAAATAAGGTTATTGTAAGAATGCATCTTGTTTACTGAAGAAGGGCCATACCAAGCTTAGATGGATTTAGGATTAACGATGAAGGATGACTTTGATTAGTTTTCTTAGAGCTTTCTTGAATACCATATTTATGAAATCTTTACCAACGTCATACACATTTTTGTATTTAATTTGTATCCAACTTAATTCATAATATAAATAAAGTGTTTCATTTTTAAAAATATTAAAATATATCAATACATATTGTTTAATATATATTTAAACATTCAAAAATAAAATTAATTGTTTTATTAAATCTAATTTTAATATACTACTAAATAAACTATATTTTAGAAAATATAAAATAATAATTTTTTTTATTTACACTATGTTTAAAAATAAATCAGTTACTGGATAGAAATAAATTTGTTAATTAAAATAAATAAATAAATAAAAGATCAATAAAATACATTTAATAAAAAAATCAATTTTTTTTTATTTTGAAGGTGAATTCATTTCATCATAGATATATAATTCCAATAAGTTCGAATTAAATTATTTCAGTTTTACATCAAAATGTACAAAATCCTACCTAATATAAACAGAGGAAGAAAAATACCATTAGTAAACGGTAACACAAGATGTATTGTTTAGTTTATTAATATATATATATATATATATATATATATATATATATATAAAAGCTAATTTTGAAGAGACATCTTTAATCATATTTGTTTATAATATAACTTGCCGACCTTTTTTGTTAAATTTTTAAATAAGTTAGAAAATAAAAATATAATTTATTGTCCAAAACTTTCAAACAAGATGAAAGACATCGACGCAAGAAAATGAAAGTATTAGTATGAGTGTGAAAAAAGAGGAACGTATCTATACAAAACTTCTCTCCAATAATGTAAAAAGTGGAAGGTGCATTAAACCGACGAGGGACATCGAGATCCAGCCAAACGACCACCAGCTTTCACCAGTATCACTTAGTTTCAACAGATTTCTCAGCATGATCTTTTGATAAGACATTCCAACCTCCAATAGCTCCCAATACCATATTATATGAATATGTAGTAGAACAACAGAGAGATTTAGTCAAACCTTTAGCAACATCCAATAAGATACCATGTGATGATGCAGTCGAATGTCCACTAGTATCCATCTCAAACTTTCAATCCAAATTGGTGTGTAAGTTTTTTCATTCCCATGAGTACATTTGAATTTTCAACGAGTTGTCATTTATTTTCGGCGCCAATCAAACATGGCAATGACTCTAAACCCACAATTTTCGTGAGGCTTAATGTTGGTAAATCCTTTTATGAAATCACGTATTAATTATTATATGTTCGATGCATACCTCGTGTCCGGTATGTTAGGTATTGTTTTACCAACATTATGCAATTTCGTTAGGGATGGTTTAAGAATAATTGACGATTTTGCTTTAACATTATTCGCCTCAATCAGAATTACTTTACTGTTGGATGCAACTCGTGCTTGTTTCATTGTCGGGGGTTTTGATTTCGGAATTAGTACGCACTTGTCCAATGATCGTTCTAGTATTGCCATAAAAAATATCGACTGATGTTCAAAAACTAGTGACCGGTGTTTCGATCTTTGGAGGTTTTGCTCTATCTGTATGGGCTTCTACCCAATTTTATTCGACGTATTTGAGCATAGAAGGATCATTTTTGATAAAACAATGAAAACAAGTTTTAGTGCCCTTAAAGCGACCCCGACCACGACCACAGTCACAGTCGAGAGTACGACCGCAGGATTTCAACTTTTATAAGGGTTCGCACAGAAGAGAAGCAGAATGAAAATCCACGTAATGTTTTTAAGCCAATGACTTTGTTCATAAACATCAAAATTGCCTTGTTTAGTATTTAAATTTGCAAAGTTAACGTTGACTTTTTCTTCCCTGGTTAGCTTAACTCGAAGGAGCATCTATAGTCTTTTTCAATGCTCATCTATAATTCGAGTAGGAACATGCCCATCCGCTCTTAGAATGGATGTAAGTCTGTGCGTACATAGTAACTCATATATCATACGATCGATACAATCGCATGTCGATTTTTTACCTCCGCCCTTATCAGAATTTTCATAAAATTTATCGTATATTATTCTGAAAGCGATTGGTGATACGTATTCCCACAGTAATTTCAAATGTTTACAATCTTAAAATTTATAAATAAGAATATGATAGCTTAACTTAAGAGATTCGTTTATGTTTATATGTTACGTCACAAACAAACCATAAGCCTTCTTCTAAAATCTTTCGCAATTCAATTGGCTTAACTCGATATATGTTTTCAAAGTAACACGCGAGCTTTCCGTCCTATTAGATGTGTGCACGAAAAAACCTCTCGTTTATAGTATAATGCATCAGTCTAAGACGTACTCGACCTCCTTATCGTGGCATTTGAACATCGTATTGCATCCAAAATGGCCAAAAATATGTTAAACTCTTCGCCATCTTTAGATATCTTTTTTCCTACTTATATTCTTGTGGATATGCTATTCACATAACATATGACTCACATTTGAAAATATTTTATCTATGGTATTTATCAAAGCAATTTCACGATCTTTGATTATATCATAAGGTAACTCATAATCTTTATCTTCCTCAACCGTTTTCAAACATCACAAAACCCAGTTGTAGTTGTCTTGCTTCTCTTTCCCCATCAATGTGAATCTAATGCAAACGTTCTATTAGTCGATGTTACCCCGACTACTTTAAACAATGACATCATGTACCTAATTAACCTTGTAACTGTTATCCATGATTAACAATTCTGGGAAGGTTTGTAGTAAATCAATGTTAAGTGGGTGTGCAATAAATAAATCAATTATGACATTGAACCCTTCATTGATCATACGATGCCAAAATATGAATTTATGTATTTATAGTTTTGCTAACAAGCATTGTATCTGCGACCAAACACCCTTTTCAAATCTTGTTATTTGAAGGTGATTGTATACGTGACATATGTTGGACGCATTCTCTGGATCGACCTTCTTTAAGGCACCAAATGTTTAACTTGAAATTGTTTTGTTTAGCATCAAAATATTGACAAACATTTTTTTCTTTGGTTTTAATTTGTACATACACAATCGTATCACGGTTTCGTTTGCCAGAAATCACACTTAAGGCCCACTTATCATCACATTTAAAAGGATTACCAATCAAATGAAAAGGCCAATTAGTTTTTTTGCTACCGCACACATACAATCACATTTGTTTACCATCGACTTACAAATATTGGATCTCTCACCTTTATAATTTACTTTTGGTGTTCTTCCTTTTCTCTCCTTTTCATTTTTAATCAAGAATCCAACTATTTTGCTATTTTCTGTGACTCAATTGGTCATCGAATCCAAGCTATATTCCTGGTGAGTTACAGAATGGTGAGGGTAGTCCACAACAAATGATATTTCACCTTGGATAACCTTTTGCAATTCATATAAAGCAAATGAATCAATCGAATCCGGAAATCAGATTAGATAACACAATTATGCCAAGCGTGTGGCACCCACATTATTGAGTCCGCCATCTAATGGCGCCCAGGCTATTTCATCTGCCAACGAGATGGGGCTCGTGCCATTTTGTATGCCATCAGCTTGGCAGAAAATATCATCTTTTCTCTTAGAATGATGGCGATATACATCACCTAGACGCGATCGTCGGGCGAAATCGAGGTTATTTTAGGTTTTTTAAAAAGAAAATAAAAAATATAAAGAAATAAGAATGTATAACTTTTCATTCTTTATGTTAATCTTTCTTTTTTGTCATAATTTGTTTTTTATAAATTTGAAAAAAATGAGAGTTTTGGTTTTGAGTTTTTTAGTAAGGTTTAGGTAATAAAATATTATGGTTTACTAGATTTTGTGTTCGCAAACCTCATGAAGTAAATAATGATATGGAACATAAATAAATAGAGTTCTTAAAATTTTATAATTTTTTTAAAGTTGATAAGGATACTGTAAATATAAAATAAGAATAATTATGTTGATAATTGAATAAACAAAAAATTTGCAAGGTGAATTTTGCGTAAAATATTAGTGTAGAGGACTAGAAGTGTAACATGTAAAAATTGTGTTTACATTAAGTCTTAAAGTAGGGTGAGATATCCAATGTAACAAACATTAATCTATTGCTTGTAAAAAATCATCTATAAAAAGGTATACTTTTCTTAGAAAGAGGAATAACACTTTGGACTTTAAGCCTTGATACTTGACAACTTTCTCTCTTTGAAAGATTCTCCAGTAACTTTCTCTCTTTAGAAATTTTTTAGTTAGTCTAGGTGATCATTCTGATGAGACTCATGAAGTTCTTCGAGCAAAGGACAGTTGTTGGGAAGTAAAATTTCAGTTAGACCAAGGATATCATTCTTCTAGAAAGGAGAAAAAAAGATCAACATCGTTATATACCCTCAGACTCTAGTGAATCCCCTTGGCCTGATTCCGATGAGCATTCTGAGATCCTTGGATGAGTTGAAACTTGTACGAAGAAGAAAAATAGGCATTATTCGAAGAGGTGTGATAGACGACGTAAGGGATATCGAAGGGAGCATAAGTCCAAAAAGAAAAATCACTCCAGATTTGTGGTTGAAAATCCAACCTTTGAGTTTAATATGGCTTATCAATTTACCAATCTCTTGGGAAAATGACTATATACGCTAATGGACAATGGTATAGAAAATAGCCAATATAGGCAAGGGGTGGATTGGAGGTCTTCCCTTTTGTCAACTTATATAAGGTCAATTACGTTTTCTAAGCATTTTGATATTGTTAAAGTAGAAAACTTTGATAGGACGCAGAATCCCAATGACCATATTGAGAAATTTAGGATTACATGATGAATTTTGATAATGACGATAAGTTATTATGTAGAGAATTTTCACGTACTCTCAAAGGTACAGCCTTGAAATGGTATAATAGGATTCTGAAAGGATCGATAACTAATTTTTGGATGTTTTACACTGCACTTTGAAGGTAATTTGTGGGAAGTAAAGAGAAGCGGGAAAATAGAGACAACATAATCCAATACAAGCAGGTAGTTGGGGAAAACTTCAAGGATTATATTAAACGGTTTGTGTTAACCAAGATTGAGTTGGATGACTGTGATGAACATGTGGCATGTGTTACTCTCAGACAAAATTTTCTCCCTGAAGATTTCGCGAATAAAATAACCAGGAGAAGGGAACTCACTTTCGGAGCTTTGATGGCTTGGGTAGAGGAGAAAATTAAGGTTGAAGAATCAAAAAGAGTTTGGTTCTGACCTAATATGATGCAAAGGAATTCAAATCAGGGAGACGCTCCCATAAATCAAGATTGTTAGCATAGAAATTCGAACTATCAAGGATCTTTTCGATCCAATGCATCGATAAAGATACCTCCTTGATCTGGACCAACTCAGGTGTTGGCTTTTAATTACCAGGATCCTAAAGCAAAGCTAAATCTGGTAGGGATAAAACTTAGTCGGAGGGTATTTAGGTAACCGCTTAGATGATGTATTAAATTTAGGTTGTAAGGTAGAGAAATTGAGTTGTTATTTTTAATGCTTATAGAGATAAAGTCTCACCCATCTTAAATACTGCTCTTTTGGATGTTTATAGTATAACTTTGGGTCTATCATTAACCATGTGGTAGTTGGAGTGTTCTTCTTGAAGTTTTTCTTGATGCTTGGCAGTTAAATCATTTATTATCTGCATTACAACTTTGTGAAAAATCTGACTTGTCTTCTTTGAAGACGTGGAATTCGTCTACAAGATTTCTTTAAGTACGTTCAGCCAATCTCTTATTAGCAGCATATTCTTTTTCGAAGTTGCACATGTTCTTTAACAGCTGCTTCGTATTCCTCTCAAACAGTTTGAGCTTCAACAACAAAGTTTTTTGCATCAATCTCGAATTATTTGGCATTTTGTTCAAGAGTTTCCACAGTTTGGATTATATTGTGCAAAGTCACTCATAATTACTTAGTGTGATTCCATATGAATGACTCTTCCAATGCATATAGTTGGGAATGGTTTACTAAACGACCCGATGAATGATTTTCTTGAAGAATACTTTCTTAATATTGAGTAAAATTATCAGTAGTCTTATCCGGGGGTATATAGCTTGGTTATCATTTTCTTGAAATTTTTGTTCAGAATCGAAAAATTGGCTAGCAAAGAAAGTTTCATTAGTTTGTCAACTTCAATGACAGACTCTGGCGATATTTTCTAAAAGTAACTTTGGACAAACTTAAGTGGGTCAAAACAGTGGTAAAATGCATTTGACCATTCATTATATGCCCATTCACTCAACTTTGAGAACATTTCGTCTGCAATAGCAAAGTGTATTTGGTAGTGCTTCGTAATTTATACACAATATTAACAAAGTTAATAAGAATTATATGGAGAACATATATGAAAAAGACTAAAACTTACTAGTGCTTTTCCACTTTAACGAAAGCCTCCGTGGATTTTCAGTAGATATTTATTTCCCATTTTCCCAACAACAACTTATGAAAAATAATTTTTGCTTCCATATCTTGTCTGCCTCAATGAGATCGTCGATTATTTTTGAAGAGTTTCCGAAGGTGATATGGTAAGAACTGGATTCTTTGACACACATGTCTTTGCTATAAATTGCTCGAATTGAAGTTGAAACTTTAAGAGTCTTGAAGCCATAATGCAACAGAGCAGTGTAAACCGTAAGTTGTGACTTTCCTGGTTCAGACATACATCAATGATTTTGAAGTAATTCATAATTATTGGATCCAACGGGAACCGAAATCCCAGTTTAGGATCTATGGGTAAACAACTAACTCATTTGCACCACACGTGAGAGGAGTCTCTCATATAAAGGGTAGGAAAAGATAAATGTTTTTTTGAATTTCACACTATTTACTAAGATCGGGTGTTTCTGATTGATCAAAGTATTTATATTTCATATTTTAAGTGCAATAAGATACTCAGGGAGCATATTTTTTAGATTTTCACCAAGAGTGGCAGCAATCTCTGCAGGGAGTCTAATAACTTCCTTTATTTTCTTCTTCTTCTTTTCCTTGGACTTGTTTTTCACATTATTGTCCTCTAAGTTAGGAGTAGGAGTAATTTCGACTATTTGAATTTCTGAATCGATATATGTTTTTAATTCAGAGTCGTGTACTTCCTCAGAGTGTTCATGTTGAAGCTAGGGAGGTGCTGCCTTCAGAACATTCTTAATTTTTCTTATCCGAATAATTCACTTGTGAACTATTATTTGTCACAGTTGTTCCCTTTGGGGGATGATTTTTTGGGTTACCTTGTAATTTAGTGGTAGTGGTTTTTTGTTTTACATTTTGAGGAGTGATATTGTTTCTTTGAGGTGTTTTGTTCCTCGTATTCACCCATGGAAAAGAATTGAGTTTTTTTAGGAGGTTTTTTAGAACAAGTTGTGGGGGTTAGGGAAGAATGTCTTTTTAGAATAAGATCTGAGGTGAATAGATGGTGATTATTTCTTTGGAGGCAGCTAGGGACTATAAAATGTTTTTGGACAATTTGAAGATGTTGATTGAAGACTATCCCCGCAGTTTCTCTCTAATCATCCCTTTTTGAAATAGTAAGGGCAATGTCATGCGTTTTTTAGACCAAACATAGATAGAAGAAAAATACAAGACTTAGAGTAAAAGTAGATCGAATAGGAGCATGAGGATGAAATACAACGGTATTGGTGGTTTCTCTTGAGGAAGATGAATGAGAAACAATTATTATGGATGAGGGATTTGAACGGATAACTTTATCTCTCTAGCTCTAGATTTAGTTTGAGTTAAATGCTAAGGGTTATGAAAATGAATTTATAGGAAATGTTGGGAGGATGATTAATTGGTTTTTTCAAGGAGAATTCAAATAGTTAAACAAAATACCCATTGGTTAGCACTGATTCAACAATCCTAATACATACTTATTGATGGAACCTGTGTAGTTTGACAGGTGTAAGATGTGTTTGACCAAATGATACAACATTTTATTTCCCTCTATTACTTTCCATTTAATTCTTAAGAATCATCATTACTGCTCAAATTAAATTATAATGAGATGTAAATGTTCTAAAAGATGATGATGCATGAGTTTATAATGGATTTAATTTTGAGGAAATGGTATGATCGGTTTATTTCCAAGGAGGGATTCAACCCGGGAACACCAGTCTTAGTTCTTTCTCGGATTCGTTCATAATGAGGTTTGGTAGGTTTGTCTCCGACGAGGAAACTAACTCAAAATAGCAGTTTTAGTCATTCTTAGTTTTATTTAGAATGATAGGGAGCTACTGATGAAGATACTGTAAATATAAAATAAGAAAAAATGTTTTATATGTACAAAATAGTAAACAAATAATATGCAAGGTGAATTTTGTATATAACATTAGTGTAAATGACTAGAAGCGTAATATGTAAATAATGTGTTTACATTAAGTATTAAAATGGGGTGAGATATCCAATGTAACAAATATTAATGTGTTACTTTATAAAATCACCTATAAAGATGTGTACTTTTCTTGGAAAGAGGAATAAGACTTTGGACTTTGAGACTTGACACTTTTCAAATTTCTCTCTTTAAGAGATTATCTAGCAAGTTTCTCTCTCTAGAAATTCCTTCGTTAGTTTAGAAATATTTTTAGACTCATTTATTACTCACGAAAATATCTGAAGCGATCAAAAGGTAATGTTATTAAAGGTATCTAAGACGGAAATATGTACTTAACTTCAACTCAATACCCAATTTTCTAAATAATACCTAAAATACCAATGATTCATCACTAGCAGCTACGTAGCACTTCTCATTCTTTAAAGCAAATATTATCTTTACTTTTTCTTTTTATTTTATTTTAAAAAAGGTTCTTATCTTTCAATCTGAAGCTCGTAAAGAAAAATTGAAAGGACTACGATTTTGTTTTTTTAAACGAACAAACTAGATCCATTGAGGATATTTTTTAAAACAATTCATATTCTTTTTTCTCCAGTAAACATACAATCCGTGCATAAACAAACATGCGAGACCAGACATAACCAAACGTGCGAGATCAGACATAACCAAACATGCAGGACTAGACATAATTAATCATGTAAGACCATTCTTGGCTTTTTTAAGGAGAACAACACTAGATCGAGTGATGATAGTTTTTATTTATTTGCAAGACCCAATAACCATGGTCTAACATCTTTATCATCAAGTGGTGCACGTCTCACATCTTTTCGCTTCATTATATCTGTTCTCCCATCTATCCACTGTTACAATGTATGGTCTCGCATAATTTAATAATGTTTTGCTCTCTCAACTTCTCATGATTTTTTTTTTCTTTTTTTCAGAGGGAACCCGCAGCCGCTACTCAGAGTGCAATGAGTGCGCACAGGGTAAACCCTCAGTCTGACGCGATAGCCTGCAAACCAACGCCAGAAGGTAAACCACATAAAGTGACAGGCTCAGCCGAGAAAGTGTATGTAGAGGGACTCGAACTCATGACCTTTTGGTCATAAGAATGCCATACTCAACCAACTCGGCTACCCCTTGGGGGCTAACTTCTCATGATTTATTATGTATGGTTTCGCATGTTTATTTATGTCTGGTCTCGTATGTTTTGTATGTCTAGTCTTGTATGTTTTTTTATGTCTGATCTCACATGTTTTTATTTTATCCCGTTTTTTATATGCTTATATATATAACATTTAAAAAAAGAGTATTTTAAAATTCTCATCTTTTTTAATTTTTTTTTGAAGTTTTGAATCCAACTTTCGAAAGTCGGTCTAAATATAACCTATTTCTTACTATTTTTGGGTATTAGGTAGTAATGAGATGATTATTTGAATATTTATGTTTTTTTTAATGATAATTGATAAATATTAAAAAATTAAAAATATTATTGTATAAATTAATTTTAGGGAAATTGTACCAAAGGTACCTACTCAACTATTTTATTGTCATCTAGTACCCAAGGTTTGATCAATTGTCACTTAATACCCAACTCAACTACCTAATTATCACATAATACCTAACTTTATTTTAATACCCTAACTACCCTCACCATTCATGAACAGCCACGTAACCAAAATTTCTCTTTCATTCTCTTTCCTACTTTTCCTTTAATTTTATTTTTAAAAGATCCGTATCTTTCGAACCGGAGCTCGAAAAAAATAAATGAAAGTACCATCACTTTTGTTTTTTAAAAATGAACAAAACTTGATCTATTGATGATATTTTTTTATTTTTTTAAAAAATAAAATTTCAACAGTAACAATTCGCATCATATCATGAGAATTGTTCAGGAAACCCAGAGTTGCAAACAATTCGCATCTTATCATGAGAATCGTTCAGAAATCCTGAGAGTTGCAAGCAATTCGCATCTTATCATGAGAATCGTTCAGAAATTGTAAGCAATTCGCATCTTATCATGAGAATCGTTCAGAAATCCTGAGAGTTGCAAGCAATTCGCATCTTATCATGAGAATCGTTCAGAAATTGCAAGCAATTCGCATCTTATCATGAGAATCGTTCAGAATTTGCAAGCAATTCGCATCCTGAGAATTTGCAAGCAATTCGCATCCTGAGAATTGTTCCAGTTTTTTTTTTCTTTTTTTTTACCAGCGCGCACCTATATTTGGTCGGGGGTATTTTTGTCCAAATTCAGTTCGAGGTACCAAGTGACACTATCCAAAAAACGGATACCGCCGGATAATATTACATAGTTGAGAAGGTATTTACTGATACTTTTATGTTAATTTTAATTAATTTTAATAATTATTCTTATTATATTATCGCATCAGCTAAAATAGGCCCCACCCCACTATTTTGTAACGCGTACGGACCCACGCATATGATTAAGTTTTGGATATAAAATATTCTATTTTATTGAAGGTGTACCTCACAGGTACCCTTCTATCGTCTCTATAAATACCATATGACCCTCATAAAACTTTAAAGTTGAACACAATCCTCCTATCTTCTCTCTTAAGCACTTCTCTCCAAAATCAAATAAAATTGAAATCGATCTTCAATCCGAAACCATTTCTTTCCAAAAAGAAATGATGCAATTGATCGGTCGTTTCTCACGAACCACCGACTCCTCCTCTCACTACCAACTGCTAAAATCCGATATACAGACTCGCCGTTGTTGGCATCGAGCTGCTTTCTCAAAATGGACTCGGCGAGCATCTAACAAGCCGTCTGTCCCCGAAGGTCACGTGCCTGTCTACGTGGGAGACGATATGGAGCGGTTCGTTATTGGAGCCGAGCTGTTGAGCCATCCTGTGATGATGGCTCTGCTAAAGAAGTCGGCTCAAGAGTATGGCTATGAACAAGAAGGCGGGCTGAGGATTCCGTGTCAAGTTCTTGTTTTCGAGCGAGTCATGGAAGCAGTCAGACTCGGGATTCACTCGTTGGCTATTCAGGATCCTTTTTCTTCCTTAAAAGGCGATGAGATCTTCTGGAATTGTACGATCTGACCCTGACTGCAATCATTAGGAAGTCGGTGGTCCATTATAGTATTGAATTGTGACGTAGAATATCTTTATTATTATTGTAACAAACTTTAGTTTGATATTTTCCCGGAATATTATGCGGGAGTATTCAAACTAAGCCAAACTTTTAATTTTGCAAAAGAAATGGTATGAGAAGGAGTTTAGGGGTTCTATATTTTGCAAAAGAAACTTTAGTTCTATATTCTATAAAATTATAATTGTATAAGATTGCTTTTGGAATAAAACCAACAAATCAATTATAACGCTTCACTTTGTTTAGTTTATGAACTATATAGCCAAATTTTTTAAAAAAGCTTAAAACATATTTTATAAGTATATTTGTACGTCCTCTCTCTATATTTTTTTTTATTTCAATGGTTTAAAAACAACAAATATATATAAAAAAATTAATCTAAAAGAGAAACTTTATTTAAAGGTTAAAATTGTGAGTTTTACAACTTCGAGTCTTTAATTTGAAATAGATAGGAACTTAGAGGACGGAATGAAAGTTTGACAAACAAAACTCGCGCCATGTTTTTCCTCTACTTCAGAGTTAGCAATCCGTTTTCTTCAAGCTCTGATTTTCTATGGAAGAGAATGAAATTCCTTCTCCTACGGGAAGAAACAACTTCAATACTCTGATTCTCATCCTGCAGATTAATTTGTGAGGTAGCGAAGTTTTGCTCCATGTAAACTGATTAATTAGGCCTTCAAGAATGATTTGCGGATTCATCCTTCTTCTCAGTCTTTCCATTGCTCCATCGCACATTTCAGTTCAATTCCTTACTTAGGACAACTCCTTGAAGAAAAGTTGTTTCAACTTCAACAGTTCTGCAAAACAGAGGTAAGTCAATTACAATCCAGTTCTGATGTAACCTATTCATAGACTTTCTAGTTTTGAAATAGCTTCAAGCTGAGCTGGAGGTGTAAATTTCTTATAGTCAAGCTTCATTTTACACTTTAGGGTCCATCGAGCTAGCCAATCTGCAGCTCGATTTTGTTCCATAAAGATAAAATGAACTGACATGTTCATAGTAATGAGAGATTTGATTCTGTCCATAATTGAAACTAAATAATTTGGGATTTTATCAGATGAGATAAGAGAAGTAAGGGTTCTACAGTCTGATTCAATGTCAACTTCCCTTATGCTAATGATTTTACAGATGAGAAGTCCATCTAGAATTGCTCGAGCTTCAGCTTTTAACGGAGTAAGTTTTCCATAAATGTTGCCATATGCAATGATTATGACTCCCTTGCTGTCTCTAATAAGAATTCCTCCGCTTGCTTCTCCCGATGTTAAGCAACATGCATCAGTATTTAGCTTGAATCTCCCTGGACTTAGAAGCTCCCATTTAAGGTATGTAATTTTTTGTTTAGAAGTAATGTGGTTAGCACAACCGAGAGTAGTTGCTTCATTCTCGTTCAGTTTCTAGTGCTTCCTTTGAAGTAGCTTAGAATGGTCTAGATGGGACACCATATGTATGACATAGTCAATAGTTGATCTTGTATAGAAACTGTCTCCATTGATCTTTGTCTCGTTGTGTTTTTGCCAAATTGCCCAACATATATTAGGGGGAAGGATTGTTTTGACATGAATCTTTGCAAGGGCTGACCAGAACCAAGTTCTAAGTAGATGCTTCAGTGTCATGGGTCATCTTATATCTATTCTGTGAATTTTTGCAAAATAAAACCATATACTCCAAGCAAAGGTACATGATACAAAAAAGTGATCTATTGATTCTTCATTTAGGCAAAACTGGCATTTAGATGCGAGGTGAATATGTCTAGCTTTGATGATGGAATCAATAGGGAACGTTTTCATCAATAGTCTTCAGGTAAAGAAAGAACATGTCCTTGGGGTTATGTTGTTCCACAAATATTTGAATAAAGATGAATTGAACAGAGCAGGTCTTAGACTCTTCAAAGTATCTTTGATACTAAAGATTCCATTGTTGGACAAACTCCATTCAATTCTGTCTTTGATATTATCTTTAATGTTAGTTTTTAACACAAGATTAATGTTTGAGTCATCTTTTAAGTTTACTAATATTCCATTTGTTATCTTCCCAAAATGATCTAACATGAATACCTCTGAACCAGTTATAATTTGAATTATGTTCAAGCGTTATTAAAAGATTTTTACAAACCAGTTATCTAACCACATGTTTACATTAGCTTCCCCCAGCTTCCATCTGATTTTTCCTTTTGCAAAATCTTTTATTTCAGCTAGCCTCTTCCACGTTAATGATCCCTTTTTAGTAAAGTTAATCTGAAGAGGATGGTTTCCTTTGCAGTATATACTTTGCATAAGCCTAGCCCACAATGATGAGTTTTCCCAGAAGTTAATCCATAGTTTGCAAGAGAAGGCACTCTGGATATCTTTCAGCTTATGTATGTTGAGGCCACCTTCTCCAAAATATTTTCAGACTTTCTTCTAAGAAGACCAGTGAATTTTAGTAGATTTATTTGATTGATCCCCACAGAAATTTGTTTAGCAGCCTTTCAATGTTTTTTATGACTGAATTTGGGAGCCAACAACTTTGAAGCCAGTATTGAGAGATTGGCATCAAGATAGTGTTGATTGAAGTAAGTCTTCCTCCAAACGAAAGAGATTTGTTATTCCAGCTCTCAATCTGGGTTATGGTCTTCTCTAGCAGAGGGATATAGTTTGAGGCTTTGTTGTGGGGGCTGAGAGTAACTCCAAGGTATGTTGTAGGCAGATTTCTTATTTTAAAATTTGTTTGGATTGCTAGAGAATTCCTTCTATCTTGGGAAAGACTTGAAGCAGTAATAATGATATTTTTATCTTTATTTAGAGATTAACCTAAGAGATTTTTACTTCTATTTGAGAACTTAAGAGATTTTTCCTTTAAGAACATGATGGAGACCCCTTAACATGACCTCTTCAGCAAGAATAAACAGACTATGGGATAGGGGGTCCCTTTGTCTAATGCCTCTTTTCATTTTGAAAAAACCAACTAATTCACCATTTATGAATATAGAAACATGAACTGATTTGATGACATTTGCCATTAGAGATATAACCATGTTGCTGAAAGCATAGCATTGTAGAACCTTTAATATAAGGCAGTGGGAGAGGTTGTCAAATACCTTGAAGATATCAACTTTCATGATGTTGTTTCCAGGTTTTGTTCTTCTGTTGATATTATGAGCCAGCTCATTCGCAATAAGGATGTTCTTGTGGATTAGTCTTCCTTTAACATATGCTCATTTAGGAATTAGACAAACTTCAGTAGCTAGAATTCCCTTTGGTATAGTGTGGCCTTTGAATAAAGATATTATAGCATTTGTGAGATCTTGTTTAATGATATGCCAGCAGGTTGTGAAGAAGATTCTATTGAAGCCATCAACACCAGCAGCTCCTTCTGAGTTTAGACTCTGTATATAGAATTCTATAATTCTTGTTATGTAGGATGAGCTAGCATAAAAACATTTTCAGTGTTATCAATGAGTTCAGGAATAACTTTAAAAATCTCACTCTTCATATAATTATCCTATTGATATTTGTTAGTGTAAGAAGTAGAAGAAAGAATTTCTTTGAAGTAATCTTCAGCAGATGATTTAATAGTTTCATTATCATGACACCATTTATTGTGGAGCTTGATACCAATACTCTGGATTTCCTTCTTTCCCTTTTTACAAAGTTGTAGTATAGCTTTGTATTTCTATCACCATCATGGAGCCAGTTCGAGTAACATTTTTGCTTCCAATACTCTTCTTCCATAGAGAGTGAAAGGAGGTGTTATGTGTTTGCTTTTGCTAAGGAAATTTTGGCTTCTTGATTATTAGAACTCATATACTCAAGTTCTTTAGACTTCAAATTGTCTTATCTTTGTGTCACCTTGTCAAATATGTTTTTAAAGTGAGATTTTTCCAACATATCAAGGCTTTCTTCAGCCTTTTAATTTGTTCCAGAAGATGAATAATGAATATCCATGCATCTGAGCTTTCCAACTGGACTCGACTATATTCAAAAATCCATCATCTAATGTCCAAGCATTGATGAATTTAAAGTTATTGATTACATTATCTCTATCTTTAGTTAAGGATACACAAAAAGAGTGTGATCGGAGCACGTTCAAGCTAGGTAAATCACTATGGTCTCAACAAAATAATCAGCTCAGGCTTGATTAATGAGCACTCTATCTAAACGTTTCCGCATTGTCTTGTTAGTCCAAGTGAACTGAGTTCCAGAGAAACCTGCATCTTCAAGAAAACAGTCTTTAATTACATCATTAAAATTAGAAGAACTTTGATAGCAGTAATTGACACAACCTACTTTGATCAGATGGTGATGATACAGTGTTAAAATCACCCATTGAAAGCCATTCAATAATTGATTTTGCTATGTTTCTAAGTGTCTCCCAGAGATCCATTCTGTTAGATTTTTGGCATTTAGCATAGATACATGTTATAAATAAAGATGTTGCTAGTAGACAGTGATTGATATGAGTATGTATAAATTATTCACTATCAAGGATTATATCTATTTGTAACTCAAAAGACCAAACCATTCAAATTTTGTTTGATACATTTGTAAAGAAATTTGGGTAACTTAGCTTTGTACAGAGTGAATCTATTTTGTTGCTTGCTATCATACGTTCCTGAATGCATAGTAGTGAGATTCTTTCTTTCCTTATAATTGATTTCAGTCTTCTGACTGTGCTTGTGTTTCCAGCACCACTTAAATTCGAACACAAATCCTTAATCATTTATGATTTATTCTGTCAGATCTTCTTGTCTCTTTGCAAGGAAGAGATTGAACTGTGAGATGTTTATTCTTTGGTCTTACCAGTTTGAGTTTTCTGTTGAGGAAGTTTTAGAAGCTTGAATCTGCATCTCTTTTGGTAATAGTCAGAGAGTTTGGAAGGTTTCTCGTATTGTTTTTGTTTAGAGTGGTAAATCCAGTAGAATCATCAGAATGAGAAGAAAAGTGCACAACATCTAAATACTTTATTGTTTCCATTATTTGTTCTTCAGACATCTCTTCTGCAGGAGTCTTCAGAGTTTCAGGCATGCTAAGCATTTTTGGATTGGGACTTTGGTGTGCTGCAGGAACTTTCTCAGTTTCTGGATCTTCTGATACTTTGACAACTTCATCAGTTGCTTGATTTTCGCTTTGTTCAATCACTATTGTTGAATTGTTTGGCAATTGTTCTTGAACCTCTTCTGGTGTGGTTTGTTCTTGTGCATTGTTCTGATCCATCGTCTGAAGAGGTTTAGTCTTTTTGCAGGAAGTGTTATCATTACCAACATGATAACATAGGTCACAATATGCGGGAACATTCTTTTAACAGAGATTGATCCAAGAACTATAGTTGTCTCCAATACCAAGCCGCATATTGTGATGCAATTTCCTTGAAATATCGATCTTCACCCAGGCATAACAAGCATTGTATAGTGCCTTGTTTTTTGGAGGTATCCAAGATTTCATTGGATTGCTCAGCGGTGAAGCCACAGAGTGAATGATCTCTTCATTATACATATTATCAGGAAATTTTTCAATTCTAACCCAGATCGGTACAACAGGGCACTCAATATTTGGATTTAAAGAGGGAAGCCACTTCAGAATACGCATGGAGTAATGTCCAACAGTCCAGTAGCTTCGACTCAATATCTTGGAAATGTCATTTTCAAAGAAAATTGAAGAAAAAGATGTGAGGAATCCCAGTTTGTGTAGGAAAAGTCTCCTTCAAACTTTCTTTCCTCAAAACATTTATCAAGAATATGCTTATTTGGAAGACCTTTAGTAAACTTTCCGATAAGATTATAAGTAGTGTCTGTTTGAAGGTTTTCAAGGATCGTTTTGTTGAATTGAAGATCAATATGATCATTTTTTTACTTTGTTACATCTCGTTTGATATCCCTGTTATAGTCATGTTATATAGAAGCCTGGAGGTAGGATTTGTTTGCTGAAATCATTGTGAAACTTCAGGGAGAATCAACTGATATTGAGCAGAGATTGTAGAACCTTCAATGGCTGAGGAGCTTGATGGTGCTTTATGGTATCCTTAGAGAAGGATAAGGCATAACTTAGAAGCTTTAGTGGCTTGAGAGAAGAAATTCAAGAGTCTGTTTCTTAACAAATATAAATAAATTTGAATATTAATGAATATTACCATTTAATTGTCCAAATTATAATTTAATAAGTGATAATCTATCAATAATCTCAATATCAAATTTATATATCAATAATCATTAAAGATTTGATAAAGTACGGGATAACCAACAAGTGTCAAATTACTATTTATAGATAACCACCAAATATTAGATTGTTATTTACAGAATACTAGTACTTGGTAATCCGAAATACTTGTAACCGCTTTTTCTCTTCTGTTTTTTGTGTCCTTCAAACCATAATTTAAAAAAATCTAAAAAAAATGATTTTAATTTTTAAGACGAACAAAATTAGATCCATAAAATATATTTTTTTAATTTTTTTTAGTTGCAAAATTACATACAATTTGTTTGCAAAATAAATCTAGAAAACATTCATGATCAAGTTGCGAATTACGTGTAATTTGGTTGCTAAAAAATTATGTTCTAGTTTCGGAATTACTTGTAATTTGGTTGGAAAAAACAATTATGTTCCACTTGCAGAAATATGTGCAAATGTGTTGCAGAAATAAGAAAACAATAGCTTTAGAAATAATAATTTGGTTACTAAAAAAATATGATTGTGTGAAGAAACAAAATACAAACTTGTTTTGTGAAAATAAGTGTTAATTTGTGCATCTAACTTCTTTGTAGTTACGAAAATATGTGCATTTTTGTGTTGAAAAACTTTTACTCTACATAAAAATAAAAAATAAATTGATTGCAGTGTGTTCTAGTTATGAAACTACGTGCAATTTGGTTGCAAAATAATTCTTGAAAAAGCGATTGTGTTCCAGTTGGAGAATTTAGTTGTTAAAAAATAAATGTGTTATAGTTGCGGAATTACTTGTAATTTGCTTACAAAAATTAGAGAATATAATTCTCCAAAAATATCACTCATAGATTTTGTTTTGTTCGTTTTAAGATATATAAATATATTTGTTTTTAGATAATTGTTTTGGAGTTAAGGTATCAAATATATGAAGTTTGTAAGGTTAAAACAACTAATTATTTAAGTCTATACATGTTTTTATGTTTGGGGTATTGTTGGAAGAATTTATGATGCAAGTAGCCTTTTACTAAACTTCAAAACTCATGTGGATATTGGTAATTTTATTTATACCCAGTTGCTTATCAAACTTACCATTTAATAAAAGTATTGAAAAAGTATTCAAATATGAAAAAAAAAATTAAGTTTTAAATAATTTTGAAAGTGGTAGAAATGGTCGAGCACAATTATCAATATGCAAATAAAAAAACAACTCACTATCTTTAAATAGAAAATAAAATAACAAAGAAAAGATATGCGTTACTACACTACCAAAAAAATAAGGGTAATTTAACAATAATCATCCAATATCGAATTTATTTACCAATAATCATCTAAAGTTTGATAAATTACGAAGAACCACATGGTGTTAATTATTATAACCATTTTTTTGTGTTTTGTTTTTTGAAATATCATTTTTTAGAAACAAAATCTATCATTACTTTGTTTTTAAAGATGAACAAAAATACATCCATAAAAAAATATTTTTTAATTTTTTTAAATTGCAAAATTACACGTAAATTGGTTTCGAAAATAAATTGTTGTTTAGTTACGGAAATGCATGCAAATGTGTTAAATAAGTACGTAGATTGTTGCGGAAATAGGACTTTATAAACTAAAAGCTAAAATAATAACCTAGTGTATATATATATATTATGATATTTATGTTTATAAATTTCAAATAATAAATCATATGTATTTATAATCGATTCTTAACGGTAATTTTTTAGATTTTACATTTGGACTTAATTTTTTTATTAGAATATTTATGCAGTTTGACGATAATTCATTATTAAAACATTCTTAAAATTTTAAAGTATCCATACATTTGATAAAAATCTCGAAAGTTGATTTCTTTCGTGTAGAAATAATGAAAGAAAGATATTGAATAACTTACAATGAACCATAATATTTTTCGCTTATCTAGAGGGTATACATCATAGGTCTTGAAGTTTCTAATTTGAGAATCTATACAATATATAAGATGATTCTTCTAGCAACCAATATACATCACGCAAAAATCGATTAGTGAATGAGTGAGATCAAATGTCAATGTAAGAATTTGCAAATATATATAGGGGTATAACAAATATGTTTCGTACTGAATTAGGGTTTCGCTTTTGGCTATTTATATTATAAGAACATAATTATCTTAATTGCATAATAGCTCTAAGTTATCCCTCTTGATTAATTAACTGAATATCTTTTATTTCTTCTTTGAATCATTTTTTACAACAATTCTGATGGACGCACTGTTGCTATGAACCATGACCCTTAATAGGATTCTAAATCCCAATAGTAAATTGTTTGACTAAATGACCCTCATTCTAGATACACTTTACCACAACCGGTTACATACATTAATAATTCTATCATAAGACTGAATTATTATTATTATTATTTATTATTATTATTATTCAAGTATAATATTCATAATCTATTAGTTTAGTTACTTAATTGGACTTGTAACAACAAGGATGAACATGTTAAATTACACATGGCAAGACATTCCAATTTATGATTTTCTTACACTCTCCCACTTGGATAATTCATATGTACTGAAATGTATCCATCTGAGTTGTGCACTATATAAAAAATTTGTTCATAAATATTATATGAATATCTATTCATGTAATGAGATAGCTAACAACAAACCAAAAAGTTCCACCATGTCGTATTATGCGTAATAGTTATACAGTAATTCAAATTGCTAAATACCGTCCTAGTGAACCCTGACCTCTTATGGAGTGTGGAATGTTAGTATGACACGACCCTGTAATCAACACGTGTCAACTACTCAACTGGTCATACTAAATTGAGATCACTTAACAATAAGGGAAATATAATATTAAGTCATTGTATTCTCTAAACTGAAAGTATAGACATATGGTTTGAAGTGATAATATAATTTGAAATACAAATGTCCCACTCCTACTAAACCTGGATACCCTCAAAACTAAGGACACTTATATAAATATTATTCTACTGAAATATGAAATGTGAAAATACATTAGTAAACAGATCTGTAACCATAAAAGAAGTGTCAATATGCTTCTCATTTATCTGGTCATTCTGAATTTGGTCCCTTACAAACCATAACTTAATGTTTATATGCTTAGTCTTGTTGGCCCTATTGTTCTAGTTGGAGAACATGACAACTAAATTGTTGTCACGATAAATTAAAAGGATAATTTCAATTCATTCCACCATATGTAACGTTGTGATAAAATTTGTTAACTAAAGTGCTGGGGTTAATGCAGTAAAACAAGTCACATAATTTATTGTCATAGTTGAAGTCGTGATGAGAGTCTGTTTCATACTCTTCCATGATATAACACCTCATGCCAGAATGATTACATAATATATGGTAGCATTTTTTGTATCTACATACACTACAAATTCTGAATCAAAATAACATATAATTTTCAGACTATCCGATCTGTTATGCGTTACTCCAAAATGTTTGGTATTCTTCAAGTGCAAGTGCACCATTTTCACTATATTCAATGGGTAACTCATGGATTTATCATGTACCTTCCTAACATTCCAACTATGACTGTTATGTATAGTCTGGTATATAACTGAGCATACATGAGGCTGCTAACTACCAAAGTATATGATATCGTTTACATAAACTAAAACTTTGATTCTATTTTGAGGAATTGATGGAGTGATAACTTTTCTCTTTTCTCTATAGGGGTATCCAAAGGTTTGCACTTATCCAAACCATACTGACACAACATGCTCTCAATGTAAGAGTCTTGTAAGAGACCCATGATTCCCCTAGGAGTCTTGTAAGGTCCTTCATATCAAGTTTCTCAAAGATAAATTTGTTGGTAGCATGTAACAAACCTATATTATTAGTGGCTCGGAGTTTGCCATCGACATAAAGCATTAAATATATCATTTTACTCCCACTAATCTTGTGGTATACAAAATTTTGACAGGGTTGACCTCAAAACCAAATGAGGCAACGGCATCTAAGAACTTGTGGTATTATTGACGAGACACTTTCTTGAATCCATAAATGGATTTCTTTAGTTTATATACCATCGACTTTGGGTCTCCGACCACAAATTATTTAAGTTGCTTTATATAATTTTTTTTTCAATGTCTCCATTGAGAAACATTATCTTAACATCCATTTAGTGGAGCTCTAAGTCATAATAATCAACAAAATACATGATTATTCTGAATAGGTCCTTTGATTATATTGCACAAAATGTCTCTATATTATCAATCCCTTTAGTATGATTGTAACATTTTGCTACAAAACGGGCTTTGTATCTCTTTACTTTCTGTTAAGAATCACGTTTAGTTTTAAAGAACCATTTTCACTTTATTTATTTCATTCCTTCAGATAAAATGGTAAGATCCCAAATTGAATTTCCCGACATCGATTTTTACTCTACATACATTTCTTCAATTTAGGGTCTAAAGTTTGAAACCTCCATTATATCCTAAAAGGTAACTGGGTCCTCATCTGGAATATTTGAATTACCTTAATACATTGAGAAATACCACATAGTCCAAAGACATTGGATTTATCCTCTCTCGCGTGAGCCTATGCAATATCGACTTATTAAGTTGTTATATTTCTTGAGGTTGTTGAATTTATTCATTAGAAACAATGTCAACATTTGCTACTCGAGTAAGAGGCACAACATCAAGTTGATGAACTATAATGAACTCCCTCGATTGTTATTGATGATCATTAAACTAACTATCACGAGAATATCAATTTGAGATACTAAATTGGTTCCAATTCTTCCTCAAAAAAAGTGGGTTGCTTTGAATCCTTCCTCTCAAATTCTGCACGCTTAAAAAATATTGTAGTTTATGCCTAAAAAATGATCACTTAATAGAAGAGTAAAATTTGTTACCCTTAGAATGGTCTGAGTAACCTATGAAGTTGCAACCACGTGTTTTGGATTCTTTCTTTTGTTCATTATGCATATAAGGATTTTCTTTTGCTAGACATCCATACACATAAAAATTCTTAAAGTTAGGCTTACGCACTTTAAATAATTTATGCAGTATTTTAGTTACCGTTGAAGTATGTACCCTATTTAGGATACATGTTTCACACTTAAGATCACCCTGACCCATATGGATCATGGTAAACTAGTATGAGAAATCATACTCCTAACGATGTTTATTAATGTGTGGTTTCTTTTCTCAAATACACAGTTCATGGTGGACGAGGCCGATATGATGTATCGAGGGATAATCCAATACTCATGAAGGTAAAGATGGAATGACCCATGAATTGTTTCCCATAATCTATCATACCTTCCATAGTATTCACCACCACGATCGAATTCGCTAGCTTCAATCTGTTTGCCTCGTTGTAATTCAAATTTGGTCTTAATGGAATTGAACATGTTAATGGTATATGATTTCTTATGAAGCAACTATATGTACCTGTATCGTGAAACGTTTTGTATAAAATAAATGAAGTATCTTTGGTCATTCCATGATGATGTATGAAATGGACCACGTATATCTGTATGGATTAACTCCAAAACGTATTTAGCACGTGAGTCTTCAAAGACTTTTTTTCTTTGTCTGTTTCACTTTACTACACTCTAGAAATTTTTCTAAATCAATGTAATCAGTGAGAGCTAATAGACCCTCAGCAACAATCTTGTTTATTCTCTCTTTAGACATGTGCCATAGAGAAGCCAATTTTTAGAAATTATTGTATGTGTTATATCCATTGTAATATGATATTTAGAAATATTACCTAATCTATACAAGTCATCATTACAATCAAGAAATATTACCTAATCTCTTATTGACTCAGACAAATGATTTGTCTTGAGCCATGCAAACAAATACAGACATGAGTTATTGTTGCGGTATCAACCCACTATGTGTCTTTTGAAACTAAAACTAAATTAAATTATGAAGTTACAATATAAGAAATATTATCTTTATTTTCCAACTGTGACTTAAAGTTTAGGAAATATCTCTTCTAGTGACATGTGCTCTTGCAATGGAATCATGGAATTTTTTTTTGTATTTCCCTTTCTTGGGGTCTCTAAAATCCTTGTCGGATCCTGAAGGTTTGACTTTTGTAACTCAAGTAGATTAGTATTTCCTTTTGTTATAACTTTTGTCGATATTGACCATATTGGCCTCCAAATTTATTTACTCTGAATGCTTTTCTTCCTCATTGACCAGATTTGTGAGAAAAGTGGTCATATCTCACTTCTTCTCCACATAATCATTCACGTGTTAAGGAACTGAATGTAACTGGAAGAGATGAGAAAATATATGCTACTGCGACAGTCTTATAGAGCTTAACGTCTAGCGCCTTAACATTTCCATGAATATCAACCATCTAAAAGATGCGCTCTCTAACATTTCAACAACCCCTGAACTTTATTTAAGAGATCTTCCCAATCATTTTTTATTTCTAATTGAGGGAACTTAACTAAATGCTTCTCAAAGTGAGAAAACATATCATTGGCAAATTTCAAGTAAGTGTTTTGGGAACTCAATACCTATTGAGACATTTAAAATGTTTCCATCGCTGGAGTACTTTTTTCCCAGTATGAGCATGTTGTTGGTCATCTCTAAGTCAATGATCTATTTCACTTAGTCCAAACAAGAGTTAAATTTTTTATATTCCACTCCTTAACCCCCCCCCAACAGAATGGGGACTTGAAGAGAGTTTCTCAATTGGTTCTCATTTATATAATTAAAAAATAAATACTAAATTAGTGAAATAATTATAATTTTTGACCTACTATCTAATATATATCAAATTTTATCAGGATAAGGTTTGTGATTGGACATTCATATATATATATATATATATATATATATATATATATATATTTCAATCGTTATAATCATTAGTGCAAATGTTGGGCGCTAACGCGCTATACATTACGTCTAGAGTTAGTAATTTAAGGCTAGACAATGTAGGTTGTATGACATATCTAAAATCAGCCTAGCATTATTTGGGGATTGTACCCGACTAATTCATGGTAACTGAATGAACCTTTCCACATTGAAAAAGAGTTAAGCACAAGTATGATGCGTGTAATTATATCAATTGTATCATGCAACATGTGCTCACCATCAAGAAATATGTGTGGTAGTCTTCCTTAGGGGTCGAACTAAACACACAACAACCATTCATTAAGTTGTGAGGCATCATATCTTACCAGATCATCTAAAGTAGTTCATGGATGTGAAGTATCTCGTCAAGTTCTCATAAATCTGAAGAGAGATGAATGTCATTCAATTTCCATGTACCTGAAACAAAATAATCTATGGGAATGCAGGACATCAACACGTACATATCATAGTCCAAATGTTAGCAACAATGTGTAAATATATTTCATCATGTGACCATACATTCTCTCAGTACTAGATGATTATTAATCCACAAATACTAACACTACATAACTACAAACCCTTAAATACAAAATACATACACACATCATACATCACACATTACACAACATACAACACACAATAGGCAACAAGGAACAGGAAACAAGAAACAGACATCACGCATCACACATCATGCATCATCCACCACCCATCAATACACACATACAAACACACAACACACACAAACACAATACAATCACCTATATAATACACCTAGACATTCACGTACATGCATAAACACTCAAAATAAGGTTGGTCATGACGAACAACACTTCGTCGCTGTAAACTTAAAGTTCACATGAGCGAACCTACCTATGCAGTGAGTTTTTTATGGCAGCCAAATCCCTAACATGGCAAACTCATTTGATTCTGAAAAATTCAAAACCTCCATATTGGTTCTGAATTAGGGTTTATCCTGAATTTTTTAAAATCAAATCTACACGTAAATATACAATAGAAAATACATATTTCATTTCCTTTGGTCGCAATATCTGAAATGTATACATTCTATTATCACATAATCATGTATAGGTCTCAAAATAAAAAATTGAAACTTTAAAAGACTTAATTTTAGTTTTCATTCATATACAAAGAGGAATTAGTACGATACCAATTATAGAACATTCTAAAACCTCAAGGGTATCCATACTTTTAATTAAAATCCAAGAAATTGATTCATTTCATGTAGAAATAATAAGAGAAAGAGATTGAAGAAATTTTGATGAGACATAATCTTTTTCACTTATCTAAAGGGTATGCAAGAAAAGTCTTGAGGGTTCTAATTTGAGAATCTACAGATTACATGAGATGGTTCTTCCAACGACCTGTGAGCGGCACACAAGAATCGATCATTGAAGAAGTAAGATTGAGGGCTCTATAAGAATATACAAGAATATATATATATATATATAGAGAGAGAGAGAGAGAGAGAGAGAGAGAAATGTTTGTAAAAACGGTAGATATGTTACATACCAAAGTAAGGTTTATGTATTAGTTGTTTATATTATAATTGGATACTAAATTATTGGGGTTAATGAACCCTCACTCTAAGTACACTTTACCCCATCCGATATCCATGCATTATTAATTCCACTTATTATTATTATTATTAGGCTTTGGCTATATTAGGCCAAAAAATGTTAATTACCCCTAAAATTAGAGCATTTTTGAACTTTTTCTATTTTTCCCTTGGGGCTGTTTGTTCAACCGTTGGTTGAGACATTCTCAACCGACTGTGGAGTTTCCGCCAGATGAGACCTTCTCACTCGCTGGGCTACCTATATTCACCCGGCGGGGATAAAGGGGTATTTTTGGTAAACTTTAAAATTGGTCAAAATTTTAGGGCTACTTATCTTTTTGGGCCCTGATTTAGCAAGAGCCTTATTATTATTATTATTATTACTATTGGTAAGTCAAATATTTTCGATTGATTATTTTAGTTATTTAATCAGACTTGTAATAACTGGATACCTTAAATTAAATTACACACGATGAGACATCTCAATTTAGGATTTTATTTATTTATTTATAGGTTCAAATTTCTTATGATATGTTTATATTTTGTTTTATTTCTAAATATATATTTTCTTGATTTCCATTTATGGTCCATCGTTAATATACTCGAAAAGTGAATATGGTGTAACTGAATTCAATTTAAGAAGATTGAAGCCAAAAAATTATGGTATTTAAAGATTGATTCTTCTCCCTTCTAGACTTGGAGGTAAATTTTAAGTCTTAGACTTATCGCTATAAATTTGTCCAGGGGCACGATTGGTAACGGGGTGAAGCGTCCTTATGGTTTGATATATGGTTTTTCTTAACCTCTTTGGTCAACTACTATAGGTACAATATAATTAGAGATTTTCATTAAAAAGCAACCTCAAGGTATCCGATATCATTCGGGATGGTCTCTAGATTGACTGACTCATCTAAGGCCAACAAATGTTGGAAACCATCAACTTTCCAAGAAATTAACCATCTCATCATCGCCCTCCCTCCCCCTAATATCTTATTCAACGAATTTCATTACTGGATTGCTAAGAGATAAATTATTAAGTTCATTATCAAGGATACCTACAATATCATTCGTATACATGCCCTACACGTTGGATGGGCGGGGTTAGTATGGCATAAATTTAACATTTCTTGTCATTCTTTCATTATTTTTGTTGTCATCCAAGGATAACGATCCGCCTGTGATAAGCTTCTGAGTTGGGGTCTTAACATTCTCTTAATCGCGTTTTAGGCAATCTCCCCTCAGAATCCATTAGTCATATCCTCTTTGATTGTAGTTACACTTAATGCATTCGGGGTTACACAATCTTCAAGACTGGTTTACCTTGGTGCTCCATGATACATCTAACTGTCCTCTATCCATATCTCGTTACATTTGTCATGCATGCTTTGGCGCTGTTGTCGGCCATGTTTAGTATGAGATAAATGCTAGAATCTTTATATCCTCTCCCCCTATGCCTCTTCGATATCTTATTGTATGCTTTATGACCTCTGATTTAAGCTCTTTGGCACCAATATTTCCTGGCCTATCCAATCCCTTTAGAATTCTAACTTAAGTTTGTTTTGTATATGATTGAAGCATCCACATTTCCTTTCTTGATTTGTTATCTTTTATCCATCTTCGTCGCGACTGCCTAGCTCTTTTGTTCATATCGTTCTTAATATTTTTTATTTTATTTGTTTTACTTGTTTGCCAAGTTTAAGTAGTTCATCTTGATCGTAGTGCTTTTGTTTTTGCTGGTTGTACATGTTCGGCCAAGTTTTGGCCAACTTCTTTTCTTGAACGACGCTTAATGTCACTCCCTATGATATACATTATATATTTGTAAGAATTCTTTATTTTAATTTAATATATTTTTCAAAAAAATAGGTTAGAAATTTGAAGTTAAAAGAGAATATGTTTTTGATATATAGAAAGAAAACTTATTAAAAAAACAAGTGTGTGATACATTTGTGATATTCGTTATATATATATATTAATAGAAGTTTCTTTTGTGATACACTAATAATCATTACTTATTATTTTACACTTATAAAAGGTTACCATTTCTTAAAGTTATATTAAAATTAAAACGGGTAATAATACAAAAGGATGAAAAAGCATTACATCAAATCAAAATTATATATATATATATATATATATAAATGTCACAAATTCATTGTATTTATGTAGACAATAAATTACAATGGTTTGTGATGTTTGAAAGATCCACTTATGAACTATGATGATCGCTTGAGACTGTTTGATATTGATCTTTGACTAACTTCTAAATGGAAGTTTTATCAACCCATTACACCAAATCTTGTTGAGTGCATCTTTGGTGATCTCTCTTATACTCACATAACATTTTTGCTGTTGATTGGTCTTGTTGATTTTTGAACACATTTTAGTTTATGAACCATAATTGATGTAATTTTAAAACATTTCAGTGAACATTTTTAGTGATCAAATTCTAAGCATGCTTAATATATTGTGAGTACCCTGAAAAAACTTTTTACTTATTCAAAAACTATGAACTTGAAAATTTTAACTAATTTGTGAATGCACATTCATATAATGTGCTTTAGAACTTGTTCTTGTTATTTAATATTCATCTATAAGTAATATACATTGTAACTAGTAAACTAAACTTGGAAATTTAAAAGTCATAAATAATTCATTTTAAACTAATAAATTATTAATTTATCGATATAATAATATCTCACTAAATTAATAAAATATATCGGTTCCAACACTATCAATTATAGAGATTTTATTGTACATAAAAATAAATAACTTGGAAAACATACGAAAATATGAAAAATGGTATCCATAGATTATTGCGTATGTACGTATCTCATTATGAGAATACAATATTTTTTAACAAAAAAATTATAAAACCTAATTTTTAAAATAAAGTTTATATAAAATCTAAATCATAATTATTATACATTTAAATAATTGTTATTATAAAATTACCTTGTTAAACTATTAGATAAAGATAGGTTATATATATATATAGATATATATATATGTGTATATTTATTGAATAAAGAAATATAAAAATTAACTATAGGATAATATGAGTGAATTATTAAGTAAATAATTTATGTTTTTATAGCTTTGATGACCTAAATAAAATATTAACCCAATGTCTAATAGAGTAGGATTTATTTATATATATTAAAAAAGTAAGACAATTAGAAAATAAAATAAAAAAAATCAAATGCCGCATTTCAATTTTAGGTTTTATTGTAAAATTATTATTAATTGATATTTTTTTTTATAGAAATTCGTCGTATTCATATCTTCGTAACTAAAATTTAGATAATTAAATATAATCTACAATAAGTATATTAAAGCAATGGATAAATAAAGTATTTTCGTAGATCATATAATGTAAATATTACTTGAACTGATGTATAATTGTAAGGGAGATTTAGTCAATTTGATATTATAGATATTAAATTTTAAGAGTCCAATATGATTATGGTTCCATTGTATTCGAAATATAAGATTAGTCCTTGTGGATTAAGTAAGTAGTAAAAGGATAATATCAAACATCTTTAAATTGAATGTATACATTATAAAGCCCAAATATTTTCACAAGTATTAGACTATAAATACGGATAGTAAATGATAATAAAGTTTTGTATTTGTTATAATCGTGTGTTTCACTTTATCTGTTTCACTTTATATAGTATCTTTTATTTATCTCTTTCTAAAATTTCTGGAGTTAAATCGTTGTCGTTCATATAGCATAAACCGTTCATATCATTCGAGAACTGTATAAACGGTTTCTTGCGATCAGAAGGAATACCCACAACTATTGCACATTAATCCGAGAATCCAACGCCTCATTTTTTTTGTTACTCTTTTTTGCCACTATCAAATCTATTATATTGTAATCATTGTAAGAATGACTCTGTTTATTGTTGCATATTCATTAATTCTTATCGGTATATATCTCTGTAACTATTGCGTATTTATTTATTCTTATCCTAATGAAAATCATGGTTCTATGTTTATTTAAAACAATGTGAATATAAATTCTAGATCAAATTAGTATACGATTCATACATGTAGTGATTATAAATTAATATATATATATAAACAAATTCAATTAATTGATTAAGAGTTTTGGAAATAGTAAAATCATTTAAATTTAATTGTGTACGAAAATTGACGTCGAACTATCTATTGGATTCTGACGAATTGACATAGGAAGATATATTATTGATTTGAGGAGTTGTATTATATTATATAATTAAAGATTACATATCTTGATTTTTCAAAAATTTCAAAAACGTAAATGAAGTAAATAAAGAGATTTTTTGTTTATGAAATTTGAGGGGTTGCTCCGGCAAAAGGTTCATTGTCGTGGTTCTAGTAACAATTATGCTCAATAATTATGTGAATCGATGCAACAATAATTATGCAATATTTTCAATGCCATAGCAACTAAAATAACCTAGGTATATGGCATCGCAATATCGTAACTTTGCTCGATTGTTGAAATAATGTAATTTTTTTATTTAATCTAGAATGCAGAGATTTACATGATGGTTATGCAAATGTTTTCATGATGGTTCATTTATGATGTTTAATAACCGATTGATTCAGTCTCATACAATCAATATGTGTAATATGTTAGTTTACTCAATTATACATGTGTGTTATCAGTCTCAAACCCTCTTCACACCTGCAATAGACTATTAAGTTTTAAATATGTTTTTATATTCAATTTTTAATATATATATATATATATAATATTGCAGGTTTTAGGTATGATTCAATGTATGTTGTGTTAAGTATTTAGAGGATGTACAATTATGTTGTATTATTATGTTTGTGTCTAGTAAGTATGTTGTATTATTATGTTTGTGTCTAGTAACTACTTCAAACTTACGAGATCCATCAACATCCCTCAAATCATCTTCATAAAAATAATAAAACATAATGAAGTTTTTTTTATAAAGATGAGTTGATACTCAGCCTACCAAACTACGTTGTTATTTGTTAAGCTCATAATGTACATGTCATTGAACAACTAGTGTTTTCCGCCATTGTGTCTCATCTGAAGATCGTCAACAACTCAAAATATTCACACAAACTTTTGACGTTACTTAGAGGCCTCAATTCATCTATTACAATAACAAACCTCTTATGAGGATTGGGATCAATATACTCCGAAGATATATCAAAAACATCAATATGATCAGTTATCACCATTGTATTTTCTTGCTTTAGAGCCATGTTGATTGTCTGCCTCATCAGTTGGTTTACATTCGGAACCCGTTGGGGCCTTTCTTGTATTTTAACAAAGGTTGTCAATTTTTCATTATCAATTAGTGTTTGAATCTTATTGCACTGAGTTATACAATCCATTGTCTTGTGCCCAATATCATTGTGATATTTACAAAATATTGTATTCTCGTCTTCTCTAGGTTTCATAATAGGTAGATGCTTTCTAAATTGAACATGATTATGAGTTCTATTAAAAATTATAGCAATATTATTGGTTAATTCAACATAGTTATCTTGCCAAACCCACTGGTTTATTTTCGGTCTCTGTTACATAGCGTGAAAATTTTATATTTGATAATTCGAGACTTACGGTGGTTGATAAACCGAAGCCGTTAGTTGTGGACCTTCTGACCGTAGAGGAAAATGACTTGGAGCTCTTGATCGAAGAGAAGTCTATGATTGATAACCCTGCCAAATCTGTTTTTGCGTTGACTCTTGAATAAACCTCACTATTTTTGGCTCATCAACTTTAATATATTCTTCTACCTGAGCCATTAAAGCCATGAAAGTAAGTGCTTTCCTTCTTGTTTTTCATTAGCCAGATCCTCAGGAAGTAGTCCTTGTTTGTAAGTTGCACATGTGACTTGTTCATCGCATTCATCTAACCTAGTCTTCATGAGTACAAAACGATTTGTATAATTATTCAAAATTTCCCCAATTACCTATCTACACTAAATTATAATATATCCATTCGCCTGCATCTCCTTACTTCATACAAATTGTGTCCTGAAAGTCGTATAAAACATCTCAAAATTGGTAGTAGTACCCTATGAAATCTTATTATACCAGTTCAAAATATTTCCCTTAAAATTATGTGAAAAAACTCGACATAACATTTTATCATCGTCATTGAAATTCATCATATAGTTTTTGCATTATCCGATGTGATCATCTGTATCTTACGTTCCATAAAACTTCTCCACCTTTGCAATATTAAAACATTTTGAAAGTACCCTAGATCGAACTTCCGCAGATAATAAAGATGTTCTTCAATCTATTCCTTGCATATACTGATTCCCATTTACGCTTTCATTTACTAAAGTATAAAGTCCTTGTTCAGAAGGGATCATGAATCGATTATTAACCTTGTATTCAAGACTTGGTTTCTAAAAAATAGTCCAAGGGACACACCGTATGTTTGGAGCACCACATGATATCTCTGAGCTTTCTCAACTGATAGCTTGTTCCTTATTTCAGATTGGTTCAGGTTTGTCCGACTTGCAATGGTTCTTGTACATGTGGTCTCTTTGGTAACTTTTACCCGACCAACATGTTTCTTCAAATAACGCATATCATAAGAGTTTCTCTTTTCCTATGACTCTAGGATTGTTTAAGAGATTGAGAATAACCTTTAAAATCTGAAACAGGTGAATCACTAGATTCTTGGTAATTTTCATGGTTATACTTTGTAATTTAGCATCTTCATTACCTTCTATTGGAGCTCTACCACTGCTTACTCTTTGAACCTCGGATCAAACACTCTATGGTCATACCAAAACAATATGTTCTTCCTGATTTATTTGATGATTCAACGCAGCGATATATTCTAGCAACTAATTTCTATAGTCTTCCAAAGCTAGTTGATTTCATTGTTTTTATAATTGTTGTTCGGTTTGAGTTATTCCTTTCAGGTGTGCCTAACCTACTTCGACTACTTGTTATTTGATAAACACCGTAAGGTCTGCTTAAATTTCAGAATCCATGTCTAGCTATAATTCAAACGAGATTCTTCAACGAGTTTAGTGGTTATGAGGTTTTCGATATGAAATCCAGGCTCCAAACGGTCAGGTCGGTCGGGTCTTTCTTTCTCTGTTGTTCTGTTCTCGCCACGAGAAAGACGCACGTAAGAGCCCAGCGCGCGGAGGATCCGTTGGAGGGGATGATCAAATTATTAGAGATATAAAGTGACTTAAGTATTATAAAAAGAGAATGTACAAAAAATAAAAGTCAAAATAATGATTGTATCGTTATTCTCAAGATAGTACACCTATTTATAGTAAACAATGGTTACTTGTTGGGTCCACGTGAATAGTTCCCTTTGACTATTTCACCCTAATATTATACTAAGTATAAACCTATTTATTCCTTATTATATTACATACCCTCTATGTTTCTCATATACTATAATCAGGTTTACAGATTAAATATAGACCATTTTATTACATTAGACCAATATGCTGGTCGGATAAATCATACCCTTATCAAGTATAATAACTTAAAAAATTCCACAAGCAAATAGAAATAAAATATTATTTATTAAGTTAGGCAAAGTATTTCTATAAAGTGTTATAAAAGAGTATTGATATCGTTATCATGTATCTGAATAATCCAGATTTAGCTTATGTGACGTCATAAAGATTTCTTGGGAAACATTAGGATTCTTTATGATGAAATAATATAATTAAGATTAAGCGTTATAACACTATAAAGAGTTCAACGTGAATATTAATAATTTTTTATGGTGAAACAAAAGAATCAAAAATTAAGCTTATGTAACACTATACATATTTCTTTAAGATCATTGAAAATTTTGGGATGTAAAAGAAAAATTTAGTTTAATTTTCTATAACACATCATAGAATTCTAATCTCAATAAACAAGAATGAAAAATTAATGTAATATAATTCAGTTTAAATTCTTATAAAAAGAGATTAGTTGGTTGCATTATTACTGAACCACGTTTAACTAAAATATTATATGATAAGATATACAAAAAATATTACCTTAAATAGGTTTCATTCAATATGAAAATATTAAGTTTCTTAAAAACCTTGATTTTAGTCAATCAAAGAATTTTTCCAAGACAAATATTTTACAACTTGCACACTTCATCGTTAAGCTCCATTAAATGAATATTAAGATTATATCTTTCTAAATGATAAAATTAATAAAAATTGATGTATATCATAAATCACTAACTCTTTCATTGAGTAAGATAGTTTGCAAAAGTTAATCGGTTCAAAGAAAGATTTACATATTTGTAACAATCATATGGAAATTTCAAAGATTCATTAGTCTATAGAAATTAAAAATTCATTTATGATATTTGATTTTAAGTGTCGCATTAAGTATATCATAACCTATCAAAGTTGTAATCTCTTATGTTTTTTAAATTAATTTATTCGAGTACTATGAACTTCAGACGTTCAGTGCGAATGGAGTCAGATTTAGAGTTACTTTTCGTTAACACATTCGTTACCATAACTTATAGTAACTTGTTTAATATCACCAATAAATTTATAATCAAGAAATTAAGTATGAAATTTCTAAAGAAGATGTCTTATGTGTTAGGAACCAAAATTCATCGGGAATACTCTTGATAATTATGTGGGTATTTTACAAAATACATACATTGATAATATAATAACAAATTACGGTATGGAAATGACAAGTCTATAATTTTCTTAAGGTGAATTGAGATAAGTTTTCTCAATCAACATCTCACGAATAATTTGAAAATTTAGGATATACACATGATTTCATATGTTTTGACAATTGAATTCTTGTTGTATGCTCAAGTTAGTTCAAGATATAATATAACATTCATTATAATAATTCTAAGTAAATGCATAAAATATTTCAGTGGTTGACCATTATATATTATGACACGGGTCATACATTATTCAGTAAGAATGCATAGCATGTTGACATAAACAAAATCATGCCATAGAGTAAATCATCTAAATAACGTGACTTTATAGGTTAAATGGATGTTAAGTTAAATTATTTTATTTACACCTGCATATTTTATGAGAATAAAATTTGTAACACACTTAATAACATCCAATAAATAAAAATATGTTTAGTTTCTTATAGTTAATGAAATTAAAATAGAGCAAATAAAGAAAACTTCACGATTCAATTGGGATTACAAGAAAGTAGATAGATTCATCATTTTCCATCAAATATTCATATACTAAGGTTTAAACATTCATAGTAGTTCATGAATACTTAATTCATGTAGACAATCTTAGCCTTGAGGATATTCAGATTCAGTGAGAATCTGTTTGTAATCCAATATTTATTTTAAATTTAGATTATATTGTGTCTAGATTTAATTGGTATATAGTTAAGCCAAGAAAATAAAATAATTAATTTTCTATTATATAGTAAATTAGTACAAATTATAAATCTCAATTTAGTACATTAGGGCGAGTTTGAAAGTGGCATGTAGTGATTACATCTTCATGTTATTTCCATGATGCACTCTATGAGAAGTCAAATTTTGTTTAAAGGATAATTTGCAATGTGAGTACTGAATTATTATTTTTTGCACATATAAGTCTTAATTATATCCTATTATTTATTTCTTAAAATTCATCTAAAGTGATAAGGTATGTTAGGTTATTTGTTATGAATACACTTCAGCTGATGTGATGACTCAAATATAAGATTGTAAATATATCATTTTTCTCATTTATAAATATTTAAAGAATCCAATCTATTATAATGAAAGTTTTAAGTAATTAAATATCATCAACATCAAGTTTATTAGATCAACGGGATATAAGGGAGCCTTATGGAACATATAATGTGGATAATGGTTTTATTTGTGTAAGATCGCGATGTAGGACCCATCAAATTTATATTATAAATATTTTTTCTTCGGATCCCTATATACTTATGGTCTTCGGTAGAAACGAGATATAGGATTAAAGAGATGTTGGGTCTAATTATATTCACAAATAGTGGACTATAAATAGAGAATCGGTAAACAATAAATATATATTTTTATTATTTACAATCTTGTGTTTTATATTACAATATCTCTATATCTCTATTTTTTAAAACTTTAGACTTAAATTGTTGACGTCTATATAATGCCAATAGTTTCCATAATTAAAATGTATAAATAATTGCTCACTATAAAAAGAAAGATCCATAAATGATGGGAACTAATTTGTGAATCCAACATCTCTCATTCTCTTAACGGCTATTCATTTTTACAGAATACGAGCACTTCTAAGCATTGTATTCACGTTTTGTTAGATTTTATTTTATCATAGATAAATAATATAATATTGATAATACAAAAATATTCGTTATATTTTTTTACTACATGACTGTGATAATATAGAGTTGAAATAAGAGTGTATGAATTATGGTTTTACATGTAAATCATATTTTCACATATATTCATGAATATGGTCTTGTATGAATAATGTTGTTCATGTGTGGATGATGTGTATGGTCATGTGTCGATGATGTTAGTCATGTATAGGTGATGTGTATATTCATGTGTGGATGGTGTTGGTCATGTGTGAACGATATATGGTCTTGGATGAAACGTATATAATCTAAGTCATTCATCATTGCATATATGATAAATTATTGATATTTTCTATGAATATATTTGTTATATATATATTGTGTTACTTATTCGTGGTGAGAAGTGATGTTCACCCCAATACAATTTCATATGTAGATAATAGATAAATCTTTGTTCGTGACTTGGTTGGTCATATGATAAAGCTAGTAGATAAACATTGTCGTTCTTTTGGTCGTTGGCTAAATTAGTACACATGTGGTTAGTTTTAAATTTGGATTCCTGTAAAACCTTTTGTTGTGTAGAACCATCCAATGATATTAAGTACATTTTACTTTTTTTTATATGATATGATATTTTATTCTTTTATTTTATTATTTAATGGACATTTTTATTAAATAAAGTAATCAGGTTGGATATAAAGATGAGTTTGAATCATCTTAGTCGACGTAGAATCAAAGAATAAACTAGAGAAAATATTGGATGAATCTGTTAAGCAAGGTGACTTAAGATAGGAAGTTTGTCAGGACAACAAACAGAGTTTGTCGTGGTGATGTTGGGAAAACAAGACATGTATTACGAGATTACAGGTCCTTTCTACGACCAACAAAATTTTATCGTGACAAAAGAGTATTCGTCTCGAAAACCAAATGTTATTCGTGATGAAGTTTCATGGATAAATTCTCTAGAAATTTGTCATGACCAAGCATATTGTAGTCGCAGTGAAGTCATTTCACCGTGATAAATAAATGATGACAATAATATGAGGGTTTTTAACTTTCTAGAAAGTTTATATAAGGTAAAATTTAAACTTTACCTCGACCAAAATAGGGGTTGTTGCGCGAAAGTTGATCAAATTTCAAAAATAACCAAAATGTCACTCTTTATCGAAGCAACCAAAAGCCTTTATGCAGAAAACTTCAATAGATGGTTTTGGAAGAAATGTGTCTTCCTAAAAAGTCACATACTTGATCAACCTGATTTTATCTTAAAGGTTTTGTGAAAAATTGTAACCCTCTATAAGGTTTTATGATCCTTATATATAGGTCGATGGTTCAAAAGATGAAATACAATATTAAGAAATCTTCCAAAACCTCTCTCATTTATTAATACTTGTCAAACATAATTTTACATTTCTAGTTTCTTGTATCTAAAATATCAAATATTGTTATATCCCAAAATAACTTCATTGGAGGATCAAATAAATAAAGTTATCAAAATAATTATTTTTGAAAACATATAAAATATGTGTCTCAAGCTTCTAGAATTTTCGTCGTCATTCGGGTAAGAAGTTTATCTTCAACATTCGTAACTTCTGGTTTTCTTACTTTATTTTCTAATAAGAAAAAATATTTATTATCATGGAAGCAAAAATAAATATGGACATGAACATAGACCAAGTTCGATTGGGTCAGTGCGAAGTAAACTGTGCAAGATAGACTGAAAGTAACGTTCTCGACATCGACTTTTAGATATGGAACATTCTTAAGGAAAAACTTAAGTACCACTAAATCTCTTATATCTAAACTTGTATTTTATTAGCTTTTATTATTAAAAAAAATTAATCTTTGCCAAACTCTTGAATCTAGAAACACAGTTAAAGTATTTGTGTCCGTAAATGACTATGAATATTCTAAGAGTATAAATTACGAGAGTATTAACATAACAAGTTTCAACCGCGTGAAATTATTTGTTATGTTTATTGTAGATTGGCCATTTAGCAAGATATTGAAATCTTAAAAAGAGTAATGAAATTGTAAACAATGTGAAAACAATGGTGGAAGTTAATATTATGGAGAACATATCATATAATTTGTGGTATGATATATGTGAATCTATACACATTTCCCACAATAAAGCTTTATTCAAATAAATTTAAATAAGTAATGATGCATGTGAGGTGCAAATGGAAAACACCAACATATCAAAAGTGGAAGGACGGGAAAACATCGAATTAGTTTTTACAAATGAGAAAATGATAACTCTCACCAATGTTTTATATTTTCTCTAAATAAACAAAAACTTGGTGTCTGGTAATCTTTTGGCCAAATCAGATATTGTTTCTATGTAAGAATTCGGTAAACACATTATGACCAAAGAAAGTATCTTTGTTTGGAAAGGAAGCTTTAGTAACAAAATGGTGAAACTATGTACTTCTAAAAGTTTAATACGCAGAATGAAGACTTCTATTTCTGCCGGCTCTCGTAATGATTATTTGTTATGACATTGTAAACTTGCTTATATAGATCATAACACCATAAAATAACAAAATGATAAAACTATACACTTCCAACAATTCAATGGGTAGAATGATAAAACTATACACTTCTAAGATTAAAATCTTGCATAGTTCAAGATAATGTTTTAGTTTTTGTGAAAAATATGCGATACTTTTTCAATATTTGACATCTTATACACTGCAATGAAATGGATTTGTTGAGCACAAAAAGAGATTTTTTATTGAGATGTTCAGTGTAATGCTAGTTAATTCTAAGTTGCATATTAATTTATAGGGCGAAGCCATTTTAACTATGTGTCATATAGTTAATTGTATTCCTCTTAAGAAAGTCATAATATCTTCTTATGAGTTTTGGAAAGGGAGAAAACCAAATATTGAATATTTCAAAATGTATGGGTCTTTATCATTTTACAGGCACACACATCTAACAATAATAAAACTAGATCCAAAAGCTACAAGATGTGTGTTTAATAGATATGCAACCAATATCAAGACTTATAAGTTATCAGATTTAGAATCTAATTTCGTGCCAAAATAAAGAGAAGCGAAGTTTTTTTAATCTAAGTAATGCAACGGTAACATGATTTATACCGCAGTAGAAAATGCGGTAAGTAATTTGCAAAAAACACAACCACATAAACCTCGTAGGAATCAACATGGAAAAAAAATCTAATGATCTAGAATCCGATGAAATAGATTTTGGAATTATGTTTTTATATTTAATAAAATGAAATGCTAAAAAAACCAGATCAAATTTTTTTATATTGTCTTTTCTAAGACTTTAAATTTCATAAATAGACATTAACGTTCCAAAATTATGTGCGTTTAAATATACTATAAAGATCGAAATAGATTCAATAGGTATTCTGATTACAGCGATAAAAATAAATAAATAAAATCACCAACATATTAATATGTATGTTTCAAATTTTCATATTTCCGGACGTGTTAAACAAAAACAAAATCATTTTCAACATTAGTAGATTTTTGTTTTCGTACTCTATTTTTTAACATTACAATCATCGTAAAATACGTCGATCGAAAAAAAAATGGGTGGAGTAATAGTTTTCAAGTTGTAATCGATTCTAAATTAAATAATTTGAAAGAAATGAAAGATTAAAAAAAATTCTAAGAGTTATCCAAAAGGTAGAGGTCATGACTCGCACTGTATAAAAAGTACAAGATTGGTTATCTAAGGTAATCAACTTCCACAAGAAACATTATGAATCGATTCGTCAGCTTCTACCGAACACATAGTATTATATTATACTTGGACTTTATAGTTATTAGTCGATGTATTTAATTGGTTGCAGTTGGGTACTATATTAAACAAAGAACGCGATCATAATTGATATGGTTAGATCCATCCATAAATTAGTTCTGGTTTGAATAACAGTAGTAGTATTCTACATATTGTGGTACGTCATATACATATTGATTGGATTATAATACTATATAGCATGAGAATTCTCATGACAGACAATTGGAATAATATATCCGCTATTATGGTGATTAAGGCAACAACGTGCACTCCTACTTGTAAAGCTTTACGTATCACATGCAAAACTCCTATTTTCAGATATCTCTAATTTATTCAAATAAAACAGAATATAAAGGCTGGTTACAGGTTTTTGTAATAAAATAAATATATAAATAAATATAAAACTATACCCTATAGTTTATGATTATTACTATACAATTTTATTCCACAAGTACTTCTGTCATACGCGGCTGCTCTCATCATTGCACTTTGACGTTGGACTTTTTCGCAACCTATTTTTAGTCAGCAGATACCAAAATTAGTTCATAAAGTCCTTCAAATTTATGACTTGGATGTGATTCAATTTGTCGATAATTATATTATAATTATACATATTCGATATATGGACTAAAACTCATAGTTAATCTTAGGATTCTCCGATGTATGAATTAAAATCCAATGGTAGTCAATAATAGTGTTTTTTTTTAAAATATTTTTTTTGGAAGGAATTTAGATATAAACTCTAGTCACGTAAATCAACGCCAGAAGATAAACTACAGTAATATGTCGAAATGAAAAAAAATTTAAAAAAATTGAACACATAATTTTTTAATCATGAATTCATCTCCTCCACCAACTCGGCTACCCTTTTGAGGTTATAGAACGGTTCATTTGTTTTATATTTTTCAAAAACGGTCATTTTTATTTATTGTATTTATCTATTTTTTGATATTTTTAATCAACCAATGATTATAAACAAAAATCAACAAAAATAATAGTTTTAATATTAATATAATTCTAATAGATCTTTTTAAAGCAAATAACCAATTTCGATAACTACCAATAGTTTCTAACCATTGTTCATGATTTGCCAATATTAATATAAAGATAAATACAAAACAATCAAGAAGATTACTTGGACAATTTTGTAATTTTTAAATATATAGGAAAAGAACTAAAATCTCAACAAGTATATATAAATGTAGTACTCATCTATATACTTATAATATTATTTTGCCCACTACTCTGCCAATAGCATTGGGTAGTCTATTTTCTAATTAATTTTATGGTCGGATAATTTTGGGTGGACTGATTATAGTGTATTGACGCGTGATAGGGAAGTACGATGAAAATACATGCCATTGCCAAAACTATATGATTGATTTGTAGGGTCACATTTTTTGTTTGCGATGATCATTCCTATGAGGGATTCGTATAATTGTCTCATTATTCTGAGGAAACAAATTATTGTTTGTTTCTTTATTTTTATTTTTGAATATAAGTTAACTTAGTTTACATGGTATTCTATACTATATAATTGGCTGTACAACGAAAATTTGAAGTACAACTTTACTTTACATGTTATAATATACTATATAATTGGCTGTACAACTAAAATTTGAGGTATAGCTAATCATCTTTTAGTTCACACCGAAATAGAAATAGAAATAAAAATCAAAATCAAAATCAAAATTCTGATTATTAATAATTATTCGTTCACTTATGTAAAATAAGTCGTATACGTATCGTCATAAGTTTAAGGGTAATTTGTTTTGTCGAAATCTATGTGAAAATTCTTCTGCATAAGATTTAAAATTTTAAAAATGTATTATTACAATTTTGGATATAGTTTTTACTTTTTGCGTTTATTGTTCGAAAGCAAACGCGTAGATTTAACTGTTAGAATTTATGTAACAGATATTTCACTGTTATTTTATATGAAACCGAGTTTCCATACTTTATGTTGAATTTGTAATGATGGAATAATTTCACTCATTGATCAAGACGTGTTTTATCTAAGTAAGTCTTAAGGATGTCCAAATAGTATATACAATACGAAAGTCAGAGGTTTAGTGTTACTATCTGGTCATATGTTTGTTGCAATAAATTGTAGGTAGCTAATGTGAGTTTGGAGTATTTTAGACCTTCATCTTTGGTTCTATTTATATCGATGAAGATGTGTGAAGCTGGTTTTGTTGAAGAGTATTTTTTTACAGAGAATAACAGGTAGAGATTTTTGTAAGAGAAAAACTATGAGTCAAAAGATCCATCTGTAACTTTTACTCTATCTTAAGAAGCTTTGTAACACAATATTTGAAGCAGTTGTTCTATATGTGCTCTTGAGTTTTTTGTAATCGTTCTTCTATATAAACAATGTTGTATTGGATGTGGATGTAGGATTTCTCCTAATCTGAACACATGTTAGATCTTTTATGTTGTGTGTTTGATTTTATTATTCCATGTTCATCTCCTATTTTGTTGTTTGGAAGTAAAGAGTTAAAGCTATAGTCCTTCTTGGTACACTTGTAAATTGTATTCACTATTACAGTTATATCTTGGCCAAAGTCCAAAATTTGTTAATATTTTGATTTTCACCCTCACAATTGGTGCAGTGAGAAAGGAAACTATAATAATATTTATCTTTGGTGATAAACACGGAGTAAAATAAAAAATATTATTTTATCTGAAATGTAGAGATTCAGATCTCATCGGAAAATCAAACACAATCATAAATGTGAGTTTTATGAAGTCAAATATTGATATATTCACTAGGGGTAATTACTTTAATCTCTGAAGAATTAAGATCATAACGTCCCTTATATATGAGAATTTTTGTCATGGTTGATGAATAAGCTTTAAAGGAGATTGATATAAAAAAAATATGTCAAGGTGTTATCTATGCTCTGATCTTGAGATTGGGGACGAGGTCCCTTGATAGGTATTTGAAGATTCTACAACCATTATGATTTGAAGTAGGTTAGAATTCATTTACATGAGAAATCTATTGAAAATATATTGTATCTCAAGAAACAGTTGTATATGTTGGTAATGGATTGTAGTAAAGAAATGTTGAAATACTTGGATGATTTTAATTAATCATTTTTTATTTGAATGAAGTTAGATTAAAATTTAAAGAAGAGGATCAAACAATTATTATCTTAAGTTCCTTTTCAAATTCATACGAGCACTTTGTTGACACCATGTTCCATGAGAAAGAGTCTCTTAAGTTGTCTACAGTGAATAATGCTATAAATTCAAAAGATCTTCAAAGAAAAGCTTATTTGAATAATTAATTTGATGGTGCATAACTCAGTATGAGATGAATGACTGAAATAAATATTCAAAAGGTTATTGGTTCTAGGGTTAAATTGTGGCTCTCTGTCATACCTGTAAAAATTATTCTAAAAATAATAATAAAGATAATCAAATAAGTTTGAAATTGAAGACGTCTCAATGATTTTTTATGGTTATGATTATATTGATATTTTAATGACCTAAAATTGTAGGTAAAATAACGAGTGAGTAAAATACTATGGAACATAATTTCATTTAACTTCCAAGAAATGTTGGTTGGAAGACCTCACAATGTTTGAAGGTGGTAAGGTCATGTTAGGAAATCACGAACTCTGTGTTGTGAAAAAAAATTAGAAGTATAAGGTTCAAGCTATCTATAAGACTTGAAAAGGTCATAAAAAATATGAGGCATGCTCTTAAAAATAAATGGAACCTCTGTTTGTAGGAATGTTAAACATGAAGGGTTTAAGTATAAATTTAGATATGTCATACTTATATTACGGCTCCCTATTGTTATGAAGGATAACCAAATTAATTGTGTTTTAGTTTGGAAGAGTCAGTTGTAGTGGAAAACGTGTCTAGTAGGATATTTTCTACCAATATATGGTGCAATGCCTATAAGGAGTAGAAATATTTGATGGACAATCAGTTCATGGAGTAATTGAAGAATTTAACAACTGATAACGTATTGAAATTTATGAATGAACCATTCACTAGATACGATTCTAAAATTGGTATTTTTAGGCATATAACCTTGACAAGAACTAATATTCGATATAAAGAGTGAGATATATGCTTATGAAAATTGGAATATGCAAGATAATATTTGGATAGAAGCTACTAAGACAATTACATTTATCTTCAACAAGAGCCCATTGATTCTTTGTTATCTAGAATGGGTAAAAGGGTATATGTTGTGATGTTTGGAACTTGAGAGTGAGAAGACTTTAATTAGTAGTGATAGTTCCAAAGATTTCTTATAGGGGTTATTTGTCTAAACGATATTCGTAGGAGAATATTTAGAGAGAGAAATACGGGAATAAGTCGAGAGAGAAAATGACAAAATCAACAATAATTGAATTACGATTCCTCTCATTTTCCAAAAAAAGACGTTGTTTTATATTGTACAAGCGGTGGATCCATAAATGACATGATTTCGCTCTTTTATGGACATTTCACCCCACTACTTTACTAATCTTAACCATAATTATTATTTATTACATAATCCCCCCTAAAGTTTACACATTTATTGGGTTTCTTGATAAGACTTTTATAAAGCTAAATTAACTCTTTTATTTAACCAATTTAGTTTATTCTTCCAACTATTTCTTCCCCATATCAAGTAGGAATGCAGTATTCCATGAAGTTGAAAGGCCATTGATCACGAAGGTTGACACTACACATGTTACTTCTTAGAGGAAGTTAGAGTTGAGGAGAAGCTTGATAAAAAAGTTAAGGTAAATGATATTTATGCTGAAGCTAGTTTCCGGCTTGGTATAGGTGTGACCTTTGCATAAAAGGTTCAACCATTACATAGTTCAGTCATGGTCGGGTGTATAAGGGTTATTATGTTTGAGATTTTTCAAATTGAAGAGCAACTATGATATTTTGGCACTCGGTTGTCAATTCACGTACAACGTGCGACTTTTTAAAAGTTTGGGATGCAGATTGACTGAATATCTCATATATAGAGTAGTTGGGTCATCGAGAGAAATTATTACTAAATTAATTGTTTAAACCTAAGGGCATAAACTTTTCTATTGGAACTTAGAAGTATGAAGTTTACTACAGAAACCTAAGTACATTAACTCTATTATTGGAACTTAAGAGCATTAGTTTTACCGCTAAAACTTATGTAGTGATGTTTTGACTGCTTCAAGATACTTCACAGTTTCTATATAAAACTGGATTTGATACTATGTGATAAAATTGTAAAGATGGGATAGCTTTAACTGTTAATCAAAATGGGTTTGATATGAGGATTCTTTAAAGTTGTCAGAAATAATACATCAAATATGGATGTTAAAAATCTTGTGTCACTAGATATTAGAGGTGTGGTGCCACTACATGTCATATATTTGTTGCAATAAACTAGCCTTTGTTATCGTGAGCAATAAGTACTTTATTCCCTCATCTTTAGTTCTATTTATATCTAATAATAAGTCTGAATGGACTGATTTGAAGTAGCTAAGCTTTTTGGAAGAAAAACAATTAATAATTCTCGTTAGAAAATACTGTGAGTCGAGAGATCCTTCTGTTAGCTTTAATTCCGTAGTGAATGTGGTATTCTGTAGTGAATGTGGTATTTGTGTGCTTGAATTTCCTTGAAATATTCCTTTATAAAATCAGTAGATATAGGATTTCTCCACGATCTGAATCATGTTAAATCTTTTGTGTTGTGTGTTTGGTTTTAATTTTCATATTCCTCTATTATTTGTTTTTTGGAAATAAGAGCGGGAGGTTTGTTTCTTCCTGCTAAACTTGCAAGTTATGCTCACCACTACGTTTAAGTCTTGACCACATTCTGTAACTTGTTAATATTGTGGTTATTCACCTTACAACTCGTGCGGTGAGTAAGGAATTTTTAATAATATTTTTTGTTCGTGATAAACACGAAGTAAAAGTAAAATATCATTATATATATAATGGAATATATACATATATATGGAATATATATATATATATATATATATATATATATATATATATATATATGAATCTCATATAAAAATCAAACATTATCATAAAATGATTTAAAATTCGATCTTTAATTTATCAGAGATAATAATTTTAATATTTAAAGAATTAAAATAAAAATATTTTTTAAAATGACATTATAAAAAATAAATACAAAAACAATTGACACAATATTATTAAAATCTATAGTATTTTGATAGAATAATATCAAAAAAAAAGTATTTCGGTTTTGAAATGAAATATCACGGTGTCGTCCTTAAATCTTTTATATTTTTATTTATAGTTTGAAGAAAACTTTAAATTTATTATGTTGGTTTGTTTTTTAATATTGGTTTTATTTAATATTAAAGTTAAATAAATATTGATTACTTTTCAACAGTTAATTCTTTTTTGGTTGAAAAGTCCATTAATAAAGTAAAGAAGTTTTTACAAACATATATGGCGTACTCCGAAGACTAGCATTGATAGCCGTGAAATAAACATGTATAATCAAGCAAAGCAAAAGGCCAAAGACCCAAATGATCGACCAAATCTTGACCAAACAAATACAACGAGCAAAGAAAATACACTAGGACCAAAATGATCCATGGACTAGGCATAAGTGACGCAGACATGCATAGACCACAATCTAGATGGGAAAGAAAGTTGCTTCAAACAAAACACAAAATTGAATTACTTTAGAAATTTATAAAGACCGAATAAGCCAGACAATTTTGGTGCCAATGAATATGAACCGAAGATAAGAAAGCATACGATAAGGGATGCGGAGGCAAGAGTCCAACATGATCTAAAAATTATGCATTCCTCTCACACTAGATGTGGTAAACAACATCGCCAAAGTAGGCACACCAAAACAATCGAGATCTAGACGAAGGTGAGTTGGACGATTCATCCAAAAAAAAATCCAATTACTATTATGATTAGAAAAACCAAGCTGATTTTTTTCTTCTAATAAAAAATGAGTGTAATAGAAATAAAAAATGACAATAAAAACTCCTAATCCATCCTTCCTAAATTTTGTTGACAGAAATACTTGGAATTTATTTCAAATTGAGTTATATATTTTGAAATAAATGAGGTAGTAAAATGCATTACGTATTTGGTAACGAAAAGACACGTTAAAATATATTTTTAACTTTGTTTTATAAATTAAATTAATATATTATAATAAAATAATAATTTTTAAAAGTTGATAAACCTATAAGAATAAACTTTAAACGTTTAAGTGGTCATTTGACTATTTCATCGTGAATATATAAATTTAACTTTTTTTTAATAATGTTTAAATATTTTTTTGTTATTTTTTACGATTAAATTTCATGTAAAAGCTATTTTCTTTATTTATTATTTTATAAAAAAATCAACAAATTGTTTCATCTTTCATTTAATCTCAAATTTATGTTTAATTTCATTCTATTTTTATTTCCTAACATTCTATTTCCTTCATCTTTATTTCCTACAAACACTCAGTTCTTTTTCATATTTAATCCAAACTATATTCATAAATTTTTAAAATTAAAACCCAAAAAACTCGAAAAAACTCAAATAGTATTAAGTTAATGAAATAAGAAAACAATAAATCAGCGCTAGAATATATTACTCTAACCATTAATCTTAAGTCTAAGTTTGACTCATTAAAAAATTAACATCAAAAATATTATTTTGATTATTTTTTCTTATAAATTACATCTAATTAAGAGACAAGCCCTCAAGAAAAGCTTCAAGGAACAAAGTCTCTTTTTCTTCCCTGAGGATCGCCGCCTCCGGCATCCTCCTCCGGGAAGAATCTTCAGATTCTTTTCTCTTCTTCTAGTTAATTCTCTTTTTGTTTATATTTTTTTTCCTTTCCCTAGGAACTGGTTTTCTCTTCTTCTGGTTTTTCTGGAGCAGAGTATTTCGGTTTTGTTTTAATGGAGAATCTGAGCACGAATGGTCGGAGTCAAGTGGAGAAATCGCATTCTTATGCAGAAATTGTCAAGAAAAGTTTGTCGTTTGAAGAAACAAGGGATTTTCAGCCTGAGAATGCAGAAATCAAGAAAGATCATCTTTCTTTACAGTTTAATAAAGATGTTCTTCAGACTTTTAAAAAAAAGTCAAAGCATTCTTTGCTTGGTAAATTCACGCAGGGTTTGCCAAAACGGAATGAGTTTATTCGTTTTCTGGAATCTTTCAAATTCAGAGCTGCTTATAGATATAAAATTTGGGACTCAAGACATATAGTTCTTGAGTTCGACTTGAAAGAAGATTATGCTAAGATTTGGAGTAGAGCTGTTTGGACTATAGGATCATCGATGATGCGATTACTGAAATGGTCAGGTGATTTGAAAATCGAAAGTTCGATAGCACCGGTCTGGATAAGATTTGAGTTACCTGAGCATTTGTATGATGCAAACATTGTTAAATCTATTGCTTCGATGATAGGTGAGATATTGTTTGTTAAAATTCCTGAGAATAACAGGTTATTCAATGCTTATACTGCTCTTGTAGAGATTGATGTCTTGTCTCATCTCCAAACGGATGTTTGGCTAGGCTTTGGAGATAATTATGGTTACTGGGTGAAGATTGTTTACGAGAATCTCCCTTTATATTGTAACAAATGTTTGCATCTTGGTCACAATGAGGAGAAGTGTAAAAAGATCAAGAAAGACTTCGTTGTTGTGTCTGATGATAAGGTCAATAGTATCAAATCTGTTATAACAAAACCTAACAATCAAGAAAAGGCTAAGGTTGATGAATCTGTAGGGTTTAAGACACCTGATAAAGGAGAAATAATTGAGGCCAATCGTTGGCTCTTGGGATAGCTGAAAACAATGACTATATTAATATGATGTCTGATGGGGATGATATAGTGGATGAAAAGATTGGAAGTGTTCAACAGTCTCCTGTTAGCAAATGGAAATCTCACTCACCTGAGTTCTATAGAGATTCCAGTCAAGACAGGAGACAAGTTGAACAAAATGTACAGGATGAAGAAAGCACTGATGTTCAAAGGAAAGAAGACTCGAATCCTAGTATGGAGAAGGAGCCAAGTCAAGTTAGGCAAAAAATGATATAGATGAGATTACTGAGGAAGAAGAACAAAGTTTCAAGGAAATCTTGGATAAGAAGATTAAAACAGCTAAAAAGAAAACTAAAACAAGGAGCAAGATTATCCGTGCTCTGCAGTTTACAAGTTCAAGTAAATCTAAACCTTCAAGTTCTCTTAATGATTAGTTTAATCAATTGGAATATTCGTGGTATTAAAGATAAGGCTTCTCTTCGTAGGCTCAACTTTCTTGCTAAGAAAAATAAAGCTAAAATGATTGCTGTGCAAGAACCTCTTGTTAATGTTAATGCTATAGGTAGTATTGCATCTAAGCTTGGTTTTGACAATTTTGCTTACAATAACACGAATAAAATCTGGCTCTTTTGGAAGCATGATGTTTCTGTCACTATTTTGCATGATCTTAGTCCATGTTTAAACTTAAAGGTTGGTCTTAGCAATGAGAATAATCAGGTTATGATCACTGTAGTATATGCTAGATGTCAAAGGTCTAATAGATTTGAATTGTGGAACTTTCTTAAGAGCAATGTTAATGATGATTTTCCTTGGCTTATTTGCGGTGATTTTAATGTTGTTAGCTCTGTGGATGAGCAGTTAGGCTGTAGTACTTTCTGTATCAATAGTACCAATGATTTTAATTATATGATAAGTTGCTGTAATATTGAGGATTGTGGCTATATCGGTTCAAAATATACTTGGTCGAATGGTTCTAAATGGAAGAGGTTAGATATGGTTTTTGTTAATAGCAAGTGGGCTAGTTATTTTGCTAGTACTAAGATATATCATCTTGCTCGAACTGGTTCTGATCATATGCCTTTGGTTATCTCTTTATCTAATGAGTTTGCTAGAGTTAAGTCTAGTTTCAGGTTTCAGGAGATGTGGACTATGGACGATTCTTTTTTGCCTTTTGTGGAGAAGAATTGGAATCAGGATTTAGTTGGGGATCCAATGTTTGTTCTTTGGAAGAAGCTTAAAAGACTTAAGCATGCTTTGGTTTCTTGGAACAGAAGTGTTGTTGGTAATATTTTTAGTAAGGTGCAAATTTTGGAAGATGAAGTTCTTGCCAAGGATTTAAATCATCAAACTCTTCAGTCTGCTGAGTCCAAGAGTGAGCTTGCCAAAGCTAATGCTTTGTTGATTAAAGCTCACAGAATGGAAGAAGTGTATTGGAGGCAGCATTGCTATAGTAACTGGGTCATTGATGGTGATAAGAGCACTAAGTTTTATCACAGCTTTGTCCAAAAGAAAAGAAGAAGAAATAGCATTAAGGGTATTAAGTGTGGGGATGAGTGGCTATCTGACCCCATAGAAATTGGTCAATCGGCTGTTGATTTCTTTGAGAAGGCTCTCACTGATTCTCCTTATGCTGAAAATGTTGATGAATCTTGTCTTATGAATGATGATCTATTTAATGTGATTCCTAATGTTGTTACTGAAGATGACAACAGATTGTTGCTCAAGGATCCTGATGAGTCTGAAGTTTGGTATGCAATCAATCATATGAACTCAGCCAGTGCTCCAGGTATGGATGGCTATACTCAAACCTTTTTTAAGTATTGTTGGCACATTATTAAGGTTGATATGCTTAAGGCCATGATTGATTTCTTGCGTGGTAAGAATATTCCTAGGGGTATTTTTGCTACGGGGATCTGTTTAATTCCTAAGTTATCTAATGCTAATAATTGGAAGGAGTATAGACCGATTAGTTTATGCTCTCTTCTGAATCGCATTATGTCTAAAATTATAGCTAACAGATTAGCTCTTCTCTTTCCTAAGATTATTTCTCATAATCAGGGGGGTTTTGTCCCTGGTAAAAGTATCCATAACAACATTCTAATTTGTAAGGAGCTGATATTTGTTTTGAATAGAAAAGTAAAGGATAGTAATATTGTTATTCAGCTAGACATGTCTAAGGCGTTTGACAAGCTTACTCATTGCTTTGTGCTTAATGTTATGAAGAAGTTTGGTTTTGCTTCTAGGTTTATATGTCTGATTAAGAAAATGATTAATGCTGTTAGTGTTTCTTTGCTTGTTAATGGAGATGTTTTTCGATATTTTAGAACTTTGAAAGGTCTGCGTCAAGGGGATCCAATATCTCCTTATCTCTTTATAATTGCTGAAGAATTGTTTATTCGTGGTATCAATTCTCTTTTCAATGATAATATTTTTATGCAATATAGGAGTAGAGGCGGAATCAATGTAAATACTCTTGCTTTCGCTAATGACATATTATTGTTCACTAACTGTAATTATAAAGCTGTTGATAAGCTTTGTGGTTTTCTTAAGAAGTATCAGCTATTGTCTGGTCATGTTGTTAATATAGAGAAAACTAAGATTCTGATTGCTAGTAGTATTGCTTCTTCTAAGATTGATGTCTTGTCTAGCATATCCGGTTTCTCCTCTAATCTATTGCCTTGACTATCTTGGTGTCACTATGAATACTAATAATAAAATCTGTAACTATAACAAGCTTATTTGTAAAGTTAGTGATAAGATTAGTGAATGGAATGTGTCTTGTCTTTCTTTTGCTGGTAAGCTTACTCTAGTTAAATCTGTTCTGATGAGTATGATTCTGTACTGGATGCAATGTTCTCTTTTGCCTAAAGGTGTTATTTCGAAACTTGAAACCATTTTAAATAGATTCATTTGGGGCTCTAATTTGTTGGATAGGAAAGTTCATTGGTGTAGTTGGAATACTCTTTGTAGAACTTATAAAGAGGGTGGTCTTAACGTTAGAAACATGAATGATATCCAATCTGCCATCTCGTTTAACCTTTGGGCTGCTTTTAGACAAAACAAGTCTTTCTGGTGTAATTTAATGCATAGCATATATTGTTCTAGTCACCATCCTTTACAGGTTAGTTCAATGAAAGCTGGTTTTGTAACTTGGAAGAGAATGATCAGAGTTAGAGAGCAAGCTGAGATGCACATTAAATGGAAGTTGGGAAATGGCCAGGTGGATTTCTGGTTAGATAACTGGACCATTACTAATCCTATTTTATCTCTTAATGATAGTGATAATAATCTTTGGTTCACTTTTGAGCATGTTAACAAGTATTGGTCTAATGGTAATTGGAATTTATCTTCTATAGCTAGCATGATTCAGCCTGAAATTTTAGATTGCATTCTTAAGCTCTATGTGGATTCTAATAAAGAGGATTTAATGATTTGGGACCTTTCTAAAACTGGAATATATAATTTGAAAGACACCTGGGATAGTATTAGAACTAAGTATCGATTGAATGTTGTTTTCAATAACATTTGGAATCACTTAACTCCTATCAAAAGTTCATTTATCCATTGGAAGATTCTTAATAAGTATGTGGTTGTTGATGAGATTATTCAAAGTAGAGGCATTTCTATAGCTTCTAAATGTCAGTTTTGTAGTAATTGTGAAACAATATCTCATCTGTTTGTTTCTTGTAAGCTGGCTTGGTCTGTATGGATTCATTATTCTGTTGTGTTCAAAGTTCATCTTGCTAGTAGTATGAATATCATTCAGTTAACCAGAGTCTGGCAATTACCTAAGGCATCGAAGGTTCAGGTCAGAAATATTATCCCTTCTCTTATTTTGCATAATATTTGGAAATCTAGGAACTTAGCTAAGATTAAAGGTATAAACACTTCTACTAGTTCGATTATTAATCAGGTTAATGCTGTTATTCATACTCTTGATATGAAGAAGCTTATTAACAAGCATCATTGGCTTAACAATTCTAGAGCTGCTATGATATTAGGCTGTGTAAATCACATGAAATCTGTTAATAGGCCTATATATATATTAAGTGGACTCTTCCTCCTTCTGGCAGATTAAAAATGAACACTGATGCTTCATGCCTTAAAAATGATGAATCCAGTGGTTCGGTTATTTTTCGTGATAGTGCTGGTAACTTGGTAAAGGCTGTTAGTTTTTTATATGGTAAAACTACTCCTCTTTGTGCTGAAATCAGGGCTATACTTGATGGTCTCTTGGTTTGTAAAGCTAACAATTGGCAGTTGGTCGAAATAGAGTCTGACTCTATTACTGTTGTTAATTGGATCCATAGCTATAATGTTAATACTTTCTGGTATGTTAGGCCTATCATAGATTGTATTCTTAAGCTTATTAACAGTAGCATGACTGTTTCTCATATTTTTCGTGAGCAAAATCATGCTGCGGATTGGCTTGCTAAGTTTACTTTAGAGTCTAAATCTAATCATTGCATTGTTCCTGAGTTGGTTCATAATGATCTTAAAGCCATATTAATCTTAGAAGCTCTTGGATTAGGTTACATTTCTTGACTCTAATACCTGATTATTTGATTTTGTTTTTTAGGTTTGGTAAGCTGATGTTTTCTCCTTGCTGATTGGCGTGCTTTCATCTTTGTGGAGTGCTGATTGTCTTCAAGTAATGGAGTATGGTTGCTGATGATTGTCTGCCTGTTTGCCTTCTATCGTTAAATATTTCTTTGATAATGGAAGGGGGTCTGAGGTCTAGGTGCTAATGGTTCAATCTTGAGCTTGTTGCTGATCTTCTCATTTGATGCTGCGTTTGGAAGGTTTTTGTAAAGATTCGCTAAAGTCTTGAGGGGAGCTTTGGAAGTTTAAGAGTTGTAGTTTTTTTGTGATTAATGTTGTTGTTTCTTGCTTGTAAAACCTTAGTTTAGGATTGTCTCTACCTATTCTAGGGTTTCTTTTTTGCGCTTAATTTGATTTTGCCGCCATTGTATTTCAAACATTATTATTTCAATAAATATCTCATTTTATTTATATAAAAAAAAGACAAGCCCTCAACATTAGATGTTTTTAATATAAAAAACACCTAATTCTAAGATCAACCATAAAAAATTAGAACATAATTTTTATAAAAATATGTTTGGATTTTGATTGATGGATGAATTAACGAAAACACATCCAAAATAGGAGAAGCAAAAAAATTATGGATAAAATTATTTTCTTTTTTGGACTAGTATATATTTTTTCTAATGATTTAAAAAATAAAATTACTAGAAATTAATTCAAATTTTATATATTCAAATAAATTTGTTTTTTTATTTGATATCTAATATATATATTAGTTTGAAACAAAATTATCTCAAAGAATTCTCGAAATACCATCGTCTTAAACTCATCTTCTACTTTATAAGAACACTAAATATTGTATAAGATTCACTATTTATTTATATGGAGATGAACTAAATAACAAAATTAATATTTAAATGCATAAATCCCTATGGATATAACGGCTTGGGCCGTGGACCCACACAAGGGAAAATCCACTTTCTTGTGCCTAATAATTGGAAGGAGTATAGACCGATTTGTTTATGCTCTCTTCTGAATCGCATTATGTCTAAAATTATAGCTAACACATTAGCTCTTCTCTTTCCTAAGATTATTTCTCATAATCTGGGGGTTTTGTCCCTGGTAAAAGTATCCATGACAGCATTCTAATTTGTAAGGAGCTGATATTTGTTTTGAATAGAAAAGTAAAGGATAGTAATATTGTCATTCAGCTAGACATGTCTAAGGCGTTTGACAAGCTTACTCATTGCTTTATGCTTAATGTTATGAAGAAAATTGGTTTTGCTTCTAGGTTTATATGTCTGATTAAGAAAATGATTAATGCTGTTAGTGTTTCTTTGCTTGTTAATGGAGATGTTTTTCGATATTTTAGAACTTTGAAAGGTCTGCGTCAAGGGGATCCAATATCTCCTTATCTCTTTATAATTGCTGAAGAATTGTTTATTCGTGGTATCAATTCTCTTTTCAATGATAATATATTTATGCAATATAGGAGTAGAGGCGGAATCAATGTAAATACTCTTGCTTTCGCTAATGACATATTATTGTTCACTAACTGTAATTATAAAGCTGTTGATAAGCTTTGTGGTTTTCTTGAGAAGTATCAGCTATTGTCTGGTCAGGTTGTTAATATAGAGAAAACTAAGATTCTGATTTCTAGTAGTATTGCTTCTTCTAAGATTGATGTCTTGTCTAGCATATCCGGTTTCTCCTCTAATCTGTTGCCTTGACTATCTTGGTGTCACTGTCAATACTAATAATAAAATCTGTAACTATAACAAGCTTATTTGTAAAGTTAGTGATAAGATTAGTGAATGGAATGTGTCTTGTCTTTCTTTTGCTGGTAAGCTTACTCTAGTTAAATCTGTTCTGATGAGTATGATTCTGTACTGGATGCAATGTTCTCTTTTGCCTAAAGGTGTTATTTCGAAACTTAAAACCATTTTAAATAGATTCATTTGGGGCTCTAATTTGGTGGATAGGAAAGTTCATTGGTGTAGTTGGAATACTCTCTGTAGAACTTATAAAGAGGGTGGTCTTAACGTTAGAAACATGAATGGTATCCAATCTGCCATCTCGTTTAACCTTTGGGCTGCTTTTAGACAAAACAAGTCTTTCTGGTCTAATTTAATGCATTGCATATATTGTTCTAGTCACCATCCTTTACTAGTTCAATGAAAGCTGGTTTTGTAACTTGGAAGAGAATGATCAGAGTTAGAGAGCAAGCTGAGATGCACATTAAATGGAAGTTGGGGAATGGCCAGGTGGATTTCTGGTTAGATAACTGGACCATTACTAATCCTATTTTATCTTTTAATGATAGTGATAATAATCTTTGGTTCACTTCTGAGCATGTTAACAAGTATTGGTCTAATGGTAATTGGAATTTATCTTCTATAGCTAGCATGATTCAGCCTGCAAATTGTAGATTACATTCTTAAGCTCTATGTGGATTCTAATAAAGAGGATTTAATGATTTGGGACCTTTCTAAAACTAGAATGTATAATTTGAAAGACACATGGGATAGTATTAGAACTAAGTATCGATTGAATGCTGTTTTCAATAACATTTGGAATCACTTAACTCCTATCAAAAGTTCCTTTATCCATTGGAAGATTCTTAATAAGTATGTGGCTGTTGATGAGATTATTCAAAGTAGAGGCATTTCTATAGCTTCTAAATGTCATTTTTGTAGTAATTGTGAAACAATGTCTCATCTGTTTGTTTCTTGTAAGCTGGCTTGGTCTGTATGGATTCATTATTCTGTTGTGTTCAAAGTTCATCTTGCTAGTAGTATGAATGTCATTCAGTTAACCAGAGTCTGGCAATTACCTAAGGCATCGAAGGTTCAGGTCAGAAATATTATCCCTTCTCTTATTTTGCATAATATTTGGAAAACTAGGAACTTAGCTAAGATTAAAGGTATAAACACTTCTGCTAGTTCGATTATTAATCAGGTTAATGCTGTTATTCATACTCTTGATATAAAGAAGCTTATTAACAAGCATCATTGGCTTAACAATTCTAGAGCTGCTATGATATTAGGCTGTGTAAATCACATGAAATCTGTTAATAGGCCTATATATATATTAAGTGGACTCTTCCTCCTTCTGGCAGATTAAAAATGAACACTGATGCTTCATGCCTTAAAAATGATGAATCCAGTGGTTCGGTTATTTTTCGTGATAGTGCTGGTAACTTGGTAAAGGCTGTTAGTTTTTTATATGGTAAAACTACTCCTCTTTGTGCTGAAATCAGGGCTATACTTGATGGTCTCTTGGTTTGTAAAGCTAACAATTGGCAGTTGGTCGAAATAGAGTCTGACTCTATTACTGTTGTTAATTGGATCCATAGCTATAATGTTAATACTTTCTGGTATGTTAGGCCTATCATAGATTGTATTCTTAAGCTTATTAACAGTAGCATGGCTGTTTCTCATATTTTTCGTGAGCAAAATCATGCTGCGGATTGGCTTGCTAAGTTTACTTTAGAGTCTAAATCTAATCATTGCATTGTTCCTGAGTTGGTTCATAATGATCTTAAAGCCATATTAATCTTAGAAGCTCTTGGATTAGGTTACATTTCTTGACTCTAATACCTGATTATTTGATTTTGTTTTTTAGGTTTGGTAAGCTGATGTTTTCTCCTTGCTGATTGGCGTGCTTTCATCTTTGTGGAGTGCTGATTGTCTTCAAGTAATGGAGTATGGTTGCTGATGATTGTCTGCCTGTTTGCCTTCTATCGTTAAATATTTCTTTGATAATGGAAGGGGGTCTGAGGTCTAGGTGCTAATGGTTCAATCTTGAGCTTGTTACTGATTTTCTCATTTGATGCTGCGTTTGGAAGGTTTTTGTAAAGATTCGCTAAAGTCTTGAGGGGAGCTTTGGAAGTTTAAGAGTTGTAGTTTTTTTGTGATTAATGTTGTTGTTTCTTGCTTGTAAAACCTTAGTTTAGGATTGTCTCTACCTATTCTAGGGTTTCTTTTTTGCGCTTAATTTGATTTTGCCGCCATTGTATTTCAAACATTATTATTTCAATAAATATCTCATTTTATTTATATAAAAAAAAGACAAGCCCTCAACATTAGATGTTTTTAATATAAAAAACACCTAATTCTAAGATCAACCATAAAAAATTAGAACATAATTTTTATAAAAATATGTTTGGATTTTGATTGATGGATGAATTAACGAAAACACATCCAAAATAGGAGAAGCAAAAAAATTATGGATAAAATTATTTTCTTTTTTGGACTAGTATATATTTTTTCTAATGATTTAAAAAATAAAATTACTAGAAATTAATTCAAATTTTATATATTCAAATAAATTGTTTTTTTATTTGATATCTAATATATATATATATTAGTTTGAAACAAAATTATCTCAAAGAATTCTCGAAATGCCATCGTCTTAAACTCATCTTCTACTTTATAAGAACACTAAATATTGTATAAGATTCACTATTTATTTATATGGAGATGAACTAAATAACAAAATTAATATTTAAATGTATAAATCCCTACGGATATAACGATTTGGGCCGTGGACCCACACAAGGGAAAATCCACTTTCTTGTGCCCAATAATTGGAAGGAGTATAGACCGATTAGTTTATGCTCTCTTCTGAATCGCATTATGTCTAAAATTATAGCTAACAGATTAGCTCTTCTCTTTCCTAAGATTATTTCTCATAATCTGGGGGGTTTTGTCCCTGGTAAAAGTATCCATGACAGCATTCTAATTTGTAAGGAGCTGATATTTGTTTTGAATAGAAAAGTAAAGGATAGTAATATTGTCATTCAGCTAGACATGTCTAAGGCGTTTGAAAAGCTTACTCATTGCTTTATGCTTAATGTTATGAAGAAAATTGGTTTTGCTTCTAGGTTTATATGTCTGATTAAGAAAATGATTAATGCTGTTAGTGTTTCTTTGCTTGTTAATGGAGATGTTTTTGGATATTTTAGAACTTTGAAAGGTCTGCGTCAAGGGGATCCAATATCTCCTTATCTCTTTATAATTGCTGAAGAATTGTTTATTCGTGGTATCAATTCTCTTTTCAATGATAATATATTTATGCAATATAGGAGTAGAGGCGGAATCAATGTAAATACTCTTGCTTTCGCTAATGACATATTATTGTTCACTAACTGTAATTATAAAGCTGTTGATAAGCTTTGTGGTTTTCTTGAGAAGTATCAGCTATTGTCTGGTCAGGTTGTTAATATAGAGTAAACTAAGATTCTGATTGCTAGTAGTATTGCTTCTTCTAAGATTGATGTCTTGTCTAGCATATCCGGTTTCTCCTCTAATCTGTTGCCTTGACTATCTTGGTGTCACTGTCAATACTAATAATAAAATCTGTAACTATAACAAGCTTATTTGTAAAGTTAGTGATAAGATTAGTGAATGGAATGTGTCTTGTCTTTCTTTTGCTGGTAAGCTTACTCTAGTTAAATCTGTTCTGATGAGTATGATTCTGTACTGGATGCAATGTTCTCTTTTGCCTAAAGGTGTTATTTCGAAACTTAAAACCATTTTAAATAGATTCATTTGGGGCTCTAATTTGGTGGATAGGAAAGTTCATTGGTGTAGTTGGAATACTCTCTGTAGAACTTATAAAGAGGGTGGTCTTAACGTTAGAAACATGAATGATATCCAATCTGCCATCTCGTTTAACCTTTGGGCTGCTTTTAGACAAAACAAGTCTTTCTGGTCTAATTTAATGCATTGCATATATTGTTCTAGTCACCATCCTTTACTAGTTCAATGAAAGCTGGTTTTGTAACTTGGAAGAGAATGATCAGAGTTAGAGAGCAAGCTGAGATGCACATTAAATGGAAGTTGGGGAATGGCCAGGTGGATTTCTGGTTAGATAACTGGACCATTACTAATCCTATTTTATCTTTTAATGATAGTGATAATAATCTTTGGTTCACTTCTGAGCATGTTAACAAGTATTGGTCTAATGGTAATTGGAATTTATCTTCTATAGCTAGCATGATTCAGCTTGAAATTGTAGATTATATTCTTAAGCTCTATGTGGATTCTAATAAAGAGGATTTAATGATTTGGGACCTTTCTAAAACTAGAATGTATAATTTGAAAGACACATGGGATAGTATTAGAACTAAGTATCGATTGAATGCTGTTTTCAATAACATTTGGAATCACTTAACTCCTATCAAAAGTTCATTTATCCATTGGAAGATTCTTAATAAGTATGTGGCTGTTGATGAGATTATTCAAAGTAGAGGCATTTCTATAGCTTCTAAATGTCATTTTTGTAGTAATTGTGAAACAATGTCTCATCTGTTTGTTTCTTGTAAGCTGGCTTGGTCTGTATGGATTCATTATTCTGTTGTGTTCAAAGTTCATCTTGCTAGTAGTATGAATGTCATTCAGTTAACCAGAGTCTGGCAATTACCTAAGGCATCGAAGGTTCAGGTCAGAAATATTATCCCTTCTCTTATTTTGCATAATATTTGGAAAACTAGGAACTTAGCTAAGATTAAAGGTATAAACACTTCTGCTAGTTCGATTATTAATCAGGTCAATGCTGTTATTCATACTCTTGATATAAAGAAGCTTATTAACAAGCATCATTGGCTTAACAATTCTAGAGCTGCTATGATATTAGGCTGTGTAAATCACATGAAATCTGTTAATAGGCCTATATATATATTAAGTGGACTCTTCCTCCTTCTGGCAGATTAAAAATGAACACTGATGCTTCATGCCTTAAAAATGATGAATCCAGTGGTTCGGTTATTTTTCGTGATAGTGCTGGTAACTTGGTAAAGGCTGTTAGTTTTTTATATGGTAAAACTACTCCTCTTTGTGCTGAAATGAGGGCTATACTTGATGGTCTCTTGGTTTGTAAAGCTAACAATTGGCAGTTGGTCGAAATAGAGTCTGACTCTATTACTGTTGTTAATTGGATCCATAGCTATAATGTTAATACTTTCTGGTATGTTAGGCCTATCATAGATTGTATTCTTAAGCTTATTAACAGTAGCATGACTGTTTCTCATATTTTTCGTGAGCAAAATCATGCTCCGGATTGGCTTGCTAAGTTTACTTTAGAGTCTAAATCTAATCATTGCATTGTTCCTGAGTTGGTTCATAATGATCTTAAAGCCATATTAATCTTAGAAGCTCTTGGATTAGGTTACATTTCTTGACTCTAATACCTGATTATTTGATTTTGTTTTTTAGGTTTGGTAAGCTGATGTTTTCTCCTTGCTGATTGGCGTGCTTTCATCTTTGTGGAGTGCTGATTGTCTTCAAGTAATGGAGTATGGTTGCTGATGATTGTCTGCCTGTTTGCCTTCTATCGTTAAATATTTCTTTGATAATGGAAGGGGGTCTGAGGTCTAGGTGCTAATGGTTCAATCTTGAGCTTGTTGCTGATCTTCTCATTTGATGCTGCGTTTGGAAGGTTTTTGTAAAGATTCGCTAAAGTCTTGAGGGGAGCTTTGGAAGTTTAAGAGTTGTAGTTTTTTTGTGATTAATGTTGTTGTTTCTTGCTTGTAAAACCTTAGTTTAGGATTGTCTCTACCTATTCTAGGGTTTCTTTTTTGCGCTTAATTTGATTTTGCCGCCATTGTATTTCAAACATTATTATTTCAATAAATATCTCATTTTATTTATATAAAAAAAAGACAAGCCCTCAACATTAGATGTTTTTAATATAAAAAACACCTAATTCTAAGATCAACCATAAAAAATTAGAACATAATTTTTATAAAAATATGTTTGGATTTTGATTGATGGATGAATTAACGAAAACACATCCAAAATAGGAGAAGCAAAAAAATTATGGATAAAATTATTTTCTTTTTTGGACTAGTATATATTTTTTCTAATGATTTAAAAAATAAAATTACTAGAAATTAATTCAAATTTTATATATTCAAATAAATTGTTTTTTTATTTGATATCTAATATATATATATTAGTTTGAAACAAAATTATCTCAAAGAATTCTCGAAATGCCATCGTCTTAAACTCATCTTCTACTTTATAAGAACACTAAATATTGTATAAGATTCACTATTTATTTATATGGAGATGAACTAAATAACAAAATTAATATTTAAATGTATAAATCCCTACGGATATAACGATTTGGGCCGTGGACCCACACAAGGGAAAATCCACTTTCTTGTGCCCAAATCCACAAACATTTGATTATACAAACGGGCCTCTTTCTTAATCTCCTGGACCAAATTTGATGGGGCCGAGGTGGCCTATATACAGGGCAATCAAACATTTGGGTGTTTATTTAGACGATCGGACCAAACACGAGTCTACCAAACCCAAATCCACTTAACATTATTTGATCATTGCAATTAAAGTACGCAATACTGTCATGATCCCCAAAATTTAATAAATTAGATATTAATTAATTTGGGAAAATATGGTTCACCCACCCTCAAGCCTCAATTATTTATAATTGTAACCAAATTGTAGGTACCAAAATTACCATTTAAAGAAACAATTCGGGGTACAGTGTCTAACCGAAAATAAGGATTAAATTCATTAAAGAAGGCAGATAAACAAAGTGTTCAATAAATATATATTCAGAAAATTAAAGTCGCATTTATTATAAGTTAGGTACTACTATATTATATGATACTGAAAATAAGCATTAATGGATCCATATATTAAATGAACTTTAATGATATATACTACTCTTATTGTCCTATTCATACATACATACTCTCTTTCACTTGACAAACGTGTGGAGCAATCAAACCAGCTCTCATACGTTTCAAATTTTAATTTAATTTAATACAATTCGAATTTAAACAGAGAATTAAAATATCAAAGCTTCGTTATATATACAAGATTAAATCGAATTTCTTTTAATATTCTATGAATTTACAAGATTTAAAGAAATAACGAACATTAAATAATTAAAATTCTAAAAATTAAGATCAATCTTAAGTTTCTTAGTAGTAGTAGCAGTCACCATAGGCACAAATGAATTGCACCTTGGACATTTTGGATTGTTTTTCATTATTAAAACATAAGATAAACAGCTCGGACAACCGGTGGCGACCGGAGATGAATCGACGAATTTATCTTCGGTGTCTTCCGTTTCCGACGTTGACGAAGAATACGACGATGAATATCGTTTTTTGATGGAAGGTTCTTTTTCCGCTCGCTCGAGTGCCGATTTCACTTTATCAAGTGTGCATACACTCTGGTAAATATTATTTTGTACCGGCGTCGACATCGACATCGGCATCGGATTTAACTTAAGATCTAAGCTATTATCATCAAAGAGGTTTAACAAGGGTTTGGTGTTAGACCGGAAATTCAACTCCTCAAATTTAAGCGTTGTCTGGCTGCTGCTGTTTTGTTGTTTGTTCGAATTTTGTCTTTCCAAAAACACTTTTCCTGTCTGAAATATAATAGAAACAAAAAATAAATCAGATTTATGATCACATATGAAAATAATAAAATCTCCAAAATAATAATAAAAAAAAAAAAAACATACCTTTAAATCCAGACGTTTTTCCCAGCCGGAAGGAACTTTCAAGTCCAAATCAACATCTTGAGAATGATCACCACCACCACCGAGAAGATCCATAGTTATCAGAGCGGTTGATTTAGGAGGAGACGAGTCATTCACGACCGTTCGATCTTTGTTACACCCCTTAAGCATCCGTAGAAGAGAACCAACGTCAGTAGCCATTAGAGAGAATCGAGAAAAAAAGAGAGAGAGATATAATAGAAGGTCTTTTAGGATCTCTGTCTGGAAGTAGTAGTAATATATATAGACCGGTTCAAATTAAGGTGAACCGTTATTAAATTAAAAGTAAATAGTAATGGGTGAAAATAATAAGTAAATTAAAAGTCAAATTGAATATATTTCTATTTTGTAGTTAATGCGATACATTAATTGTTTTGTTGAATTAATTATGGTAAGTAGAACAGTTGGAGAGAATTGAAGGAGGAGGAGGCAAATAAGTAAATGAAGACATTAATTGCATGGAAATACAAGTAAAGACCTTTATTTTTCTTTCTATATTTATATATTACTATTTCTTCATTATCATATACTCCTCCTCTATCATATATTTTATTTTTAATATATTCTAATTAGGTTATTAAAACAGAGTAATGTTGTTAACGGATGGTGATGGTATTCATTAAAAAACATTAATATTTCTTTTTCAAAAACGTTTCACAACTATATGATTTACTTAATTTTACAAATTATTTTTAACTAATGCTTTTGAATATTCTTTTGATAACAAAAAGAACATTACTATTAAAAAAAATTAAAAATTGTTATAAGATAGTTCGTTATAATCTCCGATTTAGAAAAACATAAAATCGTATATATCTTTGTATCATTTTTCCGACATGATGATAAAAAGTTTGGACAGAAAAAACTATACAAAACTATGAAATATTTTTGTCTTAAAACTGGTGTCCAATAAAATATTGTAATCATTGTAAGCAAAACAGCATTAGAAATAAAGTTTTAAAAAGTATTAAGAGGTGAAGCTATTTCTCCTACCAAATTATTTATTTTTTTTAAAAATCATTTTGATATTTCTCTTAACTATTTATATAAAAAAACCCATTTATTCCAACAACTCCATTAATTTCTACCACCATACCAACCAACTATTAGTTGGAAAATAAAATTGAGAAAGATAAAATTGCATGTTGAATTGATTATAGAGACGGCTTTAAATAAGCTTTAAAAAAAATCCTAAAGTTTTGGTCAAACTCAATAAAGAGGTTTCAATGAGAGTTAATACTCATAAAGAACCTATTAAATAACTTTGAATGAAATTACATATACAATAAAACCTTTAAACTTTAGCACCCTCCCTTAAACTCAAATATGGAGATTTAAGTTTAAAAGAAATAATTAACCATCTACATAAAAACTATTTTAGGATAGTACGTGAACAAACTTCAAATAAACCCTGTAACTTCACAAATGTAGCCAACTTGAGAGGTTCGGTCTGTATATCTACAACTTGGTCTTCACTTCGACAATAAACCAGTTTGATTGTTCCATCATTACTAAGATCTCTCAAAAATAATATTTAACATCAATATGTTTAATAATATTTAATATGTTTACTTCTTCTGTGTAGCACATGATTCTTGGAGAGTTTGATTGCTGAGTTGCTATCACAAAAAAATTGTAGTAGCTATCACTTTCTTGAACTTGATTTCTTCAAGAATTCTTCTGAACCAGACAGCTTGACAAGCACAAGTTATAGCAGCAATAAATTCAGCTTATATAGTTGATAAGGTGACAATTTGTTGCTTCCTAGAAGACCATGAAATAGCCTCAGTTCTCAACATAAAACATAGTCTGAAGTGCTTCTTCTATTATCTTGATCTCCTGCATAATCACTGTCATTAAACCCAAACAGTTTTAATTTTTCACCTTTCTCGTACAACAACCCAAAATATCTAGTTTCTTGCAAATAACGAAGAATTCTCTTGGCAGCTAACAAATGCGTTTCTGTTGGATTCTCTATATATTTACTTATTAAATTCACATAATGCATTATACCTAGTCTTGTTGTAGTTAAATACATGAGACTGCCAACAATTTGCTTGTAAAAGTGTGTTGTTCACCTTCTTTCCTTCATGATCTTTGTTTAGCTCCAAGCCAAACTCAGTTGGAGTGCTTACATGATTGCAATCCTTCATTTGAAACATATAAAAAACACATTGCACATACTTATTTTAAGACATAAAAATCCCATTAGCTGATTATACTACTTATATGCCAAAGAAATAACGCATCATAAGATTAGACATTTCAAATTCAATCATCATAGATTTTTAAACATTACATTATCATTTCTGTAAATATCTGATCATCTACATACAAGTAAACAATTAGTAGTTCTCTTTTATCTTCAATCTTAACAAAAAACGTGTGCTTATACAGACATTTGTGAAAGCCTTCTTTCAAAAAAATAAGCATCAATGCGACTATACCAAGCTCGTGGAACTTGTTTTAAGCCATATTGTTTTCTTAGTCTATAAACGTTATGCTCATTTTCAATCTTAATATGACCAAGAGGTTGTTCTACAAATACATGTTCCTTCAAGTTTCCATGCAAAAAATATCGATTTGACATCTAGCTGAAAAATAGGCCAAAAATTATGCACCGCCAATGCGATCACCAATCTGATTGTATCATCTCTTGCAACGGAGAAAAAACTTTTGTATAGTTAATCTCATATTCTTTCTTATATCTCATAGCTACCAAATGCGCCTTATACTTTTCAACTTCACCATTTTCTTTTAGTTTTGTTTCGAAAACCCACTTTACACCAATGGTTTTGTGCCCTTTTGGAAGATCAGCAATTCCCAAGTATCATTTTTCAATAACATTAATTTCATCATTCATCGCCTTCCTCTATTTTTCTTCTTTGACGGAAATTTCAAATGATGTAGGATTATAATCTGAAAATAAAGCAAAGTGAGTTATTGGATCATCAATTTCAGTTACCTCATAGTCTTCCATCCACGCAGGCCTTTTTTCGAATAGGAGGAGGAGATTGAGCTCCTACATCATTAGCTTCTGCTGCTTCATCATTAGTTTCGACTATTATTGGCAAAATTTCAGCAGTTGTTGGAGTTTATTATGATAAATTTTCAGGCATAAATGTTGATGTAGTTGGTTCACTTTCAAAATCGTTGTCAAGGAAAAGAAATTGAGTAGTTTATTTCCCATTCCAATCCCAAGTGTTTTCTTCATCAAAGACAACATCTCGGCTTATCACAATTTTTGAGGTAACAGATTAAACAATTTATAAGCTTTGGATGTTTTACTAACACCAAGAAAAACATATTTTCCCCTTTATCGTCAAGTTTCTTCCCTTTCTCATCTGGGATATGCACATAAGCAATGCAACCAAAAATTCTAAAATAATCTAAAACATGTTTCCTTATACTTCAAGCCTCATCCGGCGTCATATTTTGAACAACATATGCAGGACTTTTGTTCAAGATATGAATACTCAAATTTACTGCCTTAGGCCATTTTTTTTTGGAATTCTCCCTTTTGCCAACAAGCGATAAACCATTTTTTTGTGGTATATAAGAAACTGTTAATTTTATTTGAATGCCATGGATATCACAAAAAACTTTAAATTTTTTTGAGTAATATTCTCCACCACGATCTGTTCGAAGGGTTTTACTTGTCAGTAGAACTGCAGTATTAAGAGAAACCATATAAAAGATTTGATTGACAAACATTAGAAACAGATTCTAGAAAAGTAAGACAATTAATCACTTATTATATATCCCAAACCCAAGCTCTCCAAGAAGTAAATAGCTTCAAACTGCTTAGCAGCTTGAAAATTGAGACGATCCGTCTTCATTTTATATTTCAAATTCCATCTAGCGATCTATCAATTGTTTTATTTTGCTCTCTAAAAATATGATGAAGATTCATTGAAAAGGATATTAAAGATCTGATGTTATTACGGATATAATCTGAAGAAGATGGATATTGGCCTGATGACAGGAGAAATACTAAGATCTCACAATCAGCATCAATATTTATCTTACTTAACCCATATATTTTGTAGATCTAAAGGCCATCATGGAGATCCCTGTATTCAACTTTAATGGGGGGAGAGTTTTTCGTAGAGGTTGTTACAACCAAGGAGAATCTTGCCCTTGTTGTTTCAAATAATGATACCCCACTGGATTCACCCGAGGCAATGTAACAAACACATGTGTTAGGTTTATATCTTCCAGGAAGAGGCAGATTCCAAGTAAGGTGGGTTACTTTCTTGTTCTTATTAATTTGATTGATACAACCCAAAATAATAGCTGCATTTTTAGAAATTTTCCAATGTTTATGCCTAAGAAGGTGAGCATGATCAAGGCTGAAAATAATATAATATGCTTAATATAGTTAATAGATAAGATATGAGAAAAGGAACTCTATTTTATCTTGACTTTGTTTCTGGTTTTCCATATAACCTAGTTAATGATAAGTGGGAGAATTTTTTTAATGTGAATTTTTCTTGGAGATGGCCAAAACCAGCACCTAACCATGTGAATTGATGACATGAACTTGCTTATTTTGATCTTAAATAACTTTGCAATATAAGACCAGATACTCCAGGAAAATATGCAAGGAACAAAAAAGTGATCAGTAGTTTCAAAATTATTACAGAACTCACACTTGGAGACTAAAGTAATATATTTAGATTGCATAATTGAGTTAGTAGTAAGCAGTTTGTGAATAAGTGTCCATTGTAAAAATGAACATATTCTAGGAGTTATTTGATTCCAAATCTTAGCATAAAAAGATGAGTTATTGTAGCTTGCTCTGATGTTGTGAATGGTGTTCTTAGTGTTGAATATACCTCAATTAGATAAAAAGTTCACTAAATAGAATCCTTAACCTAATAATTAATAAACAACTTAGAAATAAGGTCAATATTAGTGGAAGAAAGAAAATGACTAAGGTTATTAATATTCCACTCATTATATTCTCAGAAAGTGTTAAACTTTTGCACTAGTAAACCAATTATTTTCAGTTTTATCATCTAATTAAATTAGTCGAGTCCCGCCAAACCAATTTTCGAGCAATAAGTCCATAATTCCATTACCCAAGTTCGAAGTGATGTGATTTTTAGAAAAATTCTTGATTTTAGCAAGCCTTTTTCAGGTTAAAGAAATATATTTAGAGTAGTTAATATGGAGAGGGTAGTTGCCTTTACAATAAATGCTATGAAGCAAGTTAGCTAGAGAGAATTGTTCTCTCTGAATCTGATCCAGAACTTGCAAGAGTATATCATTTAAATGTCATTAAGGCTTCCCATGTTGAGTTTTTCTTCACTGAATGTTTTACAGTTAGTTTTCCAATTGGACCAATGAGTTTGTTTACTGTCATTGTTAGAGCCCCACAAGAATTTGTTTAGCAGTCTTTCAATTTTAGAGATGATAAATTTAGGAAGCAAGGTACTCTGCATCCAATAAAAAAGAATGAAGATTAGAACAGAATTAATAAGCATTAGTGTACCACCATAGGAAAGCTTCTTGCCCCCATAATCCATAAATTTGTTTCTGATTTTGTCAAGGAGAGTACAATTGTTTTGTTGTTGTTTGAGTTCATAGTTATGCAAAATACGTTATGGGGAGAAAACTAGTGCTAAAGCTGGTTTGAATGGCAAGAGAATTAATTTTGTCTTGTTTTAGGTTGGTAGAAGTGATGATCATTGTTTTCTCCTTGTTGATTGCTTGACCCGAAATATCACAATAATTTTGTAAGAAAATGGCTAGAGTTTCCATTAAAGAAGCAAGACCATTAGTAAAAATAAGTAAATTGTCAACAAACGCTAGACAAGGAATACTAATATTTTTTCTATAGTAATATTTTAAAGTTTTATTAGTTTAAAAAGGAGAGCTAATTTCTCTAATTAGGACTTCTCTGACCATTATAAAGAGACTATGGGACAAATGGGTCCCCTTGTCTTACACCTCTTTTAGTCTTGAAGATTTCAATAGCATTGTCATTGATAATAATGGAGAAAAGAAGATTTGATTAAACTGCTGATTAAGTTAATAAATCTATTATTAAACCCAAAAGAATTAAGAACCTTATTGATGAAGCTATGAGACAGATTGTGTAAAGCCTTAGAAATGTCAACTTTAATCATAAGGTTACCATCATTAGTTTTCTTTTTCAAATCGTGAATTAATTACTTGAAAATGAGAATGTTATCTTGTATGGATCTGTCATTGACGTCAAACCCTTAAACATTTGAAATAATCTTAGGAAGAATATTAGTTAGTCTATTTTTCAATATTTTTGACATGATTCTATTCAATATTGTGCATAAGATAATGTGCCTAAAATATTTCTAATTTATTGGATTGCAGGTTTTAGGAATAAAACAGATGCTAGTAGCCATGATGCCTTTATGGATGTGTTGGCCAAAGATGAAAGAAATCATTTCTTTGCACAGGTTTTCCTTGATGATTTTCCAACAAATCAAGAATAAACATTTATTAAAGCCATCCATCTCTGCTGCACATGAAGGTTTGAAGCTTTGAATTATGTTGTGGATTTTCTCTTTTGTTAAAGTAGATAACAGTAAGTTATTATCTGCATCATTAAAAAGTTTAGGGATTACATTGAATAGATTATCATTCATAAGAGTATGTTCATCTTCTATATATGGTAAGAAGGAGATGATAGAGTATGTTTGAAATATGATTCAGCTGATGAGTTGAGAGGACCATCATATGTTATCCAATTATTGTCTACTTTAATGATATATATTCTTTCTCTTCTCCTTTTATTTTTAACATACTTATGGTAGATCTTTGTATTTATGTCTCCATCTTTAATCCAGGTAGAGTAACACTTTTGGAACTAAGATTCTTCTTCCATAGTTAGAGCTAATAGATGATCAACATTAGCATTAAATATGTTGTTCTTGTCTTCAGTACTGTTAGAGCTTTGATACTTAGTTTTCCAATCTTTGACAACTTCTTCAGTAACAAGAACTTTGTCAAAAATATATCCAAAATAGTTTTTGTTCCCAGTCCTTTATAGCTAGCTTGAGCCTTTTGATTTTGTTCCAAAAAATAAACAAAGGGAAAACCCACCATATCTTGATTGCAATTAGCTTCAACTATGTTAAGGAAATTATTGTCAAAAGTCCATATATTCAAGAATTTAAAATTGTTGTTGTGCTTGAGACCATATTAATAATGTTGATACATAACAAAGTGTGATCAGAACAAGTGCGTATCATATGACTCACTTTAGTATCAAAGAACTAGTCTGACCAATCTTGGTTGAATAAGACTCTGTTGAGGCGTTTCCATTTAGTTTTGTTGGACCACAAAAACTGAGTACCAATTTAGCCACCGGATTTTAAGCAACAATCATGAATCATTTCATTAAAATATTTTGAACTTTGATTACAGAAGGTTGAACAACTAACTGCTTTGTAGAAGAACTTATAGAGTTGAAGTCACCCAAAACTAAACATTTTATAATTGTAGTAGATATTAGTCTCAGAGTTTCCCGAAGATCGATTCTATTATTTCTTCGATATTTTTCATAAATTGAGGTTACATAAATTGTTTTTTTGATGTTAGGGAGCTTAATCTTAGTGTGAATATACTGATCATAATCAAGCAAGACATTGATCTTCAACTATTCTTTCTAAAATATCCAGATTTTATTCGAAGTATTAGCCACATGATAATTAAAGCCAAGCCTTATAGTTATAGCCTCCTGAATATTATTGGTGATAAGAGGTTCTTGGATGATTAGAATCTAATATTTTCTTTACGAATTATAGATTTAAGCCTACGCAAGGATGCTTTATCTTCGACACCGTGAAATTTTCTAGTTTATGACTCTGATCATGAAGGGCTTTTAAGGGTACCCCATTTAGTATCTACAAATTGCAGAGCCTTGATGACAACTAAGTGTTTTTTTTCTTTTTGTTTGTGGCTTGTTTTAGCTTCATATTGAGAAGATATTGAAAGCTAGTGTCTATCTCTTTTTACTTCTAGATAAGAGGGATATGGAGACTTCCTATATTGTTTGGTTTGGGGTATGGGTTCCAATAGAGCAATTTTCAAATATCATGGGTGAAGATAAATCAAAATCATTGTTTAACAATTTGATAGCTTCTATAACATCTTCCCTATTGATAGTAGTGTTCTTCTGATCGTATGAGTTTTGAGCTTCTTTTAAGTACATTTGCTTGTCTTTCTCATATTGATGATTCTTGTTCTTTGATCTGGTTAAAGTAGTAAGGGTAACAACTTCTAAAGGTTCTTTTTCTAATGCAGGTTTGTTGTTTCAAAGATTTGGCTCAGGGTATTAGGTTGAGGTACAACAATAATTAATTTGATTTTGGTAAGTTTTTTTGTAGCTGTTTCTGGTTCAATTTGCTCGCAGATTTCAGAAACCTTCTTTTCTTTTAGATCTCGTGAGGCAGTAGATAGTTTCTTGTTTGATTGTGACCAATGTGTTAGCAATTCTGGCATGATAACGGTAAATTCTTGTAGCTTATTTTAAGCAAATACCCCTCATTGTCACCAAATCCGACCCAGATATGGTGTTGTATTTTCTAGGTTATATCCCTTTCAATCCATACGTAACAAGAATTATAGATAACTTTGTTCCTCTTAGGGACCTAGGTTTTTATAGGTTGACCTATAGAGACTCTTATATATTTTATGATATCTTCGTTGAGTATATATTCTGGTATTCTTGATACTCTTATCCAGATAGGAGTTACTAGATTTTTGATTCGAGGATTGAATGATGGAGTCCATTTTAGGACTCTCATTATCTATTGACCAATAATCCATACATTTATGGACCAAATTTTGCTTAAAAAATCTTTTAGGGAGAACTCCAAAAATATGTGATGAGCATATCAATTAGATACTATAAAGTCTCCAGCAAAACTGCGATTATTTAAGAATTTTGTTTAAAGAGTTCTTTTAGGAATGCCTATAGAGAATTTACCAATTAAGGTAAATTTGTTTGTGGTCATGAGTGTATCTTTGTCTTTTTTCGAAAATTGGAGCGATATATGATCATTTTTATGGTTTATTACTAATGGAATGAAGTTTTTGGGTGCTATGGATGACTCGAAAAGATCATCACATTGTTCTTTTGAGGTTGTTCGTGTTGTTTCTTTTCCTTGTTGAGCTGTTTTCTGGAGTTCTTGAAATTTTGATTCTTTATGTGTATTGATTTGACTAGTGTCCATTGAAGAGTCTAAGTGGAAGAAATCTTCAGCCTAATCTGGCAAGCAGCCAAAATGTCGAAAAACAGAGGTTGGGAGAGGATTACGATGCCAGAATTAGATGTCTACCGCTACAAAAATATAGAATGTAAAGCTATGTATGGCATGAGAGTATGGAGATTTGATATGAGGGTCAAAGCAGATCATGGAAGGACATTCTTAAAGCTTAAAAAATGATTTCTCGAAAAGAGAAGAAATCTCATTCTACATATACCGGCTTTAAAAGCACTTGAACATCAGTTAACATTTATTAATAAAATATCGAACATGGTTTGTCTAATAAAAACACTATATCATGTAAAGTATATTAAAATTTATCGTCGCTTAAAAAATATTTAAATTTCGAAATCACATTTGATATACAAGTACTATATCAAATCAAAACCTCTCCATGTTATTTTCTATTTCCTCCATTTTTTTTAAAAATCCTCCATGATGTTATTTCCTCCATAAAGGAAGTTACAAAATTGCCCTTTTACCCATTTTTTCTTCATAAAACCATTACCCTAACATACTCATTCTATTCAGTACAACAAAACCCATTCTTCACCCTAGAGAACTACCTTAACAACAAAACCCATTCTTCACCCTAGAGAACTACCTTACAAAGAGAGAGAGTAGCCGAAGGTAAGATAACGAAATCATCTTCTTTGCTTCTTCATTTTTCGATTAGGGTTTGTAGTTAGATTTTGTTGTTCAATTTGGGGTTTGATTTGGGGTAAGATAACGAAATCATCTTCTTTGTTTCATTTGGGGTTTGATTTCATTGTTAGAATCGATAAGGGTTTGATCTTGGGTTCGCCTTGGGATATCCTACTGTTCTGAATTTTTTTTGCCCACTCAGCATGTGATTCCGAGTGGCCTACTCGGAATCATATGCTTTTTTTTAAACCGAGCAGCAGCTGATTCCGAGTGGCCCTCTCGGAATCAGTTGCTGCTCGGTTTAAAAAAAAAAACATGTGATTTCGAGTAGGCCACTCGGAATCACATGCTGAGTGGGCAAAAAAAATTCAGAACAAACACGAAGGTTCTTCATTACCTGCAGTCGAGTTCCTGCTTCTGTAAACACTTTTTAGCATAATAATACACAATTATTCGAGATTTAAACCACAATTATTGAAGTTCTTTGTTTTAGGGTTAATTTTAGAGATAAAATCATATATCTTGGATTAAAGTTAGGTTAATGCTGTGTTTTTTCATATAAAACTATCTATTAGATAAATGACATCTAGTGATAAATTTGAAATAAAAATAAGGGTAATTTGGTAAAAGCAAGTCACTAGTATTTTTGAAAGTTTGAAAGATGGAGGAAATAAAAAATAACATGGAGGAAATAACTTTGGCCTTCTTAAAACTTTACTCATTAATATGAAAATAAAATTATAATTTAACATATGATTTTAAACTTTTCTATTTTTTTTTTACTTTTTAAATAAAAATAAATTTTAAAATTTAAATTTATAGAGTGTATGAAAAATTGAAAATAGTTGACTACTTCTAAATCATTAGGAGTATTTAATAATTATTCATTAAAACAACTAAACAATTGACAAGTCTAACGGCGGTACTCACGAGCGGGTTCATCATATTCATATCCTCATCATCCGCCTTTGATTTTAAAAAACGGATCAACAACCCATCGTAATCAACTTAAAGAGTTTTGTTTCAAATGCCAGTGAGAACATTAATTATATACAAGATCGTTTGAATTTAGACATGCCGATTATAGTTCACATCTATATATATTAATAATAATATTGTATTCTGAAAACTAACATAAGTTATTATACATAGTTTTTGAAATATTATTGAACTATAAATTAAATAAGACAATTAATAGATTACTAGAACTTAAAAAAAAGTAATAGAAGTGTAAATATGAGGAAATGTTAGGTGGTAAGTGGAACAATAAAAGAGAAGTTATTTATTTCATTATTAATATTGAAATAAAGAGGGGAGGAAGATGTAAGAATCAGCCATTTATTACTTCAGTTTTTAATTTTACAAATTTAAATAATAATAATTTTGATATATTTATAGTAGAGTAGTAGTACTACTATTTATTTTGTGTTTTGTATTTGGAAAAGGAAGGTGCGAGCATTAAAGAATGAGGCTCAAATAGTCTTGAATACAAACATTAATAGGTGAATTAATTATATGTTGGTCTTCATGATCCTCATATTTAATGCATTTATACTGTGCGTTACAAGATATTCTTTTTATATTTATTTTTTATACAATATCGTATCGATTTGACTTTTTATATATAAATTATGATGTAGTATTTGATTGGCATGATGATGCTGTTCATATCCCTTTGGATAATATAATTTTTATATACTCTTAGAACGTTATAGTTAGTTATATATGTTATATTTTTTTGTGAGGTGTACAGGTTAACATATTTAGTGGCGGAGCAATAGATTCAGGGGTAAAAATGTCATTACAAAAGTGAATAAGTTGGCTTGTCGAAACTTTTACACTAGCAGAAAAAATGTGAGTTTGTAATTTGCAAGTTTATTGCAAAAATATACGGATGAAGATATTGTTATTGAATAGATAGATTAGAGTTTATCAGGAAAAAATATATTTGTAATTTTTTTTAAAAGTTAAAATGAATTTCAAAGATCTGACGAATATCCCTCCATGTATAAGTTTGAATTTCAATCAGAAATACTTCCTTCTGCAAACCAAATTTTCAAACTTTCCCGACTTTTAATTTTGTTCTTCTATATTATCTTGATCTTGTAAATTTGAATAGTTAAAAAGTGCAAGAACAAAAATAAAATATTATTGCTTATAAATTTGAATAGTTGTAAAGTTCTGAAAAAAGATTAGAAGAAAATATTATTGTTAAGAATTAAGTGATTTTTTCGATTAATTGTTTTATTTACAAACAAAAATTTGAGATTAGAAATTTGTTTGAATTTTTAGCTTCATTTTTTTAAATTTACATAGGTTTTATGATATGAGTTTTACAAATATGTGTTTCAGCTAAAAGCTTGAAATTATAAATAGAAAACAAAAATATATACATATTTTATCATATCTTCGTAGGTTTTTAGTTTTTACAAAATGATTGAAGGATAACTATAATACTAGTTTTTTTTAAGGAACATTTGAGATTTTCACGTGCTGTTATTTCATCGATGCTTGTTTGTTTTGTTATCTTTGAAGTTGAGAGTTATTGTCCATTGATTTTTTTTCTTCTACGAAGCCAAACTACCAAGACAATTACAACTGAACTCATGGGAGTTCTGAGATTTCTTGATTTTATACTTTTCTCGTTCAAAACTTTGTGTTGGCTGAATCTACATTGACGACAATTTTTTTATATTGGCGAAAGAAAAAAAGTACATTTATAAGTAGTATTTTTTTTTGTTTTTTATTTACTAGTAGTTAGTTATCTCATAGAAAGATAACTATTTAGTTTAACACTCGTATGAAGTTGAGAGAAAAATATTTTGAAAAAACTATTTTGGATTGCCTACGTTTGTGAAGAATAGTCCCATAATCCTTTTCAAATTACGAAGAAATGACTACTTGAAGAAATTGAATTGCGTAGCACGTAATTCAAGACTTCATGTTTTGGTTGGCGGAACCTTTCTCTGATATTGAAATAGTATTTTCGAGACGTTTCCAATTTAATTTTCTCGTTTTGTGGGGACTTCTAGTTTAAGAAGAAAAAAATGGTGAGAATAATTGTTTGCCTGCTTCTGGTAGATTAGAGCGTCATCTTACACGCGTTGTAAACGTGTAAAGTATTTAATTTTTTGTCAAGCTTACTACCTCATAAGATTTCTTTTTTATAATCCTTAGATGTTATTAAATCTTGTCTATTCATTTGCAAAAACCATCTCAACCGTTAAAATAAAATAAAATAAAATAATTACTTATTGTTTTTCCTTATCTTTTCATTCTTTTACTATCTTTTTATTTTACTTATTCTCAAGTTTTTTTTTATTTCATTTTATTTTGACTTCTTAAAGATTTATACTTTAAGTTTTTCCTTTACTTTTATTTCATGAAACTTGTTGTTTTTCACCTTCATTCTTATACAAGAGTGACTAAAACAATAAATTTGAAGACTCCTTTTGTATAATGCTGAACAATTTGATAGTTAAAATCAAAGTATTGATGCTTCTTTTGAGGATCTTTTTCAAGTGAAAAAAAGTGGATAATAATTCCTTTAAGTGATTTGTAGAATCACGCAAGCTTACTGGAAATTCTATTGCTAATCTTCATGAGATATCTCGTAATACCTATATTCTTGATGTTAATCATTTGCATGTAATATCATCATTTCCATCTAATTTCCATATTCGTGTCTTGTTTGGGTATGTTGGTATTCTCGGAGAAGACATTCATTTTGGTACCCGTTTAAACACTTTATGAGGTGGAACTTCCTCTACTTTGGCTACATTGAATGCTTAAAGATCATCTGGAGTTCCAAAGGTAGATGATGCACATGTGAGGATATTTTTAGCCCCTATAAAAGGATTTTTGCTTGAAGAATAATACATATATGTAGATTATAGAAGATGATTATTCTATTAGAAAACATGAATGAAAAATTCATACGGGTGTTGAAATTTGGTTACCAAAATGGGGAAAAACTCTTGTAAAGGCTTTAGTTGATGAAGTAGTTATTTTTACTTATATTTTTAATGTTATGATTTGGTTTCCACTCAGTCGAGACTTGCTAAAATTATTCCGGGAGACTTCCATGTGCCCCAGTTAGCTTGTGTACAATGGGTGGATAAAACGTTTAATATTCAAGGTGTTTAATGCTTGTAAACGTTTTTAGTAAGAAAGGTAATCCATACTTTTACATTACAATGGCATGTTGTGCTAACATCCTTACTAATCTTCATATCTATGATAAAACATGAAACGAATTTTTTTTTTATGTTTTTGACACATGAAAGACTAGCAAAGACGATGAAAAGTAAATTTGTTCCTCGAGCTGGAAGTCTGAATGTGAGTATATTATCTTCCATTTTTATTTTTGTTTAAATTTCTCATTTGTTATCAAGACTTATCTTTATTTAGCTTTTTTTTTTCTATTTTAGTGTATATATATTATATAAGACCTTTGAGAAATGCATACCTCGTGCTAAGAATAATTATGTTAAACTTATTAAGGAAATTGGGCAATGATTTAATGATTATAAGGATATACTATTGTTGAGGAATTTATCAATAGTCGATTGTGGCCGACTCATTCCAAATTTTCCACTTATATAGTCTTCGTGTTAGCCGAGATTAATATTGATGATATAAGTCTTTCTGTCACAAGATCCACGATTGTTCATTCCTTTACTCATTTAAAATATTCTAGGTTGATATGGTGAAAAAGAGTCATATTATATATTCTCCTACAAAGAAATCCGATGACACACCAAATTTGATGAAGTTGTACATACTCGTTTAACATAAGATCAAGCCGAGTTGCTAAAAGTGAAAATTGAGAACTAGGTCGTATCCCAAATTAATGCAGATTATTTTACTAAGGATGTTGAGGCCTTATTTATTATTTCAAAGATAAAATTTGCTGCTCCTAAGGCCACAATATTGACTTATTGTATAAAAAATATATTTTTAGAACATTCTCTTTTTAAGGTTTCTACTACTTATTCTTCTTGTCTAACAAAATAAGTTATGGTTTTTAGTACTTTCGTGCGCATGCTTATTATTGTCAGCGATGATCTTGTTGAATGGGACTTTGATTTTACAATGAACCTTCCTCTTACTACTAACAAAGGTGTTGTGATAACTAAAGGTAGTTCTCAAATTTCCAAGGAGGCCTCCCTTCCTGTTGGAAAGGAAAAAACAAGATGGATGATGCTTTTCCTAGGCTACAAATTGACTATCTTTCAGAGAATAAAGCTTTAAATTCTATTATTAAGTCTGCCTGTTGTTTAGAAAAAAAGGCTGAAACATACAAACAAATATTCTACTAAAGGGTTCATTACTAAAAGATCATATTTAAAGATATTATTGGTAATGAATGAGTGCTTAACTTTGAAGTTTATGTTGTGATTGATGAGGCTCCTTTACTCTGGAAATTGTTACAAATGTTGTTAATATTAACCACTTATATTAAGAAGATGACTAAGTTTTTAGACATTTGTGGTATTTTAACTAAAATAACTTTTATGGATACCTATAGTAATTAAATGAGTCTTGATTTCGTTTACTGAGACTCCTCCTACTTCTGCATGCAGAAGTTTTCATTTGAAGCAGATTTCAGTGTGCAATTATTTTATTAGTTCAACGCGTATGAGGAAGTTATCAACTCATCTTACTCTTAAAAAGTTTGGAAATAAGGCATATGGAACTATGAGTTGGATTAAATATTTTTTGTTTGTTTGTTTATAATTTTTGCCTATATATACTGAGTTGATTTGATTTTTTTTTAAATTACAAGTCTTTGTATAATGTTTTTGTGTTTGTGCATCAGGTTAATGAAAGTCCCGTCCTATTTATTCATGATTTGTAGCCATTGTTGGAAGTTATAGCAGATCCATTTCAAAGTACCTGAGAACTGAAGGTTAGTCTCTAGGCTAAAACTGAGGTCGATGGACGATTAAAAACTGATCTCCAAGTTAAAGTTGAAGTTAATATATGGTTGAAAGTTGACCTTCATGTTAAAACTAAATCATAAGTACATTTGAAAGAAAAGTCACATATGGTGATATATAAGTTTGTTAATTCTCATATATTTGGAACTTTATCAAAGATTTTTCATTTGTTCAAGATATAATTGTTGCAGCTCATTCTTGTGAGCTGGGAAATTTGCATGTCGAAGAAAAACAAATAAGGGTTTTCAAACTTTTGAGCATAAAGAACATAACAAATATTGAGCCTGAAAGATAAAAGCTGCTGAAGGATGTAAATGATGAAAGTAACAAAGTTGAAGTATTGTATAAGAGTTTCGATGAAACATTGGTGCAAAAACAATATTTGACACAATGCTCGAGGCTGAAAGTCTTGAGTATACTCAGTTTGAATAGAGTGTGATGAATCTTATATACAATTTTGTTGTAAAGGTAGTAGATGAAGCTAAAGCGAGATTGATGCTTAAATTTTATGAATATTTTCTAGATTTGGACATAGAATTATGGTGACAATATGTTTTTCATGATAAAAGACCATCACACATTGAGTGAACAAGTTCTCCAGGTGAAAGTAGATTTGTGTATACTTGATCAGAAATGTGAATGTAAAGTTAGTATCTTCTAGTTGAAGTTGACAATCAAAATGTTAATGGTGTTCTGTTAAGGTACTGCAAATAAAATTATTTATATTCTTGTGAAACCAAATAATTGATGTACCTTTCTCTGAAGCTGATGTTGATATTTTAAAGTTACTTCCTCTATTGAGAAACATGATCTTCCTCAATAAATTTGATTTTTCAGTCGATGTATTTTGTATATCGTAAGGCTACTTGTTTGAGCCAAATTCATCAATGACTATAGGTATTTGTATTATGCAATTTGTACTTTTCATCTTGTACTTTTGGTTGATAATATTCCAAATATTAATATATTTTTATTGTTTTTTTACTTATGTTTTCCATCTTTGTTATTTACTTTAGACTAAGAATATAATTTTGCTCCATTTTGAGCTTTATGTTTGATTTTTAGAAAAAGTAGTGTATTTTCTAGGCTATATTATTCAAACTACAATGATCAATTCTGAAGGCATATACTTTTTCAAGTAATTCATGGGCGTCTTCTTTAAGATCGTATTTAAAATTATCCATTTTTTTGTTTTTTAAAATGGTTTATGACTCCCTAAATTGTTTTAGAATTGGTTTTCGGATCGTCTCACACTAAAGCATTTTTTTAATCAAGGGGTGCATAAACTTATAGCACGCTATTCAATACTTTTGAAAAAAGCCAACACTTATCTTTTTCTTTTTTGAGGGGTGATGAGGATTGTTCTTAAATCACCTTGCACTTATATTTTGTTTGTTTGAGGGATATTGAGACTCTCTAAAGTGTGTATGACGACATATAATATGCAACTTAAGGTGAAAATGATAAAATATTTTATTAATGATGGATGCCTTATTAAAATATTCTCGCGTCACTGAGATTGCAAAAGAGTATATCCCAAAATAATGGTTTAACAAAAAGATAAGATTATAATTGAAAAATAATACTCAAAGCTTATGTTGAGTTGTAGAGCTTCATATATTGTTTTAAAGACTCATCCATTAGTCTGTATATTCCAGGCTTGACCTTTGGTTCTATTGTATATGAACCTTCCTAGTTTGGAGCGAGTTTGTCAAGATATTTGTCTTTAGTATGGAAGAACACTCTCATGATTAGTTTTTCTCTAACCACAAAGCTTCAAAAAACGAACTATTGATTTGTATATTATTTATCTTAATAGTTTTGTAGTGTTTTAATTTTAAGTAAGCCTTGACTTTTTTTTTCTTTAATGACGTCAAATTATTATCTTCTTATTTTAAATTTTATTTCCTACTCATATGTTGATATTTATAATGATAGCATATGAGTTTCAGTTGGAAATACTTCCTCAATTCCATACACCAAAAGAAAAGGTGTCGCAGCCATTATAGTTCTTGAGGTGGTTATGTATGACCATAGTAATTCATACAAGAAATCAGAATAACTCCATACTTCTCTTTGTATCATCTTGTTTATAACGTCCATTTGGCCATTTTTATTAGGACGAAAAGTAAAAGAAAAGTTTTGCTTTACACCTCTTATTTTGCAAAATAGATATATTTGATGGTTTTGGAGTTGTGTTCCAATATCTGTTGTGATGACCCTTGGAATTCTATATCTATAATGTATGTTAGTTTATTTAAAAAAAATTAGACCTCCTTTAGTTTTATCCTCACTAGTGGATGTGCTTCTATCAACTTTGAAAAATAGTCGAAAGCTACCAATAAGAACATTCTTCCTCGTGAAACCTATGAAAGGTGTCCTACAATTTCAAGACCACATATGTTGAAGTGAATAACCTTTAAGATGGTCTTTAAAAGAGAAGTCTTAAATTGTTTTGCATCCTCCAAGATTATGTGTTAGTAATACCTATGCAACTATTTGATGCAATACTTTGTAATCACAATGGGAACTTATTTCTCCATCATAAAGTTATTATATTACAAATACTGCATATTTACGCTTGAGACATCAAAGTAGAGGTTTAGTGAGTCCCTGCCTATATAAGGTTTAATTATTCATACAAATCTGGTTGAATTTATTGTTATATGCCCCACTTCGATCGTATTTTTTGGGAAGTTTCCCTCTACAATATTTTATATGCTGAGTCTTTGTAGTCTTCGTCTTCTTTATCCATTTGAGGAACATAACCATTAATGACCAAACAATTTCCATGAACCTGTTTGGTAGGATTATTAATGGTTTTTCTTAGAGGTTTATCCTCGTGTTGAATTTACACATGTCGAATATGTAAAAAAATTTGCAACCACATTTTCCCCTTGGCACTCAAACGAAGATGGCATTATTAAATAGAGATACATGGTGACATACATTTTGAAATACTTGATTAGATTATAAGTTTTTGTCTCTACTTGGCCTAAGGCTTGGTTAACTACAAGTTCAGAATTGGTGAGGTTTTTTACCCTACTGGCTCTACAAATGATGTTACATCATTTGGCTCATAATTTCTCATATTGGATAAATTATTTGAATTCATGCTCTAGAGTCTAAGTTGTTACTTCCTCCATTTGTTTAGACTTTTCAAGTTGATTCTGGTTGTTCTGCTGAAGGCACATGTCTTTCCAATTGGAACTTTGTTAGGAATTCTGTTAGGGTGTAGGCTTTAATTGCAATCTTTGGGTCAAATTTTATGTCACAAACTCCTAGTTATACTGACCATCTAGTTATACTTCAAGACATGTCATTCTTTTTTTAATACGCTTCTTAGGAGGAATGAGTTTCTTACTAAGATAGTATGAGCTTGAAAGTAATGCCATATTTTCTGGCTATAACTATCAAGGCCAATGTGAATTTTTGTAGTGGTAGATATCGAGTGTCGACATCCAATAAGGATTTGAGTACATAATATATAACCTTAGATTCGTTTCCTTCCTATCTAGTTAAGAATACAATGATAACAAAATCCAAAACTATAAAATATAACAATAAGGACTCGTCCAACTTCAGCTTTGTTAACACCTTTAGGGAGGTTAGTAACATTTCGATATTATTAAAAGGTTCATTACAGGCCGATGTCCAGTTGAATATCCATGCTTCTTTTAATATTTAGAAGAATGACTAACACTTATTTGAATATTCTGAAATAATTATGTTCGGTGCAGCTAGCCTCCATATCGAGTATTTGAACTTCTTTTACATTTTAAAGATGATCCATTGTAATCAATTTGGAGAGTTGTGTACGATCTGCTTCTATACCTTTCTTACTACCATGTAAGCCAAAACCTTTCAAACCTTACGTCAAAGGTGCACTTCTGTTGATTGAACTTTAAATTGATTCTTCTTAGGTTTGCAAAAGTTTCGACCAAGTCAACCAAATAGTATTCATCTTAGGGACTAGTAATCAATATATCATCAATATAGTTAGGAAGGTGTTGAGCCAAACTACTTTGTAAATATTTTGTTTACCATTCTCTTATATGTCACCTCAACATTCTTTGGCCTTAAAGTATAACTGTGTAGCAATGAAGTTCAATATGGGGATGAAGGCAGTATGTCTCTTATTATCTTCATTCATTAGTCTTTTGTGTTAACCTGAATAGGAAACCATGAAGGATAACATCTTATTCCGTGAAGTTGCATCAACCAGTTGATCAATTATTAAAAGAGGACATATGTCATTTGGACAAACTTTGTTTAATTCAATGAAGTCGACACACATCCTCTATTTTACATTTTTCTTCTTTACTAAACTGGGTTGATTTTTCATGATGGATAATAAGGTTCTATGATGAGTCCTACAACATTGAGTTTATCCAATTTTTATATAATTAATTTGTTTTTGGTAGAATGATCTCGTTTTTATTTTATTGGTTCAAACCTGCTACCTATTGGTAACGTGTAGCATATTACTTATGTTATGAATCCTATTAATTCATAGGAAATCCAAGAAAATTTATATAAATTTCTTTATAAAAAATCAAGTATATTATTCTTGAGGTTGGTATGTGTGTTTTATTATAAATATATATTTGAGCTTTTATCATCCAAGAAAATCAAGTGTTTTATCAAGTATGTTGTATGAAGATGTTGCATTCAGTATCATGAATATACATTGGAGCTTTTAACTACACTTAAGTCCCCTATAACATTTGCGTGTGCCCAGTAAATTCAATAAATATTATTTGAGATGATATTAGGACTATGGTACCTCTCATCTTTTCATATGTGTTATTGTATAGAATATATTATTGAATTCTCGTATCTATCATTAATCTCTTCACCTTCATATTTATTGTCTCCACTGTAACTTTAATTACATATTGATATGGAACACTAACTCCTCTTAAATGATCATTGATAAAACCTAAAATTGGGTAAGGGTTATCTATAAGTGTGGTCATGTTTGACCTTGATATTGAACTTCGAGATCGTTTATGTTTCTTTTTCTAGAGTTTATTTTAATGCATAAGAGTGAGTCCCCTCTTACAACTATGCAAATAACCTTCATTTTGGGATCTGCATCCAAATATACTTCTATTGTTTACTAAATATTTTATTTACCAAAAAAGTCATATTGGATTTTACAATCATAGTAGTTCATCTTTTTTTTGCATGGTAAAGATTATTAAAAATCATTTCCTATTTTTATGTTAAGAAATGCATAAAATTATATATATATATATATATATATATATATATATATATATATATATATATTTACATAATATACTAGGACATTTTTATGCTTACGAACCTAAAAAAATACATAGTCTTCATGGTATCCTTCTATAAATGGAAGTAAAGGTAGTAATAAATCTACCTAAAGGAAAAAGTACACAAAAAAAAAGAAAAAAAAAGGTTAACAAGGGATAAATAAAAAAAAGTCCATTAGATGCCTTGGACCGCACTGTTGCACACTGAAAGGGACACAAAATATATAAGTGAGGGTCCAAGAGAATAAGACAAGAAATCCACGAGGCTAGCGAGTGAGTGTCCATGAGAATCCTTGTATTTCTCTCAAGCCATATAGGGTAGAACACTATATAGAATTCAATGGGCCAAAGATCGATAAGACCATATACATAAGAGTTTTAAGACCTGCCATTCTTAGCCAGGTGAGGAAAAGCAAGCTTCGATAATGGAACATACGATTTATACTTGAAGCCTCCTAAATAAGACAAGAGAAAGGATACTCCCATAAGATATTATTAATGAAAATTCAACAAAACTATTGCACAAGACGCAGTTTGGGACCATGGTACAACCCCAAAAGATAAGGTTGTGTCTAGTGGAGAGCATACATTGGATATCCAACCAAACAATAAAAGAGTGTTTGAGAGATCGAGTATGTCCATGCCATTATATAGTTTCTCCACGTGACACAAATTTATTGGTCTGTATCTTGAGGTTGTAGGATGTATTTTTGTATGTCGGTTGTAGGTTGTATCTTTGTATGTCGGTAAAGTTCCATTCATAAGGTAATTTCAAATATTTGTTTTGTAGTAAACTTTAGAGTCAGTTGCACGAACATCTGTTTTCATTCCTATCACAGGATTGAATGTTTTATGAACCAAATTCTACTCTTGAAGAACAAGACATGAAGCAAGTCCGAACATGCCAAAATTATGAGAGGGTCGACCAAAGGGTTTTCTAGATCTAGAGACTTGCTCATATTTCACATTTCAAAATTATATTCTTGTTCATTTAAGAATTTTTTATAGTGTATAAGGTTATATATTTTCATATATTTTCTTGGTAGAGAGTAAATTTACCATTATCACTTCATACATATGTGCAAGTCAGAGTCCTGCGATGGCGGCTTCATACACAACTTCGTTGTTGGAAACCTGAAAATAATAACAAAATTTATGGTACATTGCCCTCGAAGGAGACACAACCTAAAGATCTCGACTCACCCTCATACCAAACTATCCACTATGAAGATGAGCTATCAAGGGACTAACGGGTCCATTTGCATAAAATTCGATTAAAAAATCACGTGAGATTGAGTATTAATCGTGGTTAATTGTTTTTAGCTCCACTGATCACTAGTTAGAGGCCCGAATATGTCAGGCTTCTATAATATGTTATGAATATAGAATAATGATATGTTAACAATGATATAATTTCCTTGGAAGCACGATCTTATGTTTATGGCCGCCATAACCAAATAAGAGGCCAACTACTCTAACTGAAGGTACATTGTATCCACATCATTCAGATTCTTGCTCAGATAATAAATAGGTTTATTATGTTTTTCCTTTCTTCATGACAAAAATAACACTTACGGATAATATAAACCGCTAGATGAAGGTATAACTTCTTACCTGGAATGGTTATAGATAGTATATCTGGATATGATAAATGTTGTTCAATCTTATTGAACTTCTGTTCAAAATTGTCTGACCAGTAGAAGAAACATATCTTCTTTAGCCCATGTAAAAAATATAAATACTTATTGGATGAACAATAGATGAATCTATTTAAATTTTTCAACCTTATTCCCAATATCTGAGCTTTTTTGCTTGACTTACGTAAAAGAATAAATATCAAAGAATCTAGTTACGATGGGTCAACCTATATTTCCATTTCACTTACCATATAGCCAAGAAAATTCCATGATTGTATCTTGAAGATGTACATTTATAAATTTAGTTTTAAATTTAAAAAGTACATAATAAAAGGTTTCAATAAGGTCGGTTATACGGTCATCATCATTAGAGACTTGACCAATATGTTATCAATGTAAGTTTCAACATTATAGCTTATCTAACTCGAGAATGCCTTATTGATCAACATCTAGTATGTAGCTTTAACGTTTTTTATCCCAAAAGATATAACCTTCTTGGTCTGTAATGAATGTAGTACTCTTTTGGTAATTATGATGTATTTGAATATGATTGTATCATGAATAAGTATCCATGAAAGATAATAGTCAGTTACCATAGGTGGAGTCTACCAATGGTCGATCTTTGGCACCAAAAATGGATCCTTACGACATACATTATTAAAATATGTATTGTCCAAACACATTGTACATTTACCGGACTTCTTTAGGACGATGATTGAGTTTTCCATCCAACTAGGTTTATTTAAGTATTGGATGTCCCATACACTAGAAATTCGGTCAAACTTTGTGATTATGGCCTCTTCCTTCTCAAAAAATAAGATACAACTTTTTTATTTGATATATATGAGATGTTTGGTAGGGAACCATTACAGAAATATGAATTTGATTTGGCGGGGTTGAATAGCGAAAGTTTGGCGTAAATCTCAAGTGTATCATATCATCCAGCTTTATTTAAGACTCGACCTAGGATATGAGGGTGCCAAAAGTCAACGAATTTCTCTTTATTATATCCTCGACCAATAAACCATGTAGGACCCTAGGCTAGTAGACGACACATGCAACTGCCTTATGTTAGTCTTCCAAACTATTATTGGTATAGAGTAAACATTAAGTATAGTCATTCAAACTCTGACTTGGCTCTTACTTCTAGTAAATTATGTAATCTTTATCATATTGATTACATTTCTTTTAATAAACTGGTAGCTGAATAAAGTTCACAGTGTTTTAAAGCTTTAAATAGACCCCATGGGTAGTTTAGTCAGTACACAACCTTTAAAGGTTGTTCAAGATTCTAAGAAACTAAGTAGATCTTCACCCCCAAAGCTTAGAATTTCATTCTTGAATTACTTGATTTTCATGTTATAGGTTCTTTGATCCGTCATACTTGTCCATCTTGTACTAGTTAAACTTAAACGATAAGACTTCTGCAAGGATTACAAAAAAAACCTTTAGTAACACCATCATATCTTGAATATTGATTGGACCCTTGAAACGCCTCTACATTATGTTAGTGAGGATTGAAAATACGAAACCCACACCCTAACCATTGTTTGATGTGGGTTTCAGTAGTTGGGTCTAATATTTTTCAATGGTTTCCACTGTAATGGTTTATGAGGTTATTATAAAAGATACCTTAAGAGTTGTGGTCCAATATTTTTCTTATTCTAACATAGGATCATATGATCTTCGATGATGCCAACTTCAAGATAAGATTTGATACTTTAAATAGATCCGTTACATCGGTAGTGTCTTATGTTGGGAAAATTTGAGTTCCACCCAATATAAATTGAATATTCTTCACTAAAGGAGGGCTGGTAGCGGACACCGAGCATGAAGAACCATCTTAGGAGATACATTATCTCGCTTTTCTAAAAAGTGTTGAAAAAACTCTGAGACCCCATCATGCCCATTAACTACTCTTTCTTTATTATGTATTTGTCTAGCTTATGATCTCAGAGTAAAAATATTTGAGGCTCATATTTTTTATCAATCTACGAGTATTAGTCTCTTAAATAGAAGTAATGTAAATAGTCAAGCTATATTTGAATTTGTTTCCAACTTTTTAAGTATCTTGAAGTGTGTGTTATCAAATCTTGTGAGTACAATTGTTGGTTTTAGAAAAAAAACTATTAGACACTAATATTTTTCTACACAAAACATCAGTGATAAGGCTTATATCGTAGTTAGCCTTATTACATTAATGTGTAGTATAAAGAGAGAAAATAATTTTAAAATAGTTTTAAGATTTATCTCCTCAAACAAAATTGATTGACTTATTAATAATGAAATTTATAGGGTTTAGCATACATAAGGCACATGAGTGAATAAGAGTACACACCGCCTCTTATAGGCACAACCTAAACAATTTATTATATATGATTGATACAAGATCCAAATTTAAGTCATGAGCTGACTAGTAATTATCGCATCGCATATAATGCATGATTTTTAATAAAAGAAATAAAAAATTTACAATATGCATGTTGGAGTTTCATTTAAGATTATTATTTGATGTAGTATATATATGATGTATTTAACTTTAATAATTTTTAACTCATATAAAATATAATCAGCTTGTTAGACATCTAATATATAAAAATAATATCATTTGCTCGTGTAAATTCGAAATATATTTTGAATCCTCTCAAAAGATTAATTTGTAAAAAAGGTTTAAATATAAGAAACAACTTATAGTTATTTTATATTAACAAAATAACTTTTAGATTATGTTTGCAATTTAGATATTTTTTCTATTTAACATATATTATAATTAACTAACTTCTATAGTTTTTTAGTTATTCTTCATTAGAGAAAATTAAAAAAAAATATTATAATTTCCGAACAATCAACAACTAACTAAAATCATTGGTGTTGTTACATTCTCAACGAATATTCTTTTTTGCTTCCAACGAATATTCTTCCACAAACAAGACTTATTGAAGAAGTCATTCATCATTTTGTTCCACTAAAAATCATAGTTAGATATGAGTTCGAGTTAATATTGGTGTGGATTATTTTCGACGGAGGGTAATTTTGTCAAGTATTTTGTGGTATTTTAAGGGTATTAAATGTTTAAGTGTTTTGTAGTGAGAGATTTGAGCTGCCTAGCTGTATTAAATGTTCATTACCCTCATTAATGAAAGTAGTTGGGTATTTATACCCTTAATTATGGGTCATATGGGCTTTCAGGTCAAACTTATGGAATCGGATCGAGTTCAAAAATCCATTAGTTTATTAAACAGATTAGCAATTAGCTTAGTCAAAAGATGTTTAGTTACTTAATACTTTTGTATTGTCCGGATCCTTTAGTGGGTGATTATTGTCCAGATTACCCCTGTCCGGTTTCTTCAGTGAGTGGTGAATATTTCTGTACTCATCAGTAGCCCCTTTTTAGGTTTTGTCAAAGGCCTTTGGCAAGACCAAAAAATCCTCTTAGGAACTAGCAACATTCTCTGGACTGTTTAAGTGTTCAGCTCAGGATTTATCCGGACTGAATACTTCTCAGAAGTTCAAGAGTTTTGCTATGGATCGTGGGACACGTGTCACATTTTGATTCGCCTCACCAACCGTTTTCCTCCTAGAACGACGCTCCCACTAATCCCAAAAAGCAACCTCTTCATTTAATACTTATGACGTCATCGCCTTCTTCAATCATTACTTTTGCCTTTTCGTTTTCTCCTAGGTATTTGGTAACTTTTTTGCCTTACTAGTATAAATTACTTCTCTTCACTGTTTTACCATCTTTATCACTTTCTCATTTCTCCATTTCAAAGCTTTTACTTCTCTTCTTTAAATTCTTCTTGTGCAGGTTTATGTTCACGGCAAGAAACGCATTGGTGAAAGGTGGGTGGCTTAATCATTCAGAGTTAGAAAAAGCACAAAGGGTTGAGCGAGAGAGACGTATCGCTGCGGGTCTTCCAGTTTCTCCAAACGATAAGCCCGAAACACTGTCTTCAGAAGCTGATCGAGGTTCATCTTCTGCTAGAAGTTCCAAACCCAGGCGTTTGTTTCAACCAAGCCTTTCGCCCATTTCATCAGGCTCCTCGGTTCAGGAGTCACAACCCTTTGTTGAACGGGAAAAATCAGTATCAAGCACAAATAGACCCTCTCCGTTCCTTGCTATGGGGTCAGATACTGAGAAATCCCCAGAAAAGGTTACTCTTCGCCGGGCATGCCGTTTAATAAAGGGTCAAGCTGCTGTTTCTCAATCTAAGTCCCCAAAATCAGGGCCCTCTAAGTCTGGGACCAAGGACAAAGCTACGGGATCAGGGGCATCTATCAGAGCCCCAAAAGATATATCCTCTAGTCCGGAGGCCACTGGAATTAGCTCTCAGAATGAGCCCTCTGGAAATGAGCCCCTACCGAACACCAGACCCCTAAAGGAGGGTGATGCTCAACCGTCCGGACAACTTACTGAGCCAGCCACCAGCACTCCCCCACCAACAACAGCTGACAAACCTTCCATGGTGATGGAAGAGGTGATGGAGGACAGTATAGAAGATGCTCCATTTGAGACCGACGTCTCCGGGCAGACAGGGGATGCTGACACTGATAAAAAAGGCAAGGGTAAAGAGAAATTGTGTCTGAAACATCCGGATCTACCAGAGTGCTTGGAAGGCAAAGTGGGACCTTGCTTCCAAAAAGTGAATGTAAAGTATCTGCTGGCCATGCAGAATATCAACTACGTCTACACTCATACTGTTGAGTTAGGCTGGATCCGGAGGAAGTGGGGGATCCCTGAGTCTGTTAAGGTGAGGATACCGGTTACTCCGGAGACCCCAATGGACTGCAAGCTTAGCGAGATAGTCATTTATATGGAGCTGTTGAACTGGGGGCTCAGATTTCCCTTGGATCCAGAGATTGTCAGATACTTTCATCTGATAAAACTCTGTCCAAGCCAGCTGAGTCCTAATGCTTGGTACACTCTTATAGCTTGTATTATGGCTTCTAGGCTCTCCGGAATACCACTTCCAATGGAGTAGTTCGCCGCTATCGCCAGCCTCTGCAAGAACCACATCATCTCTTTGTACCACTACAACATGGGAGATAACTTTAAGGTGGTAGATGACTTGCGCGAGTCAGAGAAGAATTGGAAAACCTAATTTTTTTTTATTAGTGGGCCTTGGAAAAACGGGAGGAAAATCAAGGCTGGTTTCAACCCTAGCATACTCACCAGCAGATGGAAAAGCTCTGGTAAATATTTCATCATGCTTGCCTTTCTTTCCTTATAAAAAATCTGTTTATGAACTGCTCTTCTTTTTCTTTGGGTAGTGCTGCCGAAGGAGTTCTCCGACTATTTGGAGGAGGGGAAAATTACACGTGCCAAGCTGAATGCTTGGGCTGCTGATAAATGGAGAAATAACTTCCACAACTGCTTCACCTCCGGCAATTTAGTGAGGTCCCACCTCTGGAACACAACAGGCCGGAAATACCTTACTTGGGAGGAGCTGACCACTCTACCTCCTCCGACCGTCATCCTCCAGAGAACAGAGAAGAAGGATGGTAAGCTAGCTTTGCCTGCCACGGTAAAAGCCCCAAGTAAGATGAAGGGCAAGAAGGGCAAGAAGAAACAAGTTGCAACTGAGGTTGCTCAAGGTGGTGTTGAGGAGATCGCCCTAGCGAATCAGGAAGTGCAGGCCCAAGGGGGAATCGATGCTACTCTACTTCAAGTGGTTGAAGATAAGAGTATTAGGGAGGCAGGTGGACCTCCAGATCATCCAAAGGCTCCTAAGAAGGACTGAAAGTAGGGAGCAGATGGTGAAGATAGAGCGACCAAGAAGAAGAAAATCTCCTCGGGGGATGAAGTTGCTCTTCGGCCTTCAGAGTCTCTTCCTCCGGTTGACCCAACAGACCCCACTTTGGCAGAGCATATCCCAAGTGGTCTATATACCAGATAAGGTACCGGAGGGGATATCAATATTGACGGACTAGACATCAGTGGCTTCCAAAATATTGGTCTTTACTTTGATGATCTTGAAAAAGATGACTTTGCTAGCCCTTACCTTCCCACAAGCTCCTCAAACATGGTTACCTTCAATGGTAAGTCTTTTTCTGTTTCAAGGGAGAATGACACGGTGACTCACTCCTTACTGAGCAATATTCAGCCGGTGCTCAACCTGGAGAGGCAAGTGCAAAGTCAATGCACCCTTATCAACACACTCAATGCAGACAAAGAGAGCTTATCTAATGACCTCCTTAACGCCAACCAAAGTTTTGAAGCATTGAGGAAAGAACTCGAGGAGTTGAAGAAGGGGAAAGAAGACTTGGCCACCAGGCTGGCCACTTCGGAGATGGTTAACACAGTACTCCAAACCAAGTGTTCTGGCCTGGAGAAGGATCTCTCCGCTTCGAAGGAGGAGGTGAAGGCCAAGGATAATGTTATCCAAACCCTGTCCATTGGCAAGACTTCTCTTGAAGATGCTGTGTCCAAAGTCACCAAGGAGAAAGCGGATTTGATAAAGGAGCAAGAGAAGACAATCTAGGCCAAAATCGATGCATACACCAACATGGTGATAGATTCCCAAGAAGAGAGGTATGTCGAAGTCAAATCTGACACGGTCTTGCTTTTTCATCGAATATTCCCGAAGAGGACGCTCAGTACTCTATGGCAATATGTAGAATACGAAGATCTCCCATTTCATACTATGACAGATGGTGATAAACACAACTATTCCAGTGGTTATGATGATACCACCAATGAGGAAGAAGGGACCGGAGAGAGCCCCAATGATGAACCCAAAGATCCAAAGAAGAAACAAGACGAAGCAGGAACATCTAAGGGAAACCAACCCTAAAGTTTTAACTATCTTCTGTTTTCCTTTTATCCTTATGTCAGACTAAAGTCCTTGGATGGCCAAGTAATGTTTGTAATTTTGTTTGGCTCGTGTCCTGACAAGCCTTTTCTTTTTAAACTTCAAAGTTCTTGGATGGCCAAGGCATTCTTACATGTTTTAATATCATTCCCCGGTGTTAACCGGGTAGTTTCTTTGCAAAATTCTTGCCTTGTTTTATGTTTGCCCAGTCGTGATGGCTGATGTTTAAATAGCCCCTAGTGTTTATAAGTACTTTAAGGTGAGAGTGTTTAAATTCTCCGATGGAAAATGTTTAAATGGTCATCATCCACCAGATCAATCCGATCTGTCAACGATACTTAAATGGCTTTTAAAGAAACTATAAACCAAATCACTCCTAATTTTTCAAGAAGGCATCAAATTTTATTAAAAAACATGGACACCTCATTAAAACCTCCCCGCGCCACCAGGGTAGGAAAGAGTATGCCCCCCAATATTTACATGGACTTTAAACAAGTAAATATTTACATAACTTTCATTCTAGATACAACCGGAGGTGTTCAATGTTCCAGGGGTGGTTTAAGATTCTTCCATCTTTATCTTGAAGCATGTATGTCCCAGGCTTAATATTTTCAATGACTACATAGGGTCCTTCCCAATTTGGAGCTAGCTTGCCAAACTGCTTCTCTTTAGTATGTAGGTTGACCTTTCTAAATACTTTATCCCCTGGTTGAAAATCTCTTCTTCTGACTCTGGAAGCAAACCTGCTTCTCATCAATCCTTAATAATGGGTGGCTCTAAGATGAGCCTTAACCCTTTTCTCTTCTATCAAGTCTAGTTGACTTCTGATTGCCACTTCATTAGCCTGTTCGGAAAAATTGTGAACTCTGTATGATGGAAGAGTTGCCTCTATAGGAGCAATTGCATCCATACCATATACCAAGGCAAATATGGATTCCTGTGTAGCAGCTCCAGGAGTAGTCTGGTAGGCCCATAGTACTTCTTGTAGATAGCTTGGCCAGTTTCCAGCAGTCCTTTCTAAATTCTTTTTAAGACCGGACAGAATGGTCATGTTCGCCACTTCAACCTGACTATTCGCTTGTGGGTGGAAAGGAGAAAAGAAGCAATGTTGAATGCCTCTGGAGGCACATAAACTCTCCATATCCTTGTTATCGAATTGTGGCCCATTGTCTGTGGTTATCTTTTGTGGAACCCCAAATCTGCAGCAAATATTAGATAAAATAAATTTTATAACAGCTTGAAGTAGTTCCTGCCAAGGGGGCAACTTCTATCCACTTTGAAAAATAATCAATGGCTACAATAATAGTTCTGCACCCTCCGGACGCCATTGGTAGAGGTCCCACCAGATCCAGCCCCCAATAAGCAAAAGGTATTGGCTCAGAAATCGACTCCAAAGGGACAGTTGGGATATAAATTTCATTACCATATCTTTGGCATGGATGACACCTCTTTACCAATTCCTTGGCATCTTTCATTATAGATGGCCACTAGTATCCGGCCAACAAGACTCTTCGGGTTAAAGCTCTATAACCATAATGTGCTGACCCTTCACCATTATCAATCTTTACTCGAAATGAATTAGTTTCCTGAAATTTAATCAACGGGATAACCTTGAGTATGATCTGAGGGATATTAAGGCAAGAGAGATGAAGTTAATAAAGCATTTTCGCTGATTAAGGCAAGAGATCTAATAAAGCATTTGAAACGTACAATTGTTTACGAAGCAGAAAAGACGAGATCGGTATTCCGATATCAATTTAAGAGTAAAAATTGAAATATGGATGGCTTGCAAACACACCGATGGATGCAAAATCTAAACAAAAAACTTGAAACAGCTACTGCAGAAAAGAATAAAAAGGAAAATTCAACTCAACTTCGGTTATAGCTTCGGCTACAAATTTATTTTTGGTTTCTGCAAAAGATAACGTGGCTTCTAAACTCGAGACCAATGTATCAAAGAAACACTGATCTGAAAAACTTCCGACCCATAGTCTGAAGATAACAATGATCCAAAACTTGGGTTATCCGAATCGAACTTTGAAAGTAACCAAACATATTATCCGATTTCAACTCAAACTTGTAAAGGACTGTCGAACTAGAATCTAGCATCCCCATCATTCCTCACACTCCTTACATCGTCTAGCCATAATTTTGATTTTGGAATTTGTTCCTGGTGGTAGATAATCCATTAGAACTATGGAGCGAAGAGCAATAATTTACCGACATTGAAGTCCTAGTTTCATTTATTTTTGAAAAAAAAAACAACAATAAAAAGTGAAAAAGAAAAAAATCAAGTGCATGTTGTTCTTGTGTAAATTAGACAATTCTAAGTCCAAAGTGCAAAGAAGAAAAAAAAAACAACAAAAACAAGAAATCATTGATAACACTACATAGGTAACGAATCACTGATGGTATAATTAGAGATAATATGGATCCCAACTACACCCAAAGATTAATATAGTAAAAGATGATTGACCATTTATTTAAGTTGTGTTTGGCTTATGGAAGGAACGTTATAACCGTTTGATGACAACCATTTTTTTTTATAAAAAGCAATAAATATAAAAGAAAATTACAAGTATGTCAGGACATTTTCCGTAAGTCAGGACATTTTCCGTAAAGAAATGAATGTAAAATTTAATAAGAGGATAAAATATATAAAACAATAGATGTGTATATATATACACGTACTACAAAATAAATTAACCAGATGTAAACAAACGTAGCTGATTCTATAGAATCATTATTGAGTATCAAACATTATTTTGTGTCCCAGCGAAGCAGATTGGGATTCGATGTTCTCATAAAATCTGGTATTTGTTAGATAACTACACAAAATAAAATTCTCTTATGGTGGTGAGGCGGCATTGTTGATCCTTGACGGTCAGTTAGCAGCTACGGGTGGCAAGCCGAGTTTTCTGGATATGAGGTCCGAATTTATTTGAAAAACTACAGTCATTGTGGATGTGATTAATGGACTCAAGGTTGTTACTGCAGAGGAGGCTCTTTTGGTATCCACATGCGAGGATCTTATTTGGAATGTTGTATTTATTCCAAATATGGGCGGACCATGTCACGGGGTCGAGGATATGAGAATTATTTTATAAGTGTTGCTTATAGTGAAACTTTCCTTATTGTGATTGGGGATCTAGATGTAAGCGTCATCATAAGAAGTTGGAAGGGAACATTGGTTGGTTGCGTTTCTAATGTCCACCATGTGTTGAATGTGAATTCTTCTTCTGGGGCAAATCAAGATAGGCCAGTTCCAAGCGTCATTACTGATAATACCGGAGACCCTGGTTTTGCCCTAAAGATGGGAATTTCTGATAATACTCGGGCCATAGTGATCCATCATGGAGTTAGGAAAGTGCCATGGGTCATACCAAATGGAGGTGGAATCGCCATTATCAATCTTCACCTCCACGAGCCCTATCCAAGAAAATTTATATAAATTTCTTTATAAAAAATCAAGTATATTATTCTTGAGGTTGGTATGTGTGTTTTATTATAAATATATATTTGAGCTTTTATCATCCAAGAAAATCAAGTGTTTTATCAAGTATGTTGTATGAAGATGTTGCATTCAGTATCATGAATATACATTGGAGCTTTTAACTACACTTAAGTCCCCTATAACATTTGCGTGTGCCCAGTAAATTCAATAAATATTATTTGAGATGATATTAGGACTATGGTACCTCTCATCTTTTCATATGTGTTATTGTATAGAATATATTATTGAATTCTCGTATCTATCATTAATCTCTTCACCTTCATATTTATTGTCTCCACTGTAACTTTAATTACATATTGATATGGAACACTAACTCCTCTTAAATGATCATTGATAAAACCTAAAATTGGGTAAGGGTTATCTATAAGTGTGGTCATGTTTGACCTTGATATTGAACTTCGAGATCGTTTATGTTTCTTTTTCTAGAGTTTATTTTAATGCATAAGAGTGAGTCCCCTCTTACAACTATGCAAATAACCTTCATTTTGGGATCTGCATCCAAATATACTTCTATTGTTTACTAAATATTTTATTTACCAAAAAAGTCATATTGGATTTTACAATCATAGTAGTTCATCTTTTTTTTGCATGGTAAAGATTATTAAAAATCATTTCCTATTTTTATGTTAAGAAATGCATAAAATTATATATATATATATTTACATAATATACTAGGACATTTTTATGCTTACGAACCTAAAAAAATACACAGTCTTCATGGTATCCTTCTATAAATGGAAGTAAAGGTAGTAATAAATCTACCTAAAGGAAAAAGTACACAAAAAAAAGAAAAAAAAGGTTAACAAGGGATAAATAAAAAAAAGTCCATTAGATGCCTTGGACCGCACTGTTGCACACTGAAAGGGACACAAAATATATAAGTGAGGGTCCAAGAGAATAAGACAAGAAATCCACGAGGCTAGCGAGTGAGTGTCCATGAGAATCCTTGTATTTCTCTCAAGCCATATAGGGTAGAACACTATATAGAATTCAATGGGCCAAAGATCGATAAGACCATATACATAAGAGTTTTAAGACCTGCCATTCTTAGCCAGGTGAGGAAAAGCAAGCTTCGATAATGGAACATACGATTTATACTTGAAGCCTCCTAAATAAGACAAGAGAAAGGATACTCCCATAAGATATTATTAATGAAAATTCAACAAAACTATTGCACAAGACGCAGTTTGGGACCATGGTACAACCCCAAAAGATAAGGTTGTGTCTAGTGGAGAGCATACATTGGATATCCAACCAAACAATAAAAGAGTGTTTGAGAGATCGAGTATGTCCATGCCATTATATAGTTTCTCCACGTGACACAAATTTATTGGTCTGTATCTTGAGGTTGTAGGATGTATTTTTGTATGTCGGTTGTAGGTTGTATCTTTGTATGTCGGTAAAGTTCCATTCATAAGGTAATTTCAAATATTTGTTTTGTAGTAAACTTTAGAGTCAGTTGCACGAACATCTGTTTTCATTCCTATCACAGGATTGAATGTTTTATGAACCAAATTCTACTCTTGAAGAACAAGACATGAAGCAAGTCCGAACATGCCAAAATTATGAGAGGGTCGACCAAAGGGTTTTCTAGATCTAGAGACTTGCTCATATTTCACATTTCAAAATTATATTCTTGTTCATTTAAGAATTTTTTATAGTGTATAAGGTTATATATTTTCATATATTTTCTTGGTAGAGAGTAAATTTACCATTATCACTTCATACATATGTGCAAGTCAGAGTCCTGCGATGGCGGCTTCATACACAACTTCGTTGTTGGAAACCTGAAAATAATAACAAAATTTATGGTACATTGCCCTCGAAGGAGACACAACCTAAAGATCTCGACTCACCCTCATACCAAACTATCCACTATGAAGATGAGCTATCAAGGGACTAACGGGTCCATTTGCATAAAATTCGATTAAAAAATCACGTGAGATTGAGTATTAATCGTGGTTAATTGTTTTTAGCTCCACTGATCACTAGTTAGAGGCCCGAATATGTCAGGCTTCTATAATATGTTATGAATATAGAATAATGATATGTTAACAATGATATAATATCCTTGGAAGCACGATCTTATGTTTATGGCCGCCATAACCAAATAAGAGGCCAACTACTCTAACTGAAGGTACATTGTATCCACATCATTCAGATTCTTGCTCAGATAATAAATAGGTTTATTATGTTTTTCCTTTCTTCATGACAAAAATAACACTTACGGATAATATAAACCGCTAGATGAAGGTATAACTTCTTACCTGGAATGGTTATAGATAGTATATCTGGATATGATAAATGTTGTTCAATCTTATTGAACTTCTGTTCAAAATTGTCTGACCAGTAGAAGAAACATATCTTCTTTAGCCCATGTAAAAAATATAAATACTTATTGGATGAACAATAGATGAATCTATTTAAATTTTTCAACCTTATTTCCAATATCTGAGCTTTTTTGCTTGATTTACGTAAAAGAATAAATATCAAAGAATATAGTTACGATGGGTCAACCTATATTTCCATTTCACTTACCATATAGCCAAGAAAATTCCATGATTGTATCTTGAAGATGTACATTTATAAATTTAGTTTTAAATTTAAAAAGTACATAATAAAAGGTTTCAATAAGGTCGGTTATACGGTCATCATCATTAGAGACTTGACCAATATGTTATCAATGTAAGTTTCAACATTATAGCTTATCTAACTCGAGAATGCCTTATTGATCAACATCTAGTATGTAGCTTTAACGTTTTTTATCCCAAAAGATATAACCTTCTTGGTCTGTAATGAATGTAGTACTCTTTTGGTAATTATGATGTATTTGAATATGATTGTATCATGAATAAGTATCCATGAAAGATAATAGTCAGTTACCATAGGTGGAGTCTACCAATGGTCGATCTTTGGCACCAAAAATGGATCCTTACGACATACATTATTAAAATATGTATTGTCCAAACACATTGTCCATTTACCGGACTTCTTTAGGACGATGATTGAGTTTTCCATCCAACTAGGTTTATTTAAGTATTGGATGTCCCATACACTAGAAATTCGGTCAAACTTTGTGATTATGGCCTCTTCCTTCTCAAAAAATAAGATACAACTTTTTTATTTGATATATATGAGATGTTTGGTAGGGAACCATTACAGAAATATGAATTTGATTTGGCGGGGTTGAATAGTGAAAGTTTGGCGTAAATCTCAAGTGTATCATATCATCAAGCTTTATTTAAGACTCGACCTAGGATATGAGGGTGCCAAAAGTCAACGAATTTCTCTTTATTATATCCTCGACCAATAAACCATGTAGGACCCTAGGCTAGTAGACGACACATGCAACTGCCTTATGTTAGTCTTCCAAACTATTATTGGTATAGAGTAAACATTAAGTATAGTCATTCAAACTCTGATTTGGCTCTTACTTCTAGTAAATTATGTAATCTTTATCATATTGATTACATTTCTTTTAATAAACTGGTAGCTGAATAAAGTTCACAGTGTTTTAAAGCTTTAAATAGACCCCATGGGTAGTTTAGTCAGTACACAACCTTTAAAGGTTGTTCAAGATGCTAAGAAACTAAGTAGATCTTCACCCCCAAAGCTTAGAATTTCATTCTTGAATTACTTGATTTTCATGTTATAGGTTCTTTGATCCGTCATACTTGTCCATCTTGTACTAGTTAAACTTAAACGATAAGACTTCTGCAAGGATTACAAAAAAGACCTTTAGTAACACCATCATATCTTGAATATTGATTGGAACCTTGAAACGCCTCTCCATTATGTTAGTGAGGATTGAAAATACGAAACCCACACCCTAACCATTGTTTGATGTGGGTTTCAGTAGTTGGGTCTAATATTTTTCAATGGTTTCCACTGTAATGGTTTATGAGGTTATTATAAAAGATACCTTAAGAGTTGTGGTCCAATATTTTTCTTATTCTAACATAGGATCATATGATCTTCGATGATGCCAACTTCAAGATAAGATTTAATACTTTAAATGGATCTGTTACATCGGTAGTGTCTTATGTTGGGAAAATTTGAGTTCCACCCAATATAAATTGAATATTCTTCACTAAAGGAGGGCTGGTAGCGGACACCGAGCATGAAGAACCATCTTAGGAGATACATTATCTCGCTTTTCTAAAAATGTTGAAAAAACTCTGAGACCCCATCATGCCCATTAACTACTCTTTCTTTATTATGTATTTGTCTAGCTTATGATCTCAGAGTAAAAATATTTGAGGCTCATATGTTTTATCAATCTACGAGTATTAGTCTCTTAAATAGAAGTAATGTAAATAGTCAAGCTATATTTGAATTTGTTTCCAACTTTTTAAGTATCTTGAAGTGTGTGTTATCAAATCTTGTGAGTACAATTGTTGGTTTTAGAAAAAAAACTATTAGACACTAATATTTTTCTACACAAAACATCAGTGATAAGGCTTATATCGTAGTTAGCCTTATTACATTAATGTGTAGTATAAAGAGAGAAAATAATTTTAAAATAGTTTTAAGATTTATCTCCTCAAACAAAATTGATTGACTTATTAATAATGAAATTTATAGGGTTTAGCATACATAAGGCACATGAGTGAATAAGAGTACACACCGCCTCTTATAGGCACAACTTAAACAATTTATTATATATGATTGATACAAGATCCAAATTTAAGTCATGAGCTGACTAGTAATTATCGCATCGCATATAATGCATGATTTTTAATAAAAGAAATAAAAAATTTACAATATGCATGTTGGAGTTTCATTTAAGATTATTATTTGATGTAGTATATATATATATGATGTATTTAACTTTAATAATTTTTAACTCATATAAAATATAATCAGCTTGTTAGACATCTAATATATAAAAATAATATCATTTGCTCGTGTAAATTCGAAATATATTTTGAATCCTCTCAAAAGATTAATTTGTAAAAAAGGTTTAAATATAAGAAACAACTTATAGTTATTTTATATTAACAAAATAACTTTTAGATTATGTTTGCAATTTAGATATTTTTTCTATTTAACATATATTATAATTAACTAACTTCTATAGTTTTTTAGTTATTCTTCAATAGAGAAAATTAAAAAAAAAATATTATAATTTCCGAACAATCAACAACTAACTAAAATCATTGGTGTTGTTACATTCTCAACGAATATTCTTCTTTGCTTCCAACGAATATTCTTCCACAAACAAGACTTATTGAAGAAGTCATTCATCATTTTGTTCCACTAAAAATCATAGTTAGATATGAGTTCGAGTTAATATTGGTGTGGATTATTTTCGACGGAGGGTAATTTTGTCAAGTATTTTGTGGTATTTTAAGGGTATTAAATGTTTAAGTGTTTTGTAGTGAGAGATTTGAGCTGCCTAGCTGTATTAAATGTTCATTACCCTCATTAATGAAAGTAGTTGGGTATTTATACCCTTAATTATGGGTCATATGGGCTTTCAGGTCAAACTTATGGAATCGGATCGAGTTCAAAAATCCATTAGTTTATTAAACAGATTAGCAATTAGCTTAGTCAAAAGATGTTTAGTTACTTAATACTTTTGTATTGTCCGGATCCTTTAGTGGGTGATTATTGTCCAGATTACCCCTGTCCGGTTTCTTCAGTGAGTGGTGAATATTTCTGTACTCATCAGTAGCCCCTTTTTTAGGTTTTGTCAAAGGCCTTTGGCAAGACCAAAAAATCCTCTTAGGAACTAGCAACATTCTCCGGACTGTTTAAGTGTTCAGCTCAGGATTTATCCGGACTGAATACTTCTCAGAAGTTCAAGAGTTTTGCTATGGATCGTGGGACACGTGTCACATTTTGATTCGCCTCACCAACCGTTTTCCTCCTAGAACGACGCTCCCACTAATCCCAAAAAGCAACCTCTTCATTTAATACTTATGACGTCATCGCCTTCTTCAATCATTACTTTTGCCTTTTCGTTTTCTCCTAGGTATTTGGTAACTTTTTTGCCTTACTAGTATAAATTACTTCTTTTCACTGTTTTACCATCTTTATCAGTTTCTCATTTCTCCATTTCAAAGCTTTTACTTCTCTTCTTTAAATTCTTCTTGTGCAGGTTTATGTTCACGGCAAGAAACGCATTGGTGAAAGGTGGGTGGCTTAATCATTCAGAGTTAGAAAAAGCACAAAGGGTTGAGCGAGAGAGACGTATCGCTGCGGGTCTTCCAGTTTCTCCAAACGATAAGCCCGAAACACTGTCTTCAGAAGCTGATCGAGGTTCATCTTCTGCTAGAAGTTCCAAACCCAGGCGTTTGTTTCAACCAAGCCTTTCGCCCATTTCATCAGGCTCCTCGGTTCAGGAGTCACAACCCTTTGTTGAACGGGAAAAATCAGTATCAAGCACAAATATACCCTCTCCATTCCTTGCTATGGGGTCAGATACTGAGAAATCCCCAGAAAAGGTTACTCTTCGTCGGGCATGCCGTTTAATAAAGGGTCAAGCTGCTGTTTCTCAATCTAAGTCCCCAAAATCAGGGCCCTCTAAGTCTGGGACCAAGGACAAAGCTACGGGATCAGGGGCATCTATCAGAGCCCCAAAAGATATATCCTCTAGTCCGGAGGCCACTGGAATTAGCTCTCAGAATGAGCCCTCTGGAAATGAGCCCCTACCGAACACCAGACCCCTAAAGGAGGGTGATGCTCAACCGTCCGGACAACTTACTGAGCCAGCCACCAGCACTCCCCCACCAACAACAGCTGACAAACCTTCCATGGTGATGGAAGAGGTGATGGAGGACAGTATAGAAGATGCTCCATTTGAGACCGACGTCTCCGGGCAGACAGGGGATGCTGACACTGATAAAAAAGGCAAGGGTAAAGAGAAATTGTGTCTGAAACATCCGGATCTACCAGAGTGCTTGGAAGGCAAAGTGGGACCTTGCTTCCATAAAGTGAATGTAAAGTATCTGCTGGCCATGCAGAATATCAACTACGTCTACACTCATACTGTTGAGTTAGGCTGGATCCGGAGGAAGTGGGGGATCCCTGAGTCTGTTAAGGTGAGGATACCGGTTACTCCGGAGACCCCAATGGACTGCAAGCTTAGCGAGATAGTCATTTATATGGAGCTGTTGAACTGGGGGCTCAGATTTCCCTTGGATCCAGAGATTGTCAGATACTTTCATCTGATAAAACTCTGTCCAAGCCAGCTGAGTCCTAATGCTTGGTACACTCTTATAGCTTGTATTATGGCTTCTAGGCTCTCCGGAATACCACTTCCAATGGAGTAGTTCGCCGCTATCGCCAGCCTCTGCAAGAACCACATCATCTCTTTGTACCACTACAACATGGGAGATAACTTTAAGGTGGTAGATGACTTGCGCGAGTCAGAGAAGAATTGGAAAACCTAATTTTTGTTTATTAGTGGGCATTGGAAAAACGGGAGGAAAATCAAGGCTGGTTTCAACCCTAGCATACTCACCAGCAGATGGAAAAGCTCTGGTAAATATTTCATCATGCTTGCCTTTCTTTCCTTATAAAAAATCTGTTTATGAACTGCTCTTCTTTTTCTTTGGGTAGTGCTGCCGAAGGAGTTCTCCGACTATTTGGAGGAGGGGAAAATTACATGTGCCAAGCTGAATGCTTGGGCTGCTGATAAATGGAGAAATAACTTCCACAACTGCTTCACCTCTGGAAATTTAGTGAGGTCCCACCTCTGGAACACAACAGGCCGGAAATACCTTACTTGGGAGGAGCTGACCACTCTACCTCCTCCGACCGTCATCCTCCAGAGAACAGAGAAGAAGGATGGTAAGCTAGCTTTGCCTGCCACGGTAAAAGCCCCAAGTAAGATGAAGGGCAAGAAGGGCAAGAAGAAACAAGTTGCAACTGAGGTTGCTCAAGGTGGTGTTGAGGAGATCGCCCTAGCGAATCAGGAAGTGCAAGCCCAAGGGGGAATCGATGCTACTCTACTTCAAGTGGTTGAAGATAAGAGTATTAGGGAGGCAGGTGGACCTCCAGATCATCCAAAGGCTCATAGGAATGACTGAAAGCAGGGATCAGATGGTGAAGATAGAGCGACCAAGAAGAAGAAAATCTCCTCGGGGGATGAAGTTGCTCTTCGGCCTTCAGAGTCTCTTCCTCCGGTTGACCCAACAGACCCCACTTTGGCAGAGCATATCCCAAGTGGTCTATATACCAGATAAGGTACCGGAGGGGATATCAATATTGACGGAGTAGACATCAGTGGCTTCCAAAATATTGGTCTTTACTTTGATGATCTTGAAAAAGATGACTTTGCTGGCCCTTACCTTCCCACAAGCTCCTCAAACATGGTTACCTTCAATGGTAAGTCTTTTTCTGTTTCAAGGGAGAATGACACGGTGACTCACTCCTTACTGAGCAATATTCAGCCGGTGCTCAACCTGGAGAGGCAAGTGCAAAGTCAATGCACCCTTATCAACACACTCAATGCAGACAAAGAGAGCTTATCTAATGACCTCCTTAACGCCAACCAAAGTTTTAAAGCATTGAGGAAAGAACTCGAGGAGTTGAAGAAGGGGAAAGAAGACTTGGCCACCAGGCTGGCCACTTCGGAGATGGTTAACACAGTACTCCAAACCAAGTGTTCTGGCTTGGAGAAGGATCTCTCCGCTTCGAAGGAGGAGGTGAAGGCCAAGGATAATGTTATCCAAACCCTGTCTATTGGCAAGAATTCTCTTGAAGATGCTGTGTCCAAAGTCACCAAGGAGAAAGCGGATTTGATAAAGGAGCAAGAGAAGACAATCTAGGCCAAAATCGATGCATACACCAACATGGTGATAGATTCCCAAGAAGAGAGGTATGTCGAAGTCAAATCTGACACGGTCTTGCTTTTTCATCGAATATTCCCGAAGAGGACGCTCAGTACTCTATGGAAATATGTAGAATACGAAGATCTCCCATTTCATACTATGACAGATGGTGATAAACACAACTATTCCAGTGGTTATGATGATACCACCAATGAGGAAGAAGGGACCGGAGAGAGCCCCAATGATGAACCCAAAGATCCAAAGAAGAAACAAGACGAAGAAGGAACATCTAAGGGAAACCAACCCTAAAGTTTTAACTATCTTCTGTTTTCCTTTTATCCTTATGTCAGACTAAAGTCCTTGGATGGCCAAGTAATGTTTGTAATTGTGTTTGGCTCGTGTCCTGACAAGCCTTTTCTTTTTAAACTTCAAAGTTCTTGGATGGCCAAGGCATTCTTACATGTTTTAATATCATTCCCCGGTGTTAACCGGGTAGTTTCTTTGCAAAATTCTTGCCTTGTTTTATGTTTGCCCAGTCGTGATGGCTGATGTTTAAATAGCCCCTAGTGTTTATAAGTACTTTAAGGTGAGAGTGTTTAAATTCTCCGATGGCAAATGTTTAAATGGTCATCATCCACCAGATCAATCCGATCTGTCAACGATACTTAAATGACTTTTAAAGAAACTATAAACCAAATCACTCCTAATTTTTCAAGAAGGCATCAAATTTTATTAAAAAACATGGACACCTCATTAAAACCTCCCCACGCCACCAGGGTAGGAAAGAGTATGCCCCCCAATATTTACATGGACTTTAAACAAGTAAATATTTACATAACTTTCATTCTAGATACAACCGGAGGTGTTCAATGTTCCAGGGGTGGTTTAAGATTCTTCCATCTTTATCTTGAAGCATATATGTCCCAGGCTTAAGATTTTCAATGACTACATAGGGTCCTTCCCAATTTGGAGCTAGCTTGCCAAACTGCTTCTCTTTAGTATGTAGGTTGACCTTTCTAAATACTTTATCCCCTGGTTGAAAATCTCTTCTTCTGACTCTGGAAGCAAACCTGCTTCTCATCAATCCTTAATAATGGGTGGCTCTAAGATGAGCCTTAACCCTTTTCTCTTCTATCAAGTCCAGTAGACTTCTGATTGCCACTTCATTAGCCTGTTCGGAAAAATTGTGAACTCTGTATGATGGAAGAGTTGCCTCTATAGGAGCAATTGCATCCATACCATATACCAAGGCAAATATGGATTCCTGTGTAGCAGCTCCAGGAGTAGTCTGGTAGGCCCATAGTACTTCTTGTAGATAGCTTGGCCAGTTTCCAGCAGTCCTTTCTAAATTCTTTTTAAGACCGGACAGAATGGTCATGTTCGCCACTTCAACCTGACTATTCGCTTGTGGGTGGAAAGGAGAAAAGAAGCAATGTTGAATGCCTCTGGAGGCACATAAACTCTTCATATCCTTGTTATCGAATTGTGGCCCATTTTCTGTGGTTATCTTTTGTGGAACCCCAAATCTGCAGCAAATATTAGATAAAATAAATTTTATAACAGCTTGAAGTAGTTCCTGCCAAGGGGGTAGCTTCTATCCACTTTGAAAAATAATCAATGGCTACAATAATAGTTCTGCACCCTCCGGACGCCATTGGTAGAGGTCCCACCAGATCCAGCCCCCAATAAGCAAAAGGTATTGGCTCAAAAATCGACTCCAAGGGGACAGTTGGGATATAAATTTCATTACCATATCTTTGGCATGGATCACACCTCTTTACCAATTCCTTGGCATCTTTCATTATAGATGGCCACTAGTATCCGGCCAACAAGACTCTTCGGGTTAAAGCTCTATAACCATAATGTGCTGACCCTTCACCATCATGCAGTTCAGACAGCACTATTTCGAACTCTTCAATCCCCAAACAACGCAAGAGAGGTCTACTAAAAGACTTCTTGTAAAGGACGTCTCTTGATTAAAAAACCACGAGCCCTATACTTCATATTTCTTGCTACTGCATTTTCGGGAGGCAAAATACCATCTAAAATGTATTGAAGAAGAGGATACCTCCAGTCTTTAGGTTGACCCATTTGTATATTTAAATTTTCCTCTTCTTCCTTGCCTTGATTGAGTTGAACGGATGGGCATTCCTGGACATGAATCCATGGGTAGGACTCAGAGTATGCTATGGTTGCCAATGAGTCTGCTAGTGTTTCTCTATTCTGGGTATGTGCTCATAGCTGATCTCTTTGAAGTTAACTGCCACCTCTTTAAGAATGAATAAACATTTAATCAACTGCTCCTTTTTTGCCTCAGATTGACCTTGGGCATGACGGATAAGAAGCTGAGAATCACTCATTAACCTAACTCTCTTGGCTCCACAAATCAGGGCTAACTTCAAACCAGCTATAGCAACTTCATATTCAGACTCATTGTTAGAAGCCCTGAAAGCAAAACATATAGCATGGTATAGCTTGTCGCTGTACGGAGAGGTTAAACATATCCCAGCACCACAACCCATGGTACTTGATCCACCATCAGTCCGGACAACCCATACATTCTTAGTCTTTTCACCTGTAGCTTGCTTAGTACTCCTGTCCGAATGGAATTCAACTAGGAAATCAGCAACAGACTGAGCCTTGATTGCAGTTCGAGGGGAAAAATCGATGTCATAGTCTCCAATTCCACTGACCACTTGGTCATTCTGCTTGATATGTCTGCCTTTTGAAGAACATTCTTCAAGGGAAAAGACGTTCGGACGAAAATAGAATGAGATTGAAAGTAGGGCCTCATTTTCCTGGCAGCAATTACCAAAGCTAGCGCTAGTTTTTTTAGTTTTAAATATCTTTTTTCAGCATCCATCAGGCTTTTGCTGATGTAGTACACCATACGAGGATAATTGTCCACCTCTCTAACTAGCACCGCACTTATGGCACATTCAGAGACTGCTAAATATATATACAATGTTTCTCCATCAATAGGTTTAAACAGGGTTTTGGGGGAAGATAAATGCTTCTTTATTTCATCAAAAGCATGGTCGCACTGTGGAGACCAGTTGAATTCTTTGGCACCTTTTAAAGTTTGGAAACACGAGGCACACCTATCCGAAGACCTCGAGATAAAACGGTTTAGAGCAGCTAACCTCCCTGTCAATATTTGTACTTCTTTAATATTCTGAGGAGGATCTATCTTTAGTAAAGCATTAAGTTGGTCCGGATCAGGCTGTATCCCTTTCTCACTTATCACATACCCCAAAAACTTCTTGGACTGCACTCCGAAAACACATTTTTCTGGACTTAACTTTAAATTAACTTTTACCAAGTTGGCAAAGGTCTCTTGCAGATCTACCAAGTGTAATTCTTCTTCCACACTCTTTACCATCATATCATCAATGTAGACTTTCATATTTCTTCCAATCTGATAAGCAAATGCTTTGTTCACCAACCTCTGATAAGTAGCCCCAGCATTCTTTAATCCAAAAGGCATTACCTTGTAACAGTGGAGGCCCCTGTCAGTAACAAAAGTAGTGTGTTCCTGGTCCTTCGGATCCACTTGAATCTGGTTATAACAGGAGAAGGCATCCATGAAGGATAACAACTTGTTCCCAGATGTGGAGTCTACTACCTGATCGATTCGGGGGACTGGATATAGGTCTTTTGGGCAAGCGCTATTAAGGTCAGTAAAGTCGATGCACATACGCCACTTCCCGTTTTTCTTTTTTACTAACACTGGATTGGCTGTCTATAAAGAGTACTGAGATTCCTTTATGTTCCCTTATCTTAGTAAGCCGGTCAATCTCTTGAACTATGACATCAACTGTCTCCCTATAAAAAGCTCTTCTCTTCTGCACAACGGGTGCTACATCCCTTCGGATGAACAGCTGGTGTGATATAACATCTGCATGCACTTCGGTTACATCTGCACCAAGCAAAAATGTGTTGATGGTTTGTTAAAAACGATGACACTTTGCTTTTTTTAGTTCTGATGTCATCTTAGATCCAATCTTGACACTTCTTCCTTCAGCCAGAGAGTGAGTTTTAACCTCTTCAATTGGTATTAAAACACCAGGGGTCTCTCTGGGGTCATCAATTTCACCATCTCCCCTAGAGGGCCCCTCTAACTGCTAATCTTCACTGATCCGAACTCCCCCAACGTTCTAGGGGCCAGTGCTGTTGCATAACGCTCCCTACTATCTTCTGACTACTCCGGACAACTTCCACTTGTCTTTGCATAGCGTACTTTAAACATTGGTGAACTGTTGAAGCCATAACATGCATCCTGGAGAGCAAAGACCTTCCCAAAATGGAATTGTAGCATGTTAGAACAATCTACCACAACAAAAAGTACCCTGACCATTTTCTTAAAAGGGCCCTTGCCCAACAAAACCTCCTCCTCAAACTCCCCGACTACGTCCGTAGAGCTTCCAGTGAAACCTACAATAGATGTGTTCGACCGTTGAATTACTGCTGGATTCTTCATTTGTTTATAGGAAGTTAAAAATAGGATATTGGCTGAGCTGCCAGTGTCCACCAAAATCCGTCTAATGTCATTGCCCTCAATGGATGCTCATATTACCACAACATCTTCATGGGGACCAGCTATGTCCCTCAAATCATCTTCATCAAAAACAATGAAGGGAAAATGAATTTGCAATTGATAGGAGGTCATACCTCCTTCCAAATGAGTAGCCAGGGTGTGAACATGCCTCTTCCTTGAAGAAGGAGTTGATGCAGTCATGGTGTCCCCCCAAATATGGTAAGTGACTCAAAAAAGCTTATGAACCCGGACACCGTCTTGGTGTGTTCTGTGATAACGCCCACCTTATTCCGGGCTACATCAGGATCCAAATACTCTGACTCCACATTGAATCTTTCAATAATTACCATGGCCCCGTCCGGAGCCGACGTCCCTGCATTGTTTGTTGGGCCGGTCCGATGAGCATTATCAGGCCTATTCCCACTTCTTCTTTTAACATAAGCACCTAATTTTCCTCTTTCAATCAGATTTTGCACCTCTTGTTTCAAAGCGATGCAATCTTCTATATTATGGCTAATATCATGATGATATTGACAGAAACAAGTATTACGATTTTCCCTGAGAGATTGAAGCGCAGCCGACTTCCTAAAATGTACTTCGTCTTTTGTTTTGTCATAGATGGTTGCCACATTTTCTTTCAGTTTGGCAAACCACTCCGGTTGGACCCATGGCCCTCGCTTATTTCTGGATTGCTGGCTCTGAGCTGGTGCTGGGTGACCTTGAGCCTTGGCCCTGTTGGGACCCTGCCCGGCTTCCTTAGCCTTGTACCTAGACTGATTCTGGTTCTGGTTTGGTGCAGCTGGGGCAGATCTCACTTGCTTGTGCACCCTAATCTTCTTCGTTTCATCCACATTGATTTTCTTTCCCACCTGATTCAGTAAACCGCCCCATTTCATGGCCTTCTTCCTGGTTACCGAATCGGCCAGATTGCCAGGGTTCAGACCCTGTCTTAGAGAAGCTATTGCTACTTGTTCAAAGCAATCAGCTAATCCATTCTTGGTGTTCACAAATCGACTTATATATTCTTTCCATGATTCGTTTGACTCTTGGGCACAATGGATAATAGTGTCTCCATTTCCCTTCACCTCCTTACTTCAAACAAACTGCCTCCGGAAGGCCACCCAAAAGGTATCAAAATTTCTGAAGCAGCCCTGTGGCAGGCTATTATACCACTTCAGAGCACTCCCCGTAAAAGATTGAGAGAATGCTCTACAAAGCAACTTATCATCATCGTCAAAATTCAGCATAAAGTTTTTAAACTGCTCCAGATGATTATCTGAATCTTTGCTCCCATCATATTTTTCCATCTTAGTAATATCAAACCTCTTTGGAAGGTTTCCGGACAGTATCTTGGAAGACAATGGAGATTGTCTCCAATTCCGGCCACGACTAAACAAAGTATCTTCATTAGGAGTTGCAAAGATACCTGGTTCATCATGGAAAGCAAAAGGATCCATCAACAGCTCGTCTATATGTCTCCGGCCATGGATGTGGCTATGAGATGACCCTTTACCTAGATGCCTTTTCAACCTTCCATGCCTGTCCCTCTTTCTTGAATATTTTTTTACCAACTTTTGCTTCTTCTTAGAACTGCCTTCATCACTGCTGGATGACAGGGACTCCTCAACTCCATCTTCATTCGAGGAGCTACTAGAGGATTCTGACTCCGAGCTCTCCACCGGTTTAGACCGGTGAGACTTCTTTGAGCTGACATGAGTCTTTTTAGTACTCACATGGGTCTTTGCTAATGGGTCATACTCCCTTGGATAGTCAGTGTGATGAATAGCTGACACTTTTTATTTTTCTTTCAAGAACATCTCCACCTTTTTAGCAGCCCTCAAGGCTTCTATCTCAGCTTTCAACCTGTCTCGCTCTTCGATCGTATATTCATCGTTTTTTCCCACCACTTCTGCCAAAGTTGGTGGCACTGCCTGCTTGTCCGGATTCATCCGAACTGGTTTTTCTTGCTGGTTTTAAATGCTAGATTCAGGCACCTTCTTCTCCCACTATGGTCGTCAGTCTGCTGTGGATTATTTTCGACGGAGGGTAATTTTGTCAAATATTTTATGGTGTTTTAAGGGTATTAAATATTTAAGTGTTTTGTAGTGAGAGATTTGAGCTGCCTGGTTGTATTAAATGTTCATTATCCTCATTAATGAAAGTGGTTGGGTATTTATACCCTTAATTATGGGCCATATGGGCTTTCGGGTCAAACTTATGAAATCAGGTTGAGTTCAAAAACCCATTAGTTTATTAAGAAGATTAGAAATTATCTTAGTCAAAAGGTGTTTATTTACTTAATACTTTTTTCCTGTCCGGATCCTTTAGTGGGTGATTATTGTCCGGATTACCACTGTCCGGTTTCTTCAGTGAGTGGTGAATATATCTCGACTCATCAAATATATAGTTCTATAATTAGGGATTGTACTTAGTACAGATCATACCCAAATGGCCGATGATTTTCATTGATGTCGTGCGATGATGTAACAATTTGTCATATTCTTTAACGAGGATTGAATATTTATTTAAAATGAATAATATTACATTATATGTTATAAGATACAAATTATATGGCTTATAACTATATACTAGCCAATGGTCCAATTAGAAACTCAAATAATAAACAAATCTTGACTGGAACCTTTAAGTACTAGCCAATGATAATTCTTTCTTTATCAAGGAACTCAAACAATTTTCTATCTTTAGATGTATTATGATTCGACAAATGAATCGCATATTAAGATAAAATGATTGTTTGATAAGTGTAGTGAATCTAAAATATTTGTAGTTGTGTTGTATTTATTGATTATTTTTATTTATTTTAAGTTGTACAAACTTTAATAAATTATTAAAATCAATATATTACCAAATTTATTTATATAAATGATATATTATATAATGTTTTAAAAAATTGGTGATAAATAATGTTGCTTTCATTAACTGGCCTTTATAGATGTTTTTATTTGACATTATTGATCATAATAACGAATTTGTTAGATATGAATTAGTTATGAAGCCTCACATTATTAAAACGGCTTTTAGCAAGGATTCTTAACTAAATTATTAAAAAACCAACTTTATTTTTTTTAAACTCGTATAAGTATGAGTTAATGTATTTTTGGCAAAAAATATCAGATTAATATCATAAAGGTGTGTTCTATAGCTACTAGAACTATTATGAAATATTTTCATAAGATTATATGATATATCATGATGTTTATATGTTATTCGTATCTTGTATTGCTCAGTAAAATTTAAATTTATACCATTTATTTCCTAACAAAAGACATATTTATGACACATCTTTTACTCAAAATATTTTTGCTCATATAAAAATTAAAAAATTTAAAATGTGAAAAAGGTCTATCTATTTTGATTTGACTATTATTAGCAAAACAAATAGCTGAAGCATTTTGTGGTGTGGTTTTAAAAGATTAACAATTCCATTTGTTTTTAAAAGAATACAAACAATATCCTCCAATAATTATAAGATGAATGTTAATATCTAATTACATTAACTTATATAAAATATCATAGCAAATGAACACTTTAAAAAACTAATAAAGATGTAATTATAGCTTCAAATTGAAACGTTTAAAATAAACCTCATAGTTTATGTTGTTGTCATATTTACGATTTACGTTTTTATCTCAATAGACGTAGTATAATGTTCAGACATCGTATAATGTTCAGACGTCAAATGAACTAATAACATACTTATTTTTTCAAGTATATAATAAAGGTAAATAAAAAATTGAACGTCTTAATATTAGATAACCTATATTATATGTACAATGGTTTATCCTTAGAATCACTTAAGTATATATTTAAGATAATTTTATACATTATCCTAAATTAACCATGAGCGTACAACAAGAATTCAATTACTGAACATATAACCTCTTTTTCACATTCTAAGTTTCCAAATAGGTTTTGAGTTGTTTGAATAAAATAATTCTCTTAAATCAACTCAAGTAAAATGAAGGTGTTTCATTTTCATATCATAACACTTTAGCGTGCTATTAATGAGTGTCTTCAGTGATAAACTTATAGAATTGCCAAGAGTAATCTTGATTATTCTTGGTTCCTTATAAGATGAGTCACCTATTAATTTAAGACTGAATATTATTAACATAAATTTATTGATGTCATGGAGTAGGTTACTGCAACTTATGGTAATTAATACGAGAACAACTTTAAAACGCTGAATTGATAAAATACATAATACTCTGCTAAGCTAATCTCAAAAGTAAACGAAATTGCAACTTTAATAGCTTATAATATAACGAATAAGATACTTAAATTTTATATCATAAATAAATATCTAATTTTTATAGAGTATTAACTCTATTAGATCTGAATATGATTGTTACAAATTTGATAATCGTTTTGCGGCACTTTTACAACTCATTCTTAATTAGTAATGTTCGTAAATTATAAAATACACACACATGCGCACGCGTACGCGCACACACGCGCGCACACAAAGACGTGTATATATATATATCATTTTTCTTAATATTACCAATCGCCAAGACTTAATCTTAATTTTCATTCAATAAAACTTAATTTCTGAAGTGTGCAAGACATATGATGATTTTTCTATAAGTTATTTGAAAAATATGAATTATATTTCCTTTTAAAATGTCTATTTTTTTTATAATAAATGAAATTTGTTTAGTGTAAGATTTTTTGGATATCTTAAGTGAATTAATTGTCATTCTTATTATAATAGTCTATATTTAAACATTGAAATTCTGAATCTCATCATATGGGAGCTTAAACTGAATTCTCCTTTTACACCATAATATTTCTAATATTCTTATGGAGCTATTTATAATGTTGCAGAAACACAAACTTGGATTCCTTTATTTTACCATAAAATATCTTAATATTTTTGTAAAACTCTTTATGATATTACAAAAGATGGAATTTGATTCTTTTGTTGATCATAAATAAACTTAATATTCTCATGGAACTTGTTTCTAATATTAAAATAGCTGAAACCATATTTTCTATAAGCTAATGTACTAACTTAACTTTGTATAATGTTTTGAATATTTGAGTTTCCTCTTCATGAAAAACTATATTTTTAAATTAAGTGGGAATTTGGGGAGTAATTCCTAGAGAGGAATAAGAAGATGGTCAAAACATAATGATCAAATCCTTATCATTTGAATCTAAATAAATTATAACCGATTCTTCCCCGATATCAAGTTTGTTCAATGAATATTTCCCTATTAACTAAATATCCTCAAAATAATTGAATTGTCTCATATTTAAAATCATGTAGTTGGTTTTTAGAATAAATATTATAGAATGGAATTAATTCCAAATAAAGATAATCATTACTTGATGAGTCCGAATTCGGAATGCTCCCCGGAAGGGCAGACCGATGTAAATCTCTCCGTAAACCGGACAGACACTAAGAACTTAAATCGGACAGGACTTTTGAACCGGACAGATGACTTCGAACACTGTGAGCCTAAGGCTGTTCGAACTATGACTAAAGTACTAAAAAACCTAAACACTTTCTGACTAAGCTACCTGCCCATCTGCTTAAAACTCATGGGTCTTTAAACATGACCCGGGTCCATTAAACATGACCTGAAAGCCCATAAGGGCCCAAATATCATACTATAAATACCCAACCACCAGCATTAACTATGGGTAACAAAAATTAACTGCTGCCAAGCTGCTTAACTCTCACACCACCTTGAAACACCCTCACACCAGCTTGAACCACCTTGAAACACCCATACATCGCCTTAAAATTCCACTTGAAATTACTTGTCTACCCCGAGGCTATTTTTATCCACACCAAATTGGCGACCACAGTGGGAGGCGACGGTGCCTGAATCAAGTATTCGAAACCAAGCAAAGAAATTCTGTCCGAATGAATCCGGATAATCCAGAGCTTCCACCAGCTTTGCTCGAGGTGGTGGAAGAGAACAATGAGTATACTGTCCAAGAACGCGACAGGTTAGAGCTTGAAATAGAAGCCCTGAGGGCTGAAAAGGCCAAAATGGGTGTGAAAGAAAAATCCAAGGCCTCGGTTGTTCATCACACCGATAACCCCAGAGAGCATGAGGTTTCCAAAGCTCATGTGAGCACTAAAAAGACTCATACTGGTTCTAAAAAATCTCACCGGTCCAAGCCTATGGAGAGTTCTGACTCAAGTTCGGAATCTTCGGACAGCTCTTCGGACAGTGAGGGAAATGAAAAATCCTTGTCCTCTAGCAGTGATGAGGGATGAACCAGAAAGAAACAAAAGCAAGTTAAGAAGTATTCCAGAAAAAGAGATCACCATGGAAGAATGAAGAGGCATATTGGAAAAGGGTCATCTCACAACCGGAGGCATGTAGACCGGATGCTGATGGATCCTTTTGCCTTCCATGATGAGCCAGGTATCTTTGCAACTCCTAATGAGGATACTGTGTTCAGTCGTGGAAGAAATTGGAGACAATCATCATTGTCTTCTAAAATTCTGTCCGGGAACCTCCCCAAGTGGTTTGACAGCACCAAGATGGAGAAGTACGATGGCAGTACCGATCCGGACAATCATCTGGAGCAATTCAAGAACTTCATGATGAACTTTGATGATGATGATGATAAACTACTCTGTAGGGCATTCTCCCAATCCTTCACGGGGAGTGCTCTGAAATGGTACAACAGCCTGCCTCAGGGTTGTATCAGAGACTTTGATACTTTTTGGGTGGCCTTTCGAAGGAAGTTTGTGGGGAGTAAGGAGCTGAAGGGTAATGGAGATACCATAATCCATTGTGCCCAGGAGCCAAATGAGTCTTTAAAGGAGTACATAAGTCGTTTTGTAAACACAAAAAAGGGTTAGCTGATTGCTTTGAACAGGTGGCAATAGCATCCCTAAGACAGGGTTTGAACCCAGGCAACCTGGCTGATTCGGTGACCAGGAAGAAAGCCATGACCTGGGGAGGATTGCTAAACCAAGTTGGCAAGCAAATAAATGTTGACGAAACAAAAAAGACCAGGGTGCACAGACAGGTGAGATCCACCCCGGTGGCACCAACTCCAAATCAAAACCAGTCCGGGAAGAAAGCAAGAGAAACCGGACAGGGGCATGGTAGGGGAAAAGCTCAGTCTCAACCAGCTGCTCCTGCTCAAATTCAACAGTCTAGAAAGAAAAGAGGGCCATGGGTCCAACCGGAGTGGTTTGCAGAACTCAAAGAAAGTGTGGCAACCATTTTCGATAAAACAAAAGATGAAGTACACTACCGGAGACCAGCAACCTTGCAGTCTCCCAGAGAGCATCGAAACAATTCCTTTTACCAATACCACAATGATATTGGCCATACCACTGATGATTGCATAGTATTGAAACAAGAGGTACAAAACTTGATTGAAAGGGGAAAGTTGGGTGCATACGTTAAAAGGAGAGGAGGCAACAGGCCTGACAATACTCACCGGGTTGGTCCGAGTAACGCTGCCCCGGAGGGGGCTATGGTAATAGTTGAAAGGTTTGATGTGGAGTCTGAATACTTGGATCCTGATCCAACACGAAACAGAGTGTGTGCTATAGAGGAGCGTTCTAGATCGGTCTCCGGGCTCATTAAATTCTTCGAGTCAGTGACAATTTTCGGAGGGGACACTATGACAGCTCCTACTACTTCTTCAAGAAAAAGGCATGTTCATAATTTGGCCTCCCAGCTAGAAGGAGGCATGACCTCTTATCAATCACCAAATTCATTCCCATTCATTGTCTTTGATGGGGATGATTTAAGAGACATTGCTGGCCCTCATGAGGATGTTGTTGTCATAGGAGCATCTATAGGGGGCAATGAGATAAGGCGAATTCTGGTAGATACTGGAAGCTCTGCCAATATCCTTTTCCTAGACACTTACAAGAAAATGAAAAATCCAGCTGTGATTCAAAAGTCTGACAGGTCAATCGTGGGCTTCACGGGCAGCTCAGCCGATGTGATCGGGGAATTCGAAGAAGAAGTGTTGTTGGGCAGGGGCCCTTTCAAGAAAATGGTTAGAATACTCTTCATTGTGGTGGATTGTCCCACCTGCTATAATGCTATTCTGGGGAGATCTTGGCTCTCTAGGATGCATGCAGTGGCTTCGACAGTCCATCAGTGTTTAAAGTATGCTGTTCAGGGGCAGGTTGGGGTTGTCCGGAGCAGCCAAAAGATTGCAAGAGAATGTTATGCCACTGCCTTGGCTCCACGAACGCTGGGGGCAGTCCGAATAAATGATCAATAGCAGTTTGAGGGCCTTTCTGGGGGTGAGGGTGAAATTGATGACCCCAGAGAGACCCCTGGAGTGTTGATTCCAATTAAGGAGGTTGAAACACACTGCTTGGAAGAAGGAAAAAGCGTCAAGATAGGGTCCAAAATGCCACCAATGCTGAAAGAAGGAATGTTGAAATTCTTGAAAGACCATCAGCATGTTTTTGCTTGGTGCAACGCTGATGTTACTGGAGTTCCATCAGAGGTGATTTCCCATCACCTATCTGTCCGGAGAGATGTGGCACCAGTGGTACAAAAGAGGAGAGCTTTCTCAAAAGAAAAGGCTGATGTCATTGTACAAGAGGTTGATAGACTCACAAAGATGGGGCACATTAAAGAATCTCAGTACCCTTTGTGGACTGCCAATCCTGTCTTGGTGAAAAAGAAGAATGGCAAATGGCGTATGTGCATTGACTTCACAGACCTCAATCGAGCTTGCCCAAAAGACTTGTATCCGGTCCCCCGGATAGATCAGTTAGTAGACTCTACTTCTGGGAACAAGCTACTCTCCTTCATGGATGCCTTCTCCGGGTACAATCAGATCCAAGTGGATCCAAAAGATCAAGAGCATACCACATTTGTCACTGACAGAGGTTTACACTGCTACAAGGTAATGCCCTTTGGCTTGAAAAATGCTGGGGCTACTTATCAAAGGTTAGTCAACAAGGCATTTGCTGATCAAATTGGAAGGAATATGGAGGTTTACATTGACGATATGATGGTGAAAAGCATGGATGAGCAGTTGCACTTGTCCGACCTCCAAGAAACTTTTGCCAACTTGGCCAAAGTGAATTTAAAACTAAACCCTGAAAAGTGTGTGTTCGGAGTGCAGTCCGGGAAGTTCTTAGGGTATATCATAAGCGAGCATGGAATACAGCCCGACCCGGACCAACTCAATGCTTTGTTCCAAATGGAGCCTCCTCGAAACATTAAAGAAGTACAGCAATTAACAGGGAGATTAGCTGCCTTGAACAGATTCATCTCCAGGTCTTCAGACAGGTGTGCTTTATTCTTTCAAACCTTAAAGGGTGCAAAGGGGTTTGAATGGACACCACAGTGTAATGAAGCATTTAATGAAATCAAGAAACATCTTTCCTCTCCCAAGACTTTGTTCAAACCAGTTGATGGGGAGACTCTCTTTGTATATCTGGCTGTTTCAAGTTGTGCCATCAGTGCTGTATTAGTGAGGGAGGTTGATGGGCATCCTCACCCAGTGTACTACATCAGCAAAAGCTTGATTGATGCTGAGAGGCGTTACTTGAAACTCGAAAAACCGGCATTGGCCTTGGTGATAGCTGCAAGAAAAATGAGGCCCTACTTCCAGGCTCATCCTATCATTGTCCGGACATCTTTCCCTTTAAAGAATTTCCTTCAAAAAGCAGACATTTGAAGCAGAATGACAAAATGGTCAGTAGAGTTGGGGGACTTCGACATAGACTTTGCTCCCCGAACAGCAGTAAAAGCTCAAGTTGTGGCTGACTTTCTGGTTGAATTCCATTCTGATAGGGATTCAGAACAACCTACCGATTCAAAAGATAAGAAAGTATGGATTGTCCGAACAGACGGAGGATCCGGTACCATGGGATCTGGGGCAGGGATATGTCTCACTTCCCCATACGGGGACAACATGTTCCAAGCTATTTGTTTTGCTTTCAGAGCATCCAATAATGAGTCCGAATACGAAGCAGCTATAGCTGGGTTGAAATTGGCCTACATCTGTGGAGCTAAAAGGGTCAAGCTACTAAGTGACTCACAGTTGCTAGTCCACCATGCCTTGGGCCTATCAGAGGCTAGAAAGGAGCAGTTGGTCAAGTATTTACTCCTCCTCAAAAATGAGGCGTTGAAATTTAAAGCTGTTGTCTATGAGGACATCCCCCGGGCAGAAAATGAGCTAGCAGACTCACTGGAAACGATAGCATATACGGAGTCCTACCCATGGATCCATGTGCTTGAAAGCCCCTCTATTCAGTTCGATAAAGGTGAAAAAGAGGAAGTCTTTGAAATACAAGTAAATCAGCCTCAAGATTGGAGGTCTCCTCTTGTACAATATCTGTCCGATGGTATCGTGCCCTTGAATAAATCACAAGCCAGAACATTGAAGCACAGGGCTCTTGGTTTCCTTATGTTAAGAGAAGTGTTATACAAAAAATCCTATAGCAAACCTCTCATACGTTGTTTAGGGGATCATGATTCACAAATGGTTCTCTCCGAATTGCATGATGGTGAGGGATCAGCCCATTGTGGATTTAGAGCTTTAACAAGAAGAGTGCTACTCTCCGGATACTATTGGCCATCAATTATGAAAGATGCTAAGGAGCTGGTAAGAAGGTGTGACCCATGCCAGAGGTACAACAATGAAATTCATATACGAGCCATTCCTTTGGAATCAATTTCTGAGCCCATCCCTTTTGCTCGGTGGGGATTGGACTTAGTTGGGCCTCTCCCTGTGGCGTCCGGAGGGCGTAAAACTATAATTATGGCCATTGACTACTTCTCGAAGTGGGTAGAAGCAGCTCCCTTGGCAGGGACAACCTCGAAAGCTGTCATAAAATTTATTCTGTCCAATATATGTTGCAAATTTGGTGTCCCCCAGAAAATAACAACAGACAATGGGCCACAGTTTGACAATAGAGAGATGGAAAGCTTCTGTGCCTCAAGAGGTATTCAGCACTGCTTTTCTTCACCTTTTCATCCACAAGCCAATGGGCAAGTTGAGGTGGCTAATAGAACAATACTGTCCGGTTTAAAGAAAAATTTGGAAGGGGCTGCTGGGAAGTGGCCTAGTTATCTACAAGAAGTCTTGTGGGCCTACCGAACAACGCCTGGGGCTGCAACACAAGAATCCCCTTTTGCCTTGGTCTATGGAATGGATGCAGTAGCCCCCCATAGAGAAGACACTCCCCTCCTTTCGTGTTCATAACTTCTCCGGACAGGCTAATGAGATGGCAATTAGAAATCAGCTTGATTTGATCGAAGAAAGACGGGTGAAAGCTCATCTTAGAATGGCACACTATCAGGGCTTGATGAGAAGCAGGTTCGCTTCTAAAGTTAAAAGAAGAGATTTTCAACCAGGAGATAAAGTATTAAGGAAATTTTTCTTGCATACTAAGGAAAAGCTCTTCGGAAAACTGGCCCCAACTTGGGAGGGTCCGTATACTGTGGTTGAAAGAATCAAGCCTGGGACATACTCGTTGGAAGACAAAGATGGCAGGGTTTTAACTCACCCTTGGAATATTGAACACCTTCGAATGTACTTGGAATAACACTTGTGTAAATATTTACTTGTTTAAACATCCATGTAAATATTTGGGGGCATACCTTTCCCTCTTCGGTGGTACGGAGAGCTTTCAATAAAACTTGATGCCTTCTTCAAAATTCTCTAAGTATTTTCAAAATTTTGTCTCTTATCATACTACCCGGGTTAAAAAATCTAAGGGCTATTTAAATTCTAGCCGGAGAGTCTTAATACTCTCACAATACAATAAAACTACTTAAACTCCAGCTATTTAAACAAATAATGAAAGAAGAGGATGGTTGAGCAAAATAAGATATTCATTCAACAACATAAAACTGCATTGGCCTTCCAAGGACTTTTTGAACAAGTTTGAGCACAATACAAAAATCTGTCTGAATAATACGGACACCATCACAAAAAGAGTGCCTTGGCCTTCCAAGGACTTTAGTTCGAATAAAAGATAAACAAAATAAATTATAAATTAAGGTTGAGCCTTTGAAGATGGCTCACCCTCATTTGCTTTCTTGCCCTTGATGTCGCTCTTCTCTTCGACTATCTTCTTACCCTTAGGGTCAATCTCTTCCTCACCTGGGCTCTCTCCGGTTTCCTCTTCGTCACCGGACGAGGACTCACCGGAATACCCCTCATCAACCATGGTCCAATATGGGAGATCATCATCATCCACATAGCGCCATAATTCCCCTAGTCTCCTCTTCGGGAATTTTTCGTGAAACAGGAGGACCATATCAGACTTCACCTTTTGGATCATTAGCTCCTCGCTTTGGATCATCTCCCTGGCATAGGCGTTGATCTTGGCCTTGATCATGGCCTCTTGATCCCTTACCAAAGCAGCCTTTTCTTCAGGAGCCTGAGTCACTGCGTTCTCTAAAGCGATCTTGTCAGTGGTCAGGTTGGTGATGAGCTTCTCCTTTGCTGCAGTTTCCCCCCTTGAGATTGTCAGGTCCTTCTCCAGTCCGGACAGTTTAGCCCGAAGATCTTTTATGGTCTCTTCCAAAGAAGCAACTTTTGTGTTGCTTTCCTCTTGATTCTCCTTTAACTGATCGTTTGCCTCCTTAAGCAAATCAACCTTAGTAGCAGCAGTCCGGAGGTCCTCGGACAGTTTCTCCTTCTCAGACTTGAGGTCTTTGATGGTGTCTGCCTGACTTCGGACTTGCCTTTCCAAAGTAAGTACTGGCTGCACGTTGCTAAGGATAGAATGGGCTATAACATCCCTCTCATTGGAAACCATAAAAGTCTTACCGTTGTAATTAACTGTGTTGGAGCTGCTTGGAGGGACATAGGGCCATGCGAACTTGTCTCTAGGCAGTCCAAGAAAATATTCACCAAGTCCACCCAGACCGGTGATGTCCATTTCATCTAAGTTAAGCTCTCCCCCCTCAACTTCATCTGTATGGAATTCCCTTGGGATCTCTTCTTGCAAGTCCCTTGGGATCTCTTCAGCCAATGTTGGGTCAGTAGGGAAAGAAGGCTCCGGGTCCCGGAGAGCAACCTCATCTCCTTGGGAAGTCTTCTTCTTCTTGGCCTCCCTGTCAGCACCCTCACTTGTTTGCTTGCGAGTCCTCTTAGAAGCCCTTGAGGGTTTAGGGAGGCTCACTTCCTGCTTCTCGCTCTCCTGTTCCACCACTTATAAAAGGGCTGCATCAATTTGAACCTGTGCCAGTCCTTCTGTGTCTGTTGGAGCTTCCTTCTCATTGTCACCTGCCACCCTCTTGCCTTTCTTCTTCTTGCCCTTCATTTTACTTGGGGCTTTGGCCCGGGCAGGCAGGAAGAGAGTCCCATCCAGTTCATGAGACCTTCTCAGCACGATGTCTTCATCAGGTTGGGTGGAGAGCTCCTCCCAAGTTAGGTCTCTTCGACCCGTGGTGTTCCACAGGTGAGACCTTGCTAGGTTCCCATGAGTGAAGGCCTTATAGAACCGGTTCTCCCAGTTCTCTGCGGCCCAAGCGTTGATTTTGCCACAGGTGACCTGTCCGGCCTTCAGATAGTCCCGGAACTCCTTTGGCAGCTCTGATAAAACAAAAGAGAAACTGATTAGCATAAACTTAAAGAAAAGAGAGATTCGAACAGAAACTTAAAAGTAGAAACTTACGGTCGCTCCTCCATCTACTCCTGAGAAGGCTTGGATTCTCTCCGGCTTTGATTTTCCTGCCATTCTCCCATGAGCCACTGACAAATAAGAATTGGCTCCTCCATTTACTCTCCGATTCCAGGAGATCATCAACAACTTTAAGGTCGTTCCCCATGTTGAAATGATAGAAGGGAAACTGATGATGTTTGCACAAGCTGGCCACAGCTGCAAACTCTTCCATAGGAAGAGGGATTCCAGATAACCTAGACGCCATAATACATGACATCAAGGTGAACCAACCGTTGGGGCTTAGCTGTGTCGGGCAGAGCTTGACCAAGTGAAAATAGCGCACTATCTCTGGGTCCAGTGGGAACCTGAGTCCCCAGTTGAATAGCTCCGTAAAGAAGACTATCTCATTTCTTTTGCAGTCCATCGGGGTCTCCGGATCGATGGGAATTCGTATCTTCACATTCTCAGGGATCCCCCACTTAGTGCGCAGTCGACCCAAATCTGAAGTATGGATGAACGCATACTTGGTCCTTAGCAAAGCTGAAAGATACTTGAGCTCAACTTTATGAAAGCATGGCCCTACTCTCCCTTCAAGGCTCTCCGGCAGGTCTGGATGCCTCAGATATAAGTTCTCTTTGCCCTTCTTGGCAACAACCATAGCAGTATCAGCCTGTCCGGAGGACTCGGACTCAAATCTAACCTCCTCAGTGGAGTCCTCCATCCTCTCCTCCATAATTGTTGGGGGAGCTTCTGTAGAAGTAGTCCGGGGAGGATTGAAGCCTGGCATAGCTGATCCACCGGACTGTTGGCTGTCCGTATTTACTCGACTTCTCACCTCAATTTGAGTTTCTGAGGCAGAAATTTCTTTGGGGGGTAAAGGGCTACTGGCCTCTAGTCCTGACAGCCTCTCCCGGGGAGCCCTTATAGTTGCCCCAGACTCTGATTCACTATTTTTTGCCCCCGATTTCGAGGGTGTGCTTTTAGAAGATAGCCCTTTGACCAACCGACTTGGCCTTTTCATGATTAACTTATCTGGGGAATGGTCAGAATCGGACCCCATAGCAATAAAAGAAGATTTTTTCCTAGCACTTGTGGCAGTAACTCCCGGTTCAACAGCAGGGATCGACTCCTGAACTGAGGAGCCAGATACTATGGGAGAGAGAGTAGATTGAAAAAGCCTTTTTGGCTTGGTACCTTTGGAAGAAGATGAGCCTCTGTCAGATTCTGCGATTGAAGAGGCTGGTTTCTCAACAGGCGACGATGGTAGCCCTGCTGCAAGTCTTTTTTCCTTCTCAACTCTTTGAGCTTTCTCCAACTCCGAGAGGTTAAGCCAGCCGCCTTTGATCAGTGATGTTCTTGCTGTAAACATAAACAGCCAAGGAAGTTTTGAAGTTCTAGAGAGATAAAGCTCTGAGTGAAATTGCAGAGTGAAATTTGAAAGAGATAATGAGACAGTGAAAAGTGAATTAGAATTTATAGTAAATGTGAAAAAAGGAGTTGATTCCTAGGAGAATCCGAAAAGTTGGGCAATGATTAAAAGACGGCGCTGATGTCATTAATGGCATTTAAAAGAGGTAACTTGTTTGAGAAAGTGGTGCGAAGTTCAAGGTGAAAAACGGCTAAAGTGACCAATCAGAGAGTGACATGTGTCCTATTAACTCTGGCAAGAACCGTTTGGAATTCGTAACGTTCGGTCTGTCCGGGTTTATCCCCAACTCTCTTCGAATTGAAAACCACTTCCTAAATCGGACTGTTTTTCAGTTCTTCGACAAGGACGCTTGTTCAAACACCTAAAAAAGGGGCTCCTGATGAGTCCGAATTCGGAATGCTCCCTGGAAGGGCAGACCGATGTAAATCTCTCCGTAAACCGGACAGACACTAAGAACTTAAATCGGATAGGACTTTTGAACCGGACAGATGACTTCGAACACTGTGAGCCTAAGGCTGTTCGAACTATGACTAAAGTACTAAAAAACCTAAACACTTTCTGACTAAGCTACCTGCCCATCTGCTTAAAACTCATGGGTCTTTAAACATGACCCGGGTCCATTAAACATGACCCGAAAGCCCATAAGGGCCCAAATATCATACTATAAATACCCAACCACCAGCATTAACTATGGGTAACAAAAATTAACTGCTGCCAAGCTGCTTAACTCTCACACCACCTTGAAACACCCTCACACCACCTTGAACCACCTTGAAACACCCATACACCGCCTTAAAATTCCACTTGAAATTACTTGCCTACCCCCAGGCTATTTTTATCCACACCAACATTATTAGACATCAGGTCTCCAATGTTAGGCTTGTAAGCCGTTGCTTGTACTAAACATCCCTGAATATACAAATTCATTTAAAAATATTTAACTATTAAAAATCTTAATATACTTATTTTATTAGGTATTTCCTTATAAACTTTGGTTAATAAGTAATTATTGCACATATGAATTGTTTATACCCAAATATTAAGTCATGATATTATTCACTAAACCGACATAGCTCCAGTGAGTGATAACCGACAATGATAGAGATGAAAAACTACTTGAACTTGTCAATAGACTTCATATGCATTGAAACTTGTGCACAAATGAGCCAAAATATCTATAAACAAAATATCTCAGGAATATGAACGTCTTTCTAATAACCAGCAAATGTGTTCAGTGAGTTTCACCACTTTGTATACATCTAATTCCCTTTATTTGGTTTGTTCTCTCGTGTTATGTATAGTCAGGATACTTAAGGGATTCTGAAGTATTTTATCAACTATAGGGCCCACCACTTTTTGAGATATATGACATGAATATTTTTTATAAACCCGTATCCATTGTCCTAATATATCAATTTATTTTGCTGAGTGATACATAAACTTGGATATCATCATAGCAAAATTTATTAACTGCAATCCTTAGCGTACATGGTATCCGCTAACACGATATATAATTAATTCATTTTGCAACTATGGTATACTTTAATCGCCCCTATATGTAAATATGTTTTTCCATCATTCAATTTTAGTAATATAATTTATCTCTTGAACATGGATCAATGATGACCAGGTAGCTATTGTCGACATAGAGTCCATTGGTCCGGATGTGATTCAATAAATATTAAATTAAATGGAAAGGTGACAGAAAACTGAGGCCCAACCGAGGGGTAACTACTTTATGATAAAGCATCCCGCAGACCACCGAGCAAGATAACCGCAGACGACCGTGCCGAGGCCCAAACAAGGGACGTCGAGGTTATCTTACCATAAAAAGTCAAGCATAAATCATACAGAAATGTAAATTGAAGGTTTTCCAAACAATAAATAAACCGAGTAGAGGCCATAAGCTGGCGACAACTTAATCGGGATTCAATTGAGCTGAGGTCCCATCGATTAGAGGCTACGTAATAAAAGCAATGGGCAAAGTGATGCCCATTAAAGAACGATACACATCTACTGGTGCCTATGAAGCTTAGTTGTCAACAACGACTAATGAATATGTCATAAATGAAATCAACGCTAAATTAAAAGAACTGTTAACTAGAAAACACACGTAACACACCATGACCAGAGTAATGACCATGATTATAGGTCCATTATCAAAAATTCAAGTCCACGATCAAAAATAGTGGATTTATATAATTAGTAGAAAAGTGAAAGTGCTTTTTACATACTATAAATAGGGCTACGATTATGTAAAAAATATATTTTCTTCTCGAATAAAAAAAGTTACTACTAAATATTTGCTAGATTTTCTCTTAACAAATGACCCATAATAATTAGATATAAATTGATATATAAAATAGGATTACCTGAGGTTTGAAACTTGGTGTAACACAATTATTATTATTACTTAATATATATTTTGTTTAGACAATTTTAATTTTTATTTCTCTTTATTGGTCAATTTTGAATTTATAGGACTGAACTACTCTGTTATTCGAAATTCCAACTAAATAACCATATCGATCTTAAAATTTTAGATGAAATATCTAAATTGGATAGCATATCCCCAAGATATGATCGTTCGAGATCAGTCGCTATTGCTGGTTTTTTCACAGTCGTTATGAACACCCAAAAATTATAAATCCCATTTGGTTCTGAATCAGGGATTAATTTTTTGAATTTTAATATGAAACTTAACTCTATAGTTTGAGTTAAAATTATGTTCTTATGATTTTTTAAAATCTCTTTCAAATGAATTATTTATTTTCATTAATCCCCGATTCAACCACTTGAAAAACTAGAAAATTGAAACACTAAAAATTATAATAGTATAAAAAATATTTCATGATATATTTTAAAGAATATTCCATGGAGTTTCATCACTCTGTATGGTTGGATTCCCAATCTCTTTTATGAAGAGTAATCCATTACTATAATCTTATAGGTTTTAAGACGTTGTTATCGAATAAACATATCACTTTGTCAATTGTATCTGAATAATTTGGAATATGTTCCCTAAGTTATAAAACCTCATCACATATATATAACATAAACAAGATAAAAGTTATCAGATTAGAGGTTGTGATTAGGCATTCATATGTATCGTACTCATCATAATTATTAGCAAAGACGTAGAGCGCCAGCGTGCTATAGATTACCTTTGGAGTTAGTACTTTAAGGTTCTATGTCATATTCAATCAGTCAAACCTTCATAAAGAGTCTAACTTGACAGGTCGTGGTAGCTAAACTAACATGTCAACAATGAAATACATGTAAATCTAGCAACGACATAATAAAATAGATGCTCACTATCAAGAAATATGTGTGGTAGTCTTCCTATAGGGTCGGCCTACACAAACAACAGCCTTTTTTTAAGCTATGAGACCTCAAATTTATTTCCTTTCATGAATCTTTTGGACAAATCTCACTAAGATGAGTTACCAGGTTTGCCAAACAGTCCATAAAAATAAGCATATGAATGCCTGCATTGTATTGCGTATTGCCATAACTTGATGTAAATCTTACTAGATAAGACTTAACTCTGTCTTACCACACTACAGTTTATTTGTTTAAAGAAATTCAAGGATATGATATATCTAATTTAGTGTTTAGAAATTTTGAAGGGAGAATAATGCCAATAAAAAATCCATAACATAAAACAAACAATCCATCGACATGCAGGTCATCACTCCATACATTCCAAAGTCCAAGTATCAGTAACAATGGATGATAATATCCTATCATGTGACCATCTTTCATAGCTTTAGATTTTTTCTAACGCGCATATAGTAGGGTCACATAATTGTAAACCCCTAAAAAATGTAGCACAACATTCAAACATAACATATATTTGAATAATCAGATAAATTAACCGTGTAAAACGTGCTAAATTTTGTATTAGAAATATGTTATTCCATCATACATGCATACATACATACATAGATACATACATATATACATGCATACATACGTCCATACATACATACATACATACATACATACATACATACATACATACATACATACATACATACATACATACATACATACATACACACACACATACATACATACATACATACATACATACATACATACATACATACATACATACATACATACATACATACATACATACATACATATATATACGTACATACATACATACATACATACATACATTTACTAAGCATAATTTTAAGCTTGTGCATATACTTATACTCTTGCAGCAACTTCTCTCAGCATAAGCACGTACTTTATCAATTGTTCTTTCGTTGTTTCAGATTGTCCTTGAGCATGGTGAATAAGTAGCTGGGAGTCAGTTATTAATCAGAAACTTTTAGCCCCACATATAAGGGCTAGCTTAAGACCAGCTATAGCTGCTTCGTATTCAGATTCATTGTTAGAAGCGACGAGCAGTCGCGATCGAAGCTTGACTCTAGCCGATAGGCTAGCAGTAAGCTTGGCTACAGCGAAACTCTTACCAAGAGCGAATAAAAGGGCCTTCGCCACTTGAGTCGTATGCAAGGGGACTCACACATGCGGTTTTTTAGAGAGGGGAAGCTAGTAGGAGTCATCCTTTCCCAACATCGTATATTTGGGGCTCAATATGAAATCCTATTTTCTTGATATTTTAAATCTTCGATTGGTTGGTTGCACTTCTATACGGGGTATGTACAACAATCTCACTAAAAAATGACACACCAAAGAAAAATAAAAAATAAAAATGAAAGTACATCATGAATTATCATGCATATCACTGAATATTAGGTGAAATAAAAAAGAACCGTCTCAATCAGACAACTGAGCCCCAAGTTATGGCCATCTGAAATCAGGCACCAAAAGCTAAAACTACAGTACAAGTTTATCATCACTACATTAAGGTAATCGTGGTAAACTGCAGTTCGCCACGTCGACCACTCTTTGGTAATGGCAAACTCCCCGATTTGGAAAAATCGACCCCCTCGTCCTGAATGTTTTAAAACTGTATTGCACATAAACATACAAAAAAACATATATAACAATTTATGTACCATCAATCACACCAAAAAAATCTTAACATGCAACCTTATGTTATCTATCACATACTTCTTGCATAGACTTTTAAAAAAAAAATTAAATTAAAAAAATAACATAAGGTTTATCTCCCAATCAAATCAATTAAACGAAATTTATTAATTGAATTTTGTGAGACTTACCGTTCATATTCCTACCTAAAGAGGAATCATAGACTTCTTTGATACTACTTGTTAAAATAGACAGTTTAATCGAGGGTAATGATACCCATTGATTTCATCCGTAGATTATAATTCTTTTTATTGTAGAAATAAAGCGAACATGAAATAGTAAAACAACACACTTACAATTTTCATAACGATTCCATCTAGTCTTATTGTCTTGAAGCGGAAGCCTTTTGATGATTCTAATTGAAGAGCAATGAATATAAGAGTTATGGATTTTTTAGTAGTTTGTGAATTAGCATAAACACAATCCATGAAGAAATGAGATTGGAGCCCTAGATGAACCTCTGTAAGTAGATGTTAGAGAGAGAGAAAAAATCTATAGCTATTGGAAAAGCGATAAATTATGTTGTGATACTGAAACTAGAGTTGTGGATTTTTTTTTAATCTCAAGGCGAAGCAATTTCTCTTAATGACACAAAAGCCATCAACCCTTGTACTTATTTGTCCGCTTATACCTTTTCAATTCACTCTCTTATTATTTAACTCTTACAATTAGTTCACGATAAATTCATCACTACGAAGGACCATAATTTTTATTGGATTCTTAGAGTTCAATACTGAATTATTGGGTTAAAAAACTCCCGTCTAGATACAATTTAGTCTAACATATATTCAAACTTTATTTATAACATCATAAGACTAAATAATATTATATATGATAATATTATTATTTGTTTGTCCAACATTTTAATTAATTATATAATTAGATTTTACATAACATGAATATCCTAAATTACGTGTGAGTGGATATTCTAATTTAAGATTTCATTAGAAAATACTAAATTTATATTAAAACATAAATGCATTATATATTTACAGTATATCCGTATACCAGTTTAGTTTTAATGCCTAAACACATATGATGGACTAATACTGTGTTTTTTATAAGTTATGATAGAAAGTTGAAGATTTAATGATGTAAAATATCCAGATATACATTAGGGGTTAGTTCGTGTTTTGTTGTGACTAATTTTAATATTCATTTGTTTTTAAATATGCTCTATATATATATTAAAAAGAAAACTCTAGTCCATCCTAATATGCACTGTTTCATTTAGGGGTAGCAAAGGAATGGAACTGCAAAAAATAAATGAATTGTCACAATTTAAATAAATACTTACAGATATGGCCTATCAGTAATCTGCTAGACCGGCAATTTGTTAGTTTAGTTTACATTTTGATTATTATTATTATATTATTTGTTAGATCCGTTTATATTATTATTATTATTATTATTATTTGTTAGATCTATAATAATAAGTATTGTAATGGTTTTATAAATTAAAATCATACTTTAAGTTATATTTAAATTATATTTTTATAATGTATATGATTATAAATTTATTATTACATTTTGTTTAGTATTATTATGATTTGGTTATTAATATTTTAAGTGTTGTAATTATTTTATAAACCAAAATTTTAAATATTATTTTTAAGGTTATAATATTATTATTACATTTTGAATATTATTATTATGTTTTGGTTTTAAATATTAAAAGTGTTGATATTATGTTAGAAACCAAAACCATATCTTATCATGTTCAAATATTACAAGTTTTATGTTTATAACTTTAATATTACACTTTGAATATTATTATTTATGACTTGGTTATAAATAGTAGTAGTGTTGTTATTATTTATTAAACCAACATTATGATGGTAAAATATTATAAGTTATATAGTTGTCATTTTATTATTACATTTTGATTATTATTATGGTTTGGTTATAAATATTACAAGTCTTTGTTATTATTTTTAGACCAAAATCATATTTTATGATGGTAAAATATTACAAGTTATATGGTTGTCATTTATTATTACATTTTGATTATTATTGTGATTTGGTTATAAATATTACAAGTGTTTGTTATTATATTTTAAACCAAAATCATATTTTATCATGGTCAAATATTCCAAGTTATATGGTTATAATTTTAATATTACATTTTGATTATTATTTTGATTTGGTTTTAAATATTATAAGTGTTGTTATTATTATTTTTTACAAAAACCATATCTTATAATTATTTGATAGTACAATTGTTGTTATTATAATAAAAGATAAATAGTTTTTTATTTAGCCGTTCACAATTTATACTATTGCTGGCCACGAGTTGTACAAATTTTTACAATTCAAGCCATTTTAAAACTTAAAACAAGGTTTTTTAAATATGCAATAAAATATTAATGGAAACTAATATCGCAATTAATAAAACCTAAATTTAGAATAATCTAAATGAGAATGAAATATTTAGTTTTTTGTTCAAAATAAAAATAAACGAATAACAACTAATCTAAACAACTACAACAAGTAAATAACTTGATAAATTATACGAAGCTATTAATTGAGATAGTATAATGTTATCACAATGTTATTTAAGTGTTTTTATAAAAAAAAACAAATAGAAAAAAAATTCAAACTATTCTTAAAGTAGAACTATAATATATATAAAATGCAAAATAAGAAACTAAAACTTTATAGAATTTGTAGAACCAGTGGAGATAGTTAGAGAGATGTAGAGTAGTTTTGAGAGATGGTGATTTTGGATTTGGAGTCTCCTTTATTTATAATGGAGACCCATTAAAAAGAATAAAAAACAATTCGGATATCCGGACTCTAAATCCGGATATCCGGACTTTCAATCGCTATTATTACCCAAAAGAACATACTTTAACCAGCTTCCCTCTTTGGCACACTTGATAAGTGTGTTTGCTTGCATAGTTCGGGTTGAGGGTTCGAGACTCCCAATATCTACCTAATATTGGATAAAATATCTATAATATCTAAATATAATCAAACATAATCAATATACATGTATACAAATTATTATTTTTATAATCATAAAAATATTTTTAATAATACAATCTTGTTTATTTTGATTATAGAATTTCGATTTAAATAATATAATATTTAAAGTAAAATACAATATATATCATAATTATTTCGTTTATATTTTACATATCTCAATTATTGGAATTCGATTTAATTAATGCATTTAAATTAGTGTTAAATAATATTATAATATACTTGATAATCAGGGCCTTAAATGAGTTCTTTGGTGAGTAATCTGCGTGAATTTACCTGCTACCTGTCAGACATGCATAAATAGTAACCTACCAACCTTCAGACCTCGTAACTTTTTAAAATTGTTAAATGAGTTTGGTGAGTCGTGGATTTACCTGTTTGTCACGACTAGTTCCATCCACCTCGTGCCATTTCTTACCACCAAAATATTTGACTTATAACGAGACTAAGATGATTTGGTTGTTTTTTCTATTATCGAAACATTTGTTTTTTGGGATTAGAAAATAAATATATTCTAATATGGACCGTCATAAATATATAAAAGTAAAAATTATAAAATTTAACATAGACGAAGTTAGGTCAGTATCTTTTAATTTATCAAATTTTTAATATAGTTAAAAATATTATTTTATTTCATGTAGTGGTATTACACGAAGTACCAATTTAAATTTTTTATAACGATAAAATTTGATATATTTGTCATTTAAAAAAAACTTTATATAAATTAAATTACTCGACATGATTTTATCAATTCAAAATTTATAAAAAATAATATTTGATCCAATTTTTAAATAAACTATATATCTAATTTAAATTTCAAGAATTAAATTAGTAATTACGAAATAAGTTTAAAGAACTATTGATTTAAAATTAGAGTCGGTATGAGCTATCCTAAAATATTTGTTTTTGTGTTTTCTTTATTTAAAATTAGAGTTGGTATGAGTCTTTCTAAAATATTTGATTTTGTATTTCTTTTGTTTTCTATTTAATTTTTATTTGATTTTTATATGTTGATCGAGAAGTTTAGAATCTGTTTTTTTATATGATGAAAGGCTAATTTGGAATGTATTCATGTTTTAGATATGTTATTTTGGGTTTGATTTCGATTTGTATTAATATATGGTTAATTTTGTTTTTTCTAAAAATTATTTTGAATTTATTTAGACGCTTTTGGTTTGGAGGATTTGGTTAAAAAGAATTATGGAGGAATTATTTTTTCATTAATTATTTTTTATGTAAGGATAATCTTTTATAGTATATTAAAAGAATACTCATATGTTGATTATTTGAATCTTCATTAATAATGACCGTAATTACTTGTTGAAGTTTTTAGTGTTAATTATTAACGTTTTAGTCAATATCTTAGTCTTGCCAAATAGTATCTTGATATTCCTGTGATTATTATTTTCAAGGACATTAATTATGGTACTCTGTAACACTTCCTCCCAAGTTGAATAGTTGGGTTTCCAATACTCAACTTGCTCAAAATTATATTGAAAATTGACCATGTTACAGCTTTAGTGAGGATGTAAGCTAGTTGATCCTCCGATCTTACAAATGATAGTTTAATTGTATCATCTTCGACTTTTTATTTTATAAAGTGTCGATCTACTTTCACATATTTCGTTCTTTCGTGTTGAACATGAATTTTTGAGATACTTATTATTGCTTTGTGTCACACTTGAGCTGACTCAAAAGAGATGATGGAAATCCAATTTCAGCCATTAATTTCTTGATCCACAAGATTTCTGTTACTCCTTTAGAAATTCTCCGGAATTCTACCTCAACATTCGAAAGTGCCACCACTTTCTGATTCTTGCTTCTCCATGTCCCTAAATTTCCTCCAAATATCGTAATGTAATTTGATGTAAACCTGCAATCATTTGGTTTACCAACCTAATATGCAACAGTGTATGGCTCAATATTTAGATGTCCATTTCTTTTGAACATCATTTCATTCCTCGATGTGTCTTTTAAATACTGTACTATCCTCATGATTGCTTCCATATGATCTAATTGTGTTTGGTTCATAAACTGACTTACAACCCTAACCGCATAGGTTATGTCTCATCGAGTTCGTGACAAGTAAATTAGTTTTTTCAATTAGTTGTTTATATCTTTCTTTTTCTACCAGATCAACACCTTGAACCATTCCGAGCCCATGATTAACCTGCAATGGAGTCTCGAGTGGTTTACAATCAACCATTCATGTTTCTGCAAGTAAATCAATAATATACTTCTTGTGAGATATAAAGATCCATTTGCTGGCATGTAAAACCTCAATTTCTAAGAAGTATTTTAACCTTACTAGATCATTAATCTCAAATTTTGGGAAAAAGTTCTTCTTTAGCCTTGTAATTTATTTTGTGTCGTCTCATGTGATGATCATTTCATCTACATAGATTAATAAGCAAATGATCATGTTATCTTTTTAAAAAAAAATAAAGTACAATCAGAGTTACTATGTTTGTACTTGTATTGCTTTATTATCATACTAAATCTTCTAAACCATGCTCGCGACGACTGTTTGAGGCCATACACCGCCTTCCGAAGTCGACATACTTTATCTTTCCAAAACCAATCATAGAATCATGATGGAGCTTCCATATGTAATTTTTATTCAAGTATCCATGAAGGAATGCACTTTTTACATCGAATTGGTGAAATGGCCAATTTTTGTTTGATGTAACTGAGAATAAAACTCGAATTATATCTATCTTTTCCACTGGATTTTTTCCCAGAATAATCAATTTTGTAAGTTTGTGTGTGCCCTTTTACCACAAGTAGAGCCTTGTATCGCTCTATGGTTCCATCATCATTGTGTTTGATAGTGAAGACCCATCTATATCTAACCGGTTTTATTCCTGCTCGAATTTTACATTTCTCCAAAGTACCATTCTTTGCAAGGCATCAATTTTGATATTCATGGCCAACCTTTACTCCTTTTTGTATTACTTCTTGGACAGGTTTTGAAATTTACTGGGTCTAGAGAAGTGTGGTAAATACGTTGGCCTTTTCTGACATGCTCCGTCTAACCAAGTTTTCCATAGGATATCTCCTACCTCGACGAACATGTTTGGGTGAGTAACGTGTAGGTGGGACTCCATGATTATTCATGCATGGTAAAACATATACACCATCTTTGGAAACTTCTATGCTACTGTCAATATTTACATAATCATTAATTATAGGGTAAACAATTGGACTGAACTCTTGTTGAACATCCTTTGAAAATTTGATCATTGGTAGGTATGAATTCATTGGTTTGTTCTACGTTGGTGGGTGGCTCCGTGGCTAGAATATCTGGAAGGATCATGGAACTTAACCAATCTAGTGAGTTACTATTGTTTTCCCCATGAACACGAGGTTGGGTAAAGTAATATAAATCTACCTTAAGAAAATTGCAATCCATGGTCACATAGACCCGATGATTGACTGGATTATAATATCGATACCCCTTTTGATGAAGTACATATCCCACAAAGAATCATTTTATAGAACAATGATCAAGTTTAGATCTATCACACTTTGGAACATGAATAAATACAGAACAACCAAAGATACAAGGTGTGAGAGTTGGGGTAAGTGGTATATTTGTTTGGGTTTTCGAACTTGAAGTGGGGTTTTGTGGCCAAGAATATTTGTTGGTAAATAGTTTACTAGATAGGATGATGTGGCAATTGCTTCAGACCAGAAGTGTTTTGAAATATTAGACTCAGTTATCATAGCTCTAGTTATTTCAAGAAGAATCCGATTGTTTTGTTCCGCAATTCCATTTTGTTGGGGTGAATTTGGGCAAAAGTTTGATGAATAAGACCATTTTTTTAAAAAGGTTCTCATATGGCGTTTAATATTATTCTGAAAAAAAAAACATGAAATAAAATACAAAGATAACTAAAGAACGGTGGCCTAAGTGTCGGTGCTACAACCAAATTTGTCTATTAGATGTCCCGTGAGAAAGTAAGACTGTTCCATGGTGAACTACTTCATCAATACAGTAGAGACATACTCCCTCAGTACCATGCCCAATGATCTTCTTCGTATGAATGTCCAGCAAAAGACAAAACTAAGGATATATTAGTACTATACAATTCAATTCATGTGGTACATGACTCAATGATAGAAGTTTTCAAGATAATTATGGAACATAAAGGCATTTTTTTTTTAATTTCGACTATGGAGAAATATGAATAGAAGTTTCACCTTTAACTTTGGCTAAACCCCGATTTGTAGTTTCAACATGAAATTTTGAAGATGGTACTCGATCAATAATATCTGATGGGCTATGGGTCATTATGTCTGTAGCCCCACAATCTAAATTCATTATATTATTTTACCTCCATGACTTAGTCCTGTAAAGCGTTGTTGTCCATTGTGTTTTCTCTCTTGAGTGATGACACTACCTGAATGGACCTTTGGAATGTTATTAACGACATGTGGCTTGCCTTTTTTGTGGTTCTCTTCCCACTATTACGTGTACCTTACCAATCAAAGCAATTGTCCTTCGTATCTTTGTGTTTTCTATAATGTGCACGCTTTAACTTCGATTTATCCTCTCATAATTATGATTTCCACTGATTTCCAATAGATCCCGAATAACCATTTCATCCTTGTCCTCATGACTCTGGTTTGTTCTTAAAGCCTATTGATTTTGATGCTAGTGTCATTCTGATTTCTCATGATGATGAAATAACCTCATTGTTAGTTGCTGGCTTTAAAATTCTTAATCTGGTTATCTCTCTTCTCACCATTACATAGGCTGTTTCAACTAAAGGAAGGGGATCTTGTTTGAAGATATTTCTCAGAATTGCTTCGTATCTGTTATCAATGGTTGTAAAAAAACTGGTAAAGTCTTTGTTCAGCCAAAATTTTGTTGTATATGGCTATATCCTCATGATCCTTTATGAGATTTGGTGATCTCCTATCAATTCTCATCCAATTTTTTTATATAAATTATTCCATAAAGTTTCAAGAGTATCACCTCCCTGATGTATTGTATTCACCCTTCTGTGCTATTCATATATTTAGAATGAGTCTCCGCCGCTACTGTATGTTATAGTTAATCCATTGCACATGGTTATAGTAGTCAGATAGTGTGCAACATGATTAATCAATGATGGCTCAATATTTTGAACGAATCAAGTAAACACAGCTTGGTCAGATTTCTCTCATCTTGCATATGTTGGATATGTCGCCTCCGGTGGTGCACTAGTGAGATGTTGTGCCTTTTATCTTCCTACAATATCTTTTTTAATAAGATATACCCGCAAATGGTAATTTTCATTGTTGAGTTTGAAACCAATTAAGAGGCTATTAGAACTGATTTCAATTGGTTGTTGATTTTTCACTCAATTTCTTAGTAGATTTGCAATTCATTGGGAGTATTTAATCTATTGTTTCGAATAATGCTTGAATTTGCTTTTACATTTTAGCTAATTTTGGTTTGTGTTTTGATTAATTTTTGGGTTTGTATTATAATTTTTGTTTTTTTAATGTTTGGTAAATAAATTTAAAAAAATAAAATAAAGTAAAAGTATAAAAAATAATTGCGTTATATCAGATTTATTTAATAAAATTAAGATTAAAAAAAAATAAACAGCCATGCACAATAAGAATTAAGTAATTTAATAATTTATTTGTTTACCGTATCTTAGTAATTTATTTCCTGTACATTTGAGTCAGCGTTCCTATTTTTGAATATTTTAGGTTTTTGTTAAAATAGATTAGGGTAATCTACACACATTAAAAATAATATTAAAGTTACAGTAACTCAAATATAAAGCTAGTTGTGGTTAGTTCTAACCTTTTAATAATAAAATCAAAATTTAAGAAAGTTTGACAAAAGAAAATATATAAAACTTTTTCAACAGTGAATATAAATAAGTAATAGTAGGATCAAACATATTGAGTCAATTATGAACCATACACAATCGTATATTTTGCATTTGCTTTTTGAAGGGTGATGTTTTAATAATTTGTTTAATGGTTGGGTAATTTTCGGTTTCATCCGTTCAAAGTTGAAATATCAGGATATTTTGGGTAAAAAACACCACAGGTCCTCCATGTTTGTCATTTGTAACACATTAGTCCCTATTATTTGTCTCTGTAATAAATCGGTCCCCTATGTTTTATAAATGTAACAAACAGATCTTTTTTATAATAAATAGGTCCTTCATGTCTGTAATAAACAGGTCCCTTACGTTTTCAATTTGTAATAAACAGGTCCCTCAATTTTTTAGAAAAGGATCTGTTTGTTACGTTTTTAAAACATAGGGGACCGGTTTATTACAGAGACAAAGAATAGGAACTGATGTGTTACAAGTGGCAAACATGGAGGACCTGTGGTGTTTTTAACCCGGATATTTTGTATTTTTATCGTTTGTTTACAACAGGGCTGGAATTTTTTTGTATGTGATTTTTTTTGCTCTCACATAGTTTTATACATATCAATTAATTCTAAGCAGAGTCTTACGTTTATTAAACAAAATTTCAATTGGGCTTGTATATAGTGACAAATATTTCAACAAATAGAGTACTCCAAAAGTAAATATTCCAAATAGTTTTAAAATAAATATCATAAAACTAAATCTATAAAACATAGAAAATAAATCTAAAATATTTAAAAAATTCTTCACAAGTCTTTTTATTATGTTCTAACTTTGAACCACGACCACACTTCATCTATCATGTTGTTATTTTCTTCTCTAGACGAAATACACTTCTTTTTAGGCTTTCCAACTTGTATTTTCAAGTTAGGAGGCAGAACTTTTAGAAATTCGTTGGAGCTTGATCCCTCACCATAATTAGCTAGAGCATGTATGCTAAAATACTAAGTTGATCTATAATTGCTCACATTAACATAATATCAATTGAAAACAATGCTGATAGAACTCTAACTCCAGGGTAGACAGAACTCACAAGTTCAGAAAAAATATATTAATTAAACAAAAAACTAATCCAAACTTAAGGTATATGATGCTTTAAATAGCAAATATTCAAAACCCTAATCTCCATATATATAAATTACAAAAATGTCTTCAAATATTAATAATAATAATAATAATGAAATATACGAAAAATTGGTTTTGGGGATTCTAAACAATTGAAATTAGGGTCTGAACTTCGTGACTGTGTCACACTTTTGATACTTGTTGGGCTCGTCAAAACCTGTGATTTGAGTACCAATATCGTCAAGTTCTGATATCCGAGTGAAAAACGGACCTGTTTCTGGAACGACATCATTCTCCCCCACATGAGAAGAATTTTATCTCGAATTCTCATGATTCGAAAGATCAACACTTTGCAAATACAATCGTAATATAAATTATTCCCACAAAGTAGAACATTTTTATCATACTTAGAAGGCGAAATAACACTTTCTGATTTCTCAATTGCTCTAATATTTGATGTGTCTACGTGAAATATGAACTGCTTCATGTTTTGTAGTCCACTAATAGCTTGCCAAATGTGGAACTGCTTCCCAAACTCCCAAAGAATTTTTGACTCAAACATTTTACAAGCCTTTTCATTCTTTTTTATATTGCAAGATCCACAATGAGTAACTCGCTTTTTCTAACTTTGGATTTTTATATGTCCGTTTCTCTTTCTCATTTTCACTGAAAAATACTAATCTATTCGAGAAATTAAAGACTATTTCATCTTTTTTATCATCCAAAGTTTTCACAACCATATTCTCTTTATCATGAACTCTCACACTAAGCTTTTCGCTAGCCATTGCACCAATAAGTTCGTCATTATTTAAAAATCCTCCCAATTCTACTTGAAATTTTATTTTTTTCCTTCTTAAAACATAATTTTTCCATTTATCTTACCAAACAACTCATCGTTATTCTTAATTGAATGAATGACTCACTTCAATTTTAAACCCTAAAATTTTCTTCTTAGCGCCAAATTTATAAAACTCACCAACCAAAAATTTACCATTTTATACATTAGAAACTGGAACAAAGGAATTATAATTATTTATCTTATCGGAATAAGAAGAAATTCTTCTTTATTATTCCTTCTTCTAGTACACCAACTTTGGAGAAATATTTGACCAGAAATAATCATCATCATACCTTGCGTTGTCAAATATGTCGTTCTTCATCGCGTTCGCCCATTGATAATTAGGGCTAGGTTCAGATTTGCTGAAAGGGGGTTTTTTCCTTGAAATTAAAGGGTAAAAACACAACCCTAAGATATTTCATAAATTTAGCCCAAGTTGGTATTTTCGATTTACCTTGTGTCAAACGAGTCTATTTCATTTGCTGCCACCATGATGCAGCCCGACCGTAAAATTTTCTTGCAATTAACTTGACTCTCTTGTCATCCGGAACATTATTGAATTATAAAACTTGTTCCATCGATGCGACCCTATCTAGAAACTCTTCCGGTTAAAGACCCCCATGAAATCCTTGAATCTCAAGACTAAAAACCGATTCTTACCGGTTTCTTGCTGATAGTAATCACGATCTGGAAATTTTTTGAAGACCTGTTCGCGATGATTTTGAAGAGGAACACGGGCTATGCCCTCCGACTCATCCTCTGCATCATTTTTTGTATATGCTTCATCTGATCTCCTAGCGTACTCAGCTGCTCTCCAATCATCTGGAATTTTCTTGTGTTGGCATGCCCCATCAAGCATACACGATCCAAATCTTCTCGATTGTAGATCTCAGTGATTGACACAGTATTTTTCTCTTGGTCTCTTCGCGGTGATATAATTCCCATGTTGCAGTAATCTGATGCTCTGATACAAAGATGGTATAGGCAGAATATCAATTGAAAACAAAACAGATAGAACCATAACTCTATGGTAGACAGAACTTGAAAGTTCAAAAACAATATCTCAATTAAACAAAAACTAATCCAAAACTTAGGGTATATGATGCTTTAAATAATAAATATTCAAAACTATATTCCCCAAATATATAGATTACATAAATATCTTAATATATTAACAATGATAAAAAAATATACGAAACTTTGTTTTCGGGATTCTAAGCAATCGAATTTAGGGTCTGAACTTCATGACTTTGCCACGCTTTTGACACTTATTGGGATCGTGAAGACCTTCGATTTGAGTACCAATATCTTCAAGTTCTAATATCTGAGTGAAAAACGTGATATGTTGCTGGAACGATATCAGTTAAATTAATAAGAATGAAAACATGAAAAACAATCTTGTCACCAAACACCATAAGAACATTTGAAAACCAGTAAATTAACAACAATAACAGATTCATAAAAAACTTCTGATATGAATGTCGAAGACTTACGAACACGTCACGAATGACTTGATTCAATATTGATCATTAACTTCTTTTCACACTTTAGGCATAATTTACTGCTCGAACTTAGCCCCTTCGAATAACATTGTGAAATTTGAGCCATAAATAAAACTCGAATATTGTTAATTAATTCAAGAACAGATAGACTACATAGATCTTTAATCTGATCGTTAAAAGATTCCATTATACCATATAGATTCCCTATAAAAAAATGTTTGGGCATATTAGCCCCGAGGTAAATTATCAAGAAAGTTAATAACTCTCTGACCTCATTGACTAATAAATATTGCAAGATTTTTTATTAAACATGTATACAGTTGCGGCATAAGCACATTTTGTAAACCTATAATCGTAGACTTGAGAACGATCGAGAGGATACCTCAGATTCTGAACAAGAGAGAAAATTTAGTAGGCATGATAACAGTTTGGATACAAGACTTAAATATAATTAATGATACTTAAATGATGATCCAAATAAATATGATTTGACGTTCGAACAAATGAGATTTCAAACTCTCCATAAACCATAGCTAGTTGCCAGCATATTCACAACCAACAAGACCAGATGCAACATGAAAAGTACTTGAAAAACAAATTAAACTGGTATTATATGTATCTCGTCTCGCAACAATCTTTTCAAAAGTCTCACAAAAATATATGATCATGAATCGCATGTTTCATATAGTCTAAGTTGTATAATTCAAATACAAATATCATATATCTCGCATGTTATAGATTTCTTTACACAAGTCTAGCATGAATCATTGTTGAGATGTTAAATGTATCACATATTTCATGTATATATTATACCGGTCTCGAACAAATTATGCTTATGGTCTCGCAGAAATCTTATACAACATTGATCACGCATGAATAAATAATATAAATTAAAAAGAATAAAAATTGCCATTGTTATCATCTTTTGTTATGGATAAAAACAATACTTCTCTGTTGGATGGTAAAAAAGTTCCATCAACAAATAAAGATGAACATCAAGAATGAAAACCTTGAAGATAAGACCCAAATGCTATGAAACAACGCTTAAGGTTTTCTCCCTGAGTACATTAAAAAATGACAGCCAGTCTTAATATCATGACTCTTCAATATTTTGAAGTATCCCTCAACTAAATTAAATAGCGTAAAATTATATCTAAAAAATCTATCCTAGCTTTCTCTAAAGCATTATATGAGAGGCTGTAAATTTTTTAAAACCATAATCATGTTCAACAAATAATTTTACACTTTTCATTGTCACAGAATTGCATGATCTAATAGAAACCTGAATTTCTGTAGCAGTCAACTCGGATGTCAATTTTTTCCAAAGTTTTTTTAGAAAGACCAGGGGTGCAAGTATACGGGTCCAAGATCCTCTTGATGACCATAAAATCGATGATGGAGTCAAGTGATGCATAAATTCTCCATTTACATCCAGTTGAGACTTTAGTTTCGTAATAGACAGTTATTTTTAATCAACACATCAAATCTACTTTCAAATTTACTTTTAAATACTTTCAAAGTCTTCAAACTTACTAAGAGAAATGATTGCAGTTTGACCATTATGTTTGAAAATTCATACCTGAGGGTTAAACATTTCTTACCTGCATTGAACAGTTCATAAATAGTTAGGAACAAGCAATGTGTCTTGATAATATACATGCCTAATCTTGCGTATATCTTATAGGACTGTTACAGTCTCACATATATCTTATAAGACATGTTACCGTATCACATATATCTTATACGACATGTTACAATCTCGTATATAAAACTATTAATATGCACGTCTTGTATAATTTAGTCGACATATGATATTTTCTATACATCTCGCGGTAAAATCCCTACACGTCTCGCATCTTTTTGTCCCAATTTATTGTATCTTATACAAAAATACATATAAACTATAAATTCTAATCCCCAAATATTTTATAACGTAAAAAGAATTACTAACTCAAGAAAATAAATATTACAATGAGTTTATAACTATTACAAAAAGAAAAGAGAAGAAAAATTACTATTAAAATATCAGTATCTCAAATTTCTTCGTCAAAATCGATAACTCTCACTTATTTAATGAATTCGATATCTCACACAACCACGAAAGTGAACTAAATTTTTACGAAATATGTTATAAGCATACAATAATACATCGATGAATTTCGTTCAAATAAATATCTGAATTCTCCAATAATGAATCTTGTTCGAAATAATATCTTTAAAATACTAGGTAATAACAGCTTGATTTATAAAATATGCAATTTTACAAGTCTCAGTCCCAGTTTTGATAAGCTTTCCGGTAAGATTGTTTGGTTCGACAATCGGAAAACTGAAAAAACGATGTTACCAAGGTACGTATATTTCTCTCTCTAAAATTTAAATTTTGAATAATAAAAGAGAAGGAGAATGTAATTTATCTTCTCTATAAAAAGAATCTTAAAACAATAGTTTATATAGTTGGTGGAGGATATTTATGCTATTTTTTAAAAATTTGGATACCGAATTAGAATTAAATACATAAAATAGTTATTAAATAAATAGTAGCTATTAAATAAATACACTAAAACACATTGGAATTATTATAAGTTAAAACCAATTACGAACGATTCAGTTGGGTAAACACTAAGTGATATACAAAATATACATGTATTAACATTTGACGAAACTTGACAAAAAAGACAAAATAAATCATCATAGTTTCAATAAAGACTTTTTGAAAAATGGTCTTGCCATGCATGAGTATATTTTCATGATTTAAAATAGATATAGGTTAGAAATTAGACATATTATATTGCATCTCTCACCCTACCCTTTGTTGTGAACTAAATTTTGAAAATTTTAAAATATTCTTTTCATAATTTTTAGTTTCCTAATTATCATTGTCACATACTAATTACCTACCACCATAATATTTAGATTTTTACCACACACCAAACAAACACCACATTATTATGGGAGACAATAAACTAGGCTACTCTTTGAACGAATTCATGAAGGATGACTTATATCCAATATAGGTAATGTTCGTAACTTTACTTTCTGTTTTGATAACATTCGTATGACACGGGGGATGAATAAAAATATGTTCGCATGCAGCATGCAAAAATATCTAAACTGGTCATGAACATGCGTGAGACCATGTACATGCTGATCACAACACCACATTTGGCTATATATGTATTCATCGCATACAACGCGACCAAGTGTTATGTATTTGTGTATGGTATGATATTTTTTCAATATTATGTTTGTTTAACATATTGTTAATTTTTGTAGGAGGAATCAGGCCAACCACCATATATGGTGATTGATTACGCCAAAATTTTCACAACCGGTAGGTTTTTCACTAACGCGTAGATTCATGTTTTTGTAGAAGAGCAATCAAATAATATTAAATTATTTACCATTATTGGGCTATAATAATGGGAAACGGGGAAGAATTCCTAGGTTATAGTATCGATGTGAGAGGTACATTATTTGCAAATCAAAAGCGAAGTCGGAAACATAAGAAAGCAAAAGTGTACAAAAAATGCATTGTCTTTTTGAATTAAAAGGGAACCCAGTTGACGTTCTAGCTATGCAATGACGTTTGGAAGTTATAAACAGAAAATAAAATCACAAACTTTATTTTCCCTTAGACGGCCACTCACGCGCTTGTAGACTGAAACCAGATGAAGATGTGCTAGTTTGTAATTTGTCTTTGCTTGGGCCGCGTCCTAGGGGTGGTTTGAAGTATAATAACCCGGATAATCTTTCGAACATGCGTGCAATCTAAAAATATTTCCAAAGAAAACCGAGATGTTGAGCACGGTGGACAAACGAAAATGCAGTATTTGATGGGAAAATTGAATAAATACGGTTACTTCACGTGGGAGTGGTTAGCCAAGTGATCACATATTTATTTTTCACGCATCTTACAAGTATAGACTTATTGCATACTTTCCTAAACATTATTTTCATGGATTCTACGTACAAAATGATGAGGTATAAGATGCCATTCCTCGAGAATGTTTTAGTAACTTTGAATTCAATACATATACTGTTGCGTATGTATTTATGAGCGGGGAGAAGATACACACTATACATAGGCTTTGAGTGTTCTTTGTGGTTTACTAATGGAAGTATGTGTCCATTTCAGAGGGTTATTGTTATCGATCGGGAGTAATCTCTCATGCGAGCTATCGAGAAATTATTTGTTGGCACAACTAACTTGTTTTGCAAGTTTCATATAAGCAAGAATATTCAAAGAACGATTCAAAAGTTGATGGCCAATGAGGTTTCCAAGTAATTTGTTGAGTTTTATGGTGTTGTTGCCGATGCGAAAACGGTCAAAGCTTATGATAAAAATCTAGCTACTTTGCACGAAATGTTCACCGCTGACTCCATATGTATCGAATACATTATATTGGCATGGATAACATAATATGATGACAAGTTTCTAAATCATCGAATGAACAATATCAAACACAACGACAATAGAACAATGAATATGTATAATTGCTTTTATTATCTGTTTTTTTTACTTTATCACTAAAAATAAATATTGTAATTATCCACTTCCTTTGTAGGTTTGAGAGTACTCACTCGGCTCTTAAAAAATACATTTAGACCAACCAATGCAATTTTGAACTTCTTTAAGAAATATTTCACAAGATCCTAGCGATGTAGCATGTGGAGATCCTCAAATATTTCGAGCGAAGTAAGTTTCATACTCAATATGTTTTTTCAAATACTTTGACCAAGAACCTAATCGGTTATATATCCAATGCGGGCCTTAAAGAATTGAACTACACTATTATACATTCTAGAATATAGACATAGATCAGGTATCGTGTGGAAGATGCGTCCTTAGGAAAACACATGGGTTATGTTGTGCATGTGAAATTTCTTTAATAGCAATAAAAGGTAGATGCATTCCCATGTAATATGTAGATATATTTTGGAGACAACTAAAAATTATTCATAAAGATGCCACTTCGCATTAAGATATCATTCGTAGTTTCTCCCATGAATAATCAGATCATATTATCAATATCTTTATGCAACTCTTAAAGCCCGAAACCAGTTACACCTAAAACCCTAAAGAACTGGTTAGAGTTAAAGGCAGGCCAAAATTTTGTGTAGACAAATCGACGACACGTAACCCTAGCTCAAGGGAATACCCTGTTGAACAAAACGCTAGTGCTAGCACGCTAACGAACTGCTTAGATAACATACCTATGAACATTTTATGGAGCATGTCTGCCTCGAAAGTTCATTTGGTTGTAGTATCCAAACCTCCAGTCGCAAAAAAGAAAGTTAGTCGGGCCAAGATAATTACTTGGGAATGAAAGTTAACTTTATACCTCGATTGCATCCTGAAGTTTCTATATCCTTATATCACTAACTTGGTCGACGTCAACCTTGACGGAAAATACAGATATCAGTTTGTATTGGATTCAATATAACATACCGAGGATAATTGGCAAACTATTAGACGCAATTTGTTGAAGTAATTGAATAAAAAACATGTTTTGTGGTTGGAGGTTTACGGTTCGTCCGATGTTTTGGATGATATGGTACATAGATTGTATTACTTCAAATCCCGACCTTCTAGCAATTATTGGATGATATTTCATGACATTAGGTTAGTCAAAGAAACAAGGTATCACTTTCTGGTATACCATGTCTCTCAAGTAGGGTGTTTAACTTATCTACCAATTTGTGGAAGTCCACCTATTAATTCTTCAACAATTATGGAGATCGGAATTTCCTTTGTACATGGTATCCATTTCGTTAATGTAAGTATATCAATTTTATTATATTAAGGGTTTTTTTATTTATGTGGTTTTAAGATCTTATATTCTATCTAATGTAGTGACATTTAATTTTGGAGATTATGACTCCTCGTGATGGACTGTTGCCGCCATTATACTGGACATGCGGTGCCTAATTCACCGTTGAAGCGAATCAATGAACACATATGTACTACTGTAGATTCAACAAATATACCCAAATTATACCAGCTAAGAAAGCGAATCTTAATAATGAGCTATTCTTTATCGACCTCACCAAAGATGACATTTGATTTTATTTTACGTTTTCAAACTTATTTGGTTTTTACTACTACTTATGTCACTAGATTATGTAAATTATATATTTTTGCGTACTCTTTATTTTAGTTTCCATTTGTCTTAACGCGTACTCTTTTTTTCAATTCTCTTCCCGCCTATTTATGTTTCCCACCAATTAAATATATTTCATATCAATCATTAATTCCCGCTAAATTATAATTCTCGCTAAATTAATATTCCAGTATTTTTTATAAGTCACCTGAATCATGTCCTAATAGTTCATCCACCTAATATTATTGAATATAAAAAACAAAAGGGTTCTTAGGTATAGGGTGGACTGTAAAGGAAGACTATCACTTTCTTTACGTTATGAAATTTGTTCAAATAACAATATCTGATGAGACGACTGATGATTTTTTCGATGAATTGTCGTGTATGATGTACGATAATTATGGACAATTGGGAGCTCCAAATCTAACTCCACATAGTCGTGTAGAAGTCAAAACCACGTAAAAGTTTGTGATTATGAACCAATGCATCGTGTGTTCGACATATCTTACGAAATAAGGAAAGAGGTAGTTGAAGTCTCAAATTTGAAAGTGATTTATTTCCTTACAAGAGTTATGGTAACATATCTAGATGAGAGAATTTCTTAGAAAGAAGATGGGATTACGAATTACTTACCTGTTGATTATAACCTAGGATATGACTTTGACTTATAAGTTTAATTTTACTATATATTGTTGTTGTGAATCTTAGCTTGTTCTGAGGTTTTTATTATATTATGTCTCAAATGTTTATCAACTTTATTGATCAATCAAAATTTATTTTATTAAAATTATAAAATTTCACACTAAATGTGCGAAATGATGATGTGATGTCCTCCCTATGTGACTATGGACATAAGTTTTGGTAGTGAAAAAAAACCATAAGAATTATTTTTGTATACCAAGTGCAAAAATTTATAAACACGTCCAATAATACATTGCGATATAATGCATTAAAATATAAGGATAGACACGAAACAATCAATATAAACACACAAGTCAATACAACTAATCAATACTTTCGAGATCTATCATCAATACTGACAATCTCATTTACAACATCGACACTCCTCCAGCGTCATTGTGGCTAAACGTGATCAATACACATCTATCTGATCATATCATCGAGATCAATAACACCGCGACCCATACATATCATCGCCTACCGAAGCCGAGTTGGAGACTTTATACCATAGGTTGCTCCTAACCCAAACATGGTACATCTGGTTCGTAACATCTTACCCACCCTCAAAATAGCGCACCTAAAATGGTGACAAGATGGTGCCGCCAATTTTCCTAAGCCAAAAGATCCCCCACAAACTTTTGACTACGTTTTTTACCTATTTGTTTAGAAGTGGTATGACGTATGTTACACGGTATCAACTGAATTTGGCCCATCTGACGGGTGATACTGTCAGGATAGTAAGGCATGCCTATTTCAAACGACTTGAGTGTATGCTCAATCCAACTATCAGGTTGAAAGATACACAAACCATGTATATAAGCATACATAAGAAAAGTCACCTGAAAAACATTATATAGTTAGCATACATGTAAGTTAATGAAATTTTGCATATAAAACATAATAAAACTTACATCAATTAAGGTGCACATCGATAAGGTGTGTCTCAACTTCACGTGGACAACCTATGAAGAACTCCCTTTTGTGGAGTGTAGCAATATATATGCGGTGAGGCTAAAGCAAATGGGTTGTATAAGGGAGCACTAAAAGGCCTAAAATGATCAAAATTCTACGTCTTTGATTGCCCAGTAAACCTGCATATACCACTAGTGCCGTGTATAGAACTATGGCCAAGCCTAAGCGAGTGGTGTTGTTGTGACAAAACCAGCTGACCTCAATTATGCCTACCCATTTACTGATACTGGTTCACAAACTGTAAGTAATCAAGCAAAATACTATTCTCAGTTTTATTGGCGCATATAGTGGCACCTACAATATATAGCATGATCAAGCATGGCAACGGTGCCCCTATTATCATAATATTGCGCATTAGAGATATATCATCTGCAACAAATGTAAGGTCAGACTATTCATGTTCCTAAGCCTACTAACTAACACAAATGGTCGTACACCTAGCATAATATCGTTTGTCTACAACTTCTTCATCTCATCATCAAAAGTAAGAACGTCAAAAGCATTAGCTGTAACCGGCAAGTCGATGATGGCGTGGATGTTGTCGAGAGTGACAGTCATCTTGCCGAAGAATAAGTAAAATGAATATATCTCTTCATGCCACGCTCGAGAAAGTTCTCTAACAAATGGGCGTTGGTATACTGTTAGTCCTTTTCTCACGCAAGTATACGCGGTCAAATAGTAGCAAGTAATAAGTAAGTAAGATCGTTCCCACGAAGACCAGGTGTATATGACAAGAATTCACTTATACAACAGCGTATGATTATTAGACTAATGCTTAAACGAGTAATAAAGTATGGTTGAATGAATATAGCTAAGCAAATTAACTAACGAGATTAACTAACGAGTTTACTTATGTGAGAGAAAACATGGAACCCTAACTTCATTGTTTATTTTACTCAGGTTATTAATATACTTAATCAAAATGTATGATAACAACGATTACTAATCAGATAACACGAAATCAGTATACGCTACCTTTCAGTATACGTAAACCAAACCACTTAAACAGCCACAAAAGAGATAGCATTTAAGCAGACACCGCTTGCATGACAATCCTATACGTCTATACGAATTGAGGTACAATTGGTTTTAAGCACAAGTTATCTATTTTGATTACATATGGTAATATGATATGGTTAGTGACATATTACGAATCATGAACAATCACAATACAATTTATTCAAGAACCTATGCTAGCATGGCAAGTTCTAAACCCTTAAATCCACTTTCGCATTCATTAAAGATTACCACACTAGATGTTCGCGACGCATCTAACGATAAGCACAACCATACTAGGTAACCGGTAAACGTATCTCACAAATCAATCAATCAATCAATCAATCAAACCATAAGTATTGTTCAAACAAATCCGTTAGAGTTCCATGACAACGATTAGTTCATAATCGAACGAATCATCATCATGGGCTCAAAAGTTAACATAGCTCTAAGACGAATGTAAATAGATGAATAAGCGTTTAGAGAATGTCAAACCGAACAAGAACCACTGATGATCGCCTGACAAAAACAATCTGTAAACTACCGATCGAAAACACCGCAACGTCACCTGCCGTTTTCTCTTCATTTTCTACTGTTGCCGATCGGAAAAACAGTCAGAAGCCAATTCTGATTTTTCGTCTTTGTTCTCTCGCTTTAATTTCCTTGTGTTTTATATTCTGGCAGAAAGAAAAGTCAGTGGTCAAATTCCATTTTTCTTCTTTTCGTCTGTTCTATTTATAATTTCTGTCGAAACCCTAAAAGAGCCCAATTTGTATTTTTCTTCTCGCTGGACTTTTTATCTTCTTTCCTTTTCTTCTCGCTTTAATCTGCCCAAAAGCCTGGTAGAAGCACCAATACGAATCATGAAATATTTATGCTGAATAAAATAATATTTTAAACAATATAGCTAAATAAAACCCTAGCATTAGTCTAATATTTTTTTCTTAATTCAGCATTAATTTCTTTTTGTGCTCTATAGCTAAATAAAAGCATTTGTCATAATATACAATATTTATTTTTTTTAAACAAATATTTTTAACAAATAATATAATTTTAATAAATCTGAGGCAATATTTTTTTCTTTTTTTCTTTTTTTTTTCTACCGGATTTTTCTGTTCTAATTCATTTCTACTAGGCCCCCACTAGTAAATTATAATAAACAATGAAAATGATCGATCTGTTTCTTCCGATTCATGCAGCCCAATAAAGCCCATGTGTACAAGACTGCAAATTTTATTTGTAACAGAAGGCCTAGTGGTGCAGGTAAAGGACCCAACATTTTCAAAATTATAAATTATTAAGAACATTATGAGCATTCTATTCCCAAAAAGGTTATACTGTCTGCATATAGTTATACCTACGAGAATGAATGAAAAACACGTTGAAATACCAGGAAAACTTGTTAACCTGCGACGATTTTAAGAGTAAATGAAGCGTAATGAGTGACATGAAATGCACTTAACATATACCAACGAGATAGAGTGTCGACTAGGGGGCCAAAAATAGTATACCACTTCTGGCGACTGATGTAGATCGAGAAATAACATAACGTGACTCTCGCCTACAACATGTAATAAACACAAAAATAGTAATAACAAAGTTGTTATTAAAATTAAGCTGAAACTAAATTAAAACAATATGGTTTAATAAACTCAAGCTGTAAAGAAACTTACATCTCAGTGGAAAATGTTATACACTTCGTGGAGGGCGTAATCATGATACCGTAGAGGGACGTGGGGAATGGCTCGTTTGAAATCCCCCTTAGGTTTCGCCTGCGAAGATGACCCTTCACCACTGGTGCCAACCGCAACCCATCTAGTATGATGACTTGTATCATCAACTACACCACCATGACGCATTCGTCATTTTGTAAGCAATCCTAACTCCTCCTCCTCTGTAGGGACCATCTATCTAGGAATTGGTGTATCAGGGGTCGTATCGCAACCACGCTGCTTAGTAACAGTCATTTTTGTTCACACCAACACTGAAAAATATCATGTTTAGTATAGGATTTAAAGGTACTAGTACAAAACACATTTATTCAGATAAGTAAAGTAACGACAAATTTTAAACTACATACTATTCATTGAAGTGTAGAGAAAAGCATAAACCCAATCAACAAATCATGTAATGAAACAAATACCTAGCATAATGTAATTCACATAAACAATGAGAAATTATAAAAAATTGTCGCAATAAACAAGAAAATCTAGGTTGATATGTCGTATGAACGTTTGCGGCACACACTCTTCCTTGTTGCATGACATGTGCGAATCCTTCCGCACTGGTCGCACATGTCGTGCGACGAACATGTATCGAGCAATCCAGAAATTTGAAACCCTAAAACACGAATTAATGCACCATTTTGCACAAAATTAAACGCAAAACATAGATCCATCACTCACAAACGATATTAGCCTATCAAATCAACAAAAACACAAACTCAATCCTAAAATTATGCAACAATTAATAACTCTATTGGCTTCATGGTTATTAAAAAGTATGTGGGACAATATACGTACGAGATTTTTTTTCAAAACAAATTAAGAAATATTTTACATCAGATTTAGTTTATAAAGATATATACAAATGAGAAAACATACGGAAGTATATCTCTATGTTGTAGCTAAATATTATAACAACGATGAGGTTTATTCTCGGAGTTGATGCAACATATTTCTATAAAAAACAATTGTGAAACGTGCCTTGATTTTCGGTTGCAAATTACAAATAGCGAAAGCTTCTTTATTTTGAATGGTGAATTGCGACCTTTTTTATTTTTAGATTTAGATTTTTAAAACACACTATCAAGTCTAATTTGCGAAACATACCTTATTGTTAAATTGGGATGATTATATGTTTTTTATCTACAAAATATAACTTGCATTGTAATTGTAAAACACATTGGCAACTATCATTTGGGAATCATACCTTCTTTTTTAATAGCAAAACTTTTTTTGTGAAATATCACTTGTATTATAATTACAAAACACATTGGCACCTCATATTTGTGAAACATGCCTTCTATTTTTATTGTGAAACTTATATTTTTTTCGATAAAAAAAACATGTCTTATTTGGAATTGCAAAACATCAATTTTTTTTAATTTTAAATCTCTACATAACTCTGAATGTATTTTTTAGTTTTTTTTTATTGTTGACTCTGGATAATGTGATTATTGGCTATGTTTTTTAAGTTATTAAAACTTAACTTGTTGGATCGAAAAATCACATTTATTTTGGACCATCACCTACGTATAAGTTGATAGTTCCATAAATATGTTGAGGGGAATAATGAGTCAGAGGTATTTTGAAGTGCATATTTTTAGAGAGAGAAACCGTCAAAAGTAGAAAGAAAGTAATAATTATTCACCATTTCCCCAAAAGAGAATGTTTCTTTATATAGTAATGATGGTGGGCCTAAGAGCCATATGGTTTGTCCACTTATGACTACTTCATCATATTATTTTACTTATCTTAACCAAATTTATTACTTATTAAATGGAACAACGCAATATTACACATTTATTTAACTTATTTTACAAGACTTATATAAAACAAAATTAACTCAATATTCTTATAGTCCGTTCCAAAACTCGGATAAATCTCACCCTTATCACTAGTCCTCCTAGTTCTTGCGAAACTATTTGAGTGAAGACTAGCTCTAATGGTGTCTCAGATATGTCTGACCCACCTTTGAAATGCTTTTATAAATTTTTTAGACTCACCTAGCCCACCTCCCGATCATATGATTCTTCCACAGAAATCTTCGACTCGATATTCGTTCATCACGCATGTTATCGTTTTATCCATGTGTCCCTCAGTCATTGGAACTATGCCATAGGTCCTCAAAAATAAATTTTAGGTGACATGTTAAGTAATATAACTTTTTCACTTCCATATGCACGTGATCTTGAAAGCATAAGGGAGGGGCTATAAAACATTTCCCTTTCCCAAGGTTTATATGACCGTTGAAGGCTCATCAGTTCCTCTATAAATAAATCTCCCCTCTCACAATCCTCATTTACTTATTTTTTAAAGAGAGCGAAAAGCTTTGTAGAGAAAGAAAGTAAAACTGTTATTTGCTGTCGTGAGAGATCCGTTCTGATCACCCAACCACCATAAAAACACACTTTGTTGGTCTTACTTTTTGGAAATCTAACGTTCATGAAAAAAAACGTTTACCACACTAGATTGGTTTTCGATCTCTAAAAGAACTGATAAAAATATTTTTCGGGATTGTGGACGAGGACCGAATATGTTGTCTATTAGCCAAATCATTTACTACAGTCTATGACCAATAAATAAAAAATCAAATTGAGGTGTCCACGATTTCGACTTCCAAAACCTCTTTGATAGCAACCCACACTCAGCCTCCTGGTGAAACTTGTTCTTAATAAGATAATTATGAATTTGGACCTTCAATCAAGAGATTCCTCAAACTACTTATATTTGTATGGGTCAAACTAGAGATGACCCCACAAGAGTAAAGAAAACCAAGGATAAAACCCCTAAATAAAAGAAGTCTCCCCGGACAAAGGGGAAACGCTACATAAAGATAAAATATTAACATGGACAAGTGTTACTTTGGAATAATATGTTACGACCTTTCCACCCGAATCATATGCTACTCGGCAGGTTAACCGAGACTGCACTAGGTCTCTAAGAATGCCCATAGAGTCGCAACCTCTCAATCCGGTTTGGGAAAAAAGGAAAAGATATTTAATTGACAAGCCCTTCAAAGAAGTTGAATGTGAAGATACTGCTCATGCCAACCAGGGAAAATCAGATAATCAGCAAGGTGTTAATACCCACCAAGAAAAAGTCGAACCTAAGGTCCCCGTGAAGAAAAAGAAAAATTCAAAAGGCAAGAAAAATAAATCTGATGTGGAGATCCTCTCGTAAATTGTCGGGATTCTTAACGAAAACTTTTAAGATATAGATAATAAACATCTCATAGTGATCCACAAGTTAAATTACTAATAACTTCTAGAATCCAATAAGGATAAGCTGCGAGATCTATGAGAGATTCTACCCTCAATGACGATTCGTTCTTCTACAGTGGGAGAGACCCCTTTGTCAGTGAAAGATCATGAGTTGGTGATCTTCTTCAAAATAAAAAAACTAGGGGCTTCAGTTTATTTGGACCATTATTCTTCGAACTGGTGAACATACACCCCGGCCAAGCCAGTCTAAATTTTTAGTTTACCTTGAAGGCTTACATCATGGTCCTAAGGCTCTCCTGCATTAGGTTCTCTATAGAACAGTTGGTCGGACTTACCACAGTATCGAAGAACCCGTATGTCCCATTCTACTCACTTATCTTACGAAATAAGTTCAACACAGGTGCTGATAACTTGGAAGCTGACAAAAAATGGAAGTAAAGGTTCTTCTATATTTAAGTCTTTGGGAGATAGACTTCAAAGCGTCAGCCTAACAGCTGCATCGATCCCTTGATGTGGAAAAACAAAGGTAACTCACTTATTCCAAACATACTCATTTTTTATACGTCTCTCTCTTCGCATTAGGAAAAATATGGATGATTAGAGCCTTTGAGAAATATAAAGAAGCTGCCAAAAGAATTTTTGTTCGACTGAGCGATTGGGCAAAAACTACCTAGTTCAATAAGTTCCACCGCGCTTCACCCCAATAAAAGTTTTTAAGAGCCATCTCTGGAGGGTTGACCTGACCAAGACCCTCCCAAAAAGACCAAAGTGTTGAAGAGGCTGGAGGCATCCGATATACTTGCTTTTCTGCCAGCGATATCTAGGGATCCGAGCCACCGAGTCCCCAAAGTCGATAATAAAATCCATGGAAAAAAAGAAAGACAAAGTATCAGTTAAGGTTATGACTGTGGATGATGAAGTGGCTTTTGGTGACGGTGGCTCCAAGAGGCAATAACAAAAGCACTATTCAAAGAAGCAACACAAAAGAGTGTGTAGTGACCACGATGGCAAAAGTGAAAAGATAAGAGAGGAAAAATTCCCTCCAAATGACCCTGAAGTTAAGGAGGATAACCCATCATCTCCCGAACGGAGTGTGATCACCAAGTTAAACATTATGCTAGAGTCTCCTGGAATGCAGAGTGAAGATCCAGTCCCATCAAAGGAAAATAGAGAAGCATTTGAAGATGATGAAAGGCAAAGTGTCCAATACTCCGAGGGAGACCATGTGGAAATCCCTGTTGCGTCTCCAAAACCAACCGAAGAGCCCTTCGATCTCTTCACAAATGATGTGCTTGATCTTCATATAAATGAGCTTATAGCTCATGTTATCCTACTCGATATGGAGGAGCGAATACTAGCTTCTCGGAAGACCATTTATATAGGGATGACTCAAATATTGAAGGATGAAGTCAAAAGATTGAAGAGATAGGTTTCCGATATTAAAAAAAATACACCGGATCAGCTCGAACACACCAAAAACACAAAATGATAGTTTGATACCGAGCATGAACGCTTTGAAATTGAGCGAGATATTTCCTTGCTATTTTCTGTGGAAAAAGACATCATCATCTGCACACTTACGGAGGGGGTATTATAAAACCAAAGCTGCATTGTGGATGATTGTTAAAGGCTAACGCAAAGATATTGACAACCATCCAATGAGAATAGATGAGTCACTTCAAGGATAACGCGAAGACTTTGGTTGTTATAATTTATGATAAGTTAGAAAAGTGGGAATGTATCATTGATATATAACTACAAGGTACCGTAAAGGAAATAAAAAGCAAGCATCTACGTAACTCCTAAATTATAGCAAGAAGAGACAGAGAAAAGATAATTAGGGGAAAATAGGGCCAAACGAAGTTACTTAAGATATTTTCATTTAAGGTAGGTCACTCGAGATATCTTAAAAGTCATCTAGGTGGAAAATGAATAAGGTCCATAACACAAATTCACTCAACATCATCTTATCCTCACTCGACCTCAGCATGACATCATCTTAAAACTAGGATTTATAAAGCATATTTTGGTTGATTTGTTAATAGATATGATTACGATTCCATGTTTTATGTTTAGATTGATTTGCAATTAAAAATTAAGATCTTACACTTAATTTTGGTTTATTTTTTTCTGTTTTAAAAAAGGGAATTTCGCGGCAAACAAACCCTAAATCGATTGGAAAATCATAATTACACGAGTTATTCGTGCCAACCCCTGATGTTATTATGGTGAAGTGTTCTTGAGCGACGTTCGCCACAGAAATGCATAAATTCATTGTGGCCTTGGCGAGCTATGGTAGTGAAATTATTCTTTATTGTAGTTGCGCACCTATGGGGTGCTAAGTATGGTTTTCCATTCTTTTGGACCTATAACCATTAATATGTTCGAATATACTTTAATTTTTATAGTATGTATGTGGTTGATTAACATATGTTTAAATGTTAAGTGGAATTACACGATTAAGGTTGTCCGAACTACGTTAGGTGTATCATGAAACCGATATATCGGTCAAAAGGAAGGTTGTTGGTGAATTGAGGAAGTTAGGGTCTAGATGATTCGTGGACTAATCCTATAACAAACATTGTCAACCCAAAAGAAGGTCAAAGTTTGGCATATTTATTCACAAACAGAAGATTATCGTATGTTAATTAATCGTTAAGGCTTAAATGGAATGAGTAAAGAAACCCAAATGATAGTTTTACCAATATGAAGTTAATTAAAAATAAATTAATAGTGATTTTTTTAAACTCAAAAAATGCATGTTAGTATGTTTGCCCAAATATATCTTATTAATGATCTATATTATGTTTTATATCTAATATGCCATGTGTAAACATTATCTAAGTTTAGAATTATATGTCAAATAAAGTAATTTTTATATGATGTTTGATATGTGTAATTATAATTACTACTTTTAAGTAATATGGAAATAAAACTGTAATTTTGGATGCGTTAATTTGTTTTCCAATAATAGAAAACATTGAATTGCATTTGAACTATTGTGATCTTAACTTAGCATTAAAGAAGTGGACAGACTCATAATAGTTGGCACATTAAAGAATCTCATTATGCATTATGGACAACCACTCCGGGTCTAGTCAAGAAAAATAATAGAAGATAGAGGATATGCGTGGACTTCATAGACCCAAAGAATGTTAAAAATATGATTTTCTCATCTGAATTTATCAGCTATTAGATGCAACTTCAAGAATTTTTTTTTATCCCTCATTGATGCGTACTCGAGATGCAATAAGATCCCAATACACGAAGATGACCAAGAGAATACTACATTTATCATAGTGAGGGAACTTCACTTCTACAAAGTAATGCCCTTTGGGCTGAAGAATACTCGGGTGGGATAGCAGGATTAGTGAACATGATTTTTGCAATGTAACTCGGCAAACCAATATAGGCCTACATTAACGACATGATAACCTAAAGATTAAATCCAGAGAAGTGTACTTTCATTTTAATTTCTGAAAACTTCTTAGGATAAATGGTTAGTGAAAATGGTATTAAAGCAGATCTTAATCAACTTTCAAACCTAACAGTAACTGATCTTCCTTGAAATACAAAATAAGTAAATATATTTAGAGAAAGGTTGGATGCACTAAATAAATTCATTTCGAGATCTTTTGATAAGTGTAAATCGTTCTTCTAAATTTTAAAAGGAGCAAGGAGATTTAAATGGACTTCTCATGGGAGGAAACTTTCAATAACAAAAATGAATTTCTGAAGCTTTAAACAAAGCTGGAGTCGGTAGAAAATGTATTTATATACATAGAAGTCTTTGACTTTATTGTAACTAATGTGCTTATAAAATAAAAATAAAAATAAACTAAAGTCATTTACTATGTAAGAAAGTTATCTTTGGATGCTGAAACAATATACCTATAGTTAGAAAATCTTGTATTGGCATTGGTGGTTGCAGCTAGATGGATGCGGACTTATTTCTAAGCTCATAAAATAGTAGTGAGAACATATTTTCCCCTCTGAAGGTTTTTACAAAATTCTTATGTGTGTGGAAGAATGACTCGATAGTCACTTGAGTTAGGGTATTATAATATTAAAAAGTTACCCAAAAACTACAATCAAAGCCCGAGTCTTGGCAAATTTCCTAACACATGAAATCTTAACTCAATCCATCAATTTTGGTTTCTTTGTTTCTAAAAATGAGGCAAAGTATAAGGCTTCCATAACAGGACTTTGGATAACAAACATTTCTGGAACTAATAGAGTAAATCTCTTCACAGAATCTTAGTTAGGTATACCAAGAACCAGGTCAAGACAAAGAAAAAAAATAAGAATCTCATCCATTATCTAAAATAACTTTGGCGCCAGGTACCTTAGTTGATTAAGTTATATTTGAACAAGTACCAAGAGAAGAGGATGTGCCAATTTACCATTAGTGGTAATGCTTCAATAAAAACCATCTATCATTTTATCAAACCAATTTTTACCAAACATATCGACTTTGAGAGTCATGTTAATATAGGGGGTGAGGAATAAAAATAGGATTACAGGACCCTTATCAAGAAAATTTTAATAGAATTAAAATTTCCTGACAACAAGGTCAAGTTAGATACATTAAATGAAGTCAACCAATTATGTATGAATATTTAATACCTTATACATGCAGGGGCTCACTAAATTTTGAATCAGAGGTTTATACCTCTGATGAAGCAGCCTTTATGGATAAGAACTTTATCATAGAGAATAAAGTGCTCACTGTGAGAACAAAGCATTACACGGAAGAATTTTACTGCAAGAATATTAATGACCTATAATCGTAAAGGATGCAAATAAAAAAGTAGTACCTTGTGATATTTTCCAACGCTTCTCCAAATCAATGGAAGTCTCGGTCTCTTTACGAGAAATTGTATATGAGGTTATTCATTTTTTTAGATGGAGCCTTGACATTGTAGGGGAAACTCGAAAAAGCTTCACGGGAAATAATTTTTTTTCTAATAGAGGCAGACTATTTCTCAAAGTGGGTGCCCATTCATGAACATCACAACTAAAAACATTATAAAATTCATCGAGCCATGTATTTTTTGCATGTACGGGATACAAAAAGTCACTGCAATAGATAATAGAACTCAATTTCAAAATGAATAACTCACCCGAGTTATGCTGAACGAGATGTATACAATAACTTTTGTATTCTCCTTTCCATCTAGGTGCCAATATCAAGTGTAAGTTACCAATATAACTATAACAGATGGAATAAAAATATGTTGGAATTAGACGTATTATGGTTTTATTGAATAACCCTAACTTCAGCAACTGTAAAAAATTCCCTTTACTTTGGTGTATGGGATGGAAACATTCCTGTTAAATAAAATTGTTATATCTTCCTCCAAAATTTCAATAATGAAGAATGAAGTAACTCGAAGGAAATAAGGACTCAACTGGATGTTATGAAATAAAAATAAGAAGCTCATCTAGAGGTTGAAACTACAAAACGTTGATGTTGAATATATATAACTCCAAGGTTCATTTATGAAGCTTCTGGACAAGAGATAAAAAAATTATAAAATTATTCATGCATATAAATGATAACAGTTTGGGCAAACTAAACCCAAATTAGGAAAGGATCATATCAAAATAGAAGAAATGCTAAGTTATGAGCATATATACTTTTAGATATCAAGGAAATCAACTCTGGCACCCTTAGAACATAGGAAATCTCAAGCTTTCTCACTCTTAATGAGTTTTGACTAATGTTTTTATCATGTATAAATGTTTTATTAAATTCTTATTTGAGATGTACTTTTTCCTACCGCGGTAGCATGAGAAGGTTTTAAAGAGGTATTGGACATTAATAAGATAGTTTTTGTCATTTATAAAGTTTTAGAAGTTTAAAAAACCATCAAATAAAAAGAAACAACGAAAGTAAGCCTATGACCATTCTAAAAGAAGTCATACCACTTCAAGAAGTCTAAGTACCCTAAAAATAAAGAAGATGAGTTTTGGGATGATTACAAAAGTAGTCATCAACTCTCCAAGGAGTCTAAGTACCTCCCAAAACAAAATAAAAAAATACAAATAACTTCTAGAGTAAGACAGATGAGCTACTTTGACCGAAGAGGGAATTATGGGATCTACGACTAAAGGGAAAACGACATCTTCTTCATAAAAAATAGCTTCTAAATTTTAGTTTTCGGCCTCATGGAATATAAAGAGACATTATAACCTTATTTTACTTCAGTTACAAATGGCTCCCTATCTGGAGAGTTATTAAATTTACATGCTTTATTTATTTCGTAAAATAAAACCAAAAATAATTCAAGTTTATTATAACAAGTTTTTAAAGACTGTCTCATTAGCCACCGATGGCATTTGGGTTTGAAATTTTGTTTGAAGTTCAAGACATTCCAAATATTCAGTATTAAGTGTATCTTCAAACATTTATATGCTCCAATACTTCATACAATTTCTTTTGTATTTCCTCCCATTCGGATACAATACACTTCATAAAATCATTATGTTTATTTTGCTCATTTTCCGAACATATTGTCCTACTTATAATTTGATAGCCAAATTCTTAAATTATTATGATAGAAAGATAACATTTCCGCTTAAACAAAGGAAATATTTTTTACAAAATCTCCAACATAACAAGATATATAAGCTACTTTTGGACGCTTACCAATTCATCCTTCAGTCAAGCCACCAATAATGTCTTAGCCAAAATCGTATATCCCATATAATTCCTAGCCTTGGTTTTATCTGTAAGTTCATACTTTTAACTTCTCTTTAGGTTCAACCAAATTATTAAGTTCTTCTTTAATTTCCCCTCAACTTCAAACTTTGTTATAAATTCGGCCTCAATTTAACATGAATATCAACATTAGACTATAGTGGAGCTTTTAGCTTTAAATAATATTTAAAAGCTTTTGCAATAGCCTATTGTATTGGCCAAATTTCAAGAATGCAAAAAATTGGGCTCTCACATGCTTGGTGTAGTATTGTAAAGGCATTCGGAAAAGTTTGTGACGAATTATAAGAAAATTAACTAACAATAAGCATAAAATAAACACAAAAAAGCATTCAGTGAAATAAGCTTACTTCCATGCACAAACTCATTTACCTCTTGAACAATTTTATTAAAGAAATGTGTGTTGGTAGTTTCCTCTTGTTAGATGACGTAACAAACTGGTTTGTTACATGAAACCTATGCCTCAAAGATGGTCTGAAGTCACTAAAACAATTAACACATGTTTGATTATATGTTTAGCACCATTTGTAATTGCAAGAGGATCTGAAGTCACTAAACCAATTTAAGATATGGTATTTAAAAAAAGATAAAAATGGTTAAACTGGATATTAGTATTAATAATAAATTTATGTGGTAATTGGTAATTAAGTTCTAAAATGATATGATATTAGTATTTTTTTTTTAACTATGGATTGTTATAGATAAATAGTTTTGATTCTGGATAGTTGCTGGGAGATTACCATTTTTGAAATAATTATTTACATAAATTTAGAAAAATATTTGGAATAAATCTTCTTACATGAATAAAATTTGTTAGGTGTGACCAAAGTCGCACGTCACACATTAGTAAATATGAGAATGATCAATGGTATATATGTAAAAAATATATCTCAACTAGTATGAGACCTTTTGGAAGTTGACCAAAAGCAAACTCATGCGGACTTCCGAGTAAAAAATGGACAATATCATACTAATATTATAGAGGCGGACGCGGAATATGTGATACCTATATTTCCAACAACATTAATGAGTGATACAATTTTACATATAGTTCCAATATCACACCTTTATTGAATGAATAAAAATAATTAACCATAATCGTTTTCCAAAACCGTGATATATAATTTTCTAGTTTAACCATCCATCATTATTTTTCTGAATAACACTTATTTTTATTTCGGTGTATTTTATTTATATAATCTTTTAAAAAATATAAACGTTTATTATTTAATATTTTTTATTAAGGATAATGATTAACATAGTGTTTTTTTTATTTTATACGGTTAAATAGGTAGGACCTGAAGATTTTAACCACTGAAATATAAGGGTGCGATATTTTTTCATATTCCATTACCATACCCAAATCGTACGATATGTTTATCGATTTTTTGGTTTGGTATGATCATAAATTATCGTAGCGTACAACTTGGTTTTTTTGGTATGGCACTGACATTCAATATCAATCACATGGTGATATTGATCCGTACCGGATCATTAAAAAAATTAAATTTATAACTACAATAATAATAATAATATTATATATATGTTGCTTTTGTATTAAAATAATTACATATAAAGTTATGGGGCTAATAAATTTGGTTAGTGAACGAAATTGGTTTTGTGTATCGAAAAACCCACTGATATTTTTTTATATCAAAACTATCACTTTTGTTGGCTTTATTGTGCATCCATAGTCACCCACGGGTTACCACATATACAAATCTAGTAAACAAAACTGACCACATATGCAAAAGGAGATCAACAAAGTGGTCATTTTGATATTAAAAAAAGGTTGTGGATTTTTTTACGCATGACCACATCCCATGACTAACCATGAATCTTAGCCAAAACTATGGTAGTTGTCATAACAATTGTTTGTAGAAAATCAATTTTGATTTTAATTTTTAACTGACTCATAATATCTAAAATTTTATTCTATATACGGTATCAAAATTATACGAGTCTATTTGTTAATTAAAAATATCATATTAAAATTACATTCTAGACAAAGTTATCGTGTTTCTCGTAACAGTCGTCGAACATGTCAAAAATCTATTTTGTATCAACAGATTTTAGATCAAATTAAAAATGTAATTCTCTTTATATTTATAATATTAAACATTTACTTTGATACATGGTTACGAATATCTATAAGTTTAGTTTATAATAAAAAAATATTAAAATAAAAAAAATTACACAAAAGTTATCGTATTTCTCGTAATAGTAGTCGAAGTTATCAAAAACCTATTATGTATCAGTAAAGTATAAATCAAATTAAAATATAATTCTGTACTAATTTAGAATGTTTAAATTTAAATTTCATACATGGTTTCGAAGATCTACGACTCTAGTTTCTCATGAAAAAAAATATCATATTAAAATAAAATTATTAGATAAAGTTATCATATTTCTCGTAACATATGTCAAATTGTCAAAATTTGATTTTGCATTCACAAACTTTTGGTCAAGTTCAAACATGATTATACACTTATTTAGAATTTTTAATATTTAAGACTATATATATATATATATATATATATATATATATATATATATATATATATATATATATATATATATATATTTGTGAAGATCTACAAGTCTAGTTTCTAATACAAAAAATATCAACAAACTTTAGACAATGTTACAACATTTCTTTTATAGTTGTTGAAATTGTCAAAATACAATTTTGTATTAATAATTTTTAGATCAAATTAAAATTACATTTAAACTATTTAAATTCTAAAACAAAATTTAAGATACTTATTTTAATCTTATATGTTTTGATATATTTGATTTTTTTTATTTGTTTAACTATTTCCAAGTAAATTATTAAAAAGTAAATTGTTTGTTTTCAATTTATCTTATATATTTTTTAGTTTTGTTTCCTTCTCCGGTAATAAATCAAACCGAACTGTACTAAATAGAATATTTTTCTATACCAAAAAATAGTATATCAAAATTTTGGTACGATAATTATACTCAATATTTGTATTTGAATATTTGGCTTTTATCCATCTTCATTATGAGTCATTGTCTTCTTCATCCCTATTTAATTCGAATCTTGAATTTTAAATATACACTGTTATGAAAGATGAAAATACATATTTGGAGAGAATAAAACTCAATCAATTAAAATGCTAAACAAATTGGCTTTAAATAGCCTACAAAAAGCAACAACCGTACGAGAACTAACAAGTTATTATTCCAGTTAATAAAGGCTAGCTTTTATTGATTGGAATACTAACAACTAAAATACTAAGTTATATAATGACTAATTATTGAATAAGGAAATTTAAAAAATTCCAACAAGTCCCTCCTTTAAACTAGAAATTCCTGGAAACATCTAGTTTAATCTCCTAGTGCTTACACTTCAAGTGAACTTCGTCAATTAACAAACGTATCCAACTTCACCAGTTTTTCCTACGCATTACTGGATTCTTCGTGAGTTTAATTGAGAAAGTGTTGTCACAATATTTTTCTAAACGCTTAGATTGTTCATAGGTGATTTTCTCCATAACCTTTTTGAGCCATACACAATAACAAACACAAAATGTTACAGTTATATACTACTTCGCTTGAGGACCAAATAATTACCTCTTGTTTTCTTGAGCTTTAGCATATTGCAGATTTGTTAAACAGAAAAAACATAACCTGAAGTTATTTTTATATCGTCGATATCACCAACATAATCATTGTCTATGTCTACTTTCGCCTTCATTTCTGATCATCTTTTATAGAAAAATGTCAAACTCAATTGTACCATTTAAGTATCGCATAACTCTCTCAGCTACCTGCATATTTCCTTCGATTGGTTTGACCATAAACCAATACAATACGCATACCACATACATCATGTCAGGTCTTGTAACTTTGAGGTACATTAGGCAACCCACCAAGTGCTTTTATAGAGAAGTACCGACTTCTTTCCAACTTCTTCCTTTGAGAGTTTAGATCATAGACTATGCAATTTGTTTACTAAATTACAGTCTACCATTTCAAACATTTCTGGTACCTAATGAGCATACTTTTTCTGTCTTAAGTGAATCTCATCCTAGTTTTGATAACACCAAGAAATCACCTAATCAAACCAAGATCAGTCATCTCGAATTCTCATTTCATTGATAACTTAAATTCCTCAAGCAACTGTCCATCATTTCAAGTTAAAATTAAGTCATTCATATGGAAACTTACTATAATATAATTAATTATTTCCCGCTTAATGAATAACGTGTGATCATGATTACATCTTTCAATTTTTTATTGCTTGAAATACCCAACTATCTCAGTAAACAAGGCTCGAGGAGCTTGTTTTAAATTATATAAAGTTTTCTTGAGTCAATATATTTTGTCATCCTCACCATTTTTTTACAAAACCCTTTAGTTCATCTACAAACACTACTTCTTTCAATTGGTCATATAAGAAGGATTTTTTTACATGTAATTGATAAACTTTCTAGCTTTTGTGTGCAACAACAACCAATAAACTATGATTGTATCCAATTGAGCAACTAGTGCAAAGGTTTTATCATAGTCAATGTCTTATTATTGTGCATATCCCTCATCACCAATCTTGTATTATATTTATGCACCTTCTTATATTCATTACTAGAAAACCAATTTAACCACGATTTTATTTGCATTAGAAGAAAGAGTTACAAGTTCTCATGTGTTGTTCTTATTAATGGCTTTTAAATATTTTATTGTTGCCATCCACTTTAATTCTTTGACAGTTTTCGTAAAACATATTGGATCATAATGAGACATTAATAGTGCCAAGGTCATTTATGCTTTATCATTTTCATCTGAAATCATTTCTCCACTTTCATAATCTTGCATCTATGTTGTTTCCATATGACTTATTTTCTGATGTATTTCAGGTTAAAGGGACATGTCATTATTTTCACCAATGACATCTTCAGTAAAATTATTTTTACCAATGACTTCTTTTTAAATAGTGCCAAGGTCATCATGAGACATTAATAGTGCCAAGGTCATTTATGCTTCATCATTTTCATCTGAAATCATTTCTCTACTTTCATAATCTTGCATCCATGTTGTTTCCATATGACTTATTTTCTGATGTATTTCAGGTTAAAGGGACATGTCATTATTTTCACCAATGACATCTTCAGTAAACTTATTTTTACCAGTGACTTCTTTTTAAATAGCTTTGATTTATTCAACATTCTTCTCTTTAGTTTTGTCTTCTTTTACCCATTTAAGAATATTATTATATTTTTCACATAATCATTCAAATCTCACTTCTCTTTCTATTCTATTATTACATCCCGAATAATGACAATTTTCAATAAAGTTGGATCATAAATATGTTATGCTTTTGACTCCTCGCTTATTCCAAGTAAAACTTATTTGTGGTTCATGTTATCAAGCTTTATTTTATGTTTTTAGGGATTTTCACATGATCAATGCAACCAAAAATTATGATATATCCCATGCTTGGTTTACTTCCACTCTGATGAGATAATAATAGACTAGGAGAATATTTCGGATCTTGTGTCAAATGTGACTAGAAGGAGAAAGTCTAGAGAGAGAAAGAGAATATATTAGAATAATGATCAAAAGTCGCCACCTACCAAGCAAGTGGGTCACCTTTTATATTAAAATAAGGTGGGCCCGTTTGAGGCCTTAGTGGGCTGACCACACATTTTGATGACGCCCCTAAGTTAATTCTATGTTTACACAATGGTCCCTGAGAGACCCTAAATTCCTTAATTATTACATAAAAAGCCTTTTATCATAATTAGGCCCTCATCAATTACATAGGTAAATTCCTCCTTTATCAGTAGCCCCCCCAGTCTTCGGGACTATCGGGAGCGGAGACTCATTGCCCAACCTGTGCTTGTCGTCTGCGTCTTCCTGCGCCTCGGATTCCGACCCATCTTTAGGCGAGTTAATCTTTCCCCTTTCGCTTCGGTTGCGTTCCGACGCTTTATAACCAGATCTGTCCCTTCAGACAATATTCAGGTTGTAAGATCTTTCTTTCCCGACGTTCTTAGCCCTGAGTTGGGTCGGTTTCCACCTTCTTTTGGGCTTTTATCCTGGGCCTTTCTGTGTTGGGCCGATTTTTCTTAGGGGTTATGGTGGCGAAGGCCCATATCGTCAATTGGTTCGTAGAGGGCTGCTTAGGTAGGCCTTTGTCAGAAGGCGATCAACACGTGTCGCCAGCCCTAGGGGTGCATCTTTTCCAGACTAGGCTCTTAGGGAGACTCTTCGTCTTCCCGTTGTGCTTTTGTCGATTGGTATTCTCCGATCATTCATACTCGCCTATAAATACCCCTCGATCCTTAATCTCTCTCAGAGGCATTCTAGAGAGAGAAAGTGCTGTCAGATTGCTTCTAGAGAGAGATAATGCTTATCAGACCTGATTTAGACCTGGGATGCTTGTTTTATGAAACCAAAATACCCGAAGCAAACACCCGCAAAGAAGAAGAAAAAGCCTGAGTGGAGTTTTGAAGAGTGGTCTAGCATCGGAGACCGAGCCGAAGGATACCGTCGCGCCGGATTAATCTGGGGGTCTAACTCCAAGCCTTTTACTCCCGCACCGCTTCCTCACGACCCTGTCTTAGCTACCCCGATCCCCGCTGAGTCTTTTCTTCTACCCGATCCTCTTGTTTCTCTATCGCCCGGGATTAGTCTTTCTCCTGAAACTGTTATCCTTTCTTCCAGCAGTAGTTCCTCTGATTCCCTTGCAGTTCGGTCAGAAAATCCGACCCTAATACCGGTTAATCCGCGCGTTTATCCATCTTTATCCCTTCCCCGACGCACTCGAAAAATCAAGTTCTTGACGATGGGAGAAAGCAGTCCTCCTTCGTCTCCCGCGGGAGGTAACACTCTTGAAATGGTTCAGCTTACTCCCTCAATTCGAGGGTATCGGACCGGTACTAATACTGCGGTAACTTTTCTAGGTTTGCCTAAGCGTCATCTGACGCCAGAGGAACTGGAGGCAGCGCTTCGGGCTCAGTCAGTAAATGCAGCTGAGCCTTCCACTTCTCGGGTACGTGCATCGGACCCGAACATCGCTACTGCCCGGAGCTCCGACCAGGCCTCGAATCCCGATGCTAGGGAGTCAGAGGTGGATATCGCGCCCGCACAGGTATGCGTTGCCGCTGTTGGTAATGCTGCCAATCCTTCAGATGATCCTCTGCCCAAAGAAATTGAGGCCGCCATCACCACTCCCTACTTCAGTTGGCTTAAGACGAAGGATGTTGTTTCTCTTTACGAGGGGAAATACCTCAATTTCCCAGAGTCTGACCATAAGGATCTGCTGATCTGATGGGGAATTCCCGAATGTGTCAACGTTTGGTTCCCGGTTCCCGAGGAGACCCCCGTTCATGTCCGATCTAGGGAGATCGTGATATTCACCGAGCTGTTCAACTGGGGGCTGCGCTTCCCCTTAGACCCCGAGATCGCGCTTTACTTCCGAACTCTCCAGATCTGCCCATCGCAGCTGACGCCGAACGGCTGGTACACTCTCATGTCCTGCATAATAGCTTCCCGTCTTTCAGGTCGGGTTATGCCTATGGAGGAATATATTGCTGTGTCGGGTCTATCCAAGTCTCCAAAATCCTCGTTCTTCTACTCTTCCTTAGGGAACAAGTGGAAGGTAGTTAATGACTTCCTGGAGGAGGACAAAGGCTGGAAGCATCGGTTCGTGTTCCTGAGCGGGTGTTGGGAGAACGGTCTTCCTTACTCCCCGCAGAATAAGAGGCAACTTATCCGCACCTGGGTTCATGACGGTACTGCTCTGATCTCTCTTATTATATATATATATATATATATCGATTCTGCGTGCAGTGTCGAAGGAATGGATGCAAGGTCTGAAAAAGGACTACTGCAAAGCCGCTGGGGTTATGTTCGGGGTCCTGAAAGCTTATGCTTGGGCGCACTGGGGTCGGGCTATGCATCGGACCTTCATTGACACAAACTTAATCATGAGTAACCTCTGGCATTGCTCGTCCGACCCTCTCACCATCGAGCAGCTTCGACAGCCCCCTCCCTTGGAGGATGTCATCGCGAAAACCGGCGCCCCTGGATCGCAACTATACTTGCCCAAACGCAACAAGGCGCCTAGCAAGCATCCGAAGCCGGATGATGAGGGGGAGGAAGATGCGGTTGTGGTTGCTGGCGATCTGGTTCGGGAAGAAGCACCCGCGACGGAAGGGGCAGAGGCTAGTCAGGACCCGACGCCCGTGCAGAAGAGGAAGGCTCGTGCTGATGCGGATGGGACTAAAGCAAAAAAGTCCAAGCACTCAAAGGTAGAGAGCAAACCGAGTGACGGCGCGGGGGTTGGCTCCAAAAGTCTGAAGCTGTCCGATCAGGACGATGGTGCGAATAGTATTCCACCGGCGGACCTTGTGGAAATTCCCGATGATGCTGAGCCCCCCCGAGCATCGGATCCGACCGCAGCCTCGTCGAGTGGCACAAAGTATCCAGTGCTATCCATGCTTGGAGGTCCGCACACGTTCCAGCTGCGGGGATCAGATGGTCTGGCGCTATCCTTGTACAACTTGCTTGTTCCCGTAGCCGTGAAAGAGCGTCGGGCGAATGAATTAAGTCAGCAGCTGGCCTCTGCAGAGGGAAAAATCGTCAGTCTGACCGGGGAGCTGGATAAAGCCAAGACGGCTCTGGCAACGGCGGAGGGTCGCATTGCCGAATCCGAGCGTGCTGCAAAGGAGGCGAAGAAAGACACAGAGGAGGCGAAGAGGGCCGCGGAGGGGTCGAAGAAAGCCGTGGAAGACCGCGCTGCTGCTTTGGCTTCGGAGGTCCAGAAGTTAAAGTCTTCAAATGTCGCCTTCGCGAATCGGTGTAGGCAGTGGGCGGATAAAGAAGCTGCCGACGCCAAAGCTGCGTACGTGCTATCGTTCCACAACCGCTTCCCCGACCTTCAACTCGAGTCGATGTGGTTGGACGTGCCAGAAAAGGACCGGCCCGAGGGGGTTGATTGCGGGGAGGAAGAAGAATCTGACGACGATGAGGAGGACGAGGAGAAGGATGATGATGAGTGACCCCGAAGTTGGGCTTTTTTTTTTTGTTATTCGTACATCTTTTGGGGGCCACGGGGCCCCCTATCAATATTTCTGTTGCACATTTTTACCCTTGCTTTGGGGGCCACAGGGTCCCCTTTTAATATATTAACGGTCTCGGTTATATCCCTTCATAAATTGTGATCTGTGTGATGTAGCGACAAAATGGTGAAAAGATTCTAAGTTTAAAAAAAAATTGGAAAATCCTGATAGGGTCTGCAATGGTGAATTGCAGAGTAGTTCGGGGACCTACAAAGTCGTTCGGGAACCTACAAAGGCTGAAAAACCCATTTAGGTTCTGTAGACCGATATGGCATCGAAAGGTCTCCCAAAGGGTCGGGAAGAACATATATGTAGATCAGTAGACTGAAAAACCCATTTAGGTTCTGTAGATCGATGTGACATCGAAAATTCTCCCAAAGGGTCGGGAAGAACATATATGTAGATCAGTAGACTGAAAAACCCATTTAGGTTCTGTAGATCGATGGGGCATCGAAAATTCTCCCAAAGGGTCGGGAAGAACATATATTTAGATCAGTAGACTGAAAAACCCATTTAGGTTCTGTAGATCGATGTGGCATCGAAAATTCTCCCAAAAGGTCGGGAAGAACATATATGTAGATCAGTAGACTGAAAAACCCATTTAGGTTCTGTAGATCGATGGGGCATCGAAAATTCTCCCAAAGGGTCGGGAAGAACATATATGTAGATCAGTAGACTGAAAAACCCATTTAGGTTCTGTAGATCGATGTGGCATCGAAAATTCTCCCAAAGGGTCGGGAAGAACATATATGTAGATCAGTAGACTGAAAAACCCATTTAGGTTCTGTAGATCGATGGGGCATCGAAAATTCTCCCAAAGGGTCGGCAAGAACATATATGTAGATCCATTGATATTAATATGAACAGACGCTGTCCAGCTTGTCAGCTGATCAAGGTCGTAACACTTCAATATTTGGAAGACAAAAAATGTTTGATTAACGTAATCGGGTGGTCGTGTGTTTGTGATGCCTCGTTAAAACCTCCTCGCGCCACCGAGGTAGGAAAGAGTGCATCCCCGACCGATACAATTCTAGACAAAAGGTAAAATGCAAATTGAAATAAAAGTTGGCTACTATTCTAAATACAATTTCAAGTGTTCTACATTCCATGGCAGCCTCAAAAGATGTCCGAGCCTATTCCGCAGGCGGTATGTCCCGTTCTTGACTTTCTCAACGACTTCGTAGGGTCCTTCCCAATTCGGGGCGAGCTTACCGAGGCTTTTATCTTTGGTGTGGAGAAAGACGCGCCTGAGAACCTTGTCTCCAACCTTGAACTCCCGACGGCGGACTTTAGAAGCATATCGACTTCTCATCAGTGTTTGATAGTGCAAAGAGTTCAACTGGGCCCGGTTGCGCTTCTCTTCTACGAGGTCAAGTTCGAGCCGTCGGGTATCGTCGTTCGCTTCCTCCGCATAAGTACCGACCCTGAAAGATGGGAAAATGGATTCCGCTGGGGTGACCGCGTCCATACCATATACTAAAGCGTAAGGCGACTCTTGGGTAGCTGTTCGGGGTGTGGTTCGGTAAGCCCATAGTACCTCTTGCAGGTAGTCAGGCCATTTTCCGGCCTTTCCCTCGAGATTTTTTCTGAGGCCCTCCAAAATGGTTCGGTTAGTTACTTCAACTTGCCCGTTTGCTTGAGGATGGAAAGGAGCTGAGAAGCATTGCCGGATCTTATGAGCGGTGCAAAATGCTCTCATTTCTCTACTATCGAACTGCGGTCCATTATCCATAGTTAGCCTCTGCGGTACCCCGAACCGACAACATATGTTTGCCCAGATAAATTTGATGATATCTTTGGTCTTAGTGGCGGACAAGGGTTCGGCTTCGACCCATTTGGAGAAATAATCTACTGCCACAACGATCGTCTGCCTTCCTCCCGACGCCATCGGTAATGGTCCGACTAGGTCGATTCCCCATCGGTTAAAGGGTAGTCCCTCGGATATGGATTCTAGGGCAGTCGCGGGGACGTTTATTGCGTTGCCGAACCTTTGACATGTGTCGCAGGTTTTGACTATGAGCCGCGCATCTGCTGATATCGTCGGCCAATAGAACCCTGCGAGGAGAATTCACCTAATTAGGGCCTTGTACCCGCAATGCGCTGCGCCCTCACCATCGTGCAGCTCGGACACAATTATTTGCGACTCGTTAACCCCCAAGCACCGAAGTAGTGGACGGCTGAAAGACTTCTTGTATAATACATCCCCTAAAAGGACGTATCCCCGAGCCTTGTTGCGTACTTTCCGGGATGAAGCGCTATCTACGGGGAGCCGACCCTCAGCTAGAAACGCGATAATGTCCCGCCGCCAATCCGAGGTTGCTACCGAAGAGATCTGACATGCGATTTCAGGTCGATTGTCTAACTCATGACGCTTGATAATAGATGGGTTTTCTTGTTCGGTCACCCAAGGGTAGTTGATAGAGCAGGAAATCGTTGCCAAAGAATCCGCGGCTGTGTTTTCGCTTCTCGGGACGTGTTCATAGGTGATTTTGTCAAATGAAGCAGCCAGAACCCAGAGTGCTGCTAGGTATTTTACCAAATATTCCTTCCGAGCCTCCGCACTCCCCGAAGCTTGAGTTATCAAAAGTTGGGAATCGCTGACGAGGCGTATTTGCCTTGCCCCGCACACATGTGCTAGCCGCAGTCCTGCCAAGGCGGCCTCGTATTCTGCTTCGTTGTTTGAAGTATGGAAACCAAATCGGATGGCTTGGAGCATGCTAACGCCCGAAGGGGTGGTGATCTGTATTCCTGCTCCGCAGCCACCGATGTTTGCTGCCCCGTCAGTTCGGACAACCCATTCGCCCAGAGTGGCTTCTTGGGGAGGCATCTCCTGATCGGGTCGTTCAGAATGGAACTCTACTAAAAAATCAGCCAAAGCCTGGCATTTGATAGCCGTTCGAGGTTCAAAGTCGATGTCAAAATCCCCGAGCTCCACTGACCAATGTACTTGAGGAGAATGTCCGGACCTAATTCGGTCCACTGGTCGCTGAAAAATGTACTTGAGGGGAAATGATGTTCGGACCACGATAGGGTGAGCCTGAAAATACGGGCGCATTTTCCGTGCTGCTGTCACCAGGGCGAGTGCAAATTTTTCCAACTTTAAATACCGAGTTTCCGCATCCAGCAAGCTTTTGCTCACAAAGTAGACCGTTGTAGTAGCCGGTCCTAATTCACTAATCAAAGCCGCACTGACCGCAAAGTCTGTAACCGCGATGTAAAGGAAAAGTGTCTCGCCCGCTGCGGGGACGACAGGTATCGTTTGATTCCTAAGAACGCCTCGTCACATTCGGGGGTCCATGAAAAGTTTTTGGCTTGTCTTAAGACCTGAAAAAAGGGAGCGCATTTGTCAGAGGAGCGGGAAATAAATCGATTTAGGGCAGCCAGACGCCCCGTCAGGATTTGTACTTCCTTGATGCTCCGGGGTGGAGTCATATCGATGAGAGCTCGTAGTTGTGCAGGATCTGCTTCAATCCCTTTTTCGCTTACGAAGAAACCTAGGAACTTTCCTGATCGGACTCCGAAAGAACATTTCTCCGGGTTAAGCTTGAGATTTATCCCTCGCGGGTTGTCAAAGGTTTCCCCGAGGTCGACGAGATGGGTTGCGTCCGCGCTGCTCTTTACCAACATATCATCGATGTACACCTCCATATTTCTCCCGATCTGACCCTCGAATGTTTTGTTAACGAGCCTTTGGTATGTCGCGCCAGCATTTTTCAGCCCAAAGGGCATTACTTTGTAACAATATAATCCCCGGCCCATGATGAATGTGGTACTCTCTTGATCCGCGGCGTGTAGTTTGATCTGATTGTACCCGGCATACGCATCCATAAACGACAGCAATTTGTTACCCGATGTCGAATCTACCAGCTGATCGATTCTTGGCATCGGGAAAGGATCTTTTGGGCACGCCCGGTTAAGGTCGGTAAAGTCCACACACATTCTCAATTTCCCGTTTTTCTTTTTTACCAGAACGGGATTAGAGATCCACAACGGGTAACGTGCTTCCTTGACGTGTCTGACGTCGATCATTCTCTCAACTTCTCGCAAGATAACGTCTGCTTTGTCCGGGGAAAAGGCCCGACGCTTTTGGGAAATCGGTCTGACATTTCTGTTGATAGTTAGTTTGTGAACGACAAAAGATTCTGGTACCCCGGTGACATCTCCCGAGCACCATGCGAACAGGTCTAGGTTTTTCCGTAGGAGGGTCAGCAGTTGTTCCCTTAGGTTCGGTGAAAGGCATACCCCGATCCGTAAAGACTTTCCTGCAGCGAATTGGTACTGCTCGCATTCCTCGTCTGTTGTCAAAAGGTTTGGAGCTTCCCGAGGGTCATCAATGGGTAACGACCCCGGGGGTAGCCCCCTTAATTTCTATTCTTGAGCTTGAACCATCTCTTGGTCTTTCTTGGGTGCTAATGCCGCTCGGTAACATTCCCGTGCCGCTTTCTGGTTGCTCCGGACCACGCCCACGTTGTTTCCAACCACGTATTTTAAACACTGATGAATCGTAGAAATTACTGCATGCATGCGCGATATCCATGATCGGCCAAAAATGGCATTGTGGGAAGTCGGTGCGTCGACTACCACGAATAAAATCGTGACCTCTTTCTTGAAAGGGCCGCGGCATAACTGGACCGCGCCCTCAAACTCTCCTATAACGTCGGCTGCTGACCCAGTAAAACCTACAATGGTTCGGTCGGACCGAGCAATCGCTGGCGGTGTTCTAAACTTGGCAAAAGTAGATGCGAAGATGATATTGGCCGAACTCCCGGTGTCTACTAAGATGTTCCGAACCTCTTCTCCCGCAATGGCAGCCCCAATTACAATGGCATCCTCATGGGGGCCGGCTATGTCCCTCATGTCGTCGTCGTCGAAGTGCAAAATCGGTGAAGGGGCGCTTCTGGTTTGGAAGCAAGTTCTGGCTTCCAACTGAGTGGTTAGGTTGACGATGTGCCTTTTCCTGGAGGAATGCGTAACTCCCGCCATAGAATCTCCCTCAAAGATTGTCAAGGATTCGAAAAATCACAAAGGCCTCGCACATTACCGACGCTCTCCTCAACTTCCTCCTCGATGATCCCGATAATGTTGCGGTTGGCTTCTGGGTCGAGGTATTCAATGGAGACATCAAATTGGTCGGTAACCTCTGAGATGGCCATGGTGATTTCGGATTTTGGTACCACCACGACTTCTTTCGAGGTCGCACCTTGCTGCGCCTTCTTTACATACTCCAGAAGGTTTTCGTGTTCTATGAGGATCTGTATTTCTTTTTTCAAGGCAATGCAGTCCTTCGTATCATGCCCAACGTCCTCGTGATAGCGACAATAGCGATTATTTCTTTGCTCCCGAGGCGTCGGAATCGGGAAAGGTCTTCGGTACATCCCGCTCCTCTTGGTCTTTTCGTAGATTGACGCCACACACTCCGTAAGGTCCGCGAAGTACGCAGGTCGGATCCACTTGTTAGACATGAGTCGCGAAGTCGTCTGATTAGTTCCCTTCGGTTTTGGACTGTTTAAGGTCGAAGGCTTGTTTGTCACAGGAGGGTTCGGGTGTATCGTGCTAACCGGTTGGGCTGCCCTTGCGTAATCCGACCGGGTGCTCTGCCTTATCACTACCGACGTTTGGGTACTTTGTTGAATCTGTGCAGCCAATTCAGACGCTTCGGTCTCCTCGATCAATATCTGCTTTTCTATCTGTGCTAGCAGTGCAGAAAACGTGAATGCTTGTTTCTTTGTCACCGCTTGCTTCATTAGCCCGGGGAGCAGACCCAAGCGAAACGCTGTTAAGGCCACGTTTTCTTCGCAGTGATCTAGGTCGTTTTTCGCGTCGATGAATCGCCTGGTATATTCTCTGAGGCTTTCCCCTAGTTTCTGCCTGCAATTCATGATGGTGTCTCCGTTGGCTCAGAAGCTTTTGCTTCCTACAAAGTGCTGCCTAAACATCGTCCAGAACATCCCGAAGTTCCGAATACAACCCTACGGTAAACGGTTGTACCACTTAGAGGCTCCGTCCTTAAAGGTCATGGAAAAAGCTCTGCATAGGAGCTTGTCATCGTTGTCTTTGAAGGCCTCCAAATGGTTATCCGGGTCCTTCTTCCCGTCGTACTTTTCTAGTTTAGAAATGTCGAATCGCTTCGGGAGTTGTCCCGCGAGTATCTCGTCGGACAGTGGGGATGCCCTCCAATTGACTCCGAACTCACACGTTCCTCCCCCGAGGCCTTCTGTCTGAATTCCATAGAGTCCCTCAACTCCCGGGCTGATAAACTGGCTGCTAGTTCGGTAACCGTGGTTCTGACTGTTCGATGGCTGCCATGGCACAGGTGGCAAAGCTTCCCGATCTTCTCGGCTGGCGGCATGCATTTCTTCTTTCTCAAAGGATATCGGGGTTTGCTTATCAGTACTCTCCTTCTTATATTTCAGAGGGTCTGCCCTGGGTCCTCGGAGGCGTCGGGAACGACTTTTTTGTGTACGCTGGACCCTTTCCCATCGCCGGTACTCTCTGCCCGAAGAGTCATCCGATGGGTAGTCTACCGTTGTGCCACGATGATTCTCCGGGTACCTCCGAGCCCTAGCGGTTTGCTAGTCGTCGGGATGAGATTCTCGGTAATACCTAATAGGTCGGGCTTCGATTCGTGGACCAACATCATGGCCTGCTACCTCCTGATCCTCCAAAATGGGTTCCTTGCCTTTTCCTTCCCGAACCCTTTTCTCACTTAGTGCCCGCTCTCTCTCTTCCTTTAACTTGGCAATATCTTCAAGAATCTCTTTTCGCGTCATTATTAAGGTCGACCGTTTGTTCCGACCCCGGTCGTCGCGCTCCCGACCAGGGGCTTCCTCTCCTTCCGACACCGAGACGGCTCGGACGACTTCTCTACCGACCCTCTCTATCACAGCCTCGTTATTCACCCCGCAAAATGTGATTTTTTAAAGAACAAAAGATTCCTTTTTCGGTATCACTCGGTTCCCACAGACGGTGCCAATGATGAGATAATAATGGACTAGGAGAATATTTCGGATCTTGTGTCAGATGTGACTAGAAGGAGAATGTCGAGAGAGAGAAAGAGAATATATTAGAATAATGATCAAAAGTCGCCACCTACCAAGCAAGTGGGTCACCTTTTATATTAAAATAAGGTGGGCCCGTTTGAGGCCTTAGTGGGCTGACCACACATTTTGATGACGCCCCTAAGTTAATTCTATGTTTACACAATGGTCCCTGAGAGACCCTAAATTCCTTAATTATTACAAAAAAAGCCTTTTATCACAATTAGGCCCTCATCAATTACATAGGTAAATTCCTCCCTTATCACACTCCAGCACTCTTCTAGGATCATAACACTTACAACACTTATCACACTTCTGTTCAACACATGGCACATCCACTTTGTCGCCTCAACCTACAAATTCTTTGGCATGTTTGTTTTTGTGAGTAGATATCTGAATGTAATCACGATTTTGTGGTTTATTCTCTCGGATATTCCATTTTGATGAGAAGTGTAGGAAACAATTAGTTGTCTTTTGTTTTTAGGCAGTATATAAATTTTCCAGCTTCCTTTTTCACAAGGCTTTTGAAGTTCTTAAAAACTACAAAAGCTCATTTTTTATGACAAGAGATATATCCATCTTTTGCGACTGTAGTCATCTACCAACAAAAATATATAACTCTTTTCACTCTGAGAAGCATGAGATATCGGCCCACATAAGTCTGCTTGCAAAAGTTTCAATTGTTTTGTTTCTTACCATTGAGTTCTATTTGCCATGATTTCTTGATGTTTATTTCCAAGATTTCACTCTTCACACACTTTCATTGACTATTTTTATTGAGGTAATCCATTTATCATTTGCTCATCTTGCATAGTCTTCATGTATGTATTGCTCAAATACCATACCATAAACCCAATAACTCATTTTTTCAACTTTCAAACATCGATTTAGACCAAATCTTCTAACGATAATGAGCATGTGTTTTACTATTATTGTAGAGTTCACAATCAGATCTCTACGAGGATGAATTTTTTTGCATACTTCTTGACTGATCAAAATAGTTAAACCTATTTCTTTAAGTTTCCCAATGCTCAGTAGATTCTTAGTCAAATCTAAACAAAATAATATATTTGTTAATTTTGTAGTCAACCTTTCAATTTCAAACTTCACATTTCTTTTTCCCATCACATTCATTCTTGAGCTATTCTCTAGATTTAATCCATGTCTGAACTTTTTATTAAGCTCAACGAACCAAGCTCTTTTACCCGTCGTAGTTATATGAGCCATTAAAAGTAAGTTTTCTCTTTCATCGAACTCGACGTAGTTTTCTCTTTTATCGCTATTTGGGCATTAATATTGATAGTTTCCTAGGTTGTGACACCTGAAGAATTCAATATGAGCTCTATTAATAGTTAATCATCTTCTACCTCTTCCATTGTCTCTCAATAAATTAATTCCACATTTTCCAAAATTACTCCTTCCGGTGTCTTGTCGATAGTTAACATCATCCTTGACTTGTTCTTCAGGTACCTTTCATCATACCTTTTACTCATGAATAAGTAATAAGATTTTCAACTCATCAGTATCATTTGATGAATATCCTTTAACTATTCGGTTGAGCAAACAATATAATTGAAATTTTATGTCATTGTACGAAGGATTTTCTCAACAATGTTTGCATTTTCCAGGTATTCTCTATGGTTTCTCATATAATTTTCTATGACAATGAATCTTCCAAAATAATATGTCATAGTCTCACCCATCTTCATCTCTTTTGTTTCAAACAATATTTGAAGCCTTTGAAGTTGAGCATGCTTCACTCTTTCATTATCATGATACTTGGTTTGAATTGCTTCTCAAAGTTGTTTGGATGTCTGATTGGGAGTGATGGTCTTAAAAATACTCTTGTAGATGAACTAAAATAAATAATGTGTTGCCTTCAAATCATTCAGATTAGATTCATTCAATGTATTTTGTTTTCCTACAGTCAACACTTCACCTTCTTGAAATACATCAGAAAATAAGTTGTATAGAAACAACATGGATGCAAGATTATAAAAATATGGAGAAATGATTTCAGATGAAAATGGTGAAGCAGAAATGACCTTGATATTATTTATGTATCATGATGATCTGATATGTTTTACGAAAACTGTCAAAGAATTAAAGTGGATGGCAACACTTCACCTTCTTCACATACTCTTGTAACGTAGTTGAATCACACACCAATAGTATTTTGAACGTAATCCATAAATAAACTTCATTGATCAAATCTTCATCAAATTTGGGAACACATAAGGAACTAAAATATATTTGAATCATATATCATTTCTCACATTTTCCTCACTTTTATTTCACTCCAACGTATCCTTTTTTAAAGTTTTGATATCAAATTGAAAGATGAATATAAAATTTTAGAGAGAATAAAAATCAATGCATTAAACTGCAGAACAAAGTGGCTTTGAATATCTTACAAAAAGTAACAACCCTAGTCGAATTAAGTTGTTAGTATTCATGTTTGTAAATGCTAGATTTTATTGACTGAAATACTAACACTTAAAATATTAAGTCATATAACGACTAATTATTGAATAAGACAATTTAATCCACTCAAACGTGTCATTCATTATCATATTTTTTTACTCTCTTTAATTCTCCAATCACAAATAAAGGTTGGTTCAATCTTTATTATTGTCATTTTTATGCTACATAGTCTAACTTTATAGCATCACATATAGCCCTGTATGTTACTTGGATAAAAGGTATAGAATCAGATCAACATATATTTTTATGTGTTTATGATCTATATTTTGGTGGTTTGTTGATTGAAATTTATTGCATTTGTATTGTTTGATTCGTTTCATGTCGGTGGTTGATTATGTTTGTTTTATGGAATCGTATTTTGCGATTATTTTTTCTGTTATGCTTGAGTTATGGTTGCGGATTGATTCTTAAGGACTATTGTTACTAGACTCATATTATTTTTGAAGATTTATATTTTCTATATGGTTTTCAATGTATAAGCATGGTGTGATTTGAAGGATTATGAGGTATATTGTTGTCATATTAGGTTCTTGAAGTTTGGGTTTAAATTGATGATTAGATTATATGTTATGCATTTTTTATAAATCTATGATGGTTATAAAAAAGAAGTACAAATATTTAGCTTATGAAATTAACTTGTTTTGCCAAGTTTGATAAATTTCAACTTATCAATGACCTAAACCAATTAAGGATTTAAATAATCTTGCACACAAGTGATAAGTTTTTTTTATACATGAAATATTTAGAATGGATTGGTTTGTTGAGTTAGTTTTGTTACTTTGTTATGCTTGATATATTTAGAATAGATTGGTTTATTGAGTTGGTTTTGTTACTTACATTACACGAGTCTGGGTCGTGGGATTAGCGCTAGAATATGAGAAAGTACATTAGGTTATCTTTTTATCGATGGTAGTCTCCTAAGCCAGCCACCAAAAAGGTCGTATCTGCAAATATTATCAAGCAGATATTGTAATATATATATATATATATATATATATATATATATATATATATATCTATTTAATATATTTATGCGAATGACAATAATTTAGACCGACGTGCTAAATATGTATATATTCAATCATCATCTTAAGTTAGTCCAATTTTGAAAGGAATTGAGTTAATTAACTTATGTAATTAATTGATTTGGACTTATGGGTGAAAAATGTGTTATAGCCCCAAGTGTGGTAACTACGTTGAATTTGGGCAATGTGAAGGAGATGGCTCAACTCCAACACTTAAGCCTGAATTTATAACCCAAGATGTAAATTGATTTCATCAAATTACTAGTTTGTTGTCTCGATCATAAAAAGTAAAAGGTAATGGGCTTAGAACTTAGGGTTTTAAGTTTTAGCATATATAAAGGTTAAATATGGTTTGGTATTCTTTTAGCCAAAAATCAAACACTCAAAGTAGTCGTCATCTTGTATATTTGAAGATGACCTGAAAACAATAGATTCCTGAACACATACGATGAGGGGTAGCAATTGGTAAACCCAAAAGTGATCTTTTTTATATATTCTAAATATGTGAATCAATATCTAAAAGCGTTTTTGTATATTTTCTTGGTTTTATATAAAAATATGTGAATCAATATCTAAAAGCGTTTTTGTATATTTTCTTGGTTCGATGAGTGATTCATCAATTAGTATCAGAGCTAATATATCCTTTTTATGATTCAGTATAACAATCGGTTGTATGTTTGATAAAGCATGAATATTTTTCTCTTGAAAAGAATCTATGAAAATTAGTAGTATGTGTTCATTGAGCCGGTTAGGATATGGATTTAAAAAATTATTGTAAAGTATGTTCGGTGATTTATTCGTATTGAAAAATAGCATGTTTATATATTTTTCGCATGTTTGATATGATAAAAAATGGTTGTTTATAGTTTGGGACTTTGTTTTGGATAAAATTTAGGTTCTTTGATGTCTATAATTTCTTCTCCTGAAATTAGAATCAAAACAACTGTAATTTAACGAATTTACTCAAATCGTTGGTTAGGCGGATCGCCTAATGATAGCAGCAGAAGTGTTGTGAAAAATATTGTTTATAATATGAAATACTGTGTTCCATGAGGTGAATGGTGTTTTCTGAAAATATTATTCAACATAAATATTATTTATCAAAAACACTATTCGTCGAAGCAGAAGTGTTGTGCATAGTATTTTTAAGAAAAACACAGTGTTGGCAATACTATTTTTGGAAGGTGAATAGTGTTTTTCGAAAACATTATTCATCAGAAATACTATTTATTAAAGTAAAATCATGGTGAGCAATGTTTTTTGAAAGATGAACACTACTTTGAAAAATGTTTTTTGAAAGGTGAATATTTTTTCCTAAAAACATTATTTAGCAGAAATATTATTTATCAAACATACTATTCACCAAAAACAGTGATGTGAATAATGGTTTTGGAAGACGGACAATGTTTTCTGGAAGTCGATTAGTGTTTTTTCGAAAATACTATTCACCAAAAAATAATAGGTTTTAATTTTTTAAAAAAAAAAATTGGAAAAAAAATCAATTTTTATTTCACAAATTTATGTGTTTGGGCATTCTATTTGTGATGTATGTATAAATTATAAAATAAATGTTATATCCTTGAATGTAAAATTGGATATGTATAACTAAGGATTCGATGAGCAGTAGGTGAATCTTGTAGTTAATTTAATCATCCCATGCGAAATATTAGATTAATATTTTTGAGGATCTTTTGCTTCGAATGGTTCCAAGATGAATCAAAATTCAGATATTGTCACCTCCCGGAAGGTTAACGTTTGAGTTTAGATTGATCATGAACTAAAGAGAATTACTTAAAATGATCTATGTGATGAATTCAGGATTTAATCAGTAACTCGTCCCTAGAATATCGAACTTAGTGACAGATATTCCGTGGACTTTTAAAAGACCGTTGGTAGTCCATAGACCATCCAGTTTAAATAAAGTTAGTTTGCCTACATGTGTTGACTATCAATTTTTGTGACAGATAGTTTATCAACTATTCATTTTTGATAAAGTTACTCATTTGACTTTATATTTTTGAAAAAATTAGTCCCCTTAATAAACATCCACATGCGACTAACTTTATCAAAAATGAATAGTCCAGTGACTAACAATGGACTTTTTAAAATCCATGGACTATATGTCACCAAAATGGATAGTTTATGGACTATCAACGGACTTTTGAATGTCCATGGACTACATGTCACTAGATTCAATAGTCCATGGACGATTTACTTTTCAGAGCCGATGAATTTAATTCTATGTAGATGTAATCGTCCCTCCAGAAAGTTTCATCGATACTTAAGAAAATTTAATTTTATCTTTGCAATTTTTTTAGTTTTAAGTAGGCAAAATTAGCCCTTCGGAAGGTTTCACTGGTACGTAGGAAAATTAAATTAGCATTACTCTGATTTAAGCAAGTGACATCGGCCCTCCGGAAAATTTCATTGGTACTTAGGAAATTAAATTAATGATCATGGTATTTTTCTCAAACTCATAAAATGCATGCTAGTGTGATTTTCCCTTCAATATAGATTACCAAATATTAAATTAAGTATCTATTGTTTCTTTTTGATAAGGAATTCTTCCACGATATATGGATGATGAGGTGACCAGGAAAACTCATTGATATTCGGGGCTCTGCTAGCTTAGGTCAAGGAGAATATCAAAGTGTAAGAGTCAAAGATATAAAAGTTTATCGCTCCGCAAAGACACATCTCACAATGTTTTGACCTAGTTTATCAACAATAACAGGTCCAAAACTTCAAACCTAAAAAAACTACTATTTTTTGCCTGAAAAGAATATATTAGAAACCGCCTCAATCTAAGGTAAATCAACACCCCCAAGGTCAACAATATAAGCCTAGAATAATTCAATGGATTTGACAGGATAACTATGCTGAATTAACAAAAAGCATCGCTACTATGTTTTATAAGACGCAAAATTTCATCAAGTTTAGTTAATACACTTCTGATTCAAAGTCCGAGGGAATAATGGAATAATCGGTTTTACAAGTATCATAACAATGTAAGCCATGATACAAGAGATTGCATAGCTCTGAAGCATGAAACCCAAACCTTCAGTAAGCATAGAAAGATGAATACTTTTATTAAAGCACGATCTGGGGGTCGATAGTAAGTACAAGGGGGCAATCAAGCCACAGTCCGAAAGGAGGTGATCGAGGTTATGTTAAAGCTAGAAAATGCAACGATCATAGTCGAATCTTGTAATAATTTTGATGTAGATGTTGAGTATTTAGACTCTGATCCTAACAAAAGGATTATTCTAGTAATTGATGAACCTAATAAAGAGGGTAGGGCTAAGAGTTTGTCTGAATTCTTCGAATCATTGACTATTTTTATGGGGATAGTGTATAATGAGCCTCTGACTATTCGTGAAATAGGCATTTTGTAAGTTTAGCATATCATTTAGAGGAAATAATATCAACCCACCTTTACGGAGTTCTTATGTCTTTTATTTTTTTTATGATAATGATGATCTAAAAGAGGTTGTTGGACCTCACGAGGATGTCATAATAATCGGAGCGGCTATTGACGAAACTGAAATCCAAAGGATCATAATTAACACGGGAAGCTCGGTAAACATCATGTTCAAGTCCACTTACAAACAAATAGAAATTTGTTATGTCATACTCCGATAAAATAGAGAATTAGTTTGATTAACTATGATGATCGTTGCCAACGTAGTCAGAGAATTGGAAGGGGTATGTTACTAGGTCGGGGACCCTTCAAGGAAACGATAAACGTTTTTTTCATAATGATGGTTGGGAAACTTGCATTTTTTGGAAAGTCATGGATGTCACGAATGGACGATATTTTCTCAATTGTCTATCGGTGTCTGATATATACAATTGGGATTTAGGTAGAAGTTGTCTGTAGCAGCCAAAAAGGTGTAAGAGAATGTGACATTACTTCTATGGCTCATAAGATAATAAAAAATATTGAGACAAAAAAAGAATAGCAGTTACCGGAGCCCATTGCATAGTTAGATGTTGTAGTTGATTAGGAAGACTCCCAATTTGAAAACATCTGATAAGGAATATCAAATTTATAAATTTTCAAGAGAAATAAGTTTTAAGATGAACCCCGATTACCATAGATCATAAGGGAACAACTGATATCTTTCTTATCAAAGAATTTGTATATATTTTCCTGGTGTACCGAGGACGTAACATGAGTTCTTGCGAGTGTTATTTGTCATGAACTTTCTGTACGACCTAATGTACACCCACATCATTTAGAAACGAAGTGATTTTTCTATCAAGAAATTTAAAGCAGTTCGGGCAGAGTTAGATCGGTTAACAAAAGTAGGGCATTTCCAAGCATCTCAAAACTTGTTGTGGATAACATACCCGGTACTCGTTAAGAAAAAGAACGGAAAATGACACATGTGTGTTTAATTTACAGATTTACAAAGGGCATGTCTGAAAGATCCTTTCTGTGTCCCTATAGTTGACTAGTTGATAGACTTGACCTCGGGTAATATACTTTTATCATTTATGAACGCATTTGTTGGATAGAACCAGATACAAATGGATCTGAGAGACCAAGACAATCCCACATTCATAACGGGTAGGGGGTTGCATTGCTACAAAGTGATGTCGTTTGTGTTTAAGAATGTTAAGGCTACTTATAAAAACGTGTAGTAAACCAAGCTTTCACCAGCCAGATCGAAAGGAATGCTGAATTTGATATTGATGACATGTTAGTAAAAATCATGAGAGGTAAAAATCATCTTCTAATCGAGTTTCATTCTAAACGATCTCAGCCATAAGAAGATATTTATGAGTCTTGGGATAATGGGTAATTCGAACCGATTGGGTTTCAAGCATTTTAGTCTATGAATCATGGGTTTAGTTGGTAGCCCCAGCCAAAGACATAATGGGAAACTTTGTCTTTAAAGCATCAAACAACGAGGCAGTATATGAAGTAGTCTTGGCAGGGGTACGGCCGAATCAGTCTTAACAACTTCTAATTAACTAAAAATCAGGTCAAATTGAAGCAAGAAAATACAATTTTGTAAAATACCTAAAAGCGTTGAAAGAATTAACAACCTTTTTTGAGTGCGTCAAATACGAACATGTTCATCGGACCAAAAATTTGATGGTTGATTTCCTAGCGACTATCGCATATACTCAAGGGTATCCATGAATATTTGAACAAGAGCACCCTTTCATAACATTACTTTCCGAGAAAACATTAGACACTAAAGAAACATTCCAAATTTCTATGAGCTTGGAGAAATATTGGAGGTATGAGTTTACAGGAATTTCTAATCAAAGGGACTTCGTTGGTCGACCAAACCTTGGTGAATAGGCTAAGGTTTAAGGCGCATAGTTTCACGGTCTTGGTGATATACATTATACAAAATCTTTAAGCCGACCACTATTGCGGTGCCTCAAAACTAACAAATCGCATACGATGTTATCTAAATTGCATGATAGAGAGGGTTGGCCCATTGTGGCTTGAACATATTGATAAAAAGGGTTATATTGGCCAAGTATGATTGACCATCCATCATTGTTGATGCCAAAGAATTGGTCAGACAGTGTGATACCTGCCAAAAATTTGGAAATGCAATACATGTGTAAATTATAACACTAGATTCAATATTAGAGGCATTACCTTTCGAAAAATAGGTTTGGACCTAGTTAAACGTTTGCATGTGGCCTTTTGGGAAACGCGAAACCATTATCACGATTGTTGATTAATTGTATAGATGGGCGGATGTTGAGCCTTTGTCCATAACTAATGCAAAAAATGTTATCAAATTTATCATATCTAATATATGTTGCAGGTTCAAAATACCAAAAACAATCACCACGGACAATGACCCTCAATTCGAAAACAAGGATTTTGACACTATTTTTCATCAATTTTCCATTCACATGCTAATGGGAAAATAGACGTTACAAACAAGAAATATACTTTACAACTTGAGGAAAAATTTAAAGGGGGCGCTAGAAAATGGCCAAATTATTTACAAGAAATATTGTGGGCTTACGGAACTACACCTTAATTAGTGACTCAATAATATTCTTTTGCATCGGTTTATGGGATAGATGTGGTAACCGCAACTGAGGCCTCCATCCTATATTTCGAATAATGAACTACTACGAAGCGGGTAACGGTCATTTTATTATCAGACTTTAATGAGAAATAGGTTTGCATCCATAGTTCGTCAAAAATAATTTAATGTAGGAGACAAAGTTCTAAGAAAGGTTTTCTTTCACACTAAAGATAAATGGGTATGGAAATTAGAGCTAGATTGTGAAGGGCCTTATGCGATTACCGAAAGGGTTAAACCCGGAACTTACAGACTAAATGATCAAGAATACAAGTCTGGTTACATGCTCTTTCCTATCCTGATGGCATGGGGATATTTTAATGAGGTGTCCACATAGCCAGCTTTTATAGATATTTTTGAATTCTATATTCTAGTCTCACTATTAATCTGTTTGGAAGTATCTTACTCAAAAACTTAAAAGGTTCCAATACTAGTTGGTCACATGTAAAAGTTTCTAACACTAGTTGGTGAGGTTTGAAGAGTGTTTCGGTGATCGGTTGGGGATTGATCATACACAACTAGGAAGAGCTCGATGATTTATAGTTAAAAATCATAAATTTGTATCATGACACAAAATGAAAAAACAACAATTGATATTTATAAGTTCCAAATACGAATACAAAACGTTGTGGTCGACCAAGGACTTAGAATTCTCAAAAAATATAAAAAATAATGATATAAAAAGGAATAATATTTAAACACCTCTGGGCTTGTTTTCATCAGCTTGACCATAGGTTGTTTTGCCACCATCGATAAGATTTTCTAGTTAGTGATCCTCCCTGGAACTTTCATTATTGGATTCCTCACCCTCAGACTCTTCATCTCCTGAATCCAATATTTCTTATACCTCATATTTCTTAGCTCCGGGAACATTGTATGGAAGCTTAGAACCAGTTCATATTTGACTTTAGTATCTCACTTATTTTGGAGCTTAGGCATTCATTAGCATATGCATCAACCATAGCATCTTGGTTTTTTGCGACTTGTTTGTTGATTGTAGATAGATAATCATCGACCTTTTTCGTAGTTGTCTTCTGCTCATCCAATAGTTTATGAAATGAATTTGTTTGAAGGTCATGATCATTTTTTACCTTTTGGTATTTCCGAGTTTTCTCTTTTGATGAGGACTCCAACATGGAAGTCTTAGTTTCAATAACAGATTTTTGTTCCATGAGCTTTGATTGTGTGCAGAGATGGCTTCTACCCAGGTTGGTCGGTGTGAAGTGATGAAGGAAATTTCTTATCAAATATATTTCCAAAGTAATGATCGATAATCAGAAAAATAAAAGTTAATACAAGGTAATATTCTTTTTAGTGTATTAAGTGCATCAATCCCAAATGAAGATTGAAGCTTGTATTTATTTACAATTTACTCTTCTCTAATCGATATATTATACATGTTATAATAGGTTAGCTACTTATCTTGATGACTAATCTAATGATGACACGTATCTTTTAGTTGTAACTGCTTAAAATAACTTTTTCGGTCATTTACTTCATTTTATATCTTCCTTTAATAATCTAAAGTCTTTCGAATGACCTTCATCTTAATTACCTTTACTTTTCCCTCGTCTAATACTTCTTTATAGCTTCCGTGTAAAAGTATTTTAAATGGCCCTTGTCTACTTACTTTCTTTCACCCCTGGTCTAATTACTTCTTTATGACCCTCATGTGAAGTCTTTTGGGCGACCCTCGTCTTAACTACCTTTACATGTCATTTATCTAGCTGTTTCTTTTTAGCCTTCATCTAAATACTTTTGAATGAACATCATCTACTTACTTCTGCTTACTCCTCGTCTAACTACATTTTTATATCCCTCGTCTAGAATCTTCTTGGTTCCCTCGTCTATCCACTTTTATACACCTCTCGTCTAATTCTTTATGATGACCCTCGTCTAATATCTTCATTTATCTTATCCTCTTATTAGTCTTTGATATTGATAAGGATATAAAATATTGAAGGCCTAAATGTTATAGAACTAAGGTCATATATAATAAATTGTATACTTGTTAGATGATTTTTAGACTATTTGTAAATATGGGGGGATGCAATGAAATTAACCCGTTTATGTAACTGAATGAATTATACAAGTCTCTACGCCTATAAATAAAAGTTGAGGAAATGAATAAACGAGAGGACATTTTCAAAAGACTATTTCGACTTTACTCTTTTACTTTCTCTCTCTACAATTCAGTTTCCTTTTTATTTACCTTATTTCTCACCAATTACAATTTATACTTAACGCATTGGCGACCATATTGGGAGATTTATTCAATTGGTACCCTGATTTCATGCAAAAACCATAAATTATAGAACTTTTGCTCAATTATATCACTTTAAATCGATATAGAACCAGGAAACAACGCTGGTCCAACGGTTCGAAAAGCAATTGAAACTTTGATATCTGATATGCATAGGAAATAAAGTGTAAAAGATGATCAAGCTCCAGTACATCAAAGTCATTCAGATTTCGAGGCTCAAATGAATCAATTCTTGGACAAAATAACAATATTGAATGAAAAATATGTTCAAATAGAACAACATATTCAGTCATGTAAGCTAAAATTTGAAGTACAACAAGTTGAATAAAAGTACAAGATGGAAATCAATCTAATCAATCGTATACATCTTATCAGATTCAAAGCGATCGAAAAAATGCGCATTTTGAATCTGACAAAAAACATCAAACTTCTTGAAAAGAAAAGAAAGATAAGCATAGGTATATCACATCTAGTAATGAATAGTTTGACAGTTGGGAATCTGAGGAAGGTTTGTTCAAGTAGAGAAAATATCGGGGATCTTTGAAAGGATAAAGAAGTCGGTATCAAAACTCGCACAAAGTGTATAAACCAAAAAGATACAATGAGCCTCGTTATATGAGAGATACATAATGGTGTGAATGAAATACATTGAATTAGTACACAAGTGTAGTTGATCAGAATTTGTATGTTGTAATGGGAACAACAGAAGATAATCAATACTTACAAGAAGTAGACTGGATAATTTCTCCTTTAACAACTGAGATCAGGTTCATTCTCTTCCGAAGCGATTTGACATTTCTAAGGTCTAAAAAATCGATGTGATGTAGGATCCTGACGATCACATCGAGAAATTTAAGAAATATATAATGAATTTCAAAGATGATGGCATGCTGGTATGCAAATCTTTTTCTCAAACCCTTAAGGGCACTGTATTGAAATGGTATAACAGAATTCCGAGGGGACCTATAGTGGGAAGTAAAGAAATCTGAGCCAATAGTGACACTATAATACAGTCTAAGCATACTGTGGTGAAAATTTGAAATATTATACAAAGAATTTTGTTCTAACGAAAGTAGGGTTGGATGATTGTGAAAAGTTAGTTGTTATTGAAGGTATCAGACAAGGTTTATTGCCAGGTGATTTAGAAAATGAAACAACAAAAAGATGAGAGCACTTATAGCTCAAGCCGAGGATCAAATTAAAGTTGAAGAGTCAACTAGGGTCTAAGGAGGGGTTGGATCAAGTCAAAAGAGTTCAGGATACACTTCGAATTATCAACCACCTCGTCCAAAGAATAAAAATAATTTACCTCCTTGAATTGGAGGATTTCCAACTCAAGCTACAGGTTATCCGTTTCAAAGACCAAGGCCAAACCAGTGGATCAGGCCAGAGTATTATACTGATTTAACTGAAAATGTTGCAGCTATTTACGAAAAGTCTAAGGGTTATGTAAGCTTTAAAAAGCCAGTTCCAATAAACAGACCAAGAAAAGAGCGCAACAATAGATTTTATAAGTATCATAATGATATTGGGCACCACACTGCAGATTGTATAGCTTTAATGAAAAAGATACATGTCTTAATAGAAAATGGCAAGTTAGTTGCTTTTGTAAAAGTAAATCAAAAGCTCTAAGAACATCGACACCATAAGCTCCAAACCTGAATTTGAAGGAACAAAGTGCACTGATGATTACAGATTCTAAACGCAATGAGTTTGATGCAGCCTTGGAATATTTGGACACAAATTCCAGTCGATTAATCTTGATGGTTGTGGATGAACCAGTAGTGCAAAGACGAGTTCAAAGCTTATGTGAGTATTTTGAACCCTTAGCAATTTTTAGGGGAGATATATCAGTGGTAACACTAATAGCTTTAGGAAAAAGCATGTTGTCATTTTAGCAACTCATGTATAAGGAAGAATGTCTACTCATTTATATGGAAAGCATGATACTCCTTGTTTTTTATGAAGACGATTTGAGGGGAACAGCTGGCCCTCGTGAGAATGCAGTGGTTATAGGGGAAGAAATATGTAGAGTTGAAATTCGATGTGTTTTGAGAGATATAAGAAGTTCTGCAAATGTGTTATTCAAATCTACATATGATAGGATGCGTAATCCACCTCAAATTTATCGGTCTGATCGTACTATAATTGGGTTTACATGGTAACAGCTCAGGTGATTGGGAAATTTGAAGGTGAAGTGTGTTTCGGAAAAGGCTCGTTTAAAATGAAAGTTCAAGTCTTATTCATGGTGGTTGAATGTCCAACTAGTTACAATGCTATTTTTGGAAGATCTTGGTTTTCAAGAATGTATGATGTAATGTTTATTGTTCATCAATATTTGAAATATGTCATTGGAGATCGTGTGGGTATGGTTCGAAGTGACCAAAAATGACCATAGAATGTTATGCAACAACACTCGGGGTTTGGGATTCTAATTCTAAGGATCAGATGGTTGAATAACAACCAAGGGGTTGACCTCGAATGAAGAGAGAGTAGATGATCTGAGGGAAACCCCGAGTTCTTTAACAATGAGTAAGGATATTGAAGAGCATATTTTCTCTAATGGGAAGACTTTACTAATATAAATATTGTTGTCTTCTACTTTGCGTGATCAGTTGTTACAATTTTTGTTTGATAATTTGGATGTTTTCTCTTGGAAAACTTAGAATGTGACAGCAGTTCCATCTGAAATAATATGTCATAGCCTGGCTATAGATTCGAGGATTAAGCTTGTTATTCAGAAAAGACGAGATTTTTCAGTGGAAAAGTGAGAGGTTATTGTTCAAGAGGTGGATCGTCTCTGTAGGGTCGGACATATTAGGGAGGCATAATATCCTTTATGGACTACAAATCCAGTGTTAGTAAAAAAGAAGAACAGAAAATGGAGAATGTATGTTAACTTCACAGACTTAAATTGAGCATGTCATAAAGATCCATTCCATGTCCCAAACAGATCAGCTGGTTAATTCTTCTTCAGGGAATAAAATTATCTCTTTTATGGATGCCTTTGTAGGTTATAATCAGATCTAAAAGATTATGAAAGTACTACATTCATCAATGATCGATGACTACACTATTATAGAGTCATGCCATTTGGGTTGAAGAATGTTGGAGTGATATATCAAAGGTTGGTGAATAAGGCTTTTACTCCTCATATTGGAAGGAATATGATGGTGTACATTGATGATATGTTGGTAAAACGCTCAATATATTGTAAACACCTCGGAGATTTAAAAAAGATCTTTCTAAAAATTTGAGGGCAAATTCGTTTGAAGTTGAATCCTGAAAAGTATAATTTTGGTGTCCGGTGAGGGAAAGTTTTGGAATATATTTTTAATTAAAAAGGAATAGAAGCACATCCATAAAAATTGAAGGCTTTAGTTTCGATGGCATTGCCTCGAACTATAAAGGAGGTGCAAGTCTTGACATGAAGGTTAGCTGACATTAAATGATTTATTTCAAGGATTTCTGATAAATATTTTCCTTTTTTCCAAGTGTTACGAAGACCGAAATATTTTGAGTGGACACCATATTGTGAAGCAGTTTTTTCAAAGATTAAATAACTTTTATTAGCACCAGATATTTTGTCCAAGCCTCAAATTGAAGAGTAAATTTTTTTGTATATAGCAGTGTCTGAATATGTTGTAAGTGTTGTTTTAATATCTGAAAACAAGAGAGTTTCAAAACCAGTCTATTATGTTAGTAAAGGTTTGTTGCCATCAGAGAAAAGGTATTTGAAACTTGAAATTTTGGCTTTGTCTTTAGTGGTGGCTGCTAAGAAAATGCGCCCTTATTTTCAAGGTCACACCATTGTGGTTTGAATTTCTTTCCCACTAAAGAATGTGTTACAACGACCATATATTTATGGTAGAATGACTAAATGGTTATTAGAATTGGGAGATTTTGACATCATTTTTTATCCTTCAACAGCTATTAAAGCTCAAGCTTTAGCTGATTTTCTAGTCGAATTTCATTCGAGCCGATCAGATGAGGACACAAATAAAGAGGCCTTTCCAGAAACTTTGATGTGGGTGGTTTGAACAGATGATGGTTCTATCATATTGGGGTGCAGTGCAGGGGTTCAAATAGTTGCTCCTTTTGGGAAGGCAATGTATCACGCTATTCGATTTGGTTTTCACGCATCGAATAATGAGGTTGAGTATGAGGTTGTGTTGGCTGGTTTAAGGCTTGCAAATATCTGTGGAGCAAAAACAGTATGTTTGGAAACAGATTCGCAGCTAGTAGCGAATCACATGGCAGGTGAATTCAAGGCTAAGAAAGATCAATTAATTTTGTATCTACGTGAGCTTCGGAATCTGACTATTTTGTTTGACAAAGTGATTGTAGAACATATTAACCGAGGAGATAATACAGTTATTTATTCTTTAGCAACAATTGGTTATACAAAAGAATATTCATGGCATTAATTTATGTATGATACTAAGGTCTTAATTTGAGGCTGTGATACTTTTTAACACTTTGCCATTTCTATTCACAAACCAGCAATATAGCTTATTTCTATATATGAAGTTTGTCTCTTTTGATAGATGAGGAATAAATTTGGTAGGGTCATTTCTTATGGCTTCTAAAGGACGTCAGATGATTATAGTATCGGTAGATTACTTTTTGAAGTGGGCTGAAGTTGAACCATTATCTGGTACAAAAGCCAAGGATGTTATTAAGTTCATTGTAAATAATATATGTTGTCGATTCGGAATGCCTCGGAAAATCACCACAGATAACAGTCCTCAATTCAACAACATAGAAATGACTTATTTTTGCGCTTCGAGGGAATAACATATTGTTTTTCTACACATTTTCATCCCCAAAAAAATGGTCAAGTGTAAGTTACTAATAGATCTATTTTAGAGGTTTAAAGAAACATTTAACAAGTGATGCAAGGAAATGGCATAACTATTTGCAAGAGGTGTTGTGGCTTTATCGTACAACTCCTAATTGGCTACTCAAAAAACACTTTTTGCCTTGGTGTATGGTATGGATGTTTTTAGTCTTGCAGAGTCTACTTTACCTTCTTATAGAGTACTTCAATATTCTCAAGAGTTAAATGAAGAGTAAAAAATAATTGAAATAGACTTGATCAAAGAAAAAGAGTTAGAGCTCACTTTAATACCACTCATTATCAGACTTTGATGAGGATTCCATATAATTCAAAGGTAAGAAGGAGGGATTTTAAAGCAAGTGACAAAGTTTTAAGGAAAGTATTCTTCCATACAAATGACAAACGACTTGGAAAGATGGCCCCAAATTGGGAGGTTCCTTATATGGTAATAAAGAAAATATATCCTGGTATATATCGCTTCTGTGATGAGCATGGAAGGATACTTTAACATCTTTGGGAATGATTTTATATTTTTTAAGACTTATGAATAATGGACACACTCTTTCCTACCTTGTAGGCCCGTGGAGATTCTAATGAGGTGCCATGTACATATTCGAAGATATTTATACAATTCGTTTGTTGCCAATGGTTGTTCTAAATTCAAGTATTTAAATTATCTTGGAAACTAGTCAAAAGACCGATCATCTTTGAAGTTGTTGACCAGGAGTAACTGTTTTGATTCGAGGTGTTATACGTTTATTATAAACACTAAAACAACTACTTTTGAGGTGTTACGTTCTCTATACGCATTACATATATTCGAGGTGCTACTTTCTCTAAACACACTAATTATATTCGAGGTGCTAAATTATTTAAAGGCACTAAATATATTCAAGGTGTTAACATTTTTTAAACACAATAATTGTATTCGAGGTGCTAACATTTTCTAAGGGCACTATTTTTATTTGACAAATTACAAATTCGTCTGTGACATATGTTGGAATTCGCGGTGATAATGACTTGTTAATAAGATTAAAAGTATTCATGATCCAGCAAAAGAATGTGGAACGAGAAAGGGTACTTGTTCATTGAACTCGGAATCTGATCTTACGAAAGATGTTTCGAATACCACACAAAAATATGTCACCACACAATATCAGATGAATTTATAACTTGGATAAAAAAGGAAACAACAAAATTATCTTCTTCGGATTTCTCTTCAGATGAACCTCCTTGTTCATTATAATTTTCTTCTAACTCTGTCTCTTTGGAAGAATCAGTGGGGATAGGATCGAAGACATCAGTGGGATGGTTATCCATGGGGATTAATTCCAAAAAGCTTGACAAATTTTCCTTTGGGAATGCTGCCCGGAATTCGTGGAGAAAAGTAATTGTTTGTTGCTCCTCAGGATGTTTCATTGCAATTAGTGTGTCCACTCCACATTAAGTTTTAGCAGTTTCTACAGCAGCTTCTTTTTATTCTTCGAGTGTTGTCTTGAGAGCAGCCATATAATTTGCCAGCTTCTTTTTTTCTTCTTCACTCTTATTTAATGATTCTTGAAGACTTGAGTATTTTTTTGCTCCTCGGACAATTTCCTAGCATGCTTAGTCTTAAGATCATCTATCTCAGCTTGATGAGAAGTCTTGAGCTCTTTTGTTTGTTGATGATGCACTGAGCGTAGATGACGTTTGAGGTGGATGGCTCCTTTAATATATTGCGACCTTTCAATTTGGAACACATGAAAATGCTCCTCGATTTGTGTGTCAAATATTACTCTCATCTTTTTCTCTGCAGCAAATTTTTTTTATATCGAATCATATTTTGATTCATGGTTTCCAAATGGATTCGAGAAGAATTTTTTTATGTGCACAATATTTTTGTTATTGTTTGAAGATTGGAAAAAGGTTGTAATGCAAGTAAAAACTCTTTGGAGGCCTCTTGTACATGGATGAACCTTTGACTATTGTAAGGCATGAGAGCAGATGAGGAAGCTAGGGGAGTATCTGAATTCGGAATTTCATATAAAAGAGGAGCAGTTACCTAATGACCAATTTGTTGAAGCTGTTCCGGGATCTGTTGGACCTTTGGATTCATATCCTTGTAGAGAGCTTGAAGCTATTCTGCACCAATGGGATCATCAGGAAAGAGGTGGTCATCTCCTTGGTGATCTATCACTGCAATTTCTCCTTGATGATCTTCGACTTCAGTTTATCCTCGATGATTTTCCACTGTAATTTCTTTAGCTTCAACATGAAGCACTTCTAAGACAGTTTTTTCAGAGTTATTTTCTACTCTCTTAACTGGTGAAGTTTTCGAAGTGCTCTTTTTCTTTTGGGAAATTATTTTCTTTATAGGTTCAGCCTCGATTTTTTCTTCAATTGTTGGAAGACTAGCCTCAGTTTTCTTCATTTTGCTCTTTTTCTTTTGTGGCCTCGGATTGTCTAAACGGCTAGCACCAGATGTACTAGCTGTTTGTTTTTTTCTTTTTCCCTTTCTTTTTTGTGGGCAGATGGCTTTTAGATCTATTTCGAACAGGTAGGGTGACCTTACCATTAGGTGCCACTAATCTTTTCACCACCAAATTTGGGTTTGATGGATCCATTAAATATTTGGGGAGGTTAGCACCCAAGATGATTCGCCCACTTGGCAAAAATATCTTTCGCATCCTTCTTGCGACCATTGTACATCTTCAAAATTTTGAGTATAGTAGCAATATACGTGAAAAATTAAATATAAGTTATACAGATTAAAAGAAAATATGAAAATATAAGAGAACTTATTGTTGCTTCTCCAGATGATGTTGAGTTTTGAAGGGTTCTCCTCGGATATCTCCTTCTCATTTTACCAAGCTCCCGATATGAAGACAAATCTTTGCTTCCATAATTTTTCAATTTCGAGCAAATCGTCGATTATTTTGAATTCATTCAAAAATGTCAGATAGTAGAAGGGAAATACCGGTCCCTTCGAAATCCTAGTCATGGCAATGAAGTCTTTGATGGAGAAAGGGAATGGCTTAGTCTAGAAGCCATAATTAATGATAGAAGTGTGAACCATAGATTTGGTGTTGCTTGTGTAGGGCAGAGGTCCAAGAGTTTGAAATACTTCACAATCATCAGATCTAATGGGAATCAAAGACCACAGTTGATGATCTCATGATAGACAACCAATTCATCTGCTCCACAACCAAGTGAAATTTCCCCCTCTTTTGGTAGTCGAAGTGTAATTTTATCTGCCATTCCCCATTTCTTTTTCAGATGACCAGCTTGAGCTTCATTATAATAAATGTATAACACATTTTTAGCGCCATGATGTATTTGGGGAGGATGGTTTCAAGTTTACACTCACTGAGGCATCAACGTCCTTGGGAATCTCAACTGAAGCTTTCTTTTTCTTTCTTTTTCTCTGTGGTGCTCTTTGTTTCAAAGTATCATCGTTAGGGTCAGATGCAACACCACTTTCCTTAGCCCCGACATTTGAATGGGTCATTTCTGAATCAGCTGCTTCCTTAGAAGATTCGTCTATTAGCTGGGGAGGATTTGAGGTTCAGACTGGGTATAATGCTTATGTTTTCGAGGGAGTTTGTTCAGACTCTTTGATGGTCTCATTAATCTCCCTCAGGGGACGAGATGGTGGTGTAGAGTTATTTGCAATATTTTGTGAAGTATTATCAGCCATAAGATCTCCCATAGCTATGAACACTTTCTTTTTAATATGAAGACTTTGGAAGAGATGAGCTTTTGGTTGGATTCGAGGAGTCTCTTTGTATAATATTCGAGGTGGATCAGAGATGATGAGTGATGAAGTTTTTTCTGATCTTCTCAAAGTAGATATGCTTTGGAACCATAAGGTATTAGAGAAAGATTTCAAGGTGGTAATTGAGGTGGTGATGATGATTGTCGAGGCGTTTCTGGTAAATAATTCTTTTCTGGGTTGGATGAACTTTGAATCCCATATGAACTCTGATTAGGATTGAAATTACTATAAACAGTGGTTTGAGTTCAGAACGGAGGAGAGTTGTCTATTATGCATGCCTCCTTGTATTCAGTAGCCCTCTCACTGGATACACAAGTAATCATAGATGCCAAAACGGTATTTTAGTTGCTGGGGATATTTTCATAAACTAAGATGAAGAAAATCTTCAAACTAGTTGAAGAAATTTGTACGTTGGCTGCGAAATATGATTTTTCCGGCGAAGGTAGATAAAAAATTGAGTTCTCATGTGAAAGTAGCTAAAGAGTCTCTCATAAATAAATTGTTTTCTATCACTTGAGGGTATTTGTGAAACACATATAATGGATGAGAGGAGAATTTATAAAGGAAATGAGAAAGATATAGTGGTCAGAGAAGTGGAAGAGTTGGTGATGATTATTGGGTAGAAAGATGGAATATGAAACGGTTGCTTGTAAAGATATAATGTGAAAACTATTAGCTGTCAGACCTAATGACAGACCTAGTAGGTCATCGCATGCGTACTAAACCATTCCAAACGTTTCTGAATGTTATGAAAAAGCTAGCAAAAGACTTTGTCTATGAATATTCAAAACGAAAGCTAAAAGGTTGTATGTGAGGTGGGTGAGTCAAATTCAAGGATAATCAGATTATAGTTTATTCGAGGATTACAAGTATGAAGTCTAAAAGTTTTGAATTGATTAACAGGTTATACACATTCGGGGCATAATTTGGATATATATTTATTCGAAGAGAACATATGTTTTCATAAATCATTTTGACAAGGAGAGGGGAATATTTAATTCAAAGCCGGTCGACTTTTGGCAAAGAACAGTTTTTACTTACCATGATTTTCCGATGATTACTAGTTCTTATTCATTGTCCTTCATAAGAACTAGGGAGGCTAATGATAAGGATATAAAATACTGAATGCCTAAATGTAAAAGAACTAAGGTTATATATAATAAATTGTATACTTGTTAGAAGATTTTTAGACTATTTTTAGAAATTGGAGGTTGTAACGCAATTAATCCATTTATGTAACCGAATCGGTTATACAAATCTCTACACATATAAATAAAGGCTTTACACTATGGTTCTCTTTTTCTTTACCTTCTTTCTTACTAATTATGATTTATAGTTATATGATATGAATATATTTTATCAAATAAAAATAATATATTTATTTATTTATTTATTTATTTATTAATTAGACTCCTCTAGTCTTTAAATATAATTTTTTTATTATTCATTATTATATATATTTTTAATTTTAATTTTTTTTAGGACTATCAATATTTGATATGAAGAGGTATCATTAATAGATTTATTGTTGATTTTTATTTTATTATTATTTATATATATATACTAAATGTTGTGGCGTGGGTAACGAATTCTTTATTCCTCATTCTCATTTTGCTATGTATAAACATTTAAATATTAAACCCTATAACTTCTGCCACATTTCGTAAAATAGATCATATTTCTTCAAAATTGAAATCATTTTTCTTTTACTATTTTGGGTATATATATATATATATACTTAAAAAACTTTTGCTTTAACCAATAATTATTATTTTATCTTGTTGTTATTCTCTATCATTTCTTTTATTTAAACTAACGAAACTGCATCATTTAAAAGTCTTCTTCTCCTTCAACTCAACTTAGTTTTTTACATTTCATCAATTGAAGCTTCAATATGCTTGATTCGTACCTCCAACTCATTTTCAACGTGTATTTTTATAATCTCTTTTTTCATAATTATATATCTTGATTACTTAATAAAAAACAATTAGATATCACGTATAAGATGATTTAGCGTATTCAATTTACTTTCCTTTATCAAATAACTAATTATAAAAAATAAATGATAATTAATTTACAAACCTTACTCATAACACTTTTTTTTTTACCCAAAAACAACTCGAAATAGGAAAACATCGTCATCGATAGTAGCTACGGATGAACTCGCTCAATTTCCTCTTCAAAACATTCTTTAAAAATGAGTCTTAAAATGAATATTTTAAATCAGTTATCTATAAAATCATGTCTGAGGAAGAACATTAAAAGTTTAGACATCTTAACTGTCTTCCTTATGATGTTACCACTCGACTTCCTAATATTGGTGAACTTATTCATCAAACTTAAGTAGATGAGATATGTTTGTTCACTTATGTATTCCATTGAGGACTATATTTTGCCTTCCTTAGTTCATTCAAAAATTATTTAGATGAATTTGTATTTTTCATTCTCAACTAGTTGTTAATGGATGGCGTACTATACTTAGAGTTCTTCTTAGTTCTAAAAAGACCTATTTATTTTTTAGATTTAGTAACCAACGTTGAGATAGGAATCGGGAATATCAAAATTCCAACCATGATTATGGCCAAGTTGAAAGACGTTTGATGACTACACGTAAGATATGACCTTATCAATTTTATTTTCAACTTTCTTTGCAAATTTCTTTTTTATAAAAAATTATTGTTCTTAGCATATTCAAATCAATACCGACAGATTTACCGGAAAGTTTATGATAAATAAAATATGAACTCTTTTCCAAGTTTACATTATGTTTCTTACTCAGTTTGGTTCCAAGATTTCCAGTATATTTTTAAGATTGAGAATTTTCTACTAGCTGGTCTTTGGCTTTTCTACGAGCTCGTATTGAAAGTCGAAAAGAAACTCACTATAACTGAAACTAGAAAGGAAGCTACCACTGATAAAATTGAGAGTGTGCTTCTTCAACGACTTTATAATTGTCATAAAATTGATTTCGATTTAAAAGTTCCTAAGAAGTTTGCAAAAGATATTGAGGGTACTTCCCCTTCTAAACAAGCTTATGAGGAAAACAAAACCAGTCTTGGTACAGGACCTTCTGAAACCAATCTTTATGCTGACAACTCTTTAATAGATTATGATCTTAAAAATATCGAAGATGTTCTTGTTCTTAACAAAAAGAGGAATGTAATTTTTTTTCTCACAAAAATGACAATTCATTGGTCGCTCATCAAAATGATAATTCATCCAACCTTCAAAACGAAAATAACTAACCTAAAATATGTCCTTGGAAAAATTGGTGCACACTTGTTAGACAAAGTGGGGTACATGCTAATCAAAAGAATCTGACAGTTTTCAGAACAAAACCTATTGTATTAGAAAAAAAAATCCAAACTTGACGAACCCTCCTTGAATAACACAGTTGTTGCTAGTACACAACCTGTTAGGAAAAAGAAAACTTCTACTTCTCATGACACATTTTTCTCAAAACAAGCATAAATCTGCTGCTACTGGTCAAGATTTTATCACCGAGAAAAAAAACCCAATATTCTCTCTCGAGGTATTGTTATTATAGAAAAATATTCTACAACACCTTCTGATCTTCAACAAAACAAAAATAAAACTATTGAAACTGGTGTACCTCTTGATCAACAAAAAAGAAAGGAAAAATTGTCGAACCAAATGTACCAATAAAATTAAATTCTAATCAGCATAAGAAAGTGGAGGTTCATCGGATGCTTCAACTCAAAATGTTAAACCTTTTATTATTCTTGTTGCTACATCCTCAATTACTCCAACTCCAAATCCCACGAATAACCAAGTAGTGCATGCCATGATCCTTAATCAAGGTCCTGGCATTAGAACTATCCCAAGCCCATCAATACTAATGGCCCAACAAATCAAATACTGTTGTAATCTATCATATTACAATGGTATGAAAATGGTTGATATTCTGCAAAGGCCATCCAAACTTCACAAAAAGGTTAGTTTTACATTATGGAATTGTTTTCAATTTATTTGTTATTAAAACAAATGTATTCATTAATTTCTTCTTCTCTCTTTTTAGGAGTTATTACAACTCGATGATAGTTGCACATCGGTCGATGACCGTATCAGATACTGAGAAAATGAAATTTTTTTAAATAGGACCTATGGTATTTGGATCTATTAGAGACCTTACTGACAACTTAGATAAATTTCAATGAGAATATTCAGCTCTGAGGCAACAATCTAATAAACTATCCAAAGACAAAATCCAGAAATAATCTAATTGCTAAATTAACTGGTGAAGAGATGTTTGGAAGAAGGAAAATACATAACTAATCTCTCAAAATACATAATCCATCACTCATAGTACCGAATAGCTTTATTTGAACAAAACAATTATTTCTCAAAATGTTGATTTAGGAAAGACTAATGCTAGTTTATCAAATCAGATTGAAGCGATGATTGTTAAGGTCAATACTATGATTAGTTAGAAACTCTTATTTGAATTCCGAAAATATTTCTTTGGAGTGTGATGTTAAGGTTCTTCATGATAAACTAGATAGTTTTAAAATAAATTTTTTTGAAGAAAAGAAAAAAGCAATAGAAGATGTTGTAAAAGATACTGAAAAAGAAAATTCATGAGGAACCTACTAAAACCAATATAGAGAAAGAAAAAACAATTAGATGTAGCTGAGGGAGGGTATACTGACAAGATTTCAAAAATATACCATTATAGCACTTTGTCAGAGGAACCGTAATATAGTCTTATGTGATTTTATACAAAAGATACTTAAAATGAGCGTCCTAGATCATTAGATGGTGACAATACTGATGATGATTTAACCAATGATGAAGTGCATATTGTTGTTGACCCTCGAGAATCTGTTCAAAATGAAGACGATTTAAACAATATGAGCCTTCCTCGTACCAATCCAACTGAAAGAAATTTTCATTGTTAAGTTTCCTAAAGTAATCATGATGTTCTCAAAACTTATATTTTATTTACCATACTCTCATAGTATAATTTGCATTCTTTTATTTTCTATCTTTAATTATCAATTACTTCATAGTTGAATTCTTATTAACATTACTTTGGTAACTTATTTCTTACCTTTAATTTATTGCGAGATTCAATATGTATATTTGAATCTTGAGTCAGGGAACAGTATGTCCACTTGTGTTTCCTAAAGAATTTTTAATCTTATGTTTATTTTATTAGCCAATTTTGTTATTTTAAGTCAAATGCACAGTATGGGCGTTCCTCATGGGTTTTCAACCTTAGGTTTGGTTTAGAAACCATTTTTCCTAATTTGGTATTTTAAGTCAGGACACGGTAGGGTTTGTTGCGTTCATAATAGTTTTTCAACCATAGACTTGGTTTGTTAACCATTTTTGTTATTATGGTATTTTAAGTTAGGGCACAGTGCAACCACTTGCCTTCCTAATGGTATTTCGAACTTATGTTTGGTTTATTAAACATTTTTGTTTATTTTTAAATATACATGATCCCTCTTCATATAACTTTATTGTTTGCTTCGTTAAACTTTATAACTGAATAAACTACCTAGTTTTTTCTTTTCAAATATCTAGCTTTTTTTCTTCAATATAAATACCATTTTTTTTATCAAATACAACTTAATTATTGTATTAATTGGTTTTATGACATGCATCATTAAAAAACCTTATTGTTCCCCCAAGAAAGAAAAAAAATGCATAGCCCTATAACAAATTTCCTTTATACAATTCCAGATGATTGATATTCCATGGGTGCTGAATATATTTTCATCCAAATCTTCTAGCTGATATGCTCTATGATGTCCTCTGGAACTAATTCTATATGGCCATCCCAATTCAAAGATATCTTTCCTGCATTCTTATATTTCGATCCTTCAAATATTTTCTACAACACTAAATTAACTTCTTTGAGAGATCCAGGTTTTAATTTTGAATGAAATATGCTATTTGTTAAACTTTTGTAATGAACTGCTCTAACTTTTGCTTGATCTTCTTGTTCTTCAATCAAATCAACAACAACTTACTTTCCTTCACTATTATCTTTCTCTGAATAAATGCGTATTTTGTGACTATAGATGATCATCTCTTTCGGGAATACTACTTTCATACCATATACCAACGAAAAAAGAGTTTCCCTCACAACCGGCATGGGAGTTGTTATGTAGGCCCATAACACCTCAGCTAATTTATCATGCCATTTTCCCTTAGCACCCTCAAACTTCTTCATTATTCCATCCAGCATTGTTTTGTTTATCACTTCAACTTGCCCATTCTGTTGGGAATAATATGGAGTAAAAAAAATGTTTCTTTATTATATACGTTTTATAAAATATCATCATTCTGTCATTCTGGAATTTAGGTCCATTATTCGTCATTAGAATTCTTGGGATCCCATATGTAGAAAACATCTTACTTTGTAAAAATCACAAATGTATTAAACTCTTGTCCTATATAAATCTTTCACTTCGACCCCTTTTGTAATATAATCAACAACTACCACCAAATATTGTCTTTTTCTTATCGCTATCGATAAATGCCCCACTAAGTCTATTCCTCACTTGTCAAATAAACATGGTACATAAACTATACTCATTGGCTCTCTCACTAGGTGACTTGCATTAGAATACTTCTGAAAGTTATTGCAACTTTTTATCATAGCCTCAGCATCTACTGCTTGTTGTGGCCAATAGAAACCCGTTAAATGAGAACGCTTGATGAGACTCATATATCTAAAATGTGCCCCAATAACATCCTTGTTTAAATCTTTAAGGATAAAAACAACCTCATCTTTGTTAAAACATCTAAGCATCGGTATTGTAGAACTTTTCTGTATAAAATATTTTCAAGAATAATATATTTAACAGCTTGCAATATCAGAGCACGAACCTCAGCCTTATCTTTAGGATCAATTCGATCTCTCAAATATACCAAGTATTACAGCCTATAATCTTCCTTTACTTCTATCTCTAGGACCTCGGCTTCTTGATATTTGGTTTCTTTAGCTGGATTCTCTTGGAATATTATTAATGGATTATCCCATAATACTGTTCTCTTTGCTAGGAAATTGGTTATTCAATTATTCAAACGTGGTACTTGTTCGTACTCTATTCTCCCAAACCCATTTTCTCATTCTTTTAATATCTCTAGATATTTTTGCATACTCTCTTGCTTTGCATCATATATTCCATTTGTTTTCCTTATTAATAACTGAGAGTATTATCTTACTCGTACGACCCTTGCTCCACAAATACCTACAAACAAATCAAAACAACCTCTTACTTTGCTATGTTATTTGTTACTTTGGAACCAAATTTAACTGACTGCGTGATTTCTTCACTGAATGGTTCTCTTAATATGATCTCAGCCCTCCTCTATTGTTACATGACGCTTCCTCTGCTTCCACAACTCATTCTTAACTTTTTTATTCTTTTTAATTGTATATTTTTATTACTATCAACTCTTTCTTGAGTGAAATTATTGATAAAATCAACAACCACTTGAGCTTAAGTAGAAGTCGTTGGTTCATATAAAATTTCATATTCTCCCACTTCCACTGATCATCGAGTGAGCTTTCCTATAATATATGACTTCTGTAATACACTTCCTAAAGGAAAATAAATTCTTAAGACAATCGTGTGACTCTGAAAGTATGGTCTCATTTTTTTTCACTCATTACCAAATCTAAAGCTAACTTCTCCCAATTCAAAAAATCTTCTTTATGGATTAATCAAGCTCTTGCTTACATAGTAAATTGGTTTTTTCACTTTCTCTTCTTCTCTAACCAACAATGCACTCATGAAAAAATCAGATCCAGATAAATATAAGTACAAGACATCACCTTGTATTAGGGTCGATTAAATACTCCTTCAAAATAATGGAAAGCTTTGTCACAATCGTTATTCCACCTAAACGTTTTCGCTCTCTTAAGAACCTCAAAGAAAAGATGGCTTCTTTCAGAATCCTTAGAGAAATATTTTGATAATACTTCCAGGCGACTTGTTAATATTTAAACCCATTTAACCATTTTTGGTAGCTTCATGTTCAATAATTCCTTTAAATATTCATGATCAACTTCTATAGCGTTCTTACTAACAACATACCCGAGAAAGTTTCCACTTCAAACGCCAAAATACCATTTCAATGGGTTAAGTTTAAGATTGAATTGTCTCAAGTTTTCAAATATCTCAAATAACTCTTCGACCTATGGATCTTCACTGCTGTTTTTTACTATCATATCATCTATGTAAACTTTCGTATTTTTACGTATCAATCTCTTAAAAATTCGATTAACTAACCTTTGATAAATTGTCCCCGCATTCTTCAAACCAAAAGGCATAACTTGTAGCAGTATAACCCTATTTCAGTTTGAATAGTTATATTTTTTTCATCTGTATGATGCATCCGAATTTGATTGAATCCTAAATATGTATCCATAAATGATATGAATTTGTGAATCGAGGCAGCATCCACTAATCCGACCTTACCTGCTTCTTTTCTTTACTAGTACCGGATTAACGGCCCATGTTGGATATCTTGATTCTCTTATATACCCTAACTTCAAAAAAAATCCACCTTTATAACAATAGCTTTCACTTTTGGAAAAAAATCTCTTTTTATTAGTACTTGCCTCACCCGTCTATCAATTGGCAATTCATGGCATATAATGGACGAGATTAGATCTGAAAAAATCAGTTGTAGTCGAAGAAAAAACACCAGAATTTCTTTTTAATAATTATAATAACCTGATTTTAAAATATATATATTCAAAAAAAATCCAATCTTCACTATTTGACCATTCCATATCACTTTCTAAATTATCTTATCTAAAATATCTTTACACTAAATTTATTCTCGATGATACTCAACTTCATTCTCAAATTCATTGTTCTCGTCTTGCTGATGACTCTCTTCTACCTTCTTTAATTTTTATTGCATTGATTTACATGTGCCTAATGAGATTGCATAACAGCTTCTCTTACTCTCCTGACTACACCAACAGAACCTTTTATAGGATACTTTAGACATTAGCTGAGGTAAATGACGTAGATTTTGTTTTATGTAGCCATGGTATACCCATGATTGCATTATATGGACTAGGCTGATAAAAAATCATAAACAAAGTTCGTACTATTTTTTTGGTATTGTCATAACTTATAAGCATTGGAAGCTCAATTTCACTAACATAAGTCGAGGAATTCCTTTCATAACTAATAAGTTATCTTTCAGTTGGCTTTTAGGGGTACTCATCGTATCTGGTCATATCAACTCTTTAAATAACATTAGCTGAACTCTCGGGATATAATTACTCTAGACATGTCTAAATTTATAATTAATACATCATCATGTGGGGTTACAACCCCTCTCAGTTCATCATCTTTAAAAGTCAAATCAACCACTAGTTTACAATAATGATTATAGGATGACGCTTCAACCAAATGGACTTCCAGATCTCTTTTATGTTTTTTAAAAAAATGAGTCGGTTCATGATATTGTATATCGATTAGAAATAGTAAAAAATGTTGTTTCTTTCCTTTATACTCTTTTCTCTTCTCTCTTTTTCCATCGCTAGACTCTTATTTACTCATTTCCGAACCTCTTTCCCATTCATTTGCTTTGTCAAATTGTACCAAATCTTTACTACATCATCACGCAATTGTTAGCAATCAATAGTAGAATGACCGTGATCATTATGCTAAGAACAAAAGTATTTGTGTGACCTATTGATACTTGAAGCCAAAATTGGTCTTTGAGTTTGATATTTTAACCTCTTCTTCATTTTATCGAATATAGTCGCGATATTATCCACCCATCCAGCAAACTATTAAACCAATTTAAGCATTCCCTTTAAATGTTACTCATAATACTCTACACAACAATACATCATCAGGATTAAATCTCATTATCATACTTTTAAATTATTCTAAATGGTGTTAGGGATCCCCAGAACCATCATAAGTCTCCATTTTGAATGGATCAAACGTCTTTGGAATTTTTGCTTCAACAATACTTTTTATAAACAGAGAATCTTGAAGTAAATAATCTACCATTTTTCACATTTCTTCATTATATTTCACATCTTTTTTTTATTTCCTCTTTTTCATTACCAAGTTACTTGGTTGAGCTTCAAATTCAGAATATTTCTATTTTTTGTTTTTTTAATTTTACGTTGTCACGATCCTCTAATTGAATAGCATCCTCTCTTTTATCTTCTACAAAAGTCACCTCTCTTTCTTTTATTTTTATAACATACTTTGCTTTATTTTCTTCACATTTGACTTCTTTTTCCCTTCGCTCTTAGCAACTGCAACGCCTCTGTCAACTCTTCATTCTTTCTTTGCCCTCGTACTCTCTTTTAGCTTGCAATAGGTTTGGCTTAGCCTACTTGTTTCATTTTTTCAATTTGTATTTCTAAGATCTAAATACTAAAAATGGAGCAAGAAAAAAACAGATTTCATCATCTTCGGTATGATGGGGTAAGTCGCCAACTTTACAAAGGTGAGTCGCGATATAGTCGGGGATACCATTCTCAAACCTAAAGTCTTAATAGTATTTTTTTAGACATATATTTATAGGGTATAGTGTGGCTACTCAAAAATTCTTGTAACAAGTTTTGGTCTTCAACCACGTCTTTTGGAATTTGATCAGGTTTTAGGTCTATAAGGTTTTATGAGGGGGTAATTTTCATAGAATGTTTTTTCTTGGTGTATTTTCTCTTATTACTAGACATTTAAAAAAAAAGGGATATCAAGAAAATTCTTGAGAAAATAAAAGTGGAGTCATATTAGATTACTCGTACTATGACTATGAAATATATATATATATATATATAATATTTTAAAGGTTAGGAGGATACATTTTATTGTAGTAAAATATTTAGGTTAAGAAACATAGAAATATGAATAATAGATTAGATATAGTAGATACTTGTTCAAGAGAAAGTTAAAATCTGGAGCTCTGGAATTCTGATGAAGGTAGTATAAGCAAATAAAATAATTTTGTAGTGAGAGAATACCATATAGAAGAATAGTAATTTGTAGAATTGGTTTGTTTATGAATGGAAAGTTTAAAAATTAGTTATTGAAGGATTTGGACCAGTTGATTAGAATGAAATTAATGGTCAGATTCGTAGTGAGAATATGAAACGGTGCTAAAATTATGTCATAGTTATTTATTGAGGTTATAGTAGTATTTGTGACAAATGTTAATTTAGTTAGGCACGCGTTAAGTTAATAAGTGCGCTTATAATATTTACGTCGTCTAATTTTGTTTTTAGTCTTTTTAAGAAATTATTTAAAACAACTTGCTTTAAGGACTATGGGGAGCCGTAATATGGTTATACTACACAGGTGGATCCTAATTTAGATGTGCTAAATAAAGATAATAAATAAATCAGATGCATAAAATATAGCAGAGCCATATGTCGAAGGATTAAGACGACAGTGTGAAGTGGAATAGGATAAGGTTCATATTCAGACATATGATAAGGATCATATGCCAAAGAATTAAGATAAGAGCATAAAACAAAACAAGATAGTGCTATTTTATATAAATGATGAGGGTTATATGTTGGATCACGACAAGGGTAAAATTCAGAGTTATGACGAGAAATATAATGAGTCATAACGAGGGTTACTTTCAGAGTTAGGACGAGGGTTGTATGAAGAATTGAGACGAACACATGGAAAGTTTGTTGGACGATTATAACCATTTTACACATATCATCATATAAGAGGTTATCGAGAAAGTTTGTTATACGGTTATAACCAGAATGACAGTGTAAATCAATGATTTGGCATATATGTAATTTAATGATTGATTGAATATAAATTCCATAAATAGAGACTAAATCTTCATTTGAAGACTGATCACATATTTTTTATAACAATATTATATTACACAATTTCTACTTTTTTCTTGATTTCCGTTCATCATTTGGCTAAGTCATTTGGAGAGAAATTTCCTTAACAAAGAGATTTTATGATTTTAAATAAAGCAAACAAAATATATTTTAAGATTTTAGCTAAAAAAACATGACAGATTTTAGCTATGGAAAATATGACAGATTTTGGATTTTGGATAATGTAAACATGACAAATGTTAGGTAAGACAAATATAACAAATTTTAGGATTTTAGATAAAGAAAACATGACAGGTTTTAGAATGTTAGGTAAAACAAACATGACAAATTTTAAGTATGGGAAATAGAACGGATTTTGGATTTTAGATAAGGTAAACATGACGAATTTTAGGTAAGTCAAGTAGGATAAATTGGAATTTTAGATAAGACAAACATGATAGATTTTAGGTAAGGCAAGTATGACAAATTTAAAAGTTTTAGATAAGGTGGTAGATTTTAGGTAAAACAAAAATAACATATTTTATGATTTTAGATAAGTCAAACATAACAGGTTTTAGGTAAGGAAAATATGACAAATTATAAGATTTTAAATTAAACAAACATGATAGATGTTTGGATCTTACGTAAGCCAAACACGACTAAATAAGACAAACATAACAAGAATATTTAATAGCACAAACATAACAAGATTTTGGCTAAAACGAATTTAACAAAAATATAAAATTTATACAAAACAAATAAATACTAATAAATTGATGTAACTAGCTGCCCCATAAATAAAATGCTTATCAATTGCTGCAGCTTTAACCGTATAACGATTTATAATGTTGTCGAATTGTGAAATAAACCAGTTAAAAAAATTAATATCTAGCACATGAAGAGTAGATTTTAACTTCAATTCAAAATAAAATAAAAAAAGGCACTAGAGGTTGCTATAGGAAGTACAGTCATGGTCGAGCTTGAACTTGTGCTTGCGGTTGTGCCTGCACCTGTGGTGGTTCTTCCGCTTGCGGCTGAGGTTGGACATTACCACAAAGAGGTAGCGAGATCCATTGTTGCAAGCGCTTCTAAATCTTGGATAGCACTAACTCCACTGTAATTTTGGCTATCGACTTGAGGTTTCAACAAATCAACTACTTGCTTGATCTTGGTTTGATGCAGTACATACATTTATAATATAGTTAATGCAAGTCAAATACAAGGTATAACAATATCAAGTCTATGCCAAAAGACGCTTAAGCAAATCTTGAGATTTCTAGTCTTATAGATTAAACATTTGCCATATATATTAATTGCGGGAAAAGAGTTAACCCACTTAAAAAAAATTGAGTTTTCTCTTTATATAGCCAAGGCTAAAGTTTTGCATAAGCTTTGACAAAATTGAACTACCATAAAAGATTATAAGCAAGTAGAAATATACCATCTAGGATAATCAAAACCAGCAATTTTGCAGATGATGACAGTAAGAACTTCCGCTATTTGAAGTAAAGAGTAATGAAAAGCACATTGAATGTGGAAGGAAGAACTCTAACTTTATATATCATCCAGCATTATGCTCTAAAGTTTATTGCTTCGATAACATAAACATTTGAATCCACTTGATACTAGATATATAAACTCTTCAACATAAAAATACAGATCGAACCAAGAAAATATAGCAACACTTGATAGTTCTCTTCTCTTAGAAATGATAGTAGTTTTTGTCACAAGTGTAACTTCTCATCGGCGCCTACTCCCCTGATAAGTTTTCTCATGTTAGTGGTACAGAAAAACAAACAGCTTCTCAGACAACTGTATATATTTATATACACTTCCTAGCTTAGAATACCAATATTAGTAACTTCCTAATATATTAATCATTATCAGAAGCGACTTTTAATTTAGCAGAGTGATTTTGTAATTATCCTTAAAATGCAACTAGAGTACAAGAATAACTAAATAAAAATTACTGAGAATCTTATCATTTCCTCCCGTGACGATTGATGATATTTTTTTAAATAAAACCACTAATCTGACGACATCGAGTGAGATACCAAATCCTATCTATTCTTATAGAAAAACACAAATTTAACTAAGCAAACACATCGATAAGAGTGAGTAAACTTAGTCATTTATCCCAGATCGCTTGGACCGAAAAGGAAATACAATATAACAATGGATGAAATAACTTAACTAATGTGAGGTCTTTTACGACTGAGAAAATATTGCGTTCTCGAACACCAAAATTTGATTATGCCATGTGTTCAATAGAGAGATACATTGTCTCTTGATGAACCACAAAGCTCATTGTTGGTACATGAACAGAAGATGAACCGCAGTTCAACTTCAGAGGAGCAAACTTTGAAGGCTTCTACCCATACCAATTTCTCAAGAGGAAGAGGAAGGGCAATACAGATGGAAACAGGTACTCTAAAACCAATAGTGATAATATTTCAGGCAGAGGTAAATGACGAGATCAACATTTTGACAAATCCAAGGTAGAGTGTTTTAGATGTCATAAATTTGGTCATTATCTTTCTGAATGTTATACTAAGCTGCCTAATGACAAAGAAAATGGAGAACAATCAAATTTTGCTGAAAATAAGGAAGTAGAAACTCTGTTGATGGTTATTCAAGCTAATCAGGAATCTTAGTCTGATGTTTTGTATGTGGATACGGGCTGCAGTAACCACATGTGTGGATGTAAGTCTTCTTTTTCTTATTTAAATTTTTCTTATTTAAATGAAAACTTCCATTCTACAGTAAGTTTTGGTGATTGTTCCATTGTGAAGGTGATGGGAAAGGGTAATATTAGGATAAGAACCAAGAATGGTTTTGTGGAAATAATCTTTAATGTTTTTTATGTTCTTGACATGAAAAGTAATTTGATAAGTGATGGTCAATTGCTAGAAAATGGTTATATAATCATTATTCGAAAGAGTGTTTTTGAGATTTATGATCCTACTAGCGGAGTTATTGTTGTTGGGCCAATGAGTTAAAACAGGTTGTTTCCATTAAAGATTGAAAGTGTGCAAACTTGTCTAGTAGCTGAAGTAAAAGATCATTCTTGATTGTCGTATTTTCGTTATGGTCACTTAAGTTTTGGTAGATTGAAGATCCTCCAACATAAAGATATAGTAACAGGTTTTCCTCATATTAGTATTCCTTCTCAAGTTTGTGAAGAATGTGTTGTTGTCAAACAACACCGTTCTCAATTTACCCAAGGAAAGTCATGGCGAGCAAAATGAGTTTTAGAGATAATTCATTCTGATATTTGTGGCCGGATAACACCCATTTCTAACGGAGGTAAAAGCTCATCGTTTCCTCGTATTCGAAAAAGGCCTGCATGGATGGAAGAATATGAGGTAACTGAAATTGATGATCGAGTCACTCACTTTGCTTTATTTTCATAATATGATCCTATAACCTTTGAAAATGATGTTAAAGAATAAAAATGGAGGAAGGCAATGCATGATAAAATTAATGTTATTGAAAAAAAAAGATACTTTGGAGCTGACTTATCTTCCAAAAGGGCACAAAACCATTGGTGTAAAGTGGGTCTTCAAAACAAAACTAAAAGAAAATGGTGAAGTTGAAAAGTATAAGGAGTGTTTGGTAGCTAAGGGATATACAAAAGAATATGGGATTGACTATACATAAGTTTTTGCTCCTGCTGCAAGACATGATACAATCAGATTGGTGATTGTAATAGCGGCGAATAATTTTGAGCCTATTTTTCAGCTAGATGTCAAATCAGAACTTTTACATGGAAACTTAGAGGAACATGTATTTTTCGAACAACCTCTTGGTCATATTAAGATTGAAAGTAAGCATAAAGTTTATAGATTAAAGAAAGCTCTTTATGGCTTAAAACAAGCTCCACGAGCTTGGTATAATCGCATTGAGGCTTATTTTTTAAAAGAAGGCTTTCACAAATGTCCATATGAGCACACATTTTTTGTTAAGATTGGAGATAAAGGGAAAATACTCTTTGTTTTCTTATACGTAGATGATCTCATATTTACTAGAAATGATAGTGTCATGTTTAAAGAGTTCAAAAAATCCTTGATGATTGAATTTGAAATGTCTAATCTTGGTATGGTTTTCCTTGGCATAGAAGTAGTACAATCAGTAATGAAATTTTTATATCTCAAAAGAAGTATATGCAAGATATTTTGGATAGGTTTCAAATGAAGGATTGCAATCATGTAAGCACTCCAGCTGAGTTTGTTTTGAAGCTAAATAAAAATCATGAAGGAAAGAAGGTGGATAGCACACTTCATAAAACATTGTTGGCAGTTTGATGTATTTAACTGCAACAAGACCATATATAATGTATTAAATGAGTTTAATAAGTAGATATATGGAGAATCTAATAGAAATGCATTTGTTAGCTGTCAAGAGAATCCTTCGTTATTTGCAATGAACTAGATATTATGGGTTGTTGTACAAGAAGGGTGAAACATTAGAACTGTTTGAGTTTACTGACAGTTATTATGCAGGAGATCAAGATGATAGAATGAGCACTTTATGCTATGTTTTTATGTTAGACACTAGGGTTCTTTCATGGTCTTCTAAGAAGCAACAAATTGTCACCTTATCAACTACATAAGCTGAATTTATTGTTGCTACAGCTTGTTCTAGTCAAGTTGTCTGGTTGAGAAAAAAATCTTGAACAACTCAAGTTCAAGAAAGTGGAAGCTATTACAGTTGTTTGTGATAGCAACTCAACAATCAAACTCTCCATGTTACATGGAAGAAGTAAGCATATTGATGTGAAATATTATTTTTTTAGAGACCTTAGTAATGGTGGAACAATCAAAATCCGTTATTCTCGAAGTGAAGACCAATTTGCAGATATACAGACTAAGTCTCTCAAGTTGGCTACATTTATGAAGTTGCGTGGTTTACTTGGAGTATGTTCACGTACTAGCCTAAAACAGTTTTTTGTAGAATGGTTAATTTTTATTTTAAACTGATATCTGCATATTTCAGTTTAAGGGAGGGTGTTAAAGTTTAAACGTTTTATTTTATATTTATTTCCATTCAAAATAAAATTGTTAAGAATGAGTAAACTTGGTCATTTATCCCACTTCGTTTAGACTTAAAAGAATATGCAATATATAAGTGGATGAAATATCTCAACTAGTGTGAGGTCTTTTGGGAGTTAACCAAAAGCAAAGTTGTGCGGGTCTGGAGATCCAAAGTGGACAATATCATATTAGTTGGTGTGAGATATATTCTTAACATAGTATCAGAGCGAGGTTACAACCTGCGTCCCAAGCGATGCGACGGGTGTGTTGAGTGAGTGAGGTGGAATGCATTCCGCGGATCAAGTTTAAGGGAGAGTGTTAAAAGTGAGTAAACTTGCTCATGTATCCCGCATCGCTTAGACAGGAAATAATATACAATATAGAAGTTGATGAAATATCTCAACTGATGTGAGACCTTATTAGAGTGAACCAAAAGCAAATCCATGCGGGTCAAGCACGGACTCTAATACAACTCTTTATACATTCATTACACAAATGACGCACGCGAAGTTAAAACAAACATATAAAAAGGAAATTCCTAAAATGAGAAAGTAAATTAAAAACATGACAACTTACTTAAGTATAAAATAACATATAATATATAAATTTTTTTTGGGAGTGTACCAAAAACTAAAGATGTAGGTGAATAGTACACACGAGACTAAAAAAGATAAAAGCCAACATGGAGGCTACAAACTCACCTAGTAGTCCTCCCATATCGGAATTGGCATCTCTGAGTTTTGTCATCAAATCTCCTCATCATATCATACTTGAGATGATTAACTAAAAGTATCCACACCCAGATGAACTTCGAAGGAATTGAGATCAACGGTAAATTCCTGACATCTTTAAGCTAATTCTACCAATCAAAGGTGAAACCTATTTCTTAACGAGATTGCATGAGCTCTTCTTATTCACCGACACATGTTCGATTGGAGGTTCTGGTTTCCTTTTCATCCTAGTCTTAGGATCTTTTTTAGTACGTTCAACCTCTGTCTTAGCCAAACTAGTCCAGACATATAGAGAACCTTGATTTCTTCATAATCACATTGGGTATATCAAAACTTTCTCTTTCGATGGAGCAGCCGATCTCTCAGAGTAAATTTCCTATCCACCAAAGCTAGCCCGACTATTACATTACTGCAGGGAATGACTTTGAAAGTCGTGGTAGATTTTTCGGAGTTCCATCGACCAATTAGAGATGCAATTTGTATTTGTTTGAAGTGCATGATATAATAGAATTCCAATTAGTCCGAGTAACCGAGCCTTTTTAGAAATTCCTTGAGATGCAACTGTAAGGATCCCCACTCTTCAGAGTACTCCTTACTTTGAAAAAACCCTCCCACTAGGAGTCGTGTTTCCAACTCTCCCTTCATCTTTATCTGTTTATTCAGTGAAAACGTCGAACCATATAAAGAACAGCTTAGCTACTGAGTGAATGGGACAACCTTCATTGGGATTGCGGATTTCTCAAGCGCTTCACTTCCAAAAATCTCTTCAACGTGAAATTCTAGGATATGGAGAAATGGCTAACTCTCGAGGGCAAGAAAGAGCGCAAAAATATTGATATTAAAAAGCTTGAAGTTGTCATAGCGAAGACCATCAAACCACCACTTCAAGGTCGATCTCCTAGTAAACGCTTTATCAAGAAATAGAAGTGTGATGTCCCTTGAAAGAAAGCGAAAAAAGTCGAATGTTTGGAGGCTACCACCATCGAAGCTACTGGATCAAAATCGACCGATAATGCAAAAATAGCCAATGTTGTTTTACTAAATGACTCTCATGATGACAAAATCGAGAAAAAAATCTGAAGGGGTCGAGGAGAATGAAGGCCATACCGATTATGTGGCTAGCCAACGTTCCTAAGGCTTGGTTGCAAAATCTGAGCCAAAAGGAAAGGCACCAATGGTTGTTGATGAGTTCGAAGAGCTTCCCAAGGTGGTGGATAGATATGAAAATTCTTTGAAGCTAACTCTTGCAGTCAATCACCAATCCATCCTCGATGAAGTCGCTTGACATATATCTCTTCATAACGAGATAATTTATGAAATTTATCACTCTATAGAGTCTTTATGCCTTCCATTTCTCCTAACTCCTATGCTTTTTCCATAGACCTTGAACAACACATGGGTCATGATGCAAAAATATTGTAGTGAATCATGGATCCAAGGCTTTTGGCCTATCCGTCTTAATGAGGAAGCCCATCAAGCACGTGATTGATAGAGAATAGGCTGAAAATTGAAGTCGCACACGGAGAAAACGATGCTCGAGGTAAGTAGGATGATCTAGAAAAAAAAATCTGTAAAGTAGGATGAAGTCACTAAGAAAATTGTTGAGAAGGTCAAAGCAAAGCACAATCAGGATTTTTCAGACTTTGTAACACCTGCCTGTGAAAAGGGAGACACAATCTCGGAGAATATGGTTCTGAGCTTCCATGAATACCTCTCGGAATTTGAACTTGGCATTTTCGGGAGCATGTTTATGAGGCAAACCGTCTTCCTGAAGTATTTTTGAAGTTCGACCCATCGTCGGATAAAGAGGTCGAAGAAGAGGAGCAAGTAGACATCGAATCGGTGGATAAACATACTAAGAGCCCCGCTCCCTAAGACTTTGCGGCTCTAGATTCCATTGTCGATGTGGTTGCCACTACCAGTCTCGTTGCTATCGAGGTGATTCCTCCGATCAACTTTGGTGACCTTTTCTTCGTTCTTGGTAACTCCAAGTAATCATTTTATTATTTTGAATTCATAGTCTCTCGATGGCCAGGCCGACTATTGTATTTTAATATTCCTCTTGAAGTACTCAAAGTCCTCGTGTGGTCGTGGAATTTTGTAATGTTTTACTTGACCCCTTGAATATGTTATTGCCTTACCTCTCTTTTTTTTATAATGTAATATTCGGTTTGTATATTATATCATCTTGTGAGTTAGGTTAACCCAAAGGTGAATAACACTGATTGGATTAAAATTCACTTCAGGGTTTATAAGATTTTGATCAAACCCTGTATTAACCAACACTTGCTGGAAACTTTTACAAAGAAGATTAGTTCATACCTTTTAAGTCGCTTCGAGCTCGAGGCTTCACTTTAACCAACATTTGTTGCAAAAGTTTTACAAGGTAAATATTTTTCGGACTTTTCAGGTCACTTTAAGCTCGAGTCTCCACCTTAACCAACAATTGATGTAAACTTTTACAAGGAAGATTGGCTCGGACCTTTCAGGTTACTTTGAGCTCAAGGTGTTGCCTTAACCAAAACTTGTTGGATACTTTTATAAGGAAGATTAGTTAAGACCTTTAAGGATATTTCGACCAATATTTGTTGGAAACTGCTACAAAGAAGATTCGTTTGGATCTTTTAGGTCACTTCGAGATCGAGGTTCTACCTCGACTGAAACTTGCTTGAAAACTTAACGAAGAAAACAATCTAAACTAAAGCATGTGCATTTAGATAATCAAGATATTTTTTATGGAAAATGTCTCATTAACTCATCGGCTATGTAGGCACCTCATTAAAACCTTCATCCACTACCATGGTAGGAAAGAGTAAACCACGAGACCTTTCATCATTTACAAACACTTTAGTGCAAACTGAAATATACAAAATAAATTTATGTTCATGCAATGTAAAGTCTGAGGTACTCGATGTTCCATTAGTGTTAAAGTTTTCCCCCTTTTTCATTTAACCAGTTTATAAGTCCGCGCTTTGAATTTCTCCACCGTGGTGTATGGATCTTCCTTGTTCGGACCAAGCGTGCCCAACCTTCAATCCTTAATGTGTAAGAACACTTTTCTTAAAACCTTGTCCCTCACCTTGAAGTCACGTCTTTAAACTTTAGAGGCGTACCTACTCTTCATGAAATTTTGGTAATGTTGGACCCACAAGTGAGCTTTTTTCCTTTTCTTCTAGGATGGGATCTAACTTGATCATTATACCTTCTTTGTTTCCCTCTTGAGAATAATTGGATACCCACTAGGATGGCAGATCCATTTCTGTTAGGACTACTGCATCTATTCCATAAACAAGACCGAAGTGTGTTTCACCTATGGTGGTTCGAGGAGTTGTCATGTAAGTCCATAAAAGGTCTTGAGGATAAATTGGCCATTTAACGGTTGCCTCATTGATATTATTCTTGAGGCCCACTAAAATGCTTCGTTTTGTTACCTCTACCTAACCATTTCCCTACGAATGAAGGGGTGGAGTAATATTTCTTTATCACTTTGGCTTGACAAAAAGTACTAATTTATGCTAACTAGAATTGAAGTTCATTATCCGTGCTGATCGACTTTGAGACTATGAACCTGTGGTATATGTTAGTTAAAAAAGGTTGATAAAGCTCTTGAAAGTTGTCCTGGAGAGAGGTTTGTCCTCTACCAACATAGAAAAATAGCTCACAACAACAATGATATTCCTGCGATTGCGTTGGGTAGTGGACTGTTAGGCCTATGCCCCATATTTCAAAATGTAGTACCTCAAAGATTGAATCAAATGGAACTACTTGAAAATGAATTGTGTAAGCAAATTGCTAACATGGGTCACACGTTGTTACCATGTATCCGGCATCAGTTAAAATAATTGGCCAAAAGAATCCTGCCAAGAAAACCCTTCGAGTTAACATCTTTAAACCAGCAATGAGCTGACTCCTACCCATAATGGAGCTTCTTTTAAAACCATGAAAAAATATTTCTGGCTTAAAAACCAGAGTAGAGGTTGGCTTAGCCCTTTCTTATACAATATCTCGTTCAAAATGAGAAACCTCATTGAACTGAATTTTAATCTTTAAGCTACTTAGGGGAAAAATTCATTTTCTCGAAAGTTTAAGATCTTGACCCTCCAATCCTCGGCTTCAACATCATTTGGCTCAAAAGTATCATTATGACTTGGCTCATGCTCCTTATCAATCAAAGGGTGCTCATGTAATATTAGCCATAGTTGTTTTTTGGAGCAAGCTATTGACGCTGGAGATTTTGCTTGAAATTTTCCAGTCTTATGAACTTGCTTGAACCTACAATTCTCAAAATGATTTGTGTATAGGCCTTTAACACCTTGAGGTAGGTCCTTGCATACTTTATTCGGCCCCATAGCATGGTTTAGAAGAAGTTGGAAATCACTTATAAAAAGCACCATATTCTCTCTACAGACATGATCCAATACAATTCCATCAATCGTTGTCTTATACTCGGTCTCATTGTTCAAAGTGCATAGAGAATGTTCTAGAGGTCAACATCCTTGATATACCTGGCTTTTGCAGAATTTTCCACAGCGGGAAATAGGTTAGAACCTATAAGGAGTGACACTGGAAGTACAGTCTCATCTTTCTTACTGTTATATCCAATGTCAGAGCCAACTTCTCCAACTATAACTATCACATCTCTGCAGATAGATCACATAATAAATCGATTTAGGACAACTTTCTTCTTCTCCGATCAACATTGTGTTTATAGCGTGTTCAGATACGGCTAACTAGACACATAAATTTTCTCACCATATAGGCTTAGATAGGGTTTCTAGAGAGTCAATGCGTCGTTTTGTTTTACTAAACGCTTCAGTGCACTGATCAGTCCACTGAAAATTATTAGATTTTCAAAGTATTTAAAAGAAGGGGACATATTTGTTTGAAGCCCATAAGATGAATATGTTCAAGGTCGTAAGTCTGCCAGTCAGTATCTGAATTTCTTTGAGGTTCCAAAGTGGTTTTATAGAATCCAAAGCCTTTAATTGTGTCGAATCAGCTTTGAAGCCCTTCTCACTTACAAAGTACCTCAAAAATGTTCTGGACCTGACCCCGAATTTTCATTTCTCTCGGTTGAGTTTCAAGTTTACAACTCTAAGTTTCCGAAAACATTCCACAATATTGGAGATACATTTTGAGTCTTCCTTATTTTTTATGAGCATGTCATCGATGTAGACCTTAAAATATTTCATATCTGAGAGGCAAATTCCTTGTTTACCAACCTCTAATAAGTCTCATCTACATTATTCTAAAATGCATTACCTCGTAGCATTTGAATGAGATGTATGTGAATGATGCATCTGAATCTGTTATAACCAGAATAACCGTCCATAAATGACAAGATTTTATTTCCCAATGTGGAATCTACCAACCAGTCTGCTCTGAGAACTGGGAATTGATCCTTTGGATAAGCTTTATTCATGTTTGTAAAGTCGACATATATTCTCCTACTCATGTTCTTGTTTTTTACCAACAACGGTTTCGTCGTCTAGCTGGCATACTGAGATTCTCTGGTGTGTCCTACACTGGATAGTTTATCCACCTCGGCTACGTTAGCTTCAGATTTGTCAATATAGAATGACCTTCTCTATTGTGATACATGATTCGCATTCTAGTTGACCGACAAATTATGGCATATTATATCAGCGGGAACTCCAATAACATCTTCATTGTTGAAAACTTTTGGCAACCTGATACCAATTTTCATATTTTTACTTTCTGGAAATTAATTTGCCTCAACATTCTTCCCTAGTATAATAAACATTTAGGAGTCTCTAGGATCATCAACCATCTCGACCCCCACCAAAGGCCCCGAAAATTGTTATTCATCCATTGGTTTCTTTCGTATCTTGTTTTTTCCCTTAACCTTATTATTTTCTTCCTTATTAAAAGCCAACAAAGTAGCATAACACTCCCTTGAAACTTTTTTGTTAGTTTGGACAAGTATCACCTTGTACTCTATCATATGTTTCATGAACTAGTGGTTAGTGGATGTTATTTCATGCATATGTTTTAGCCATGACGTGTCAAACACTGCATTCGAGAAGGTTGTGTGATCTTCTAATCTAAAAAGTACTCTGACCATCTTCTTGAAGTTAGATCTATCCAGAATAACATTTGTTTCTAACTCCCTGGTAACTTTACCTTGCCCTTCCCTGGTGGGGGTCGGTTATATTTGAGTGAGGTAGCAGTGATAGGGTTAGATTTTTTTAAGGGGGCAATTTATACTAAGATAAATGTTATACTTACACTGTTTTTTTTACCTTTTGGCTCAGTTGTGTGTTTGTTATATCTTTACTTATTAGAAAATGTATAATTAATAACAATTAGTGGGATTTTTTGGTCTATGGGTTTGACCCATATCTTTGACCCGACCCGATTGGCATATCAACCCAAAATTAGCCTATAAAGGCTTTGAAGAGAAACATTTAAGAGGGTTGAGACTTTATCTTTCTAAGAATTAAATATAGTAGCTCAATTATCTCTCTATGATCTATCATACACTTATTGCACCACTAGAAAATTACCAAGTACCCATTGAACTAATTTAAAACGTATCACATTGGCGACCATAGTGGGAGCATAGAGTGAGGTACTTGAATGGCAATATCCAAAACCTAACATACAAAGTTTACCTGCTGAGTTATGTGGAGCATGGATCATGATATGTAGATAGAGCCCCCCCCTCCCTCTTGAACATGAAGAGGTTATAGTCGAAGATGAGCATGTACATACATCTCATGTGAATAAGGATACTGAGCGAAAGGATTTTCATGCAAAATGAGTGTGATCAATTACGAGCAAAAATTAGAACATTGAGAGCCTAGAGATATGCTACAAAGGATTTGGAGGGAAACATTCTATCGGAGTATCCGAAATCTGAGGAGTCAGATAACAACCCCCAACATAATATGAAGAAAGGCCAAGATGACCAATCCCTCAATGCCTACCAAGAACCTAAAAAGGAGTTAAACACTGGCCCAACACTTTGGAGTCTGTTGAGGGCTTAACAACAGAATCATAATCACAATTAGAAGTTTCCGCATCTTCGCCGAGCAGTAATCATTTTTGTAAGAAAAAAAGGAAAGTTATATGTTAAAAACATTTGAAAAAACACCATAAAGCAAGTAAGCATGATTCTTCTAGCAAAAAAAGGGTCGAAAAGGTAAAGGAAAAAGAAAGAGTATGAGAAAAATATGAAGGGGTCAACTGACCATAGCATATATCACTTAGCAAATGGCTTACGTATTAATTTATTTCCCTTTGGATAAAATGGATTAAGTAATAAAAATAAAAATAAACACAAGGAAATAAGATAAAGCTGTTGAAATGAATAGGAATTACAAAATACCTTGGAAAACGGATATCGTTAGACCACTTTGTTTCAGCCCATTGATTTAGCTTATCAAATGTGACTTTCGCATCGGTCATATGGTGCATGTATGACTTCGAAATGGCTAGTAAAGGAGAAAAATTAAAGGTAAGTGATAAAATATTCAAAGGAAATATATAAGGTCAAAAACAATTTCGAATGGATCTACCTATGTTCTTCCAGAATCTGGTAAGCTGGCTTGGTTTACCCTAGGAGGTTAGTTTCTAGCCATTCTCCCACCAACCGCTGATGAAGAGAAATTGTGTCTTCCAGATTTTATCAAGGGTCATGCTAAAAATTTTACATATTTTGTTTGATCTTACACTGCTGGATCTCGTACCGTTTTACTAGATCTCTCACTAAATTTTAGACATTTTTACCATTTTCATAAAAAAACAAGGTACAAACGGAGATTGATAGATCTCTCCCTCTTTTTTCTTCATTTCTCTCTAAACCTTTGAAAACCTCTCAAGCAATCGGCAATCAAAACACTTTGTTTTTTGAACCCGGCCTCACAACAGTATAAATGTATGTCATACCACCTTAGTAGTCTTTTTTTTGTTCTGTATCTTGATAGATATTTAGGTTAGAGTTTCTGATTTTAAAATTTTTGATTTCGGTATGGTTTCAGTTTTTTTTTTTTTTTGATAACCTATTATTGTAAATGAGTTGAGGATCTGTGTTTTGGTTTGATTTTGAGCATAATGGTGCATGAAAAAAAAATTCGGATTTCAGAGTTTTCGGGTTGCTCCAATACATGTTTAGCGCACCACATGTGCGACCAGGCCAATGAATTCGCACATATCGTGCGACAATGAAGGTTGTATGTCTTAAACCTTCATGCGACGGAGAATGGAGCATGAATTTGTGTTTTAGGGTTTCAGTCTTCTGGGTTGCTCCAATACATGTTTGGCGCACCACATGTGCGACCACACCGATGAATTCGCACATATAGTGTGACAAAGAGGGTTTTATGTCTTAAACCTTCATGCGACAGAGAAACCCAGATTTTCATTTTATTGTGAATTTTTATAAAAATAAATAAGAAAGACAAAAAAAATAGAAACAAATAATTTTCTTTAATTCTCTTAAAGAATAATTAAATGAGTTTAAAGATTAAAAAACACCAAGAGTAAATATTAAGAGTAAATATTGGATAATAGATATCCAATAATTCTTATTGACTATAATAAAAATAGCAAAAAAAAATATATAACATAATAAATATGCAATATATATTTTTAGTCTCTTAAACTAAAATAAACAAACTTAAAAATTATATATTACATAATAAATATGCAATATTTTTCTTTTACTATATTAAAATATAATAAAAATATCTAGAAAATAAATATTACATAATAAATATGCAATATATTTCTTTGACTATTTTAAACTAGAATATAAAAAATCTAGAAAATAAATATTACATAATAAATATTGAATATATTTATTTAACTCTCTTAAATTAGAATAAAAGGTTACAAAATGTTAAGAAAGCTTCATATGTAATCAATCGCGCAACAGAATAAAAAATTTGGAACTGGTCGCATATGGCGTGCGACCAGAATGAACTGGTCGCATGAATAAATGTGATGATAAACAATTTGGGCGTATGAATTTTTGTGACCAACTTATTCTGATTGCACACCGTATGCGAACATGTTGTTGTTCATCGTACGGTTCGTGCAATTCGTATGAAAATAGAAACTAAAGTTCAAATCGTTAGCTCCATTAGATACAAGTCTCCTCATTCATCAAGTAATCCAAAGAGACGCCAAGTTCCTCATCTTCCATAACTATTTGGTGCTTGGGTCGTTTGTGGTAGATTTTTAGAGTTCATGTGGTAAATTTTTAGGGTTAGGGTGGTAAATTATGAGGATTTAGAGATAGATTTAAGGGGTTTTAGATTTATGGGTAATTGTTTAGACAGTGGTAATTTTGTAAATACAAAGTATGAAAAGGCTACTTTGGGGTTTCCAAAATTTAATTTAAAAAAAAGGAGTGTAGGGTGAGAGATCCAATAAAATATATCTTATTTCTACCTAACTTTTTATCTACATCCAGCATAACGTCCACTATCTTGTAATAATTCCCCATGTAGGGTGAGAGATCCAATAAAATATATCTTATTTTCCCTTGTCACATTTATTCTTCAAATATTTATTTTTTATTGGCCTCAAAGTCTCCCTGGTTTGACCATATGTCTCAAGGGGAGAATCTTCACTGACATCATCCATATTTCCTTCCATAACCCTCGGACCAGATCCTGAAGGTTCAAGAGGCTAAGTGCTAACGTTCTTCTCTTTATTTGATGGTTGAAGATGATATTAGGAAGGTTGAGATGACTTACCTGGCAGTGGTGCATGATTTTCTTCTCAATTTGAAGAATTACAAGGTTTAATCCCTATTTGGACTTTGTGTGGAAAGATTGTCGGAATCTGTTTGTTGTACCGAGTCTCTTTCTCCCTAGAGGGTATAGTTTTGATTTTTTATTGTCTTGTTATTCGACGTTGAGTCTTTTTTTCAGAATCTGAACCCATAACTTTAAAGTTAGAGGGAATCCAACGGCTAGTGGCCCTTGAGATTGAGATGGTTTGAGTGGTTTAGGTAAACAACTTGGTGAGGTGAATGACTGAGCAATCAAGGAAGGTTCAAAGGGAATGTTACGTTTATTGTAAGGATAAATTCCTCTGTAATCGATAGATTGAGTTACACCAACAGTACCTGAAGAGGCAGGTAACACACCAGCAGCCTTGTATTTTTCTTTTCTTCGTATAGTTTAGACAAGTTTAACCAACAACCTTCGATTAATGAATTTTTGGACATGCACATGCAAGCACCGAGATGATACCAGAAAAAAGTCCATGGTGGTTGAATCGGTGGAGGATTAAAAAAATCATGGGTGGTAAATTGAATATCAACTGTGAAGAATTGTCTCTTTGTCGAGAGTGTAGATTTTCTCTTTCTAAAAATCCCTATAGTGAGAAAATAAAAAAATAAGCTTATATAGAAATTGTAAAAAAAACCTTTAGTACCATACTATAGAAGTGGAAATGCTAATAATATCTGGAAATTCTAGAGAAGTGGAAATGTTTTCTATTTGATTGTTCGTCTCACCTCGGGTAAAACAAATTCGTGACATTAATCAAAATGTGACACGTTTCATGAGAAATAACCAGTTAAAAACCACGAGTTTTTGAATAGTAACCATCTTTGGACTATGCCATCGGATGCGGTTCAAATAAGTTCACTATCAGGTTAAAAAAAACTAAAATTCAGACTTCAAGGAACGAATCATACGATTTGGATATATACATCGGTTAGTCCTCAAAATGTCATTTAGAGGGATAAGAGGGTTAGTTTATGAAGGTCGGATATATTTGAGTGTGGTAGCAGTGATAGGGTCGGATTGCTTTGAGTGGGAAATTTAGACCTAAGATAAATGTTATACTTACATTGTTTTATTTACCTTTTGACTCAGCTGTGTGTTTGCTATATTTTTACTTATTAGAAAATGTATAATTAATCATAATTAATGGGTTTTTTATGTATGGTTTTGACACATGTCTTTGACCCGACCTGATTGCCTCTTTAACCTAAAATTAGCCTATAAAGGCTCTGAAGAACAACATTTATGACGGTTGAGACTTTATCTCTCTAAGCATTAAATATAGCAGCTCAATTATCTTCCGATGATCTATCCTACACTTATTACATCGCCATAAAATTACCTCTGATGAGTCTGAATTCTGCATGCTCCCCGGACAAGGACAGATCGGTCCAAGGCCTCCGGACCGGACAGATTACTTCGAACACTTAGCCCATAGGACTGTTCGAACTATGACAAAAGTACTAAAAAACCTAAGCACTACTTGACTAAGCTACTTGCTCTCCTACTTAGAGCTCATGGGTCTTTGAACATGACCTGGGTCCATTAAACATGACCCGAAAGCCCATAAGGGTCCAAACATAAGGGTATAAATACCCAACCACCTGCATTAAGTGTGGGTAATGAGAATTAACTGCAACCAGCCAGCTTAATTATCTCTCTACTCTCTACTCCAAATATTAAATACCTCCACACTACTATAAAATACCAAACAAATGACCAGCCTACCCTCAGGCGATATTTATCCACACCAAATTGGCGACCACAGTGGGAGAAGAAGGTGCCAGAATCAAGCATTCAAAACCAGCAAAGAAAGTCTGTCCGAATGAATCCGGACAATCCGGAAGTACCACTAGCTCTGCTCGAAGTGGTGGGAGAGAACGATGAGTACACTATCGAATAGCGTGATAGGCTAAAGGGTGAAATAGAAGCTCTGAGGGCAGAAAAGGCTAAGATGGGCAAGAAAGAAAAGTCCAAAGCATCAGTTCCTCATCACACCGACAACCCCAGAGAGCATGAGTCTTCAAAGACTCATGTGAGCACGAAAAAGACTCATGCCAGCTCCAAAAAGTCTCATCGGTCTAAGCCAGTGGAGAGTTTTGACTCAAGCTCAGAATCTTCTGATAGCTCTTCGGACAATGAAGGAGTTGAAAAATCTTTATCCTCTAGCAGCGATGAGGTTCGAACTAGAAAGAAGCAAAAGCAGATCAAAAAATATTCAAGAAAAAAGGATAGACATGGAAAGATGAAGAAGAATATTGGTAAAGGGTCATCTCACAACCGGAGGCATGTGGACCGGATGTTGATGGATCCCTTCGCTTTTCACGATGAACCAGGTATCTTTGCAACTCCCAATGAGGATACTGTGTTCAGTCGTGGAAGAAATTGGAGGCAATCTCCATTATCTTCTAAAATTCTGTCCGGAAACCTCCCTAAGAGGTTTGACAGCACCAAGATAGAAAAGTACGATGGCAGTACTGATCCGGACAACCATTTGGAACAATTTAAAAATTCATGATGAACTTTGACGACGATGATAAACTACTTTGTAGGGCATCCTCCCAATCATTTACGGGGAGTGCTCTAAAATGGTATAACAGCCTGCCTCGGGGTTGTATTAAGGATTTCGACACTTTTTGGGTAGCCTTTCGAAGGCAGTTTGTAGGGAGTAAAGAGCTAAAGGGAAATGGAGACACAATAATCCATTGTTCCTGGGAGCCAAATGAGTCCTTGAAAGAATATATAAGCCGTTTTGTGAATACCAAGAATGGGTTGGCTGATTGCTTCGAACAGGTAGCAATAGCATCCCTAAGACAGCGCTTGAACCCTGGCAATTTGGCTGACTCAGTGACCAGAAAGAAGGCCATGACATAGGGAGGGTTGCTGAATCAGGTTGGAAAACAAATTAATGTTGATGAAACGAAGAAAAACAGGGTGCACAGGCAGGTGAGGTCTACCCCAGTGGCACCAAATCCCAATCAGAATCAGTCCGGGAACAAAGCAAGAGAGACCGGACATGGGAATGGTAGGGCAAAAGCTCAGTCTCAGCCAGCTGCTCCTGCTCAGAGTCAGCAATCCAGAAACAAGAGAGGGTCATGGGTCCAACCGGAGTGGTTCACAGAATTAAAAGAAAGTGTGGCTACCATTTTTTATAAAACAAAGGAAGAGGTGCATTATCGGAGACCAGCCACATTGCAGTCTCCCAGAGAACATCGCAATAACTCTTTTTGTCAATATCATAATGATATTGGTCATACCACTGATGATTGCATAGCATTGAAACAAGAAGTTCAGAACTTGATTGAGAGGGGAAAGCTGGGGGCTTACGTGAAAAGAAGAGGAGGTAACAGGCCTGACAACACTCACCGGGTTGGTCCAAGTAATGCTGCTCCGGAGGGAGCCATGGTTATAATTGAGAGGTTTGATGTGGAATCTGAGTACTTAGATCCTGATCCAACTCGAAACAGAGTGGGTACAATTGAGGAATGTTCTAGGTTGGTCTCCAGACTCATTAAGTTTTTTGAGTCACTTACAATTTTCGGAGGGGACACTATGACAGCTCCTACTGCTTCTTCGAGGAAGAGGCACGTTCATACTTTAGCCTCCCAGCTAGAAGGAGGCATGACTTCCTATCAGTCACAAAATTCATTCCCCTTCATTGTTTTTGATGAAGATGATTTAAGAGATATTGCTGGCCCTCATGAGGATGCTGTTGTCATAGGAGCATCTATTGGGGGCAACGACATAAGACGAATTCTAGTGGATACTGAAAGCTCAGCCAATATCATTTTCTTAACCACATACAAGAGAATGAAAAATCCAGCTGTAATTCAGAGTTCGGACAGATCAATTGTGGGCTTTACAGGCAGCTCAGCAGATGTGATCGGAGAGTTCGAAGAAGAAGTTCTATTGGGCAAGGGCCCTTTCAAGAAAATGGTCAGGATACTTTTTGTCGTGGTGGATTGTCCCACTTGCTATAATGTCATTCTAGGGAGGTCTTGGCTCTCTAGGATGCATGCAGTGGCCTCAACAGTCCATCAGTGCTTGAAATATGTTGTTCAGGGACAGGTTGGAGTCCTCCGGAGCAGTCAAAAGGTTGCAAGATAATGTTATGCTACCGCCCTGGCTCCTCGAGCACTGGGGGCAGTCCGTATTAACGAGCAATAGCAGTTTGAGGGCCTTTCTGGGGGTGAGGGTGAAATTGATGACCCCAGAGAGGCCCCTGGAGTGTTGATACCGGTCAAAGAAGTAGAAACACATTGCTTAGAAGAAGGTAAAAGTGTCAAGATAGGCTCCAAAATGCCACCCGATTTGAAAAATGAAATGTTAAAGTTTTTGAAGAATCATCATCACGTTTTTTCTTGGTGCAATGCTGATGTTACTGGGGTTCCAGCAGAAGTGATATCACATCACCTATCCGTCCGGAGAGACATAGCACCAGTGGTTCAAAAAATAAGAGTTTTTTCTAAGGAGAAGGCTGATGTCATTGTGCAAGAGGTTGACAGGCTCACAAAGATGGGGCACATCAAGGAGTCTCAGTATCCTTTGTGGACTGCCAATCCGGTTCTAGTAAAGAATAAAAATGGCAAGTGGCGCATGTGTATTGACTTCACGGATCTCAATAGAGCTTGCCCAAAAGATTTGTATCCGGTCCCCCGGATTGATCAGTTAGTAGATTCCACCTCTGGGAACAAGCTGCTGTCCTTTATGGATGCGTTCTCCGGATATAATCAGATTCAAGTAGATCTGAAGGATCAAGAACATACCACATTTGTCACTGACAGAGGTCTTCATTGCTATAAGGTAATACCGTTTGGGTTGAAAAATGCTGGGGCTACTTATCAGAGATTAGTAAACAAAGCTTTTGCTGATCAGATTGGAAGAAATATGGAAGTGTACATTGATGACATGATGGTGAAGAGTGTGGATGAGAAATTGCACTTGTCCAATCTCCAAGAAACTTTTGCCAACTTGGTAAAAGTGAATTTGAAATTAAACCCAGAGAAATGTGTGTTCGGAGTGCAGTCCGGGAAGTTTCTAGGCTATATTATAAGTGAGCATGGGATACAACCCGATCCGGACCAGCTTAATGCTCTATTCCAAATGAAGCCTCCTCGAAATATTAAAGAAGTACAGCGACTAACGGGGAGGCTGGCAGCCTTAAAAAGATTTATCTCAAGGTCTTCAGACAGGTGCACCCCGTTCTTTCAAACCTTGAAGGGTGCAAAGGGTTTCGATTGGACCCCACAGTGTGATGAGGCTTTCAATGAGATCAAAAAGCACCTGTCCTCCCCCAAAACTTTGTTTAAGCCAGTTGATGGGGAGACACTCTTCGTATATTTGGCAATTTCAAGTTGTGCCATCAGTGCTGTATTGGTAAGGGAGGTCGATGGTCATCCTTATCCAGTGTACTACATCAGCAAAAGTTTGATAGATGCAGAAAGACGTTACTTGAAACTCGAAAAATTACCATTAGCTCTGGTGATAGCTGCCAGGAAGATGAGGCCTTATTTCCAGGCTCATCCCATCATCGTTTGGACTTCTTTTCCCCTGAAGAATGTCCTCCAAAATTCAGACATTTCAACCAGGATGACTAAGTGGTCAGTAGAGTTGGGGGACTTCGACATAGACTTTTCTCCTCGAACAGCAGTCAAGGCCCAAGCTGTGGCTGACTTTATGGTTGAATTTCACTTCGACAGGGATTCGGAGCAAACTACTGACATAAAAGATAAAAAGGTATGGGTCGTCCCAACAAATGGTGGATCTAGCACTATGGGATGTGGTGCAGGGGTGTGTTTAACTTCTCCATATGAAGACAAAATGTACCATGCCATTTGTTTTGCTTTCAGGGCTTCTAATAATGAGTCTGAATACGAAGCAGCTATAGCTTCTTTAAAGTTAGCCTACATTTGTGGGGCTAAGAGAGTCAAGCTACTAAGTGATTCCCAGCTTCTGATTCATCATGCCCAAGGCCAATCTGAGGCTAAAAAGGAGTAGCTTGTGAAATATTTACTCCTCCTTAAGAATGAAGCACTCAAGTTTAAAAGCGTTGTTTATGAGCACATACCCCGGATAGAAAATGAGCTAGCAGACTCGTTAGCAACCATAGCATATACGGAGTCATATCCATGCATCCATGTGCTGGAAAGCCCCTCCATTCAACTTAGTATGGGTAAAGAAGAGGAAAGTTTTGAAGTACAAGTGAAACGACCTCAAGACTGGAGGTTTCCTCTCCTGCAATATCTCTCCGATGGTATTGTACCTTCGGACAAATCACTAGCCAGAACATTGAAACACAAGGCTCATGGTTTCATCATATTGAGAGACATGTTGTATAAAAAATCTTACAGTAAACCTCTCCTGCGCTGTTTGGGGGATGAAGAGTCTCAAGTAGTCCTCTCCGAATTGCATGATGGTGAGGGATCAGCCCATTTTGGATTCAGAGCTTTAACAAGAAGAGTTTTACTGTCCGGTTACTATTGGCCATCTATCATGAAATATGCTAAGGAATTGGTAAGAAGGTGTGACCCATGCCAGAGGTACAGCAATGAAATTCATGTCCCAGCCATTCCTTTAGAGTCAATTTCTGAGCCTATTCCTTTTGCTCGATGGGGATTGGATTTAGTAGGGCCTCTCCCTGTGGCGTCCGGAGGACGCAAAACTATAATTGTTGTCATAGACTACTTTTCGAAGTGGATTGAAGCAGCCCCTCTAGCAGGAACCAAATCAAAAGCTGTTATAAAATTCATTTTATCCAACATCTGTTGCAGATTTGGTGTCCCACAAAAGATAACAACAGACAACGGGCCACAATTCGACAATAGGGAAATGGAGAGCTTTTGTGCCTCAAGGGGTATACAACATTGTTTCTCTTCACCTTTCCACCCACAAGCAAATGGGCAAGTTGAAGTGGCTAATAGAACTATATTGTCCGGTTTAAAGAAAAATTTGGAAGGGGCTGCTGGGAAGTGGCCTAGTTATTTACAAGAGGTCTTATGGGCCTACCGGACAACACCTGGGGCTGCAATACAAGAGTCACTCTTTGTTTTGGTCTATTGGATGGATGCAGTAGCTCCCATAGAAGCAACTCTCCCGTCATTTCGTGTTCACAACTTCTCCGAACACGCTAACGAGGTGGCAATCAGAGGTCAACTTGATTTGATAGAAGAAAGATGAGTTAAAGCTCACCTTAGAGTTGCACACTATCAGGGTTTGATGAGAAGCAGGTTTGCTTCCAAAGTTAAAAGAAGAGATTTCCAACCGGGGGACAAGGTAATAAGGAAAGTCATTTGACTCATCCTTGGAATATCGAGCATCTTCAGATGTACTTGGAGTAGCATTTGTGTAAATATTTACTTGTTTAAACATCCATGTAAATATTTGGGGGCATACTCTTTCCTCCCTGGTGGCACGGGGAGGTTTTAATGAAGTGTCCGGGCTTTTGAATAAAATTTGATTCCTTCTTAAAAAATTTCCCAAGTGTTTTAAGTTTTGTCCTTTGTCACACTATCCGGATTGAAATAACTAAGGGCTATTTAAACTCTAGCCGGAGAACTTAAACACTCTCACTATGAAATAACTAAAGGCTATTTAAACTCTAGTCATCAAAATTGGAACAAACAATGAAAGAAGATGAGATTTGTACAAAACAGAAATAATCATTGAAATAACTTAAAGTGCCTTGGCCTTCCAAGGACTTTTGAATGGTCAAAGTAGAACAAAAAACCTATCCGGTCAGATACCGGACACAATTACAAAAAGAATGCCTTGGCCTTCCAAGGACTTTAGTCTGGATAAAAAGTAAAAAACAAGTAAATCATAAGTTAAGGTTGAGCCTTTGAAGATGGCTCACCTTCATCTACCTTCTTCTTTCCCTTGGGATCATCTTCCTCTATGTCTGGGTTCTCTCTGGTTTTCTCTTCGTCATCGGATGAGGATGCACTGGAGACTCCATACTGGTCGCCTTCGGCCATTGTATGGTGTGGAAGGTCATCATCGTCTACATAAAGCCACAAGTCCCCTAGGTTCCTCTTCGGAAATTTCTCATGGAAGAGTAGAACCATGGCAGACCTTACCTTGGCGTACATATCCTCCTGGGAGTCGATCACCTGGTTGGCATAAGCATCGATCTTGGCTTGGATCTTGACCTCTTGCTCCCTTAACAAAGTAGTTTTCTCCTCGGCAGCCTTGGACACTGTATTCTCAAGAGCAATTTTATCATTGGTCAAGTTGGTGATGATTTGGTCTTTGGCCTTTGATTCTCCCTTTGAGGTGGCAAGGTCTTTCTCCAGACCGGACAGCTTCTCCCGGAGCTCTCTGATGGTGTCCTCTAAAGTGGCGACTTTTGTGGTGCTTGCCTCTTGATTTCTCTTCAACTCCTCAGTTTCTTCCTTTAACAAAGCAGCGTCGGAAGTGGCAGTGCGAAGGTCATCGGACAGCCTCTCTTTGTCAGACTTAAGGTCTTTGATGATGTCGGCCTGATTTCGGACTTGTTTTTCCAACACTAGTACATGCTGAACGTTGCTTAACAAAGAGTGGGCTATGGCATCCCTTTCACTAGAAACGATAAAGGTCTTACCATTAAAAGTGACCGTGTTGGAGGTGCTCGGAGGAAGGTAAGGCCCGGCAAAGTCATCTCTGGGAAGATTGAGGAAGTATTCACCAAGCTCACCAAGACCGGTGATGTCTACTCCATCAATATTGATATCTCCCCCCTCAACCTCATCGGTATGAAAGTCACCCGGAATCTCCTCGGCATGCGTTGGGTCAGTAGGATCAGCTTGGAAAGAAGGCTCCGGAGCCCGGAGAGAAAGCTCGTCTCCCTTAGAAGTCTTCTTCTTCTTGGCCTCCCGGTCTGTGCTTTCGCTTCCCTGTTTACGATTTCTCTTGGAAACCCTTGGAGGTTTTGGGAGGTTCGCTTCTTGCTTTTCAGTCTCTTGCTCCACCACTTCCAAGAGAACAGCATCGATTTGGCTCTGGGCTGGCCCCTCCGGGTCTATTGGAGCATCCTTCTCTGCATCAGCAGGATTAGCACCACCCACCTTCTTCTTGCCCTTCTTCTTGCCTTTCATCTTGCTCGGGGCTTTGGCCCGGCCTGGCAAGAAGAGTGTCCCGTCCAGTTCATGGGTCCTCTTAAGCACAACATCCGGAGGAGGCTGAGTAGTGAGCTCCTCCCAAGTCAAGTCTCTCCGACCTGTGGTGTTCCACAAGTGAGACCTTGCCAAATTGCCTCCGGTAAATGCGGCATGAAACCGGTTCCCCCACCTCTCAGCAGCCCAAGCATTAATCTTGGTGCAAGTAGCCTGTCCGGCTTTCAGGTAGTCGCTAAATTCCTTGGGCAGTTATGCTGATGCAAGAGTAAGACCAAATTAGTGTAAACTAACTTTAAAAAAAAGAAAGAGACAAAAATATAAGGCAGGAGACTTACGGTCACTCCTCCACCTGCTTCTGAGGAGGCTTGGGTTCACTCCGGATTTGATCTTTTGTCCGTTCTCCCAAGCACCACTAACAAACAGGAACTGGGTCCTCCAATTCCTCTCCGCCTCCAACAAATCATCCACAGCCTTGAAATCATCCCCCATGTTAAAATGGTAAAAGGGGATGTGGTGGTTTTTACAAAGACTGCCACAGCAGCAAAACTCCTCCATTGGCAGAGGGATCCCGGAGAGCCTTGACGCCATGATGCAGGACATGAGGGTATACCAGGCGTTGGGGCTCAGTTGGCTCGGACAGAGTTTTATCAGATGAAAGTATCTGACAATCTCTGGGTCTAATGGGAATCTGAGCCCCAGTTGGATAGCTCCGTGAACATGACGATTTTGCTTAATTTGCAGTTCATGGGAGTCTCTGGGTGTACGGGAATCCTGATCTTTACATTCTCCGGTATTCCCCACTTCGTACGCATCCTGCCCAGCTCAGCTGTGTGGATGAATGCGTAGTTGATTTTTTGCAAGGAGAGGAGGTAATTAACGCTGACCTTGTGAAAACAAGGCCCCAGTCTTCCTTTGAGGCTCTTCGGCAGATCCGGATGCCTCAAATACAATTTCTCTTTGCCTTTGTCCTTCTTAGCAACTATTGCACTGCTGGTCTGACCGGAGGGCTCAGACTCAAATGGAGCCTCTTCAACAGAGTCCTCCATTACTTCCTCCATAATTGTTGAAGGGTTTTCAGCAGCAGTAGTGGGGGGAGGGTTCAAATTTGACTCAGCCTTGTCTCCGGACTGCTGGGCCTCGGTGTTCTTTTGGCTTCTGGCCTCCGGTAGAGTTTTCGGAGTAGGTGCTTCTCTTTGAAGACTTGTACTGGTGCCCTCCGGACCGGACAGTCTATCCTTGGGGGCTCTAATGGGCACTTCTGACCCAGTGCTGCTATCTTTAGCACCCGACTTTGAAGGAGTGCTTTTAGACCCTTGGCCTTTAACTAACCGGCCTTTCCTCCTATCGACTAGCTTCTGAGGGGAGTGCTCTGTATCCGACCCCATTGCTATAAAGGGTGAGGGTTTTTTTAGGCTAGTAACTGTTACTCCTGGCTCGACAACAGGTTCTGATTCCTGAACTGAGGAACCAGAGATAATGAGGGAGAGGTTGGTTTGAAATAGTTTTCTAGGCTTGGTGCCTTTAGAAGAAGAAGAGCCTTGATCTGACTCTGTGGTAGAGGTGATTGCTCTATCAACAGGCGAAGTGGGTAACCCTGCCGCAATTCGTCTTTCTCTTTCGACTTTTTGAGCCTTCTCTAACTCAGAAAGGTTGAGCCACCCGCCTTTGATCAGAGTGTTCCTCACTGTAAACATAAACTATTAAGCAAGTTTTAGCTTTAGAGAGAGAAAGCTTTGAGAAATTTTACAGAGTAAATGTGAAAGAGATGGTAAAACAGTAGAAAGTGAGTTTGAATTTATAGTAAATCTGAAAAGAAGAAGTTGATTCCTAGGAGAATTCGAAAAGATTGGTAATGATTAAAGACGGCGCTGATGTCACCACCTTTAATTAAGAGGTTTCTTTTAGGGGAAGGTGGGTTCGAAATTCAAGGTGAAAAAACAGCTGAAGCAACCAATCGGAGAGCGACACGTGTCCCACTAACTCTGGAAAAAACCGTTTCGAATTCGTGAAGCTTAATCAGTCCGGATAAACCCATAGCCCAAATTGACAGACCTGTCCGGATTAAAAATACCCCTGATGTCGGACTGTTTTTCAGGTTTTTGACAAGAGTGTTTGCACAAACACCTAAAAAAGGGGCTCCTGATGAGTCCGAATTCTGCATGCTCCCCGGACAAGGACAGATCGGTCCAAGGCCTCCGGACCGGACAGATCACTTCGAACACTTAGCCCATAGGATTGTTCGAACTATGACAAAAGTACTAAAAAACCTAAGCACTACTTGACTAAGCTACTTGCTCTCCTACTTAGAGCTCATAGGTCTTTGAACATGACCCGGGTCCATTAAACATGACCCGAAAGCCCATAAGGGTCCAAACATAAGGGTATAAATACCCAACCACCTGCATTAAGTGTGGATAATGAGAATTAACTGCAACCAGCCAGCTTAATTATCTCTCTACTCTCTACTCCAAATATTAAATACCTCCACACTACTATAAAATACCAAACAAATGACCAGCCTACCCTCAGGCGATATTTATCCACACCAACCTCTAGTGATAGAATCACCTCTAGTGATAGTTAAAAGCCTCATTGTTGCACTCAATTCATCCCCTCATGAATAAACATGTACCATATGGTGCTCGGGGTCCGAGTCTAGATACTCACCCTTAGAGATGGCCCGCATCAAGTGGCAGTTCAGGTCAGTATCTAGACAATCGTTGCTCAGATCGTATACAGTTGATTCATAACTGATATTCACCATATTATTGTTATTTTACTTCAAATTGACCATATGAGTCCCTGATTCTCATGCCCTCGTGGACCTCGTACCATTCTTGGAACTCTTTTGAGGTTGACTATTATTTCTCATGTACTACAATAACTTTATATTATTGATCAAACTCTGAATATCTTCCATTAGTGATATGTAATCCCTCGTCTAATGGCCGACGTCGTTATGGTATTTGCAAAATTTACCATTCATATCCTCTCCAAGCTTGGCCATTGGTGGAGGAGAACTGAATTGGACATGGACCTTAGCCTTATTATAGATATACGCCATATTTTTGTCAATTCAGTGAATTTCTCATACCTCACCCACTTATTACTCAGGTTGTCTCGATGTCACCCGAACATTCTAATTTAATTGGAAACGGACTTTGGTTGCCTAATCCACTTATTATTCAGGTTGTCTCGATGTCACCCGAATATTCTACTTTAATTAGAAACGGACTTTGGTTGCCCATTGTTGAAGTTATCAAGTTTAGACCAATGATACGAGAGGCACGTTAAGATAATACATGATTTTTTTAGGTGCCCTGTGATGGAATTGATTATTGAGATTGGAGCTGAAGGCTAGTACTTCTGACTGTGTGAATCGTCCGGAACCAAATGAAGACGTATGATCTCCTCAATTTGAATCTACGACTCTACTTGCGCCAACAATTCCCCAAAAGTTAGAGTTTTCTTCCATATAACGTATTCGTACTGATTGGTCCCTATGAGGAGTCTTTTCTTGTAAGAATAACATATCAGATCCTCCCTACAATCGTCGAGGTTGGTCTTGGTGTACAAAAAATATTAGGTGTAATCTCTCAAAATCTCCCTATTATGATGCTTGCAGTGAATTATGTAGTCATTATGACTCTTAGTTACTTTTATTCCAAAAAATTAGTGTCTAAAAAGTATCGATAGCATATCAAACTGGTGATAGACCTTGGAGCCGACTAATTAAACCAAGTCACCCTTGTCCCGGAGCTATTTGTTGATTCACAACTGGATTTTCCCCCGATGCGGAAATCTCACTTGTGGTACGTGTGTGGGAGGATAGACCTATTGTTGCGCCTCTAAAAGAAAGATGATTTGAAAATTTGGGGCATAGTATTGAGCCGTTGGATCGACCTAATTATGCTCGATAACCATGTTTGTATATCCCTTCTCTAGACTGTCGTGGGGTCCTTATGGGACCTCATATTAGATTCCTTTAAATTTCGAGTATTGCCAACATCTTGTATGCTCGTGGTTTCTTCGATGATGCCTCCACCAATGAGGGGGAAGAGAGCTCTTCGCCTTCACTTGTTAGTACATAAAAGTATTAGTACTCAATACTCCCACCTTAAGCAACTATAGTCACAGTCCGTTCCAAAAATCTCGGTGAATTCGCAAGTGTGATAATAAAATGTCTCCTCAGAACATGTCTTGATGTGAATCTCAAACCATACACCAGTACGCCTATTAGTTAAAGCATCCCTCTCAACTTGGAGGGCAACCACTCCATTCATGGTGGCAGCATTCACCAAAATGTCATTCTCTTCTCAAAGCGTTGCGGTCTCGAACATAAGTTGTTGTCTCTGCTCCTCTAGCTGAGTTGGAGAGAGTGTATAATCGAAACATCTTTGTGAACTCGACCCTTCTTGCACACGCTCACTCTCCGGGGTGAGAGGTTTGTCTGCTTCTCCCTGAGTAACCATTTAATTGTAGCTTACTCCGGAAGCGATAGAGAGTAGTAACCTTTGGGCTCTATTGGCTCATAAATATATAGAGTCCTCTTATAGGCTTGTGTTTAGCATAGAATTAACATAACTCGACCTGATCCAAAATAAGGCTTAATCCCAACACATAATTCCATTATCAACTTTGTTTTCCAAAACTTGTGGTTCGACGGATGCAATTGCAGCCAACCTCTCATGTCGTTGAGGAACCTCTCGTTAGATCGAAGGGTCTCATTCTTGATGTATGTTTTTTTCTTAAAAATCTTAGATATCTTACTTTCATTAATCATATTCTGGATATGGCCACGCAATGCCCAATAACCCCTAGTTTAATGTCTAAAATGATTGTGAAACTTACAATATTTATGTTTATCTCTATACTCTTTTGGATCCGGTTTATTTTTATCTTTTGGTATGTAATCACATATTTAGTAAGGTCATACAAAATATCCAAGTTTTCTGTTAGTTCCATGAAAGGTCCTTTTGTCGGTTGTTTTGACTGGGAATTATTTTTATCATTGAATTATTTTTTGGCCACCTGTCATTATGGTTGTTTCATATCATTCGCGGTCGGTCTCAATTTCTTTTGGAGGCGTCTTGATGTGGTTTGAAGTTCATTTAAGCATTCCTTAACCGGTTATTGTTCTTTGCAAGTGGACTGTGCAAGGTTTGTGTATGTGGGAGTATTGTATCTCTATCAAATCGTGATCTAAAGATCTTTAATACTTTTATGTGCTATTACACTTAATTCACAAATATTTGATGTTGAGTGTCTTCTTCTTCATGATAGCATCAAAGAGGTCATGATATTATTCATTTTCGATAAGTTGCACTTGCTACCAGGTCATGACAGTCTTATAGGTTGCTCTTTGTATCCTTAAACCTTTTAGTATATTCTCTTATTGTCTTTTTTATCGCTATTTGTAGTGGATAGTGTACTTTCTATATCACTTAATTACCTTGGATCTTATGTCATGATTACGGAAGTTCATCTTCGAAATCTTGAATCTTTTAATGCACCATTGGCGGAGGGTATTGAACCATGTCAAGACAATGCCATAGAAGGTCATTGGGAAGAATCGACACTTTATGTTGTCATTTTTACCGTATTGTATCATTTCACTCTTAAACTACTCGATTTGGTGCTTTATATCCTCTTCTCGTTGTACCTATCCATCTCATGGATGAGAAAGTTCGATGGCATATTTTTGTATAATATGTATGGAGAAATGATAATCTTCCTCCTACAGCTTTTTATCATCATTGTAGGTCAGACATGTTCGACCGTTGTACGCTTCTCGGAGAAAGGGGTAAACCTATTGATTCCTTAGACTTTGTTATAACTCGACCAAACTATTGTGCAACTCGTGTTAGGGAATGCATGTGGGTACCTTTGTAGGTATTTCCCATAATAGAGATTCATTTGAGCTTCAAGGTTAGCTCCTTTAGGGGTTTGGTTGAGCCTAGTAGGATTGAGTTGGCATGTTCTACTAGTCTTGCTTCATTTTGATTGGGGTATATGTGTATCACTGGTTCATGTTCAGGTAAACAGGTGGGAAGTTGTGTTGAGATTGTTGTACGGTTAATGTATTGTTGAATGAAGCATGTTGTATTCCTGACGGGACTTTTGAAGTCTGTTAATAACCATGTTGATCCTCGAGAAAGAATGTTGGAGGTTTGACAACCCTCTAAAGAATTTATGTCCTTGTTGGTAGCTTGTTAGAAGTCCAATATAGGCTTATTTGAGGTTCAAGTGCATTCTTGGGAATGAGGGAATATGCACACCATTTGGCTGATTTGTTTGGAATATGTGTTGGTTGACATTAGACTACATCCCCGTCATATAATGGTCATTTTACTTGGATTACTACTACATGTTGCTGAAGGTCTTGTTGATTCCTTGCGTTGTTATGCTGCATCTTTGGCTAGAGTGTGGCAGGGAGTTGCTGGAGGTTCAGATAGAGCTGGATGTTTCCCGTTGGTCTGATACGCCTTTCACTTAGCCTATGGTCAAGTGCCTTTTGCACATGGACTGGATCATCTCGCTCTTCACCGGCGAGCATAGAAATATAGGTTTCCCTCTTTCGCTGATCATCTTCTTGTGTCGACGTCTTACATTCTGGCTGGAGGGTCCTCGTCTGGAATTGTACTTGTTATGTTCAGCCCTTGGCCCCGATGAGAGGTTCTTGCGTATATTAGGTGATATATGTGGCTCTTCTTTATCACCGAACTCGTAGCATCGTCGTATTTTCATCCTCGTGTCCCCCATATGCTAGATCACCAATTTTATTCGCGAAGCCTGAGTGGAAAACCGTCTTCGAAAAATTGAAATTATTAACATTGTTCCCTTGTAGGTTTTGCACGAACTACTGGAAATTTATTGCAATGATCGCCAGAACTATCGGTGCTGACAGGATTGTCGGAGCTGGTAACTAAATATCTGTCACCTCCAAAAAATCATATTCGTCAATAATACGATTGATATCTGCATTTATATATATTTATATATATATATATATAACCTACTTTTAATATATGTCGTTTTTTTAAACCAAATTAAAAATAACAATTTGCTTCCAACTTACCATACATTAATTCGTATTAAAAAATTCCATACGCAAACTATAAATATTTGATTTCAACTTTCATTAAAAAAATTAATTAACATAATAGTTTATAATAAGATAAGTGCATCATTATGGATGTCTATTGTAAACATTAATTTCCAATTATACCATTCTTAGCGATTAAGTATGTATCTTTTTCTTACCAATAATTATAACCGTAGCTTATTAGATTTTTTTTTCGGAGGGAACCTGCAGCCGCTACTCAGAGTGCAATGACTGTGCACAGGGTAAACCCTCAGTCTGACGCGATAACCTGCAAACCAACACCAGAAGGTAAACCACACAAGGTGACAGGCTCAGCCGAGAAAGCGTATGTAGAGGGACTCGAACTCATGACCTTTTGGTCATAAGAATGCCATACTCAACCAACTCGGCTACCTTCTTTGTGGATGGAGTAATTAAATTGGTCTATTTTTATTAAAACAAATAAAATTAACTTTGCCTAGAATATGCATTTATATTTTTTTTAATTAAAAATAAAAATAAAATTTGACAATTAATATATATCATACCATATTTTCATTCTTATTTTAAAGGCATATAAAGATAAATATTTGAAACGGTCCACACTATGTTTTTATATTATAGTCTTTTTATAATCCACGCGATTACGTATATAAAAGTTATATTTGTTAATATGGATATACAGATAAGTGTCTTTCTTTTTTTTCTTTTCGGAGGAAACCCGCAGCCGCTACTCAAAGTGCAATGAGTGCGCACATGGTAAACCCTCAGTCTGACGCGATAGCCTGCAAACCAACGCCAGAAGGTAAACCACACAAGGTGACAGGCTCAGCCGAGAAAGCGTATGTAGAGAGACTCGAACTCATGACCTTTTGGTTATAAGAATGCCATACTCAACCAACTCGGCTACCCCTTTGAAGGCAGTTAAGTGTCTTTCCTAGTTTTTCTATCATGTGCTTTCAAGCTCGGTTTAATGTTTTTTGGCGTCTCTCGGTCTTCCGGTTACTGTTTGTTTTTTGTTTCTATCTCTATCTCTAGAGTTTTTAGTCTTTCCCATTTCCGTTAAGGATCATCTTATCCCAGTTGCGAATCGGGATGACAATCGGTTGGATAGATGAGGTATTATTAAACACGTTTCGTCTAGATTTTTTCAAACTCATATCCTAATCCGTACTCATCGGATAGTATTTTTTTTTCAAACATCCGAATTCGCCGGGTTCGGGTATCCATTTGCGAATTTCTATTGAATTTATGATTTTTTTTTGAAAAACTATCCATGGGTAGGGATGGCAATTGGTCGTCCGTGCAGGGACAGATTTAGAGGGTAGCTAAGTATGTCATGGCATACCCTAAATTTCCAGAATGTATTTAGTATTACTGGTAAGTCTTACCTTTCTCCTTAAGGGTGAGGGTTTGAACCCATAAAAACCTGCAATCATTATATTTTATTTTATTTTATTTTATTATATATTATCGTCTTATTTTTTTTCCTTGATTCTCGCCCCAATTAATTATATTCTATTTATTCTTGCCACAATTAACTCTAATTTTTTTTTTAAAAAAATTATAATCGCAAACTTAAATCTTTAAATGAAAACCATTTTCCTTCGCTCCAATTAAGTCCTTTCTCTTTATTCTCGCTCCAATTAACTTTTCCTTCGCTCCAATTAACTCCCTTCTCTTTATTCTCACCCCAATTAAATCCCTAGTGTTTTTTTTTAATTTATAATCATCAAATCTAATTCTCTAAAATCATATCTTTAAATCAAAACTCTTTCTCCTTCTTAAAATCGAATTTTTATGGACGTGTTTAGTCATTGAATAAAAACTCTTTTTTCTCTTCTAAATCTTCTAAAATCATATCTTTAAATCAAAACCATTTTCTCCTTTTTAAAATCGGAATTCTATTAGCGTGTTTTACTCATTTAATCAGAACTTTTTTTTTTCCTTTTAAGAGGTATTTAGTTATTTATTTTCAATTACTTTCTTCAATTGTTTAATTATCTCACTTACTAGCTCTAAGTTTCGCCAAGTGATTCATCATCTTCATATAACATATTTTAAAAAAGGGGGATATTTGGAGTTGGATCCTAGAAAAATAATTCAAATTCTTAAGTATCATCCAAATTATCAAGATGAGGTAAGAAGAGCTTATCTTGTAAATAGACCGACTAAGCCCAATATGGCAGAATATCCTCCAAATATATTGGTAATAGGAAGCGTTCTTATAAAGACAATGATTTGTAAAGCACAGTACAAAAGCATAAGGTGATTATCTTGTTCGTGTTAAAGTGTCACTTGAAGCAGTCAAGTTTCTTGTTAGAGGTGGAATGGCTTTTAGGGCGCATAATGAGGGGGGATATTTTTCATATAAGAGACATTTCCTAGAATTTATTGAAGCTTTGGAGAGAAACAGTGACTGAATAGCATAAGCATTTAGAAGTAATTGAGGAAATTTTAAGATGACTTGTCCCACTATTCAGAAAGAACTTGCAAATGCATGTGTTGTTGAGACCGTTAAAGAGATAGTTTGAGAAATTGGAGATGGTTTCTTTTGTGTTCTTGTTGATGAATCCGGAGATTGCTCTTGTAAAGAACAAATGGCGGTATTTGTATGGTTTGTTGATGCTAGAGAAGTCCTTGTTGAACGATTTATTGGAATTTTTCATGTTGAGGATACTAGTGCAATAGCGCTTAAACATGCTCTTGAAACTTTGTTATCGGGATTTGGATTGTGTGTATCCAAAATCCAGGGAAAGGGTATGATGGAGCAAGTAATATGAAAGGTCAATTTGGTGGATTGAAAACTTTGATTCAAAAAGAAATTCGCAAGCCTATTACGTTCATTGTTTTGCTGACGAACTTTAATTGGCTCTTGTTTCAATGGCTCGGAAGCAGAAAGATGTTGATTGGATTTTTTTTGAAGTATCTCGTATTGTAAACTTTTTAAGGTCTTCTAACAAACGAAAATATTTGCTTCGTAAAAAACAAATTGCTCATTTTGCATATCTAATTGAGAATGAGTTGGTTGAAACTGGTATGAGATTAAACCAAGAGTTGTCTATTGCAAGAGCAGGTGATACGCGGTGGGGATCTCACTTTAGGACTCTTAGTAGGTTGGTTGATTTGTTTACTCCTATAATTGAAGTTCTTGAAATTTTGAAAAGTGATACATATTCAAAGGGTGAACCAAAAAGTTTGTTATTTTTCATACAAACTTTTGGTTTTGTTTTTATGTTGCACCTAATGGTTGATGTTTTATCGTTGACAAATGAGTTGTCTCAAGCATTACAAATGGATGATCAAGATATTGTTACTGCCATGCAACTTGTCCAAGTAAGTAAGAACAAGCTTCAACAAATGAGAGATACTAGATGGGAAGCATTTTATGAAAAAGTTACGAGTTCTTGTGGAAATCTTGAAATCGATGTGCCGAACATGGAATCAAGGTATGTGAAAGGTAACAAATCCAAAAGGGCTGCTCCGTTTTTGACAAATCTCAATTATTTCAAGAATGATTGTTTTTTACATGTCATTGATTTTATAATAAAAGAGTTAAGTGATCGTTTTACACCGGAAAATGTTGAGTTGTTGAATTGTGTGGCGTGTTTGAATCTGTATTCTTCATTTCAAGATTTTGACGTTAAATAACTTGTGAGGTTGGCAAGATTCTATCCAACTGACTTTCAACATGTTAGTGATAAAGAATTGTCTATAGTCAATTTGAGACTTATATTGAGTGTGTCAAGATGGATGATAATTTTTCCAATTTGAAAGGTATTTCATGTATATGTAGGACTCTTGTCCGTACAAAAAACACGACATTTTTGTATTGGTGTACACACTTTAAAGCTAGCTTTGTCATTACCGGTGGCCACCGCAAGTGTTGAACGTGTTTTTTTTTGTATGAAATATGTGAAGAATGAGTTGAGACATCGAATGTCTAATCCATGGCTTAATGATTATTTAGTTACATTTGTGGAGAAAGATGTTTATAGTACAATCGATGATCAAGATATTATCAAGCGCTTTCAAGACATGAGTAATAGGAGAATGCATTTACGTTTGGACTAGAAATGAATATTCATTTTGAGTTGTCATGGAAACATTGATATATTTTTACTATGCAATACTCAAAATATTTATTTTTTGTCAAAACATTTAGTATTATTTTTGGCATACTGTTAATTTGAGTTCTAGATCCGCCCCTGTCCGTCGGTCGAGTTCGGACCGGTCCACCTGAGTCTGGTTTTTGCACAACTAAAGATATTGCATATATTAACAAATATATTGTATATATTAACAAATAATATATGGTTTTGATTTTACAGCATACAGATATTAATATTAATAACTTTATTTTAAAGTTTGATAAATACTATTAAATAATATAATATTTAATTTAACGGGTATCCATCGGGTATTACCTAGTGGGTCGGGTTCAGGTTGGGCACCCGTGAAAAATTTCTTAAACCCGCAATCCATCTCATGGCCAGTGGGTAGTAAATTTTCAAACCCACAACCCATCCGTGGGAAATTTTCAAAACCCATAACTCATCCCATCAGGTCGGCTCGAGTTGGGTATCCGCGGGTTCGGAAAAAATTGTTATCCCTAGTTGCGAGTCTAGCCATAGACTAGGTACCTCTGCTAACTTTCTACTAACTTAGCTTTCAATTTCTTGTCGTATCTTCTTTTTCTAAACCTTGGTAAGGCTGGTGCGGTTTGAGCTCAAGGTTACTGTGAATTTCGTGGTAGTCTTGGCTTCAAATTTTGTTTGGAGTGGGAAGGTGCTTGTTTAGCGTCTGTTTTTAATTTTAAACTTGTAATTACTCTTAGATCGTTATATTTTGTACTTCCTTTTTAGAACTTTAAATATCAACAAAATAGTTCTCTTATTTAAGGAAAAATATATTTATTAATTGAAAAATTAAATAAAAGAGTAATATTTAACAGAAAAAAAACTATAACAAGTTTCGTGATATTTATGGAACCAAAATATTCAATAATAACCAGTTTTGAAAAGTAAAACCACAAAACGATACTATAAATCATAAAGTCATATATGTAAAATAAAAATCCAAGACTTTTATTGCAAGACGGTCTACATGCAAAGAATCCATTATCTTTTATAATCGTAATTTTTTTTAGAATAATGATCCCAAGGGGTAGCCGAGTTGGTTGAGTAAGGCATGCTTATAATCAAAGTCTGCGTTGGTTTACAGGCTATTCCCTCATACTCAGGGTTTATCCTGTGCACACTCGTTGATCCCTCCTAAAAAAAATTATAAAATCTCTTCGATTAATAAATATTTCAAACTAATTTTTATTTTACTATTTTTGAAAATAAATAATAAATAGATCTTAAATGATATAAAGAATATGAAAAATCATTTAAATGAGTCATGTCATAATTTTAAAACTCATCGTTATATCTTCATAAATAACTACAATTATACGAACCATCATTATTCTCCACTAAAATATAAAACTTATATCAGTGGGAGTTATTGTATGAACGATAATTGATTTTAATTTTATTTTTTATAAATATTTAAAAAAAATTAATCAAAAAAAAATTAAGAAAATTTACAATTTTCAAGAATTGGTATTATATTAAGAACATGGTTTTGATTTCGTTTGCAAAATTTATGGTTGCTTTCTAAAAGCATTGGAATGGCACGAGCAAGCCATCAAGTAATGAATACAAAGCATAACAGTGTTATAGACTCAAACTTGAAGAGCCTGAACAAGAACGATGCCAAAAATGTCAGCCTGCATGAATGAGATTTCTCAATCTTGCAATCAAACATAGAACATAGTCAAACAAAAAGAGTCTCAAATCAAAATAACTTACCTCAACATTATGATGTCAGAAATTTTATATATGACTCAGCAAGTAAACAAGAGACCCCATGAAATCTCTCAGCCACTTCGTTTGCTTATGTTACAAGAATCATTCAAAAAGAACTCATTATTGAGCACTCTGGTATTCAGGAAAGAGGAAACCATATTGTAATAATATTCAAAAGATAAAAGAAACAACTTATTGAATCATCAAAGTTTACTCAAGTGAGCAAGTTCACAAAAAGTAAGCCTAACATTCTCAGTATACAACAGTTTTCACATTCTTTTAATTTTGCACAAGAAGTCAATACATCTAAGTGGGATGTAAGGCACGTTTTAATAGAATTTGCACTAAAAGTTGATATGTGCAAACTATGGAAGATGAATGTATGGCACATAAAGGAGCATTAAATAAGACTGCTAAAAATCTAATCCTAAACCCTAAACCCTAACTATTACACCTATCTAGATTATTTTTCCTAATATTCCAGAATTCATATAAAATGAAGGTATTATACAAAATATTGCATCATCTTTAGGAAACATCTTAAAAGACTGGGTTTCGAGTAAATTAAGAGCTAAGCACAACTATTGTAAGGATCTAATTGAATGAAATCTTACAATGACCCCTATCTATAAAGCTTGGATAAGATTTAGAGCCATGATGGTTGATGGTTACACGTATGTTATGGTGATATGCATGCTTATTTTAATCATTGTTTTCATTTCGGCCACAAGGATTCTGGATGCATGAAATTCATAGCATCGAAAGCTTAACAGATAGTAGTGGAATCTCACTTTCATAAATATCTTAAAAGTCCTTAAACTCATAAGAATGTAGATGTTGAACTTCCTAAAATCAAATCAACCATTCTTAAAGGAAAGAAGAATGTTACTAAAACTTCTTCAAGTACTAATGAGGAAATGGTTTAGTAACAAACTTAAGACAAAGTTTCCAAAACTAATCAAATTAATATAAAGAATCAAAAGACCTTGGTAGATACGAAGAATGCTTTAGGTCTGGCCAAGGTTCAAGATAACAATAACAAGATGAAAGACAACTCTATTCTGAAAGACTCAAAAATTATAGAAGCCATCAAATCCATAGAAACAGGTATGGCTATATCAACTTCTCATGATTATGTTAACCTAGTATCAGAACATAATTCTCATAAATAGACTATCATAGGAAGCTTCCCTTCTTCTCCAAAACTCAACATAATTGAGTAAATAAAGATTTAAAATAAATATTGAATAAGAAAGTTATGAACTTTAAAATCAAAACAAGAAAAGGTTCAATAGCTATTAAGGCCTCCAAATTGAAAGGTCCATATAAGCAAAACGTCATCTAGTTTTAAATGACTATAAAGATATTGAATTAGAATGTTCGTGGTATTAGAAATAAGACAACTAAAAGAAGGTTAAGATCAATTAAAAAGTCAAAAAGTATTAAATTCATGACTATTCATGAACTATTAATTTCCATTGCAAACATTGGAAACGTTTGTAAGAGCATTGGTTATCCTAACTACATTTCTAAAATAAGTAAAAATATTTGGTTAATATGGTTAAATGATGTTAAGCTTGAAGTTATTTTAGATCACACTCAGTTTATTCATATAAAGTTAGTCATTTTCATCAAAACAAAAAGTTCCTAGTTACTATAGTTTATGTTAAGTTCCTAAGGGATTTGAGAATGGAATTATGGAAAACTTTAAGGGCTTTAGCTTATAAAATTAACAAGTGGATGTAATAGTTGGTTTCAATGTTATAGCTATTGCACATGAGCAGCTTGCATGCTCAAAATTATGCATTAGAAGTATGAAAGACTTTAATAGTGTTATTGTAGACTGTTCTCTTGAAGATGCTAGCTTTATAGGTTCAAAATATACCTGTTCTAATAAGAGGAAATGAAACAGACTTGATAGAGTCCTATATAATAATGCATGGGCTGATTATTTTCAAGAAACAAGGTTTAAGCACATGGCTATAAATTATTATGATCATGCTCCTATTTGTATTACCATTGAAAGAAAATCAAAGGAAGACTAAATCCCCCCTTCAAATTCTAGAATATATGGACATATCATCAGGATTTTCTAACCATTGTTGAACAAGATTGAAAGATTAAAATTGATGGTTAACCTATGATGATTTTTTTGGAATAAGTTAAAGAGGTTAAAGAAGAAGCTTACAATATGGAACTGGGAACACTTTGGTAACATATTTGACTATGTGCAAGCTGAAGAGGAAGTTACATATCTTAAAAAATAAATGAAGAATCTCAAACCATTGATGATAAAATTAACTTGCAAAAGGACAGACTACATATCTTTAACTTTTATATAGAGAGGAATATTATTGGCATTAGAAAACTAACTCTATGCGGCTTAAAGATGTCGACAACAATACAACTAATTACCACAACTACGTTAAAAAAGAAGGAGAAACAACAAGATTCGATGTGTTATTGGAGATAATGAATGGTTAACTGATCATAAAAGGCTAATTTAATCAGTTGAAAATCATTTTAAAGTTATTCTCGCTGGAAATTCAAGTTTATGCAATACAAATGTAATTTAAAGCTACATTCCTAAACTAACTACAGAGGAAAACAACAAAAGTTTAACGGTGTTATCTGATGAAGAGGAAGTTCATGATGTAATTGAAAGCTTAAACCCTTCAAACAATTTTGGCATTAATGGTTTTAATGGAGTGTCTTTTCAAATATGTTGGTCCATTATTAAGAAGGATTTAATTGGTGTTATAATTTCTTTCTTTTAAGGTCATGTTGTTCCTCATAGAGTTACAACTACCATTATTTGTCTGATACCCAAGATATGTTGTCCTTAATCCTGTCACGATTATAAACTAATTAGTTTGTGTACCCTTTTGAACAGGATTATATCTAAAATAATCAATGATAGGCTAATTATTCTTCTTCTTTAAATAACATCGGAAGAGCATTGAGGTTTTGTGCAGGGTAGATATATTCAGGAAAATACTATATTAGCCAAAGAGACAACATAATGATCAAGGTAGACACGTCTAAAGCATTTGATAAGATATTTCATACCTTTATTTTAAAGATAATCGAGATGTTGGTTTTAGTGGCTCATTTCTAAATAGGATACAAAGCACAATTACTCAAGACTTTTTATCTTTTATAGTTAATAGAGAAACTCATGGATATTTTAAGGCTACTAATGGTATAAGGCAAGGAAATCCTATATCCCATAGCCTTTTCATTATAGCTGAAAAATACTTATTAAAGAGTTTGAGATGCATATTTGAGATAGATAAGATAATGGTCTACAAGTCTAGAAGCTCTATGGTCCTCCTATGCTTAGCATTTGTTAAAAATTATGCTTATATGTACTAACGGTTGTGTTAGCAACATCAATAAGTTGGGAGATTTTCTTCAACATTATTAAAATGTTTCAGGACAGACCATAAACAAAGATAAAACAAAGATGATTACCTTTTTTGTATCTTTCTCAAACTAGAATTAATATCTTGGGTATGCATTCTGGTTTTCAAATAGGAAAACTTCATGATAACATAATTAGGAATTAACATCAGCACTAATAATAAGGCTAGTAACTATGAAGAGTTATTAAATAAGATAAGAATCAGAATTATAGAATATGAAGGGAAAAAGCTTTCCTTTGGAGGAATAATTACTCTTATTAAGTCACTCTTTATGGCATTGCCTATATAATGGTTTGAGTGTTGTACCTTTCTTAAATCTATAATCACTAGAATTGAAATGATGTTTAATAGATTCCTTTGGAATTTTGTAGTTAATGCTTCCACAATTCATTGGTCTCAATAGATTCATTTGTGTAGGCCATATGAATATGATGGTTTAAAGAATAAAAATAAGAACATAACCTTAACTCATGTGTTCAGAGTCTGGTCTTGGTATATGGACAAGGATGTCCATCTTAGATCTATCATCCCTCTAATGATTTGGTGGGCTAGAAATATTTATAAGCATGAAGGCATTAGTTCTACATCTACTCACATTATCAACTATATAAGGGAAAATCTAATTGGTATGGGCCATGCTAACACGTTTAAAGAAAGACATTAGAATAAAGACTATAAAATTGAATTAAAAATTGGTTGTTATAATCATATGCTAAAAAAGAAAAGAAAGTATTATGTGCATATGGATTCCCCCATTCCTACTCAAATAGAAGCTTAACATAGATGGTTCTTGTTGTTTGAATGGCGAGGCCAACGGGTGTGGTATCTTAAAGAATAATAATTGTAACACTATCACCGGATTTAGAAGGATCTATGGTAAATTAACACATATTTTAGCTGAGGCAATGGATCTTTTGGATGATTTATTGATTACTAAGAGTCTAAATATTAATAACTTTAAAATAGAAATCGATTCTCAACTTCTAGGGGACATGCTAAGAAATTAACAGAAGTCCTTGGTTTCTTGACCATCTACTTACATGTTGCAAGAAGTTAATTACTTCTAATATGTCTGCATATTTACAGAGACCGTAACAAGGTAGCCGATTGGCTTACCAAATAGACTCGTAAATGTAAAATGAAGGTCAATGTCTGCCAAGACCAGATGCCTAACCAATTGAGATTTATTACATTTCTAGAATGACTAGGTGTAGGATATTTTATAATACAATACTACAATATTATATTTTTCATATTCATCTATAAAGTTTAATCTTATTAATTGTATTAACTAACACTAAAGAGCATATTCTACCCAACTTAGCTTAACTGCTAATTGCATATTCAAAATCGGACACTAGAGATTCTTTTGTAAGAAGCCATGAAGTTAACAGGTTCATGATATTATGCTCCAAGTTGAAAATATAGCAAGATCATAATCTGAGTATAAATCAGGTTCATTAATTAGTTCAAAATGCAAATTCTTATATACTATTCTAACAAAAAGGTTGATTTAGTAGCAAACAAATCACACTCTAAAGGTTTTATGGTACCTGAGGTTGGAGAAATAGAATCTTCATTATTTACATATTAAGAGTTCCCAAAATATTGATGCCGCATTTTGAATGGAAGCTCAGACACATTTTTAGATTTTAGCTTTTTTCAGAGGTGAAGAAGAACTCAGATTTCTCTTCGAAAGCTAAAAACACTAATTATAATTAAGGAATGAAGAAAGAAATGAAATTACCTGGTTATTAGGAAATCCTACAACGAAGGCTCAAGAGCTTAAATCGTCGCTTGAATTTTGAAGTTTATCATTAGGTAAAGTTCAAGAGTTGGTATCAAAAGCTATGTAGAAGGATGGTTTGTAGGAAGTTGGATTCTAGTAAGTCTCATATCATCATCCATCACAATCTACCATCAAAACCTCTTACTTGAAAAAGCATGACGATGAGATCGGGTAGCTTTGAGTATGCCAATTCACGGAATCCATGGGAAAAGAAGAAAAAATAGATTTGTAGTGATTGCTCAGCTAGTTGATAGAATTCCTTTTGTGGCTGATGAATTCAAGTTCGTTCTGGATAACTTATGCCATTTTCAGGGATCTAGCAAATAAAAGAAACTTTGAAATTTATTAATTAAACATCAAGGAGGGCAAGAAAGCTGAAAATAAAGTTCAGTACATGTAGAAAGATTTGCGCATATCCCTTCCACCTGAGATAATCCAAATTAAGAACTTGCATTCCTAATCTAGCCTCATACACCAAAGCTTTGAGATTTTAAAAAGATCATAAAAAATATATGCTTCATTTAATCAAAATGTTCAATTTTGATTCTCTAATTGCAATTAAAACATCCGGTATCTTAGGTAACTTAAGATAAATTCAAGGATTAAATTATCTTCAATATATTTTCATATAATCTTTTGCAATTACCAAATATGATTGTGATTAACATTCGATAAGCAGTTTTACATGACTGATTCTTTTTTTTTCAGGATTTAGGAATTTCAATTAAATGTAGATGCTAAAGGAGCTATATAGATTAACATTGTAGATAAGAAAAGAGTTATTCCATGGTTACATACTTGATTGAAATTTTTAATCCATATCAAAATTGCCTGAGGTCTCTGGTTTTTGACAAAGGTATTTTCTAAAAACATGCTCTAGTCAACCAAATGTGCAAAATTGAAATTGAAAACTACTCAGTTGTGTGAGAATAATAGATATTACGATAGTTTTCTGTAGTTTTAAATAAAGAGAAGGTTGAAAACTTGAGTCTCTGGAAAATTGGTAGGTTCATCCCCTCGACCACCACCAGTTTACTTACCACTAACAGTTACACAACTCGAATCAAGCACACAAAAAAAAACATGGGTAATAAATCGGCTAATCGTGAAGCACCTCTATCGGAATCCACGATGAAAAGTGAATCTGGCTACAAGAAAGAAGTTAGCAAAAAATAATAAATTATGCTATGAGATGATCTATCAGAATCCATAGTGTATCGCGAAGAATCGGTATAAAGAATAATCTACTGACTGATGTCAAAATTTGTTTATGATTTTAGTAGTATGAACCCTCTCAAAACTTATTTCCAATGAACAATTTGCCTATTTCTTTTAATCAAGTCATTATTTTGATAACTAAAAACAGAAGATAATTATTAACCGGTACCCGGGTACAGGGATTAAAAAAATTATTTTACGAATATTTTGTAATTAAATGATCAAACTATTCAATTTATTTTTATAAAAAAAAAAATACTATTAACTAAAAGAATTTTAATATTGCTTAGCCGACGTTTGTGAAGACAGTTTAGCAAAATTCATACTTAAAATTTTAACATAATAATAATGCTGATATTTTCTTTTTCAAAATGATCGATAAATATTGTAATGGTTATATAGCAGAACTTTATTGTCAAAATCCTTGTCTTCTCTAAACAACCCCACATCGAATTCTACATTCTTAGACGTTCTTAGCTTTGCAAGAAATTTGGATACGTAGTAAAGACTTTAATTATATATAGTCGTCACAAAATACCAAATCAAAGTATTTAACATATTATATAAACAGAAGAAGTTGTCATAGTAGACTTTTCTTCGATGGTGTAGTGTAGTACTGTAGTGTAGGTGTGGTTAGTTATTTGTCTCTATCCGTATTTATTTAGCCAGGGTGAAGGCGGCTGCTCAAAATTCTAATCATATACCTTTCTTTTTCTTTTCTAGTTTCTACCTTATTTCTCTCTCAAGAAAATAAAAAGACAATAAACGATGACGGCGAACCAAAATATAGACAGGACTTTAGTTGCCATCGTTCTTGTGTTTGGTCTGTTTCAGATTTCTCAAGCTCAGGACCGAACCCAAGCTACCACTCATCCTCGTGAAGGTGCACCCTCCTCCTTTCTCTCTCTAGCTATGCATCCTCTGTTCTAGCTTGAGAACAAAATTAAAGTAATATTCATATTATTTAGATATTTTTTATCTTTTTCATTGAATATTATTACCATTTCTACTTACCATTTTGTCGTATAAGCTTAATCAAAATTGCTGTCTATATAGGCGTAAATAACTACAAATAGTTGCAGTTTAATATTACCAGATAGTCTAATAGTCTTCTTATCATGTTTTATCTATTGACATTTTGGAACCTTCTGAGGTAAAAAATGATTTGCAATTAGTTAAAATTGTAAAAGATTAATTTAAAATAATTATGGAGTTCAAATAAATACATTTGATAATAGTTGAATGGTTGGACTAGATTATTTAGTGGACACGGTTATTTAGTGCGAAACGATGTAAGTACCAATATAAGTGGCTAAAAATCATGGTTAGTCACTGGAGTTGGTCACTTGTTCAAAAGTGTTTCTTATTTAATTTTTGTATCAAAACAGTCACTTTGTTTCACCGGTGGTCACTCATGTTGGTTTTTTATTTTTATTTTTAGTCACCGCTAGTGACCATAAATGTAAAAAAAAAAATATATATAACTTGAATGACAATTCTGAAATAAATATAACTTGAGTGATAATTTTGAAACAAGTGACAAAACTCCGATGACCAATGAAGGTTCTTAGTCTATACTTAAAAGTATAGTTAGTGATAGAGTCCGGCCAAAATATGTTGTTCCATCCGCAATTTGAGTGCTTAAACAATCAAATATATATAATTCATTTGAATTTTAAAAATAGTTAGAAATAAAATATTATCTTTCACGTGGTAAATATTGTTTGTAATCGCAAATTTATTATAAAGTACTAATAATTGTTAACGAGAGATAACACATTAATATTTATTATTAATTTTATTTTACAACAATCATCTATATTTTCAAAACATTTTTATTTTGTTACAAATTTTAAATTTGGTTTAGCTAATATTTAACAATCCAAAATATCAATAAGATTGACGTCATACGTGAATAATAATAAAAAAATCATATTAAAATCCAAACTATCTAATAATCCAACCAGTTGATGTCGAATCTTAAAGATAGGATCAACCGGTTTGTAGACGAATATAATAAAGGAAAACAACTGAATAGACAACCCAAATTTATGGCGGTAAAAAAGGATCATACGATGTTTCATACTAAAATCAAGCTAAAAACATTTATTGTTGCAGTAACAACTATCGTTGTAGAATACTAAAGTTAAATATGTCATCCAAAGAGTGAATGATGAGAAAGAGACGATGTCATTTAGGGAATGCTAAAAGATATTTTGAAAAAAAAACTATAAGAGAATGAATCCTACAAGGGAGTTAAGAAAATTTAGATCGAAAACCCAACAGCAGAGAGAAGAAACGACGACGACATCGCGGGGATAGAAGGAGAAGTCCAACTCCTAATTTGAGGCACGACTGAATAAAAAGTAGTAGAGAACCTCAAAGTGATGGAGGAAATGACCCAGTAATTCGACCAATTGTGACTACTGGTGCACCACCAATCATGGGACAATGTCAGGATACCTCATGCCCCCACCAAACTATATGATTCCACTAGTTTATCTTCAATATCATAACATCCCTCCTATCACCAGAACCAATGCACCCCACCAGATATGTCCTAAAAAGAACAAGGAGTTCCACAAGGTTATCTGTCAAACCATATACAAGGGACATCAGCAGTAGAATAGTATACTTGGATGAACTCAAGGCATCTTGTAGTATCAACCAGAGTACATACACCAAGATCAAGATTACTGAACATACAGATCGAGACACAATACCAAACTGATGGCTAAAAAAATAGGAATGGTTAGGGTTCCAGTATATATACTAATTTATGGATCATATAAACGACTATAATGAGGATAAAGATGTTCATCCAAACGATAAGTCTCCATTGGCCCCAAAAGTTGTATATCACACCATGCAACCACACTATGATAACCACAAAATGGACAAATATTATGACAAATGAGGTCCATAGCACTACATCAAGAATTTCAACAACGAGATGTTGCAATACGAAGTGGATGATGGAATAAAGTGTCGAGCATTTGCCATGACCCTCAGAGAAAGTGAAATGCAATGGTTCAACAGTCTTCCAAAAGTATACTCAAGAACTATAAGATGTTTCGGGCGACATTCAAGAATATTTTTGTAGGCTCAAATAAATAAAGGGAGATCAAGATTATATAATCTATTTCAAGCCAAAAACTAACGAAAGTTTGAAAGATTACATTAAACTATTTGTTGAAACAAATTCGTAATTACCAGATTACTACGATCTCGTGATCGTAGCAGCATTTAGGCAAAGATTCGAAGAAGGAACCATGTCTGATGCAATAATGAAAAAACACGATAAAATTTAAAAGCTTACTGACTCAAGTGGAATTATTCATCAAATTAGATGAAGTGACATGAGCAAAGAATTAAGAGACACAGACAACATGACTGAAAGCAATTTGACTAACAAAATAAACATCATGACACATATTAACACAAAAGATTACATATCCAGAAGTAATGACGTTCAACTTCAGCCAAGACAAGGTAAAAACAATCCCACATATATAGAAGAAAATCAAAAGTTGTCTGTTGTGCTAGGAGACAAGAGAGCAAATCGCCCCCAAGAGGGACCATTCAAAAAATTGACTGAATCACTGGAAACAATTTATGATAAAACTAAGGACACAATCAAGTACAATATGCCTAGAAAGTTGTTCAGAAAAAAATAAAAACATATATAAAAACAAATACTGTAAATTCCATGGTGGCACTAACATTTTTACTGCAGATTATTGGTTTTTGCAAATTCAGATATTAGTATATGAAGGCACATTAAGTGAGTCTGTTAATAAAAAAAACAAATGAAGAATTCATAGTTTAGGAAGAGTTATAAAACAAGACTTAGACTAATATGTTAAAGGAAAATGTAGTTAAGTTAAAGGAAGAAGAAGAAGAATACTTAGACCAAGATCCAAATAAACAAACTATATGACTGATTGATGAGGGAGATCTATATTATGAGATCACTAAAAGAAAAATAAAGTAGTACGCAAAGAAGATCGAGATAATATGCCAAGGGAAAACATCTTTGCATCTGGATAGAAAACCGTATACAGGTCTATCATTCTTAGATGATGATCTTATAGGAATGACATCTCCACAAAGTGACGCATTGTTAATAACATTGAAACTGATAGGGGTAGAGATTAAAAGGGTTATGATAGATACTGTTAGCTCGACTAATATCCTATACATAGGAATGTATGAAAGAATGAGAGGAGCCGCAGTGATAATCTTAATCTACAAAATCCTAATTAACATCACCGGAGTAAATGCAAATGTCTTGGGAAAGTAAGCTCAGGACGTAGCTCTCGAAAACCAGGAATTTAGGAAAATGTACAATATTTTTCATGGTGGTAGATGTTTCATCTTCTTATAATATTATACTGTATCGATCATTACTCGATCAAATGCATGTCATAGTCTATACGGTTCACCAGTATCTAAGGTACCCTATAAACGACAAAATGGTTGTGATCATAGAAAATCAGAAAACAACTATGGAATACTATGCATCATCCCTAGACTTCATAGTATAACAACTAGAAAGTATGACATCTTGGAGGAAAGAGATGACCCACAGATAAGGGCTTCGGCTGGTGCAGTTGGGGGAAGAAGCATAATATGTAATCATGGAACAAGGAAATATTATGAAGATCGACTGAGACATACCAATCGATTTCAGGTAAAAAAAATATTTTTTTTAAAAAAATAATTTAGATACAGTAGAAACTCTATAAAATAATACACTTGGGACCACCAAAATTTATTAATTAAAATAGTATAGTAAAATACTTAGTTTACAAACACCTTTCAAGCTTCCACTTGTGGATAATTGCCCTATTCATCCAAAAATTATTGAAGGATTGCGAAATGTTGAATTATTATTTTTTGCCACCAAACACAACTTCAAAAATTCAGCATTGTGACGCGAGGTTTATGCGAGCTTTTAAGATGCATTATCGTCGGCGGTTATGAATTAGGGGTTCCAAATCCAACAAAAATAAATGTGTTAGATGCAATGAATCTTGCAATTTCAGCATGGTCTATGGATGTTCGTGCAAATACGATTGCGAACTGCTTTCGTCATTGTAAACTTCGGTCAACAGATAACGTGACTTTTGAGAACTCAGATGAAGGTGGTGAAAGCACTCAAGAACTCCAGAATTTGATCAAAAAATTGGGTTATCACAATGCAATGGATGTCGAAGATGTTCTGAATCACCCAGAAGAAAATGTAGTTGCATAGTTGTTGACTGATGAAGAAATTATTGAAAGCGTTATTGGAATTAATAAAGATGATATCAATGAAGAAGATTATGAAAGTTCTACAATGGAGCCCCCTTTGCGAAATGAAGCTATTAAAGCGTCAATTACATTGAATAATTTCATGTTGAGCTATGAGAAAACAACAACATAAGTTCTTACCATGCTAAGGAAAATTAGAGACGAGATTCAAGGGGAAATTGATTTCAACGAAAAACAAAAGACAATTGAGTCATTTTTAAGAAACCTTCATAAATCATTCACGTAATATGGTATATATAAGGAATTATTAATTTATATTTTATACGGGTTCTAAAGAAATTATCAAAAATGTATTATCTTATAATTTTAGCGAATTATTAATTTAGCACCCTGTCCCCGAGTCGGGGTCGGCCAAAAATATTATCTTAGAGAATTTATTAGATAATCGAGTATTAATTTATCGAGTTTCTAATGTATGTTTACATGGAGTACGTACAACGTAATTAGAGTCCCAACATAAGTCATATATCATCAATTAAACACGAACAATAACTTTAGGCTAATAATACAAAAAAATCTTACTCTCAATAAAATACAAAAACGAGTGTCGCTGAAATAAACAGATTGACGACTTTAAGACACATATGAGAGTCTCATTATCTTATATTGATAGTTAATTATGTATTAGTAAAAAATAGAAAGTGGATAATGTGTGTATACTTCACGAACTTAAACAATAAATGTCCAAAAGATCTCTTACCACTACCAAGAATCGATCAGCTCGTGCATGCAACATCATGAAATAAGATGTTATCCTTTATGGATGTCTTAGCATGATAAAATCATATAAAAATGAAAGAAGAGGATAAAAAACACACAACAATCATCATAGGTAAAGGGTTGCATTATTATATGGTAATGCCATTCAGACTGTAGAATGCTAGCGTAACCTATCAAAGGATAGTGAACAAGGTCTTCGCAAATTAAATTGGCTGAAACATACAAGATTATATTATTGTCATGTTGGTAACAATTTTGCATGAAAAAACCACCTAATAGACCTCACTAAGACGTTTGGAAACCTCATACAAGTAAATTTGAAGCTGAATCCATAAAATTGAACTTTCAGTATTTGATCTGAAAAGTTCTTAGGATACATGGTAAATGAAAAAGAAATAAAAGCATATCAAATTAAACTTGCCAGATTGGCAGCCATTGAGCCTTCAAGGAACATAAAATAAGTATAAATCCTAACCGGAAGACTAACATCGCTTAACAGGTTCTCATCAAGATCCTTAAACAATTGAAAATTATTCTTCCAAGTGTTGAAAGAACTCAGGAAGTTCTAATGGAGCCTGTCATGTGACTAGACATTCAACAACATAAATAAGTTTATGGTCTCCCTCAGACTACTAACCAAGACTAAGCTAGATGAGAGCATGTACTTATAATAACAGTCCCAGACTAGTCAGTCAGTGCAGTAGTGATCAGAGAAGAAAGAAGAAAATCTAGAGTTGTATACTATGTAATCAAGTATTTATTACCAATAGAATATATGTATTTACAATTACAAAAGCTTGAATTGACTTTAGTAGTTGCGGCTGGGAAAACGAGCTCATATTTTCAAATATATAGTATAATTTTTAAAGCCTCATTTCCCATAAGAAATGTATTGTAAAACTCGATGTCTCGATAAGATTGACAAATGGTCAGTAGAATTGCAAAATTACAGTATCAATTTTGAGCCCATAACAACAATAAAATCCTAAAGATTGGATGGCTTCTTAATGGACTTCCAGTCTGAGAGACCCATCTCACTAACTGATGAGTCAAAATACATTTAGAGACTAATAACTTATAGAGGAAGAAACATTCAAGGCTCAAGAGCATGAATTCAACTCATATTTCCAATAGGAGACATACTAAACCATTTAATCAAGTTTGGATTTCCGACATCTAACAATGAAACTAAGTATTGAGCCGTTATTGCGGGACTTTGGTTAGAAATAATTTGTGTGAACAATAGGGTACAACTCTTAATTCACTCTCATCTAGTGGTTAGTCAAGCATCAGGACAAGTCGAAGCAAAAAAGAAAAATAAAATACAATATAATACTTGAATGAATTATAATGTTCAATTGCTTAATTTTAAAATGTTGAATTCAAGCAAGTCTCGAGGGTATAAAATGAAACACCTCACCGACTCTAACAAAGGCCTTCCATCACACTGCCAAATCACTTCAGCTCGACTTTCATACTCGAAGGGACTAAAACAATAGATGAAAAATAAGAAGAAGAATATTAATGAACGTCAATAAAAAAAGTATATGTTAAAAAGAATGATGTCTAAAGGAAAAATGGAGGCATAAAAAATCAAAATAAATTCAACAAGATTTGTTTAAATAATAGAAACACTTTATAAGAGAGAATTAACCAATCCATATAAGTTGCTTAGGCACAGACAAACGCAAACTTTGTCATGGAAGAGCTACACGCGGAATAAAATAGCACACACTACGAGTACACAGATTTATACAAAAAAACATTCTCAAAGACTTTTATTGGCCAATAGTTATGAAGGATGTCAAAAGAAAATTCAAAACATGTGACACATGCTAGCGATTTGCTAATTTAATACAAGTATCAGTGTCCTACTAGAAACAATAAACGATGAAATTTGGCTCAACAAGTGAGGTATGAACATTGTAGGACCATTGCTGATGACCCCACGAGAAAGAATATTCATAACAAATGTCGTATATCACTTCTCAAAATTGATAGAAGCATAATAATTACAAAACATCACAATAGATAAGCTAATAACTTTTTAAAAAATGAGTATATGTTACAAGTACATAATCTCGAGAGATATCACTACAGACAGTGAACTTAGTTCCAAAATGTTAGCGTCATAAAATTCTCAAAGACAATGGAATAAACCAGACATTCTCTTCTTTTTTCATTATTAAGGCAATAGGTAAGTCTAAATGATTAATAGAATAATAATTTAAAATATTAAGAAGATGCTAGAAAGATCATCACAAACGTGCCTAGATTCTTTTCAAGACGTTTTGTGGTCATTTTGAATAACACTTAGAACTAGTATCGAACTAACACTATTTGTCAATGTACAAATTGAAGTAAGTAGTGTTATGAGGGATATGTATGTTGTCTTACACGATAGCAGTATATGATGAACTAAATAATAATTAAAACCGAATGATGATAATAAACCTAGTTGAAGAAAAAATAGTCAAAGCTCATGTTTGATCAAAATATTACAAGACATTGGAAAAGAATAAACAAAAAAAATATACTTGAAAAATTGACCCAAATTGGGAGGGACCATTCATGGTCGAAGCCAAAATAAATCCACAAACTTACGTGTTGCTGGATGATAATGGAAATTCATTTAAGCACCCTTGGAATATATAATAATCAAAACTCTACCATAATCCGCAAGACTGAAAATCTTGTAACTCACTATTTTTTAAACAGATTTATTAAATCATGGAGATGTATTATTTTCTTTATTGGTGGCGTGAAAAATGTTTTAAAAGACATTCGACAATAATAAAACATTTTTTGTGAAAAAACAAATATGACTAAAAATCGGGAAAGATATGGAAGTAAAATTACCCTTCGAAAATTACAAGACTTATAAAAAATGTACCAATAAACAAAAGTAACTTATTAAGAAATAAATTACTTCAACACTAATATTTATATTCCTTAAAAAATAATTAATAGGCATCAAATGATAAAACAATCATCATTGGTCAATAGATAGTTCCATGAAGGACATTAAGCCTGAAAATCTATTATAATACTAAACAATTGATGACCGCGAGTTAGTCATAAAAAATACATAAGCTTGATTTGCTTCAAAAAATGTAAAAACTTTAACAGGAAGTCATGCACCCTGATTATACTTAGAAAATTCTAGAAAACTCCGAGTAAAGAATATAAGTGTTCAACAAAACAATTCTTGATCTATTGAAGTTAATTTATCAACAAAACAAGTAAATAATACAAAAATGTATTTCAACTACAAAGACCGGTTCAGATAATAAAAATAATAACAAGTATTCATAAACCAAAAAATAGTCTTAAAAATACAAAAACTATAGTGATGGTATTTAGTATTTACAAAAATAAATGGTGAGAAAAATCAAGTTCTTACAAAAATTTAAGAAGGAATAACAAGTTCGGAAGAAACAGTCGCTCACCTACCAGGATCTTCACCATTTTCAACCGAATTAATAATTGTTTGAGTATTATTTACTTCAACAACATTCTTATCAACATCACTTCATTCACCATATTTGCCATATTTGGTTGCTGCTTGTTCTTTAATCTTATTCTTTTAAAATTCCTCAAGAATATCACAAATATGCTTACCATTTTCAATCATACTGACAAAATACGAAAAAAGTCATGAGACTAATGAGTCTGATCCATATCTCCCGGCCACTCGACCTCATGAATAAGTCTTACGTTCCGTAACAATTCACTTAAGTACAATATTATACTTTGTTGTCATTGAATCCAACTACGCATGCACCTCAGATTTGACAGGCTCAATTTTCACCTTAGTGTCCACTTCATCCTACAACGTTAACCTAACAATTTTAGGTGTGGTTTATCTAAAATTATCTTTTGAAAATCCGCATACATAGTTTTAAAAGCAACAACTTTAGTTGTACAAACCATCAAATCTTCTTCACACTACGACAATGCAAAATATTTATTTTTCAAAATATCAGTTTGACACTATAATTCAATGTGTATTAACATTTCCTTATCCCGACTAGCATCAATATATTCTTGCAACCAAAATTCATTCTCAATTTTAGATTTAATAACATTATTTAAACTAGTTTGTTCTTTTATAGGTTCATAAACTCCGTTAAAAAAGGGTTGAATGTCTAACCGATGAACAAAAGAATTAACCTTAGCTAGATAAAAGATGGTTAATCCATTTATGATGAGGCGCAAACAAAAAATATATAATAAAACAAAAATCAGTAATAATTAAACAAATAAGGAAATAATATTACCTAAAATCCCAAGTTTAAATGATGATTCACAAGTTACAAAAGAGAAAGATGGATGTGTAGTGAGCTCTAACTGGCCAGTGCGACAAATTGATTAATTAACTTATGAATCTGACTAAGATAAAAAAAAAAGAGGAAACAACAACTTTAGTTAAAAATATACTTAACGGACATGAAATGTTTGGGTACAAGTTAATACTACTATCATAAGTGGAACTAGCAAAGTAGAAGTACACCTTAAGATAACTTGGAATAGTTATCAAGATGAGTGATAAGGACATTTGTCATTGCTGAGGAAGTAATAACACATTAGGGAGGTCATCATCTTCTTTTTTCAAAATGAACTTGTTTATCAATAACTTCACTACCCGAAGTATGATCCAGCTATTTACGCTCACATATGTCTTTTTCGCATTTTGGAAAAACTCAATAGTGTTTCAATTTCCAGTTTTTTAGAAGCTGAGATGGAACCCTAAGATCAGCAAGGAAGGTTAACTCTACAATAGACGATATATGAATTGATAAACTACATACCTTTGTTGTGTCGAGAACTTAAAATCACATCATGAATTCGAATAATAAACTAGTTAGCCTCCATAGTGGGTTTTTAACTTAAATACTTAAAATCAAGTTTGGCAGGATCCCCAACTATCGTTTTTAAAACTTCCTCGATAATAGGGACTCATTCTGTTACATTTCTATTAAATATAATAGAAGCATCAGTCATAAACAAATACATGAGTCTCATGCTTAAAATATCAGAGTCAATAAAATCATCTGCCAAAAAAATATGAATTTTGTAAAACCATATTCGAGAGAATAAGAGACATGAACAGAATAATCATTAATCATTATATCTTCTAAAAAATTGAGGGAAAATTTGGTAAAATAATAGAATGAGATACGATAATTAAAGATGAACAGTGTGGCTTTGCTGCATAATACATGAAGTCTCTAAATGTTTACATTTTTTTAAAATGTGAGCATTCATCATCTTCATCAACCTCATCTACTTCACCAATTGAAGAAAAAAAGTTAGGGATTTCCAAAACAATAGTTTTAGAAATATTTGGTGCTCTAGAAACAACATTTGAAAAACCATGAGATATTTTCTTCAAAGTATGTTCCTTTGCACCACTACGAAGTCCCATTTGGGAAGAAACTTTCCCTAATGCTTGCTCTTAATGTACCACAATCCTAATTTAGAATACTTAATGGTCACAACCTCCTTCGGGAAAAATATGACATAAAAATTTTCTTTGATATTTGGGTGAACCAAATTTTGGTTAGCAAACATTTATTAGGTACCAAAATGAAGGAACATGCAAAAATAATAATTCTTAGCTTCCTTCACCATGGTAGGCAGCATACCTCTTAGGAATATGCTCCAATATATAGTTATCAAAGGGTATATTGATAACATAATATGAAAAGAAAAATATAATAAACAAAAATTAAATAAATACAATATTAAAAGAACAAGTTGATAAAATAAGTACTCACGCTCAGAATTCCATGAGAGATTAATATAACCCCGATCATTATAGAATATAGTAAAATGTTTTTGGGACGGATTGGTATATAAGATGCATTACCTCCATGGTATGGATCATTTTATTCCAATACAAGCCTCACGTAGCTGGGAAATATCAAAACTAAGTTGATATATTTGAGATCTCTAAGATAATACAGTTTTTCGACCTTGGATACTAAGAATTCCAAGTTTTGAGATGACGATGTATCAACTTATGGCAGCAAAACACAAATAAGATATGTACGTATGAAAATTGAGTTATCCAAATAAATAGGAAATATTTGATGTTATGATGATTAATTAAAATATATCATTTTATTGTTTTCATTCAAATTTCTTATATTATCAGTGTATTCTATATTTATCGTATATAGTTTATTTATTGGTGTAACAATTTTCTATATTAATAAGTTATTTGAAGCCTCCGAAAGGGGTAGCTGAGTTGGTGGAGTAAGGCATGCTTGCGATCAAAGCTCATGAGTTAAATTTCTTCTACAAACGATATCTTGGCTGAGCCTGTCACCTTGCGTGGTTTACCTTCTGGCGTTGGTTTACAGGCTATTGCGTTAGACTGAGGGTTTACCATATGCGCACTCACTCGTTGAGTAGCGGTTGTGGGTTCTCTCCGGAAAAAAATTATTTGAAGTATGAAAGTAATGAGTAATGTTATTTTGGTTGTCAAGTATATTAATATTTGTTAGTAAGATAATTCATGGCCAAAAGTTGGAATAAAAAAGTGCTTATAATCGCATAATATTTACGAATATACGAGATAGATTCACACGTACCATACACATCTAGGAAAAATTTACATTTAAATAGGAAACAAAATATTATTTCACACTCAGTGTGCATATCAAGGGTCAAAATTCTTCAATTGAGTTTAACATAGTGTTATGTATCCGTTATAAAGGTAATTTTTTTCATGGTATGTACGAATCTGTCTCTTAGGCAAAATAGCAAATTTATTCAAAATCTTAACAGATTGGTGAGTAATCTTATTAGATGGGTATCATGAGTTTATCCAAAAGTTTTAGTTTTTTTTGGTGAGATTTTTGGATTATGAGCTTCGTTCAGAATAATCTTAATAATTAGAAAATATATATATTCTAAATGACAAAACATAATTATTACCTACTATAGTAATAATAACCAGAATATCATAACAAACAAAACGATAACTAAGATATCATAAAAAAGTGATAAAAGAAATATATTGATAAAGTCGTAACATGATATTAAAATATATTCAAAATAATATACTAAAACAAAATCATAACATAATACTAAAATAAACTCAAAATGCGTGCATATGCACAAGATGAATGCACTCAAGTAAAAAATAATATATATATATATATATATATATATATATATATAATATCATCCATAATCATGGTGTCATCGCGTTCCTCCATTTATGGAATGTCATATCAACTACGATCTATGTTGGCTGCATACTTGCTTGCATAAGGTTTCTCTGTAATATATGTATGGGGGCGAGCGACTCTAGGTTGACCAATATGTGTCATACGTTTGTCATGCACCATATAGGATAACATACGTTCGTACTCTGAAACCCACCTACATAAATTTGACATTGCTCGTCATCGTCGATAGTATGTCATTTCCAGTTCATCAACGTCGATCGATCCTAACAAAATCTCAATATAATACGTCTATTAATCCAGAAAATACATCTCATAGTTGGCCTGGTATCATCTAGAGATACCCCATATGTCGATCCACGTGAATAGACTACGATTATGTCGAACGATTTTAACACCGTATATATCTAAATAATCTCACTAAACAGTTGGACTGTTTGTAGATAGTCATACGACTTGAAGTTAATCTAACAATAAAAGAACAAAAAATGTTACCATATTTTAATTTATAAAAAATATAAAGTAGAAACTCTCAAATATTAATCTTAACTTACCTCGTTCTTTTGAAACATAAATCTTGTGTTAAAGTGATTCCCAAGTATATGATTACACCAGAATACTCATTGGTGCATATATATACACAAGTGTAGTAAGACGATAGTATACTCAGTGTATAACATATTCACTAACCTATAAACTGATCGTTATATCCACACCTCTAACATCCCAATGAAGCCGCAAAAATCCTGTATGCATGGAATATACTATTCTCAAACGAGTGGTATAACTGAACCAATATCATCTGACCCTAGTTATACCTCTACAACAATCTTGGATGGTAAAAGAAATGTATGAATTTAGAAAATAATATTACCAGTCTTGTTGGAAAATATGCAACAACCAAATACATACATGATACAAACCCGCGTGATATGGGTGACATGAAAATCCGTGAGAGTCAGACTATCCTGATAACTCGTACTGATTAAAATTATTATGCAACCATGTAACAAGAATAACGTTACTGCTCATACTTTCTCTCTAGAACTCTAGTTAAAACTTGGAACATGAATATCGAGCATGTTTGAGATATACTTGAAACTCTCAATATCTTTCTAGAAGACATGAAGCTCAAACAATTCACTTGACATGGGAAAACCCACAGTCACATGGATGTCATCCAGTGTCACCGTTATCTTACCAAAACTAAAATAAAATGAGCTATTTTTGAGTTCCACCTCTCGATGAATTCCTCAACGAGAGGGACATATGTGGACCGATATCACACGTGGTTGATATGAGGATCGAAAAATGTCCTAGTAACCTCATCTCTAACCCGACTCTGACTATATAAGTTCATCTTCAAAGTGTATTATAAGGAAAAACATCATAAGGATACTTGAAGCTATAAAACATGTGGAAATATGTCAATAAAAAGTTATCACTATTGTTCAAACATATGATTTTGATAAACTTATCTACCCATCGAAAATGTTGTATGCCTTGTGATCCACGTACTTTATGTTAAATTAAAAACGTGAGATAAAGAATTACAAAATACCATATCAGGATGGACCCCAGATGATTGGTATGAGCATAACTTCTCAACCCTCCTCAAACTTCAAAATGACTACTAGTAGAAGATAGAGTAAAATCCTCGTCGAATAGCTCGACAAATAGTGAAGAGATGAATCACATACGACTAAAGGTCGGGACTCAAAGTCGATAACATCTCACGAGTTGCCTCAACATAAACTTTAATAAGCTTTTTATATAGAGCCCATCCTACAAAAAAATAATCAATAGTTATGTTAGAAATGTCTTTACCGAATAAATTTTTAACCAGAAACTTTAAAAGCACGAATAAAACGCAAATTATTTATATTTAATGAAACCATATATCAAAATTAGTATAAAACTATCGTCCCACATATCCAAATCAATTGGAAAATAAAATTGAACTATATGAAAATTTGCAGGAGTAGGTCCGAAATTCATAACAAGTGTCGTACACTATAATAGCAAAATGACTTGTTATCTCTAATATTTATTCGGGACCGTAGAAACTTGTTATCCCCAGTAAACAAATGAAAAATATAAGGCCAAAACTATTTCCTCCATGAAAGTTATTATTTCCTCCATAATTTGAAAAAACTTTAATGATGTTATTTCCTTCGTAAAGGAAGTTACAAATTTGCCATTTTATCCATTTTTTCTTCACAAAACCATTACCCTAACATACCATTACCCATTCAGTACAACAAAACCCATTCTTCACCATTATCACTACCTTACAAAGAAGAAACCCCATTTTTCACCGTTATCACTACCTTACAAAACAAATTCGAAGAGAGAAACCTTGGAGAAGAAAACTCATTCTTCATTTTTCGATTAGGGTTTGAAGTTAGATATCTTTGTTAGATTCGATTAGGGTTTTGATTGTTGTTAGATTCGATTACGGTTTCGATTGTTGTTAGATTTCTATGTTAGATTCGATTAGGGTGTCGATTGGGGTTTGATTTATTTGTTAGAATCGATTAGGGTTTCGACTTGGGTTCGCCTTGGGATAAATCACTGTTCTGAATTTTTTTTATGCACTGAGCATGTGATTCTGAGTGGCCCACTCGGAATCACATGCTCAGTGCATAAAAAAATTCATGTGAGATTCTTGAATCGGGAATGCTGAAATCGGGAAGTGCTCAAATTATATTCTAAAACGTAAAAAAAACATTAAAATATCTTTTCCGGTGCTTTACTGTTGTTCTCATGCATGGAATGAGATTCTTGATTTTCCATGGTCGAACGACGTTCAATCTTCAATAAAACTGATATTTTTGGGGTTTAGGATTAAAAAGGGTTTAATCTTATGTTTTTACACAGTATGGTAATCTATTTCACTAATGGCACCTGGCATTAAATTCGAATACAAAACAAAGGTAAAATAGTAAAATCATGTTTCACTAGTTTTTGAGATTTCAAATTATAGATGAAATAATAATTTTCATGGAGGGCCCCAAGGGGGTAGCCGAGTTGGTTGAGTATGGCATTCTTATAACCAAAAGGTCATGAGTTCGAGTCCCTCTACATACGCTTTCTCGGCTGAGCCTGTCACCTTGTGTGGTTTACCTTCTGGCGTTGGTTTGCAGGCTATCGCGCCAGACTGAGGGTTTACCCTGTGCGTACTCATTTGATTAATAAAATTTATTTTCAATATTTTTATTTAAATTTATTCTAAACTTAATATAAATCCAAAATATTTGCAATTTTTTTTATTAATTAGTAAGTTACTTCGACCCTTGTCAACATAGCTACAAAATAGTTTACTATAAGTAACTTGTCTTAATAAAAAAGAACATACCATAAAATTCGTTCCTGTATTTAAAATTACGCGCTCTAAATTCACTAACTTTTATGTAAACCTTGGAGCAGCGAGTGTGTTGAACTCTATATTCCAGAAATGGGGAATAAGTGCTGGAAACGGATGGAACATCAGCGGGGAGTTATGCAGCGGAGTAGCCATCGATTCTACCATAGTAGACGACACTTCCTACAACCCTCTAATCAAATGCGACTGCTCTTTCGATAATGCCACTACTTGCCGCATCACAGCACTGTACGATCCTTTTTATTTATCTTTCTTTCTGCTTCTTGGTCATAGTGTTTGCCACAAATTTTGAAACAAAAAGTCATTTGGGGTTGCAATTTTTCCTTTGATTTGAGCTATGCACTGACAGTGTTCGGCGTTATGTCGGACTGAGTTGTTCTGACCAAAGTAGGCGCAACTATTGTTTTTTTCTTTTGCATTGTTAAGATGTGTTCTTTTCTAGTTTTCAAGTATAAGTTTATAGTTTTGATTGCATTTCATTTAGAATTCTCACTGTAATCAATAAAATGAACTAGCAGGATATTACAATGCAATTTTTTAAAATCCAAGTGTTGTTTGTGATTTTTGGTACATGTCTTTATGGTGCTAATTGTTAAGAGTTCTGTTAATAGGAAAGCTTATGCCTTGGATGGTCGGGGACCAATCCCAGATGAGCTATGGACATTGAATCTTCTCACCAATCTGTAGGTTTTCCTTATTTATGCTCATGTTTGCTTTAATTGAGTAATACACATTTTTGGTTAGATTTCTAACTCTCATAGATAAATCTCATTCTAAGCTTATACTATTCTAAAATGTAAATCATGATTCATACAATAAAAGTCATGTATGCACTCTTTAAGAATACTACTTGTAATAAATTAAAAGTGCTATTTGCAACCATAATTTCGACCAACTGTCAATGCGAGCACAATTGCACCATCTACGATCATGTTTTCATGTATCAGCCTGATTAATATAATATCCTGACTTTCCTTGTTTATCTTTTTTTTCTAATTTCTTAAAGGAACTTAGGCCGGAATGTCTTGACAGGTCCCCTGTCTTCCTCGATCGGAAATCTGACTCGCATGCAATGGCTGTAAGGGATTAATCTTTGATATTTCATGTTAAACTTGTTAAAAGCATTTCTTGCTCGAATATTTGGCTCATATGTTGTACAGGAACTTCGGGGCAAATTCTCTATCTGGAGAGATGCCTAAAGAACTTGGATTGCTTACTGATTTGAGATCACTGTATGTCTACGCTATCCTCTTTATGTAATTGTAGCAAGTCACATTATACGCTGGCATACAAAATCATTTTAGTAAAAAACATAAAGTGATCATTGTTATGATATATGCTTATTTAAGCAGTCATTGCTGATTGAGGCATTTGAAATGCAATTGCCAATGGTTTCATACACATCTTTGTAATATATGTGGAATTTTGTTCCTATTAACAAGTTTGTCACCTTTTTTTTATAAGTCCCAACATAAATGTACACCACCATGCTATGCCATCTTGAATATTTTGACTAAAACATTTAACTTTTCATCATGTAGGGGTATTGGTGATAATAATTTCTCTGGTGCTCTACCATCCGAGCTTGGGAATTGTCTGAAGTTGCAACAACTGTAATTACTTGTCTTCCATTTCGAGCACAAGATTCTACAAGTCATTCCCACTCACATATTATCTTGTGCATGAAGCAAATTTAGAAAATCTGAAATTATTTAGCTACTGCATTACCATTCAAAATGCTTCATGAGTCATGACTATTATGTGTTTTGGGATCTTACTTTCTTAAGCTTATAGCTGTATCTTGTACTTCTTTTGCCAAACGCTTTTTTATTGTACAAAGCTTTATTTTCTATGCCAAAGGTCATAAAAAGTCCAGTTCATGATATATCCACACAAATACCATACACTTCTCAGTACTGCAAATTCATAAGCCTTTTTGAACTGACAAGTTCATGTTGTCCTTAGCTTCCTCAAATCTATATTCTGGTCTTTCTGATCTATATAATAAACATATACTTCATTTGTTGCTTTACTTGAGAACCATTGTAAGGCTTAAAAACTGATTGGGGTGCTTTTGCAGTTATATTGGTAGTTCTGGAGTTAGTGGCCAGATTCCTGAGACATATGCTAATCTACAGAATATGGTTACACTGTAAGATTTTTCCTATGCACTTGGATCTCATTCATAGATAATAAACTCGGAAACATCATTGAACATACAGAATGCTTTTTTCTCAAATTTACTCAGATGGGCGTACGATGTGGAACTCTCAGGCATGATACCTGACTTCATTGGAACCTGGTCAAAACTCATTACCTTGTAAGAACATATGGTTTAATTGTCTTCTTGAATTTCCCACTTATCTTTTATGTTCATGCAATAGCTGTATTGGTTTGTATCTTATTATGTGAGGTTTGTCTAGCACTGCATATAAAGTCTCAAAAATGAATGTTTATAATAAATTCTTCTTGAAACAACACACATCCTAATTAGTTTACTCATACATCATATTGCAGGAGGTTTATCGGTAACAACTTTGAAGGATCAATACCATCAACCTTTTCCAACTTAACTTCTTTGACAGAATTGTAAGTGTATGCAGTTATTACTAACATTTATAGTTTTATATATATATATACACAGTTACACACACACACGCTTATGTACTATTGACGTTCTCTTGGTAAATAACAATGTAGGAGAATAAGTGATTTATTGAATGGAAACTCTTCTCTAGCCTTTCTTAAGAATTTGAAGTCTCTCACTACCTTGTAAGAACTTCTTTTCTTAATGTTGTATCCTATATAGTTGATCTGTTGCTTTTTTTTGTCTCTCTCTCTCTCTATAATTGGACTAAACATTCGGTCACTCTTTCTGCAGAGTTTTACGAAACAACAATATTTCTGACGTAATTCCATCTGATATTGGAGAATACCAGAGTTTACAACAACTGTAAGTATCTCCCATTTTGATGATTGTCATGATGGGATTGTTTGAGGCCAAAAGTTATAGTAGTCTATATTGAATAGAGAAACTTTAGTTGAGGTAATGATGATACAATCTTTATTTTATTTTGTTATAACATTTGTTTCTTAGCTTCTACAAAGGTTTTTAAATTTTTTCAGAGATTTGAGCTTCAACAATCTAAGTGGATCAATTCCAGACGCCCTCTTTAATTTAAGTGGATTAACTCACTTGTAAGGTTTTCGTCACCTAATTAACCTCTTGTGTCTTTTAGCGAGTGCATGCATAATGATGAAAAGCTGTTGCCTTAATGCCAGGTTTCTTGGAAATAATAAATTAAATGGTATCCTTCCTGCACAAAAGAGTTCGTCTCTTCTCAATATGTGAGTGTTCTACGCCCCTCACATCCTAATCTTTTCCATTAGGCTCTCGCATCCTATTTGTTGATGAAGAATGCATTTGTATGTTATAATTAAGAAGACCGAATTTAGAAGATCAAAGTCCTTGGAACGATCTTGTATTCATAATTTGTTGGACTAATTAATGTGTTTGATCACGTGTAATTTGAATGGTTTGTTCTTGACCAGTTCTCTCCTTTTCAGATTTCTCTAGTAAATTACATTTTTATATATTGTTTTGTGCTTCTTTCTCGATATAAGTATGGACCAACCCAATCTTTACGTTAGTATTATATTGTCCGCTTTGGACTAAAGTCCCACACGGATTTGTTTTTGTTTCAACTTCCAAAAGGTCTTGTACTACTGAATATCATATCCTTACAATTTCTTCTTTCTTGATTCGGATGCAAACTTCGTTTTTGGTTACTTGCAGCGATGTGACATACAACAATTTAGTGGGAAATGTTCCTGGGTGGGTCAATCAACAAAATTTGACAATGTAAGACCTCAACACAACCTAATTACAAAATATTACATTAAAATTTGATTATTAGCTGTCTGATTATTTCTTCTATGAAAACATTGTTTTATTGCTCTGTGTAACTTATATCTGCATCTTTCATAGGAAACTTGCTTTCTCATGATACCTCCGTTGAAACTAACATGATTACCTTATTGCGGTTATATGTGCAGTAACCTTGTCGCTAACAACTTAAATGTAGCACCTTCAAGCAATAGGTGACTTTCTTGGTCCTTTGTTATGTTTTTTATTTTGTGATTTTTTGCATGGAGCTATCCATAAATTTGTCTGTTTAGACAAGTGGTCTCCAATTCGTGGTCTAACCTATTCTTCTTCTGTTTTCATGAATTGATATTTTCTATTAGTACTTTACCATTTGGACTGGACTGCCTTCAAAGGAATTTTCCTTGCAATCGAGGCAAACCACGCTGTAAGTACAACTTCATGCATTTTTTTTGGAGTATATCATCTTTAAGAATTTTGATTCCCATCTTCTCATTTTTTAAATGAGATGAGGAGTTGTCTTACGCTCCTGATGTTATTTTAATCAATCACTTGTTAACCTCATCGATCCAGTGAGATGGTGGAGACATGAGAAATCACAGTTGTTACACTGATTATAATCAAAGACCCCACTTAAATCATAAACAGCAGAAGGAAAATGTGGAAAAAATGATAAATTTCTGGGATATTTAAGATGATAAAAGAAAAGAGAGTGAAACTTTATATAATTACAAATGGCAGGTAAAGGATGGGTGAGACAACTAAATAAATTATTAGAACAGGTAAATTTCTATAATTCCTTTTCCGACGAGGTCCAAAGCATCCAATGAATGCATGTTCTTCAAAATAATACTTCAAAGAAATTAATTCCAAATCGCCAATAAGCTAACAATGGCTTGGAATACAATTCTGGCCTGGAATAGAAAATATGTTATGCTTGATGTACTCACTCTGTTTTAATTACTTTCAGTATGTATAAGGAAGCCTTTCTGGCTTCATATACTCACTCTGTTATGGGCTGCAGATTACGATTTTGGGATCAAATGCGGTGGTCCAGAGATCAAGTCGACTAGTGGGATTACGTATGAGAGGGAAAACGAGACTCTTGGGCCAGCATCATATTTTGTGAATGACGTGAGAAGGTGGGCGGTTAGTACTGTAGGACTTTTTACCGGAAGCAACAATCCTCAGTATAAAATTTCATCACAATCACAATTTACGAATACACTGGACAGCGAACTGTTCCAGTCAGCTCGAATCTCCCCTTCATCACTAAGGTATTACGGGTTGGGGCTGGAGAATGGAAATTATACTTTGACCTTACAGTTTGCTGAAACAGTGATTGAAAGTTCTTCTTCCACATGGAGAAGTCTTGGAAGACGAGTTTTCGATATATATGTCCAGGTAGTATAAATTGCACATTGATTGCCTGACACAGGAGAATATATTAATGCTTAGAATAAGAGTTCTTTGCAGTATATCACTGTGTCCTAGTATTTTAAATTATTAGTCCTTATAATTTAACTAAGACCCAAGCTCTATTGCAGGGAAATCTTGTTCTAAAGGATTTCGACATACGCAAAGCAGCAGGTGGAGTTTCTACAAGAGCCGTTTCAAGGCAATTTAAGGCCAGTGTGTCAGAGAATTATCTTGATATCCATTTTTTTTGGGCGGGAAAAGGGAGTTGCTGCATACCTTTCCAAGGTAGCTATGGACCATTAGTTTCAGCCATCAGCGCTACTCCAGGTAACACCCTCCTACAACAAAGACAAGTTCAACATCGCTGATTTTCTCATGTTTGATTCTTGTTTGATATTTATTGACGATGCACTTGAATATAGATTTCATTCCTTCCGTGAGTAACAAGCCTCCTAGAACAGAGAAAAGCAAAACGGGTATGATTGTGGGGATTGTTGTTGGATTAGGAGTTGTAGCCCTTGTATGCGCTACTCTCCTTTTCTGCATTGTTCAGAAAAGAAGAAGGCATCGTGGTAACTCGTATACATGCACCATCTGGAGATTGAGAATCGATTTGACGTGGATCTAAGAAAAGTGGGGTGGGAAATTAGGGAAAAGTCATTGAAGAAAAACAATACAGATGAAAATAATTATATTGTCGGTGCGGTCATATACTTGAGACAGAAATTAATAGTCTAAAAGGATTTTTTGTTTTTGTTTTACATTTTGTATTTTTTGTTCAGTGATAGTAGAATAAAAAATGTTATGACATTTTTGTCCATGATTTAAAGATTTATAAATGATTATAAAATAATAAACAAAATATGAAAATTAAAAGTTTATATTATTATATTATTAAAATGATATGGAAAACTATAAAATTAATGTAGATTGCAAGTTTTTCCGACTAGAAAATGATGTATTCTTTCGTAGTTTTGATTTTTTATGAAAATAAAGTATATATTTTGTTTGGGTAAAGTGAATGATGTAGTATATTGTTAGAATAATATTTATTTTATCATTGTAAAAAAAACATCTGAAGCTTGGCACAAAATATTAAACGTTGATAGAAGGATGTTGATAGAAGGATTTTGTTAGTTAAGTGTTAAGCGATGAATGTCGACGCTAAGTGAAGGCTACACCGACGTCAAGTGAAGGTCGAAGACACAAATAACTAGAGATACTATTTTACATTTAGGAAAGATGTAACATATTACTAAAATATCTATGATAGCTAAGGGATATATTTTTTTTTGTAGTAAATGATTGACATGTATAGTTAAGATACGCATATTATTCATCTTTATAATTTACGGATAAATATGTCTATAAATAGGAAGTCTAATCATTGTACTAAGAGTTAATTCATTAATTAAGTATTACTCTTGATCATTCTTAGTCTTATCTCTTTGGCATTTTTAAAAAAAAGTAAACTCCTTATCGTTTGTAGCGTCGCCTTTGCAAACGTTTTATTCAAAATAAATTTATTATCTACCAAACATAGATGACTACATCAAGAATTGGAGGAGAGGTTAACACTTTTCTAATAATGAATTTGTCAAAATCTGTAATTTAAAGTTTGACAAAAGAAGATTCATGTACTATTTTCAGAGGAGGAAGTTTACCGACATAAAAACATGTCAACCAATTCAGTTGATGAATCATCCTTACGCTTGGTAGATGATGGAGTTTTAGAGTTTCCATTTACTAATGAAGATTTGGAAAGATTATTAATTTCATATAAGGATACATTATTGATAACTCTCCTTATAGCTCAAATAATTGTAAGGAGAGTATTAGTTGATACTGGAACAAATCTGCTAATGTGCTTTATAAATCAAGTTGTGATCAAATGATTGATGTTTTTCCATTTAAGAAAAGTGAAAGGAATTTTTTAAGTTTTTCTGGAACATCAAGTAATTGTGTGGGGGAAGTTGCGTTGAATGTAACTGTCGGTAATAAAGAATTTGAAAAACTGTTGGTACATTGTTTATGATAGTTGAAGCTCAGAGTTCATATAATGTAATTTTAGAAAAACATTGGTTACATAAAATAGGGGCAGTAGCGACATATTTTCATCAATGTGTGAAATTATAGTTAATGGTTAGATATGAATTATTCGAGGAAACCAAGAAACATCAAAATATCGTTATTCTTTATTTTTAGCACCAGATAACATAATAGTTTTGCAACATCAGGATTTGTTAAGAGACATAGTTACAAAAGAACCCCGTGAACGCGTGATAGTAATAAAATAAGGAGAAATTGATGATCCACGAGATGTGTTAAATGACACAAAAGTATAAGATTATGAACTAACTAATGAGAAACTAGAAAAGTATGAGAAAAGATTAAAAAAGAATTTAAAAGAAGTGTAATTAATTGTTTGAGGAATTTTTTTGATGTTTTTTCATGGAATATTTTTTATGTAACACGGGTAAGTCGGTTGATAATTTGTTACAAATTATCAATAGACAATAAGTTACGACCTATCCGATAAAAAATGAGATATCTTTCGGTTGAAATGTTAGAAGCTATCGCTAAAGAAGTTGCACGATTATTAAAAGTAGGACATATTATAAAATCAAAATATTCGACGTGGTTAGCAAATCTGGTGTCGGTAAAAAAAGGGAAATGAAGAAAGTGTGTTAATTTTATTCACCTTAACCGGGCTTGTCCGACAAATGTTTTTCATTTGCATAGAATTTCTCAATTAGTATATGCATGGTCATGAGTACTTGTCTTTTATGGATGCTTGTTCGAGTTGTAATCAAATTAAGATGCATCTCAATGATAAATAAAATATTTTATTTGCGACGGAAAAATGTTTATATTGTTACAAAGTACTTGTATTTGGTTTAAAAAATATTGGAGCAACGTACCAGAGACTTGTTAATCGATTTTTCGCTAAACAATTGAATAAAAATTTGGAAGCTTGCATAAATGATACGATAATAAAGAGTTATGCTTCAAACGAACATATATCAACATTATACGATTTTTTTTGGATTTTAAGGAAGTATAATTTAAAATTAAATCTTTGCAATGTTCTTTTGTGGTAAAGTCGGGAACGTTTTTTGGGTTTTTGGTAAGTAAAAAGGAATTCGAACTGATCCGAGTCAACTAAAAGTATTAATAATAATGTCCATACCAAATTCAATCAAAGAAGTGAAAAGCTGACAAAAAGATTGGTTGCAACATCCGATAAAGCATATTTTATTTTTTGATATCCTAAGAGAAATTAAGAGATTCACTTGGAATGAGGATTGTACAAAAGAATTCAATAACCTAAAATAATATTTGAGTTCTTCTGAAATTTTGACGACACCAAAAGAAGGAGAGCTTTTGTTCATAAATTTGGTAGTTTTCAAATTTGTTATTAGTTCAGTGTTAGTAAGAGAAGGTAATGGATTTCGAAAGCCAATTTACTATGCCACTAAGAGATTGTTTGGTGCAAAAACTAGTTACTTAGATTTAGAGAAATTAGCTCTTGAATTAGTTGCTTCCGCAAGAAAAACGTGGTCGTATTTTCAAACCGGTGTCATTATTATTAGAACTTCTTTCATGTTGAAAAGTATACTCAAGAAAACATATATTTCCGGGAGATGAACAAAATGGTCAATTTAGTTGGGTGAATATAAAATTCAATTTGAACCAAGAACATCAATAAAAGCACAAACGATAGTTGAATTTATTAACGAGTTTCAATAAGAAAGTGATAAAATAAAAGAATGATTAGTGATGATAAATATATTATTCTTGAAAGATAAAATTATACCGTCAGATAAATCTCAAGCTCGTGCATTATGGTTGCGTGCTGCAAAGTATGTTCTCCTTGACAATATTTTATATCGAAAGAGTTATATGCAACCTTTATTGCATTTTTTAGAAAAAATAATAATTTTGTTTTATAAAAGACCTACACGAGGGAGAATCTTCTATATACTGGATATCATGGATTTGTAAGACATTTTTAATTGGCAGGATTTTCTTCACCAACACTTTCAATCGATGCTAAGTTATTGGTAGAATATTGTGATCATTGTCAGCATTTTGCTAATACAAGTCACATTCATTGTGAGGCAATGAGATCAAATCATGTACCATAACCATTTGATAGATGAGAGATTGATTTAGTATGATCATTACCAATATCGACGAGAAACATATTATTTTGAATAGTCGTTGTTGATTATTTTATCAAATGGGGAGAAAAAAGGCATTAGTTACAAGAAGATCCCAAGAAATTTGTGATTTTTTGCAATATTGTATATTTGGAGTTGTTATGGAATTCCGATGGTGTTAATAATTGATAATGGACCCCAGTTTCAAAATAATATGGTAATTTTTTTTGCAGAAAATATGCGATGCAACAACAGTTTATATTCGTATTATCCACAATGAAATGGGAAAGTAGAGGTTACAAATAGAACTATTCTATATTGAATTAAGAGAAAGTTAGATTTGGTTAAGAGAAAGTGGCCAAATTTCATAAATGAAATTTTATGGGCATATAAGACAACCACTAAAGCTACGATAGGTGAAATGCTATTTGCTATGATGTATAGGATGGAAGCAGTCGTTCCGGCAGAAATCATAAATCATAGTCATAGAGTATAATTTTATTCGTTAGACAAAAATGATATGGAAAATCAGTTTGAGGTTGGTTTAATAGAAGAACCTTTTAGGGTAATTTATAAGGGACACGAGAGATCTTATATATTGATATATTTTAAAGAAAATCCACTGAAATATCCTTGGAATATTAATTATTTGAAGCTGTATAAAAATGAGTATATGTTAGTAATTGTAATTTACCGACGGGATGGTAAAACATTTTGAGGGATAATTCCAATGAAGTATGTTTTTAACAATTATTGTAATAAAGTAGGTATATGATAAAAATTATAATAAATTTATAATTAACAAGTGAATATAGCTATAAGATAGACCTCGATAAAAATCTTAAGAGGTCACATGATCGATTAAAGCAAATATGACTATAAGTCAAGTCTAGCTAAAAAGCGTAAGAGATAACACTATAAAGACTAGATTGTAAATGCCTTAAGATGTGATTATATTTATATTCCAAACCTAGATAATTAAATTATAAAAGGCCACACACCAAAATTGAAGCGAATATAACTCTAAGTTAAGTCCAACTGAAAAGTATAAGAGGCAACGCTAAGTTATAAATGAATGGCGAAAGAAAATAGTGATGGGTAAGTTAATGGAAATATAGTTTATAGTCATAAATTTTTAATGAGAGTTGATGTAATCGAGAAATGATAGAAATATACAAGACAAATAATAATAATAATAGAATTATAAAATGAACATGAAATATAAGGATAATAACTGGACCCGAGCTAACAAAACTTTTATAGCAGATACAAAAATTACATGATAAAGATAACAACCAGATGTTAGCCCATAAAAGTTCTTAACAGTTAATGTCTTAAAAAACATTCATTCAAAAGAATGAAGAGTGATCTTACTTGGAGTGTGAAGAGGAAATTTGGTAGTATCGTCATCCATTTAATCTTTAGTACTATTATTTTTACTAATATTAGCGCCTTCAAGTTCTACATATTAGCTTCGAAAGGAAAATTTAATTTCTTATGAGTAAATACGACACTATTTTGCTTTGCTCGACATATATCTTGATACTATTTGGGAAGTTCTTTTAAGTATGATCCTATGAAAATTTTGTTGTGAGTTTTCAAGTATTCTTCTCAAGATTATTTCATGTCATTTTTCTACTAATATTTTAGCTTGGTTGACAACTTGGTCAATTAAAGTTTTTTCGACTTCTTCAATATTGATATATTTGGTTTTTTATTAACTTCTTCAACTACTAACTCTAGATTCTTGATTTTTGCTTTAAATATGTTTATAATGATTGAAGAGTTCAAATTTGATCATTTTTTTAAATTTCAAGTCATTATCAATTTGTAGTTTTTCCTTTGATCATTCTTTCTCAGCCTTTTTCAATATATTGATGGTTTCTCCTATTCATTTTTTTTATTTTATAGCTCTAGTAAGACGTTAGTAAATTGATTGGATACAATCAAATTAGTGTTCAAGAATCTCATTCATCGGACATCTCATCGATGAGGGATCCGTGAAAGATTCAGGATAATATGGATACACAAACACCAGTGTCCGAAGTTAGTGACATGACATTAACCGATTATCGCATGGGTTTTCTTTCAAACCTTCAAGGATGACGCTTCAAAGTGGTAAAACTGATTATCGCATGGGTGTATCAAATTTGTTAACACGTTTTGGACTCTATTTAGACAAAATTTGATGGGAAGAAACGTTTTTTAGCAAAAAAAGATACGATCATTAACCAGTCGACAAAGGATTGGGAAGAGCCTGAGGGAATATACTAGGCATTTTGTTCAAACAAAAATTGATCTCAGAAGGTTGTGAGAAATTGGTCGCTTGCGCTGAGTATAGGCAAAGACTCATCCCATAAAGTTTTAAGAGATAATGTTACTAAGAAGAATGCCATGAATTTCATCCCTGTATTGGAATAAACCGAAAAATAGATACTCGTGGAAGCAGGTGTCTCGCCTTATTTATACAGAAACCTACACCGTTGTTATGTTCTAATGATGACAAATTAGAGAGTTGGAAAGGCCACATGAATATGCACTAGTAATTGCAGCTTCCGTTGCGGGAAGTGATATCTGAAAAATTATGACTGACACGAGTAGCTCTGCCAACATCCTATTCACGACCACATACAAACATATGAAAAAATCTTCGAGTATCATCTGATCTGAACAAAACTATTGTGGGTTTCACAGGAGTAACCATTGAGGTTGCTAGGGAATTCAAAGGAGTAGTAGAGTTGGAACAAAATCATGATTGTTAAATCAAAGAAGGATTAACAAGTACAGAGGTCAACCTTGGGGTCCAATCTTGTTGATGATCCGAGGGAGACCCCCAGGTTTTGGTCTTCGATGAGAATTTTGAGAAGTATGTTTTTACTGGTAGTCAAAATTTGAAGATCGATACTATGTTATCCACCAAAATAAGGGAGAAGTTGATCCATTTCTTGCCAAATATTTTTCATATGTTTGCGTGGTGTATCGAGGACTTTAGAGCGTACCCGCAAAGATTATTTGTCACAAGTTGGCCATCTGACGCAACATGTGCCCAATTATATAGAATATATGGTTTTTTTCTTATGAAAAATTTGATGTTATCATGTCCGAGGTGGATTGATTATCAAAAGTGGGCTATATACAAGAATCTTAATGTTCTTTGTCGACAACCAACCCAATCTTGATAGAGAAGATAAAGAAAAAATGGAAAATGTGCATGGACTTTATGATTTAAACATAACATGTATGAAGGACTCTTTTTTATTATGAAGGTAGATCAACTGGTACATTCAACTTTAGGAAACAAGTTATTATAATTTATGGATGCCTACGCAGGTTACAACCAGAGCAAGATGGATCTGAGAGACCAAGAAATTATATTGTTTATAACTGGAAGGGGTCTACATTATTACAAAGTAATGTCTCTTAAGGTTAAATAATGTTATGGCTACTTACCAACGCTTAGTTAAAAAGGCTTTTGAGATTCAGACCGGATGCAATGTCGAGGTGTATATTGATGATATATTGGTAAAAAGTCTAAGGGATGAAGATAATTTTTCAGACTTAGAAGAAACTTGTAACAACTTACAGACTGTAAACTTAAAGTTAAACCCAAAGAAGTGTATATTCAGGGTGCAACCCAGGAAGTTCTTGGTTACATTATCAGTGAGAATGGGATAGAGGCTGATCCGGTACAGTTAAATACTTTGAACACTATAGATCCACCCAGATCCATTGAAAAGGTACAAATATTGACCGGAAGGTTGGCTGCCTTAATAAATTCATATCAACGTCTTCAGATAAATGTGCTCCTTTCTTTCGAGTGTTAATATAAGATAATTTTTATTAGACTCCGGATTGTAATGAAGCTTTTATCCGAATTAAAGAGTATTTATCTTCCCTTGAGATCTTTACAAAGGCAAGTGTGGAAAACTATTTATTCATTTACATAACGATGTTAGATTAATCCACATGTGCCGTGTTCATGTGAGAAATTGGTGATTATCCTCTATTCGAGCTATATAAGAAAAAGCCTCATAGACGTTTCAAAAATATATTTAAAATTAGAAAAATTCACTCTCGCTCTAGTAACCGTCGCTCGAAAAATGAGGCCTTATTTTCAAGCACATTCAATTTTAGTCCAAACCTTTTTCCCTGTAAAAAGTGTATTACAAAAACCCAATTTGTTGAGGTGAATGAAAAAGTTCTCGGTGAAGTTGGGGGATTTCGATATTGATTTTGAACCACAAACAACGATAAAAGCCCATGCTTTGGCTAACATTTTTAGTTGAATTTCACCTTAAACGGTTGGATATGAAACGGACAAGGAAGAGGTTTTTGAAGTGATGGTGGTTCAAGTGTTTCCGATTGTGGGGCAAGAATTCAATTGATAGCTCCGACGGGAGAATCAGTGCATCAAACAATTAATTTTGACTTTAAGGCATCAAAGAACGAGGCAAAATATGAAACCGCTTTGGCAGGGTTACCACTTGCACATATTTGTGACACTAAAAGAGTCTGTTTCGTATGTGACTTGTAACACTTAGTAAATCTCACACGGTGAAGTACTTAAAGTCTCTTAGGGGATTAGCAGTGGTATTTCAAAGTGTCAAGTACGAGCACGTCCACATGGCTGGAAATTATGCGGTTGACTCTTTAGAAACCACAACATACTCTGAAGGTTGCTCATTGATAGTCACGCAAGAAATCCCTTTGGTAACAAATAATTCTGAGTAGATTTTAAACTAAGATGAGGCATTCCAAATCTCAATAGGAAAAACAAATATTAGAGGCACATTAAATAATTTATAGTCAATGAGGTCTTACCGATTGACAAGTTGCTAGCAAATAAATTGCTATATAAAGCGCACGTTTTTATAGTCCTTCGAGATATCATGTATAATTGATTATTGAGCAAACCATTTTTGTGTTGTCTCAGAGAAAATTAATCACCAATGATACTATCCAAACTACATGACGGAGAAGGATTGACCAATTATGGGTACAAAGCAATAACAATGAGAGTTCTACTGGTAAGCTATTAGTGGCCCTCAATTATGGCTGATGTTATAGAGCTAGTGATACTTGCCATCGACTTTCCAATACAATACATATGCATGCGGTATCACTCGAATCCATCTACGAGGCATTACTTTTTTTACCGATAGGGCATCGATCTGGTCAAACCATTACCTATGAAATATGACGAGCGATAAACAATAATAATCGCATTGGATTATATCTCCAAGTGGATAAAAGCTGAACCGCTATCTAGGATGAAGGCGACTGATATGATTAAGTTCATACAATCCAAGATATGCTGTCATTTTGGTGTTCTAGGGAGATTTATAATGAATAATGGTCCGTAATTTGAAAACAAGGAGATGAGAGTGTGTTGCTCTTCCCTAGACATAAAATAGTATTTCTCAACACATTTTTACCCGCAAGACAATGAGCAAGTCGAAGTAACCAACAAAAATATCCTTGACGGTCTCACCAAACATTTGAAAAATAAAGCTGGAAAGCGACTAAACTATCTTCAAGAAGTATTATGAGCATATCGAACCACTCCTCGAACCAGGACTCAAAAATCACTTTTTGAATTAGTCTATGAAATAGACGCGGTGGGGCACCGTCTGAAGAAATTTTTCCTTCATAGCATGTTGAGAGTTACTTTGAAGAAAACAACGACAAAGGGAGGTAAATCAAACTGGACTTGAATGAGGAAAAAAAGAAGCAGACATATCTAAATTATATGCATTACCAAACATTGATGAGAAGTAGGTACGTGTCAATGGTAAGATGAAGAGAGTTTAAAGTGGGAGAAAATATTTTAAGGGAAGTCTTCTTGCATACTAAGAAAAAATGGGTTAAAAAACTCGGACCAAACTCGGAAGGTCCATATACGATAACTGAAAGAGTGAAGTCCATGACTTATTGGTTGGAAATCTAAAAAAGGAGATTACTTCGGCATACGTGGAATATAAAACTTTTAAAATTATATTTAGAGCAAATATGAAAAAGTTATCTAATGACCAGTGGCATGCTATTTCTTATCTTGGTGGCGCATGAAGGATATAATGAGGAGTCTGCATAAGCGGCTCATAAATATAAATCATTTTCTTCCTTTTTAATATCTTTTTGGATATGAGAGATCTTCCAAGGTCAGTTGGTCAACATTCAATAACTTTTATTTTTTTTTATCTAAAGGATTTTCCAACGTCATTTAGTCAAAATTTTAGATTTTATTAGATCTGAGGGATCTTCCAACATCAGTTGGTCAACATTCAACATAATTTTATCACATCTGAGGGATCTTCCAACCAAAAATGGTCAACATTAAGTAACTTCTATAAATTTGATTTGAGGGATCACTTCAGAGACTAGTTGAAGATTGATCACCCCTAATAGGAGTACATCCGAAGAAATATATTTTATATTAAAGAGAAAGAAAAAAGAAAAAGACACAAGTGAAGGAAACTTTACGATTAATAAATATTCAAATAACAAAATGCCATGGTCGTACATGAACTTGTCAAAAAAGATATACCAAATTGAGAAAATTACATAAGAATATAGATTATTATTTTAACCAAAAAACTTTAAGTGTTTTATATTTCAAGAGCTTCCTCGGCGCCCGCTTTGGAGGATTCATCTGAGGAGATTCTCGTGCCCTCAGATTCCCCATATGAAATTTTGTTTGGTAGCCCTTTTTCATCTTTATTGGAAACGCCCAATAAGGCGATAATTTTTGGGGAAAAGTTCCCATGAACTGTCTAACTTCTATGGAAAACGCTCACGGATATCCAGAATCAAATCAGATTTCACCTTAGCATCCCGAGCCTTCAGCTTGCTTGTACACTCAGAAACGTAGGTAAATACAACAACTTTTTTATCCATCTCAGATTATTTTTTAACCTCTTCTAAATATTTGACACCCTTCACGGAAGCATATTTGGAATTCTCAAATCCTTTCGTGAGTCTATAAATGAAGGTCGAAGGGATCCTTGGTAACATCGGGAGACGCCGTTTGAGGGTGTAATTGATTTTTTAGGTGGATTAACCATCTTTCCCTTGATCATCTTGAGATACTTCTCTTTCTTCCTCTCAGTGGGGCATGGTCTTCATTTTGCATACGAGGATGATTTGATATAATGTCCGACTCAGTAACCACGATTCATTCTGAGGAAGGCAGATCACTCTCCCCTGTTTTAAGGTCCGTTTGAGGAAACATTTTCTTCTATGTCTCCTCACCCTGTTTGTTGGGTACCTGCTTACATTTCTTTTCCGAAGAGTGATTTTTGGACGACCCCATAGAGAAATCACTGTTAGCTACCGTACATTCATCAACAAAGACAACCTCACCATTTCCTTGTCTTTCTTCTTCTTCCCCAAATCTTTAGTATTACCTTTGGGGAGTTAGTGGCTCGAAACCCTAGACCTAGTAGAAAGAAAGACCAAAATATTGGAAACCTCCAAACTTTTCAATAAATTGGTCTTTCTAGGAACTGTATTGAGTTGGTCCAGAGAGAGAGTCTTCGTCAGATCAGCCCTCGAAAGGTGGATCTTTGGCAATTTGTTTTGGGGTATAACACCGACGGAATTTGTTGGACCAAGAAATATTTCCCAAGCACTTAACTTGGTGAAAATATCCTCGGTTGCCTCTTTATGCTCCTCGAAAGACCTAGCATCCCTATTTTTTCCAAGGAAAAATAAGGATATGTAAAAAAGAATGTTCGAAAAAGGTATTAGATTACATGTGCTCTTCCAATTCAAAGAAAGATGAAGAGGATTTTTTACCGTCGCTTTCGATCCATTCTCCCATAGCCTAGAAAGATAGAAGAACTTCTGCTTCCGTTTCTTGTCAGTCTCTAAAAGGTTATCAACAACCTTGAATTTTTTCCCCAGTGTGAGTAAATTGAAAGGGATGTACGGGTTTTTCGAAACAGTATTTAGCTCCACGAATTGTTATGTTGTGAATCTGGTGCCAGGGAGCCTCGAGGCCATGATGCAATCCATTAGCATACACCACATGTTTGGACTGGCTTGGTTGGGTCATATATCCACTAGTTCGAAGAACCCTACCATGATAGGCTTCAAGGGGAACCAAATCCCCCAATTCAATATCTCTGCTAAGACCACTAGATCATGGTTTTCAACCGTCAGGGGGTCTCTCCCACCTTGGGAAACCGAATCGTAACTAAACCAAGGATTCCCCTTCGGTATCGCAACTTCTGTTTCTCAGACTCCAGAAAGTACCAATAGTTCACCTTCTACAACATGATGAGATTCTTATTCTCCACCTCGTGAAGATTACTTCTAAAAACAACAATTATTTCTGAAGGAAGCTCTACATTGGACTTACTCTTTTTGTTTGTATAAGCCTTTTTCTTACTTGAACTTTTCCTTTGGTCCCTTGTTGGTTTCTGTCAAAGTTCTGCTGACTTTTTACTTTACCCTGATCGAATTGAACAATATCTTAGCCCTCGATCTCTTCAACAGGTTCATCAATTAAATGCATTTGGTCTCCTTTTTCGACTAGTCCGATAAGTCGTGGTTCAGTTTACACCGTTGGAGACCTAGTGTAGTCAAAATTAACCTCCTAAGCGACACTCGAGTCTTGCTGCGCAGTTGTCGCAGAGTTTTCCACGAGAACACTTGTCCCTAATAAAACCTTAGTTTTTGTGTACTATATTTCCTTTAGGCGAGGAGACCGCTTTCTTTTGTATGCTTTATTCATTTAATTTGTCCGGTCTCATGTTGCCATCTCGAGTGTGACCCATCAAGATAATTAGTTTGCGGGGTGGGTTTGTTTGATGAATTAAGGTCATCATTGTCTTGGTGAGAATAAGTCTGACCGGGGGGCTGAGAAAGGGGCACCGCAAAACTGGTTTCAGGAACATAACGCTTAACCACTTTGGCTTACTTTTTGGTTGGTGGCCAGGGTCCGTAGTAAATAGTCTAACAGATGGATAATGGCAACAATAGTTATTGCTGAGTTTTCCTTCTAGAGACCTTCTCTAAATGAGTTTATACCAATGTCATTCAGATTCATACGTTCCTTCAGTGTAACAATATGAGACTATCGTCACTTTTTCATATAATTCGATAAAATTGATGATGTTAAAACCTTCTGGAAAATAACTGTTAGAAAATATGAAAATTTTCTTTCCGAATTTTGAAATTGATGCCTGATTTTAACCCCATATTTGAGTCACCTTTGACTCATGTCTGGATTTCCTTACCTAAAATCCAAGAAATGTTATATAACACCGATTATTTCAACCATATTTAAAGTTATTGGCATAACTTTGGCAGTATGGGTGCCTCATAAAAATAGAGCAAGCTTTAATCATTTTAAATCTTGGCTCATTGTAGATGTGTCAAAAAATCTTCCCCAAAACCTTTGGATACGTTTTGGGGAAAGAGATGGTTACTGGCAGGATATAACATATAGTAATAAAGCTGTCTACTGTAAAACTTGCCGCAAAAAAGATAGCATATGATCATATTTAACTTACCCTAAGAACCCTAATTATTTTGAACAAATAACCAAAATAAACAATTAATATGAAAAAACTAAAGATATATGGGTCAAAAATGTAAAATATGTAATAATTGATCTAAACCTTAAATTTTTACAAAATATTGAAACCCAAGACTTAATTCAAACTCATGAAAATGAAAATTTTCGTCAATCTGTCTCATTAAAATCTGACTCAATCTTAAAAATAAAAAACTTAACCCATACCAAATCAAGCAACAATTAAGTAATCCCTCTTCAATATAATCGTATCTAATCTAAAGATGACAATGTCTTAATTCTAAACCAAGAAATTGAACCTCCTGATGTTTCCGACAAAGATGTGATTGAAGCAATTCAATTCATCAACCTTGGAAACACATTTAGTATATTCAACGAAGAAGAGAACTCTGATGAATCCAAAACTCCAAAGAACAGCCCAACAATCAGCCTTACAACATCACCAATCAAGCCAAAAGCTTCTGCCATAAATGATCACCCCAAAAAGTGTTACCAAAAATCCAAAACCCAAATGAAAAAGTTTAAAAGGTAACTTAATTAACAAGAATATGAATTTCAAAGGATCAAACAGATCCTCAACTTCTAAATCTAAATGACCATAAACATAATTAACTGGAATGCAAGAGGTTTAGGCAACCAAGGCAACATAAGAAAAATAAAATCTATAGTAAAACATGAAAATATAGATTTCATTTCTCTCCATGAGCCAATGATCTCTAATATTAAAATTGACAAAATAACAAATAAACTTGGCTTTGAAACTAACTTTGAAAACCTCAATAACAAAATATGATTATTATGGAAAAATAATTTTAAAGTTCATATTCATAATAATAATGATCAGTTTCTGCATACAATGGTGAAATACCCTTCTTATAACAAAGAAGTTACGGTTACCATTGTTTATGCGAAATGTACCAGATCCCAAAGACTACCTCTTTAAGATCATTTGAGACAAAGTTTTGAAAATATTTACGCATGGCTAATTGTTAGATATTTTAATACAATCTCTAAAATTTCAGAGCAACTGGCTTGTTCCGTACTTTGAATTAGAGGGATGAGTGAATTTAATAACATGATAATTGATGGAAACTTGGATGATCCACGATTTACTCGATCAAATTTTACTTGGTCAAATAATAACCAATGGAAAATATTAGATAGGGCATTACACAATGCCTTATGGAGAGATGCTTTTGATATCACTAGAATGAAGCTTCTGTCCAGAACTGGCTCAGACCCTTCACCTTTAGGGATCTTTGTTTCAATCAATTCAAATAACTCAAATCCACCTTTCAAATTCCAAAATATGTGGCTCTTCCACAATGACTTTTTAAGCTTAGTTGAAACGAATTGGAAAGAAACTATGTATGGTAACCCCATACATATCTTATGGTGTAAATTAAGAATACTCAAAACCTTCATAAAACCTGGAATAAAGAAGTCTTTGGCCATATATTTAATAGTATTTCCATGGCTGAAGATGATATTAAAATAGTAGAAGAACCCCTTGAAGAATCAAACAACTCTGAAAACAAATCCTCCATCTCCAATGCTAGACTTATCCACTTACAGTTGCTTACCAGAGAAGAAATCTTCCGGTAGCAAAAACGTGATTCTCTCCAGCTTAAAGATAGAGATAAAATACTCAGTATTTTTATAATCATGTTAAAAAAAGAAGGACAAAAGCAAAATAAATAGATTTTAATAAATGGAATGACAATAAATGGAATTTCAATAAATGGAAATTGGATTGAAAACCAAACCATAATTGGTGAATGTGATATTAATCTCTTTAAGAAAATTTTAAATACCCAACATATGCATTCAATTAACCAAGCAGATTTTACTCTAATCAATGATATTATCTCAAAGATCATTATAAACCAGGACAATCAATTGTTAACCATTAATCTTTCAATGAAAGAGATCCATCAAACAATTAAAATCCTTAACCCTAGTAATGTTTGTGGATTTGATGGTTTCAACTTTAGACTCTACCAAACTTGATGGAAAATAATCAAACATGACCTTTTAGAAGCAATTATAGCCTAATTCAGTAACATATCATTCCCATAAGGCATATATGCAACAACCATATGCTTGATCCGTAAAATAACTTCACAAAAAACATGGCAATATTTTAATAATAGAATTTATAATCTCCTCCCCAAAATCATATTAAATGAACAAAGTGCATATGTGGAACATAGAAACATACAGGAAAATATTTTAATAACTCATGAACTCACACATAACCTAAATAAAAAATATAGGGGAGGAAATCTTATTATTAATCTAGATATGTCAAAAGCTTTTGATAGACTTGGATTCAAATTTATATACAATATATTGCTGGCATTTGGCTTTAACGTTAATTTGTTTAATTTAATTAAAAGAGGTATAGAAAATCTCCATTATTCAATACTTGTTAACGTCAATCAATAGAATCATTCCCCTCTAGCAATCGTTTCTGGTAAGGTGACCCTTTGTCACCATGCCTGTTGATTATTGCCGAAGAATTCCTTTTAAAAGGAAGTAATAAATTAGCCCAACAATACATCACCATGCAATACAGCTCAAAAGGCTCTTATATTATCACATGTCTTGCTTTTGTACTGGATGTGATAATATTCACCAGTGGATCACTCAATAATGTCAAAACAAATGTGTGATTTATTTTACATTTATCAACAGTTATCTTGTCAATTAGTTAATAAAGAGAAAACAACATTTACTTCATCCAATCAAATGAACAGAAATACAATTACTTCTCTGAAAAACAATTTAGGATTCAAACACAATCAACTAACTTTCCGATATTTAGGAATTCAAATAAACTCCAAACACAATCCAAACTACTTTGATGATCTCATTGATAAAATCAGATGCAAAATATCAGATTGGAACCATAAAACCCTATCCTTTGGTGGAATTTTGATTCAAAACAAATCGGTTCTCCTAGCTATTCTAAACTATTATATGCATAACATTCGAATTCCAAAAAAAATGTAATAACAAGAATTAATGTACTTTTGAACAAATTTTTTGTGGGGATATAAAGAAAATACCAATTATATGGTCAGAATGGTTAAAATTGTGTAAACTATTTGATGAAAATGGTTTAAACATTAGAAATCTTAAAGATACACAAATAGATATAAATTGTAAACTATGGCTAATCTTTAGAAGTAAGCAAACTCTTTGGGCTAATCTAATGCAATCAATATATTTCCTAACATCCATCATTTACAAACCCATAAAAACAAACAGACTCTAAAATGATACTTAAATTAAGAGAACTAACTCAGAAATTCATATATTGGCCTTGTGGTAAGGAAAATGTTGATTTTTGGTTGGATAAATAGAGCTATAAACACCTTCTGATCACGCTCTCCCCTAATGAAAATAACTTATGGTATATGATGAACTCAGAAAATCCTTAGGGAAGTTCAGGAGCGGAAATGTTCGTGGGAGAGAATCAGACTAGGAAATATTCGTATGAAATGACAGTAAATAACTAAATCAGTATTTTGTAGAGAGAGAAAAAGACAAAAAGAATAAATGTAGCAATAATTGACTAATCATTGGCCCTTTTCCTAAAAAGGGAATGTCTTTTATATAGTACATGAGGTGGGTAGTAAAATTACATAGTTACAACAATTAAAGTGGATTTCTCACCCCATTCTTTTACTATTTACATATAAGTTCTTAGGGCATATCATTAACCCCTCTACTTCTTATGTTTGCTTTACTTTGATCATTAATCACTAAACATACAAACCTATGCCTTTTTCTTAGCATAATTTACCTAGATCACCTATACTTTTCTCCCATTATCAGTAGTCCCCTAGTCCTCACGAAGATGTCTGAGTGTGGACTGTAGTTATTTTTTGAACTTAATCGGATCAGATGCCTTTGCTAGTCACTGATTACCTCTTCGGATCAGAGGCCTTTGCTTGTCAGGCCTCTCTTTTAAATTGCTTAGATGCTGCTGTTCGGATTATATGGATCAACACTCATTAGAAATGATGACCTCGCCTAAAAAATCATTTTATTTGGACTCGCGTACTCCTGCCTCACCGTTATCAAGTCAGAGATTTTTTAGGCGGCGGGGTGACTTCTGGCCACGTGTCACGCTCTTACCCAACTTATCAGCGCGTTTTTCGAAGCAGTTTGTGACAGGAGAAGCGTGTTAAAGTTTCTTTAACCCTTTGTCTTCTGTTCCTTTTAACTATAAATAGTTGTTTCCTTTTCTGAATTTGGGTTTACGTTTTTTGATCTCCGCTTAACTTTAAATCAAGAGCATCTGTTCTAGAGAGAGAATCTTAACCCCAAATGCCCTCTTTGCACTTTCATGCCTGAAGAGTTTATCAATCTCGAACGGTATAAACTTTGGAGGTGGTTTAATATTTTAAACCAGATTGCTGCTCTCAGACCTTCCAGTGGAGGAGGATATCCCACACCTGCAGAAATTTGGGAACCGAATTTTCGCGACAACTAGTCTCCTATCCGAGAACACTATTTCAATATTGTTATTCAGCCCCCTGGTCAAGCCTGCTTTAGTGATAGCAAGGTTGACCCTTCGACAGTTGATTTTCCTCCCAAAATGTCTCCCTTCATAATCATGGGTGATGAAAAAGAAATCCAACTAATACGAATGCAAAAGAACTCATTAAAAGGAAAAGATCCCCAGAACCATCATTAAACTCTATTTGAGTCAAACTCTCCTCCTCTGTTGTGACTCCCCAAGTAACTCCACATGGGTCACCGCAGACGACTCCAGAAGTGAGTCATAGGAAGCCTTCGACGCGAGATGTCCGATTAGATAAGGTTTTAACATTTATCTCTGAAGTGTAAGAGAGAACTCTTCTTGATAAGCCTGACAGCGACTCAGAAAATCCTGATATGGTGGTGGTTGAGGTGCAACATTTACAAGCAATTCCTGCTGCGATACCTCCACCCGGAATATCCGCGTCGAGCCAAGATGCTTCTTCTCCTCCCAGAGGTTGTCTCTCATCTGCCTCATCAGAGTTAAAAAGCTTCCTTAACAAAGAAAGGTAAAAAAAGAAGCGCACAAGAGACTTGCCCTCCAACATAAAAGAAGTTTTAGGTGACAATCTTTGAGACATAGAGTCTAAGCACCTTTTTGCCCTGTACCGAGTAAAATACAAATATATCCATCCCACTGAAGAAATAAAGCTAATAGACCGATGGAGAATTCCTGATAACATCACAATTCGGTTTCCCACCGTCGGAAAGACTCCTTTATCCGCTCAAAACAATGAGTTGATCCTTTACACCGAGCTCATGAACTGAGGCCTTCGTCTACCCCTTGATCTTGCTCTGGTCGAATACTTCCATCTCATCAGACTTTGTCCGTCTCAAGCTGGCGCCAACATGTAGTACACATTTATGGTCTACAGCATGGCCTCCCGACTCTCTAAGATAGCCTTTTCCATGGCGCAGCTTGTCTTCATCTCAGGTGTGGCTAAGAATTCTCATTACCCTTTTTACTCTCTTGGTTTTGTAACGAAGTTCAAAGTCATCAAAGATTTCTTAGAGGCCGATAACAAATGAAAACAAAAATTTGTCTTTATATCCAGATTATGAGAGACTGGCTTTGCGAATTCCGATGACCTTCCCAGTCGGTTGAATCTGAAATTGTCCGGGTAGGGTAAGTGTCTTTATATACTCTTCTGTTTTACTGGTTATGGTCAGGTAGTCCTAATACTTTCTTTCCAACAGCTATGAAGGGAATTGCTAAACCCTTCAAGGGTGATGCCAAGACAACCAAATATATCTTTGTTAAGCTGAGCGCTTGGGCGGGCGAGCATTGGGATCAAAAGTTCCATCAAAGTTTATCTACCGATGAACTTCGTGAAGAGAAACCTTTGGAGGTACGAACTTGGAGAGAAAATGTTCATATCTGATTTGATGGTGCCTCCTCCTAATGATGACATCCTCAAATGCCTCGAGTGTTTGGATAATGTTTTTTTATCTTCCCACCCGAGCTCGGGCTTTGAGTCATCAGGATGCGAAAAGCCCGAGGAATGTGGTGAAGGGACCGACGATGACGCGGATTCGGAAAGTGACGCTCCCGATAAGCAGAAAGTTGAAATCCAGGGAGACCCCGATGAGCCAGGAGTTGGGAACCAGGGAGGCCCCTAGGAGCCAGGAGTAGGGATCCAGGGAGATCATCAAGATGAACTTCACGAGGAAAGGCCACCTGAGGTTCAACAAGAAGATCTGGTGGGCCCTCAGATCAATCCTTCAACCAACACTAAAAAAGAAATATTAATGAATGTTGATCACTCCGTTGAAGTAAGACCACATGGTAGAGCTGGGGCTGTGAGACTAAAGAGACTTACTGCTGAGGAGAAACAAAATAAGGTAGTTGACAGTCAAGGGAAAGTGAAAACACCACCTGTCCAAGTTTGCCTCCAATTAAAAAGGTTATCGTAGTCGAATCAGACTCGGGGGGGGGGGGGGGGGGAATTTATCCTTCAAAAGAGGCAACCAGTAGAAGATAATTTCGATGAAGGAAGATATCCCTCCCATGCCTCAGCTTAATTTGACGTTTATGAGAACGACTATGTTGCTAACGAGCTAAACAAATCGCTATGTGATGTTGTCCTCCTCAAATGGAAAGCCAATCGTAAGGATCTCTACAAGAGTGAAGTCCTTTAAAAAAGGGCTGAGGTAAAAACCGTGACATCCGATGCGGCTGATCTGAAACATAAGGTAAAGGACTTAACGGATGAGCTTGCCAAGAAATTGGAGATCTCTTCCCAAGTGGAAATGTTGACCTCCGAGACGACTGAACTGAATTAGAAAGTAACGGACTTGTCTGATGACCTTACCAAGAAGACAGAGCTATCGTCCCAGCTTAAAAAAGTCGATGATGAGCTTGTCAAATAGAATGAGACTTCCACTGAACGTTTGTCTAAAATTACCTCTCTGGAGACTGCGCAATCTGATAAAGGGAAAAAGTTCGATGAAGAATGGGAAAAATTTATTACAAGAGACACCAAGCGGAATACTTTGGTTGATGGCCTCACCAAATCTTATGTGAAAACTAAAGTCTACTTTCAGATAGCTCTAGAGGATATCGAGAAGCTATCAAAGGAGAACAAATCCTTAAAAGAAGACTTTGAAATGGAACAGAATAAGCGTCTTGATGAACATGCAGCTGGTATTGTCACTCGCTTCGATAAAAAAACGCTAACATGAGGTCCTCTATGGTGCTAAAGATGCATGAGAAGTTTCTGGATCTGCATGTTGGCAGCTTTTGTCTACGAGTCATAAAAAGGCATCGCCCTACAGGCATCTTCGTGGAGGACTTGGAGTCTAGCGATGACTTAGAAAGTTCGTCCTCGGAGTCTGATTCTCCGGAAGGCAGTAAGGAAAACTCTGTATCCGACTAGCAATCATTGAATGTTTCCCTCGTTATTTTGTTAACTGTTTGCATCCAAAACCTGCTAATTATTTTTATTATGTGCAATTTACCTCATGTTGTGAGGATTTATGATGGAACAAATCTCTGAGTAATGCTTAACCTAAAACATTTCTTCCGTGACTCAGTTTGTCTAATGTTTGTTTTCTTATGATTCAAAAAGATGAATTTTCTTATCCAAACTTTTTTAGAGTATATTTTGAGTTAAAAAAGATGAACTTTCTTGTCCAAACTTTTTTGGAGTATGTTTTGAGTTAAAAAAGATGAACTTTCTACGAATCATTTTAAGAAGGAAACGGAATTTAATATATGAGTCGGCTATTAGGGCACCTCATTAAAACCTTCCTGCACCACCAGGATAGGAAAGAGTATGCCGCCGATACTTATATAAACTGATAAAGACATTATTTACATATTACACATTCACTCTAAGTAAACTTTGAGGTTCTCAATGTTCTAAGGGTGGGGAAGATCTCTCCCTTATTTATCCTTTAATTTGTATGTCCCCGGTTTTATCTTTTTGGTTACCATGTACGGACCTCCCAATTTGGAGCTAACTTTCCCAGTCTCTTTCGTTTTGTATGAATGAAGAATTTCCTTAGAACTTTATCCTTAACTTTGAATTCTCTTCTTCTGAATTTTGATGCATATCGGCTCCTTATTAGAGTCTGATAGTGTAAAGAGTTTAATTGCGCCCTTCTTCTCTTTTCTTCTATTAGATCCAACTCGCTACGCTTTCCTTTGTCATTTCCCTCCTCAGAATACTCGCTTAATCTGTATGATGGGAACATGGTTTCCGATGGTACTACTACATCCATTCCATAAACAAGTGCGAAGGGAGACTCGTGCGTTGCAGTCCGAGGAGTGGTCCTGTAAGCCCATAAAACCTATTGCTGGTAATTCGGCCATTTCCCAACCTTACCCTATCGATTCTTTCTCAGCCCATCTAAGATTGTCCGATTAGTTACTTCGACCTGGTCATTATCTTGAGGGTGGAAGAGTGTTGAGAAGAACTGTTGTATCCCTTTAAAGGTATAAAATGCTCTCGTCTCATTGTTATCGAACTGCAGGCCATTATCCATCATAATTTTCCTTGGTACCCCAAAGCGATAACAAATGTTAGAGATAATAAATCTGATCACATCGTTTCTCTTGTTCCTGCTAACGGCTCAGCCTATACCCACTTGAAGAAGTAATTCCCCGCAACAATGATAGTTTGGCGACCTTCTAAAGCTATCAGGAACGGTCCGACAAGGTCAATAACCCATCGGTCGAATTGTAGAGACTCTGATATTGATTCGAGGGGAACACCGGGCATATGAATTGAGTTAGCAAATCGTTGGCAAGTGTAGCATTTCTGTACTAACTCCTTTGTGTCCGACAAGATAGTCGGCCAATAATAACCAGCCAGGAGAACTCTTCGTATCAATGTTTTATAACTGCAGTGTAGTGACCCTTCCCCATCGTGCAGCTCTGAAAGTATCAATTGTGACTCATCATTCCTTAAGGAACGAAGTAAAGGCCAGCTAAAAGGTTTCTTATACAGTACATCGCCGAGTACCACATACCCATGTGCCTTGAATCGTATTATTTTGGCCATTACTTTATCAATTGGTAATATATCGTGGACTAAAAACTCTTGTATCTCACTTCTCCAATCTTTCACCATAACCGTATAAATTTGGAAAGCCTTGATGCCTCCTTCAACCAATTTCGATCCCTTAACGATTGATGAAATTTCTTGGGTAACTATTTATGGGTACTCCTCTGAGTAAGATGCCTTGGCCAAAGAATCAGCCACTGAATTCCCTTCCATATAAACATGTTCGAATCTAACGTCCTCAAAATCTAAGGTTAAAGCCTTCGAAACCCCCAAGTATTTTACTAAATAATCTTCTTTTGATCGTATAGAGGCATGGTTCACTAAAAGTTGGGAATCACTTATCAACTTGACTCTTTGGCTCCGCAAATTTTGCAAGTCTTAATCGAGCCAAAGTTGCTTCATACTTTGCTTTATTGTTTGATGTTTTGAATCCAATTAGGATGGCTTGATACATCAAAATTCCTTCCGTGGAGGTCAACTGTACTCATGCACCGCATCCAAATGAGCTTGATCCCCGTCGGTTCGGACTATCCACTCTGGATAGATTTTTCTATATCAATATCCATGTACCCCGATTAGAATTGAATTCAAATAAGAAGTGAGGTAGTGCTTGTGCTTTGATAGCTCTTTGTAGGTCAAATTCAATATCGAAGTCTCCAAGTTCTACCGACCACTTTGTCATTCTTCTTGATACATTGGGCCTTTGCAGCATGTTCTTCAGCAGAAAATATGTTCGTACCACAATTGAATGAGCTTGAAAGTAGGGCCTCATCTTTTGCGCAGATGTTATTAGTGTGAGTGCTAACTTTTCTTACTTGAGGTATCGCTTCTCCGCGTCCAAAAGACTCTTACTCACATAGTAGATCGGTCTCGGAGCACTTGATTCTTCTCGGATTAAGACTGCATTTACTGTGAAATTCGACATTGCTAGATAAATAAACAACTTCTCCCCCATATGTGGCTTTGTCAAGATTTCCAGGGAGGAGAGGTGTTGTTTGATGTGATTAAAGGTATCCAAACATTCTTACGTCCAGTTGAAGCAATTTTCTTTTCTCGGTACCTGGAAGAAAATGGTACATTTATCCGAGGACCTTGATATGAATCTGTTTAATGCTGCTAGCCTTCCAGTCATAATTTGCATATCTTTGATCGTTCTTGGTGCGTCCATAGTACACAGAGCATTTAGTTGTACCGAATCAGCTTTGATGCCATGTTTACTAACTATGTAACCTAAGACGTTTCTGAATCTTACTCCGAACATACACTTTTCTGGGTTCAACTTTAAATTTATCTTCCAGTTGGTTATTCTCTCCCTATGAAAATTGGCCAAATTGGCAAAGGTTTTTTCCAAGTCAGCTAGATGATCCTCATCTCTGAGGCTTTTAACTAACATGTCATCGATGTAAACTTCCACATTTCTACCAATCTGACTCTCAAAATCTTTGTTTACTAAGCGCTGATATGTTGCCTCAACATTCTTTAATCCAAATGACATCACCTTGTAATAGTGCAGACCCCTTCCAGTGATAAAAGTTGTACTCTCTTGGTCCATTGGGTTCATCTGGATTTGATTGTACCCAGTGTAAGCATCCATAAAGGACAGTAAACGATTTCTGGACGTCGAGTCAACCAACTGATCATTATAGGGACTGGGAAAGGATCTTTACGACATGCCCTATTTAGATCAGTAAATTCTACACACATCCGCCACTTGCCATGTTTATTCTTTACTAATATTGGGTTGGCTGTCCACAAAGGGTATTGTGACTCGTGGATTTGGCCCACTTTTGTCAAACAGTCCACTTCTGCCATTATCGCTTCAGCTTTTTCTTGAGAAAATGATCTTCTCTTTTGAATTATCGGACGAACACTGTTCTGTATCGCTAAACTGTGACAGATGATATCTGCTGGGACCCCTGTGACATCTTCTGTGCACCAAACAAACAAATGTAATTTGGTATAAATAAATTTGAGTAAACTTTCTCTTACCTCATGGGATAGCCTTGTACCAATCTTGAGACTTTTACCGGGGCAACAGACATGATCCTTAAAACCTTCATCAGGGACCATGAACCTAGGGGACTCCTTTTGATCGTCAACAAGATCATAATCCGCGGGAGACCCCTCTGATTGCTATTCTTTTTTTTATCCGACCCCATTCACCTGCTTGGGGGGCCAGCGCTACTTTATAACATTCCCTGGCCATCTTTTGACTACTTCTTACCGTTCCTACATTGCTACCTACCACATACTTCAAACACTGATTACTATTTCCGCTCTGATCACCACAACATCCTCATGTGGACCAGCTACGTCTCTCATGTCATCATCTTCGAAGCAGAGAATCGGGGATGGGTTTCTTTATATATGTGTGATGAGGCTCTTTCTTCCAGCTGTGTCGCCAGACTAACAATGTGTCTTTTCCGAGAATAGTTTGATATTGCTATCATTGTTTCCCCGCCAAAGATGGTTAATGATTCAAAAAACACACACAATTCACTAACCTTTCCTCTAGCCATTGGTTCTTCAACCATGTTCACACTATTGTTGCCCGACTTCGGATTTAGGTACTCTGCAGCGATATCAAACGCATCAACAAATTCTTCATCAACCACTTCAGATATCATCATGATGCCCTCTTGTTTAAGAGCAACTTCTTGCTTTGGTACGACCGTGGAATTTTTTTTTCACAAAATCAATTAACTTTCCATTCTGTATCAGATACTGGACCTCTTTATTCAATGTCACGCAATCTTTCGTATCGTGCCCGATATCTTCATGAAATTGACAATATTTATTCTTTCAATACTCTCTTGGAGTCTGCAACGGGAAAGGCTTGCAAAAATGCACATTTGCACGTGCTTTATCAAAAATGGTTGACATACACTCAATCAACTCAGCATAATGAGCAGGTCGAACCCATCTGTTGGACATGGGTCTAACATATTGCTGAGATACTTGTCATGTTGGTGCATATTGTTGATTGTGTACTGTCCATTTAGGAGTTTGGTTTGTTGCTTGAAATGGTGCTCGTTGTCGGACAGTTGTAGTTGGCTGTGAAACCTGCTATCGGACATTCACCATTGTTGTACTAGCTCTGACTAAGGTCGGATCTTGATAGAATTGAGATATTGATTATATCTCTGAGGCCCTAGTTTCTTCAACTAAAATCATTTTCTCTATCTGATCCAACAAAGCTCCGAATGTCATGGCCTATGTTTCCGCAGTGTTGTCTTTCATCACCCTGGAAGCAGACTCATTCAGAAGGCGGCCAACACTACTTTGTCTTCAAATTTCTTCCTACAGTAGATGATGGTATCCCCATTTGCACGGAATTTCTTGCTTCCGACGAATTATTGTCGCAACATACTCCAAAACATGTCAAAGTTTTTAATGCACCCATGAGGTAAACGATTATACCATTAGGATGCAGTATTCTTGAAGGTTTGGTAGAATTTCCTGCAAAATAGCTTGTCATCATCATAATTGATCATAAATTTCTTGAATTGCTCAATATGATTGCCTGGATCCTGAGTCCCATCAAACTTTTCTAACTTAGAAATATCAAACCATTTGGGAAGATGTTTGGACAAGATTTTCGAGGAGATATGTCCGATTTTATAAGCACTTCCTCCCGGACCATCATTTGTTGTCATATACAGTCTTTCCTCAGTCGAAGAAGTAAAATGATTACTAACTCAGAAATCTTGATTATAGCTGTCACACTAAGGCTGTCTCCAAGGAGTGATATGTTCGACTCGAACATTCCCTGTTTTATCCTGCTTCTCGGAATACATCTTTCTTTTCCCATGATCACCTTTCTTCCTTTACTCCTTTTTTCGACTAGTCCGATGAGTGTGTTTGCGTGTTTTTGAATCTATTTTCCTCTGATCTGCTTTGTATCTGGCACCAGTATTCGAAGATGAAAATTCATCAGAGCTCAGGGAAGTATATTTACTAGATTCTGACGGCTCGTATCTTTGTTCCAATCTAGCTCGCCTTTTGGAATGTCGATGACTTCTCATTCGATGTCTTTCTTCAAGTTAAATGGCATCTCGGATCTGATCAGCCACAATTCTCTCTTGTCAGACTTCAGATCTGACTTTCCTGGAGCTTACTATCGCTTTATTTTCCACATTTAGCCTTTTGATGTCTTCCAACAATTCTTTACGTCTGACCACCAGGACTGACTCTTCAAAAAGCTCATCGGCATATCGGTTTGGGCCGTTTTCTTCGTTTGTGACTTGTTCTTCTATCAGATGATCACCAGACTCAACACCAATCAGATCTCTGGTCGGATTCACCTCAGTCTCTCCACGAACTTCTGTATCCATATTTTTTTCAATTATCGTTTTCAAGGTTTTATAACGTTATAACTTATTACATCAAATCAATTCCTTTCTTTATCTAATTATTCTTATTCATCACAATATTTTCTCCCCTTATCAGTAGCCCCCCAGTCCTTGTGAAGATATCTGAATAAGGTTTGATTCATAGAAGTAGATTTCTCTTCCCCATGAATCACCTCAGATATTTCTTCCACGGGCTCCTCATCAGATTATTCTTTCACTTGAACTTCTTTGGTAACTCTTTTGCAAGGTCTCCTTAAACTATTTGTCCACAGGTTTCACATCAGATTACTTTGCCATTGGTGTTTTTTCAGACTTATAACTTCATCATTGGTAATGTTGACCTCATGCTCACCCATCATTTGTTTCAGGTGGTGTGCGTGCTACGCCATGTATATGTGTCAGAAAAGTTTTAGACTGATGATGTCACTAGATTCCCCGTATCAATTGGTTCCTGACGCATACACGCATGCTTTTCATAATAATTTGTAGATAAAGAGGCGTGTCAGAAGACTTCCACACTTTTCTATACGTGTGTATGTCAAATCATAATTAAAGTAGTTGTTATATAAGAAAAATCTTTAACTTATTTGGGCCTTCATATCCCTTGGAAACCCACGCTCTCTCTATTAATGCTTGATTGCACTCACCCTTTCAAAGTTAGACATATGTTTTAATTCTAGAGAGATAAAGAAAAAATTGGTTTAGAGAGAGAAACAACTTGTCTCTCTAAACATTTTTTTAACCTTTCATGCCTAGGGAATCCGATGGGCTTAAAATATACAAACTCTAAGAGTCGTTCAATATTGCAAATAAAGCTGGAGAAAGAAATGTTGTCATCATTGAAGAAGAACATAGGCCTTTAGAAACGCTCCAAACAACGTTTTATGGTCAGTGACCTCCTATCCAAAAATACTCCGACGTAGCAAGGCCCTCATGTAACAATATCTCATATGATCCTCTAACTATCCAACCCCCCGATAAATCTTGTTTGAGGTACGACAATGGTGACCTTGGTCTTTCCAAATAAATTCTCAAGACTTCTTTGTTTCTCCTGATGGGCGACACAGACCAAATTTTTGAAAAAGCTAAAGAAGATCGGTTTAAGAGGAAGAACTCTTCGGGTTCAACTAAATGATCCACAAAGATAACGCCCATGTTTTATGTTCCTACTCCTCATGTCACGCCACAAGGTACTCCTCAAACCACCCGCGAGGTTACTCCTCAGAAATATTCATAAAAAATTGTTCGAACAAAGAAGGCTGTTGGTCCACCCCTAAAATCCATTCTAGAAATGCAAGAAAAACACTTAATTGATGAGTCTGATAATAACCAAGAATGAGAAGGTATGATTTATGTTGAAGCTTAACCTATCCAAGTTATTCATGCACTAATTCCTCCCATCAGACCTTCTGGACCGACTCGGGAATCTTCTCCTCTTGACATTATGACCAACTCTCCTGTTCACCAAACAGAAGGAGCTAAGAATAAGAAAAGAAGAAGGGTCATACTGAATTGCCCTCAAACCTAGAAACCATCCGAGGAATAAATCTATGTGGGTTTGAAGCCAAACATCTGATAGTACTTCGCAAGATAAAGTAGAAGTATCTTCATTCGTCCTAAGAGGTTATACCAGAGGATCAGTTTGGGATTCCAGACTTTATCATTATTCGGAATCCTGAGGTTGGAGAGGCAACTTTGTTCGTTCGAAATTATGAATCAGTTATTTACACAGATATTATGAACTGGGGTCGTTGACTCCCTCTTGACCCTGCTATAGTGGTATACTTTCAGTTAATAAAGTTATGTCTGACCTAAGTCGTCCCCACCATACGGTTCACACTGATGGATTGTATCATGGCTTCTCGGATCTCTCAGATTGGATATTATATGGAAGAGTTTGTTGGGTTGACATGTGTGGCTAAAAACTCTCACTTTTTATTCTATTCACTAACTCTTAGGAGAAAGTATAAGATTGTAAACGATCTCTTAGAAGTTGACAAGAAGTGGAAGCAAAAATTCATCTCTGTTTCCGAATTATAGGAGACCGACTTTGAGATTTCTATTGAGATGCCCATCGACTTACGCTGAAGTGGACTAGTCGAGGTACTTGCTTTTATTATTTTTAATCTTACATACTCAAAGCATTCGTTTTAATAAAATATCTCTTTGAGAGCAGCTATGAATGGGATAGCCAAACCGTTTGTGGACCATATTCGCTTGGAATTATCAATTTCATAGGTGTTTTACTCCTTCAATTTTAGCCAAAATTCACCTTTGGAAGATTGATCTGACCCATGGGAAGTCCGTAAAAGAGCTTACGGTGCCTCTCATAAAAAACACAGTACTTAGACGATTGAAACGCTTAGACAACCTTTTTATCCCCCTGCTAGGGTTAGGGCTCCCAGTCACCTACTCCAAAAAGGACGAAGACAAAGAAGATAATATTGATGGTGATGGCGGTTCAAAAATTGAAGTTAGTGAAAGACAAGAAGTTAATGTTGAATCTCAGATTGTACTTAAGGCGAGACCTGTTGGGAAAGATGGTACTGTGAGGCCATCTAAGAGAGTTCATGCCAAAGAAAAAGTCAAGAAGAATATTATTGGTGAAGAATAGGATGTCAACACGACATATCCGAGATTTCCTCCTATAGAAAATGTTATCATTTTCGATTTAGCCTTTGCTGGTGAGTATATTTCTCAAAGAAGAAGTGTCACTAGTTAAGAGAATCATAAAAAACTTCAGGATATGTGGAACATATTTCCCCTACCTTGGGTTATTTTGATTTTTATGAGAACAATTTCTTAGCAAACAATATTAATATATTATTTCATGTTGCTGCTCTCCTCGAAATAAAAGCCAATCAGAAGAATTGCTATAAAAATGAAGTCATCCAAAAGAGAGGCGATGTGAAATAGCTAGATAAAGAACTTCCCTTTGCGAAGAAAACTTTTGCTGAGTGTTAAGGAAAGATTGAGGCACTTGAAGCTCAATTAAAGAAAGAGAAAGAGGAGTTCGACAATGAGCGTGAATGATTTATCACTAAAGACACTGAACATAACACCCTCATTGATGGCCTCTTTGATTCTTGTAATAAAACCAAAACACATTTTGAGAATGTTGTCAAAGAGATTGAGAGACTCACTGTTGAGAATGAATCTATTAGGAATGAATCTGAGAATTACAAAGATATTTGTCTTGAGGAGTACGCTGCTGACTGTGTCTCCCATTTAGAAAAGATGGATGCAAACATCAAATCAGATTTGGTAGTAGAATTGCATGAACGTTTTCAAAATTTAAAGCAATGAATTCTTTGGGAGCGTGTCATAATAAAATATCGTCATGTGAGAATTCTCTTAGTAGATGACGAATAAACTAGTGACTCAGAAGGGTCAAGTAGTTCCTCCTCTAGTAGAGGTTCGTCGGAAAGTAGCCAAGAATGTACCCCTTAGGAGTAAGGTTGGGGTGTGTTACTTAGTTTTTATTTTCAACATTTTTGTGTAAACCTTGTGAACTGATCATACTATAGGAATATTTTTTGTTAAAGTCTTCATGTTCTCATGATACACTATGTACTGTAAAAGTTCTTAATGGAAAATTTCTTGGGTTATATACATTCCATCCAGCTTTTTTATATGAGAAATATTGTTAACCATTAACTTTCATAAACAAATATCTCTAAAGTTCTCCACCCAAACTTATCCATATGGAAAGTGTATTATTCTTAAATTTTGTAAAAGGTTCCAAACAATCAAATCTATATTTTTTCATATGAAAATACTATTATACCTAGCTTTTTATAAAAATATTTTTAACTCTCTCCTCCAAATGTTTATATATGAAAATACTACTATACTTATCTTTTTATAAAATATTTTCAACTTTCTCCTCCAAACGATTTCATATGAAAATAATATTATATTTAACTCATATAAAAGACTTTTAACTTCTTCTCCAAACTTTTTCATATGAAATTAATATTATATTTAACTCTTATAAAAGACTGTTATCTTGGGTAGATGCCCTGAAAGAATTTACGGGAAGAGGGGATATGACCTCCAATTATGCCCTACTTAATATGCACTACCCCCCGAGCCTTCATTCAATGTTGTGTATAAACCTTCTTCAGATGGATTTTTAAATTTATTACTCACACGATACTCAAGATTATGGCTTCTAGAAGAAATTTGCATATGTGGAGTTACTTGTTCCTGTTGAACTATTTTCACAATCCTGGCCGGCTCTTCGGAACCAAGCCATTTGTTCCCATGTTTGGACTTTTCCCTCTTCGAACCCTTGGCTCTATGCAATGTTCGAGGACCACCTCTTTGCCTCCTCGAATCTTTTATCTTGTAACTTTTTTTATGTCGTTTATCCTCCTCAGAAGAAAAAATATTTATCCGAACTGTATGATGAATATTCACTTGATTTTGTTGATTCATAACGATGTCGAGATCTCACTCTTTTTGTCGAGGAATAATGGTTTACCTTATTACATCTTTCCTCGGTACGAGAAACATCTTCCATGTGTTATTTTTCAACTGTTTATTCTCTTTGAAACTCTGATTCAAGTCTCCCTGAACTTATTATCGCTTCCCTTTCAACATTCAACCTTTCAATATCTTCTAAAAGCTCTTTCCGTTGAGCTACTAAGACAAATTCTTCTAGCAGCTCCTCGACATATCGATCATCTTCGTTTCCTTTGTTACTAACTGTTATCAACCAAGAGATCTATATCTGAGTCTTCGATCATACAGTTTTACGTACCAGCCTCTAGTTCTCATAACATTTCCGTATTCATCCCTCTCACAACATTTTATGAATAATACTATGGTTTTGGAACAATAATTTCAGGTACCAATCGCTATTTCCACATACGGCGCCAATGATGTATTCCAAAGATTTCTTAGTGATGTTTCTTTTCACGATAATGTTCGTATGAGTGTATTTGTCACATCAATGTTCACATGAGAGTGCTTTTAGAGAGAGAAACAAAATAATTTGAGAGAGAAAGAGACAAAATGAATAATGTTGTAATAATTGACTAATGATTGGACCATTTTCTCCAAAAGGGTTGTCCTTCATATAATACAAGAGGTATATCCTTAATTTACAGATTTACCTCCTCTAATGTGGGTCTTTACACCCCATCATTTTACCAACTCTAACCATACATATGACCCATTTATCATTACATACTTGTTAAGTTTTATCTTTAATACTTTATTACATCAAATCAATTCATTTATTTATCTAATTTTTCTTATTCATCACAATATTCCCCCCCCCCCTTATCAAATGGAACATAGAACAGCTGAAAACTAATGTTCTTCAATTTGATATCAACATAATCCAAAACATTAAGCTAAATATGAATCAGAATGATACTATAATCGGGAAAGTATCTTCTAATGAAACGTTTTCACTAAAACAAACATGGAATGAAATCAGGGAAAATGATAAAAAATCTAACATTCTAATGATAAATTAGAATAACATTACTCCAAAGCAGTGTTCATTCACTCTTTGAAGGATTCTCAACAATCTTATTTCAGCAGATTCAATCCTCAAAAGCAAAGGTTTTCACCTACCTTCAAGGTGCCAAAGTTGACAAAAATAATAGATCACCTCTTTATTTCATGTTATAGTTCCTGGATAGTTTGGCAACACTTTGCTAGCCTATTTGGGATTATCATAAGAAACCACATGAATATTAAACACATCATCCAAATCTGGTTTCTATATACTCTTAAAATCGTTCATATTAGTACAATTTTACCTATAATAATTATTTGGTCAACATGGATGGCTAGGGACAAATTAAATAATAACAATATCAAACTTTCTCCCAAAAATATTATAGATAATGTTATAAACATATTAACAATACTAGGATAACACAAACATTATCAAAACTAAAACTGCTAGAGAATTACAATATTTTAACCATTTACAAAATAAACAAAATGTTTATACATTAAATGGAACCCCCCCATCTTTAAATAGACTTAAACCAAATTATAATGGATCAAAATTAACTAATAGAGAATCTAGAACTAGTTTTATACTATGTAATGCTAAAGGTGAATTGATTTATGCTAAAGGTAAGCTTATAAGTAAAAACACTTCACTAGCAGCTAAGACTAGAGCAATATTAGATGGCATACTATTTTGCAGAAAAAATGAATATAAAGAGGTTGCTATAGAGATTGACTACTCGATTCTGTTTCACATACTTGGTTATGGAATATCTACTTGGTATTTAAATTCAATCATAAAATGCTACATAAACTTGATGTGTTCTAGCAGGATAATTAGGCATGTTTATCATGAGCAGAACTATGCTCATGACTGGGTGGCTAAACACATGATCAAACATCACTTAAATTGTCAATTTACAGCCACCAATAGTCTTGCTCCTCTCAGTGCAATACTTATATTAGAAAGTATTAACATTGAATATTTAAGATTACTAGATGATTGAAGCTAGCGTGATTGCAACGCATACCTTGACCACTCTATTTTGTTAACTTTTACACGTCAAAAGGAACATCAGGAGCTGATCAAGACCAAATGAAGGAAATAAATGCAAGAAAGGAAGACAAGATATAGTAGACAATTCAAGAAGACTAATCCAAATAGGAGCACAGTACATACCCCAAAAAGATCATTTCAACATCTTATACACAAGCAAGATACCTTGTGAATCAAGTCAAGAATATAGTACTATGCTCTACTATTTTAATGATTAAATGATTATCAAGGTTCATGTAAATTACATGTATCATGAATTCTATAAAGTTACAACACTGTAACACTTTTCTTCATTAATAATTCTTTTTTAATTCTCGTTTAAAAGAAGAAGAGAATAATGAAAAATGTATAATATTAGAGATATAACTGATATTTCATTTTTAAAATATATTATTGGTCAAATTTATATTTTATTTTTCTTTATTACTTTCTTATGGTATATGAAGTTACTTGTTTAAAATTTATACTTTGGCATATGAAATTTTTATTTCACATATCTTGTATTACTTTTTTATGTTAAGTGAAATTATTTGTTTAGAATTTATACTTGGTATGTGTAATTTTTATTTCACCTTCAGTGTATTACACTCTTATGGTAATGGTAGGTGAAATAATTTGTTTAGAATTTATATTTGGTGGGTGAAATTTGTATTCAACATTCTTTGTATTACTTTCTTATAATACTGGAATTATTTGATAAGTGAGATTTGTATTTCACTTTCCTTATATTACTTTCTTATGATAGGTAAAATTATTTGTTTTTGAATTTATACTTGGTAATTTCACCTTCATTGTATTACTTTTTTATGACAAGTAAAATTATTTGTTTTGGATTTCAACTTGATAGGTGAAATTTTAATTTCACATTCCTTAGATTACTTTCTTATGATAGGTGAAACTATTTGTTTAGAATTTATATTTGGTAGATGAAATTTTTATATCACCTTCCTTATAATACTTTCTTATAGTAGGTAAAATTATTTGTTTTGGATTTCAACTTTGAATGTAAATTTTTATTTCACATTTTTTAATTATTTTTTCTTACGGCAAGTAAAATTATTTGTTATTGATTTCACCTTGGTAAGTAAAATTTTCATTTCACCATTTTTTATTACTTTCTTACAATAATTGTTTATATAAATCAGTTATAATTAAATTGAAGATTTTTTCGACTTGAATCCAAAAGTAATTTATTTTTGAATATTTTTTATTTTTGAATATTTAAAAAAAAACTGAAATTGGTGTGGATAAAAATGGCCTAGGGGTAGGCAAGTAATTTCAAGTGGAGTTTTAAGGCGGTGTAAGGGTGTTTCAAGGTGGTGTGAGGGCGTTTCAGGGTGTTTCAAGGTGTTTTAATGTGGAGAGAGAATTAAGCAGCTTGGCAGCAGTTAATTTTTCTTACCCATAGTTAATGCTGGTGGTTGGGTATTTATAGTATGATATTTGGGCCCTTATGGGATTTCGGGTCAAGTTTAATGGACCCGGGTCATGTTTAAAGACCCATGAGTTCTAAGCAGGAGGACAGGTAGCTTAGTCAGGAAGTGTTTAGTTTTTTTAGTACTTTTGTCATAGTTCGAACAACCTTAGGCTCACAATGGTTCGAAGTGATCTGTCCGGTCAAAAAGTTCTGTCCGGTTTTCGGAGAGAATTACACTGATCTGCCCTTCCGGGGAGTATTCTGAATTCGGACTCATCAGGAGCCCCTTTTTTAGATGTTTGAACAAGTGTCCTTGTCAAAGAACTGAAAAACAGTCCGATTATAGGAAGTGGTTTTTCAATCCGGAGAGAGTTGTGGATAAACCCGGACAGACCGAACGTTACGAATTCTAAACGGTTCTTGCCAGAGTTAATGGGACACGTGTCATTCTCTGATTGGTCACTTTAGCCGTTTTTTCACCTTGAACTTCGCACCACTTTCTCGAACAAGTTACCTCTTTTAAATGTCATTAATGACATCAGCGCCGTCTTTTAATCATTGCCCAACTTTTCGGATTCTCCTAGGAATCAACTCCTTTTTTCACATTTACTATAAATTCTAATTCACTTTTCACTGTCTCATTATCTCTTTCAAATTTCACTCTGCCATTTTACTCAGAGCTTTATCTCTCTAGAATCTTCAAAACTTTCTTGGCTGTTTATGTTTACAGCAAGAACAGCACTGATCAAGGGCGGCTGGCTTAATCTCTCGGAATTGGAGAAAGCTCAAAGAGTTGAGAAGGAAAAAATACTTGCAGCAGGGCTACCGTCGTCGCCTGTTGAGAAACCAGCCCCTTCAATCGAAGAATCTGACAGAGGCTCATCTTCTTCTAAAGGTACCAAGCCAAAAAGGCTTTTTCAATCAACGCTCTCCCCCATAGTATCTGGCTCCTCAGTTTCGGAGTCGATCCCTGCTGTTGAACCGGGAGTTACTGTCACAAGTGTTAGGAAAAAATCCTCTTTCATTGCTATGGGGTCTGACTCTGACCATTCCCCAGACAAGCTAATCATGAAAAGGCCAAGTCGGTTGGTCAAAGGGCTTTCTTCTAAAAACACACCCTCGAAATCGGGGGCAAAAGATAGTGTATCAGGGTCTGGGGCAACTATAAGGGCTCCCCGGGAGAGGCTGTCAGGACTAGAGGCCAGCAGCCCACTACCCCCCAAGGAATCTTCTACCTCAGAAACTCAAATTGAGGTGAGAAGTCGAGTAAATACGGACAGCCAACAGTCCGGAGGATCAGCTCTGCCAAGCCTCAATCCTCCCCGGACTATTTCTACTGAAGCTCCCCCAACGATTATGGAGGAGAGAATGGAGAACTCCACTGAGGAGGTTAGATTTGAGTCCGAGTCCTCCGGACAGGATGATACTGCTATCGTTGTTTCCAAAAAGGGCAAAGAAGACTTGTATCTGAGGCGTCCGGATCTGCCGGAGAGCCTTGAAGGGAGAGTGGGGCCATGCTTTCATAAAGTGGAGTTCAAGTATCTTTTGGCTTTGTTGAAGCCCAAGTACGCGTTTATCCATACTTCAGTTCTGGGTAGATTGCGCACAAAGTGGGGGATCCCTGAGAACGTAAAGATAAGGATTCCCATCGATCCGGAGACCCCGATGGATTGCAAAAGGAATGAGATAGTCTTCTTCACGGAGCTATTCAACTGGGGACTCAGGTTCCCACTGGACCCAGAGATAGTGCGCTATTTTCACTTGGTCAAACTCTGCCCATCACAGTTAAGCCCCAATGGTTGGTTCACCTTGATGTCATGTATTATGGCGTCTAAGTTATCTGGAATCCCTCTTCCTATGGAAGAGTTTGCAGCTGTGGCCAACTTGTGCAAACATCATCAGTTCCCCTTCTACCATTTCAACATGGGGAACGATCTTAAAGCTGTCGATGATCTCCTGGAGTCGGAGAGCAAATGGAGGAGCCAATTCTTATTTGTCAGTGGCTCATGGGAGAATGGCAAGAAAATTAAGACCGGAGAGAATCCAAGCCTCCTCAGGAGTAGATGGAGGAGTGACCGTAAGCTTCTCATCTTAAGTCTCTGTTCGAATTTCTCTTTTCTTTTAAGTTTATGCTAATTAGTTTCTCTTTTGTTTTATCAGAGCTGCCAAAGGAGTTCGGAGACTACTTGAAGGCCGGACAGGTCACCTGTGGCAAAATCAACGCTTGGGCCGCAGAGAACTGGGAGAACCGGTTCCATAAAGCCTTCACTTCTGGGAACTTAGCAAGGTCTCACCTGTGGAACACCACAGGTCGAAGAGACCTAACTTGGGAGGAGTTCTCCACCCAACCTGATGAAGACATAGTGCTGAGAAGGTCTCATGAACTGGATGGGACTCTCTTCCTGCCTGCCCGGGCTAGAGCCCCAAGTAAAATGAAGGGCAAGAAGAAGAAAGGCAAGGGGGCGGCAGGTGACGATGAGAAGGAGGCCCCAATAGACACAGAAGGACTGGCACAGGTTCAAATTGATGCAGCCCTTTTACAAGTGGTGGAACAGGAGAGCGAGAAGCAGGAAGTGAACCTCCCTAAGCCCGCAAGGGCTTCTAAGAGGACTCGCAAGCAAACCAGTGAGAGTGATGATAGGGAGGCTAAGAAGAAGAAAACTTCCCAAGGAGATGAGGTTGCTCTCCGGGATCTGGAGCCTTCTTTCCCTGCTGACCCTACACTGGCCGAAGAGATCCCAAGAGACTTTCAAGAAGAGATCCCAAGGGAATTCCACACAGATGAAGTTGAGGGGGGAGAGCTTAACTTAGACGAAATGGACATCACCGGTCTCGGTGGACTTGGTGAATATTTTCTTGGGCTGCCCAGAGACGAGTTCGCAGGGCCCTATGTCCCTCCAAGCAGCTCCAACACAGTTAACTTCAACGGTAAGACTTTTATGGTTTCCAGTGACAGGGATGTTATAGCCCATTCTATCCTTAGCAACGTGCAGCCAATACTTACTTTGGAAAGGCAAGTCCGAATTCAGGCAGACACCATCAAAGACCTTAAGTCGGAGAAGGAAAAACTGTCCGAGGACCTCCGGACTGCTGCCAATAAGGTTGATTTGCTCAAGGAGGCAAATGATCAGCTAAAGAAGAATCAAGATGAAAGTAACACAAAAGCTACTTCCTTGGAAGAGACCGTAAAAGATCTCTGGGCTAAGCTGTCCGGACTGGAGAAGGACCTGACAGCCTCAAGAGGAAAAACTGCAGCAAAGGAGAAGCTCGTCACCAACCTGACCACTGACAAAATTTCTTTAGAGAATGCAGTGACTCAGGCTGTTGAAGAGAAAGCTGCTTTGGTGAGGGATCAAGAGGCTATGATCAAGGCCAGGATCAACGCCTATGCCAGGGAGATGATCCAAAGCGAGGAGCTAATGATTCAAAAGGTAAAGTCTGATATGGTCCTCCTGTTTCATGAGAAATTCCCGAAGAGGAGACTAGGGGAATTATGGCGCTATGTGGATGATGATGATCTCCCATACTGGACCATGGTTGATGAGGGGTACTCCGGTGAGTCTTCGTCCGGTGAAGAAGAGGAAACCGAAGAGAGCCCAGGTGAGGAAGAGATTGACCCCAAGGGTAAAAAGATAGTCGAAGAGAAAAGCGACATCAAGGGCAAGAAAGCAAATGAGGGTGAGCCATCTTCAAAGGCTCAACCTTAACCTATAATTTATTTTGTTTATCTTTTGTTCGAACTAAAGTCCTTGGAAGGCCAAGACACTCTTTTTGTGATGTTGTCCGTATTATTCGGACAGATTTTTGTACTGTGCCCAAACTTACTCAAAAAGTCCTTGGAAGGCCAAGGCAGTTTTAAATTGTTGAATGAATATCTTATTTTGCTCAACTATCCTCTTCTTTCATTGTTTGTTTAAATAGCTGGAGTTTAAATAGTTTTATTGTATTGTGAGAGTATTAAGACTTTCCGGCTAGAATTTAAATAGCCCTTAGATTTTTTAACCCGGGTAGTATGATAAGAGACAAAATGTTTAAAAATACTTAGAGAATTTTGAAGAAGGCACCAAATTTCATTGAAAACTCTCCGTGCCACCAAAGAGGGGAAGGTATGCCCCCAAATATTTACATGGATGTTTAAACAAGTAAATATTAACATAAGTTTTATTCCAAGTACATTCGAAGGTGTTCAATATTCCAAGGGTGAGTTAAAACCCTGCCATCTTTGTCTTCCAACCAGTATGTCCCAGGCTTGATTCTTTCAACCACAGTATATGGACCCTCCCAAGTTGGGGCCAGCTTTCCGAAGAGCTTTTCCTTAGTATGCAAGAAAACTTTCCTTAATACTTTATCTCCTGGTTGAAAATCCCTTCTTTTAACTTTAGAAGCAAACCTGCTTCTTATCAAGCCCTGATAGTGTGCCATTCTAAGATGAGCTTTCACCCGTCTTTCTTCGATCAAATCAAGCTGATTTCTAATTGCCATCTCATTAGCCTGTCCGGAGAAGTTATGAACACGAAAGGAGGGGAGTGTCTTCTCTATGGGGGCTACTGCATCCATTCCATAGACCAAGGCAAAAGGGTATTCTTGTGTTGCAGCCCCAGGTGTTGTTCGGTAGGCCCACAAGACTTCTTGTAGATAACTAGGCCACTTCCCAACAGCCCCTTCTAAATTCTTCTTTAAACCGGACAGTATCGTTCTATTAGCCACTTCAACTTGCCCATTGGCTTGAGGGTGGAAAGGTGAAGAAAAGCAGTGCTGAATACCCCTTGAGGCACAGAAGCTTTCCATTTCTCTGTTGTCAAACTGTGGCCCATTGTCTGTTGTTATTTTCTGGGGGACACCAAATCTGCAACATATGTTGGATAGAATGAATTTTATAACAGCTTTTGAGGTTGTCTCTGCCAAGGGGGCTGCTTCTATCCACTTCGAGAAGTAGTCAATGGCTACAATTATGGTTTTACGCCCTCCGGACGCCACAGGGAGAGGCCCAACTAAGTCCAATCCCCATCGAGCAAAAGGGATGGGCTCAGAAATTGATTCCAAAGGAATGGCTGGTACATGAATGTCATTGCTGTACCTCTGGCATGGGTCACACCTTCTTACCAGCTCCTTAGCATCTTTCATAATCGATGTCCAATAGTATCCGGAGAGTAACACTCTTCTTGTCAAAGCTCTAAATCCACAATGGGCTGATCCCTCACCATCATGCAATTCGGAGAGAACTATTTGTGACTCATGATCCCCTAAACAACGTAGGAGAGGTTTGCTGTAGGACTTTTTGTACAAGACTTCTCTAATCATAATGAAACCACGAGCCCTGTGTTTCAATGTTCTGGCTTGTGATTTATCCAAGGGCACGATGCCATCGGACATATATTGTATAAGAGGAGACCTCCAGTCTTGAGGCCGATTTACTTGTACTTCAAAGAATTCCTCTTTTATAACTTCATTGAGTTGAATAGAAGGGCTTTCAAGCACATGGATCCATGGGTAGGACTCCGTACATGCTATCGTTGCTAGTGAGTCTGCTAGCTCATTTTCTGCCCGGGGGATGTGCTCATAGATAACAGCTTTAAATTTCAACGCTTCATTTTTGAGGAGGAGTAAATACTTGACCAACTGTTCCTTTCTAGCTTCTGATAGGCCCAAGGCATGGTGGACTAGCAACTGGGAGTCACTTAGTAGCTTGACTCTTTAAGCTCCACAAATGTAGGCCAATTTTAACCCAGCTATAGCTGCTTCGTATTCGGACTCATTATTGGATGCCCTGAAAGCAAAACAAATAGCTTGGAACATGTTGTCCCCGTATGGGGAAGTGAGACATATTCCTGCCCCAGATCCCATGGTACTAGATCCTCCGTCTGTTCGGACAATCCACACTTTCTTGTCTTTTGAATCAGTAGGTTGTTCGGAATCCCTATCAGAATGGAATTCAACCAGAAAGTCAGCCACAGCTTGAGCTTTTACCGTTGTTCAGGGAGCAAAGTCTATGTCGAAGTCCCCCAACTCTACTGACCACTTTGTCATTCTCCTCGAAATGTCTGCTTTTTGAAGGACATTCTTTAAAGGGAAAGAAGTCCGGACAACGATAGGATGAGCCTGGAAGTAGGGCCTCATTTTTCTTGCAGCTATTACCAAGGCCAACGCACGTTTTTCGAGTTTCAAGTAACGCCTCTCAGCATCAATCAATCTTTTGCTAATGTAGTACACTGGGTGAGGATGCCCATCAACCTCCCTTACTAGCACAGCACTGATGGCACAACTTGAAACAGCCAGATATACAAAGAGAGTCTACCCATCAACTGGTTTGAACAAAGTCCCTTCATTACACTGTGGCGTCCATTCAAACCCCTTTGCACCCTTCAAGGTTTGAAAGAAAGGATCACACCTGTCCGAAGACCTGGAAATGAATCGGTTCAAGGCAGCCAATCTCCCCGTTAATCGATGTACTTCTTTAATGTTTCGAGGAGGCTCCATTTGGAACAAAGCATTGAGTTGGTCCGGGTCGGGCTGTATTCCATGCTCACTTATGATATACCCTAAGAACTTCCCGGACTGCACTCCGAACACACACTTTTCAGGGTTTAGCTTCAAATTTACTTTGGCCAAGTTGGCGAAAGTCTCTTGGAGGTCGGACAAGTGCAACTGCTCATCCACGCTTTTCACCATCATATCGTCAATGTAAACCTCCATATTTCTTCCAATTTGATCAGCAAATGCCTTGTTGACTAACCTTTGATAAGTAGCCCCAGCGTTTTTCAAGCCAAAGGGCATCACCTTGTAGCAATGTAGACCCCTATCAGTGACAAATGTTTTATGCTCTTGATCTTTTGGATCTACTTGGATCTGATTGTACCTGGAGAAGGCATCCATGAAGGAGAGAAGCTTGTTCCCAGAAGTAGAGCTACTAACTGATCTATCCGGGGGACCGGATACAAATCTTTTGGACAAGCTCGATTGAGGTCTGTGAAGTCAATGCACATACGCCATTTGCCATTCTTCTTTTTTACTAAGACAGGATTGGCAGTCCACAAAGGGTATTGAGATTCTTTAATGTGCCCCATCTTTGTGAGTCTATCAACCTCTTGTACAATGACATCAGCTTTTTCTTTTGAGAAAGCTCTCCTCTTTTGTACTACTGGTGCCACATCTCTCCGGACAGACAGGCGATGGGAAATCACCTCTGATGGAACTCCAGTAACATCAGCGTTGCACCAAGCAAAAACATGTTGATGGTCTTTCAAGAATTTCAACATTCCTTCTTTCAGCATTGGTGGCATTTTGGATCCTATCTTGACGCTTTTTCCTTCTTCCAAGCAGTGTGTTTTAACCTCTTCAATCGGAATCAATACTCCAGGGGTCTCTGTGGGGTCATCAATTTCACCCTCACCCCCAGAAAGGCCCTCAAACTGCTATTGATCATTTATTCGGACTGCCCCCAACGTTCGTGGAGCCAAGGCAGTGGCATAAAATTCTCTTGCAATCTTTTGGCTGCTCCGGACAACCCCAACCTGCCCCTGAACAGCATACTTTAGACACTGATGGACTGTCGAAGCCACTGCATGCATCCTAGAGAGCCAAGATCTCCCTAGAATAGCATTATAGCAGGTGGGACAATCCACCACAATGAAGAGTATTCTAACTATTTTCTTGAAAGGGCCCCTGCCCAACAACACTTCTTCTTCAAACTCCCCGATCACATCGGCTGAGCTGCCCGTGAAGCCCACGATCGACCGGTCCGACTTCTGAATCACAGCTGGATTTTTCATTTTCTTGTAAGTGTCTAGGAAAAGGATATTGGCAGAGCTTCCAGTATCTACCAGAATTTGCCTTATCTCATTGCCCCCTATAGATGCTCCTATAACAACAGCATCCTCATGAGGGCCAGCAATGTCTCTTAAATCATCCCCATCAAAGACAATGAATGGGAATGAATTTGGTGATTGATAAGAGGTCATGCCTCCTTCTAGCTGGGAGGCCAAATTATGAACATGCCTTTTTCTCGAAGAAGTAGTAGGAGCTGTCACAGTGTCCCCTCCGAAAATTGTCAGTGACTCGAAGAATTTAATGAGCCCGGAGACCGATCTAGAACGCTCCTCTATAGCACCCACTCTGTTTCTTGTTGGATCAGGATCCAAGTATTCATATTCCACATCAAACCTTTCAACTATTACCATAGCCCCCTCCGGGGCAGCATTAACCGGACCAGCCCGGTGAGTGTTGTCAGGCCTGTTGCCTCCTTTTCTTTTAACGTATGCACCCAACTTCCCCCTTTCAATCAAATTTTGTACCTCTTGTTTCAACGCTATGCAATCATCAGTGGTATGGCCAATATCATTGTGGTATTGGCAAAAGGAGTTGTTACGATGCTCTCTGGGAGACTGCAAGGTTGTCGGTCTCCGGTAGTATACCTCATCTTTTGTTTTATCAAAAATGGTGGCCACGCTTTCTTTAAGTTCTGCGAACCACTCCGGTTGGACCCATGGCCCTCTTTTGTTTCTGGATTGCTGACTTTGAGCAGGAGCAGCTGGCTGGGACTGAGCTTTTCCCCTACCATGCCCCTGTCCGGTTTCTCTTGCTCTATTCCCGGACCGGTTTTGATTTGGAGTTGGTGCCACCGGGGTGAATCTCACCTGTCTGTGCATCCTGGTCTTTTTTGTTTCATCAACGTTTATTTACTTGCCAACTTGATTTAGCAATCCTCCCCAGGTCATGGCTTTCTTCCTGGTCACCGAATCAGCCAGGTTGCCTGGGTTCAAACCTTGTCTTAGGGATGCTATTGCCACCTGTTCGAAGCAATCAGCCAACCCATTCTTTGTGTTTACAAAACGACTTATGTACTCCTTTAACGACTCATTTGGCTCTTGGGCACAATGGATTATTGTGTCTCCATTGCCCTTCAGCTCCTTACTCCCCACAAACTGCCTTCGAAAGGCCACCCAAAAAGTATCAAAGTCTTTAATACAACCCTGAGGCAGGCTGTTGTACCATTTCAGAGCACTCCCCGTAAAAGATTGGGAGAATGCCCTACAGAGTAGTTTATCATCATCATCAAAGTTCATCATGAAGTTCTTGAATTGCTCCAGATGATTGTCCGGATCAGTACTGCCATCATACTTCTCCATCTTAGTACTGTCAAACCTCTTAGGGAGGTTTCCGGACAGGATTTTAGAAGACAGTGGAGACTGCCTCCAATTCCTTCCACGACTGAACACGGTATCCTCATTAGGAGTTGCGAAGATACCTGGCTCATCGTAGAAAGCAAAAGGATCCATCAACATCTTGTCTGTATACCTCCGGTGGTGAGATGACCCCTTTCCAATATGCCTTTACATTCTTCCATGGTGATCTCTTTTTCTCGAATACTTCTTAACTTGCTTTTGTTTCTTCTTGGTTCGACCCTCATCACTGCTAGAGGACAAGGATTTTTTATTTCCCTCACTGTCCGAAGAGCTGCCCGAAGATTCTGAACTTGAGTCAGAGCTCTCCACAGGCTTGGACCGGTGAGACTTTTTAGAGCTGGCATGTGTCTTTTTAGTGCTCACACGAGTTTTCGAAGCCTCAGGCTCTCGAGGGTTGTCAGTGTGATGAGCAGCTGACGCTTTGGATTTCTCTTTCATGCCCATCTTGGCCTTTTCAGCCCTCAGAGCCTCTATCTCAAGCTTTAACCTGTCGCGCTCTTGGACAGTATACTCATCGTTCTCCTCCACCACTTCGAGCAAAGCTGGTGGAAGCTCTGGATTATCCGAATTCATTCGGACAGAAATTCTTTGCTTGGTTTCGAATACTTGATTCAGGCACCGTCGCCTCCCACTGTGGTCGCCAATTTGGTGTGGATAAAAATGGCCTAGGGGTAGGCAAGTAATTTCAAGTGGAGTTTTAAGGCGGTGTAAGGGTGTTTCAAGGTGGTGTGAGGGCGTTTCAGGGTGTTTCAAGGTGTTTCAATGTGGAGAGAGAATTAAGCAGCTTGGCAGCAGTTAATTTTTCTTACCCATAGTTAATGCTGGTGGTTGGGTATTTATAGTATGATATTTGGGCCCTTATGGGCTTTCGGGTCAAGTTTAATGGACCCGGGTCATGTTTAAAGACCCATGAGTTCTAAGCAGGAGGACAGGTAGCTTAGTCAGGAAGTGTTTAGGTTTTTTAGTACTTTTGTCATAGTTCGAACAGCCTTAGGCTCACATTGGTTCGAAGTGATCTGTCCGGTCAAAAAGTTATGTCCGGTTTTCGGAGAGAATTACACTGATCTGTCCTTCCGGGGAGTATTCTGAATTCGGACTCATCAGAAATGAAAAAATAAAATAAAATAAAATGACAATTTTATCGACTGGTCAAATCTTTTAACATACACCAACTTCACACTTACTTCAATTATAGCTTTTTAATTTGGAGTTTGCTAAGACACCGTACCAATTAATGAAGCATGTATTATGATACTTGTTGCTTTATCATTAACATTGTTCTAAAATGCAGGAGTAATAACTAATTTATTGACCAAAGTATTCTTTTTTCCATATTAATTCAATTTTATGTTATTAATAAATACTGTGATGGTTTTTTTACTGAAAGGGCTTTTATTGAAGTAAAAGAATAGTACAAGCCTTATAAGGCAATTTTACACAAAATTAAATCAAAAAGTTTCGCGCGAATCAAACACCATCTTCAACCTTCAGCCACAAAGCTTAGCCCCAATTCCAACCCTAAATTCGAAATCTCAAATATCCAAGATTAATACTCTCAAGAAGAGTGATTGCTTTCAACTTCAACGGAGCATCATTCCTTCCAAACTCCAAACCCAATTTCTTCTCAAGAACATACTTGGCAATCCAATCTGCTCCCAAGTTCTGTTCACGAAAAATCTGATTCACCACCATTTCAGAACAAAAAAGCCTCCTGCAACATCTCAACATCGGTTCAAGATACCACGGAGAATTACCATACAGCAATAAATTAATCAAGATCGAAGAATCGATTTCAACGTCAACATTTCTCATCTGAAGTCTGTTACAAAGCTTCAGACCTTCAAACAAGGCTCTGCACTCAGCAATCAGAGGCGAACTTTTACCGAAGAGACAGCCCATTCCAGCTACAATATCGCCATTACTGCTTCGAATCAAAACTCCTCCAGCAGATTCGCCATCAAAGGTACAAGCTCCATCGACATTAATTTTATATCTCCCCTGTTTAGGGTTCTTCCATTTCAAATGAAGAGCCTTAAACCCAGTATTTACATGATTAACACATCCAAGACTCAAAGCTTCACGTTTAAATCTTCCCCAGTGCTTTCTGTTCAAAACATTACTTCGATGCAGACCAGATAGAATAAACAATACATGATTGATGATAATAGTGGAACTAGTTGAATCACCCTGCATTTTCTTCTTGTTTCTCACTGACCATATGCACCATGTTATGATTGCAGGTAAAATTGTGAAAATATCACAATTTTTCTGAGCAGCCCAGTACCACTTCATTACAACATGAGAGATCGTCATGAAAGATTGTACCTGAACTTTAAAGATACCACTGAAGTGTCTCCAAACAGTCCAGGCCTCCTGACATTGAACCAAAGCATGGTGACTAGATTCAATACTTTCACAATGGACACATTTTGATACCAACTGGATATTCTTAGACTGCATAACCTCATCTGTTGGAATCCAGTTATGGAGAGCCCTCCATAGCAAAAAAGAACATTTTTTAGGAGAGACAGAATTCCATGTCTTATCATAAAGCTTTGTTATACTTCCTTTAGATCTAATGTAGTTCAAGGTGTCCCTAGTACTGAAAATACCATTCTGAGACAAAGACCATAGCAACTCATCTTTTTTGTTAGATAAAGTAATATCTTTAATCTTGGCAATGTCAGTTGAGGTGACCATAGATCGAAGTCTATCCAAGTCCCACGAACCATTTAACCAAAATTAACTGACCTGATCATTAACACTACCCCATAAAGTTCTTCTCTCATTATCACTGATTACTCTAATAAATGGCCTATGAGGGCACCACCTATCATACCAAGTGACCTTGACCAGGTAACCAGAACATAAAACCCTCAGTCTCATCCCTAACATTCATAATGGTAGCCCATGTTTTAGATCTTCTATGTGGAGAGATGGCCAGAACAGGATGAATGACATTTCTACAATAGATAGATAGCATGAACCTAGCCCAAAGAGAACTCTGTCTTCTGAAACTAAACCAGTTCTTCATTGCATAAACATGTTGCATATCTTTCAGACTGTTGACATTAAGCCCTCCTTCTTTAAATGGCTTGCAAAGTCTTTTCCAACTGGCCCAACTAATGCTTCTTTTATCATCTTTACTGCCCCACAGAAATTTACTAAAAAGCACCTCCAACCTGTTGATTACACCAGCTGGAAGCAAAGTATGCTGCAGATAGTAGACAGGGAAAGCCATCAGAACTGACTGAATGAGCATCAGACGACCAGAAAAAGACAAATGGAGCTTGTCCCAATCCAGGATCCTGCTTCTAACTTTACAAATAATAGATTCAAAATTAGCAATTCTAGTATTATTTGAGATTGTAGAACCCAAATAACTGAAAGGTAAACATGTATGCTTGATGTTCCACATTTCTTCAATAAATCTGAGTTTATGAGTACCAATTTTAGTAGAAACAATGAGCTTAGACTTTGCATTGTTAATCTGTTGTCCAGAAACAGACTGGTAGTGATCCAGAATGTCTTTAAGAACCCTCATTGTAACAACATCAGCAGTTGTAAAGACCATGAAATCATCAGCAAAAGCTAAGCAATCAATACACATGTCACTCCTTGTTTTATATCTAACCATAGGCTGCTCAGTAGCTTTAATCTTTATACATCTAATGAGATACTCCTCAGCCAATATAAACAGACTAGGGGAGAGTGGATCCCCTTGTCTAAGACCTTGAGAGTTAGGGAAAAAACCAGTAACCTCACCATTAACAAGGATAGAAGAAAACACATTTTTTATACAATTATGAACCAGGCCAACAACAGAATTAGTAAAGCCAAAAGCCTTAAGAACATGGAGGAGAAAGCTATGATTAAGCTTATCAAATGCCTTAGTCATATCAGTCTTAACTATGACATTACCACTTCTCTTGTTTCCATCAATATCATAACATAACTCTTGCACAAGCAGAATTGAATTCTGAATATTCCTGCCCTTAACAAAGCCACCCTGTTCCTCAGAAATCAATTTAGGAAGTAACTTAGCCAGTCTGTTATTGATAAGCTTCCCCAAGATCCTAGAAAAAACAGTGGTTAAACTAATCGGTCGAAAGTCCTTCCACTTGTTTGGATTTTCAATCTTAGGAATCAAGCAGATTACAGTAGCCTTCACCCCTTTAGGAAGCCTATAGCCATGAAAAAAACCCTTGATAGCTTTGCACAGATCACACCCCACAATACTCCAACAAATCCTGTAAAACTCAGCGTTAAACCCATCAGGCCCTGAAGCAGACTCGGACTTTAAACCCTTAACCACCTCATAAATCTCAACATCATCAGGAATCCTAGCCAAAACATTGTTGTCCTCCTCAGTTACAATAGATGGAATAACATTCCACAAGTCATCCTCCAACACAACACTAGAAATAGGAGAAAGAAGCTCTTTAAAAAATTCAACAGCAGATTCACCAATCTCCTTCTTCCCATTCAACCAGACATCACCACTTTTAATTCTATCAATTCTATTTCTCTTAACCTTTTTCCTAACAAAATTATGATATGCAGCAGTATTTCTATCAGAATCTTTCAACCAATTAGTGTGAGCCTTCTGCTTCCAATAAGACTCCTCCCTATCAAGCAAAATTAAATGATGTTGTCTAGCCTTATCCAACTCCAACTTATTATCCTCATTAAACTCATTAAGAAGCAAAGCTTCTTTACTAATAATACTCTCCTCAGATTGCTTAATGGCATCAAACATGTTACCAAAAATACTCTTGTTCCAACTCTTCAACTCAGCCTTCAAACGAAGCTGTTTAAGCCAAAAAATCATAATAGGATTACTAACCTCAGAAGCTCCATTATCATCTCAACTATCCTTAACCTTCTTCAAGAATTGAGGATGAGAAGCCCACATGTTCAGAAATCTAAAAGAATATTTCGATCTTTCAAGATTAGAAGCAACCTTAATAAGAATAGGGCAATGATCTGAACAACTTCTAGCCATGTGAGAGACAGAAGTACAGTCAAAATATTCTAACCAGGCAGAGTTATACAACACACGATCCAACCTTCTCCATTTATGACCATTAGACCATGTGAAAGGACAACCCGTAAAACCAGCATCCATCAAGTTACAATCCATGATACAACCATTAAAATCATCCATGCCCTTCTGATTAATAGTAGAACAACCAACCTGTTCCTGAATACTTGCAATAATGTTGAAGTCACCAAACAAAATCCATTCTTGAGAAGAAACATTCAAGGCTCTAATATCATCCCAAAGAACAGATCTCAGATCAGTCTTGCACTTTGCATAAATGATATAAACATAAAAGACTTTATTCAAAGTAGGGTGAGCAACTTTAAGATGCAAAAGCTGGTCACTATCAAACATCATATCTGGTGTGGATAAAAATAGCATGGGGGTAGGCAAGTAATTTCAAGTGGAGTTTTAAGGCGGTGTGAGGGTGTTTCAAGGTGTTTCAAGGTGGTGTGAGGGTGTTTCAAGGTGTTTCAAGGTGGAGAGAGAATTAAGCAGCTTGGCAGCAGTTAATTTTTGTTACCCATAGTTAATGCTGGTGGTTGGGTATTTATAGTATGATATTTGGGCCCTTATGGGCTTTCGGGTCATGTTTAATGGACCCGAGTCATGTTTAAAGACCCATGAGTTTTAAGCAGATGGGCAGGTAGCTTAGTCAGAAAGTGTTTAGGTTTTTTAGTACTTTAGTCATAGTTCGAACAGCCTTAGGCTCACAGTGTTCGAAGTCTTCTGTCCGGTTCAAAAGTCCCGTCCGATTTAAGTTCTTAGTGTCTGTCCGGTTTACGGAGAGATTTACATTGGTCTGCCCTTCCGGGGAGCATTCCGAATTCGGACTCATCAGGAGCCCCTTTTTTAGGTGTTTGAACAAGCGTCCTTGTCAAAGGACTGAAAAACAGTACGATTTAGGAAGTGGTTTTCAATTCGAAGAGAGTTGGGGATAAACCCGGACAGACCGAACGTTATGAATTCCAAACGGTTCTTGCCAGAGTCAATGGGACACGTGTCACTCTCTGATTGGTCACTTTAGTCGTTTTTTCACCTTGAACTTCGCACCACTTTCTCGAACAAGTTACCTCTTTTAAATGCCATTAATGACATCAGCGCCGTCTTTTAATCATTGCCCAACTTTTCGGATTCTCCTAGGAATCAACTCCTTTTTTCACATTTACTATAAATTCTAATTCACTTTTCACTGTCTCATTATCTCTTTCAAATTTCACTCTGCAATTTCACTCAGAGCTTTATCTCTCTAGAACTTCAAAACTTCCTTGGTTGTTTATGTTTACTGCAAGAACAGCACTGATCAAGGGCGGCTGGCTTAACCTCTCGGAATTGGAGAAAGCTCAAAGAGTTGAGAAGGAAAAACGACTTGCTGCAGGGCTACCATCGTCGCCTATTGAGAAACCAGCCTCTTCTGTCGCAGAATCTGATAGAGGTTCATCTTCTTCCAAAGGTACAAAACCTAAAAATCTCTTTCAATCAACGCTCTCCCCCATAGTATCTGGCTCCTCAGTTCAGGAGTCGATCCCTGCTGTTGAACCGGGAGTTACTGTCACAAGTGTTAGGAAAAAATCTTCTTTCATTGCTATGGGGTCTGACTCTGACCATTCCCCGGATAAGTTAATCATGAAAAGGCCAAGTCGGTTGGTCAAAGGGCTTTCTTCTAAAAACACACCCTCGAAATCGGGGGCAAAAAATAGTGAATCAGGGTCTGGGGCAACTATAAGGGCTCCCCGGGAGAGGCTGTCAGGACTAGAGGCCAGCAGCCCACTACCCCCCAAGGAATCTTCTGCCTCAGAAACTCAAATTGAGGTGAGAAGTCGAGTAAATACGGACAGTCAACAGTCCGGAGGATCAGCTATGCCAAGCCTCAATCCTCCCCGGACTACTTCTACAGAGGCTCCCCCAACAATTATGGAGGAGAGGATGAAGGACTCCACTGAGGAGGTTAGATTTGAGTCCGAGTCTTCCGGACAGGCTGATACTGCTATTGTTGTTGCCAAGAAGGGAAAAGAGGACTTATATCTGAGGCACCCGGACCTGCTGGAGAGCCTTGAAGGGAGAGTGGGGCCATGCTTTCATAAAGTGGAGTTCAAGTATCTTTTGGCCTTGCTGAAGCCCAAGTATGCGTTCATCCATACTTCAGATCTGGGTAGATTGCGCACAAAGTGGGGGATCCCTGAGAATGTAAAGATAAGGATTCCCATAGATCCGGAGACCCCGATGGATTGTAAAAAGAATGAAATAGTCTTCTTTACGGAGCTATTCAACTGGGGACTCAGGTTCCCACTGGACCCAGAGATAGTGCGCTACTTTCACTTGGTCAAACTCTGCCCATCACAGTTAAGCCCCAATGGTTGGTTCACCTTGATGTCATGCATAATGGCATCCAGGATATCTGGGATCCCTGTTCCTATGGAAGAGTTTGCTGCAGTGGCCAACCTGTGCAAGCATCATCAGTTCCCCTTCTACCATTTCAACATGGGGAACGATCTCAAAGCTGTTGATGATCTCCTGGAGTCGGAGAGCAAATGGAGGAGCCAATTCTTGTTTGTCAGTGGCTCGTGGGAAAATGGCAAGAAAATCAAGACCGGAGAGAATCCAAGCCTCCTCAGGAGTAGATGGAGGAGTGACCGTAAGCTTCTCATCTTAAGTCTCTGTCCGATTTTCCCTTTTCTTTAAGTTTATGCTAATCAGTTTCTTTTCGTTCTAACAGAGCTGCCAAAGGAGTTCGGGGACTACCTAAAGGCCGGACAGACTACCTGTGGCAAAATTAACGCTTGGGCCGCAGAGAACTGGGAGAATCGGTTCCACAAGGCCTTCACTCCTGGAAACTTAGCAAGGTCCCATCTGTGGAACACCACAGGTCGAAGAGACCTAACTTGGGAGGAGTTCTCCACCCAACCTGATGAAGACATCGTGCTGAGAAGTTCCCATGAACTGGATGGGACTCTCTTCCTGCCTGCCCGGGCCAAAGCCCCAAGCAAAATGAAGGGCAAGAAGAAGAAAGGCAGGAAGGTGGCAGGTGACAATGAGAAGGAAGCCCCAACAGACACAGAGGGACTGGCACAGGTTCAAATTGATGCAGCCCTTTTACAAGTGGTGGAGCAGGAGAGCGAGAAGCAGGAAGTGAACCTCCCTAAACCTTCAAGGGCTTCTAAGAGGACTCGCAAGCAAACAAGTGAAAGTGCTGATAGGGAGGCCAAGAAGAAGAAGACTTCCCAAGGAGATGATGTTGCTCTCCGGGACCCGGAGCCCTCTTTCCCTACTGACCCTACACTGGCCGAAGAGATCCCAAGAGACTTGCAAGAAGAGATCCCAAGGGAATTCCATACAGATGAAGTTGAGGGATGAGAGCTTAACTTAGATGAAATGGACATCACCGGTCTGGGTGGACTTGGTGAATATTTTCTTGGGCTGCCCAGAGACGAGTTCGCAGGGCCCTATGTCCCTCCAAGCAGCTCCAACACAGTTAATTATAACGGTAAGACTTTTATGGTTTCCAGTGAGAGGGATGTTATAGCCCATTCTCTCCTTAGCAACGTGCAGCCAGTGCTTACTTTGGAAAGGCAAGTCCGAAGTCAGGCAGACACCATCAAAGACCTCAAGTCTGAGAAGGAAAAACTGTCCGAGGACCTCCGGACTGCCGCCAATAAGGTTGATTTTCTCAAGGAGGCAAATGATCAGCTAAAGAAGAATCAAGATGAAAACAACAGAAAAGTTGCTTCTTTGGAAGAGACCGTAAAAGATCTCCGGGCTAAGCTGTCCGGACTGGAGAAGGACCTGAAAATCTCAAGGGGAGAAACCACAGCCAAGGAGAAGCTCGTCACCAACCTGACCACTGACAAAATTGCTTTAGAGAATGCAGTGACTCAGGCTGCTGAAGAGAAGGCTGTTTTGGTGAGGGATCAAGAGGCCATGATCAAGGCCAAGATCAACGCCTATGCCAGGGAGATGATCCAAAGCGAGGAGCTAATGATCCAAAAGGTGAAGTCTGATATGGTCCTCCTGTTTCACGAGAAATTCCCGAAGAGGATACTAGGGGAATTATGGCGCTATGTGGATGATGATGATCTCCCATACTGGACCATGGTTGATGAGGGGTACTCCAGTGAGTCCTCGTCCGGTGATGAAGAGGAAACCGGAGAGAGCCCAGGTGAGGAAGAGATTGACCCTAAGGGTAAGAAGATAGTCGAAGAGAAGAGCGACATCAAGGGCAAGAAAGCAAATGAGGGTGAGCCATCTTCAAAGGCTCAACCTTAATTTATAATTTATTTTGTTTATCTTTTATTTGAACTAAAGTCCTTGGAAGGCCAAGGCACTCTTTTTGTGATGGTGTCCGTATTATTCGGACAGATTTTTGTACTGTGCCCAAACTTGTTCAAAAAGTCCTTGGAAGGCCAAGGCAGTTTTAAGTTGTTGAATGAATATTTTATTTTGCTCAACCATCTTCTTCTTTCATTATTTGTTTAAATAGCTGGAGTTTAAGTAGTTTTATTGTATTGTGAGAGTATTAAGACTCTCCGGCTAGAATTTAAATAGCCCTTAGATCTTTTAACCCGGGTAGTATGGTAAGAGACAAAATTTTGAAAATACTTAGAGAATTTTGAAGAAGGCACCAAGTTTTATTGAAAGCTCTCCGTACCACCGAAGAGGGAAAGGTATGCCCCCTAAATATTTACATGGATGTTTAAACAAGTAAATATTTACACAAGTGTTATTCCAAGTACATTCGATGGTGTTCAATATTCCAAGGGTGAGTTAAAACCCTGCCATCTTTGTCTTCCAACCAGTATGTCCCAGGCTTGATTCTTTCAACCACAGTATACGGACCCTCCCAAGTTGGGGCCAGTTTTCCGAAGAGCTTTTCCTTAGTATACAAGAAAACTTTCCTTAATACTTTATCTCCTGGTTGAAAATCTCTTCTTTTAACTTTAGAAGCAAACCTGCTTCTCATCAAGCCCTGATAGTGTGCCATTCTAAGATGAGCTTTCACCCGTCTTTCTTCGATCAAATCAAGCTGATTTCTAATTGCCATCTCATTAGCCTGTCCGGAGAAGTTATGAATACGAAAGGAGGGGAGTGTCTTCTCTATGGGGGCTACTGCATCCATTCCATAGACCAAGGCAAAAGGGGATTCTTGTGTTGCAGCCCAAGGTGTTGTCCGGTAGGCCCACAAGACTTCTTGTAGATAACTAGGCCACTTCCCAGCAGCCCCTTCCAAATTTTTCTTTAAACCGGACAGTATTGTTCTATTAGCCACCTCAACTTGCCCATTGGCTTGTGGGTGGAAAGGTGAAGAGAAGCAGTGCTGAATACCTCTTGAGGTACAGAAGCTTTCCATCTCTCTATTGTCAAACTGTGGCCCATTGTCTGTTGTTATTTTCTGAGGGACACCAAATCTGCGACATATGTTGGACAGAATGAATTTTATGACAGCTTTCGAGGTTGTCCCTGCCAAGGGAGCTGCTTCTACCCACTTCGAGAAGTAGTCAATGGCCACAATTATAGTTTTACGCCTTCCGGACGCCACAGGGAGAGGCCCAACTAAGTCCAATCCCCATCGGGCAAAAGGGATGGGCTCAGAAATTAATTCCAAAGGAATGGCTGGTACATGAATTTCATTGCTGTACCTCTGGCATGGGTCACACCTTCTTACCAGCTCCTTAGCATCTTTCATAATTGATGGCCAATAGTATCCGGAGAGTAGCACTCTTCTCGTTAAAGCTCTAAATCCACAATGGGCTGATCCCTCACCATCATGCAACTCGGAGAGAACCATTTGTGATTCATGATCCCCTAAACAACGTAGGAGAGGTTTGCTATAGGATTTTTTGTATAACACTTCTCTTAACATAAGGAAACCATGAGCCTTGTGCTTCAATGTTCTGGCTTGTGATTTATTCAAGGGCGCGATACCATCGGACAGATATTGTACAAGAGGAGACCTCCAGTCTTGAGGCTGATTCACTTGTACTTCAAAGACTTCCTCTTTTATACCTTCATTGAGTTGAATAGAAGGGCTTTCAAGCATATGGATCCATGGGTAGGACTCCGTATATTCTATCGTTGCTAGTGAGTCTGCTAGCTCATTTTCTGCCCGGGGGATGTGCTCATAGATAACAGCTTTAAATTTCAACGCTTCATTTTTGAGGAGGAGTAAATACTTGACCAATTGCTCCTTTCTAGCCTCTGATAGGCCCAAGGCATGGTGGAAAAGCAACTGGGAGTCACTTAGTAGCTTGACCCTTTTAGCTCCACAAATGTAGGCCAATTTTAACCCAGCTATAGCTGCTTCGTATTCGGACTCATTATTGGATGCCCTGAAAGCAAAACAAATAGCTTGGAACATGTTGTCCCCGTATGGGGAAGTGAGACATATTCCTGCCCCAGATCCCATGGTACTGGATCCTCCGTCTGTTCGGACAATCCACACTTTCTTGTCTTTTGAATCAGTAGGTTGTTCGGAATCCCTATCAGAATGGAATTCAACCAGAAAGTCAACCACAGCTTGAGCTTTTACTGCTGTTCGGGAAGCAAAGTCTATGTCGAAGTCCCCCAACTCTACTGACCACTTTGTCATTTTGCTTGAAATGTCTGCTTTTTGAAGGACATTCTTTAAAGGGAAGGACGTTCGGACAATGATAGGATGAGCCTGGAAGTATGGCCTCATTTTCCTTGCAGCTATCACCAATGCTAATGCCAGTTTTTCAAGTTTCAAGTAACGCCTCTCAGCATCAATCAAGCTTTTGCTGATGTAGTACACTGGGTGAGGATGCCCATCAACCTCCCTTACTAGCACAGCACTGATGGCACAACTTGAAACAGCCAGATATACAAAGAGAGTCTCCCCATCAACTGGTTTGAACAAAGTCTTGGGAGAGGAAAGATGTTTCTTGATTTCATTAAATGCTTCATTATACTGTGGTGTCCATTCAAACCCCTTTGCACCCTTCAAGGTTTGAAAGAATGGAGCACACCTGTCCGAAGACCTGGAGATGAATCTGTTCAAGGCAGCCAATCTCCCCGCTAATCGCTGTACTTCTTTAATGTTTCGAGGAGGCTCCATTTGGAACAAAGCATTGAGTTGGTCCGGGTCGGGCTGTATTCCATGCTCACTTATGATATACCCTAAGAACTTCCCGGACTGCACTCCGAACATACACTTTTCAGGGTTTAGCTTCAAATTTACTTTGGCCAAGTTGGCAAAAGTCTCTTGGAGGTCGGACAAGTGCAACTGCTCATCCACGCTTTTCACCATCATATCGTCAATGTAAACCTCCATATTTCTTCCAATTTGATCAGCAAATGCCTTGTTGACTAACCTTTGATAAGTAGCCCCAGCATTTTTCAAGCCAAAGGGCATCACCTTGTAGCAATGTAGACCCCTATCAGTGACAAACGTGGTATGCTCTTGATCTTTTGGATCTACTTGGATCTGATTGTACCCGGAGAAGGCATCCATGAAGGAGAGTAGCTTGTTCCCAGAAGTAGAGTCTACTAACTGATCTATCCGGGGGACCGGATACAAGTCTTTTGGACAAGCTCGATTGAGGTCTGTGAAGTCAATGCACATACGCCATTTGCCATTCTTCTTTTTTATTAAGACAGGATTGGCAGTCCACAAAGGGTATTGAGATTCTTTAATGTGCCCCATCTTTGTGAGTCTATCAACCTCTTGCACTATGACATCAGCCTTTTCTTTTGAGAAAGCTCTCCTCTTTTGTACCACTGGCGCCACATCTCTTCGGACAAATAGGTGATGGGAAATTACCTCTGATGGAACTCCAGTTACATCAGCATTGCACCAAGCAAAAACGTGCTGATGGTCTTTCAAGAATTTCAACATTCCTTCTTTCAGCATTGGTGGCATTTTGGACCCTATCTTGACGCTTTTTCCTTCTTCCAAGCAGTGTGTTTCAACCTCTTCAATCGGAATCAATACTCCAGGGGTCTCTCTGGGGTCATCAATTTCACCCTCACCCCCAGAAAGGCCCTCAAACTGCTATTGATCATTTATACGGACTGCCCCCAGCGTTCGTGGAGCCAAGGCAGTGGCATAGCATTCTCTTGCAATCTTTTGGCTGCTCCGGACAACCCCAACCTGTCCCTGAACAGCATACTTTAAACACTGGTGGACTGTCGAAGCCACCGCATGCATCCTAGAGAGCCAAGATCTCCCTAGAATAGCATTATAGCAAGTGGGACAATCCACCACAATGAAGAGTATTCTAACCATTTTCTTGAAAGGGCCCCTGTCCAATAACACTTCTTCTTCAAACTCCCCGATCACATCGGCTGAGCTGCCCGTAAAACCCACAATCGACCTGTCCGACTTCTGAATCACAGCTGGATTTTTCATTTTCTTGTAGGTGTTTAAAAAGAGGATATTGGCAGAGCTTCCAGTATCCACCAAAATTCACCTTATCTCATTGCCCCCTATAGATGCTCCTATGACAACAGCATCCTCATGAGGGCCAGCAATATCTCTCAAATCATCCTCATCGAAGACTATGAATGAGAATGAGTTTGGAGATTGATAGGATGTCATGCCTCCTTCTAGCTGGGAGGCTAAATTATGAACATGCCTCTTTCTTGAAGAAGCAGTAGGAGCAGTCATTGTGTCCCCTCCGAAAATCGTCAGTGACTCGAAGAATTTAATGAGCCCGGAGACTGTCTTAGAATACTCCTCTATGGCACCCACCTTATTTCGTGTTGGATCAGGATCCAAGTATTCAGATTCCACATCAAACCTTTCAACTATTACCATAGCCCCCTCCGGGGCAGCATTACCCGGACCAACCCGGTGAGTGTTGTCAGGCCTGTTGCCTCCTCTTCTTTTAACGTATACACCCAACTTTCCCCTTTCAATCAAGTTTTGTACCTCTTGTTTCAATGCTATGCAATCATCAGTGGTATGGCCAATATCATTGTGGTATTGGCAAAAGGAGTTGTTACGATGCTCTCTGGGAGACTGCAAGGTTGCTGGTCTCCGGTAGTGTACCTCGTCTTTTGTTTTTTCAAAAATGGTTGCCACACTTTCTTTGAGCTCTGCAAACCACTCCGGTTGGACCCATGGCCCTCTTTTGTTTCTAGACTGTTGACTTTGAGCAGGAGCAGCTGGTTGAGATTGAGCTTTTCCCCTACCGTGCCCCTGTCCGGCTTCTCTTGCTTTGTTCCCGGACTGGTTTTGATTTGGAGTTTGTGCCACCGGGGTGGATCTCACCTGTCTGTGCACCCTGGTCTTTTTTGTTTCGTCAACATTTATTTGCTTGCCAACTTGGTTTAGCAATCCTCCCCAGGTCATGGCTTTCTTCCTGGTCACCGAATCAGCCAGGTTGCCTGGGTTCAAACCTTGTCTTAGGGATGCTATTGCCACCTGTTCAAAGCAATCAGCTAACCCGTTTTTTGTGTTTACAAAACGACTTATGTACTCCTTTAACGACTCATTTGGCTCCTGGGCACAATGGATTATGGTATCTCCATTACCCTTCAGCTCCTTACTCCCCACAAACTGCCTTCGAAAGGCCACCCAAAAAGTATCAAAGTCTCTGATACAACCCTGAGGCAGGCTGTTGTACTATTTCAGAGCACTCCCCGTGAAGGATTGGGAGAATGCCCTACAGAGTAGTTTATCATCATCATCAAAGTTCATCATGAAGTTCTTGAATTGCTCCAGATGATTGTCAGGATCAGTACTGCCATCGTACTTCTCCATCTTGGTACTGTCGAACCTCTTGGGGAGGTTCCCGGATAGAATTTTAGAAGACAATGGAGATTGCCTCCAATTCCTTCCACGACTGAACACAGTATCCTCATTAGGAGTTGCAAAGATACCTGGCTCATCATGGAAGGAAAAAGGATCCATCAGCATCCGATCTACATGCCTCCGGTTGTGAGATGATCCTTTTCCAATATGCCTTTTCATTCTTCCATGGTGATCTCTTTTTCTAGAATATTTCTTAACTTGCTTTTGTTTCTTCTTGGTTCGACCCTCATCACTGCTAGAGGACAAGGATTTTTCATTTCCCTCACTGTCCGAAGAGCTATCCGAAGACTCTGAACTCGAGTCAGAACTCTCCACAGGCTTGGACCGGTGAGACTTTTTAGAGCTGGCATGTGTCTTCTTAGTGCTCACATGAGTTTTCGAAGCCTCATGCTCTCGAGGGTTGTCAGTGTGATGAGCAGCTGACGCTTTGGATTTCTCTTTTATGCCCATCTTGGCCTTTTCAGCCCTCAGAGCTTCTATCTCAAGCTTTAACCTGTCGCGCTCTTGGACAGTATACTCATCATTCTCCTCCACCACTTCGAGCAAAGCTGGTGGAAGCTCTGGATTATCCGGATTCATTCGGACAGAAATTCTTTGCTTGGTTTCGAATACTTGATTCAGGCACCGTCGTCTCCCACTGTGGTCGCCAATTTGGTGTGGATAAAAATAGCATGGGGGTAGGCAAGTAATTTCAAGTGGAGTTTTAAGGCGGTGTGAGGGTGTTTCAAGGTGGAGAGAGAATTAAGCAGCTTGGCAGCAGTTAATTTTTGTTACCCATAGTTAATGCTGGTGGTTGGGTATTTATAGTATGATATTTGGGCCCTTATGGGCTTTCGGGTCATGTTTAAAGACCCATGAGTTTTAAGCAGATGGGCAGGTAGCTTAGTCAGAAAGTGTTTAGGTTTTTTAGTACTTTAGTCACAGTTCGAACAGCCTTAGGCTCACAATGTTCGAAGTCTTCTGTCCGGTTCAAAAGTCCCGTCTGATTTAAGTTCTTAGTGTCTGTCCGGTTTACGGAGAGATTTACATTGGTCTGCCCTTCCGGGGAGCATTCCGAATTCGGACTCATCAATATCAACTCTATAATCCTGATTCCAGAAAACCCAGATCTTATTACTCATATTACAACAACAACCAGGCAGCTTCAACTTCTTAGCTAACCAATCCATCTTTTCAGATTTCACAAACGGCTCCTGAACAGCAACAAAACTAACTTTTGACGAAATAACCATAGACTTCAATCTTTGAATGGTTTCTTTATTTGCAATTCCTCTTGCATTCCAACATAAAATCGAAATGGTCATGTATTAGAAGAGGATTTCTGAGACCTTTTCATCTTCAACATCTTTGAAGACACAGGACCTTTAGTATTCCAAACATTCATTGTCTTTTTAGCTTTTTTAGAATCCTGCCTTTTCTGATTAATCTCAACTAAACTTCCCTTCACATGAGAGTTATTAAGGCTTCCATCATGAGTTGGAGAAACATGTATTTCCTCACTAAGAGACTCAAACACATTCTTTCTTTCCAAAGTTTTCAAAGCATCTATCAATTCATCCTCATTAACTAATTCAGCAAAACCTTCATTAACCAAAACATGTTGAACAGAATCCACTTCTTGAAACTTACCAGACTCCACAACATTTCTAACTTCTTGATCCAAAGCAGAAGACATTTTATTAACAACAATAGATTTTAAGGTTCTACCAACCACTCCATCTTCCTGAGGAAGATCATGAATTTCCTGAGGCTGCTGATCACAAGAAACACTTATATCCTGAAGACTACCCTTACGAATCACCTGATTTTGCTTTAAAGAACAAGAAACCTGATCATGAGCTTCAGAACTATCCTTCACCTGCACAATGTTCCCAGAATCTATTCCTTGAGCCAGCAACATTTTCTTACATTGATCCACAGAATGACCAATGTGAGCGCAATGATTACAGTAGAGAGGAACCTTATCATACACCAGTTGAAGCCAATAAGTTTCAGATTCCCCAAACTTCACTTGAACCTTATGAACTAATGGTTTCGAAACATCAATTTCAACCCAGAATCTACAACAATTCTGCTGAGCCCTATTTATAGAAGGCACCCAGACCTTCAAAGGAGTGCCCAAGATCTTTGCTATCTCCGAAATAGTAGATCTATTGAACAAGAACTCCGGCAAGTTTGGAAGTGAAACCCAAACCGGCGTATATGGAGATTCAAGACTTGGATCAAATCCAGGAGACCATTTTAACAACCTCATTGTTTTATCACCCAAGACCCACACATTCCTTGACCATAGCTTCTTTAAATCTTCTAGCTCAGTGAATTCCACAAAGACATGTCTAAAATCCCAGATTGAAAGACTGAAACTACCTTTGAAGTTAAACCTTGATAAAAAATTTCTCAAACTTTCCATTGACGGTTTCCCAGACGCAAATTTTGCAACCAAAGTGTGCTTGGAGATCTTTAAAAGCCGATCTTTGTCTTCAACATTGAAGGTGATTACAGGGAAATCACTATTACGAGAAATGGAAACAGAGGAGTGTACAAACTCTGTTTTATTTAGCAAAGTATGCTTCAACATATCAGCGTAAGAATCTTTATGGTTTAACTGATTATCAGAATCCTTTTCTTTAACCACTTCTTCAAAAACAGGATTTGAAATAAGATTACATACAGAATCCTTCCTCTCACTGTCGATTCCTCTGTTCTTGACTGTATCTCCACCTGAAATTGCTTAGATCGAATTCCTAAGTATAGGAAAGTCTTCCTTTGAGATATCGAAATTGTTATTCATTCTCCCAAGCAAGAGATGAATCACGATGCAGATGAATCGAATCAGAATTTTTTTTGCTCTGTTCTTGGAGAACAGAGTTTCTTGAAGAAGAGCATTTTTCTCTTCTTAATAAATACTGTGATGGTTAATTTAACTAATCATTAATATATTTTTATTAAATTTAAATGTTATTAAATCCATTTGTACAATAATAAAATTTTCAGTGGTTTTGGTTAATTTTGGTGAAAAAAAACCATAAGCAGCCCCAAAATTGAATGTTTTTTATCTTTTATTATTTTGTTTTAGATCCCGTCTGGTTATTTGTGGGGAACTTTCTCACCAATGGACCGATTATATTTACTCGGCAAGGAATTCTTCAATCGCGTAAGGAGATCTGTCCAAACAAAAACACAAAAAAGTAAAATTAAGAAACAATTAAGACCGCTTTACTTTCTTGTAGTTTTATTAGTGTCATACTACTATTTTATTTTAGGTAATCTTACCTTTTTAACTCATTTTAGGTGGTTCTTTCTTATGAATAATATTTTATGGATAACAGTGATACTCAAAATCTATAATTATAAAAACATACTACTAATTTTTTTATTTTTAAAATTAAAATTTATAGGTATAAGTATTTTTTGTTCAATATTAGTTTACCTGCCATATATTTTTTAATCGATCATTAATATATTACCTATTAAATTTAAGGTTTATTAAATTAATATAAATACAAATAACATATTACTCTTTTATTTTATGTAATTTTAAAATATTAAATTAATTCTGGGGTTAGCTCTTCTAGAAAAGGTAATCGTTATCATATGGTAAAGTACCATTTAAGTTCCAAACCTTAATTATTATCCATCTAATATCCATATTTTCATTATTATCTAAGAAAAACCAGTTTTAGTCAAATATTTATCAATGAAGACTCACTAATTTCTTAAATACACTTGTTCATTTATATAAAAGGCTTTTAGACACATATTTCACCTTTTTCCATTTTTTTTCTCTCTCCGTAAATAGAACAGCTATAATGTTAGGTTATTCTTCATTTTTTAACTCATTTTTCTTGTTTTTTTTTGTTTTCATATGTTTTTTCTTGTGTTTTTAGTTGATTTCGAAGCTTGATTTTGGATATTTGTTTAGATAAGTCGATTTGTGTGTGGTAAGTCGAATTTTGATTTCAGAATTCTAGAGGTACTCGAGATATGTTTTTGTTTCTCATTCTTAGTATTTATCTGGTTTTTACGTTGCTAATGTAGTTTATTTGTTGTATTTCAGTTAGTTTTTCGTCGATTTTAGTCTGTTTTGAGTTTATGAGATTTTTGTGTCGAGTAAAACGGTTCAGGGAAGAAGATGCAAAACGTTTGTATCTGTAACCACTCATAGTTGCGAAACGTGTAATTCGTCTGGAATGGTACTAGTTTGTTCGTCTTAAAAAAATAAAACCAACGGTATTTTCGGATTTTTTTTTCGAGTTACGGTTTAAAAGATACAGACTTTTAAAGTTTTAAAATTTAAGGGGTTTCGCGAAGAAGATGTGAAACCTTCTTTGTTACGCTAAATGCGAAACCTCCTTTATTTTGCTAAATGCGAAACCTTTTTTATTTTGATAAATGCTAAACCTTTTTTATTTTGATAGACGCGAAACCTTTTTTATTCTGATAGATGTGAAACATTCTTTTATTTTGATAGATGCGAAACCTTTTTTATTTTGCTAGATGAGAAACCCTTTGTTTTGATGGATGCGAGACCTTCTTTATTTTATAGATGCAAAACCTTCTTTATTTTGATAGATGCGAAACCTTCTTTATTATGATAGATGCCAAACCGACCGCTAGATGCGAAACCATATAACTAAGAAATGTGTGCAAAATATTTAAAAAAAAATTCAAAAGATATCTTGAATGGTATTAGTTTTGTTCGTCTTAAAAAAACAAACCAATGATATTTTCGGACTCTTTTTCCAAATAACGATTTAAAAGATACGGACCTTTAAAAATTATAATTAAAAAAAAAGAAAGAGAAGTTGGTTACTGTATTATATATAGAAAGGTATTTAAGATATAAAGTCTCTTAAATTTCTTAGGTTTTTATCCATAATAGGTTTGTTGGATAGATTTTTAATGGTTCTCTCTATTCAAAATATGGACAACAAAGATATTTAAAATTTATTTTTTATATTACACAATTAACTCTTTATTTTTATTTTAAATTTATTATTTTTTTTAGTAAAAAAACAAGTTTATTGTAAAACTAATTTTCTAACTCATTTTCAAATTTTAAATTTGAAAAAATAAAAATTAGTTCAATTGTAAAAAGAGAAACTATTTGCAAGTGTTTTTTAAAACAATATATAAAAGACATTTTTAAAATTTTAAAAAATGTATTTTTTTTATTTGTATTTAAACTATTACTGTACTTAAAAGGTAATAGATATATATTAATAATTAATTAAATTGAATATAAGAAAATTTATTAATAAAAATAAATAAATTAATATTGAAGAGTGTTATTTCCGTCTATATAAAACATATAAATGAGTCATCATTACTCATTCACTTATAACTATACTAATGATTAAGTAAAAGGAACATAATAAATATTTTAGTAACCGGTGTCGAAGAGCACCGGGTTAATTTGCCGTTAAAATATTGCAATCCTAATATGGTTACACGTCAGCAACAATGCAGAGAAATCAAGTTGGGGACTACTACTCTTTTTATACCGAATCAATAGCCAGATCAACATATACAACAGTAGAGAAATTTCAAGGACTCAATCCAAAACAAGACATCAATCGTATCGCGTTTCTCTCTCAGTCGGCGGTTGCTGCTGGACCTTGTAGTCTCTTTCGTCTCTCTCCTTTCCTCTTCGTTTTTCAAAATTCTAGTACCATTGTTTCGTCTCTTCATCTGATACTTATATACAAACCAACCCTCCTTATCTTATCAACTTAACTCGCAAAACCATGAGCAACCCTGATAAAAAACAGTTCCTGGACGAATTTGGAGATTATTACGGATACCCAAATGGCCCCAAGTCCATCGACGAGATTCGAGCCACCGAATTCAAGCGATTAAACGACGGTCTGTTTATTCTCATACTTCAAAACCATTATTTTTATACTTCTCTTTGTTATTGATCATATTTGTTTGGTAATTGACTCTGTTACTTCACTCATCATAATCTGAATTCCTTTGGTGCGAATTAGCTATGAACTGGAAAGTGAATCAAGTTGAGACTGATTTAGCTTTCAATTTTGTTATTTTGCTCAATTTTTGGACATTGTAATTATATACCCCTTATGTTCGTTCTTATGACACCACGAGACTTGAATCACACGAAATGTAGGTGTTGTATACTTGGATCATGCTGGTGCAACTTTGTATTCAGAGTTGCAGATGGAAGCAATATTCAAAGATTTTAGTACTACGGTTTATGGAAATCCACGTATCCTTCTTTACTACCTTTTGCTTTTGTTTATATATATGTATCAAATGCTACAAAATGACCAACAACTTCCTTTTAGAAAACAAGTATGCTCGGAAAAAGGTACTGAATAGATCCTTGACTTATATATAGATAGCCAAAGTGACTCTAGCTCGGCTACGTCCGATATCATAAGGGAAGCACGCCAACAGGTACTATAATCTCTATTTTATATTTAAATTGTTAACTGTTAACTGTGAGCTAAAAACTGGTTAAATTTATTTATCTAGTCGAGTTTCTTTCATAACAAAAAGCTTTTGAGGTTATACGAGAATATCGAAAATCGGTTCGTTGATCCTTTCTTTAAAATCTAAGTATTTATCATTAGTACTGGATGTTTTGGGATGTGTTTTGTTGAATATATTATATTATACATCTATAGGCAGTTTATATTTTGTACAGGTACTTGAATATTGCAATGCATCACTAACAGACTACAGCTGCATATTCACTTCTGGGGCTACTGCAGCACTAAAGCTGATTGGAGAAACCTTTCCATGGAGCTGCGACAGCACTTTTATGTACACAATGGAAAATCACAACAGTGTACTTGGGATCAGAGAGTATCCTTCTCTATTACTTTTCCTGATTTGTCAGTACATGTCACAGCAATCGACAGAACTAACTTTTCCTCTTTGGATATTTGTAACATGATTGATGAACTAGCTCTTTATAAGGAACTACAGAGAATTGGTGATATGTTATTAGTTTTTTTCTGTTGTTCTTTTGTTTTTTAGCTGAACATTTCTCTTGCATTTGCATGTACATAATCACTCTATCTGTTATGTTTAGTCTGTTTCAAAATGTAGTTACGTTACATTGGTCAGTGCCTTGACAAACTCTAGATACGCTCTCAGTCAAGGTGCTTCAGCGGTCGCGATAGATGCTACAGAATCTGTCAATGACTATGGAGAAATTTTTAGTGCTGGGTCGTCAGTGAAGGTGATTCCTCACAAAATACAAAGGAGAAGCAACTCGGGAGTCCCAAAAGTCAAGTCTACAGGTACGTGTACCTTCTTGAATGCCTGACCAAAATTTCGATAAACCGTGAAAGATGAAAGAACTAATCCTTTTAACTCGGAATATTAGACCTATGATGATGCCATGTAAAAACATTTTTGGAGGGAATTCCTTACGGCTATATAAGAAACAACTATAGCTGTCATCTAGGCACCACTCGGTGCTTTAATTGATCAAAAGAAAATATAGTTTAGTAGTTTATTCCCTTTATAGATGTACTTCTCTTATTTGTATTGACCAAGAAATGAGAAGTAAATTTGTGCTCACCTCAGTTATTTTACATACTTGGTTGCAGGTAATGCTTATAGTCTGTTAGCGTTCCCCTCGGAGTGCAATTTCACGGGTTTGAGGTTCAGTCTTGACCTTGTCAACATAATGAAGGAAGAAGCCAATACTGTATTGGAAGGCTCTTCAATTTCCAAGTATGTTTTTCATTCTGTTATGATAGTAATATTTGACTACCTATCTTACTTCTGCCATTGATGCTCCAAGCTATCTACATGTGTGCCAGTATACTCTAAAGAAGACTTGCTCTATAGTCATATCTACTAACAAACCTAGGGAACCTTGCATAAAAGGCATCGAAATGACATGCTGGAGAATATAATACGTTTTTTATATGGATGCCACTTGAAAGAAAGTTCGATGTATTGCTTAAGGAAACATGATCACGTGTTGAATAATTTGAGTTGGAGATTATTTAGAATCATCATCTGCTTATAATAAGTTAAGATTCTAGAAACTTATTCTTACTTGAGTTAGCAAGATAGCCGAATTGCGTATATACCAAAATCAGATTGGTCTAGCTAAACGTCATTTTATATTGACACGTGTATTGTACAAACTGTGTAAACAAAGGATTTGCATCCATAACTTTTCTGACAAAGCAGATATATATTTCTAGTGCAATCTCAGATTCATAAAACTTCCTTCCTTGTATAAATACTTCACTGCACGTCAATGCTAGACTAATGGATCAGTATTTATCCACAATTTCAGTCAAGTCCCTAGGCCTAACTCTCTCCTTTCTATCATGTAGGAAGCAGTGCATGGTCTTAGTTGATGCTGCAAAAGGGTGTCTGACACAACCACCAGATTTGTCGAAGTATCCAGCAGATTTCGTTGTCATGTCTTTCTACAAGGTATTTAGAAGTTATTTGAAATTCAAATAAAAATAAAATTACTCTCTTAAAATTGACATTTACCGTTGTGTTGCTTTCGTTTTAGTTATTTGGATACCCTACTGGTTTTGGTGCTCTGGTCCTGCGGAATGGTAAGTAATTTAATCTGAAGCCTAGATGTATTGTAAATGTTATTCTAAATGTTTTACACACTAGATGTCATTAAGTTGTATGTCATGTTCTGATGCTAGGTTGGGTTTAGGATTTAATGTGAAAACTAAACTTCTTTTAGTTCTTCTAGTTCTATGTTTCTTAGGTAAAGTTCTGAGAATGAATATGATTTTCCCAGTGGCAGTTCTGATAAGTGTATGCACACACATGCAACTGACTGTTGTGGTGCTATATTTTACATGCTCAACAGCGTAGTGGGTTAACTATCAGGAACTAAAAACGTTTAGTACTTTAATTCTATCTATGGAACTTATATTAAAATATATATAACATCATCCATCATGGTACTTCTTATATTTTGCAATTCTGTAAAGGTTTAAGCAAATTTTCATTCTGTTTGGTTTCAGTTTTATATGTAAGTTGCATATTGTGACTTTAAAATGTATTGATTGTTAAACATATATTTAATGGAATTCAAACTAGTATTTTGGTGAATAAAATTGTTCCTTCTAATATTTTATCTTTTCATGATTGTACTCCAGATGCTGCCAAGTTGCTAAAGAAGACCTACTTCAGTGGAGGTTTGTGCCTGCTTGCAGTTTCTTTTAAGTTGGTATAAATATGCAGGTTAACAAGTAAAACATGATAGGTACTGTTGCTGCGTCAATTGCTGATATTGACTTTGTTAAGAGAAGGGAAGGAGTTGAGGAACTGTTTGAGGATGGCACTACTTCATTCTTATCCATAGCATCTATACGCCATGGGTTCAAAATTCTCAATTCCCTTACTGCATCTGGGATACGCAAGTTCGTGCAATTGTTTCTTTTTATAACTTTTGCACTCTTTCTGTCTCGAGACATGACGTGTTCCCTTTCAGGCACACTACATCACTTTCCATGTATGTGAAGAAGACCCTCTTAAATTTACGTCATGGAAATGGAATGGGTGCGTGCGTGGTGTATGGAAGCCAGAGTTTGGAGGTTAGTATTTCCCTAAAAATTAAATTGGTTCCATTATTTTCCTGCAAGTACTTATAAAGTTTATATCTTATTACCTTTTTCTGTGTATATTGTCAGTTGCGAATGTAAATTAGTGGGTCATTATACTTTATTGTGGTATTAAGATCTAATTGGTATTCTTATTTTTCTCTTTCAGTTTCCTTCTGATGAATCTGGTCCCATTGTCTCTTTCAACCTAAAAAGACCGGATGGCTCTTGGTACGGATACCGTGAGGTGGAAAAGTTGGCTTCTTTATCAGGAATACAGTTACGGGTAAATTTTGAGAAATGTCGATACCATATAATTAAGTTTAGGATCGTTATTTCGGTTATAACTTTATCCTTGTGTTTTAACTATCTTATATACTTTGTTCTGTTAATTACTTACTCTCGTCTTTTATGTTCGTATGAAAGTTGGAAGTAGTCTTTATCTTACAAAGTTACAGTAAATACTATAGTGAGTTTCACTTCCATAATACTTATCCTGCGATCCTTGGCCCAATAAAATAAATTGGAGCTACCGATACTTATATAACAAGATAACTTGACGATTGACTTAGGTTTTGGTTTAACCGAGGATGAAGCTGGATCCGCTTTCTGGTGACATTTGTCTTTTCTCTTAAATAATTTTTTTGTTTTTACCAAAACTGCCACGTGAGTAATTGGCGTATAATATTTTATATTGTTTCATATAAAACCTGTGTAACTTTAGTATAATATAATGTAACACTTGTAGTCTTCACCTATAAAGTGGTTTATAAAAATTCCCCAAAACAATATTGCAATTATATTATATAATAGACATACTACAAGGATATTTTAGTGTTCTGTAGAACTTACCCTTTACTTTGATAGTTTAGGAAGTTGAAATCAATAGACCTGCACTTGGAAGTCGATGTTGATATTACTTTTATTTGCTTCTCTTTTGGTTTAGACAGGATGCTTTTGCAATCCAGGGGCATGTGCGAAATATCTTGGCTTATCTCACTCAGATCTTCTTTCCAACATAGAGGTATAACTTGATCTTGAGGAAAATCAGTGTTTTGCATGAGTTTGCTTTGCTGCTTCATGTTGAATTAACAGTGACACCCTTTTGTATTCAGGCAGGGCATGTTTGCTGGGATGACAATGACATAATAAATGGAAAACCAAGTGGTGCTGTTCGAGTATCATTTGGCTACATGTCAACCTATGAAGACGCTAAGGTATCTGTTTCTTTTGTTGTGTCTAATTCTGATTATCAGAATGAATAAAAAACAAATATTGTTTGCTAGAACGGAATATGCATCAGCTGTGAAGGAACCTATTGGATTTTCAGTAGACAGCAAGATTGTAACTTTTGAGGGTGCAACACTGCAACCCAAATAATTGAGACTTGCAAAGATACTTTTGATGGTTAGATAAGCTGCTTGCTCATTATTGTACTAGTTTATTTTATTTCTATTCTCTCATGAATATGCAGAAATTCATCGATTTTGTAAGAAGCTCGTTTGTGTTGCTGCCAAATAACTCTGAACTTGGTTATATACCAATATCGAGCCCCTCAGGTCTTGTACTAGGACACTCCATCTTCCTGAAATCAATTACTGTGTACCCTATTAAATCTTGTGGTGGATTCAGTGTTGAAAGTTGGCCTCTAAGCATTACAGGTACTCTTTTATTCTTGGCACATGATATATGTAAAATTATATTTACTGCGCAACTAACATTTGGGTATGCTGTATGCCTAATGCTATCGACACTTCGTTTTGGATTCTAAGGTCAGTCCAAGTCGTATGCGATAGAAAATTGATGATTGTACTGATTATGTGAATTCATTCTCCAAAATAGTAAAGCAAAAATGCAGTAGCACTTGATTTACGTGTTCTTTGTATGCTATCTATCATGTAGATAGCTTTATAAATACTTCCCAACTATTAAGATATTGTAGATACTTTTGACATACATCTCACTTATTTCACATCTTTTTCTTCTTTATGTTGCCTTGACATGCCCCTCCTCACTTTTTGTCTGCTTCTGCTAATAGTCAGATTATCCCTAGTCTTCGGTGATCTTCAAACCACTAAATCTGGAGGACATAAAATTAGAAATCCTGGGACCCATTATAGCTTTGAACCTGATGTTAGTAGTTCTTGCAGTTTTACTAAAAGCTGTTTGTTTGGGTAGAGTTTAAAATATAGTTCTCTTTGATAGAGAGATTGGAGAACCATTAGCTACTCTCGGATCTCTATAAGATATTTTTTGCTGTCTATTTGAACTGTATGTTCATCATATCTATCCTGAAAGCAGGTCTGCAACATGATAGAGAATGGCATGTTAGAAGTCTCAGCGGTGAAGTTCTTACCCAGAAAAAGGTATTTGAATGCCTTAATCCTGCTGCTATGTGTGGAAACCATATTCAACTTGCCTGCGGTTATTGTTTTATTTTCCCTTTTCATATGAGTTTTTGTCCATTATAAAAGAACACTGGGAAAGTATGGCTATCGGCCAACATAATATTTGAACTTTTATCACGTCATTTTGTATTAGCAAGGTCTAAATTAATGGACTTTTGCATGTGTAATATCAACTCCACCTAGATTTTTCACTTCGATTAGTTCAAGAATTGCAATAAAAAATCTAAAACATAAAAAAATTACAGCATTACAATCAATAAAACCGCTAAAAGAATGTATATCGTTTGTAGTACCTGAGTAGTTTTGCTTTCTAGAACCAGTCTTGAGACTTATTCATGAAATAATTATCCATCTACTTTACACCTCTCCAAAGCATTTGCTGATTAAACTTACAAACTTCCAGTGAGAATTGTCTATGACCTTGCTCTCTGGTAAGTCAAATAATTAATTTTTTTTCCTGATGTAGGTTCCTGAGATGTCCTTCATTAGTACTTCCATTGACCTCAAACGGAGAATATTATATGTAGAATCACCGTGTTGCAAAGCAAAATTACAGATTAAAATTGATTCAGATTCATATCATGCTGGCCAAGAAAAGACTGATATGCATTCCAAGAGGTGTGTCTAAACACACGATCACAAATGTTTTCTATAGACTTGTTTTTTAGAGTCTACAGTCTCGTTCTTCATTCGAGAACTTTATCCAAAGAGACTGTGTTTATTAAACATGTGATGTACTTGTTCCAATTCTATAGGTTTGATGTCTATAACGATGACAAGGAAGTGAATCAGTGGTTTACAAATGCTGTTGGTCGACCTTGTACATTGGTACGAAGCTCGAGCAATCACAAGTTTAGTAAAAGTGAAAGCACAGGCATGTGTAGAAATGTAGAAAGCAGATTGAACTTTGTTAACGAAGCTCAGTTCCTATTAATATCTGAGGAGAGCATCTCTGATCTTAATACAAGATTAATCTCAGGTACCTTTTAAGTGTAGACCTTTATACTACTTTACGTGGCATCCTTAATATAGTTTCAACAATATCATAAAAAACGATTCCTTTGCATTAATTTTAGTTCATTTCTGAGTCATGTCTAGTCAAATTTAGCCACAAAAAACATGTTGTCACTTCTTGATTAACCGTTTCGATTGTGTAAACTGATGGCAGCAGATGTACGAATCCGTGGAGCTCCAGTGCAAATTAATGTATCTAGATTCCGACCCAACATTGTCGTATCTGGAAGCGAACCTTATGCTGAAGATGGATGGAGAAATCTCAAAATCGGAAATACTTATTTCACTGTAAGTTGTTACACCCTTGCTCTTAAAAATTCATGGCAGCACACAATTTTGACTATAGAATATCCAAACTTGTATTATGTAATAAGATGCAACAACTTTTCTATTACATCACTGATATTTGTTGCATCTTCCAGTGTTTGGGCGGCTGCAACCGGTGCCATATGGTAAATATAAATCAGGTAGCAGGACGAATACAGAAATCGAATGAACCTTTGGCAACTTTAGCTTCTTACAGAAGAGTCAAGGTCAGCTTTGCGTAATTTCTCGAAAAATCGTTATTTTCTTCAAAATGATAAAATAAGAGTCGTTAAACCGGTTTTGTTAATTGAATCAGGGAAAGATTTTGTTTGGGATACTTCTAAGGTGCGAAAGAGATGCTGATTCATGGCTTCATGTTGGCCAACAAGTTTTTCCGGATTCAGATTAATTAGGAAATACAAAGTGAACGGTCTTTCTATAGATATAGGTACAAGAATAAAAAAGGCCTGCGTTTTATAGAAATTTAGGCTACAGAGTTGGATAAAGATGAGGACATGATCTGTACAATTCATCGGACTAATGTTTATATTTTCTAGCCTATTCTATGTACCATGATACATTAACAGGTCCAAACCGATAATTTAAATTTAAAAAAATGCATTCTATTATATAAATATACCTGATCCAGTTAGGGATGGCAATATACCAGATTCGGAAAGTATTCTGTCCTGTCCCGGCTGTTCGGACCCGTTTTGGATTGGTATTTATGTTTGTTGGTTAGATTGGTATGGGCGGACACCAATTTTTGTATTTATATTATTTTTTGAGGTGGATTTTCATTTTATTAAAAAGCTGAATCCAACTTGTTTTTATGAATCATAATTTTAATAGGTATTCGTTAAATTGGAGCCGAAATTTTGTTAACCATTTTCAAATGGTAGAGAATCTTCTTTAATAAATAGTTAAAGATGGTTTTGCCATTTGACGAAAAATCTTAAATTTTTTCTTCGAGTGAATTGTGGGTATAGTTAACCAAATATAGAAGAACACAAAATTATTCCTCCCAAAAATCTTTTTATACTCAACACTTAACCAAAAATTTAAAAACTAAAAAAAAAAAAATCAAAAACTCCAAAAATTACTAATAAACTCTGTAAAAGACTAGAAAAGATTTATTATAACTTAAAATTTCAGTACAAGTTAAAGCCATATATATAGGTTCTGAAAATATCTTATTATTATACTAGTCTACTGTAATAAAATCTAATCTAATAATATCTATAATAGATTACGTTTGAATATTGACTATTATAAATTATTTAGTCAATGTATATTATTATTTCCTTTAACACTCCCCCTCAAGCTTGTGCGAAAGTGCTTGAAACTGTCGTAGCTTTGATAATAACGTTCTCTTTGAAACTTGAACTGAAGTACTTGAAGTGCAAGCTTGATCGAAAGACTGAAACGAAATCACACTCCCCATCAACCTGGAGCATATATATTAATCATGCCCAACTTGTTACAAATATAAGTAATCCGTGATCCATTGAGCGCTTTTGTGAATATATCTCCTAGTTGTTCTCCTGTTTTGACATATCTCGTATGAATGAGATTTTGTTGAATCTTTTCGCAGATAAAATGACAATCATTTTCAATATGCTTCGTTCTTTCGTGAAAGACATGATTAGACTCAATGTGCAGCGCCACTTGATTATCACACCATAATTGCGCAGGCATGATAGTCTTGATGCCAATATCATTTACCAATTGGAAAATCCAAATTATCTCACAAGTAGATTGAGCCATGGCTCTATATTCAGCTTCAGCACTTGATCGCGATACAACATTTTGTTGCTTACTCTTCCAAGATACCAAATTACCCCCTACAAAAACACAGTAACCAGTGGTCGATCAAGAGATGGGGAAAAACATTTATAGCCTTTTTGAAACCTAGAATATCCAAGAAAAACACATTTTAAGGATTTGGGATCTAATTTTGTACGAGTATGACTTACATCCCTAACAAAGCAAGTACAACAAAAAATGCGCGGTTCAACATGAAATAGAGGTTTAGATGGAAAAAGCACGGAATATGGAATATTATTCGAAAGGATCATAGATGGCATACGATTAATTAAAAAACATGCAGTGGAAACAACATCTTCCCTAAATAATTTCGGTACTTTCATTTGAAAAAGAAGTGGACGAGTAACCTCTAAAAGATGTCTATTTTTTCTTTCAGCAACACCATTTTGAGATGGCGTGTCCACACACGAAGTTTGGTGAATCGTTCCTTTTTGTTCCATATATAATTGAAATGCATTTGAGCAATATTCTTTACCATTATCATTTCTTAAAATACGAATATGATAAATTGGGTATTTATTTCTGCAGTAAACGTGCAAAATATTGAAAATAACTCAGAACGATTTTTCATTAAATACATCCATGTAACACGGGAATAATCATCAATGTAAAAACTTAGAAAAGATTTATTATAACTTAGAATTTCAGTACAAGCTAAAGCCATATATATAGGCTCTGAAAATATCTTATTATTATACTAGTCTACTGTAATAAAATCTAATCTAATAATATCTATAATAAATTATGTTTGGAATATTGACTCTAATAATTATTTAGTCAATATATATTATTATTTCCTTTAACACTCCCCCTCAAGCTTGTGCGAAAGTGCTTAAACTGAAGTACTTGAAGTGCAAGCTTGATCGAAAGACTGAAACGAAATCACACTCCCCCTCAACCTGGAGCATATATATTAATCATGCCCAACTTGTTACAAATATAAGTAATCCGTGATCCATTGAGCGCTTTTGTGAATATATCTCCTAGTTGTTCTCCTGTTTTGACATATCTCGTATGAATGAGATTTTGTTGAATCTTTTCGCGGATAAAATGACAATCAATTTCAATATGCTTCGTTCTTTCGTGAAAGACAGGATTAGACGCAATGTGCAGCGCCGCTTGATTATCACACCATAATTGCGCAGGCATGGTAGTCTTGATGCCAATATCATTTAACAATTGAAAAATCCAAATTATCTCACAAGTAGATTGAGCCATGGCTCTATATTCAGCTTCAGCACTTGATCGCGATACAACATTTTGTTTCTTACTCTTCCAAGATACCAAATTACCCCCTACAAAAACACAGTAACCAGTGGTCGATCTTCTATCAGTTTTAGATCCAACCCAATCTGCATCTGCAAAACACTCTATATTTGTATGACCAATACTGCCATACCACAATCCTAGTCCAGGAGCTGATTTAAGATAACACAAGATATGTTCTAGTGCTGCCCAGTGATTAACTGTTGGAGAAGACATAAACTGACTTACAACACTGACTGGATATGCAATATCTGGTCGAGTTACTGTAAGGTAATTGAGTTTTCCTACTAATCGACGATACTTTTCTGGATCACTAAACAATTCTCCGTCATCTTTCAGTAATTGCGAATTGGGAACCATTGGTGTATTACATGGTTTTGCTCCTAGCTTTCCTGTTTCCATCAACAAATCTAGAACATATTTTCTCTGCGATAAAAGAATACCTTTGTTGCTTCTTGTTATTTCAACCCCCAAAAAATACTTCAATGGTCCTAAATCTTTTGTTTGAAATCGCGAATGTAAAAATGTTTTAAGCAATGAAATGCCTTTAGTATCATTCCCAGTAATAATGATGTCATCTACATATACAACAACGAGTATAATTTCATTTGCAGAACGTTTATAAAAGACAGAGTGATCACAACTGCTCTTCTTCAACCCAAATTCATTTAATGCATCACTAAACTTGCCGAACCAAGCACGGGGACTTTGTTTTAATCCGTACAATGATTTATACAAACGACATACCTTTCCTCTCTCCCCCTGAGCAACAAATCCAGGTGGTTGCTCCATATAGACTTCTTCTTGAAGGTCTCCGTGTAAAAAAGCATTTGTAATATCTAACTGATGTAATGGCCAATCATTTGATGCTGCTAAGGAAATAAATAAACGTATAGAAGTAAACTTAGCTACCGGAGAAAAGGTTTCAGAGTAATCAACACCATAGGTTTGAGCATATCCTTTTGCAACAAGTCGTGCTTTGAGACGAGCTAGCGTCCCATCTGGATTCATTTTTACATTAAACACCCATCTACAACCGATAGCTTTCTTTCCAGTGGGTAAATCAACCAACTTCCAAGTACCAGTGTCTTCGAATGCTCTAATCTCTTCAAACATTGCAGCTTGCCAGCCAGAATGACTTAATGCTTCGTGGACAGTTTTTGGAATAGAAATAGAATCAAGAGATGCAATAAAAGCTCGGGTAGAAGAAGTTAATTGATCATATTTTGCGAAAGAAGAAATTGGATAAGTACATTGTCTTTTACCTTTTCGAAGAGCAATAGGAAGATCAGGAGTGGACTCATTATCGTTTGTAGCAGGATCTGGAGACGAAGGAATTGGTAGTGGACATGATGGAGGAGGTGCTTTACGTCGAGAATAAACATATCTAATAGGAGGTCGATATGGTGGAGGTGGTACATCAGATCTTTGAACGGTGGTGTACATGAGTAAATCATCATCGACAGTAGTGGTTTCTGGATCGACATTAGACAAACCAGGAAAAAATGGAACATGTTCTAAAAATGTAACATCCTTAGATACTATGTAACGATCAAGAGATGGGGAAAAACATTTATAGCCTTTTTGAAACCTAGAATATCCAAGAAAAACACATTTTAAGGATTTGGGATCTAATTTTGTACGAGTAGGACTTACATCCCTAACAAAGCAAGTACAGCCAAAAATGCGTGGTTCAACCGGAAATAAAGGTTTAGATGGAAAAAGTACGGAATATGGAATATTATTTGAAAGGATACTAGATGGCATACGATTAATTAAAAAACATGCAGTGGAAACAGCATCTGCCCAAAATAATTTCGGTACTTTCATTTGAAAAAGAAGTGCACGAGTAACCTTTAAAAGATGTCTATTTTTTCTTTCAGCAACACCATTTTGAGATGGCGTGTCCACACACGAAGTTTGGTGAATCATTCCTTTTTGATCCATAAATAATCGAAATGCATTTGAGCAATATTCTTTACCATTATCACTTCTTAAAATACGAATAGGACAATTAAATTGGGTATTTATTTCTGCAGTAAACGTGCAAAATATTGAAAATAACTCCGAACGATTTTTCATTAAATACAGCCATGTAACACGGGAATAATCATCAACAAAAGTCACAAAATATTTAAAACCAGTGTTAGAAACAACGGGACAAGGACCCCAAACATCTGAATGAACGATTTCAAAAGGAAATGCAGCCCGTTTATTAATACGAGGATATGATGGAAGACGATGATGTTTAGCAAATCTACATGACTCACACTCTAATGATGTCAAATGCCGAAATTTAGGATAAAGTTGTTTTAAAGAGATTAAAGATGGATGACCCATACGACAATGTGCTTCAAATGGAGATGTAATACTAGAACATGCAGTAGATGTATGATAGTCTTTATCAAGATAGTAGAGACCTCCACTCTCATGCCCTCTACCAATTATTTTATTCGTCGTAAGATCCTGAAACAAACAATGATCGGAATAAAAAGTAACAAAACAATTTAGTGTTTTAGTGAGTTGGCTAATAGAAATAAGGTTGAATGAAAACTGAGGGAGATGTAAAACAGATGTTAAAGAGATATTTTTGGTGGGATTGACAGTCCCTGAACCTAAAACACGAGATGATGATCCATCTGCCAATGTGACATTAGAATGATGTGTATTTGAAAGAGAAGAAAAAACTTGTTTATTACCTGTCATATGTTCTGTGGCAGCAGAATCAATGACCCAATCAGAGGAAGAAGAAATAAGACATGTAGTTGAGTTACCTGACACACAAGCTGCACCTGACACACAAGCTGCAGGGTTTTTAAGATCTTGTGACTTTAGAGACTCTTGGTACTTGGAAAATTGAGCATATTCCTCGGCGGAAAGCACATGAGATTCCTCGTTCGTTGCCATATTAGCAAATTGAACATTGTTTAGATCACCACCATGGTTACCGGAACTGTTATGTCTATTGTATCCACCACGACTACTGCGATTACTGTACCCACCATGATTACCACGATAGTTTGATCTACCATGACTACCATAATCATTATATCCACCACGAACACCCATCTAGATTAGATTTTTTTATCTAGATAAAAATCTAGATTTTTTATAGAAACCCTAATGGCTCTGATACCATGTAAAAACTTAGAAAAGATTTATTATAACTTAGAATTTCAGTACAAGCTAAAGCCATATATATAGGCTCTGAAAATATCTTATTATTATACTAGTCTACTGTAATAAAATCTAATCTAATAATATCTATAATAAATTATGTTTGGAATATTGACTCTAATAATTATTTAGTCAATATATATTATTATTTCCTTTAACAATCAACAAAACTAACAAAATATTTAAAACTAGTTTTAGAAACAACGGGACAAGGACCCCAAACATCTGAATGAACGATTTCAAAAGGAAATGCAGCCCGTTTATTAATACGAGGATATGATGGAAGACGATGATGTTTAGCAAATCTACATGACTCACACTCTAATGATGTCAAATGCCGAAATTTAGGATAAAGTTGTTTTAAAGAGATTAAAGATGGATGACCCATACGACAATGTGCTTTAAATGGAGATGTAATACTAGAACATGCAGTAGATGTATGATAGTCTTTATCAAGATAGTAAAGACCTCCACTCTTATGCCCTCCACCAATTATTTTATTCGTCGTAAGATCCTGAAACAAACAATGATCGGAATAAAAAGGTAACAAAACAATTTAGTGTTTTAGTGAGTTGGCTAATAGAAATAAGGTTGGATGAAAACTGAGGGAGATGTAAAACAAATGTCAAAGAGATATTTTTGGTGGGATTGGCAGTCCCTGAACCTAAAACACGAGATGAAGATCCATCTGCCAATGTGACATTAGAATGATGTGTATTTGAAAGAGAAGTAAAAACTTGTTTATTACATGTCATATGTTCTGTGGCAGCAGAATCAATGACCCAATCAGAGGAAGAAGAAATAAGACATGTAGTTGAGTTACCTGACACACAAGCTGCAGGGTTTTTAAGATCTTGTGACTTTAGAGACTCTTGGTACTTGGAAAATTGAGCATATTCCTCGGCGGAAAGCACATGAGGTTCCTCGTCCGTTGCCATATTAGCAAATTGAACATTGTTTAGATCACCACTATGGTTACCGGAACTGTTATGTCTATTGTATCCATCTTGACTATTGTATCCACCACGACTACTGCGATTACTGTACCCACCACGATTACCACGATAGTTTGATCTACCACAACTACCATAATCGTTTGATCTACCACAACTACCATAATCGTTATATCTACTATACCCACTACGATTACCACGATAGTTTGATCTACCATGACTACCATAATCATTATATCCACCACGAACCTCCATCTAGATTTTTTTTATCTAGATTTTTTTTATAGAAACCCTAATGGCTCTGATCCCATGTAAAGACTAGAAAAGATTTATTATAACTTAGAATTTCACTACAAGTTAAAGCCATTTATATAGGCTCTGAAAATATCTTATTATTATACTAGTCTACTCTAATAAAATCTAATCTAATAATATCTATAATAGATTACGTTTGAATATTGACTATAATAAATTATTTAGTCAATGTATATTATTATTTCCTTTAACAAACTCCATAAAGTTTCAAGCATTCATAAATCAACATATTTTTAAAAAAAATACAAATCATTGAAGAATGGATTCAAAGCGTGAGAAGCTTGCTGAGGAGCTTGAAACTACAAACATTGTAGTTTTTCTAACAATCTTTCGAAAAAAATTTCCTTTTGTAGTTCTAATTTTAGAAAGTTAGACCTGAAATACCCCGTCGGTAGAAGCCCTATCAACCGGCGGGGATGAAGAACCTTCATATTTGGTTATGAAGGTCCACCGCTAGGGGTGGTCATGCCCAACCGGCGATATAAGCGACTTCCACCCGCCGGTTCATATAGAAGTTAACCGTCGGGGTTGAACTGCTACACCGGCGGGTGATACTCTTTGGTTTTATTCACACATGTGAAAGGATGCTGCGTTCTACCTCCGCCGGTTGTTCTATTTTCAACCGGCGGATGATAATGCCATCGGCGGTTCAAGTATTATCACCCGACAGGGTTTTACGACACCTCCGGTGTAGATGTAGTTAACCGTCGGGTCAATCCAGCCACACCCGACGAGTAGGGATGGCAATGGGCCGTCCGCGGGCCGGGTTCGGACCGGTCCGCTTGAGCCCGATTTTTTTTACACTTGAGCCCGAACCCGGCCCGACCCGCTCCCGGGCTCATATTTCCCAACCCGAACCCGCCAGCTAATGTCCGTCGGTCAACCCGGCCCGACCCGCAGACATTAATTTTAATATTTTTTTTAATATTTTTCAATTTATTTTAAATATATTAATTTATTTTTTAAAAATATTACTTATATTATATATAAAAATATTATTTATATATATTTTATGATTTTCGGGCCGGAACGGGCCGGACAAATTTGAAACCCGAACCCGGCCCGGCCCGGTTGCGAGTTATATTTTCTGAACCCGAACCCGACCCGTTCTAAGTTTGGGCCGGACAAAACCCGACCGGACCGGGTCGGGTCGGGCTGGGTCGGGCCGAACACCACCCGAATTGCCACCCCTACCAACGAGGCTTAAGAACGTGAACATTTCCATGTTGGCTACCCCGCCGGGTCAACCAGTTTACACCCGGCGGGGATGAATAAATTTCTGCAAAAAAAATCATCCCCGCCGGTATGACTACTTCTCACCTGGCGGGGGAACACAAACATATCGAGAAAATCCATTGAAGACCTCAAACCAAAACTCAAAATCTACTGTAAAACACCAAATCAGTCACACCAAATCTATCCTAGCATCAATATACAACTACAAACACCTAAATACACATGCTTCGCCTATTCTAACAACCAATGTAATTCAAAATCTTGAAAACTTAAGAAAAACTAAATATAACAAAAAACAAGATTTAAAAGTAGAAACTTACTCTTTTCCTTTTCTCATTGTCGTTCTTGAGTGAGTATCGATCTACTAGAGTTTTTGAAGATCGATTTTGAGGCTGATTTTGGAGGTTTGTAGAAGTGTAGAAAGGACAAAGATACTTGGGGTTGGTTTAAATTTGTTTTTGTTTTGGGATGGTTAGTGTTTAAGGTTAGAAGTTAGTAAAAATGAAGGGACTTAATAGGTATAAAAATGAGACTACTTAAAATATGTATGAGTATGATTAAAATTGGAGCTGCTTATCCAACAAGACCCTAATATAACCAAAACTATTTTAATATCCATGATAATATCATGGACTTGAAAAAATCAAATCAAATTAGATCAGATTTTGTCCTGATTTTTTCATCCTTACTTTTCGCAACTTTTTTTATTGCTATTATATTTTAGCTAAGCTACATAATAGAGTGGATATTTAAAAAAAAATTGATGGTTAAGTTTAATTTTTTTTTTAACAATACTAAAAATAATTGAATTTGTGTATTTTATTTAAGTTTCAAAAATATTTGACAAAAAATGAATTAAAAAATAAAAAAATTATGTGGAAAATGGCTTATATATATATAATATATTTTAGAAAAGGGTCTTGGCTAAAAACCCAAAGTTACCGTATAATAGAACATGACCAATATTAATAAATATAATTATCTTTTAATTTCTTTTCTGAGGAAACAATGTATCTTATGACTAGAATGATTAAGTATAATAACATCAACAAGAAGTTGATATGGCCGAGTTGGTCTAAGGCGCCAGATTAAGGTTCTGGTCCGAAAGGGCGTGGGTTCAAATCCCACTGTCAACAATTGTTTTTTTTTCTCTCTCTTTTGGTGTTAGTGTGACTTTTATAAGACTCGATTGTTTTATTTATAAGCTTTAAACTCTCATTTTTATGTATTAGTCATATGATCAATTTGTTTGGTAATCATATAATTACCATTACCAACCTATGGCTATGTATATCCTTGAATAATTGTATTTGTATCACCTAAAAAATGAGCAGTGTGAGTGAAGTCTAAGCCAATGACTAACCAACTAACTCACTTAAAGCAAATGAAGACTCAAAACTTGTAACAATGCTAAATAAATGTGTCTCATTTTGTCAAACTCCTACAACAAAATTTCCAAACATTAACTAACCGTGTTTACGATTTAGACCCTGCTGTTGCTATCATCCACTGTCCAATCAGCTCACCACATATAAAAGACGTGCTCTTTTTTTACTCTAATATTTTGAATACAAAGAGTTTTTCTTCTTTAAATCTGAATAAAGTTAACTTTATTTTTATGTAGCCAATAACCATATTTTGAATTTTGTTACCAACTTTACTGCATGCAAGTCTACATTTGTTTTTTTCCACTTGTGTTTAGTTTGGTAATCAATCAAGTCTAGTCTAAAGACTTACACTAACCAAACAAACTTAGTCAAGATTAGCTTCTAATCGCTTGTATTGTTAGTTCGCCTAACTAAAAGCCTCTTTTCTATAAGCTATTAAGTCATCCTTTTCTATGTAATAAAATATTACAGTCATTAAGTTAGATTGAAGTTGTTGAAACAAAAGTTGGAAGCGGAACTTAAATCGTAGACTAAAAGTCGAAAAACAGGATTTACCATATATGTTTAATTTTCGACCCACCCCCCACAACCAAAGATTTTTGGCAGTGCCAAAAACATTGGCTAAGAATCTTTGTTAGTCATCGGAATTAGGTATTTTTTTCAAAACTATCACTTAAATTATATTTGTCTCAAAATTATCATTTTTGTTGGTTTTTTTTACATTTATGATTACTACCGGTGATTAAAAATGCAAAAAAAAAAAAACCAACACTAGTGACCACTGGTGAAACAAAATGATTGTTTTGATAAAAAAATTAAATAAATGATAGATTTGAAACATGTGAACAATTCCGATGACTAATCATGATTTTTAGCAGCCAAACATTGAATAACCTACTATTTTAATATTTTATTATTAATATTTAACTAACTTAGTTATAATTATAATCGCTGTTTTTTTTATCTGGCGAAATTATCCATGTCAATATCAATGATATGTATTTTTTTCAAATATAAAATAATCAATATATTTTTAATTAGTTATGAATATTTTTTTTAAATTGTAGTTATTTTTAATAATAAATAAGTTACTTTTTTATAATTAATTTATAAATATAATCAGTATTTTTTAGTTATACTTTCAATGCAGTTGATATTTAGTTTGAATTTATTTTAAGATTTTAAGAATATTAAAATAGTTGAAAATATTATATTAACATTATATAAAAAATTTAAAATAATTTTGTTAAATATAAAATTTTAGAAAAGTCAATAAATAGTTATAGAAAATTTAAAAAGAAATACAGAAATAATTGAAAAGATTCAAAATTGATTAGTTTTTTTTAAAATAACTATATTAAATCGTTGTTAACCAGGTGTGCAAAAGATAATTAGTTATAACATTGGATTCATCATTCACCGTCTGATCCTAATATGCATCTATATTTGTGTATTTTTAATTTTGCTATCTAGCATTGCATTTGCGACTAACTATCATTTTCAACAAACCTTGTTAAGTGACGGTGGTTGCACGTACCCTATCAGATCACAATTGGGCTTGCCGAAAAGGAAACTTTAAGGCCCAATTATCATCCCCTTTAACTAGATTATCAACAAAATGACAATTATTTTTTTTTGCTACCGTACACCTTCTACTTACGATCACACTCTTTTACCGTAAAGTTAAATACACTGGATCACTCGCATTTATAATATAATTTAGCTGTTCTTTCTCTTTTCTCAATTTTCTAGATGATATCTTAAGTGATAATCCAAACGATTTTCCTTTTTCTTTCACCCACTCATCGAATCTAAGCTATACTATTCGTGAGTAAAAATATGGTGAGTATATTTCGTAACAACTGACATTTCATATTGGGTAACCTCCTACGATGCATATAAAACAAACGAATCAATCAAGCATGGAAACCGGATTACTTAAGGACATTCCACCATACATAAAGCAGAAGAAATGTCACAAAACGTCATCGCAGACAGGTTCACCTAGGTACCATCTTCCTAACAGATAGACAATGTAGCCACCGTGAAAATATTGCTTGGGTGAACCTATCCATGAACGGATTGCGCTTATGACAGTCACTTTGCCATGATGGTGGCGAAGAACACTACAAGGTAAAAAGACTATCCATCCTAATTAGATAACTATTGTTCTTTTAAAATATCTCAAAACAACTATTATAATTTCTCAAAGCCAACTATCGCATGTCTCAAATCAAAGCAAAATAATTTGGAGCATAATGGATAAATTTTACACCGATGACCACCAAATTTAAATTGGCATTCGTGTTAACAAAACTATTTTGCATTATGGAAAACTTCCTAAGACTAGCTATAATACACATTGTAAGAAAATAATAATAATATTTTTGATGATGTATATTTTCTCTTACAACGTGTATTATAAGTTAATATCAAAGACTTATGCAAAATATAACATAGATTTTTTTTAACAATAGTGTCAATTTTAATTTGATGGTCATTAGTATAAACTTTATCCATTAGACTCCATAGTTTATTTTCTTTGTTTGAGAGATTATAGTAGTTGGATTTGAGAGATTTTGGAATAAGAATATTGTTTGAGTGATTATTTGAGATAGTTTGAAAAACTAGTAAATGAAATATATTTCAAACAATAGCATAAAAAAAGTGCACCAAGCATTTAAATCACCAGCGATCCTCCACCATCAAGAAAACTTGATTGAGTAGATCGATTATGAATTTCGATCGAAGATTGTAGAAGAAGATTATAGAAGAACATCTTGTTTGAAAGATTATAGTAGTTATTGTACTAATTGTGTTTGAGGTCTTTTGGAAGAACAATATTGTTTGAAAGATTATTTGAGAGATAAATTGAGAGACTAATGAGAAATAAATGAGTTTCTTCTTTATTTATAGAGAAACAAATATATTTTTTTGTTTTTTTTCTAGAAAATGGATATATGTTTAGATCAAGGACTATTTAAATAAAAACAATGAATCAAAACGGATATCTGTTTGGCTGTGGAAAATGGACAGCCAAATGGATATTCGATTTGCTAACGGCTAGGACTCCAATTGGCTATAAATATGATGTTTATTCTTCATATTTCCCACACCATCATTTTACTAGTACTAAACCTCAAAGTATCCCTTTGATTTTTTCCTCAATTCGTATTTTGGATGTCTCTAAAGAAAATTCTAAAAAACTTTAAATATATAGTTGATAGAGTTAATAAACTATTATATGAATGATTTAATGAACCCCGTATGAAAATATTACCCCTTGAACCATTTAATCATAATATTATCTAGCGAGTGTGCATTCCACACTATCCAACTTGTTCGATAAAATATTATAACTACATTGGTTGACTAGTGTATCCAATTACACTATAATATCTAACATAAACTATTAGTTGAAATATCTAAAGATCTAATAAATTATTTAAAATATATAATAGTTGAGAGATCTAAATATTCTAACAACTTTAAATATATAGTTGAATCTCGTAAACCATTTAAAATATCTAAATATATAGTTGAAAAATATAACATAAACTATTAGTTGAAAGATCTAATATACTATTTAAAATATCTAATAGTTGAAAGATCTAAAGATCCCAACAACTTTAAAGATATAGTTAAAAAATCTAATAAACTATTAGTTGAAAGTTTTAAAGATATAAGGGCCCAAGCCCATTAGTCTTTTATTTTATCTATAAATATAAGCATATGTTCTATGTGATACTTACTTCTGAATAATACAAAAACCCTAGCCGTCTTGCGGTTTGTTTCTTTTATTCTTTATTTCACATGGTATCAGAGCCATAAGTAAACTGATCGCGGAAACGTAACAATCTTCTATTTTGTAGAATTATCAGTTTTCGGTTTTCGGATCTGCTGTGTGCAGCTCCAATAAAACGTCCGATGGAAAGGCAAACGAAGTCCATTTTGATGAATTTTGGAGAGCATGTTCGGGACATCCGAACCTTCAATATAACTGGTCGGATTTTGATTCGGTGCTATAGTTTGGGAGAAATCACAACTGGAACGGTGCAACAGTTTTGACGGTAAAACAGTGAATTCAAATTGATTTTGATATTGATTTTGGAAATTGGAAATTGAATTTAGTTTGGTATTTGGACTTGTTTTTTTTTTTGATTTAGTTTGGTATTTGGATTTGGATTTGATTTTGCTGGACCACTGCGATTTGGAATTCGGACTTGGTTTGATTTTTTTTTGATTTTGGGTTTGATTTGATTTGGATTTGGTATTTCTTGATTGATTGATTGTGTTCGATTAGAGATTGTGGATCTTATTGCGAACATGATAGGAAAATATGATTTTCTACAGTCTACTAGTATCAAACTGAATAAGAAGAACTTTGTTACATCTGCATACCATTCGGGTATGTCCTCGTCTTCCACTTCAGGTATTGATTAATCATTTTAGATTTTGGATTCGGGTGCGTCTCATCATATGTCACCTCACATGTCGAACTTTGTTTCGTTATCTCATGTTTCACCCATATCTGTTTTGTCTGCTAGTGCTACACCAATGTCAGTAGAGGGTATTGGCTCTATTCGTACCCCTTATATTTCGTTATCCGATGTTTACTACGTTCCAACCCTTGCTTTGAATCTTGTTTCGGTTAGTCAATTGTGTAAATCTGGTTATTGTGTCTTATTTTTTGATTCTGTTTGTGTTATACAAAATCAACAGACCCATAGAGTGATTGGGACAGGTCGTAAAATAAAAGAGCTCTATGTTTTGGAGAAACTCGAAGTAACAGATATGGATGTCTATGGTGTTGATAGTAAAAAAAACATACTTGACTGATATTGCTGCCTCTGGTGTTGATTTATCTTCGTTTCGTTTGAATCCTTCATCGTCTAAGTTTTATCTTTGGCATTCTCGTCTTGGACATGTATCTGCATCGCGTTTAAAGTTTTTAGTCTCTACAGGTGCTTTAGGTCAGCTAAACACTTGTAATATCTCGGATTGCAGTAGTTGTAAACTTGCAAAATTTCCGGCGTTACTGTTTAATGACAGTATTTCTTCCTCTATTGCTCCGTTTGATATTATTCATTTTGATGTCTGGGGTCCATCTCCTGTCTCCACAAATGGTGGTTCATCCTACTATGTTTCTTTCATCGATGATTATACTCGATATACTTGGGCCCTTATATCTCTAACAAAAAGAATCTAATAAATTATTTAAAATATATAAATAAAATTATAAAAAATATCAAATATATTTCATTTATGATATATATATATATATATATATATCTTAATTTATTTCATTTGATTAGATTAACGTATATAAATTATTTGCTAATAAATGTATTAAAAAAATCTGGTAAACTGTTAAAGAAACGGGACTGGATGTGTTACATATGTATTGCTGTCATGACATGATTTTGTCATGATGAGACGTATTTAAATATAACGGGATGGAACATCTCTCCGGTTGATACCTCTAAATGGCTGCCAGCGGTGAATGTCAATTGTGTATCTCTACCTTATAAGATGTTTGATGTGGCTTAATATGCTACTCATATTGTCCCATTTTTTATAATGTTTTAAAAAATATATTTTTGTCTTATTTTAATTATCATTTTAGTATACAAATATAAATTTAGATTTTTACAGAAAATCACATGCATCATAAAATATTCCAAAAATACCCCATGAGTATAAAAACACAAAACCCATGTTGTTTCATTTTATTCTTCACGCTCACGATCTCTCTTTCTCTCTCTCAAATCTCAACACTCAAATCTCTCAAATTATAGATTTATGCTACTAATTTTAGTGAATTATGAAAGATTTCAACATAAAGCGTATACTAAATTAGGTTTTCAAGAAGAAATTATTCTATTTCTTTAAATTTTTTACTTGATGTATTCTTAAATAACATGCATAGCCCACGAACTATTCGTTTTTAGTTTTGATGATTCGTATATCTTTTTACGCTAACAACAGTTCAATTAGTAACCAAGGAAGGACTTTTGTACGTGTTTGAAGGTTGTGGATGACTTTTTCCCTTAATCTACAATAATTTTATATGTATTTACTTAACACAGTTATCCTACTTTTCAAAACTTGATTTTATTTCCAATTTTTACATATAACATATTTTTCACAACTATTTTAGACATATTTCTGCAATTAATTTTCAACCACTTCGTATCTTGTTTTCCACAACTAATAGATCTTTTTTGCAGCTCAATTCTAGGTATTTTTGCAACCAAATTAATGTAATTTCTAGACCTAGTTTCTATTTTATTTTAGACATCTAAAAGAACTTTTTGCAATCCAATTGCACGCATTACCGCAACCAAGTTACTGGAGTTTTCAGATCCAGTTTCTATTTTTCACACCTAAAAGGCTTTTTTCGCGACCTAGTTGCACCTATTTCAGTAACCAAATTATGGTTATTTCGAGACTTAGTTTCTATTTTGTTTTTCATACCTAAAAGATATTTTTTACAACCCAATTATAAGTAATTTTGCAACTAAGTTACAATAGTTTCTACACCTGATTTGTATTTTATTTTTTCACACTTAAAAGAAAATTTATGCAATCTAATTGTACGTATTTCCGTGACCAAGTTATATTAGTTACCATATCTTTTATGAAACTAAATTACACATATTTCCACAATCAAGTTATAATAGTTTCTAGACCTAGTTTTTATTTTATTTTTCACATCTAAAAGACTTTTCTACAACCAAATTGCACATAATTCCAGAACCCAATAACAATAGTTTAAATACTAGTTTACATGTACTTTAACTTTGTAATGAAAATACAAAACGACAAAAGGATCAGTATTTTTCAGGTAATGACATATAGTTACAATTCACCTGCTCGATATAACACCAATTGGAGAAACTCACATAAATTCTTTGAAAACATACCTTTCTACTATCTCATTAAAGGTTCATATGATCATAAGCATACTAGTATTGCTTCAAAGAAGAACTGCGAGGTCATAACTGAAATAATAAAATCCTTTGACCCTAAAAAATGAGATTTTATATTTGGTGGAAAACCTGTTACACTAACCAAAAAAGATGTTATGCTTATTTTGGGAATCAAGTTAGGAGAAATCCATCTAATATGAATAAAAGATGAATTGAAGCCTTTTCAAATGAAGAACCACAATCGAGAATCATAATAACCTATTTTCTAGATGCTAGATTGACAAAAAAAGATAGTGGTAATAAAATTTCTTATTCTGTTTATTTTCAGAATTAAAAATATATCGTTCGCAATAAATTTACTTATAATTGCAGCAAGTTAACTCGTAGTTCCAAAATCAAATATTTTTGTTTTTTCACGACTAAAAATCTAAATCCGTAACACAATTGCACTTAAATTTGCAACCTAAAGTAACACTTAGAAATGTTATTGTAGAATACAGTCAAGCTAGTTACAAATTTAACAGAAGACCATAATATCAAAGATGTAGGTACACTCCTTATATTGTATATTTGTACAACACTACTTTTCATAACGTGTAGAAAAAAATTAGCTACTTCAAAAATAAAATATGTTGAATATTTTTTAAAAATCAATGAGTATAATTGGACAAAAACAACAAAAGAAAAACTAATATATTCAGTAAAATAATGCTGCTACAGTGCATTATAAACAACAATTGGTTGTGTAGCACTACTTTTTGTAAGCATTAATTCATATATATATATATATATATATATGTATTCAATAAAGTATAATAAAAAAATATTAGTTCATATACTAATTCTGTGCAACTATTTTTTCTTGAACACGAAAACATTAGATTATACTGAACATGAATGGAACATAATTCTGCACCCAACTGATAGTGGTTACTTTCATAACCGAACAAATAGACATTGTGTGTCCAATTCCAATTAAGAATGTTTTTAATAGAATTAAAATAAATAAATTAAAGACACTATTTTATATGTTTTCTTCACATGATCTTCTATTATAACCACGTTTTGGACAACATCCGCACGTTACTTTATGAACCAAGTCTTCACCTTTGGATATAATAAGTTTCTACTTTGGTCTTCCAACTCTCTATTTTCAAGCTTGATGAAAAAACAATATGATATTGATTTGAACTAGATACTTCACCAAAAATTGTTAAAGTTGGTATGTCCTAGAAATAAGTTTTCTCGGAAGAACTTGATTTATAACATCTCTCCACATATGTTAAAGAATTCCTAAGAATAATAAATATAGCAAAAAAATCATGTGAACAAATGAAACATCTAATTTTCCAAACACCACAAATACATTTTTAGTTCAAAAGACCAAAAATCATAAATAGTTTTGATTGAACTTTAAACAATACTTTGGTAGATGACCGAACAATCTACGTACATTATTCTTCAGTGTTGCTATTAATTTTTCTTCTCAATATTGCAATACAACTTGTAATTCTAACGTAAACAATCAGAACAACACCTTGACATCTAGGTCATAAGAGTAATCATAATTTTGTCCAATAATTCTGAAATAGGTAGACTACAAAATTCTTTAATTTGATTATTGAAAGACTCATCTACACTATAAGCCATAACACCTTATCATTTACCTCTAAAGTACGTGCATGCATACTTTTCAAATGGGAGGGTTTCGTGAAGGTAACTGTTTTTTGACCATATTCTTTAGTAAATTCTTGCAATTTCAAAGGCAATAAACTTTCACTGGACACATAAACACATTATTTAAATATTTTGACCATCTTTTTCCTAAAATTGTTTGGTATAAGTCTCAACGCATGCTTCATATTTCCAATGTGATAATAAAGACAATATGTGTGGTAGAAGCTAGAGAAAACAATTGATACATCATTAACTAGACCTATGTGACGATCATATATAAAAGTGATTTGACGGCCAAGTAAATGAAGCTTTAATGTCTAAAAAATCACTGCCAATTATGACCATCTTCAGCTCCAATAAAAAAATGCTACTCAAAATACCTATATAAGATATATTGTACTAAGTATCTACTAAATAAAGTCATTTAGCAACCAAATTTCTAATTTGGCAACAAAAACCCGATTCCCCAACCAATTTTACTCATAACTTGGCAACAAGTTAACACGTAATTCCGCAACCAAAATATATTTGTGTACTTTCACAACATGTATTTTTTAATGTATTTTAAAAACATAATCACACTCAATTTTGCAACCATAGTTTTTAACCCCAATTAAAATTAAAATAAAACATATTTATAAATAATTTTCTTAAAACAAAAAAAACTTACCATTATTACTATCTTTAGCTATTGCACAAAGTAAAACTCCTGGATGTGTCCCTGTAAAAAAATATAATCGATAAAGAGCATGGGACGCCAAGAGTGAAAACCTTATAAGCATGCTTCTTAAACTACAAAACATTGTTTAAAAAACGAATGTCTCGATCATATCCCATCATATAATCACTTGTGATGTCTAAATTCTTTAATGCATTAGAATAACCTTTTAACATACTGAATGAAGTAGAACTATCTCTGTCTACTTTCCTTCTAGCTTTCTTTAAAGCAAATCAAGACATGTGATACAAAATATCTAAACAATAGTCGGATTTAATAATAGATTGACCATTTTTTGGAGTTACATCATTTCTTGAACTAATACGATCACGTATCTTTTTAATATCAAACCATACCTCAAATGCTTTTTATTTTCTGTTGAGAAACCAAAATAACACTTATGATCACCCACATACTTTTTAATAACCATATATCCATTCGAATTATCAAGTAAATTATAAAGCCTCAATGGACATCCTTTGCGTGCTTTCATCGAACAATGAACACTAAATTTTCTTTTATGATTATGAATGAATTTATAACTAAATCCATGTTCGATAGAAAATCGAGATAAAGCAAGACTTAGGAAATTAAAACACCACTTTCAAGTACTTTCCTTACACCTTGAATAACACCAACCGAACTTCTAGTAGTAAACTGTTTTTTCTTATGTTAAAAAAAACTAACACTCAAACTAGTCCTCCAATCAATCTATTATCTTCAATTATCGAATCAATATTACGAAATGATACACTATCAAATTAGTACCATCCATACCTAAAAGTATAGTTTCAATAGTATCAACAATATCAATATCAACATCTTGACCTTTACTATGGCCATCCAATGCAACCAATGGTATAAAGTCAGCATAAACACAGTTCTTATATTCACCAGTTATATAATTGAAAGTAAAACAACCCTTGAGGGAACAATCTTATTTGCTTATTACGAAATCAACCATACTTTCATAATTTTCAAAAGTATTAAGTAGACGAACGGAAACCAAATTATTTCGTTTAAAAATAACCAACGGAGATATTATAATCCTACAAATAAACGAATAAAATATTAATATAAGATGTGACTATCTTTGCACCCATATTTCACATATTTCCGCAACAAAAAAGAAGAAAGAATAATAGTTATTCCGCAACAAACTTGCACATAATTCTGCAATCCAACAACAAACGCAACAAATGTGTACGTGTGTAATTATGCAACCCAACAAAACTAACTAATTTTGCAACCAAAGTGAACGTAATTTCGCACCAACTTAACACTTAGTATTCACGCAACATAACGCCCCGTAATTTTGCAAACACATCGGTAAACTACCAGAAATCCTCAGATATGTTCTCCTGGAATTACTTTTTTCAGAAAATTGTCAAAACTTTATGTTAATATATAAAGTAAAAAAACTAAAATAATTATATATAAACAAAACAACCACATAATAATTCGAAACAAAAAAATAACAAAATCAAAAAAATAAAAAAATTATTTGAACCAGTAAACAACTTTAAGACATGCATACGTGATTGTAGAATAATAATTGATCGCATTCAATTTATCCTTGGAGGATGAATCTCAACCAAAAATAAACCATGAGGATATTAAAAAGTTTAAATCAGAATTCTGCTATATCACGAGTTTATGCAAGAGATTTTCGAATCATCGTGAAATTATAGGTCTTTCACCACATGGTAAGTATTTTTAAATATTTTAACACTTATAATATTTATTAGATTATCTTTTTACTATTAAATATATATACTTGTTGGTAAGAGAGATAAAGCGTACTGTTTGATGCTAGGTTTAGAACTTAGACAAACCAACTAGCTTCGCATCAAACTATCAACAACACTAAAAGATGCATTCGTTCAAATTTGATATCTAAAAACTAAAAACTTTCATTTTAATAGTTTTAGGGTTTGGCTAAATTAGGGTCTAATTTTTGTTAACCATTTCCAAAATATTAATGATCTTTTTAATTCAATAGTTAAAGACGGTTTTACTATTTGACCAAGAATCTTTATTTTTGTCTTGTAGTGGAATGTGAGTATGGTTAACCAAATGTATAAGAACACAAAATTACTCCTCCAAACAACCCTCTTATACTCAACACTTAACAAAAATTTAAAAAACTCCTAAAAATTCAAAAATTTCAAAAATTTCAAAAACTCTCAAACTCACAAATAAACTCTTAAACCTCCAAAAATCAATAATTTTTTTTGTAAATTAGAAATAATCAAAGGATGGACTCGGAATGTGAGAAGGTTGCTGAGGAGCATGGGACTCCAAATATGGTAGTTGTTCTAACCAATCTATTTAGAAAAGTTTCTATTTTGATAGACCTTCTAGATTTAGAAAGATAGAACCCGACGTTCTCCGCCGATTTCACCCTTCTCCACCGGCGATGACGATGAACATTCATAATATGTTTAAGAAGGTTCCCCGCCGGGGCACACCATATCCCATTGGCGGTCCCATCGAGTCCCACCCAGCGGTTGGTTTGTTGTTACCCGGCGGGATTGTCAATCTATACCGACGGGGTAACCTCCTTTGTTTTATGCAAAATTTGGTTTTTGATATAGGTCCCCGCCGGGTAAAGTATTGTCAACAGTCGGGGAAGGGTAGTTCCCCCGCCGGTTTTAGATTCTCTACCCGGCGGGGACAACCACTGTATTTTATGCACAAATAGGGTTTGATTTTGTGGTAGACCCCCGCCGGGTATGGTATTGTCAACCGTCGGGTGACAATCTCCCCGCCGGTCCGTGAATTTTCACCCGGCGGTGTAACCTCCTTCAATGTGTGAATTTTTTAACCGTTGGGGTTAGCTTATTTTGTCCATGCTCATAATTTATGGTTTTTTTACATAGGGTGAAGAGTTAAAGACTGAAGATGGAGATTTAAAGGATGAGTCAAAGGATGATTTGTCTAGTTCGTGCATGGCGAAGGCGGAGGAGGAGGAAATACCAGTGCCTTGCTCCGTCGATTATGGCGAGTTGTTCAACACTGAATCTCACTACTACTTTGAGGCAGACCTGATTGAATGGGTTAAGGAAACCGCATTAGATAACGGGTTTGTGATTATTTTACGTCGATGCGATAGACATGATCGTAAAACTCAGAGAGTAGAGTTTGTGTGTGAAAGATCTGGAGTTTACACAAAACTGGTAGATCCCAAGGATCTAAAAAGGAAGTCTACCGGAACGAAAAAATGCGGATGCCAGTTCGCCCTTAAAGGAAAGAAGATGAGTGATGATTTGTGGGGAATAGAGGTTGAGTGCGGCCTTCACAATCACGATACTACCTCCTACAAAGAAGGTCAAAAAATAGAGATGGATTTCGTGGTTAGCTCTACGAAAATGGGATCCCGTGCTCGTGATATTCTTGGTGGAGTGAAGAAATTGAACCCTAAGAATTCTTCTACAATGCGCACCGTGTACAACGCATTACTAAAACACCGCAAGCTCGAGAAAGGCGGTCGGTCGCAATTCCAATACTTGTTCGGTGAACTAAAGCGACTAAACTACTACGAATTCCATAGAAAGTGCGAAGACGGAAGCGATATCATAGGCGAGCTTTTTTTGCGCACCCCGGTTAGTTTGGATTTGTTATGGACATTTCCGAACGTCATTTTAATGGATAACACGTACAAGGTGATCAAATACGGGATGTCGTTGTACAAGGTCGTGGGTGCGACTTGTACGGGGAAAACATTCTACATTGGATTTGCGTTTATGTCGAATGAAAAAATCGAGACCTACAAATGAGTGTTAGGGTGCTTACATTCGTTGATGGTAACTCACTCCATCGAATTACCATCCATTGTTTTGACGGATAGAGACTTGGTGCTTGTGAAGGCGGTGGAGGAAGTGTTCCCCAATGCAATGCACATGTTGTGTCGGTGGCACATCAACATGAACGTCCTAGGAAAAACGAAAAAGATCATAAAGGAGAAGAAAGTGTCCAACGCCTTTTTGAAAGTATGGAATGAAATGATGTTGGAGGAAACAGAATTAGCCTACGAGAACTACCGGTCGGAATTGCACCGCGACTTCAAAGAGTATCCGAAAGCAATTGAGTATACCGAAAGTTGGGTAGGGCCGTACAATGACAAGTTTGTCACGTGGAGAACTAACAAGTGGATGCATTTTGGTAACCAAACCACAAACCGCGTGGAGAGGGCTCATTCGAGCCTCAAGCATTTCATCGGTACGAGCAAAGGTAACTTTGAATATTTTTGGTTGAAGTTGCATACTTTGATCGAATTGCAACACGGGGACATCAAGGCTTCTTTTGAAAAGAGCCGGTTGTTGGCCATACATAAATTCACAAACATTGTGTACGGTAAAATAAAAAGCAACATCTCTCACTATGCTATGGAACTTTTGGCCGACGAAGTTGAATGTGCCCACAAGATGACAATTGCGCCGGATATGCCTTGCGGTCGTGCCATACGAACTACGCACGGTATGCCTTGCGCACACGAAATCTATGAGTTTGTTGCGAAAGGCTTAGAGGTGCCGCTAGAGTTATTTCATGAACATTGGAAGAGGTTAGACATCCTAGTTCGTACCAACCTCTCGTTGGTACCTTCGCCTTTCCTCGCTGCTTTGGCCGCCTTCTCCTTCGCGCGAGGTGCTTCGTGTCCGCAGGAACAATCACAACAAAATAAGTTAGAACAAAGCAAAAAATAACAGGTCCCAGCCGGGTGAAAATTGATCACCCGGCGGGGTGAAAACTCTATTTTTAAATTGTATTTTCTACCCGCCGGTTGACAATTTTCACCCGGCGGGTAGAAAATACAATTTCCAAAATAGAGTTTTCACCCCGCCGGTTAAAACGACCCTTGCCCGGCGGGGTAAAAAATCACATGCCAGTTATTTTTGGTTTCCCCGCCGGGTCAATTGGCCCATAATCGGCGGGGATGGAAGAAAATCTGGAAAATTATATGATCCTCGCCGGTCTAAACCACCTACACCCGGCGGGGAAGGATGAATTTTTGGAAAAAAATATTTCCCCCGCTGGGTATCTAAACACTTAACCGGCGGGGGGCTCGAAAATATCAAAACCGCCATTAAGAACTTGAAAAAAACTCTGAAATCTTCCTAAAACAACCAAATCAGCCACACCAAATCTATCCTAGCATCAATATACAACTATAAACAACTACATAGCCTTGCTTCGCCTAATCTAACACCCAATTTATATCGAAATCTCAAAAACTTAAGCAAAACCAAATATAAAAAAACTACATTTAAGAGTAAAAACTTACTATTTTCCCTTTCCCATAGTAGTTCTTGGCTTGGTATTGATCTAGTAGAGTTCTTCAAATCTGATTTTGGAGCTGATTTTGCAAAGTTGCAGTAGTTTGGAAATGAGAGGGAAAGTTGGACTGAGGCTGGTTTAGATTTGGGAATGGTTAGTGTTTAGGGTTTTGAATTAGTAAAAAAATGAAAGGGTATATTGGGTATAATGTTGGAGCTACTTAAAATTTGTTTGGGTATGGTTAAAATTGGGGCTGGTTAGCCAATTGGGCCCTAATTTAGCCAAACCCAACCATAGTCTTATTATTTATTATATTGATAAGCTTAACCACGTATGATTTGAGTTTTAAGTGTTTATATATCTACATATATTTTTATATATGGATATTTATATTTTTAATCTATTATATTTATTATTTAATAAATAATTAATTTGATTTTGACAAAATCTTTATTTATAAATCGGTAATTGTTTTTTAACAAAAACAAAAAGTACGAAACTTCTCCTTTTATTAAGCATACATCCGATTTTGACATTGTTTTTTTCGAATTAGAAATAATAAATTGTTATTTACATCATTTGTTTAGTTTGATTAGAAAACGTTTGTTTAAATCAAAATGAACAACCCTAAGTTCTCTTAGATTTTGGTTGTTTAATTTTATTGTAAATTACATTTAATTATCGATCAAAGATTTATATATATATATATATATATATATATATATATATAGTTTTATATTTTGATTTATTATTTGTAGGATGAAATTAAAATTTGTTGATGGTTGGTTTATGCCTGCAAATGTGGATTAAAAAACGTTTGTTTAAATTTGTTTTATCCAAAATAAACAAACCTAAATTGTTTTAGATTTTGGTTCTCTAATTTCATTTTAATTTACATCTAATTATCGATATATATATATATATATATTGATTTATTACTTGTAGGATGAATTTTAACTTTTAGGAATTAAAATTTGTTGATGGTCGCAAATATGAATTTTAGCACATTGTCAATATTCGTGAGTTGCAATTGCAACTAATTTTGATTCATGTATTAAAACTCATTGTTTTGTTTATATATATATATGTTAGCTATTGGATTTTTGGTTTTTTTACCATATATTTTCATCTTGTTATAACTGGAGTCCTTGAGAAACTTATCAAAGATCTGTTTCATTTGCGAGTAATTGAACCCTAATAACTCGAACATATATAACCAGAGAACATTTAACGAGGTTTGTTGGAGTCTACCAACGATAAGCTGGTAGAGATCATTCACCACTCCAAATTTAGAGCCTAACAATTCATCTTCGAAGGATGATATTCAACCAAACATGAACCATGACGAAATTAGGAAGTTTAAATCAATTTTTTTTCATATATAGAGATTATATAAGAGATATTTGAATCACATAAAATTCTACGTCTATGATAAAGAAATAAACGATTAGAGAATTTGTAAATTGATCTATTGAATTCTCAAGTTGTCTTTACAGTGATCAAAGACAGAGATGTATATATATAGGAGTTTTAGTCTCCTATAATAATTACATATAATCCTATAATTATTTTCAGGATTTTATAATAATTACATATAATTCTATTATTATTTTCAAGATCCTGTAATAATATCCAATTATATTCAATCTACTAATATATTATATTCAGTATCTTCAAATAATTGGATATTATTTTATTACCCCACCCTCTCTCAAGTTGGCGCATGTAAGAGAGAAATACCCAACTTGGGAAGCAATACATCAAACCGATTCTTTCGGAGTGCTTCAATAAAGATATATGCCAACTGAGCATGAGTGGAAATATGAGAAGGTGTAATTAGACCACAAATGTACTCATCTCGCACAAAATGACAATCAACCTCGATATGCTTAGTACGTTCATGAAAAACGGGGTTGGCGACAATATGTAATGCTGCAGTATTGTCGCAATAAACTTGTATAAGACCTGTATTGATCCTTAAAAAACCAAGAATGCCCTTTAGCCATTTTAATTCACATGTGAGTAGAGCCATAGACCGATAATCAACTTCAGCTGAAGAGTGACAGTATATTGTTTCTTTTCTTCCACGAGATTGAGGAGTCCCCAATTTGGACGAACCATCCAGATAATGAACGTCGGGTGAGTAGGCAAGCAGCCCAATCTGAATCACACCATCCTGTGAGTTTAAGATCACTTTCTGATCTAAAGAGAATTGCAAGTCATGGAGAACCTTTCAGATATCGAACCACACCAAGCACGGCTTGCCAATGATCTATTTTGGGTTCCTGCAAATATTGAGCCAAAGTGTGAACTGCATAAGAAAGATCCGGACGAGTGATCGATAAGTACACCAATCCTCCTATAAGTCGACAATAGGCAGAAGGATCAGCAAGATGATCTCTAGTAGCTAAGGACAGTCGATGATTTTGATCAAGCGGAACACCAAAATGACGAGCTCCAAGTAGGCATGTTTATGAAATAATATCAAGCGCATATTTGCGCTGACTCAGAAAAATGCCAGAAGAGTTGCGGGAAACTTCAATGCCTAGAAAATATTTTAGAACACCAAGATCCTTCATGTAAAAGTAGTCAGACAAGTATTTCTTAAACTGTATTATAGTGCCAGAATTATTTCCTGCAATGACTAAATCATCGACATACACCAAGACATAAATCAAGGAATGACCACGTAGTGCACCATAATATTTGGAAAACCAACATCGTGGAGCTTGTTTCAGTCCGTACAAAGATTTTCGAAGCTTGCAGACAAGATTTTTATGCATTGGTTGGAAACTAGGAGGGGGCGCATAAAACTTTCTTCCTGTAAATCATCGTGAATGAATGCATTGTAAACATCCATCTGATGTAATTCTCATTTTTTTAACAACTGCAATATTAAGAAGTACACGAACGGTAGTGAGCTTGACAACTATAGTAAATGTTTCAGTATAATCGAGACCCTCTTGTTGCTCATTTCCCATGATGACAAATTGTGCTTTAAACCTTTCTATCTGTCCATCTGAGAAACGTTTGATCCGGTATACCCACTTGCACCTTAAAGCTTTCTTGTTCAAATGAAGATGAGCCATATTCCACGTGTTATTTGCTTTTAAAGCTGCAATTTCTTCATACATCGCTTTCCTCCATTCCACAGACTGAACAACCTGTTTATAAGACTTAGGTTCCGTATTTGTATCAAGCAAAACCATGAAGCCCTGATATTCTGTAGAGAATTTACCATATGAGATATATTTGCGTAAAGGTTACTTAGTACTCTGTATCATTTTGAACCGTGTACATGTGATAATCACGCAACCGCACATTATCATCCTTCACCCGTTGTCCACGTCCAAGATTTTCAAATTCACACTCAACCTGGATCAATGAAGCCTGTCTCATGGGGTTTGACGTGGCTGTATCAACTAGGGCTACCGGCTGGCCATCATTGCGATTTGGTGAGATGGACGGATCAACTTGTTGTATGCCGCAAATAAATGATGAAGTGTTTAGGTTGGAAACTAAATTCAACGGAGGTAAAGCTTGTATACCCTCCCTGGTTTGCATGTGGTAGTTATCAGGATGTACATATGCTCTTCATCAGCAACATATGATAATGGCTCTGTAGGTACAAAACTTGTAGTGATAGTGCATTCCTAAAAAGGAAAAATATTTTCACAAAATATAACATCACGAGAGCAATTATCTTGCTAGTGTCCAGACAATATACGCGCCATCCTTTTTGTCCAATAGGGTATCCCATAAAGATTCCAGGAGTACTATTGATGCAAACTTGTTACCATCATAATTCTGATTATGAGCATAACATCTACAACCAAATACCCAAATCTGATTCATAGGTGGAGCTTTATTAAATAACAATTTAAATGGAGTTTTTCCTTGTAAGAGAACTGAGAGAGTGCGATTAATTAAGTAGGCATCAGTAATAATACATTCGGCACAAAATTTGATAGGTAATGAAGCTTGAAACCATAAAGCACGCCCAACATTTAGAATATACCTATGCGTTCGTTCAACACGCCCATTCTGTTGGGGTGGCCCACTACATGAAGCCTCATGAATTATCCAAGTCTTTTAAAAAAAAATTACATCAAGACATTTAAACTCTGTCATATTATCACTTCGAACACATTTTATGAGGCGATTAAATTGACGCTCAATCATACAATAAAATTGAGAGAAAATAGTCGTAACATCCGTCTTGGACCTTAACAAATAGACTCCAAGTGCAACGAGAATAATCATCAACGATGGTTAAAAAAAGTAAAACCATTTAAACTGGGTGTACGTAAGGTCCCCAAACATCAATATGAATAAGTTGGAAGACATCGGTACTATTATTTGAGCTCAAAGGAAAACTACTGGAAATATGTTTAGCTCGCAGACAAATATCACAAGTATTATTCTTCAAACTACTAAATTTATCACTTCGAGCTGCCTGAAAGAAAAATAATACTTTATGAGACAGATGTCCCAACCGCTTATGCCATATGTCAAACGAACTCTCCTAAGAGGTGATATGCACACTACGCACATCTGCATGTTTCAAGTAGAAAAGTCCATCGGACTGCCTACCCGCACCAATCACCTTCTTCGTTGTTTGGCTATGAATAATGCATATTTTCTTAACAAACTGGACAATACAATTAGCTTCATCAATCAATTGAGATAGGGAGAGCGAATCACAGTTCATCTCTTGCACAAATAAAACATTCTCTAACATTAGAGTATCATTTAATTGCACGGATCTCGTTTTCGTAGCGACAACCGTTTCCCATCCGACAGACGAAACCAACAATCCCGAATATCACGAATATTATTAAAATATTGCAAATTATCTAGTCATATGATTTGTAGCACCTGTGTCAATTATCCAACGCTTGGTAATAAAAATACCTGATAGTTGTTCAAATGAACAATCTTTCACAGAAACTAGCAGATTTTTGAAATTATCCCACTGTCATGGAGTAAGAAATGACACCACGGACCCCTCTTGCTTGTCCTTTTTGTGCATAATACCCAAGGAAGCAACATGACCAGCGTGGAGATCATAAAGAAATATTGTATGACGTTATGTACAAAGATATCATGGGTTTCCATGTCTTGAGCACGAAGGAAATAATATATTTTCCATATATATATATTATCTTTTAAAAAAAAATAGATAGAGAAATAAAATAAAATATATTAAGAGGCGTGTAGAAAATCAAAATTAAAAAATATAAGACTTTTAATAAGTATAAAGATTAGATGGAATATATATATATATATAAAAAGATGTATGTATTTGAAAAATTAGAATTCGCTAGAATTTGTAAATTGATCGATTGAATTCTTAATTTTTTTTTGTAGGGATAATATATATATATATATATATATATATATATATATATATATATATAAATAAATATAAATATAAAGTTTTAGTCTCCTATAATAATTACATATAATCTTATAATATTTTCAGGATTTTATAATAATTAAATATAATTTTATAATAATATCAAGATCATGTCCAATTATATTCAATCTACTAATATATTATATTCTTTTTTAAATTTTATTTTTATTTTTATTTTTATTTTTATTTTTATATTCTGTATCTTCAAATAATTGGATATTATTTTATTAAATTATAAATAGTTTTATATTTGCAATTTTGTAACAATTTTAATCATAAATATTTATTATATTTATCTTTTATGTTAAATATATATATATTTGTGGTTTTGTAGAAACGATCTAGAGATATACATTTTCTCTTCTACAATACGCGTATTTTATTACTCAAAATTTGAGATTTTTTTTGGTGAAATAAAATTTGAGATTTGACCAACCAACTTGATTTTCCTCAAGCTATCAAGTATCAACAACACTAGAAGATGCATTTGTCAAGAGATGACATTAAAGACCATAAACTTCAATTGTAATAGTCTTATTATTTATTATATTAATAAGCTTATCACATTAATTGCAGTTTTGGTTATAAGTGTATAAATTTACGGGGACAGATATTAATAAGTTTATCTTATTAACAAAATATTATTTTGGTTATAAAAATTTAAATATATGTTTATTTTTAATTTACTGGATTTATGATTTAATAAATATTTAATTTAATCTGTCAAAATCTTTCACTTTAAATCCGTCATCATTTATTTTTATTTTCAAGAATAAATAAATATAAAAAATTCTATACTTATTAAACATACCAAATTGTGCTTTGCATCGTTTTTTAGTTTCGGAAAAATATTAGTTTAAAATTTATGTTCAAAATAGATAAATTTAATTACTTTTAGATTTTAATATTTTAAATTCAATTTAAATTGTATTCATTGTTATTCATAAAATTTATGTTAAAAATGGATAAATTTAATTCTTTTAGATTTTAATTGTTTAAATTCAATTTAAATTGTATTCAATTATTATTCATAGTCTCATGTATAGTTTTATCGTTTGATTTGTTGTGTTTGCGATTGAATTCAATTTTTAGAAATTAAAATTCATCGAGGAGTGATTTATATATGCAAATATGTACTTTGACCAACGTGATCAAAATTTATGGGTTACAATTGCAGCTAGTTTTGACTTATAGATCAAAATCGATTATTTTGTTGATATATTTATGTTTTTTATTGGTTTTTTTAATTTTTTTGATCATATGTTTTCATCTTATTGTAAGTGGATACCACCGAGAAATATAGCAAAGGTGTGTTATGAGACTTATCTTCGTGAGTGGTTGAACCTCAACAACTCGAATATATAGAATCGACTGAACCTTTGACCAGGTCAGCGAGAATATATCGACGGCAAACTGGTAGAGACTATTCACAATCCATAAAACCGTAGCCTAGTGATTCCTTATCGCAAAAAGAATACTCAAACAAATATGAACCATGATAAAATTAAGGAATTTAAATAAAAGATATTTAATGTCTCGAGATTATACAAGAGGTTTTTGAATCACATAGCATCTTACGTCTATCACGATAATACAAATATATTCATATATTTTTAAAATAGTATTCATGAATATATATTATATTATATTATATGCTAAAAATACATTTGTTATTTTGTAATATAGATTCCGAGATACAAATTTTCCTTCTTGTAGTTCGCATATTTTGTTAATCGGTTGGTACTTAACCAATCAGTCAGTTGTCCACTAAGCTGTCAACAACATTGTCTCCGAAACAATACTATAAGCATTGCATGCTTGAAACCCAAATATGCAAATTCATTAATATATGACATTCAAAGACCATAAACTTACTATTATCTTTTGGGAAGATGGCTGTCACATTTGAAGATGTCCCAACACTCCCACTGATGTTACCATCTTCAATACACCCAGAATTTATAGCTTCAATTATCCTCGTACTCTGATTAAGGTAATAAAACTTGTAGTTTTTTTTTACTTATTGGGATAACCAATAAAGTATCCATTGATAGTTTAAGGGTTAAGTTTATATTCATGAAGATTATATGCGTGTATTTATAGCTTATATTTCCACATACGGAAGTGTTAATGGCTTGGTTTTCTACAAGTCCACAATTTATGGCGAGTTTTAGGAATTGCTTTGGTGAGAACTCGATTAAGAATGTAAAAAATGCTATGTAACACATGCATTCATAAGCTTATTACCAAACCAGTTCTGTTGATCATGAATCTAACTATGTCTATTAATTTATGATTTCTGTGTTCTGTAAAACCATTTTGTTTTTGTGTTCTCACATAGTGTATTGAGCACTAATACCATTTTCTCGAAGAAATCTAGCAAATGGTTCTTTATTTTTTTCAACTTCATCGTATTTACCATAATAATCTCCCGTCTATAAGATATTATACCTTTTTACTTATTTATCTAATTGCTTTTCATCATCAGTACTGAACATTGTAAGGTTGTTCACTGCCCGAGATTTTTCTTGCAATAGATATATGAATTGATATCACAAAAATTCATTAATAAATATGATGATATATTTGTCATTTAAAAATGATAGAAATGATAAAGAACCACACATATAATTGTATATTAAATCAAGGAGATCATTCGAACTTGTAACAGCTTTATTGGTATATTTTACAATTTTACTTTTTAAATAAATCTATACAAGTGCCAAGATCTATAAATTCTAAGTCTTTAAGGAAAATATATTTTACTAACATTTCTACGCGTTGTTTAGAGATAAGGCATATATAAAGTAAAGACTAAGAGAATGTATAGTTCAAATCAAACTTATATAAACCATATTCTAGAGTACGAGTACCAAATCATACATAGTTTTTTGAAATGAAAAACTAGATTTTGCAAAAATAAAAATAAAATTGTTATTGTAGGATCAAAATGATTTCTGGTACGCATGGTCAAACGAAAGTCCCCACAGATTCCACCGAAGCTCTTTTTATGTTTCTCATTGTCACGTGCCTTTTATTTGTTATATTGTTGGTTGTAAAAAATCCTTGTAAAGAATGTGATACATGAATAGTACAATCTTAATCAAACCACTATTAATTTTTAAGAACTTCAAGTAAATTAGATTCATGACATATAAAAAAATTACATTTGTTTTCTAGCCATGCTTTAAGTTTTGGGAAAACGTTTTGCTAGTGACCCGATGTTCATAAACCTTGCATTCCATTTTCTTGGTTCCGAACGTTTTTGAATTAGGAGCCGAAGCTTTTGAAGCCGCAAAATTATTTTTCTTCTTTAGTATGTTCTTTTTTGTTTCCTTGATTGGTAGTAGTAAGGTTCACCTTTTCCATTTCCATACTAATTTTTAACGTATTTCTTCATGTATTAAGACGCTCTTAAATTGGTGGATGTTCCACTTGTCCTTTTGAGCACTATAATTTGGAGGGAACATTTGATCTTTAGGAGGAAGACTATTTAGAATAACGGTTATCAGAGTTATTATTTATTCGTAAAGAAAATATTATTAGTTTTGAGGCTATCGATGTATCTTTGACAAAATAATCATGTAATCTCTCGAAAATTAGTTAATCGTGACATGTAGTTATATGATATTTATTATCTGATGTTATGGAGGCATCCTCAACATGCTTGATTTTTTTTAACATAATCACTAGCAAGTTAATATTCCCTTATGTCAAGAGAAATAACCATTCAGATGTAGTTAAATAGAAGATAATTAAAACTTTCAGATGAGTCATGGTAGAATAATTCTGCCTCTGTACTTTCATCGGTAACAGGCAATGATTTTTCTTCATACATTACAAGGTCCACATCTATGATGCCTAAATCAAATTCAGTATGAACCTCCAATTCTGTAAATTCTTCCTAACAAATTGAGTAGCCTTAAGAAAAACAACATCTAGGATAACTGCAAGATTCAATAAGATACGAATTAGTTCAATGCTTTGATATTTTAATTTTGATACATGATAATAATTTTAACATGAATGTTGAACACAATGAGTTTAAATGTATTATTACTATAAAGTTTTATATCTCTATTAATATCAATGCCCCATTTTTTAGAGTCCACTAATATTAATTAAGAATTTATATTATAGATTTAACACACATAAATATCCACCTTTGGAGTTTCATCTATGTATATTATAAATTTTTGTATATAGTTATATATATATCATGTCCACCTTTGGATGATCAAATAATCCATAACAAAAAACATATTTCGATTATATGACAATATCTACCTTCGGAAGGTCCACTAAAATAAAATCTAAACTTTAAGTTTAAGATGATGTACATTAATCTTCATAATAGTATTTACTTATAATGTTATTTAAATTATTAATAACTTATATTTGTGTTGCATAACTAATTATTTTAATCTAGATTTAGCATATGATTAGACCAATTTGATGATCAATATTGTTCTATGCTAACACTAAATTTGTTTAAATATTTAGATTCTATGTTTCAATATAGATTATAAAGTTTTCAAATTTGGATAATAACATTTTATCAATCTACATTTTATATATGATTATTCCATTTTGGTGTTTAATAGATTTATATGACAAAACCAAGTTTGTTTAGGATATGTATAATAATGAGACTCCATACTCTAATATTTTATATTTTTTCAATAAATTTTATTAAATATTTTAGTTTATTTTTAAAATTGTTCATACTTTATTTTACGGATGCATAATTCAACTTACCAAAATTTACTATAACTTAAGCCACAAATCTAAAATAATTTCGATTTATTTATTATTTAGAATATATTATAATATTGAAGTTTTATATCCTAATATTCAGGCTAGGGCAATGAAATCTTTTTTAATATTTTAGTTTGCTACTAAAATTATTTCTAACTAATTTTAAAAGCGGAAATGTTATTTAATAGACCAAAATTTACTTAGATTTTTGTTGGAAATATGAGTATCGCATATTATGCTTAAGAACAAACTCATCTCAACACTAGTATAATATGTATATTATCCGTTTTGAATACGAAGAGTCGTACATATTTGTTTTTGATCCACTTCTAAAATATCTCATAGTAGTTTAATATTTTAGTTTAATTCTAATATTTTTTATTTGTTGAATAAAATATTATTTAATATTTTAGTTTAATTCTAAAATTGTTCATACTTAATTTTACTCAATAATTTAATTGACCGAAGTTTACTATGACTTAAGCTGGAAAATCTAAAATAATTTTAATTCATTTATTATTAATTTAGAATATATTATAATACTTAAGTTTTATATCCTAATATTTTAGGTTTTGACAATGGAATTTTAGTGTGATACTAAAATTGTTTTAACTAATTTTAAAAGAGGAAGTGTTATTTAATAGACAAAAATTTATATATGATTCATGTTGGGAATATGGGTACCGCATATTCCATTTAAGAATAATCCGATCTATTAGTATGATATTATTCGTTTTGGATCTCAAAATCCGTACAAATTTATTTTTGGACTTCCAAAAGGTCTCGTACTAGTTGAGATATGTTTTTACTTATATACCATTGATCATTCACATGTTAACCGATGTGAAATGTGGGATTTTGGTCACCACCCTAACAGATCATCCTCACAAACAAAATATCACTTTAGCCTCCTCTCAGTTAAACTCTATCTGCTCACTCTAATAAGAGATTGGTTCAAATTTCTCCACCTAAACAATAGAGCTTTACAGCGGATATATCTGCTCACTCAAAGCCACCATGTATATTCTTTAACGATACTCCATAAGCACTCGGAACTTAGGTCTTATAGCTGTTGAAAATTTCATCCACGTTGGTTCTCTAACTAGGAATGAAGCTTTGATACCATTTATTTGAAATTATAGGTACAACACGTTCAGTTTTCATATATAACCACGGACAACCCGCACAACTAGTTGGGAATTATAGACTCATAACGGTATATAAACAGTGTATAAGTAAAAATGATTGCAATAAATCATAATTTAACCATAATTCGTTTTAGATTTAGATTTAAAAGGTATATTTAAAAAATATAGACTAATAAACAGTTGAATATGAAAGAAAATAAATACTCTCACACCAAACGTTAAATAACAAAATACTTATTTTTTTATTTTGAATTAAACATAAGCTATGCAATTTTGTTAATCAAAACTATAATTCAATCAGTTATGTAGATTATGAAGTAACTGAGTTGTCTGGTCCCGTTCGAGTCAGTTTAATATTATTCGATTTTATCGATCCAAATATATGACTATCATATATATATATATATTCAATTTTAAGCGTGTACGACCAAATCTATATTTTAATAATAGAAATTATTTGGTCTAGTACGTTGTTTTTAAGATAAAATGATTTATGACTGTATTAGAAATCAGGCCCAGTCAACCAGGACTGAGCTTACAAACTCGTCCTAAAAAAATAGGAAATTCAAATGAAGAACAATGAAGCTAATATAACACCAAATGTTTAACAAAATTTCAAACTCCGTTTCAATTTTAAGACCAACTGAGATAACAAATGAATTCAAGCAAATCAATGAGCTTCAGTAGAAAATCGATGGAAGAAAGAGAAAATTCTACTTCATCGCTTCATTTGATGCTATTGTATCAAAACTTTTAAAATCAATATGGAATGAAGCTAAGAACACTTTAAATTGATATTAGTGGAAACAAAACAAACTTCATCACCAACTTATCAATGGGATTCATCAGAAAATTGAGGGAGAAGAAGTAGATTTTACTTCAAGGTCTACATTTGAAGATGTTCCAGTAAGAACTTCATCAACGAGATAGAGTGAAGCAGAGCAGCCCACAAATTGAAGTTCCTTATGAGATAGCCAAAGATACATGATAAATGCTTGATAAAATGAAAGATGAAGCTCTTTGGAGAGCTAAAATGACTTGTAGAAGAGATAGACCTACATGAAGCATCTTGCTCGTAAAATCGCGTTAAGTAAGAATGAGTTAACTGAAATTCATAGTGTTCATGAACAACTCGAACCTAGATAGATGGCTAAGACTTGATGAGCCAGTAGGCTTGCTTTGATGGGCCAATAGATTTCTTGAGAAGAAGTCCAAAGATTATAACCTGAAATAAAAAATTATCTATGCATATGCTTGCCACGAGTTTTGCATCAACATTGATAAAGACTAAGTAAATGTTAAAGGATATTAGAAGTAATTTGATATAGAAATAGAAAACAACTATTCAATTCTTATATAGCCCATTCCAATACTCTCTAAAAGGGTGGTGTCTTTCAATTGAGGAGGAGCCTGAAAGTTAAGGTGGTCTATTTTCATCTTATATTTCAGAGTCCACCTAGCGAGCCAATCAACCGCTTTGTTTTGTTCTTTGAAAATATGATGAAGGATCATAGAAAGTGATGTTAAGGATCTAATACAATTAATAATGGACTCCATAGATGAGGGATTTTGACTAGAATATAAAAGCGATATTAATAGTAAACCTTTGATTTTGCAGAACTGAAGACCATCATAAAGGGCTCTGGATTCAGATTTTATAGGATAGATCTTGCCATAAAGGTTACTATATCCATGAAGGATAAATCCATTGTTATTGCAAATAATAACACCTCCACTGGATTCTCCAGAAGCAAGATAACAAGCATCAGTGTTTAACTTGCATATTCCAAGGAGAGGAGGCTTCCAGCAAAGGTGAGAAACTTTTTATTTTTTTATTGAGGTGGTTGAAACATCCTAGGACAGTAGCTGCTATCTCAAAATATTTCCAATGCTTATGTTTAAAGAGGTTAGAATGATCAAAACTTGATAATATATGCTTTACATAGTTAATGGATGAGATATGAGAGATAGAAAATCCTTTGAATTTGACTTTATTCCTAGATTGCCAAATTACCTAGTTGACAATAGCAAGAAAAATATTTTTGATGTGATCTTCGTTTGAAAAAATGTAGTTTTATCCTTATTGATTGCTTAGCCTGAAATAGTTTGATATTTCTGTAAAAAGGTGCCAAGAATATTCATAGAACAACTAAGACTATTAGTAAATATTAATAAATCGTTAGGAGAGGCAAGACATGGAATAATAATGCTACTTATACAAGAATACTTCAAAGTTTCATTAGATTCATAGAGCTTACTAAGCCCCCTTATTATATTTTCTAATGCCTCTTTTGGCTTTAAAGAAACCAATGGCCTTGCCAATGATGATTATAAATACATAGACAACTTTGATAAGACTACTAATTAAGTTTACAAATCTATAGTTGAAACCAAAATATTGAAGAAATTTAATAATGAAGTTATAAGACAGATTATCGAAAGCCTTAGTCATATCAACTTTGATAACAATGTTATCTGCCTTGGTTCTCCTGCCTAAATCATGGATTACCTCATTGGTAAGAATAATATTGTCTTGAATAGACCTTTCTTTAACATAACCACGCAAAATTAAGAAGAATGTTAGTTAGACTGTTATTTATAATCTTAGACATGATTATATTCATAAGAGTGCATAAGCTAATAGGTCTAAAGTCCTACCATGTTGTTGGATTGCAGGTTTAGGGGATGAGACAGATGCTAGTATCCATGATGCCTTTGGAGATGTCCATACCAAGAATGAAGGATTATATTCCCTTCGCAGAAATCCTATTTGATTATTTTCCTGCAAGTGAGAAAGAAGCATATCCATCCATGCCAGTTGCACTAGATGGCTTGAGGTTTTAAATGATGATGAAAATTTCATCCTCAGTAGGAATTGCTAACCGTAAGTTGTTATATGCATTATTAACAGGCTTAGGAATAATGTTAAATAAGTTTTCATTCATGTAAACATTTTCTTCAGCAATATTTTGATAAGGAGAAGAAGTTAGAATATTTTTAAAATAGGATTCACCTGAAGAGCTTATAAGATTTTCATCAGCAATCCAATTATTGTTGTCTTTGATGCTGGAGATTCTGTCCTTTCTTATTTTTTTTCTTGACAAAATTATGGTAAACCTTAGTATTTATATCTTCATCTTCTATCCAATTAGAGTAATATTTTTGAAACGAATATTCTTCTCTAGTATTAGAGCCATAAGATGATCTGAAGTTACTTTAAAAAGATTATTTTTGTCATCAGTATTATTGGAGGACTGAAACTTAACCTCAGAATCTTTAACGACCTATTCGGTAACAAGAATTTTATCAAAAAATTTACCAAAGTGATTTTTATTCCAGTGCTTGAGCGGAACCTTAATTCGTTTGAATTTATTCGAGATTACAACCATAAGATAGCCCACCATGTATTGGTTTAAGTTAGTTTTCATGAATTTAATGAAATATTTATCCAAAGACCACATATTCAGAAATTTGAACCTATCCATATGCTGAACTCTGTCTTTAACAATATTAATACATAAAGGAGTGTGATTAAAACAAGTCTTAGCCATATGGACAACCTTAGTATCATGGAAACCGTCAGACCAAGCTTGATTAAAAATAACTCTATCTAGGCGCTTCCATTTAATTTTTTTAGACCAAGAATATCTAGTCTCAGCATAGCCAACGTCTTCCAAAAAGAAATCATGAATCATATTGTTAAAGTATTTTGAGTTTTGATGGAAATATAAAAACAACTGAGTTGCTCAGTATGAGAACATATAGAATTAAAATCACCCAATACCATCCATACTTTGGCAGTTGTAGATATCTGTCTAAGAATATCCCAAAGCTTCAGTCGATTAGTCCTCTGATATTTAGAGTAAACAAAAGTGACAAAGAAGATTTTGTCAAGGTATATGTGCTTGATTTCAACATGAATAGATTGAGTGTGATCCAACAAAACCCTGACCATTAGATCATATTTCTAGAACATCCATATTTTGTTAAAGGTGTTGGTTGTATAATGGTTAAAACTAATCTTAGCAGCAATGAACTCCTAGTGATTGTTGTTAATAAGGGGTTCCTTGATGATAAGAAATTTAATGTTTTCTTCAAGAACAACATATTTGAGTCTTTGCAAGGAGCCTTGTTGTCAATTCCATAAATATTCCAATTGAGAATCTTGATCATATAGGGCTTTTGAGAATAGTTTTTTTTGTCTTTGTAAATTGCAGAGACTTGAGGACTAGAAAACCTCTTTCCTTTTTCTTTTTAGCTTATTTTAAGCCTTTTGAGAAGATCTTGGAAGCTTTTATCAATCTCCTTTATCTTTAGTATAGGAGTAACATGTAAACTACCTATGTTTTCTTAGGTAAGAGTATGGATGCCAGCTATAAGGTTTTCATAGTCAAGGGAGAGAGATAAACTGTAGCCATAGTCAAGGGATTTGATAGATTCCATGACCCTTTCTTCATTGATTGTAGAACTATTATGTTTAAGAAGCATTTGGGTTTCTTTATTGCTGACATTGGTTTGGACTAATTTATCAAAAAAATTAGGAGAGCTATTTGCTGCTTTATCTTTTTCTGATTGTTGGTGAAGATAGTAGAATCTTTACTGATCTTATTCTTCTTTTGATTCAGGTTATTGTTAATATCACCATAACTATGATTATTGATATCTTGCTAGAGCTTCATGACAATAGACTTAATATTGGGAGGCTTTATTACTGAAGTTTTTGGCTCTTTAGACTCTTGACTTTCAGGTATCTTCCCTTCATCCAATTTATGAGTGTTTGTTAGAGATTTCTTGCAAGTATCTTGCCCATTACCTAAGTGCTGACATAATTGACAATATTGAGGAAGGTTCTTGTAGCTTATCTCCAACCAACCCTTGTTATCACCAAAACCAATCCAGATTTGATGCTAAAGTTTCTTAGTAAGATCCAATTCTATCCAAGCGTAGCATGCATTGTATAGGTCTCTATTTCTGTTTAGAATAAAGGTTTTTATAGGATAGCCTATTGTAGTACTAGTGGTCTGGATAATTGAGTTATTGCATAGATATTCTGGAACTTAATCCATACTGGGGTAATTAGACTTTCAATTTTCAGGTTGAATGATGGGGTCCACTTTAAAATTCTTATTGTAAATTGACCAACAGTCCAGACGTTTCTGATCCATAATTTGCAGATGTTTTATTTTAGCATGAATTCAATCAAGATATGATGAGCATCCTAGTTTGAAACACTGTAATCACTTGTAAACCTGCGATCATTTAATAAATTTGTTAGCAATTGTTTCTTAGGAATACCTTTTGCAAACTTTCCTATCAGGGTGAATCTTGATGTGGCCATAAGCTGGACTTTCTCCTGTTTTGTGAATTGGAGAGATATGTGATCACTTTTTTGTTAATTTCAGATGAAATGTATCCATTGGATTTGAATGAACGTTTAAACAGATCAGCATATGGCGTTGTGATTGATGTAGCATCCTGTTTTGTTGCATTTTGATGTTACATAGATTGTTGAAGAACATGAAACTCAGACTCTGTGATTACCCTATTTTGATGGTTATCCATAGAAATTCTGATTTGATGATTAGGAGCAAGTTCATGATGATTGTTAAATGTTTTCTTTTATGCAAGATTTTTGTTTGATGTATCTTTTTCCATAAGGCTCTGGGAAGAGAAGAACCAAAGAAGAGAAGATTCAAAGTAATGAGCTCATTCTCGACGCAAAAAAGTAGCTTCTCTATAAGGACGTCGATGAATTTGAATGGAAAACTCCGATATTCAGAAGATAGATACAACAAATCACAACAATATGCTGAAAGAAACTCAATTTGTAGAGATCAAGAAAAAGTTTCTTAAGAGAGAAGAAACTCATTCATCATTTACATATAACTAATGGTAATTGATTGTTTTATCTATCCAGTCCGTTTTGAAAATTATATATATATATATAATATTTGTAATATATATATATATATAATATGTAATATAAAATTATATAAAAGTTATATCTGCATCGAATAAATATCTAAATAAGAACGGATCAAACTCATATATAAAAATATCAATTTTTTCGAATCTAACAATGTTTGATTAGATATATTATCATGTTTATGTTAAACAAAAGACGAAGAACAAAAAAATTTTAAAAAAAAAATTATTTATTAAAAAAAACTAAACTAAAATTATTTAATATTATTTAAAAAATTATAAAAAAAATTATATTATTTTTAACTTTTTATTACAATTATTAAAGTTTTTGAGTTATTTATTATAATATGATAAGTGTAAGGAAAAAATCATACCTACAACGCCATCCCTACGCATCTTCCTTGTGTTGGGTGGGTAGGCTTAGTTTGGCATAAATTTAATATCCTCCGCCACTTTTTCATCATTTGGCTTGTTATCCAAAGAAAACTTTCCACCAGTGATAAGCTTTTAAGTTGGGGTTTAAACACTCCTCAGAATTGTGTCTTATGCAATTTTGCCTTAGAAACTCTAAATCATATCCTTTATGACTGTAGTTACACTCAGAGCATTTGGGGTTACGCAAGATCCAAACTTGGTTTTTCTTTAAGCCACAATAATAATTGGGTCTCTTGGATCCATGAGGCGTCTAACTGGTCTCCATCCACTTTACGATACCTTTGGCGTGTCTGGTTTGGCGTCATCGTCTACTGTTGTGAATGAGTCGAATAGTGCCTTGACAGTGTACTGTGTCCGGCAGTACAGTTTTGTGTCTGACATAGTGATATTGTGCAATTTGTTCGGTTGTGACTTGAGTTAGTCTTGTGGTATGAGCCCATTAGGCCCATTGTCTAGTAAGTCTATTAATTCCCTATAAATATATTACTAGGGTGACACAAAACACAATCTGAAATCTGTAACATATTCTATCATAGTGAAACTCTTTTCTCTGGCGGCGCCTGTAGACGTAGACAATTGTCAAACCACGTTAAATCCTGTGTTTCGTTTAAATCTTTCCTTCGTATATGTTTTGTGCTTAAGCCATTTTGATAATTGCATAGTAATTTAATAACAAAATTGGTATCAGAGCCACGTGGTGAAATTGGGGCTTTTGCAACTAGGGTTTTTCACAATGGCGTCTACAGCAATAAAATACATGATTGAAAGATTTGGTGGGGGATCCAGCTTTGCGTTGTGGAAGATTAAACTGAAATCTTCATTGGTACTGCAAGGTCTATGGAAGGTTGTGGAGAATAAGTTACCAGAAGAGATGAAAGAAGAGGAGAAACAAGATATTCAAGAAAAGGCTTTTTGCTGGATTTTAATGAGTTTGAAAGAAAATGTGCTTCGCGAGATTAGTGGTGAGAAGATTACTGCCTGTACATGGAAAAAGCTAGGAGATCTTTACTCAGAGAAATCAGTAGTAAACCGATTATACTTGAAGAAGTTTTTTATGATTCTAGATTGAAAGAAGGTATGTCCGTATCAGAGCACTTAGATAATTTCAAATAAATTATAATGGACTTGGAGAACATAGATATCAATATTGAGGATGAGGATCAAACTTTGTTTGTATTGAGATCGTTACCAGCTCCCTATGAAAACTTCGCAGATACCATTACGTATGGTAAGGATAAGTTATCGCTAGCAGATGTCAAAGGGGCACTGGAATCAAAGGAGATGAGACAGTTGCAGCCAGAAAATCAAGCTGAAGGGGAAGGTCTTATGACTAGGGGAAGATCTAGAAGCAAAGCAAGTTCTTTAAGAAGGAAGAACTGGAGCTCCAAGTCAAGGGTGAAGAACTCAAACTGTTATGAATGCAGTGAGCAGGGTCATTATAGGAGAGATTGTCCGAAACTGAATGGTAAGAAGGGAAATCAAAAGGAAAATGCAACAAACATTGTTGAAGGTGTGAACGATTTCGACGATAGTGAAAACAGTGGTAAAGGAGATGTATTGGAAGTGAGTTCAGACTTTGGGAAAAACTCTTGGGTACTCGATACTGGCGCTACATATCACATGTTTCAGTTCAAGCACTGGTTTGATACGTACAAGCCAATGCAGGGAACTGTCTATTTAGGGAACAATCATTCGTTGACTGTTGGTGGTATTGGTAACGTCAGAATCAGAATGTTTGACGAGGTTGTTAGAATCTTGAGGTGCTGGCATATTCTTGGTTTAAAGAGAAACCTGATTTCTCTTGGGACTCTAGACTCTCGGGGTTACAAGTATCGTGAAGAATATGGTGTAATCAAAGTGACAAAAGGCTCAATGGTATGCATGAAAGGAAGTTTGCAGAAGGGTCTTTACATTCTCGAGGGGAGTGTTGTTATGGGCGATGCTGCAGTAGCATCATCGGGGAGTAATAACCAAAGTAAGCAGGATCAAAATAAGTTGTGGCATTGGCGTCTTGGTCACATGAGTGACAGAGGATTAGCTGTTTTGGGAAATAGAGATTTGTTGAAAGGGTATAAAGCATAATAATTAGGATTTTGTGAGCACTGTGTGTTTGGTAAACAAACTAGAGTCAAATTCAGAAAATCAACTGTAAGAAAGACTAAAAGAACAGTGGACTACATTCACTCAGATCTTTGGGGTCCAAACAGAATTCTATCCAAGAGCGGAGCCAGTTACTACATGAGTTTTATTGATGATTATTCAAGGATGGTGTGGGTTTACTTTCTGAAAACGAAAGATGAGGCATATTCAACCTTTGTCAAATGGAAGACGATGATTGAGAAGCAAACATGAAGAAAAATCAAACGTCTTAGGACATATAATGGGTTAGAATATTGCAGTCGTGAGTTCAACGAGTTCTGCGAAGATGAGGGAATAGTGCGCCATCGCACTTGTTCTAGAACACCACAACAGAATGGAGTCGCAGAAAGAATGAACATAACGCTTTCTGACAAGGCACGAAGTATGCTCTCGCATTCCGGTGTGGGAAAGGATTTTTGGGCTGAAGCTATCAATACAGCGTGTTACTTGGTGAATCGGTCTCCATCAACGGCTATTGATTGTAAAACTCCTTTTGAGATTTGGTCTGGATCTTCGGCTGATTATGAACATTTGAGGATGTTCGGTTGTCCTGCGTATGCTCATGTGAGAGATGGTAAGCTTGAGTCGAGGGCAAAGAGGTGCATATTTCTAGGATATGCTACTGGAGTGAAGGGATATAGGTTATGGTGTACCTATCCAAAGTCTCCAGGTTTTCTCATCAGTAAGGACGTTACTTTTAATGAGTTTTCTTCTATAAACAGTCAGAAAGAAGTAGGAGAAATGGTCGAATCAGGATCGGTTGTTAGTAAACAGGTGGAGCTTGAAGTAGAATCAGTTCCTAGCAGGTCCAATAATTCAAGTGGTTCTGAGGTGGATCCAGAATCAGGAGGTGAAGCGTCAGCATCGGATGATAGTGACTATGATGCGCCTGAACCAGAACAACAACCTTATAACATAGCATTGGGCAGAGAAAGAAGATATATTAGACTTCCAAAAGGTATGCGAATCTAGTTGCATATGCTCTGTCAGTTGCAGAAGAAGTTGAGATGCAGGAACCTAGTAGCTACAGAGTAGCTATAGCGAGTTCAGAGACAGATCGATGGATTGGTGCTATGAGGGAAGAGATTGAATCTCTTCAAAAGAATACTGTGAATGTTGGCTTAACTTTTAACTAGACCGATATTGGTGAATCGCTGAATGATGTTGCAGGATCATTGGTTGGTTTAGTTGATTCTGATTTTGCAGGTGATATGGATAAAAGAAGATCTCTGACAGGATATGTATTTACTCTAGCTGGGAGTGCGATCAGTTGGAAAGCACAGTTGCAAGCTACTGTAGCTTTGTCTACAACAGAGGCATAATACATGGCAGTAACAGAAGCAGTTAAAGATGCAATATGGTTGCAAGGTTTGGTGGCAGATTTGGGCTTGGATAGGACTACTACAAAAGTGTTTTGTGACAGTCAAAGCGCTATACACCTTACAGGGAAACAGATGTAACATGAGCGTACAAAGCACATAGATGTCAGGTATCATTTTATTCGTGATATAATATCAAAGGGAATTATTGATGTGAAGAAAGTGTCTACAAACGATAATCCAGCAGATATAATGACCAAGGCAGTATCAGTTCGAAAGTTTAAAGAATGCCTAAATTGGATTGGTGTTCGCAGTATAGAGTGAATGCCTTAAGGGCATTTGGTCAGTCAGAAGAAGAGAAGTTTCTTTGTTGATAGTGAAGAAAGGATATTCGCCTCAAGGGGAAGATTTGTTGTGAACGAGTCGAATAGTGCCTTAACAATGTATTGTGTCCGACAGTACAGTTTTGTGTCTGTGATAGTGATATTGTGCAATCTGTTCGGTTGTGACTTGAGTTAGTCTTGTGGTATGAGCCCATTAGGCTCATTGTCTAGTAAGTCTATTAATACCCTATAAATGGATTACTAGGGCGACACAAAACACAATCTGAAATCTGTAACATTTTCTATCATAGTGAAACTCTTTTCTCTGGCGGCGCCCGTGGACGTAGACAATTGTCGAACCAGGTTAAATCCTGTGTTTCATTTAAATCTTTCCTTAGTATATGTTCTGTGCTTGAGCCATTTTGATAATTGCATAGTAATTTAATAACATCTACAATGTCTGGTGTGAGAGAAATGCTAGAATTTTTCGCTCCTCCCCTACCCTTTCCTCTGCGATTTCTTACCGTATATTTTCTGATCTACGGTTCAAATTTCATGGTAAGAAAATTGCTAACTCCCTTTACCTCTAACTTAATTTTGTTTTGCTTTTAGATTGTCGCGGACTTCTATCACTACCGACCTGCTATCTTTGCTGATTTTCATCGCTGCTTCTTAATTCATCTGGTCGTATGTGGCAAATCCAATCCATTTATCCTCTTCTTAATTTGGTTTATCTTTCGACTGATAAAACCATTTTTCGCTAGTGGTCTGCTGTATTAGCTCACTTCGACTCTACTACTTGTCTCGCAGAGCATTTTGTTTTAGTATTTCGTTTTGCTCCGTTGTGCTTCTTTGATCTAGTTTATATCTATCTTTTGATTCTCTTTTTTTATGGCTCTTAAACCAGTTCTCAAAGTATATCCCATATATTTGTTTTTCTTTTTATTTAATATATTTTTTCTAAGAAAAAACTAGCGTCTAGTGTAGTGGAAAAGATTAAAGACAGCCACCCTACAGTTTTATTAAGAACGGGTCAATGGATCATTGTTATTTGGTTTTTGGGTCTGTATGCCCCTCCATCACGTAATTGATGTTGGGACTTATAGGTGAACTACATGCATAAACAGTAGCATAGCCTCAACTTCCTGTATTTTATATTTTAAATTTAAAATTTTAGTATCCGTTACTCTTATAACATTTCACTTCAACATTTATAGTTCATTTGGGCTGGTTAGATTTAATACATTAAAAATCGATAAGCAAGACGAATATATGATTATACCTCATTACGGACACTTAGAGTGTTCACGTGTTTAAGTAAGGAATTATTATCATATAATTAGATTGTCAGCGGCTTTACTAAAGAATTATAATCATATACAGTTTAATTAAATTTATTAAGATATTTTTTTTGCAAAAAAATATTAAATAAAATAAAATATGTTCATACAAGTATTTAAGGCATACCCCGAGGAGTTATAATCGACACAACGAGGTCAATAGACATGACTCTCTTAAAACAAACATAGTAGGAATGACAGAAACAGCAGAGATAAACTAGAGTAACTAAATTAACGTTACAAGGGCCAATCGGACCAACAGAGAATAACTCCAAAGAAGTCCACACCAATGGAAGGAAACGGACGAGACCAAGGAGGAGAGGACCTTCAATTAAAGTTGAAGAATAAATAAATAAACTCAATTTGAAGCAGTTACATAGGCCAGACAATCTTGGTGTCATGGAATCTAAACCGAAGATCAGAGAAGATTCGGTGAGAAACAGAGAGGCATTAGCCAGAGGGGAACCAAAAATTCTCGAGTTCCTCTCTTTCCAGACGTGATAAATTACCACGCCAAAGCAAGAGCGCCAAATATGATGGTTTCGAGAGTGAGACTAATTTGACGCCTCACATACCCAAGACTGCCAACACGAAGTGGGAAAAAGGAAACCTAGTTTTGAACTAGCAAATGTCCAAATACTCTGAGTTAAACTACAGTCAAAGAGGAGATGAACAATAGTTTCAGAAGCAGAGTTGCACAAGAAACAATCAGGTGGGGTATTGAAACCCCAACTAAGAAGCTTATCTCTGGTAGAACGTTTGCAGGGGATAGCGAGCCATAAGATAAATGAGTGACGAGGAATATTGAATTTATTCCATACTAACCCGGCCCACCCCACAACAGGGGCAGGCATGCGAATAGCGATATAGGTATCATTGATAGTGAAGCTGTTGCAGCCAACCTTCGCAATCCAAAAAGGAACATCATAGGAGTTTATGTTAGGAGAGGCAGGGTGAGGATGAGGTTGTTGATCTCCAAAAGATTAGATCGGCTTTTAGCTCTAGCCGATCTGATGTTTGGAGGCCAATTCCAATGACCATCGAGAATGATATCTGATACCTTGAGGTTTTTCCCGAGCCGGGAATCCTTTATGATATTTGTACCATAGTACGAAGCAAGAGAGGTAGAGAGGAGCCATGGGTCATACCAGAAGGTAGTACTCGAATCATTTCCAATAGCAACCCTATACAAATTACTAGCCAACGGGCCAAGACGAAGAAGTTTCCTCCAAATCCAAGAAGGGGAGGACCCAATAGAAAGATCCCATAATTTTTTATTTTTTCTATTTTTATCCAATCACACCAGATAGAGTGACTATTATTACTAATAATAGACCAGAGATGCTTAAGGACAGCCACCTGATTCCAAATTTTTAAATCAAGTATCCCAAGGTCGCCATTTTTTGTGAGAGAGGTGATATTAGACCAGGCCACTTTGGCCCCATGAATTTTCATAGCAGAACCCGACCAAAGGAAACGACGAAGGTTCTGCATCAGCTCTTTAATGATCCTAAAAGGGAGGATGAAGATGGAGGACCAATAAAGTTGACCAACAAATAGCACAAATTTGATAAGCTAGAGTCTACCCGCATAGGACAGATGCTTGGAGGTCCAAGAATCAATCCTGACGTTAATTTTATGACGAAGAAGACGATAATGCGAGTGGGTAAGACGACCAGTAAGAAGGGGGACTCCCAGATATTTGACTGGGAGAGAACCTTCCAAATAACCCATAATAGACAGGAGCTCAGAGCGAAGAAGATTATTGATACCCGACAAAAAGATATGACTTTTTGAAGGGTTTACTTTTAGACCGGAGAGGGAGTATAAATCATCCAGAGCCTTTTTGATGAGGAGAAGGGACTTGACATCACCATGAAAGAAAATAATAAGATCGCCTGTAAAACAGAGATTTGTAATTTTGAGTTTGTGACACTTCGAGTGAAAGCGAAAGTTTTTGTCATTACTTTTCTCTTTGAGGTACTGAAAAGAACTTGCATAACAAGGACAAAGAGAAAAGAGGAAAGCGGGTCCCCTTGCCTGAGACCCTTTCAACCTTTGAAGTTACCGTAATGATCTTCATTAATATTGATGGAGTAAGAGGGGGATGAGATGCAGTTGATAATCCAAGTGATCATCTTATCTGGGAAGTTCATCGCTACAAGAATGTCAAGGATGAGATACCAACGGACATTATCAAAAGCTTTTATAAGATCAAATTTAAGGGCAACCCTTTTACCTCTAGAACCTCTAGGATTAGTATGCTATTGTATCAAAACTTTTAAAATCAATATGGAATGAAGCTAAGAATTCTTTAAATTGATACTAGTAGAAACAAAACACACTTCATCACCAACTTATCAATGGGATTCATCAGAAAATTGAGGGAGAAGAAGTAGATTTTACTTCAAGGTCTACATTTAAAGATGTTCCAGTAAGAACTTCATCAACGAGATAGAGTGAAGCAGAGCAGCCCACAAATTGAAGTTCATTATGAGATAGCCAAAGATACATGATAAATGCTTGATAAAATGAAAGATGAAGCTCTTTGGAGAGCTAAAATGACTTGTAGAAGATAAATACCTACATGAAGCATCTTGCTCGTAAAATCGCGTTAAGTAAGAATGAGTTAACTAAAATTCATAGTGTTCAGGAACAACTCGAACCTAGATAGATGGCTAAGACTTGATGAGCCAGTAGGCTTGCTTTGATGGGCCAATAGATTTCTTGAGAAGAAGTCCATAGATTATAACCTGAAATAAGAAATTATCTATGCATATGCTTGCCACGAGTTTTGCATCAACATTGATAAAGACTAAGTAAATGTTAAAGGATATTAGAAGTAATTTGATATAGAAATAGAAAACAACTATTCAATTCTTATATAGCCCATTCCAATACTCTCTAAAAGGGTGGTGTCTTTCAATTGAGGAGGAGCCTGAAAGTTAAGGTGGTCTATTTTCATCTTATATTTCAGAGTCCACCTAGCGAGCCAATCAACCGCTTTGTTTTGTTCTTTGAAAATATGATGAAGGATCATAGAAAGTGATGTTAAGGATCTAATATAATTAATAATGGACTCCATAGATGAGGGATTTTGACTAGAACTGATTTTGCAGAACTGAAGACCATCATAAAGGGCTCTGGATTCAGATTTTATAGGATAGATCTTGCCATAAAGGTTACTATATCCATGAAGGATAAATCCATTGTTATTGCAAATAATAACACCTCCACTGGATTCTCCAGAAGCAAGATAACAAGCATCAGTTTTTAGCTTGCATATTCCAAGGAGAGGAGGCTTCCAACAAAGGTGAGAAACTTTTTATTTTTTTATTGAGGTGGTTGAAACATCCTAGGACAGTAGCTACTATCTTAAAATATTTCCAATGCTTATGTTTAAAAAGGTTAGAATGATCAAAACTTGATAATATATGCTTTACATAGTTAATGGATGAGATATGAGAGATAGAAAATCCTTTGAATTTGACTTTATTCCTAGATTGCCAAATTACCTAGTTGACAATAGCAAGAAAAATATTTTTGATGTGATCTTCGTTTGAAAAAATGTAGTTTTATCCTTATTGATTGCTTGGCCTGAAATAGTTTGATATTTCTGTAAAAAGGTGCCAAGAATATTCATAGAACAGCTAAGACTATTAGTAAATATTAATAAATCGTTAGGAGAGGCAAGACATGGAATAATAATGATACTTCTACAAGAATACTTCAAAGTTTCATTAGATTCATAGAGCTTACTAAGCCCCCTTATTATCATTTCTAATGCCTCTTTTGGCTTTAAAGAAACCAATGGCCTTGCCAATGATGATTATAAATACATAGACAGTTTTGATAAGACTACTAATTAAGTTTACAAATCCATAGTTGAAACCAAAATATTGAAGAACTTTAATAATGAAGTTATAAGACAGACTATCGAAAGCCTTAGTCATATCAACTTTGATAACAATGTTATCTGCCTTGGTTCTCCTGCCTAAATCATGGATTACCTTATTGGTAAGAATAATATTGTCTTGAATAGACCTTTCTTTAACATAACCATGCAAAATTAAGAAGAATGTTAGTTAGACTGTTATTTATAATCTTAGACATGATTATATTCATAAGAGTGCATAAGCTAATAGGTCTAAAGTCCTACCATGTTGTTGGATTGCAGGTTTAGGGGATGAGACAGATGCCAGTATCCATGATGCCTTTGGAGATGTCCATACCAAGAATGAAGGATTATATTCCCTTTGTAGAAATCCTATTTGATTATTTTCCTGCAAGTGAGAAAGAAGCATATCCATCCATGCCAGTTGCACTAGATGGCTTGAGGTTTTGAATGATGATGAAAATTTCATCCTCAGTAGGAATTGCTAACCGTAAGTTGTTATATGCATTATTAACAGGCTTAGGAATAATGTTAAATAAGTTTTCATTCATGTAAACATTTTCTTCAGCAATATTTTGATAAGGAGAAGAAGTTAGAATATTTTTAAAATATGATTCACCTGAAGAGCTTATAAGATTTTCATCTTCTATCCAACTGGAGTAATATTTTTGAAACCAATATTCTTCTCTAGTGTTAGAGCCATAAGATGATCTGCAGTTACTTTAAAAAGATTATTTTTGTCATCAGTATTATTGGAGGACTGAAACTTAACCTCAGAATCTTTAACGACCTATTCGGTAACAAGAATTTTATCAAAAAATTTACAAAAGTGATTTTTATTCCAGTGCTTGAGCGGAACCTTAATTCGTTTAAATTTATTCTAGATTACAACCATAAGATAGCCCACCATGTATTGATTTATGTTAGTTTTCACGAATTTAATACAATATTTATCCAAACACCACATATTCATAAATTTGAACCCATCCATATGCTGAACTCTCTCTTTAACAATATTAATACATAAAGGAGTGTGATTAAAACAAGTCTTAGCCATATGGACAACCTTAGTATCATGGAAACCGTCAGACCAAGCTTGATTAAAAATAACTCTATCTAGGCGCTTCCATTTAATTTTTTTAGACCAAGAATATCTAGTCTCAGCTAGCCAACGTCTTCCAAAAAGAAATCATGAATCATATCGTTAAAGTATTTTGAGTTTTAATGGAAATATAAAAACAACTGAGTTGCTCAGTATGAGAACATATAGAATTAAAATCACCCAATACCATCCATACTTTGGCAGTTGTAGATATCTGTCTAAGAATATCCCAAAGCTTCAGTCGATTAGTCCTCTGATATTTAGAGTAAACAAAAGTGACAAAGAAGATTTTGTCAAGGTATATGTGCTTGATTTCAACATGAATAGATTGAGTGTGATCCAACAAAACCCTGACCATTAGATCATATTTCTAGAACATCCATATTTTGTTAAAGGTGTTGGTTGTATAATGGTTAAAACTAATCTTAGCAGCAATGAACTCCTAGTGATTGTTGTTAATAAGGGGTTCCTTGATGATAAGAAATTTAATGTTTACTTCAAGAACAACATATTTGAGTCTTTGCAAGGAGCCTTGTTGTCAATTCCATAAATATTCCAATTGAGAATCTTGATCATATAGGGCTTTTGAGAATAGTTTTTTTTGTCTTTGTAAATTGCAGAGCCTTGAGGACTAGAAAACCTCTTTCCTTTTTCTTTTTAGCTTATTTTAAGCCTTTTGAGAACATCTTGGAAGCTTTTTCAATCTCCTTTATCTTTAGTATAGGAGTAACATGTAAACTACCTATGTTTTCTTAGGTAAGAGTATGGATGCCAGCTATAAGGTTTTCATAGTCAAGGGAGAGAGATAAACTGTAGCCATAGTCAAGCGATTTGATAGATTTCATGACCCTTTCTTCATTGATTGTAGAACTATTATGTTTAAGAAGGATTTGGGTTTCTTTATTGCTGACATTGGTTTGGATTAATTTATCAAAAAAATTAGGAGAGCTATTTGCTGCTTTATCTTTTTCTGATTGTTGGTGAAGATAGTAGAATCTTTACTGATCTTATTCTTCTTTTGATTCAGGTTATTGTTAATATCACCATAACTATGATTATAGATATCTTGCTAGAGCTTAATGACAATAGACTTAATTTTGGGAGGCTTTATTACTGAAGTTTTTGGCTCTTTAGACTCTTGACTTTCAAGTATCTTCCCTTCATTCAATTTATGAGTGTTTGTTAGAGATTTTTTGCAAGTATCTTGCCCATTACCTAAGTGCTGACATAATTGACAATATTGAGGAAGGTTCTTGTAGTTTATCTCCAACAAACCCTTGTTATCACCAAAACCAATCCATATTTGATGTTAAAGTTTCTTAGTAAGATCCAATTCTATCCAAGCGTAGCATGCATTGTATAGGGCTCTATTTCTGTTTAGAATAAAAGTTTCCATAGGATAGCCTATTGTAGTACTAGTGCTCTGGATAATTGAGTTATTGCATAGATATTCTGGAACTTAATCCATACTGGGGTAATTAGACTTTCAATTTTCAGGTTGAATGATGGGGTCCACTTTAAAATTCTTATTGTAAATTGACCAACAGTCCAGACGTTTCTGATCCATAATTTGCAGATGTTTTATTTTAGCATGAATTCAATCAAGATATGATGAGCATCCTAGTTTGAAACACTGTAATCACTTGTAAACCTGCGATCATTTAATAAATTTGTTAGCAATTGTTTCTTAGGAATACCTTTTGCAAACTTTCCTATCAGGGTGAATCTTGATGTGGCCATAAGCTGGACTTTCTCCTGTTTTGTGAATTGGAGAGATATGTGATCACTTTTTTGTTAATTTCAGATGAAATGTGTCCATTGGATTTGAATGAAGGTTTAAACAGATCTGCATATGACTTTGTGATTGATGTAGCATCCTGTTTTGTTGCATTTTGATGTTGTATAGATTGTTGAAGAACATGAAACTCAGACTCTGTGATTACCCTATTTTGATGGTTATCCATAGAAATTCTGATTTGATGATTAGGAGCAAGTTCATGATGATTGTTAAATGTTTTCTTTTATGCAGGATTTTTGTTTGATGTATCTTTTTCCATAAAGCTCTGGGAAGCATCCAAAAAGAACCAAAGAAGAGAAGATTCAAAGTAATGAGCTCATTCTCGACGCAAAAAAGTAGCTTCTATAAGGACGTCGATGAATTTGAATGGAAAACTCCGATATTCAGAAGATAGATACAACAAATCACACCAATATGCTGAAAGAAACTCAATTTGTAGAGATCAAGAAAAAGTTTCTTGAGAGAGAAGAAACTCATTCATCATTTACATATAACTAATAGTAATTGATTGTTTTATCTATCCAGTCCGTTTTGAAAATTATATATATATATATAATATTTGTAATATATATAATATGTAATATAAAATTATATAAAAGTTATATCTGCAATCCAAATCGAATAAATATCTAAATAAGAACGGATCAAACTCATATATAAAAATATCAATTTTTTCGAATCTAACAATGTTTGATTAGATATATTATCATGTTTGTGTTAAACAAAAGACTAAGAACAAAAAAATTAAAAAATAATTTTATTTATTAAAAAAAACTAAACTAAAATTATTTAATATTATTTAAAAAATTATAAAAAAAATTATATTATTTTTAACTTTTTTATTACAATTATTAAAGTTTTTGAGTTATTTATTACAATTATTAAAGTTTTTGAGTTATTTATTATAATATGATAAGTATAAGGAAACAAGCATACCTACAACGCCATCCCTACGCATCTTCCTTGTGTTGGGTGGGTAGGCTTAGTTTGGCATAAATTTAATATCCTCCGCCACTTTTTCATTATTTGGCTTGTTATCCAAAGAAAACTTTCCACCAGTGATAAACTTTTAAGTTGGGGTTTAAACACTCCTCCGAATTGTGTCTTATGCAATTTTGCTTTAAAAACTTTTAATCATATCCTTTATGACTGTAGTTACACTCAGAGCATTTGGGGTTATGCAAGCTCCAAACTTGGTTTTTCTTTAAGCCACAATAATAATTGGGTCTCTTGGATCCATGAGGCGTCTAACTGGTCTCCATCCACTTTACGATACCTTTGGCGTGTCTGGTTTGGCGTCATCGTCTACTGTTGTGAATGAGTCGAATAGTGCCTTGACAGTGTACTGTGTCCGGCAGTACAGTTTTGTGTTTGAGATATTGATATTGTGCAATTTGTTCGGTTGTGACTGGAGTTAGTCTTGTGGTATGAGCCCATTAGGCCTATTGTCTAGTAAGTCTATTAATTCCATATATATATATATATATTACTAGGGCGACACAAAACACAATTTGAAATTTGTAACCTATTCTATCATAGTTGAACTCTTTTCTCTGGCGGCGCCTGTAGACGTAGACAATTGTCGAACCACGTTAAATCCTGTGTTTCGTTTAAATCTTTCCTTTTTATATGTTCTGTGCTTAAGCCATTTTGATAATTGCATAGTAATTTAATAACAAAATTGGTATCAGAGCCACGTGGTGAAATTAGGGCTTTTGCAACTAGGGTTTTTCACAATGGCGTCTACAGCAACAAAATACATGATTGAAAGATTTGATGGGGGATCCAGCTTTGCGTTGTGGAAGATTAAACTGAAATCTTCATTGGTACTGCAAGGGCTGTGGAAGGTTGTGGAGAATAAGTTACCAGAAGAGATGAAAGAAGAGGAGAAACAAGATCTTCAAGAAAAGGCTTTTTGCTGGATTTTAATGAGTTTGAAAGAAAATGTGCTTCGCGAGATTAGTGGTGAGAAGATTACTGCCTGCACATGGAAAAAGCTAGGAGATCTTTACTCAGAGAAATCAGTAGTAAACCGATTATACTTGAAGAAGCGTTTGTATGATTTCAGATTGAAAGAAGGTATGTCCATAACAGAGCACTTAGATCATTTCAAATAAATTATAATGAACTTGGAGAACATAGATATCAATATTGAGGATGAGGATCAAATTTTGTTTGTATTGAGATCGTTACCAGCTCCCTATGAAAAAATCATAGATACCATTATGTATGGTAAGGATAAGTTATCGCTAGCAGATGTCAAAGGGGCACTGAAATCAAAGGAGATGAGACAGTTGCAGCCAGAAAATCAAGCTGAAGGGGAAGGTCTTATGACTAGGGGAAGATCTAGAAGCAAAGCGAGTTCTTTAAGAAGGAAGAACTGGAGGTCCAAGTCAAGGGTGAAGCACTCAAACTGTTATGAATGCAGTGAGCAGGGTAATTATAGGAGAGATTGTCCGAAACTGAATGGTAAGAAGGGAAATCAAAAGGAAAATGCAACAAACATTGTTGAAGGTGTGAACGATTCCGACGATAGTTAAAACAGTGGTAAAAGATATGTATTGGCAGTGAGTTCAGACTTTGGGAAAAACTCTTAGGTACTCGATACTGGCGCTACATATCACATGTTTCAGTTCAAGCAGTGGTTTGATACGTACAAGCCAATGCAGGGAACTGTCTATTTAGGGAACAATCATTCGTTGACTTTGGTGGTATTGGTAACGTCAGAGTCAGAATGTTTGACGGGGTTGTTAGAATCTTGAGGTGCTGGCATGTTCTTGGTTTAAAGAGAAACCTGATTTCTCTTGGGACTCTAGACTCTCGGGGTTACAAGTATCGTGCAGAAGATGGTGTAATCAAAGTGACAAAATGCTCAATGGTATGCATGAAAGGCAGTTTGCAGAAGGGTCTTTACATTCTCCAAGGGAGTGTTGTTATGGGCGATGCTGCAGTAGCATCATCGGGGAGTAATAGCCAAAGTAGGCAGGATCAAAATAAGTTGTGGCATTGGCGTCTTGGTCACATGAGTGACAGAGGATTAGCTGTTTTGGGAAATAGAGATTTGTTGAAAGGGTATAAAGCAGAATCATTGGGATTTTGTGAGCACTGTGTGTTTGGTAAACAAACTAGAGTCAAATTCAGCAAATCAGCTGTAAGAAAGACTAAAAGAAAAGTGGACTACATTCACTCAGATCTTTGGGGTCCAAACAGAATTCCATCCAAGAGCGGAGCCAGTTACTACATTAGTTTGATTGATGATTATTCAAGGATGGTGTGGGTTTACTTTCTGAAAATGAAAGATGAGGCATATTCAACCTTTGTCAAATGGAAGACGATGATTGAGAAGCAAACATGAAGAAAAATCAAACGTCTTAGGACAGATAATGGGTTAGAATATTGCAGTCATGAGTTCAACGAGTTCTGCGAAGATGAGGGAATAGTGCGCCATCGCACTTGTTCTAGAACACCACAACAGAATGGAGTCGCAGAAAGAATGAACAGAACGCTTTGTAACAAGGCATGAAGTATGCTCTCGCATTCTGGTGTGGGAAAGGATTTTTGGGCTGAAGCTATCAATACAGCGTGTTACTTGGTGAATCGGTCTCCATCAACGGCTATTGATTGTAAAACTCCTTTTGAGATTTGGTCTGGATCGTCGGCTGATTATGAACATTTGAGGGTGTTCGGTTGTCCTGCGTATGCTCATGTGAGAGATGGTAAGCTTGAGTCGAGGGCAAAGAGGTGCATATTTCTAGGATATGCTACTGGAGTGAAGGGATATAGGTTATGGTGTACCTATCCAAAGTCTCTAGGTTTTCTCATCAGTAGGGACGTTACTTTTAATGAGTTTTCTTCTATAAACAGTCAGAAGGAAGTAGGAGAAATGGTCGAATAAGGATTGGCTGTGAGTAAACAGGTGGAGCTTGAAGTAGAATCAGTTCCTAGCAGGTCCAATAATTCAAGTGGTTCTGAGGTGGATCCAGAATCAGGAGGTGAAGCGTCAGCATCGGATGATAGTGACGATGATGCGCCTGAACCAGAACAACAACCTTATAGCATAGCATTGGGCAGAGAAAGAACATATATTAGACTTCCAAAAAGGTATGCGAATCTAGTTGCATATGCTCTGTCAGTTGCAGAAGAAGTTGAGATGCAGGAACCTAGTAGCTACAGAGAAGCTATAGCGAGTTCAGAGACAGATCGATGGATTGGTGCTATGGGGGAAGAGATTGAATCTCTTCAAAAGAATACTGTGAATGTTGGCTTAACTTTTAACAAGACCGATATTGGTGAATCGCTGAATGATGTTGCAGGATCATTGGTTGGTTTAGTTGATTCTGATTTTGCAGGTGATATGGATAAAAGAAGATCTCTGACAGGATATGTATTTACTCTAGCTGGGAGTGCGATCAGTTGGAAAGCACAGTTGCAAGCTATTGTAGCTTTGTCCACAACAGAGGCACGATACATGGCAGTAACCGAAGCAGTTAAAGATGCAATATGGTTGCAAGGTTTGGTTGCAGATTTGGGCTTGGATAGGACTACTACAAAAGTGTTTTGTGACACTCAAAGCGCTATACACCTTACAGGGAACCAGATGTAACATGAGCGTACAAAGCACATAGATTTCAGGTATCATTTTATTCGTGATATAATATCAAAGGGAATTATTGATGTGAAGAAAGTGTCTACACACGATAATACAGCAGATATAATGACCAAGGCAGTATGAGTTTGAAAGTTTAGGGAGTGCCTAAACTGGATTGGTGTTCGCAGTATAGAGTGAATGCCTTATGGGCATTTGGTCAGTCAGAAGAAGAGAAGTTTCTTTGTTGATAGTGAAGAAAGGATATTCGCCTCAAGGGGAAAATTTGGTGTGAATGAGTCGAATAGTGCCTTAACAGTGTATTGTGTCCGGCAGTACAGTTTTGTATCTGTGATAGTGATATTGTGCAATCTGTTCGGTTGTGACTTGAGTTAGTCTTGTGGTATGAGCCCATTAGGCCCATTGTCTAGTAAGTCTATTAATTCCCTATAAATGGATTACTAGGGCGACACAAAACACAATCTGAAATCTGTAACCTTTTCTATCATAGTGAAACTCTTTTCTCTAGCGGCGCCCGTGGACGTAGACAATTGTCGAACCAGGTTAAATCCTGTGTTTCATTTAAATCTTTCCTTAGTATATGTTCTGTGCTTGAGCCATTTTGATAATTGCATAGTAATTTAATAACATCTACAATGTCTGGTGTGAGAGAGATGCTAGAATTTTTCGCTCCTCCCCTACCCTTTCCTCTGCGATTTCTTACCGCATATTTTATGATCTACGGTTCAAATTTCATGGTAAGAAAGTTGCTAACTCCCTTTACCTCTAACTTAATTTTGTTTTGCTTTTAGATTGTCGCGGACTTTTATCACTACCGGCCTGCTATCTTTGCTGATTTTCATCGCTGCTTCTTAATTCATTTGGTCGTATGTGGCAAATCCAATCCATTTATCCTCTTCTTAATTTGGTTTATCTTTCGACTGATGAAACCATTTTTCGCTACTGGTCCGCTGTATTAGCTCACTTCGACTCTACTACTTGTCTCGCAGAACATTTTGTTTTAGTATTTCGTTTTGCTCGGTTGTGTTTCTTTGATCTAGTTTATATCCATCTTTTGATTCTCTTTTTTTTATGGCTCTTAAACCAGTTCTCAAAGTATATCCCATATATTTGTTTTTCTTTTTATTTAATATATTTTTTCCAAGAAAAAACTAGCGTCTAGTGTAGTGGAAAAGATTAAAGACAGCCACCCTACAGTTTTATTAAGAGCGGGTCAATGGATCATTGTTATTTGGTTTTTGGGTCTGTATGCCCCTCCATCACGTAATTGATGTTGGGACTTTTAGGTGAACTACATGCATAAACAGTAGCATAGCCTCAACTTCCTGTATTTTATATTTAAAATTTAAAATTTTAGTGTCCGTTACTCTTATAACATTTCACTTCAACATTTATAGTTCATTTGGGCTGGTTAGATTTAAGACATTAAAAAACGATAAGCAAGACGAATATATGATTATACCTCATTACGGACACTTAGAGTGTTCACGTGTTTAAGTAAGGAATTATTATCATATAATTAGATTGTCAGCGGCTTTACTAAAGAATTATAATCATATACAGTTTAATTAAATTTATTAAGATATTTTTTTTGCAAAAAAATATTAAATAAAATAAAATATGTTCATACAAGTATTTAAGGCATACCCCGAGGAGTTATAATCGACACAACGAGGTCAATAGACATGACTCTGTTAAAACAAACATAGTAGGAATGACAGAAACAGCAGAGATAAACTAGAGTAACTAAATTAAGTTACAAGGGCCAATCGGACCAACAGAGAATAACTCCAAAGAAGTCCACACCAATGGAAGGAAACGGACGAGACCGAGGAGGAGAGGACCTTCAATTAAAGTTGAAGAATAAATAAATAAACTCAATTTGAAGCAGTTACATAGGCCAGACAATCTTGGTGTCATGGAATCTAAACCGAAGATCAGAGAAGATTCGGTGAGAAACCAGAGAGGCATTGGCCGGAGGGGAACCATAAATTCTTGAGTTCCTCTCTTTCCAGACGTGATAAATTACCACGCCAAAGCAAGAGCGCCAAATATGACGGTTTCAAGAGTGAGACTAATTTGACGCCTTACATACCCAAGACTGCCAACACGAAGCGGGAAAAGGGAAACCTAGTTTTGAACTAGCAAATGTCCAAATACTCTCAGTTAAACTACAGTCAAAGAGGAGATTAACAATAGTTTTAGAAGCAGAGTTGCACAAGACACAATCAGGTGGGGTATTGAAACCCCAACTAAGAAGCTTATCTCTGGTAGAACGTTTGCAGAGGATAGCGAGCCATAAGATAAATGAGTGACGAGGAATATTGAATTTATTCCATACTAACCCGGCCCACCCCACAACAGGGGCAGGCGTGCGAATAGCGATATAGGAATCATTGATAGTGAAGCTGTTGCTGATGAGTCCGAACTCTGCATGCTCCCCGGACAAGGACAGATCGGTCCGAGGCCTCCGGACCGGACAGATCACTTCGAACACTTAGCCCGTAGAACAATTCGAACTATGACAAAAGTACTAAAAAACCTAAACACTACTTGACTAAGCTACTTGCTCTCCTACTTAGAGCTCATGGGTCAACCTGTTGCAGCCAACCTTCGCAATCCAAAAAGGAACATCATAGGAGTTTATGTTAGGAGGGGCAGGGTGAGGATGAGATTGTTGATCTCCAAAAGATTAGATCGACTTCTAGCTCTAGCCGATCTGATGTTTGGAGGCCAATTCCAATGACCATCGAGAATGATCTCTGATACCTTGAGGTTTTTCCCGAGCCGGGAATCCTTTATGATATTTGTACCATAGTACGAAGCAAGAGAGGTAGAGAGGAGCCATAGGTCATACCAGAAGGTAGTACTCGAACCATTTCAAATAGCAACCCTATACAAATTACTAGCCAACGGGCCAAGACGAAGAATTTTCCTCCAAATCCAAGAAGGGGAGGACCCAATAGAAAGATCCCATAATTTTTTATTTTTTATTTTTTTTATTTTTATCCAATCACACCAGATAGAGTGACTATTATTACTAATAATAGACCAGAGATGCTTAAGGACAGCCACCTGATTCCAGATTTTTAAATCAAGTATCCCAAGGCCGCCCTTTTTTGTGAGAGAGGTGATATTAGACCAGGCCACTTTGGCCCCGTGAATTTTCATAGCAGAACCCGACCAAAGAAAACGACGAAGGTTCTGAATTAGCTCTTTAATGATCCTAAAGGGGAGGATGAAGATGGAGGACCAATAAACTTGACCAGCAAATAACACAAATTTGATAAGCTAGAGTCTACCCACATAGGACAGATGCTTGGAGGTCCAAGAATCAATCCTGGCGGTAATTTTATGGCGAAGAGAACGATAATGCGAGTGGGTAAGATGACCAGTAAGAAGGGGGACTCCCAGATATTTGACTGGGAGAGAACCTTCCAAATAACCCATAATAGACACGAGCTTAGAGCGAAGAAGATTATTGATACCCGACAAAAATATATGACTTTTTGAGGGGTTTACTTTTAGACCTGGGAGGGAGTAGAAATCATCCAGAGCCTTTTTGATGAGGAGAAGGGAGTTGACATCACCATGAAAGAAAATAATAAGATCGTCTGTAAAACAGAGATTTGTAATTTTGAGTTTGTGACACTTCGAGTGAAATCGAAAGTTTTTGTCATTACTTTTCTCTTTGAGGTACTAAAAAGAACTTGCATAACAAAGACAAAGAGAAAAGAGGAAAGCGGGTCCCCTTGCCTGAGACCCTTTCAACCTTTGAAGTTATCGTAATGATCTTCATTAATATTGATGGAGTAAGAGGGGGATGAGATGGAGTTGATAATCCAAGTGATCATCTTATCTGGGAAGTTCATCGCTACAAGAATGTCAAGGATGAGATACCAGCGGACATTATCAAAAGATTTTATAAGATCAAATTTAAGGGCAACCCTTTTACCTCTAGGATTAGTATGATAACCTCTAAGAAGTTCTTGGGAAAGAAAAATGTTATCCGAGATGTTCCTACTAGAGACGAAAAACGATTGTGAATTATCAATCAGATAGGGCATTGAGTCCTTAATTTTATTAGCTAAGATTTTAGAGATAGTCTTCTAAACAACATTACAAAGAGCAATAGGTCTAAAATCCGCAGCCACAAAAGGGGAATCCTTTTTGGGAATGAGAGCAATGGAAGTGGAGTTCCAAGAGGTTTTGAGAATTTCGGTTTGGAAAAACTCGACGACACTGTCACAGATATCCTGACCAATAATATTCCAGGTGGATTTGAAGAAACTTGAATTAAAACCATCAGGACCATACGATTTATTACTATCAATACTGAAAAGGACAAATTTAATCTCCTCGTTAGTGATTGCACGAATCATTGAGGCTTTATCAATATTACTGACTTTAAAGGAAAGAAGAGAGGAGACTTTCTCAAACCCTGGATAACCAGCAGGATGCCTAGTACCAAGGGGTCCTCAAAGTAACTCACAATGACCTTGGAAACACTAGTGGGAGTTGAAACAGTGATACCCTTGTCATTATTGGTAGTGTTAATTTAGTTATGGAAAATACGAGTTTTTATACTATTATGGAAAAAATTGGTATTTTATCACCAAGCTTAATCCAGTTTTCTCTAGATTTTTTGTTGAGGAAAGATTCTTCAGCACGACTAAAAAAGATGAAAGTCGTAGAAGCCTCAACTTCTTTGGTGACAAGGATAGGGTTAAGAGGCTCGAGGGCGAGATTAGATTGAGCTTGAAAAAAAATATTTTAAGAATTAGAAACCCTAGAACTAATGTCGCTAAACTCCTTACGATTGAGACAAGCAAGCTGATGCTGAAGACGATTGAGTTTATCAGTAACAAGACTCATACCAGAGGAAGAGATAGGAACATTCCAGCTTTTGGAAACAATATTTGATGATAGAGATAACAATTTTATTTGAAATCGAAAATATTTGAACTCATTAAATAAGTTTAATAAGATAGTTCATATTAAAACGGGACAAATAAGTTTAATAAGATAGTTCATCAATTTACAAACTATACATTGTCAGGTGAGGGTCAGAAAGAGTTGAGGAATTACATATTCCAATTTTTTTTATATAAAGAGTAAGATAAATTGAATAATGGTAATGATAAAATCAAGAGAAGTGTTAGACGATGGTTTGTTGATGTTTTTTTTAGAAATCAGTGAAATAATTTACTAAGTCAATAATAGCTTATTAATGATAATTAGTAACCATTGTAATTGTTCTTTTTTCTAATGTGTTAAACTTTATAAAACCAATAGCTTAGTTTTGTGAGTGTACCGAAAATATAGTCACGAAATCTTTTCTAAAAATCGATATGAAACAAGTCCGGGAACACAAACATAATTTAGTAAACTCTGTTAATAATTTATGTATTATTTATTTTACTTTTGTTTTTGTGTTTTTCCCATTGATCTAACTACAGGAAAATTCTGTATTATTCTCAACAACTGGTATCAAATCTCCAGATTGGTAGCGCTCCAAAGGAGATCAAATTTGAGTGGGAGCAATGTATACAGACAAAGGAAAGGTTAGACTCAAAATTCTTATGGTGCAGAATTTCTGTTTTGGAAGATTCAGATTGAATACTATCTATGCTATAAAAATCTTTATCAACCCCTCTCAGAAAAGAAGCCACAAAGTATGGAAGATGAAGAATGAACTTTTCTTGACAGAGAAGCCCTTGAAGTCATCTGATTGACACTATCCTGCAATGTTCCTTTCAACACCGTAAAAGAAACAACCATGACAGACTTTATGAAGGATCTCTCCAGTATGTATGAGAAGCCATCAGCGTCTAACAAAGTTTACTTAATGAGATGCTTATTCAATTTGTGAATGATGGAAGGCGCATTTGTAGCTCAACACCTTAATGAACTCAATACAATTACAACCCAATTGAGTTCAGCCAATATTGATTTTGATGAAGAAATACATGCATTGATACTCTTGTCTTCTATACCAAAAAGTTGGAATATTATTTTCACGACTGTGAGTAGCTCATCAAGAAACAATAGGTTAAAATTTGATGATGTTCGTGATCTGGTTCTCATGGAAGATATTTGAAGGAGAGATTCAGGTGAATCATCAACCTCCTCAGTTTTTCATACAGATTCAAGAGGAAGAAATTCAACCAGAGGGAATGGACGTGGAAAATCAAACTATCAAGGTAAGGATTAGAGGTCTAAGTCTAGGAATCCTAAAAATCCCAAGGGCTGAAAAATATAGAGTGTTGGAACTGTGGAAAGACCCGGAATTATAGAAATAAGTACAAAAGAGCATCAAATGACCATGAGGCGAAGACAAAAGCAAATATCACTTCAGAATGAGATGATGCACTGATATGATTCTTGGAGAGCCCTGCAGAGTCTTGGGTGTTAGACTCTAGAGCATCGTTACATGCTACTTCGAAAAACGATTTTTTTGAGAGGTACGTTCTTAGAAATCTTGGAAATGTATATCTTGGTGAAGATCAACCTTGTGATATTATTGGTAGAGGCGTGGTAAGTATTTTGGTTGAATGGGTCTATTTGGGAGTTGAAAGATTTCAGTCATATCCCTGGCCTAAGAAAGAACTTAAAGGATGCAATGATGGTTACTTGTGGCAAAAAGAGTGATATTATTTACAAGACAGTAGAGGCACGTTGTTCAATTGTAATTACAACAGGAAATAAAAATCCCAATATATGGCACCAGAGACTTGGCCACATGAGTGAGAAAATTATTAAAAGTATTAACTTGAATGGGAAACTTCCAGGTTTACAGTTGATTAATATAGACATGTGCAAATATTTCATACTTGGAAAATATTAAAGAGTAAGTTTTTAGACAAGTGGCAGAAACCCAAAAGAATAAAACCTAGAGCTTATTCACTATGATGTTTGGGGGCCAAAAATTGTTTCATCTATAGAAGGAAAACACTACTTCGTGTATCAATGCTCATTCTCGAAAGGTATGGGTTTATTTTCTAAAGCATAAATCTGAAATGTTTGAATATGAAAATATGGTTGAGAATGAGACATGTCTAAATATTGAAAATCTTAAAACCAATAATGGTGGTGAATATGAGGATACAAGATTAGGATGGAGAGACCCGTGCTGGACATGACTCAACACAATGGTATTATTGAGCGTATGAACCAAACATTGACAAAAAGAGCCAGAAGCATCCATATACAGTCAGGTCTGCCGAAACACATAAGCTTACTTAGCCAATCGAGGTTTATCTGTTCCCTTAGAGAATAGAATACCTGAGGAGGTATGGAGTGGTTAAAAAAGATAATACTATCACATCTAAAAGTTTTAGGTTGTACAAAATATGCTCATATTATTGATCAAGGTAGGAACAAGCTTGCTCTCAAATAAAAAAAAAATACACAATGATCTGCTATGGTGAAGACGAGTTTGGCTACCATATTTGGGATGAAGAAAACATGAAGATGATCCAAAGCAAAAATGTGATAATTAACAAAATAGTGATGTACACGAATAGGTATTAAACTGACGCAAACGACTCATGATCGAGTGGGCCAGTGTTTGCAAATGCCGAAGATATCCTAGATAGTCAAGAAACAAAATCGGTAGAATCAAGCTCTTAACAACGAGATTCAATTAGTCAAATCAATACACAGTAGTCTGATACATTACAACCAACTATATCAGATTTTTTTATAGAATATTTTTCCAACCCATGTGCCCAACATGAGATACTTGAATTATATGTTGTTGGCCGATAGAGGAGAGCCTGAATCTTATGATGAAGCTTGTCAGACCAGTGATGCTAGCAAGTCTCTATTTCATTCCTAAAAAAAGGACAGGAAAAGTCGATGGATCGGGGGAACATGAGAAGGAAGAAGTGAGACGTGAAATCGAAATCTCATAAGAAAGAGAATAATGCATTGGATGATGGAAAAGCCCAATAGAACAGAATAGGGTAGGGCATTTCTTTTCTACTTTTGATCGTACCTTTTTTCCTTATCTTAAAAACTAGACGTACGGTGGAAAAACCTGCCGAGTCTTCCTCCTGATCAGGAAGATCCTATTGATTTATAAAGAGGAGTACGTTCATGTACTACTAATAGGTTCCATAAAAAATGAGATGTAGTCTTTAATCTTAAACAAGGCTTGAGAACTAGCTGATTTACGCATAAATATAAAGACACTTCATAACAAATAGGTATACCGGGTAAAACACGAGCATGATGGCTCTAGGAGATACAAAGCCCGACTAGTTGTCAAAGGATTCCAGCAAAAAGAATGAATTGATTACATCGAAATTTTTACTCGCGTTGTGAAGCTCAATACTATTCATTCAGTTTTAAGTATTGTTGTCATTGAAGACCTTTATCTTGAACAGTTAGACGGGAAGATTGTATTTATTATTGGGGATTCAGATGTTTCTTAAGAGAAAGGAAAGGAAACATCGTAGGCAAACTCAATAAAAGTTTTTATGTTTTAAAACACGCCCCAAGAAAATGGTACAAGAAATTTGGCGGTTCTATCGACAAGAAGAATTTCGAGAAGTACAATGCTAACCATTGTTGCTATTTCAAAAGATGTAAGTCTAGTTATATTACTTTGCTACTTTATGTTGATGATATTTCAGTAGCAGGTTTAAATAGAGATAATATTGGAAGATTGAAGCAATAATTGTCAAAAGAATTTAATGTGAAGGACTTCGGTCCAACAAAGAAGATCATTTGAATGCAAATCACAAGAGATAAACATAAAATAGCTTTGCAGTTATCTCATTCAGAGTACATAAATCGTGTTTTGCAATAATTTAACACGGGTAATGCCAAGCCAGTTAATACACCCTTGGTAGTTTACTTCTATTTATCCAAGGATCAATCTCCTCGAACAAACGAAGAGAAAGACTTCATAGCTAAGGTTCCTTATGCCTCAGCTAGTGGGAGTTTGATACATCCAATGTTTTGTATGGGACCATACATTGGTCTTGCAGTGAGAGTTGTGAGTAAGTTTGCATCAAATCGAGGGAAACTTCATTTGGAAATAGTAAAGTAGATTTTGAGATATCTACTAAAAACCACAAAAAATGTTTGTACTTTGGTTAGGGTGAGTTAAAGGTACAAGGCTATGTAGATGCAGATTTTGGAGGTGAATTCGATCAGTAGAAAAGTACCACAAATTATATATTCATTGTTGGAACTACAACTGTTAGTTGGATGTCAAAGTTACAGAAGATTCTCACTCTATCCACTATAAAAGCTGAGTATGTAGTAGTGAGTGAAGCCACTAAAGAGATTATATGGCTTCAAGGTCTGCTAACGAGCTAAGATTTAAACAAAAGAAGAATGTTATACATAGTGATAGTCATAGTGAAATTCACTTGGCGAAGAGTTTAACATTTCATTCGAGAACCAAGCCTATCTATCTTTGTTATCATTTCATCAGATATTTATTGTAATATGAGGTGCTAATACTAGAAAAGATCAAACAAAGCAAGAATCCAGCTGATTGTTGAAAAAACAATAGTTATTGAAATATTAAAGTTGTGTTCAGCTTCAGTTAGTCTGCAATTGTAACAAGACCATAAAGATCTACTTCATAGATCAATGTGTGAAGATAGATTGAAACTAGTCTTCAAGTGGAAGATTATTAGACGAGGGCTCTGTGGAAAGTGATGAATTATATTATTTCAATTTCGTATAAAGAAGCAAGATAAATTGGACGATGATAATAAATAACAAAAAATGATAAAACAAGAGAAGTGTTAAACGAGGGGTCTGAAGATGGTTTGAATTTTGAGAGATCAGTGAAATAATTAAGTGGGTCATTAATAGCTTATTAATCAGAGTTAATAACATTTGTAATCGTTTCTTCTTCCTATGTGTGTTAAACTCTATATAATAGCAATAACTAGGTTTTGCGAGTGTACCGAAAATACAGAGTCACACAGTCTTTCCCAATAAAATCGATCTGAAGTAGATCGGGAGACGTATGCATAATTTTTTAAACTCTGTTAATAATTTTTGTTTTTTTATTTCACTGTAGTTTTATGTTTTCCCATTGATCTTATTACGAAAAATTGTATATTTTTCTCAACATATATAAATTGAATATTTTTTTATTCATATAAAATTTTATTTTTATTTTCATTTTGTGTTATATTTTGTTTATTTTAAGTCTTAATTTTGACAGATTATATATTTTATACAATTCGAATAATTATTTTTAATTTTTATATATAAATACTTGTGAATAACTCCTTGCACTGATTCAAATTTTATATTAGATTTTAATATCTATCGAATTTGATTTATATATTTAATATGAATATATTTAAATCAAATGTCAAATATATCTATAAATATCCAACGTCAATCCATCAAGTTAAAAATCAATTGATAGTACCTCATATTCGGTAGGCACGAGTATCATCAATGGTTGACCAAGATTTTGTTTATCCGGAGCAAAGTTAATGTATTTAATCATTTAAAAGGTTTAAAGTATAATACGTTGATAGTTGAAAAAACCATGTCGTGTGAACATAATATATGATAGATATATGTGGAAGAGAGATAAATATAGTGGGATATATGGTTTGAGTGAAGTGGATAGTTGAAAAACACTATACTATATGAAGTGAATTTTTTTAGTTTTATGGTTGAAAATGAAGCTCATGTGGCATATATATGGAGAAGAATATAAATGTGGTGAGCAGGGTCATTACAAAACAGGTGTCTAAAGTTGAAAGGTAAGAAATGAAATCAAAAGGAAAATTCTACGAAAGAATTCTAAAGATAAAAGTTTTCAAAATTAGTAATATAATAATAATTTCTCACCATTTCCTAAATATGAGACATTTCCTTTTATAGTAATTATGGTGGGCTCAAAGACCACATGGTTGGTCTTTTTTTTACTATTCCATCTCATTATTCTACTAATCTTAAGCATATTTGTTGGGTTTATTTTACAAGAAATATAAATTATCCCAATATTCTACTGGTTCGAACCGATGTTTAGATAAATCACAATATTATTAGTAGCCTTCCTATTCCTTGCGAAGAATTCTAAGGGAGGACTAGCTTTATTATCACCTCAGATTTCAAACTAGAGAGAGGTGGCGTTGCTTTGAATTGTAGCGTAGTGTCGCCTCAAATAAACTAGATAGGTGGTCATTTAAAGTAAGAATTTTGGAACACATTGTCTGATAATTTTTGTAGCGATTTGAATTATGCGTGATTAGATTGGTCTTATTCTTTTACACATGTCATAATGATATTCGGGCTAGGTTGTTTGAGAAATTGATGTTTACTCTTTATTTTCCCTAAGCTAGCATCTTTTCCAATCCCCCGGCTAGTTCTTTGTTGAGTCCTTAACACTCTTTTTATAAACATGCTCTATCCCTTTCACAATCCTATTTTGTAACTATTTCTTGAGAGATAGACGCACACATTTTTTCACCTCCGCAAAAAACCATTTCATGCTCAAATAGTCACTGTAAAATCTAATTTGGTGCGCTTATTAAAGAATCATTTGAACTACTCTGACAACGACCCTATATGAGAACCAAGTCCAATATTATTGACTGGTTTTCAGTAGTTGATCGAGTCAAAGTAAGATAAACTACATGAAAAATTGATGACTTGAAAAAGTTTATCAGCCAAGTGTTTATCTAAGGTAACTTCGACCCGACGAAGAAATTCACCGGATCAGCTTCCTCATCTTTTTCAAATCCGATCAGCCCACAGCGAAAACACTAGCTTTTCATCAAAGACCATTGATCCTTCACCAAAACTTCCAACTATTTGCACAAAACCACTTGTTTTTCTTGACAAGCTCAATCTCAAGAGGTCCCCATGAGGTTTCGTTCTATACCGATGGGTCATTCGCATTCTGAATCTCTTGCCAAGAATGCCTCTACTCCCCCATATCATAATACTCCCGTAATGGGATTTGTAGACTATGAGGAGATAGCTTTAGAATGAGTTTGAGCAATCCTTTCTGCTTCAACTCCAGTCCCTGAGGTATTTACTAGGCCTGGGACGGATACAAGGGTTGATGCCGATGAGGTTTTTTAGACCGAAAAAGAAAGCAAAGAGGTAGTCGCTAGACCAAGTAGCCCAAAGAACAATATTACCAAGGAAGCTCTTTCCCTGGAGATATTTAAGGTGCTCAGGAGTAACCTTCGAGATATTGAAACAATTGTTATTTGAAGGATAATGGTCCAAAGCCAATGGAGAGTTGGAGAATCCCTAAGTCACTACCGATACGCCTCCCTAAATTTTGGGAAACACCTTTCTATGTAAAGAAACGAGAACTCGTAGTCTATCCGGAATTCCTGAAGTAGGGGCTTCGGTTTCCCTCGGACCCTGCGATAGTTCGACATTTTGAACTAATAGGTTTCTGCCCCAACCAACTCAGACCTAATACTTGATTTACTAGATTTATTGTATCATAGCCTCGCGTCTCTCTGGAGTTTCACTGCTTATGAAAGGGTTCTCAGTGATTACCACAAACTTCTAAAACCCTCACATTTCCTTTTATTTCATTACCCTTGATAATGATTATAAAGTAGTGAATGATCTTCTCAAGGCAAAGAAGATATGGAAACGATAGTTTTTATTTAACAGTGGTAACTAGGAGAATGGAAAGCCCCGTTAAAAAAATAAAAACCTGAAGAATCTTCTGAGGAGGTGGAAATGTACATGTAATTTTTTCCCTTGGTTTATTTTCTATTTATTACCTCTCCAAAATTTTAACTAAGACATTTCATGTAATGATATCCAAATTTTAACAGAAATATCTGAAGAAGCGACATTTAAAGGTGCAAAAAAAATTCACCGTGATGAGCACATAGGCCAAGAAGATTGGGCCAACAAATTCCACAAGTGCTTCACGTAACTGAAATTGCTCCACAACCACTTATGGCGTTCATCTGAAGGTATCCTATCTACAAACCAACTAATGACCCATCCCAGTGTGACTGGCACAATAAAACGAATAAGGGCCCTTGATGCTTGAGTTTTCCTTCCAACTAGGAAGAGGGCTCCCAGCCACAAAGTCAAGAAAGAAGTTTTCAATAGACCAGCCAAGAAAAAACCAAAGACTAGTACTCCAGAATTAGAATAAGTGACCGACACGATTGATGTTCAACTGGCGATGGCTAAAATAGGGAGTGATTCCCAAGGAATGTAAAAGAATAAAACGGCACACCCATAAAAAAATAGAAAGCAGAAAGATCAAAGCAATGGTAAGAAAAAACCTCTTGGTTGAAATATTACCGATGCTGTAAAACTCACTTTCTTGTTGCGGACTAGGCCACCATCCTCTCTATGTTCAAAAAATACGATGGTCATGGTCAAGAGGAGCATATGCGCGCTTCCACATAGGTGGGTCAATTAAAATGTAACAATCAGCTTATTGAGAACCGAGCATCAAGCTTTTCGAGAGAAAAGTAAATAAACTTTGACAATCGAGGTCGTTTGGATAAAATGTGCCTGGACTTAGATGCCTAAAGTACCCTGAGTATGGATCTACTCACCGATCTACCAGAGTTTTTAGGTGAAGATAGGCTCACTCTATCGGTCCACAATACATGTGATGAGTTCCCAAATACAAAGAGAAACGTCGAGAACCTTTACATAGTCAAAATATACTATAAAATATGGATTATCTAATGTAGACCAACTAATGTTGGAAATGATCCCTTGTATCCAAAAAATAAGAATTTACCTAATGCAGACGAAGTGATGTTGGAATTGATCTCTCTTATCCAAACGTAAGAATTATTTAATGTAGACCAACTGATTTTGGAAATGATAGATCCAAAAATAAGAATTATCTAATGTTGACTAACTTATGTTGGAAAGGATCCATCGGATCCCAAAAATTAGAATTATATACTATAGACCAACTGATGTTGGAAGTAATCCCTCGGATCTAAAAATAAAAATTATCGAATGTGTGAAAACAAAATTACTTGTATTTATCAGTCGGCTATCTAGACACCTTGTTACAACCTTTCTGCACCAACGGGGTACGAAAGAGTAAGCCACTGGTCATTACATTGATTACATATTCTTACAATTTTTACAAATGAATTCCATGTACAATCTCAAATATTCAATTTTTTCATGGATGCCGAAGCGGTTTTCCCTCCTGATTTTTTTATCGATAAGTTATGGTCTTCACTCTCTCTGTTACCGAATACGAACCCTATAATTTGTCCTCAAATTTTCAAGTCTTTTTTCCTTTGTATGTAAGAACACCTTTCTCAAAAATTTATCCCCAACCTAAAGTTATCTTCGTGTGAACCGGGACGCATATCTATTTCCCATGAGGGTTTGATAGTGTAGGAATTTAAGTGTGCGCTCATCGATTAAATCAACCTCATCTCTCATGCCTTCATCATTATTGGCCTCTAAATAATTTATCACTCTAAAAGTGGAAGGATGAATTCAGATGGAGTTGCATCATCCATTTCATAAACCAAAGCAAAATTCATGGGTTGTTATCCGAGAAGTAGTTCGGTAAGCCCACAATACTTCTTAGACGTAATTTGGCATTTTTTCCGCAGATCCCTCCAAGTTCTTCTTAAGGCCCTCGAGGATAGTCCTCTTTGTGAATTCAACCTGCCCATTGGCCTGGGGATGGAAATGCGCTGGGAAACACTGTTGTATGCCTCTCGATTTGCAAAACATTTCATATCATTGTTATCAAACTTTGGACCGTTATTTATGGTTATTCTCCTTGGAAATCCAAACCTAAAACATACATTAGATATGATGAATTTCATAACATCCTTCGCTCTTGTCCCAGATAATAGTTTAGCTTTCAGCCACTTGAAAAAAATAATTGACCGCTACTATAATAGTTTTTCGTCCCCCTGAAACCGTCGCTAAAGGTCCAAGCAGATCCAAACCCATCGCTTAACGTAACGCTTCTTAAACGGAATTAAGTGGTACTGCAGGTGTATGTGCATTGTTGGTTAATCTTTGGCAAGTATCACACTGTTTGACTAATTCTTTAGCATCAACCATATTTAAAGGTCCAACCAGATCCAAACCACATTAGTTAAACGGTAACGCTTCTTAAACGGACTCAAGTGGTACTACAAGCGTATGTATGGTGTTGGCTAACCGTTGGAAAGTATCACACTGTTTGACTAAATCATTAGCATCAACCATGATAGAAGGCAATTAATATCCCGCTAACAACACTTTTTTTGTCGATATTTTGTACTCACAATGAGTTGCTCATTTTCCATCATGCAACTCGAATAATATCATTTATGACTCATTCTCTTTGGGGCACCTTAATAAAGGTTTGCTTAAAGATTTTTTATACAATATATCTCCGAGGACCGTACATATATGTTCCTTAAATCGTAACTTTTAAGCATATACCTTATCAACTCGCAGAGTCTTTTTAACCAAGAAATCTTTGAGATCATACCTCTAGTCTCTTTCTCTTATGGTTGAGTCTCGAGGGACTTTTCTGTGTTTTAAATTTGTTTGCATTTTTTTGTTATTGACTGGCTCTCTTGCATTAATATCATTTGGGACACTTTAGAATATGCTATAGTTCATAGGGAATATGCCAATGGATTTTTAGCCATGTGAGCGTGCTCTTGCCTTGTGCTTTCAAAAAGTGCTGTCAGTTCTCTTAGAGTTCTCACATGTTTCACTAAATGATCTTTTCTAGTCTCAGACAGTTTGTACGCATGATTAACCAAAATCTGTGAATCACTATCAAAGAAACTCTTTTAGCCCCACAAATTTGCGCTATTCGTAACCCTACAAAGTTGCTTCATATTATGCCTCGTTGTTCGATCCCTTGAAGTTGAAGCATATTTCTTGATATAACCTCCCCTATCAGAGAGATTGATTATATCCTTGATCCATAATCTGAAGCACTTGATCCCCCATCTATCGGATAACCCACTCAGATTGACGTTCGTGACCATTTTTTCGAAACAACCCCTACTATTTGATTCGTTACTTTGTAGTTTCGAGTGAAATCCAACTAAAAAATTAGCCAATGCTTAAGATTTGATATCAGTATGGGTTTCAAAACTAATACCATAGTCTATGAGTTCCACCAACCACTTCGTTATTCGCCCTGATACATCGGGCTTATGTAACATTTGTTTTAATGGAAAAGAAGTCTACACAATATTGAGTGTGCATTGAAGTAAGGTGTCATTTTCCGAGCTGTTGTTGCCAAGGCCAAAGCTAATTTTTCTAGTTTCATGTATCGTTTTTAGACGTCTAACAAACTTTTATTCACGGAATAAACAGGTCGAGTACATTTATCAACTTATCTCACCAATACTGCACTCACCGCGTAGTCCAACAATACTATTAAATAAACAACTTTCTCCTACATTGGACTTGGTTAAAATCTCTAGGGAGGATAAGTGTTATTTTATCCTAAAAATGCCTCCTCGCATTTGAGTGTCTAATTAAAACAGTTTGATCGTCTTAAAACTTGAAATAAAGGAGCACATTTATCTGAAGACCTGGATATGAACCTATTTAGAGCTATAAACCTTTTAGACAATTTTTATACCACTTTGATAGATCTGGGAGCATCCATAGAGTTTAAACTATTTAACTGTACTAGATCGAATTCAATCCCCATTTTGCATATTATATAACCCAAAACGTTTCTCAATCGTACTCCACAATGCACTTCTCGAGATTCAGTTTCAAGTTTATGGCCTTTGAATTATGAAAGGTTTCGTCCAAATCAGCAAAATAGTCGTCATCCTTATCGTTATTAACCAACATGTCATTAATATATACCTCAATGTTTCTTACGATCTAACTTGTGAAAGCTTTATTCACTATCCACTAGTATGTTGCCTCAACGTTCTTCAACCCAAAATGCATTACCATATAAAACAATTCCTCTTCAGGTTATAAAAGAAGTACTCATTTGGTCTTTCAGATCCATCTGTAATTGATTGTAACGAGCATAAGAATCCATAAAATACAATAGTTTATTACCCGAAGAAGAGTCCACAAGCTGGTCAATTCTGGGAATTGGAAAAGGGTCCTTCAAAAAAGCTCGTTTTAAGTCAGTGAAATCAACTCACATTCTCTATTTTCATTCCTTTTTTCACGATAATTGCACTTGTTGTCCATAAAAGGTATTGGGATTCTTGGATATTACCCACATTTGATAGTCGATCCACCTATGCTAAAATTGCCTTGGATTTCTCAATATATAATATTGTATTATTATTATTATAGGTCGCACATTCTTTTAGATTTAAGTTTATGACAATTGATTTCCATTGGTACTCATGTAATATTCTCGATACACCATGCAAACATATTCAAATATTCAGATAAAAATAATATTAATATTTCTCTTATACATTGTGATAGAAATGTAGCGATTTTTTAATTTCTTTCCGTTTGCGAAAATGTAGAGTTTAATGTTCTCGTCGCATATTATCGAAATGAGGTTTCTCTCAGATCATCCATAATATCCGATTATGAAGTAGACCCCTATAATTGGTATCTCTGTTTTTCTTCAACACTCTTTATCTTCTTATTAGCCAACTTACGGGAATAACACTCTTTTACTACCTTCTAGTTGCTCCAAACAACTCCTATTTGGCTTCCAACCACATATTTTAGGCACTGATGGACTATTAAGGCAACTGCATGCATTCATGATAACCATGATCTGCTAAAATTACATTATAGAATGTTGGTTTGTTTACCACTATAATAAATATATTTATATCACTCTTAAAAGTCCCTCGGCCTAACACTACCTCTCTTTCGAATTCCACAATTACCTCAGTGGTAACCTCTGTAAATCCCAAATTTGTTTTGTCTAATCGGGGAATAACAGGTGGACTTTATATATTTTATAGGTCATCATGAAAAAGATGTTATGGGATCTTCCGGTATCGATCAAAATCCTCTCAATGCATGATTTTTGTCTCGGTTTCCATTGACTTTTCATGAGGTCCAATTGTCTCCCTCAAATCATCATCGTTGAAGATTAACATAGGAAATGGATTTCTATACAAATGGGTCAAAAACCTCTTTTTGACCAAGTTTCCAAACTCATAGTGTTTCTTTTCCGGAAGACACTCGTGATATATGACATTGTATCTCCACCAAAACTATCATTGATTTGAAAAAATGGAATAAGTTTTTAATGTTTCCTTGAACGTCGGGTTTGCAGACCATTATAATGATCGTTCTATCAGGGTCAGAAAATCTAGATACTTCCACCAACACATCAAACTCGCCACCAAGATCTGCTATAAGCATAATATTTTCTTGCTTTGGGAAAGTTACCACTACCTCCCTTCCTCATTGGTTACCTATTGAATTCGGATGTAACGACCCAACTTCTTTCTTAACAAACGTTGTTAGCTTCCCATTCTTTATTAAAACTTGAATTTCTTTCTTTAAGGATATACAATATTTTGTATCATGGTCGACATCCTCATGGTACTTGTAGTATTGATTAGACCGAACCTCCCTCGGGGTTTGCATCGAAAAATGATTTCTGAATTACATATTGTTTTGAGCTTTATCAAAAATAATGCCCACGCTCTCCGTTAGTTCCGCACGATCATCAGGTCAGATCTACTAATTTGATATTGGCCTTGTTGGCTGCTGGATACTAAGAGCATGCTGGTTTTATCTCGGTCTTGATGGTGTTTGGTTCAGATCCCTTTGTCGAAAAGCAGTCAAATGGTGAAATGTTTGAATCGGTTCAGGCTGATAAACCGAAGCGAATGACTATTGATAAGCGATGACGGTGATTGTTGACAATTATGTTATCTTTGTTGGGAAATGGTGGCGCATTCTGTCGCTTGAGTCTCTTATATGATTATTTACTTCTCAACTTGAACTAACAAAGCACCATAAATTAAGGCATACTTTTTAGCAACATTGTCTTTTAAGACTCCGAGGATAAGTTTTTGCCTATACGCAACGGAAGTAACATTTTTCTCGCAGTACTCTAGACTAATTTTTTTCGTACAAAATGTCTGGTATATGGTTTGGTTTATTTTGGGCTGTGGGTAGTTTTGTAAAGTGTTTTGTGAAATTTAAAAGTATTTAGTGTTTGGTGTAGAATATATTGAGATAATTGAGCAGCTTGGTTGTATTCAATGTTCATTACCCTTATTAATGAAAGTGGTTAGGGTATTTATACTCTTAATTAAGGACCCATGGGCTTACGGGTCAAGTTATGAAACCGAGTCAAGTTTAAGGACCCATTAATCTTTTAAGTAGATTAGCAAATAGCTTAGTCAAAAGGTGTTTTACTTTTGTCTTGTCTGGATTATTTAGTGGCATGTCATTGTCCGAATTACCCCAGTCCGGATTATGTAGTGGGTTGTGCCTGAATATTTTGAACTCATCAGTAGCCATCTTTTTAGGCCTTGTCAAAAATATTTGGTAGGACTAAAAAATTCACTAAGCCAGTAATGACTTTGTCTGACCTGCCTGTCGTATTAGGAAGTTTATTTTCATCATTAACTCAAGTCGAAGTCTGTCTGAACTGATTTCTCTTTCCAGAATTCTAAGAGTTTTCTTCTTGGATTGTGGGACACGTGTCAATATCTGGTTCGACCTACCAGCCGTTATTCTTCCTAGATCGGTGCACCCACTAAGTCTAGAAAGTTACCTAGGCATTTAATCCTTCACACGTTTGTGCAGCCTTTAATCATTACCAAACCCTCTTCAACTTCTCCTAGGTAACAGTTACTTTTTTACTGTTATATAAATTCTCTTTCACTATTTCATTGTCTTCATCATTCATAGCTTTTTTAGAGAGATTTTCATTCTTACCTTCAACTTGTTCTTGAGAGGTTTTATGTTCACAGCCGAAAACGTACTTGTTAAAGGTGGCTGGTTAAACTAATCAGAGTTAGAAAGAGGGAAAAAGTAGAAAGAGAGAATCGCATTGCTGCTGGCCTCTCAGTTTCTCCAAGTGAGAAATCTAGTGAACCGACTCAAGAAGCTGATCAAGGATCATCCTCTTCCAAAAACCCCAGGCCTAGATAGTTATTCAAACCCAGCCTTTCACCTCTTCCCTCAGCCTATTCTATTGTTAACGAAAAAGTTATTTCAAGTATCAGAAAACCTTCCCCCTTCATAGCCATGGGTTCTGATGCTGAGAAATCTCTGGAGAAGATAACCCCTCGTTGGACAACTCGTCTAACTAAAACTCAATATACTGCTTCATTGCCAAAGCTCTCCGAATCAGAGGCATCTTAAGAAACCTCAAGGGACAAGCCCTCCGGATTGGAGGCATCTAAAGTATCCCCAAGGGCCAAGACCTCTGGATCCCAACCTCAACCAAACACCAGGCCTTTAGAGGCAACAGATGCTCAACCATCCGAACAACCTTCGATACCAGAAACTGACCCCCATCCATCCAAGCAACTGATAAACCTTCTACAGTGATGGAAGAAGTAATGGAAGGTAGTATTGAGGAGGCTCTTTTTGAAACTGAGGCATCAGGTCAAACGGGGGATGCTGCTTCTGAAAAGAAGGGAAAGAGCAAGGTCAAAGTCTGTTTGACGCATCTGGAGTGCGTAGAGGGAAAGGTAGGACATTGCTTCCAAAATGTTAGTGTCAAATACTTGTTGGCTCTACAAAATATAAAATACATCTACACCCACACTGCTGAGTTGGGCCGGATCCGGAAAAAATGGGGGATTCCAGAGTCAGTGAAGGTTACATTACCTATCACTCCGGAGACTCCTATGGACTGCAAGCTCAACAAGGTGGTGATTTTCACTGAAGTGTTAAATTGGGGACTTCGGTTCCCATTGGACCTAGAAATTGTCAGGTACTTCAACCTACTTAAACTTTGCCCAAGCCAGCTAAGCCCAAATGCCTGGTATTCTCTCCTTGCTTGCATAATGGCATCAAGGTTGTCAAAAATCTCACTCCCAATGGAGCAGTTTGCTTTTGTGGCAAGCTTATGCAAGAATCATCAGATTCCATTCTACCATCACGATATGGGGAACAACTTCAAAGTGGTAGATGACTTGTTGGAATCCGAAAATGACTGGAGGACACAGTTTCTGTTTGTCAGTGGGACTTGAGAGAATGGCAGGAAGATCAAGGCCAACACCAACCCTAGCATGCTGACTAGCAGGTGGAAAAGTACTAGTGAGTTTCTTTCCTATCTTTATTTCTCATGCTTTTCTCCTTCTTGAATTACAAGTGCTTCCATTCTGATTAATTTATTACTCCTTTTTCAGTGCTGCCGAATGAGTTCACCAGACATTTAGAGGAGGGGAAAAAACTTGTGCAAAGCTTAACACATGGGCTGCGGAGCATTGGGGGAATGTCTTCCATAACTGCTTCACCTCGAGAAATTTTGTGAGGTTCCATCTGTGGAACATTACAGATCGGAGGGATCTCTCATAGGAAGAGCTAACTACACCACCTCCTCCTGGTTTAATTCTCAAATGAACAGAGGCCAAGGATGGTAAATTAGTCTTACCTTCCAGAGCAAAAGCTCCCAGCAAAATGAAGAACAAGAAGAAGAAAGATGCAACATAGTCGGTTCAAGTAGCCACAGAGGGGACTGGTTCGGGGAACCAATGGGGAATTGACGCTGCCCTGCTCAAAGTAGTAGAGGCTGAAAAACTAAGGGAGGCGGGAGAGTCGCAGAACCCACCAAAGCCTCCCAAGAAGGACTGGAAAAGAAGGGCCAGCAGTGACGAGAAGGCGGGTAAAAAGAAGAAAGTCACCTTTGGGAGAAGAAATAATTATTCGCCCTTCGGAGACTCTACCTCCACCAACCCCTGTTGATCCCACTTTACAAGAGAAGATCCCAACAGGTCTACAGTTCGGAGAGGTTTTTTGGGGAGGGACTGAAGAAGTGGACATTAGTGCCCTTGAAGACATTGATTTATACTTCAATGATTCTGAGAATGATGATTTCGCAGGTCTTTACCGCCCCAACATGGTGACTTTCAATGGTAATTCTTTCTCCGTCTTCGGAGAGCAAGATGTTCTGAGCCATTCCCTTTTGGGTCACATCCAGCCAATGCTTGACTTGGAGAGACATGTGAAAAGCCAGACCACTGTCATCAATTCCCTCACCTCTGACAAGGAATCTCTGTCAACCAGCCTTCTCAATGCCAATCAGAGTATAGAAGAATTGAAGAAGGAGATAGAGGCATTGAGGAAGGACAAGGAAGATTCATCAACCAAGTTGGCCACTTCAAATACTTCCAGAACTGAGCTCCAAACTAAGTAGTACGGCTTGGAAAAGGACCTCACAACATTAAAGGAGGACCTGAAGACCAAAGATGGTGTCATCCAAACCCTATCCGATGAGAAGACTTCATTAGAAGGTACTGTGTCGAAGATGGCCAAGGAGAAAGAGGATTTGGTGAAGAAGCAGGAGCAAGCTATTCAGGAAGGTATTGATAAATACACCAGCGAAGTGATTCATTCCCTAGAGAAACGATATGATGCAGTTAGGTCTGACATGGTGCTGCTCTTCCATGAGACTTTTCCGAAGAGGACCCTTGGTCCCTTATGGAAATATGTGGAATACAATGATATCCCATTTCATACTCTAGCCGATAGTGATAAGCGCAAGTACTCCAGCGGAATCGATTCCACTACCGATGATGATGAAGAGGGAACTGGTGAGAGTTCAAGTGCTGAACTCAAAAGTCCCAAGAAAGGTGGTGGTGGTAAATGAACATCCGAAGGGAACAAGCCCTAAGGTTTAATCATATTTTTATTGTCATTTTTGAACAGTTAAAGTCCTTGTATGGCCAAGGCATATTTTGTAATGTCATCCGGTCAGAGTCCGGATAAGTTTTTCAAACAACATGTTTTGTTTTTCCTGTTCGGTTAAAGTCCGAATAGGTTTATTTATCAAATCTTCCTTTATTTAATACTTTCTTACCTTTAACTTTTAATGGCTAATGTTTAAATAGCCCCTAGTATTTTAGAAGTATTATAGTGAGAATGTTTAATATCTCCGATGACATGTATTTAATGGTCATCACTTAATCCGGTTTATCCGATCTGCTAAAGATCCAAAGTGTTGAATCAGTGATTTGTACTTGAATTGAATTGCAGTAAAACCACACCGGATGTTTCAAGAAGGCGTCACATTTTATTGAATGAAAAACCGGACACCTTATTAAAACCTCCCCGCGCCACCAGGGTAGGAAATAGTATGCCCCCTAATATTTGTATTGATATCTAACAAGTAAATATTTACACACACCTTTTATTCTAAATATAAACTGAGATGTTCAATATTCCATGGGTGCTTTAAAACTCTTCCTTCTTTATCCTGAAGCTTATATGTCCCAGGCTTAAGTTTTTCGGAGACCTCATAGAGGCCTTCCCAGTTCGGAGCCAGCTTATCGAACTGCTTCTCCTTGGTGTGTAAGAAAACTTTTCTTAACATTTTATCTCCTAGTTGAAAATTTCTTCTCTTGACCTTGGAAGCAAACCTGCTCCTCATCAAGCCTTGGGAGTGGGTTGTTCTTAAGTGAGCTTTAACCCTTCTTACTTCTATTAAGTCCAACTGATTCCTAATTTCTATCTCATTAGCTTGTTATGGACCCTGTATGATGGTAGGGTAGCTTCTATGGGGGTAATGGCATCCATCCCATACACCAAAGCAAAAGGAGATTCTTGTGTAGCAGCCCGATGAGTAGTTCGGTATGCCCACAACACTTCTTGCAGATAGCTTGGCCACTTCCCTGCAGCTCCTTTTAGATTCTTATTTAATCCGGACAAAATGGTCCTTTTAGCAACTTCAACCTGGTCGTTTGCTTGTGGATGGAAAGGAGAAGAAAAACAGTGTTGAATGCCTCTAGAAGCAAAAACTCTCCATATCCTTGTTATCAAAATGTGGCCCATTGTCTGTGGTAATTTTTTGAGGAATTCCAAATCTACAACATATATTGGATATGATAAATTTAATGACAGCCTTCGAAGTGGTTCCTGCCAAAAGAGTTGCCTCTATCCATTTCGAGAAGTAATCAATAGCAACTATAATATTTCTGCACCCTCTGGACGCCATTGGCAGAGGCCCAACTAAATTTAATCCCCAACGAGTAAAAGGTACTAGCTCATAAATAGACTCCATAGGTACTGCTGGCACATAAATTTTGTTGCCATACCTTTGGCATGGATCACACTTCTTTACCATTCTTTAGCATCTGCCATTATGGATGGCCAATAGTACCCAGCCAACAATACCCTCCGGGTTAGCACCCTGTAGCCACACTGTGCTGATCTTTCTCCATCGTGTAGTTCAGATTAAACGACTTGAGATTCTTCAACCCCCAAACAACGCATGAGAGGTCTACTGAAAGATTTTTATAGAGAACTTTCCTTATAATAAAAAAACCACGAGCCATGTGTTTAAGTTTTCTTGCCATAGCTTTATCCAGAGGCAAAACCCCATCAGAAATGTATTGAAGAAGGGATAATCTCCAATATTTAGGTTGAACTACTTGTATACTCAAGCTTTCCTCCTCTTCTTTGTTCTGATTTGATTGTATGAATGGGCATTATTGTATATGAATCCAAGGGTAGGACTCAAAATATGTTATGGTTGCCAAGGAATCTGCCAGTGTATTTTTTGACCTAGGAATATGCTCATAACAAACACTTTTGAAGTTGGCTGCCACCTCTCTCAGGAGAAGTAGGTATTTGATCAGCTGTTCTTTCTTAGCCTCAGACTGACCTTGAACATGATGGATGAGAAGTTGGGATTCACTCATCAACCTAAACCTTTTAGCCCCACATAGGAAAGCCAATTTAAGACCAACTATACTAGCTTCATATTCAGACTCATTGTTAGAGGCCCTGAATCCAAAGCATATAGCATGGTACATTTTATCACAATACGGAGAGTTTAGGCAAATTCCAACTCCACAACCCATTGTACTTGATCCTCCATCAGTTCGGACTACCCACTCTTTCTTGGTTTTTTCTTCTGAAGTTTGTTTAGAGCTCCTGTACGAGTGGAATTCTACCAGGAAATCAGCAACTGGTTGAGCTTTGATAGTAGTTCGTGGAGCAAAATCAATGTCCTAATCACCTAAATCTACTGACCACTTGGTCATCCTGCTTGATATGTCTGCCTTCTGAAGAACATTCTTCAATGGGAAAGATGTCCGGACAATAATGGAATGAGACTGAAAATACGGCCTCATTTTTCTTGCTGCAATTACTAAGGCTAGTGCCAACTTTTCAAGCTTCAAGTACCTCTTCTCAGCATCTATCAAACTTTTGTTGATGTAGTACACCGGACGAGGGTAGTTGTCCACTTCCTTCACTAATACCGCGTTTATAGCATATTCTGACACAACCAAGTATACATAGAGTGTTTCTCCTTGAATGGGTTTAAAAAGAGTCTTTGGTGAGGATAAGTTTTTTTTTATTTCAACAAAATCTTGGTTGCATTGTGGAGACCAATTAAAATCTTTAGCATTCTTCAAGGTTTTGAAAAACGGAGCACACTTTTCTGAAGACCTTGAAATGAAACGATTCAAGGCAGCCAACCTTCCAGTGAGTCTTTATACTTCTTTAATATTCCGAGGAGGATCCATTTCCAGTAGAGTATTAAGCTGATCCGGATCGAGCTGTATCCCTTTCTCACTTATTACATACCTCAAAGACACATTTTTCTCGATTCAGTTTCAAATTCACAGTTTCCAAATTAGAAAATGTCTCTTGAAGGTCGACTATGTGAAAATCTTCCTCCAAGCATTTAACCATCATGTCATCTATGTATACCTCTATATTTCTGCCAATCTGGCTAGCAAATTTTTTGTTCACCAACTTCTGATAAGTAGCCCAACATTTTTCAACCCAAAAGGCATCACCTTGTAACAATGGAGACCTCTATCTGTTATGAAAGTAGTATGATCTTGGTCTTTTTTATCCACCTGTATCTGGTTGTACCCAGAGAAGGCATTCATGAAAGACAGTAACTTGTTTCCAGATATTGAGTCTACTAACTGATCTATCCGGGAAACTAGATAAAGATATTTTGGGCAAGCCCTGTTGAGATCAGTAAAATTAATACACATACGCCATTTCCCATTCTTTTTCTTGACCAACACCGAATTGGCAGTCCATAAAGGATATTGAGATTCCTTTATGTGCCCCATCTTGGTAAGTAGATCAACTTCTTGGACTATTACTTCAGCTTTCTCCTTAGAGAAAGCTGTACAACAGGTGCAACATCAATCCGGATTGACAACTTGTGTGAGATAATGCTTGTAGGTATTCCGGTTACATCACCATTGCACCAAGCAAAGACATGCTGATTATCTGATAAAAAGGATAAAAACTTCTTTTTCAACTCTGGCGCCATTTTGGAGCCAACCTTGATGTTTCTAACCTTTGCCAAGGAGTGGGTTTCAATCTCTTCAACTGGAATTATAACACTTGGGGCCTCTCTGGGGTCATCAATCTCACCCTCTCCCTCAGAAGGCCCCAGTAACTGCTAATTTTCATTAATCCGAACTGCTCCCAAAGTTTCAGGAGCAAGTGCAGTTGCATAGCACTCCCTTGCTATCTTCTGACTACTTCGGACAACACCCACTTGCCCTTGAACTGCATACTTCAAACACTAGTAGACTGTTGAGGCCATAGCATGCATTCTATAGAGCGAGGACCTCCCCAAGATTGCATTGTAGCATGTGGGGCAATCTACCACAACAAATAAAACCCTGGCCAGCTTTTTAAAAGGCCTTTTTCCCAATAGCATTTCTTCCTCAAACTCTCCGATTACATCCGTGGAGCTCCCTGTGAAGCCTACAATGGTTCTGTTTGACCGTTGAATAATGGCCAGATTCCTCATCTACTTATAGGAGCTCAATAAGAGGATGTTTTCTAAACTGCATGTGTCTATCAGAATTCGTTGGATATCATTGCCCCCAATAGATGCTCCAATCACCACAGCATCCTCATGAGGCCCAACAATATTTCTTAAATCATCCTCATCAAAAACTATAAATAGAAAAGGGGTTTGGAACTGATAAGAAGACATGCCCCCTTCCAACTGAGTAGCTAGACTATGAATATGCCTTTTTCTTGATGAAAGAGTGGGCGCTGTCATGGTATCTCCTACAAATATGGTGAGCAATCAGAAGAAACTGATCAGTCTGGACACCGTCTTGGTCTGCGGTGATATGACCCCCACTTTATTCCGAGTTGGATCGGGATCCAAATACTCAGAATCAACATTAAATCTGTCAAGGATCACCATTGCCCCTTCTTGAGCAGAAGTTCCCACATTGTTTGTAGGGCCCGTCCGAGGAGCATTATCAGGCCTGTTTCCACTTCTTCTTTTGAAATAAGCTCCCAATTTGCCTCTTTTAATAAGATTATGCACTTCTTGCTTCAAGGCTATGTAGTCTTGAGTATTATAGCCTATATCATTATGATATTGGCAAAAGCAAGTATTTCGACTCTCTCTAGGGGACTGCAGTGCTGCTGGTTTCCGGAAATGAACTTCCTCCTTGGTCTTGTCATATATTATGGCTACATTCTCTTTTAATTCTGCAAACCACTCCGGTTAAACCCAAAGACCTCTTTTACTCATTGATTGTTGGCTCTGGGATTGATTCCGGTTGGACTGAGACTGTTTAGCCCTGTTAGACCCTTGTCCGGTCTTCTTAGCCTTGTATCCGGACTGGTTTTGAGCTGTTGTGGTGGACCTCACCTGACGGTGCACCCTGGTTTTCTTGGTTTCATCCAAATTAATTTGTTTTCCCACCTGATTTAATAAGCCATCCCAAGTCATGGCTTTCTTCCTGGTCACCGAATCGGCCAGATTCCCAGGGTTCAACCCTGTCTCAAGGAAGTAATTACCACCTGTTCGAAGCAATCTACTAACCCGTTCTTGGTATTCACGAACCGGCTTATGTAGTCCTTTAAGGACTCATTTGGCTTTTGGACATAATGGATAATAGTATATTCATTGCCCATCACCACCTTACTTCCCACAAATTGCCTTTGGAAGGCAACCCATAATGTATCAAAGTTTTTTATACACCCCTGGGGTAAGCTGTTGTACTACTTAACAACACTTCCCGTAAAAGATTGGGAGAAGGCTCTACATAGAAGTTTGTCATCATCATAGAAATTCATCATGAAGTTTTGAACTGCTCCAGATGGTTTTCTGGATCCTTACTTTCATCATACTTCTCCATTTTGGAGCTGTCAAACCTTTTGGGTAGGTTTCCGGACAGTATTTTGGCAGACAAAGGTGATTGTCTCCAATTCCTATTACGATTGAAGATTGTGTCTTCATTAGGCATTGTGAAAATACATGGTTCGGTCTAAAAAGCAAAAGGATCAATCAGCAACTGATCAACATACCTATGGTTGTGGCTGTGAGATGATCCTTTGTCCAGATGCCTTTTAAGCCTCTCATGCCTATCTCTCAATCTTGAATATTTTTTAACTAGTTTATGTTTCTTTCTAGACCTCTCATCATCATTGCTTGATGACAAAGACTCCTCGAGCTCAGCCTCGTTCGAAGAGCTGCTAGAGGACTCAGAATCTGAACTTTCAACCGGCTTAGACCGGTGAGTTTTCTTAGAACTAACATGAGTATTTTTTGAACTCAAACGAGTATTTGCTCATGGATCATTCTCCCTAGGGTTGTCAGTATGATGAATAGCTGACGCCCCTGACTTCTCCCTTATACCTTTCTATTCTTGTTTTATGGCCCTTAACACCTTTATTTCTGCTCTCAACTTATCTCGCTCTTCGATGGTGTATTCCTTGTTTTCCCCAACTACTTCCACCACAGGTGGTGGAGTTCCCTGCTTGTTCGGATCCATCCGAACTCGTATTTTCTACTAGTTTTGAATGCAAGATTCAGGAACCCTCGCACTTCCACTGTGGTCGCCAATTTGGTTTGGTTTATTTTGGGCTGGAGGTAGTTTAGTAAAGTGTTTTGTGAAGTTTCAAAATATTAAGTGTTTGGTGTAGAATGTAATGAGATAATTGAGCAGCTTGGTTGTATTAAATGTTCATTACCTTTATTAATGAAAGTGGTTGGGATATTTATACTCTTTATTAAGGACCCATGGGCTTACGGGTCAAGTTATGAAACTGGGTCAAGTTTAAGGACCCATTAATCTTTTAAGTAGATTAGCAAATAGCTTAGTCAAAAGGTGTTTTACTTTTATCCTGGCTGGATTATTTAGTGGCATGTCATTGTCCGAATTACCCCTGTCCAGATTATGCAGTGGGCTGTGTCTGAATATTCTGAAATCACCAGTATACAACCTCAGGCTCTCTATGTTTTCCTATCTGCATTGGATAATTGTTTCTTTATTCCCTCAGATACTCTTACTTCACACAAATTATTGATGAAACATAGTCCAAAATATGTCAAAGCTTTTAATGGATCCCTCTAGTAACCAATTATACCACTTTGACGCGTCTTCCTTGAAATCATCTTCAACATTAAAATTTGAAATTGTTCAATATTGGTTCCCATCAAACATTTCCAGCTTTAAAATATTAAATCGGTTTGGCAAACCCCCTGCTAAAATGTCCGTGGACAAAGCAAATTCCCTCCAATTATGGCCTTACTTATACTGATGGCTCATCCAGCCTTCATTAACTACTAGTTAAATACCCTTCTCGAAATAATTTACAAATTGGGCACTCATTCGGTAGTCAAAACTTTGGTTGGCTGACAACCCCCTCTGGGATTATTGATTTACTACTGGTTTTGAGGGAAATTAGAATTGGCTATTGCTTTCTATTTTTTTTAATCTGTCTACTATCACTTCCATATCATTTGCTTTTGACATTGGTGTTTATTTATCTGAATAACCTCATAGCTTCTTCGAATCCAACACCCATCGGGATCCCCGATGATAGTCGGAATATCTTTTTAAACCCCATTTCTTAGAATTTATCCTCCAATGATGATTGTTTCTCTCCAAAGAAGTATATTTTTAGAATCATAACAAGAATACTCACTTGAATACGAAAGATCATAACAAAGTCTAGTCTTTCACTTATTTCTCAAAGTATAACGACTTTGATGTCTCTCTTCCATACGTTTATCCTTTTTTATGGATTATTATATTCAATCTCATTACCATCATAAGACTATTCCATTTGGACTTCTGATCAGATTCTCTTAGCTACTATCATCGCCTTATTTTAAGCTTTAAGTTTAGTGATATCCTCTAGCTATTATTTTTGTTGTGCCACCATAGCCGACTGCTCGAGTTTCTATTCGTAAAACCGGTCATCATAATATTCATTTTAAAACAATTGTTCTTAGAAACCTGATTCGATCTCTATACTCTCGGTTGCAACTGTATACTCCTCTTGCATCTCAGTATTCATCATTATTTTAAAGAATTGTCAAACGTGCTTTGCTTTTCAGATGGTTTTGGATGTTGAATCTGGGTACCAATCTTCTCCCCCTGTGGCTACCAATGATAGTTTCAGAAATATATGAGGAGTTTTTAGGTCTAATATATTGCGAGAGTTAGATTCTTGATAACGACACGTGAATTTTAGAGTGAGAAGTTGTCAAAAATTATAACAGAATAATAATTGTTCACCTTATTCTAAAAAGGGTACATTTCTTTTTATAGTAATGGTGGAAGGCTCAAAAGCCATATGGTTGGTCCATTTTTTGCTATTCCACCCCATTGTTCTAATCATCTTAAGCATATTTACTCTTTATATATGATATACCCTCAATATTACACATTTGTTGGGCCTATTTTACAAGACATATATTAGACCAAATTAGCCAAATATTCTATTGGTTCGACCCGAGGTTCACATAAATCACACTTTTATCAATAGTTGTGAATGATTATGATGATAATGGAAACATTAGTACATAATATGTGTTGTTTATGAGTTCAGACATTGGGAAAAACTCTTGGGTACTCGATATTGATGTTGCATACCGTATGTGTCAGCTTAAGTAGTGGTTTGATACTTACAAACCAATACAAGGAAATTTTTGTTTGAGGAATAATCATACGTTGTTTATTGGTGGGTTTGGTAACGTCCTGATCATAATATTCGATGGTATTGTCAGAATCCTCACATGTTGGCATGTTCATGGTTGAAGAGGAACATAAAATCCCTTGGGACTCTAGACTCTTGGGGTTACAAGTATAGTGCAAATGATGGTGTAACCAATGTGACAAAGATTTCGATGGGGAGCACGAAAGTGAGATTGCAAAATAGGCTTTACGTTCTCCATGGATTGTTGTTATGAGTGATGTTGCAATAGCATCATCAGAGAGTAACATAAAATGTCGACATGATCAGACTCAATTGTGGCATTAGTGCACTGATCAAATAAGTGAAAGAATATTAGTTATTTTAGAAAAAAAATCATTTATTGAAATGGTATAAAGTAAAATAATTATGTTTTTTTTAGCATTATATGTTTGGTAAACAAAATAGAGTGAAATTCAACAAGTCGGTTATAAGGAAGATTACAGAGAATAGTAGATTACATTCACTCAAACCTTTGGGCCCAAACATAACTCCATCAAAGAGTATGTCTACAAGTTACATGAGTTTAATTTATTATCCAGGAATGGTGCGGGTTTATTTTTTTATAACAAAAAATAAGGCATATTCAACCTTTGTCAAGCGGAAGATGATGATCGAGAAGCATACATGGAGAAAGATCAAGCGTTTTAGTTTCTATAATGGATAAGAATTTTGAATTTGTGAGGTCAATGAGTAATTCTATATTGAAGGAATAGTGCATCATTGCATATGTACTAGAACACCACAACATAGTATGGTCGCATAAAGAAGGAACATAACGTATATGACAAGGCATGAAGCATGCTCTCGCATTATGGTGTGGAAAAATATTTTTGGGCCAAAGTTATTAGTATAATGTGTTACTTGGTGAACCGGTCTGCATTGATTGTATTACTCATTTTGAGATTTTGTATGGATCGCCAACTGGTTACAAACAATTGATGGTGTTCGATTATCATGCGTATGCTCATGTGAGAGATGGTAAACTTGAGATAAGGGCAAAGAAGTGCATATTCCTAGGATATACTTCTTGAGTGAAGGGATATAAGTTATGATGTACCACTCCAAATTTTCAGTTTTTCTCATTAGTAAGATCATGACTTTTAATGACTCTACTTCGTTATACAGTCATAAGGATGTAGGAGAAATGATTTAATCATGATCGGCTATGAGTAAGCAACTGAAACTTGAAGTAGAATTGGTAATTATTAAGTCCATAATTTTTATGGTCATGAGGTAGATCCAGGATCATGAGGTAAAGCGTCAGCATCAGATGATAGTAATGGTGATGCACCCAAACCTAGCAACAACGTTACAGCATAACATCTGTCAGAGAAAAAAATAGACCACCAAAAAGGTATGTAAACTTGGTTTCATACGCTCTACTAGTTGTAGCAAAAGTTAAAATGCAACAACCTAATAGTTATAGGAAAAATATAACAAGTTCATATGCAGATTGGTGGATAAGTGATATGCGGGAATAAATTAAAGCGCTTCATATGGAAGCTTGTTGAGAGAGCATCAATTCAGAAGTTTAGGGAGTGCTAAACTAGATTGGTGTTCGCAACATCAAAGTGGATTTCTTATGGGCATTTGGTGAGTTAGTTGGAGAGAAGTTTCTTTGTTGATAGTAAAGAAATGATATTTGCCTCAAAGAAAAGATTTGTTGGGAATGAGTCGAGTAGTCTCAAAACTTGAATGACTGGTTATACAAGAGTTCACAACGTACCTTGTGGCTTTTGTGTTCACAATGTACCTTCTTGTATCATTGGTGTCACCTGTTGATAGCAATACACACTTTATATAATTAGGCTATTGGACCCATTATATCCATTATCTCGAAAGCTTATATGATATCAATTTATTCTCCAATAAATATACTTTTAGAGATACATAAAATAGAATAAAATAGAACACTATAATGTAATCTTCTTCTATTACTGTAAAATATTTTATTATAACAATATCCATAGACGTAAATATTTTGTATTTTTATCTTATTTTATTTTATATATGAACCATTTACGGTGGATCTCGAATCTTAATTTCATAAAAAATGTGTTATGATATTTGTATTTATAAATTTATAAACAATAACATATATTATAAAATTATTTAAATTGAGAAGAAAAAGGTCAAAAATTATCTCTCTTTTTTTAAATAATACTTTTAGTTTATATTCTAATCGAAAATATAATAGTAATATTTTCGAAAATATTCGAACAAAAAGACAAATATAATAACGAGGTGGATAGAATTTGGTCTTCTATTAATATGAAAAACATGATAAAATTTCACTTTAAGAGGTGCATGTATTATTAAACGCGGTATGTGTATTAATAATATTTGAAATAGGAGGGAAGAATATTTGATGTAATAAATTTGTTTGATGACATCAATAGATATAGGTGTGATTATGTAACTGTTGAATTTTCCCAACTAAAGAAGAGAAGCAAATACATATATTTATTATGATCCATAGACTTTGAGAGACTATAAATAAATAAATATATATATATATATATATATAAATAAAGGAATTTAAGTAACTAAATAGTAAAACCTAGTTGGATAAAAAATAAAGGAAATTGTACCAAAGGTACCTACTCAACTATTCAATTGTCACTTATCACCCAAGGTTTGATCAATTGTTACTTAATACCCAACTCAACTACCTTATTGTCACTTACAACCTAACTTTATTTTAATACCCTACCTACCCTCACCATTCATGAACAGCCACGTAATCAAAATTTCTATTTCCTTCTCTTTCCTACTTTTCTTTTAATTTTATTTTTAAAAGATCTATATCTTTCGAATCGGAGCTCGAAAAAAATAAATGAAAGTACCATTACTTTTGTTTTTTAAAAATGAACAAAACTAGATTCATTTATGATATTTTTTTATTTTTTTAAAAAATAAAATTTCACCAGTTGCAAGCAATTCGCATCTTGAGAATTGTACCAGTTTTTTTTTTTCATACCAGTTTTTTTTTATCGTTCACAAATCCTGAGAGTTGCAAGCAATTCGCATCTTATCATAAGAATCGTTCAGAAATTTGCAAGCAATTCGCATCTTATCATGCGAATCGTTCAGAAATTACAAGCAATTCGCATCTTATCATGAGAATCGTTCAGAAATTGCAAGCAATTCGCATCTTATCCTGAGAATCATTCAGAATTTGCAAGCAATTCGCATCCTGAGAATTCGCAAGCAATTCGCATCCTGAGAATTCGCAAGCAATTCGCATCCTGAGAATTGTACCAGTTTTTTTTTTTTTATCGTTCAGAAATCTTGAGAGTTGCAAGCAATTCGCATCTTATCATGAGAATCGTTCAGAAATTGCAAGCAATTCGCATCTTATCATGAGAATCGTTCAGAAATTGCAAGCAATTCGCATCTTATCATGAGAATCGTTCAGAAATTACAAGCAATTCGCATCCTGAGAATTTGCAAGCAATTCGCATCCTGAGAATTTGCAAGCAATTCGCATCCTGAGAATTGTACGATTTTTTTTTCTTTTTTTTTTTACCAGCGCGCCTTTTTTTAGTCGGGGGTATTTTTGTCCAAATTTCAGTTCGAGGTACCAAGTTACACTATCCAAAAAGCGGTACCGCCAGGTAATACCATAGTTGAGAATGTATTTACCGGTACTTTTCTCAAAAAATAATAATAAAATAATAGTTTTTCTTGTATTGTAACTTGTATATACCTATTTATAGGTAGAAAGGGTTGTTGTTAGCAGTTCATTGCGTATATATATATTTGCAGGAGCCTTATGGCCTCACTCACTCACTCGTGTCTCTTAGTCTGCTGATATATTTGATTGCAGGGCTGTAAATTTGATAGAATAGAAGAGAATAGAATAGTATTGAAATGGGTAAGGGAAGAGCACCATGTTGTGATAAGAGTAAGGTGAAGAAAGGCCCATGGAGTCCTGCTGAAGATATGAGGCTCATCACTTTTGTGCACAAACATGGTCATCCTAACTGGAGATCACTACCTCACCTTGCAGGTACCTCAAATCTCTCCATTTATATTCTCAACATACTCATGCACATTTTGTTAATCTTCTCACCACATGTACTTTATACTTTCACTAAAAAGTTCACAAATACTGCCATAATCAAAAGCAAATAGTATTTATCTGATTCATGCTATATATATATATATATATAACGTTTTAAGAAAACAAATAGTTCTAACGTTTTATCCATTCGATTCTGTATTGAATTCTATCCATTACCAATATGTTTTCGAGTTCGAAAAAAACTAACCAAAGAACAATGATTTCATTGAAATCGTCAAATTCAACCTTCAGTAGGTGAAACATAGTAATTTACAAATGACTATTTTGGTGTCAATGATTATGTATGAAATAGACATATTTACTGGTATGATATACTCCTACTTGTGTTTTAATATTTACACGGAATTGTCTATTATCCATTTTGAGCCACAGAAGATAAAACAAAAAAAAGTGGGTGCTTTTGACTAGTCAATTTTATAAACAAAATAAAACCAAGTGTGAACTAGATGATGTCTGTGTGGTACACATATCGACTCAAGTCAAGTTTGAAAACATCGTTCACGCACCAACCTAAACTTTAAAGAAAAACACGTTTTCACAATAATACAAAATACTTCTATTAAGCTTGAATATTAATTGTTTTGTTTTATTTTTATTTTTATTTTTATTTTAAAATTATGGATGGGTTTTAATAAATGAAATTATTTGTGTAATTATAGGTCTTATGCGATGCGGAAAAAGTTGCAGACTGCGTTGGATTAATTATCTAAGACCCGATGTCAAAAGAGGGAACTTCACTAAAGAAGAAGAAGATGCTATAATCCAATTGCATCAAGCTCATGGAAACAAGTATACATATCAAATTTTATTATTATTTATATATGTAACGCTTTTTAATAATATCAATTAATCAATTGATAATCTTTCAGATGGTCCAAAATTGCATCTTGTTTACCCGGCCGAACAGATAATGAGATTAAGAATGTATGGAATACAACCCTAAAGAAGCGAAATTCGGACAAACTATTTAAAGAAACATCGTTACTAAATTCATCATCTTCATATTCGTGTGAAAAGTCTACGGAGACTACAGAACGTTCATCTTCCTCCATGTCATCGTCTACTTCAAGCAAACATGATTTACGAGTAGACATGGGAAAAGATGAGACGGATATACTGTTAGAGTCTGATATTAATATCTGGGACATGTTAGAAGACAGCGGTTTAGAAACATCTGAAGCTCAAGTTCAGCCACATGAAACAGAGACAAGCCCGGGTTCGAATAATGGTGCTGAATATAGTATGTGGTTTCGGCACTTAGAAAACGAGCTGGGGTTACATGAAACCATTGAAGAACCATTTTCAATGGAGACAAGTATGAACTCTGAGTTTGAGACAGTGACGATGCCATATTTTCAAACATGGCCGTCTTCACCGCACAACTATATTATATGAAGCGCTTCACTACTGTTTTGTACTAACGAAACAAAAAGAAATTATTTTATAAGCTCGCCGATTTAAACTAGTGTGAAACTAGAGATAAGTTGAAATAGAAGTCTCTCGCATAGACTTTAGCTCACTCACACTCCAATTATTTAAATTACAACTTTTTTGTAGCTGGATATTCATATCTATACCACAACAGTCAAAGTGGTACCTGCTCGAGACCAACATACTACATTTAATGCCGGTACATGAATAAGAAGTTTGTAATAATTCACCGCAATCACAAGACCAGACAATTGAAAGAACTAATTGGAGACAACCATTAGGCCATTCTTAATATTCTTACAACTATTTGAGGAATCATCCCTTGCTTGCACTCTATATAGTTATATAATCATAATAATCCTACAAGCATCCTGACGGCAAGCAGTATTATCAAGTGACCTGATGATAAGTTAAGATAGCTCAACTATCTTTGCCTTCTTTTTAAATCGCTTGTTTGAACCGGAATTGCTTTTCTTTGATATTGGGACTTTTACGTTTGAATCAGTGCTTTTAGCGTTGCTGTGATCGGCATCATCACTACTTTGGCCGTCATCATCTGACTCGGATGAACTGCTGTTACCAGCCAAAGAAATTATCGGCTGATATCCAGCAACTGCAGCTTCAGCAGACGCAATAGCTTCGGGTGTATGCAAATCCGCTACACCCAACATTAAATCCTATATGTTCAAGAATAGGTGTAAAAGGACAATCATCAAACCCTGAATCTAGAAAAAAAATCATAGTACAAACAGGAATTTCAAGTTCAAAATCTGGGTTCAAACACGAAAATGTTGTCCGGTATCTAATCTAGGTGGGTCCTGTGATTGCACACTCAGTACAAAGACAATTCCAGTCAGATTCAGACATTGGAAAAAAACAAAATTATCGTTTTGTACGAGGAAAACAAAATTACTTTAACAATAGAAAAGTAGGTCAAAACCAGGTCGAATAAGGTCAAGCAGGTCGGTTCTGGGTTGTATGAATCACAGCAGGATCCGGACACACATGTGTCTCGAATCAGGAACAGCTATCAGTTACTATAAAGTTTTGTCCGACCCGTAATTGGATCTTTGTCATGCCTAATCATGAGAGAAGAAGGTGAGAAAGACTAACTGGATTACCATTTCAATGACTTGAGATTCATTTCCAGTGAGCACTTCAATATCATAAGCCCCTGAATTTTCCTGAATTAGAAAACTAAACATAAGGATTGAAAATGGAAATATAACTAGCTTTGTTTGTTACTCAACTGACCAAAATACATACCTTTGCATCAAGTTCAAGCCTTTTATTAGCATCCCCCAAAATTCCTAAGAAATTTTGAACTTGCCCGAGAACTGTATAAATGACCAAAACGGTAACTACTTACTAAACAGGAAAATTTGCAAAACATTATAAAAACTAAATACTATGTGCCATAGAGATATAACAACAACAAAAATAGATAACACAGTTTTCTTAATAGAAAGAAAAAAAAAACATAGCAAGTAACGAAACTACCCCTTATCAACACAATTCAATGACTCTAGAATTCAATACCATTATAATTTCAAATTTGGGGTTGTTGAAACTCTAGCTGTTTGGATCCTTACAGCCATGGTAGTCCATATTTGTACATTGACTATATTCTAAAATCATGCTCTGGCCGTTTGAAAAACTTAGGCTCACAGTTGAACTTGCCCGAGAACTGTATAAATGACCAAAACGGTAACTACTTACTAAACAGGAAAATTTGCAAAACATTATAAAATCTAAATACTATGTGCCATAGAGATATAACAACAACAAAAATAGATAACACAAAGTTTTCTTAATAGAAAGAAAAAAAAACATAGCAAGTAACGAAATTACCCCTTATCAACACAATTCAATGACTCTAGAATTCAATACCATTATAATTTCAAATTTGGGGTTGTTGAAGCTCTAGCTGTTTGGATCCTTACAGCCATGGTAGTCCATATTTGTACATTGACTATATTCTAAAATCATGCTCTGGCCGTTTGAAAAACTTAGGCTCACAGTTGAACTTCAAAGGGAGAAACTGAAGGATATCCGGGAAAGAGTGATACTGCACTATTATAGAGTGTTTGCGCATCTACGGAAAAAGCTTGCAAAATCGATGTTATCATGGAAAGAAATGTTGCATCTAATTGATATTGTTCATTATTATGAGTACATGGATTCTCCACCATTCTCTCCCTAAAATGCAAACGACCGTTATATGCAATACAGTGAATCTGTTCGGCGTATCTTAGCTCAATTTTTTTTCGTTCAGTCACAAACTTGATGGCCTTATAGGTCATACCTAGAATAGAGTGTCTATATCTCAATTTGCAATGGAGTAATGGCCTATCAAAGTACAAGATGATATACTTCCATCAAAAGTATCCAAATAATGAGGTAAGTAATAAACTATAGTCCATGTTGTTTTTTGTATATTTCATGTACAGGTGCCTACAGGTGTTTCTTCTACAGAAAAATCTATGGTCTATCTCCAACTGAGATATTATTTCACAAAATAACTCCAAAGCTCCAACAAAACGAGCTAGCTAGCTAATCAGGCATGTATATATACATAGATATAGAACCTAAACAATGCAATCTGAAGTATAATTTATAAAATAAAATTCGATAACTCTAAAAGCTAAGCAGTATTAGAAGAAACAGATGTTAAAAAGTAGTTACCTTGGCTTTTAGGAACAGAGGAGATGGTGGGTTTTGGGTCAGGTTTAGTGGCTTGAGGGAGAGGTTTCTTTTTGTTACAGATAAGAAGTGCAGATTCTGGAATTTTACGAATCAAAGAATCAAATTCCATACGAACACAATTTCATAGACAAAAAATATAAAATCGGTTCGCAACTATAATTGAAGAATAAGGCCTACCAGCAAGAGATGAAGAAGAAGATGAAGGATTGGTGTGCTCTAAATGCATAAGATCTTTGCTCGTTCGTCCCATTCTTCTCCAAACCTTGGCTAGGGTTTTGCAGAGCTTAGTTAAACCCTCTCTTATCGTTCACATATAAATAAAATAAGATATAAATGGGCTTAACTTCAACTCACAAAAGGTTTCAATTTCGGAATATATTATGGTTTTATTTTTTAGGGAAATTAAACCCTAAGTATTCTCTCACAAAAGATATTGGTATTCTCTCACAAAATATATACGTGTTATTTAAAAAATGGGTTAATACTTACTTAATATCCATCTCAATAAAATAAGAGATATTACAACTAAGATACATACTCAACTATTTTATTGTCATTTATTATCCAAGATTTGATCAATTATCTCTTAATACTCATTTCAACTATCTAATTACCACCTAGTACCTAACATTATTTTAATACCCTAACTACCCTATGCTTCATGAACAAGCACGTAACCAAAATTTCTTTTTCCTACTTTTTCTTTTTATTTTATTTTTAAAAGATCTGTATCTTTGAAACCGGAGCTCGAAAAAAATAAATGAAAGTACCGTTGCTTTTGTTTTTTTAAATGAACAAAACTAGATCCATTGATGATATTTTTTTTTATTTTTTTAAAAAATAAAATTTCACGAGTAACAACTCTCAAGATATCTTGAGAATTATTCAGGAAATCCTGAGAGTTGTTCAAGAAATCCTGAGTTGCATACAATTCTCATGATATCCTGAGAGTTGTTCAGGAAATCCTAAGTTGCAAACAATTCTCATGATGTCCAGAGAGTTGTTCATGAAATTTTGAGTTGCAAAAAACTCTCAAAATATCCTGAGAATTGTTCAGGAAATCCTGAGAGTTGCAAACAATTCTCAGGATATCCTCAGAATTGTTCAGGAAATCGTGAGTTGCAAACAATTCACACAACTTAATTAAATTTAATTTAAAAAAATATACGAAAAGTTATTATGTTTCAAAATTATTTGGTATTTATTAGAGTGAAGAAAAATTATTGGGTATTTATTATCCAATATTTACTCTTAGCGTTTTTTAGTCTTTAAACTCATTTAATAGTTTTATAAGAGAATTAAATAATTTTCTTTTCTTTTCTTTTGTATTTATTAACCAATCATATTATTTTTTTAAAAATTCACAATATATATGAAAGTATGGGTTGCTCTGTTGACATATACCCTTTGTTGTCGCACGACATGTGCGAATTCATCAGGTCTGGTCGTACATGTCGTGCGACACACATGTATCGGAGTAACCTATAAGTCTGAATACCTAAAACACAAATTAAACGCAAAACACATATCCAAAACTCACTTATAATATTAGGCTATCAAATCAACAACTCAAAACATACGAAAATAGAAAAAATTAAAAATTCTAACCTAAATATCTACCAAACTATTGAACAAAATCGAAAAAACTAGACTACTAAAATTTTGTGGCATACATTTATACTAGTTGTAAGCTCGTTCGAAAAACAAAGTGTTTTGACAGTCTGTTTAAAAAAGTTTAAAAAGAAAATTGAAAAAAAAAAAAGAATAATGCTTTTATACTTTTTTTTCCTGAAAAAATAAAAATCTAATAAACGGTACAAGATCAACGGAAGACGATCCGACAAAATATGTACAATTTCTAAAACGCTTTTTTCAAAAATTTAATTTTTAAAAAAGTGAATAGTGTAAAAAAATCAAACAAAAATGCCTTTTAATTTATAGTCTTATCTCTTATCAAATTATAGATTTATTGTTATATATATCTATAACCCTAAATCTGCGAGACCATCTATATTTAAAGGTTGTTTATATATTTAATAGTCCTACCCTAATAATTCGTTTGGGATTTGAATCTCATGTAAATAGTGAAATTAAATTTAATTAAACTTGGTGTTAAATACAGAAACAGAAGTGACCATTTGGAATCAAATAAATTTAAAAAAAAGGCATGACATTTTGATATCAGGAACAAACCACATTCATTAAATTAAGACAGACAACGGAACCGAGTTAAACTTGTAATAGAATACAATGCTCCATAACTACAAAAGGAAATACAATAAAATACATCAAAAGTAAACTTTGATGTCCTAGACTAAAACATCAAACAGTGATATGATAACCAAAATGCAAACAAACATGGAAATAAACGGCAACAACAAACAAAAAAGGATTATATATATATATATATATATATATATATATATATATATATATATATATATGGTACTAGTAGTTTTGCTTCTTGATATATATTTGTTTAATTTGATGGTGGTGGAGAAAAGAAAGGGAATGTTGGCATTGTAATAGGTATGCTGTTAGGAATTGGAAAGGAGGGCAATGGAGGTAATGTCACTTTCGGAATTGTAGGCATAGAAGGCAGAATTGGTATTTGACTGCTTGGCAAAGGCGGCAATACTGTTGGTTGCAGCAGAGTTGGTAAAGGCGACAATGCTGTTGGTTGCGGCAAAGCCGGCAATACCATCGGCTGTGGCAGAGTTTGCAAAGGTGGAAGAGTAGTCTTAGGTAAAGGAAGAATTGTCGGAAGCGGTGGAAGTGCAGCGGTCTGTAAAAGACGACGAGTAGCCACGATTGTGTCAAAGCTTGAGAATGATAGTGCCGCAATTAGAAACAACATGAAAAAATGCTTAAGAGAAGCCATTATTTGATTGTTTGTAGGTTTTGTGCAAATGTAAAGGATTGCTTGTAAAGTTGGGTTTGAGAGAAGCTATTGATAAGTTGTGTCATTTATAGAGAGGTGATTCAAAAGGGTTGATAATGATTAGGTGAAGTTAGTATGAAGAGAAACTTGTTTGTTTAACTTCCCAGCAAGACTAAGCCAATCTTAATGTTAATAATCTACCCTGTAGTTAGTGGTATAATCTGCATATATATTGTAATATCATGTCACTATAAAAAAAAATCATTTTTCTTTATACATATAAAGATACCCATAAGTAATTGGTGTCCATTTATATTATACTATTTAAACATTATTTTTTTAGTTTCCTTACAAGTTAAGGTCACAGATTGAACTATGATGTACACAATTTTATGACAATAAATTTTCATTATATTTGAACAGGGTAAGTAAGAATGGCAAAGTATAGTTGACACCAAACCTGTTCAACCACTCAAATGGCTTGTACTTAATCTTCCAAGTTCTTCATGTATTCCTTGGAAAGTTTATTCTCCATTACCAGCCGTTGTTCTTTCTCGAGAGCATATCCTGATTCAAGTAAAGCTTCCAGCGTTTGCTGTTTAACAATTTGCAAAAAAAACTTAGTTTTCTTTTTGTTCTAATCTCCAGTTTTAAATGACAGCAAGATAGAAACATAAAGAAAATATATGAAAATCAAAGACAGAGAACTTCTGAACATGAATTCATGTGGCTTAGTCTTCTGTGCTTTTCTTTAGTGGTGGCTAAATTTAAATGGTAAATGTTAAAGTTATGGAAAAAATTACAATTAGGATTATCAAAGAATATTATAGTATTCTGAAATAATCATAATTGTATCTACTCTAATAGTAATGAACAATCAAAACCTCATGGAAAAAAGGATTCTCAAAAACCGAATTCGAAAGAAGAGTAAATTGAGCAATGCGTGAGGCAGAGATTCACTACACACCTTAGAAGGAGTAAAGACAGGAAGTTTATCATTCTTCCTCCGTTTGAGAAGTTTGCCTCCCAGTGTTTCAACTCCTCCATTATCTTCCACCCACTGTAACATAAAAAGAGTTGGACCCTTGTATTTATTAAAAGAATCACAGCAGTAAGTTGGAAGCAATCATCGTCTGGAGAAATTTTACCTTGAGAAAAGATGAGACGGATATACTGTTAGAGTCTGATATTAATATCTGGGACATGTTAGAAGACTGCGGTTTAGAAACATCTGAAGCTCAAGTTCAGCCACATGAAACAGAGACAAGCCCGGGTTCGAATAATGGTGCTGAATATAGTACGTGGTTTCGGCACTTAGAAAACGAGCTGGGGTTACATGAAACCGTTGAAGAACCATTTTAAATGGAGACAAGTATGAACTCTGAGATAGAGACAGTAACGATGCCATATTTTCAAACATGGCAGTCTTCACCGCACAACTATATTATGTGAAGCGCGATCAACTGTTTTGTACTAACGAAACAAAAAGAAATTATTATATAAGCTCGTCGATTTAAACTAGTGTGAAACTAGAGATAAGTTGAAATAGAAGTCTCTCGCATAGACTTTGGCTCACTCACACTCCAATATCTAAATTACAACTTTTTTGTAGCTTATCTAAATTACAACTTTTTTGTAGCTGGATATTCATATGTATACCACAACGGTCAAAGTGGTACCTGCTCGAGACCAACATACTACATTTAATGCCGGTACATGTATAAGAAGTTTGTAATAATTCACCGCAATCACAAGACCAGACAATTGAAAGAACTAATTGGAGGCAACCATTAGGCCATTCTTAATATTCTTACAACCATTTGAGGAATCATCCCTTGCTTGCACTCTATATAGTTGTATAATAATAATAATCTTTCAAGCATCCTGACGGCAAGCAGTATTATTAAGTGACCTGATGATAAGTTAAGATAGCTCAACTATCTTTGCCTTCTTTTTAAATCGCTTGTTTGAACCGGAATTGCTTTTCTTTGATATTGAGACTTTTACGTTTGAATCAGTTCTTTTAGCGTTGCTGTGATCGGCATCATCACTACTTTGGCCGTCATCATCTGACTCGGATGAACTGCTGTTACCAGCCAAAGAAATTATCGGCTGATATCCAGCAACTGCAGCTTCAGCAGACGCAATAGCTTCGGGTGTATGCAAATCCGCTACACCCAACATTAAATCCTATATGTTCAAGAATAAGTGTAAAAGGACAATCATCAAACCCTGAATCTAGAAAAATATCAAAGTACAAACGGGAATTTCAAGTTCAAAATCTGGGTTCAAACACGAAAATGTTTTCCGGTATGAAATCTGGGTGGGTCCTATGATTGCACACTCAGTACAAAGACAATTCCAGTCAGATTCAGACATTGGAAAAAAACTAAATTCTCGTTGTGTACGAGGAAAAAAAATTACTTTAACAATACAAAAGTAGGTCAAAACCAGGTCGAATAAGGTCAAGCAGGTCGGTTCTGGGTTGTATGAATCACAGGCGGATCCGGACACACATGTGTCTCAAATCAGGAACAGCTATCAGTTACTACAAAGTTTTGTCCAACCGTAATTGGATCTTTGTCATGCCTAATCATGAGAGTTGAAGCCGAGAAAGACTAACTGGATTACCATTTCAATGACTTGAGATTCATTTCCAGTGAGCACTTCAATATCATAAGCCCCTGAATTTTCCTGAATTAGATAACTAAACATAAGGATTGAAAATGGAAATATAACTAGCTTTGTTTGTTACTCAACTGACCAAAATACATACCTTTGCATCAAGTTCAAGCCTTTTATTAGCATCCCCCAAAATTCCTAAGAAATTTTGAACTTGCCCGAGAACTGTATAAATGACCAAAACGGTAACTACTTACTAAACAGGAAAATTTGCAAAACATTATAAAAACTAAATACTATGTGCCATAGAGATATAACAACAACAAAAATAGATAACACAAAGTTTTCTTAATAGAAAGAAAAAAAACATAGAATTCAATACCATTATAATTCCAAATTTGGGGTTGTTGAAAATCTAGCTGTTTGGATCCTTACAGCCATGGTAGTCCATATTTGTACATTGACTATATTCTAAAATCATGCTCTGGCCGTTTGAAAAACTTAGGCTCACAGTTGAACTTCAAAGGGAGGAACTGAAGGATATCCGGGAAAGAGTGATACTGCACTATTATAGTGTGTTTGCACATCTACGGAAAAAACTTGCAAAATTGATGTTATCATGGTAAGAAACGTTGCATCTAATTGATATTGTTCATTATTATGAGTACATGGATTCTCCACCATTCTCTCCGTAAATGCAAACCACTGTTATATGCAATACAGTGAATCTGTTCGGCATATCTTAGTTCAAATTTTTTTTTACGTTCAGTCAAAAACTTGATGGCCTTTTAGGTCATATCTAGAATAGAGTGTTTATATCTCAATTTGCAATGGAGTAATGGCCTATCAAAGTACAAGATGATATACTTCCATCAAAAGTATCCAAATAATGAGGTAAGTGATAAACAATAGTCCATGTTGTTATTTGTATATTTCATGTACAGGTGCCTACAGGTGTTTCTTCTACAGAAAAATCTATGGTCTATCTCCAACTGAGATATTATTTCACAAAATAACTCCAAAGCTCCAACAAAACGAGCTAGCTAGCTAATCAGGCATGTATATATACATAGATATAGAACCTAAACAATGCAATCTGAAGTATAATTTATAAAACAAAATTCGATAACTCTAAAAGCTAAGCAGTACTAGAAGAATCGGATCTTAAAAATTTAGTTACCTTGGCTTTTAGGAACAGAGGAGATGGTGGGTTTTGTGTCAGGTTTAGCGGCTTGAGGGAGAGGTTTCTTTTTGTTACAGATAAGAAGTGCAGTTTCTGGAATTTTACGAATCAAAGAATCAAATTCCATACGAACACAATTTCATAGACAAAAAGAGATAAAATCGGTTGGCAACTATAATTGAAGAATAGGACCTACCAGCAAGAGATAAAGAAGAAGATGAAGGATTGGTGTGCTCTAAATGCATAAGATCTTTGCTCGTTCGTCCCATTCTTCTCCAAACTTGGCTAGGGTTTTGCAAAGCTTAGTTTTTTTTTTATTTTAGCAAAAGAATAATTATATTAAACGATCAAAAATATTCGATACAAACAAAGGGCCCAAACATACAATGGCCTCAACAAAAGAAAAGAACGGGTCAAAATTGAGTCAAAACCCTAAAACAGCACCAATCCCTTCCTCATCCTCTCTCCAACACCGACAGCCACTCACAACCCTAACATCTTCCCAAACGACAAAATATAAATAAAATAAGATATAAATGGGCTTAACTTCAACTCACAAAAGGCTTCGATTTAGAGTGTCTCGTTATCTGTATACCAAAGCCACGCTTTGATATCATGGTTTTATTTTTGATGAAGGTTTATTTTTACTTCTCTTTAAATTATGTTTGTCACTACTAAAATTTATACAAACTCAAAAATTAGTAATATTATTTTAATTTTAAAAAAAATTATTTTACTTTTAAAAATTGTATTTAAACTTTAAAAAAATATTATAATTTTTTTTTAAATCAAATTATTTATAATATAAATATGGTTAAAATAAAAAACCTTTTATATTTTAACAAAAATAAATTAAAAATATTAAATTAAAACTCAAAAAATAATTTTTAAATAAAAACAAAAACAATGACCGTAGCCGCGGATCTACGTTGGGCCCGGAGGGGCGTAGGCCCCCCTTATCTAAAATATAAGTTTTATAAAAACAATTAAGGTAATAATTATTTAAATAATATTAAAATAAAAAAATTTACACCATTTTAACTAAAATATATATTTTATAATTTTTTTAAGGTAATAATTATTTAAATAATATTAAAGTAACAATTCTACGGTCCTTTAACTAAAATATATATTTTATATCCTTTTTAAAGTAATAATTATTTAAATAATATTAAAATAAAAATTTCAGATAATAATTTGTTTTAAGAATGTTTTAAATTTAATATCTGAAATAATGGTAGAAAATTTTTAATTTAAAAATTAGTATGTTGACGATTTTAATGAAAATTTTTAGATTAAAAGTCTCAAATAAGAGTGGAAATTTTAATCTACAAAATCTTGGATTGTGGCTATTTTTAAAGAATAATTTAAGTTATAAATCTTGAATATTTTAAAAGAAAATTTTAAGTTGATATTTATAAATGGTTGGATGTAGTCTCGAGCATCTTAATCTCTATGAATACTAGAACTCCAACTCCATTGATTTTGTAAATATTCTCAATTTGTTTTTAAATATTCTCAATTTGTTTTTGCCATAATTTGTTTTGATTTAATATTCCTTTAATCTTTCTAATTAATTATGTTTTATCTCTTACTTTTATTTAGAAAAAGATATCGAGTTGGTGAAAGGAAGAACATGATCCGAAAGAGTTTCACCAATTTATTTTTTCAAGGTATGTATATTTTTTTTTCTTTTGAAATTTTATTATTATTTTGATCTTTCTCATCTGTTCATTTAGGAAAGTGAAAATTCATTTACTTAGTTTAAAGACAATATATATGGAAATATTTGGTAGTTTTTTTAAAATAAAATTATATATTGATTTTAATTTTATATAATATTTACATATAAATATTGACATATCTTTGAAGATTGGCATTATGCCGGAATATTACGGGTCATGATATAAAAATATAAAAATTCATATATAGTCCACTATTAAAAAATAATAAATGGATAAATTTCGACAAAAAATGTAGATATAAAAAAGCGAGATTATCGAATATTTCTAAAATGAAATAATCGAGTTGTACTATTAGGACAAGACAAACAAAAAACGAGAGTATCAACATAACACTATAGGAGAACAACGCATGCAACCAAAACACCTTAAATGAGAAACAAAATAACAAAATTAGATCGGTCATATCATTTTGGATCCAAAAAATCTAAACAAAAGAATCTAAACTGAAAAATTGAAGCGAAAATTATAAAACACACTTTTATACCACAAAAGCGAGGACGAAAAAAAACGTAATTTATTTTAAATTCATTTTTCGCCAAACGTGATGAATGACCAAAATTTATAAATTGATTCAAAAACTTTAAACTTTAACGATAGATTTTTAAAAAAAACACACGTAAATTTAATACATTTTTAAGTTAATTTAATCTAATCTAACATCAATCAAAATAAATCTAATCAAATTATTATTTAAAAACAAAAATTATGGATTTGATTTTAAAAAACATCGCTATCTGATATAATATTTTATGTTTTTAGCCTAATTTATATATAAATTGTTATGAATTTTTTTCAATTAAACTTTAACAATTATGTTTCATTGTAATAACACGAAAATAATTATTTTAATTAGCTCGATTCGAATTTATTGATTTATCGGGTTATTCATTTGTATAGATCTTTTACGAGAAGTAATTAAATATATAAATATATAAGTTATTATCTACAAATATCTATCAAGAATGTATTTAATGTAACATAAGACTTTTAAAAGGTCTCACAGTCATCTTTAAAACTAAGGTATCTTTGTATACTACTTGTACTCTTACTTACATTAATAATTTTATTTTTCATTCCAGTTCTAACTCAATTAAATTCATGTCTGATTAACGCTTCGTCTAGATTTAGTGATCCAAAATTATCTGCATCAATTAGCGTTGTTTATGGGAAACGAGAAATTTTGTTCTCATTGATATTAGAACAATTAAAAAATATAAATGAAACACATAATGATTAGAGCGTTGATTTATTCGTGGACAAATCAAATGAGATAGAGCATCCAAATGAAACACCAAAAGACCAAGTGGTTAAGTCCATAATGAATGAAGAGGACCCTACAATACCTCCAACTAAACTCGACATCTAGCTTAACAGTTAAGGAATGAACGGGCTAGGCATTTTTCAATATTGTATGTACAATTGTTATTGTTATACTCAAATCTATCATTCGAAAAATCGACAGAATAGAACAGATACAGAAGAATAAGATGATATTACCCCGAGTTTGTTACAAGACAGGCTAAGTTCGGAAAAAATAACTAAAATAACTACAAGGGAGCACGAAATAAAATAAATATATAAATTTGATTGAATATCCAATAATAGAGATCAAAGGTAACAACAAAATTATGAGAACACGAGGAAGAGCATAATTATGAAAGAAGTGAGAGAAGTAGATCATATCACATGATGGAAAAAGAAAATGACCCAATAATTCACACATTCGGAATGTCGGGACAGTACCAGCTGTAGGGGAAATGCAGGGCTATGTCTCTCCTCTATAATGATTTATACCTCCACCAGGCTATCTTCCATACCGTGCTACATAACAGCCCATTATTTGAGCCAAAATGCTCCAGCATATATGCTTTAAAACACCAAACAAGCCCTATTGGGATATCCATAAAACGTTACACAAGGGAAACAACACCATGAGATACCAGGATGGACGCATGGCGTCCCACAATATCAACCATAGTACATACACCCAAATTCATATAACCGGGTAAACGTGCTAGAACACAAAACCAAATCGAATGGCACAAAATGGAAAGAGCAAGGGTTCCAACAAGCTCACCCGTTTATGGATGGTCTAAATGACTATTATGATGATGAAAAACCTCAACAAGACGAAGAGTCCCCATTATCCTAAATGTTTTTTGTTTTGAGTCATGTCATTGTCTATGAATGAAAATATACGATGGAAAAAGAGATCTAGAGCACCGCATTCACCAATTTAACAATTAAATACTATAATATGGAGCTGATGAAGCGATAAAGTATCGACACTTTGATATGACCTTAAAGGGAAGTACAATGTAGTCTCCTAAGAGGTTTCATAAAAAGTATAAAATATTACGAAGTTCATTTAGATTTTACTTCGTGGGTTCAAAATAAATCAAAATAGATGAGTATTTTCTAGTTCATTGCAAGGAAATAACTAATGAGATCCTAAATGATATACTACATGATTCGTTAAAATAAAATGACAGCTATAAAATTGCCATAATTTCCTGGTCGTAGCATCATTTAACCAAGGTGTTCGAGAAGGAATCATGTCTAATGCAATAATGAAAAAGAAAGCACTGAACTTAAGAGATTTACTGACTCATATGAAAAGATTCATTAAGATGGATGAGGTAGCGAGAGCAAAGAAAATATGAGACATGAACAATCCAATTTGAGGTCTTTTAACAAGAAAAATAGATATCGTAGAGTGGATAAGTAAAAAAGATAAAGAGCCAAATAATAATGGTTTTTTGGCTTATATCAGATCAAGATCAAACCAATCACAAAGAGGAAAATCAAAAATTTATTATAACATCGGAAGCGGCATAAAAACATATCAACCACTAAGCGACCATTCACATAACAAACAGATTCATCGGTGGAAATTGATGGAAAAGGAAAAGGATAATATCAAATAAAATACATTTGGAAAGTTGTTCTAATAAAAAGTAAACAAAGATAAAAATAAGAATTATGAGTTTAATGATAGTATTAGTCATTTTACTAAAAATTACTGGACTTTGCAGGATCAAGTCCAAGTGTTAATAGACAAAGTAAAATTGAATGAATTCATAAGAAAGAAAGCAAATGAGGAACTAGGTTAAGATTCAGGTGATGTCCCAAAACAAGCCTCGACTAAAGTTCAACGAGCACTACACACAAACATGATATAGTATCCACAATCCACTAGTGTATAAGATATCGTATAAACAATAGAATGGTTGTGATAAGATGAAATCATAAAAAAAACAAGGAATCTTATGCAACATCCTTGGCTCTAAAACCACATCAATAAAAGAATGAATGGGTTATCTCGGATGAGGTAAATGATCCAGAGAAGGCCCTCAATTGGTGCAATCGAGGAAGAAATTGAATAAGTTATCATGCAACAAGGAAAAATCATGTAGATCGACATGATCATACTAATTGACCTCAAGTAATTTTTTATATATTTTTGAAAAATAATTTATATATGCTTGTGAGGAGTACACAGGATATAACAAGAGTCTCAACCGAATTCGTACGTCATCAGTTGAATATCAACAATAATGTTTGACCAATAATATATAAATGAAATTATATTCTTAATAACAAAACTGAGGCAACCATCATCAAGATAGACTAACTGGAATTCGTATGACACATACGAGAGTCTTATTATCTAATACGAACAACAAATCGTATTTTGGTAAAAAAGGAATGGAAAGTTGAGAATGTGCGTAGATTTTACAAACCTAAACAAGACATGTCTTAAGGACCCCTTCTTCTTTCAAGAATTGATCAGCTCATAGACACAACATCAGTAAATAAAATTATATCATTTATGGGTGCATTCACAAGATATAATCAAATCCAAATGAAAGACGAGTATTAAGAACACATGACGTTCACTACCAAAATAGGGCTACACTGCTACAGAGTAATGCCCTTCAGATTAAAAAAAATAGTTGAGCAACCTATCAAAGGTCAGTGAACAGAATCTTCGCAAGTCAGATATGCATGAGCATGCAAGCCTATACTAATGACATATTGGTAACAGACCTACATGAAGAAGACCATCTGGCAGACCTCTCTAAGACATTTGGCAACCTAAGATGTGTTAATTTAAAATAAAATCCAAACATATGCATCTTCGGTGTTTAATCCATAAATGTTTTAGGATATATGGTGAGAAAAAATTGAATCAAAGAAAATCAAACCCAACTTGCCAACCAAACAACAATGGATGATCCAAGAAACATATATGAAGTACAAATTCTAACAAGAAGGTTAGTAGTACTTATTAGGTTTTTGTCATGATCTTCGGACGAGTATCAACTGTTCTTCCAAGTACTAAAAAACATAAAAATTCCAATATAGTTCAGACGTAATATGTACAATAACACCAAAAAATTATTGGCCTCTTAAAAATATTAACAAAATCAAAGAAATGAGAAATTTTGTATTGGAATATGCAGTTTTATAGTGCTAATAAGAGAGGAATAAACGGAGTCTAAAGTTGTCTATTGTGTAAGTAAATCTTCATTACCAACTTAAAATAGGTACTTACAATTAGAGAAAAAAAGATTTTTAGCATTGGTAGTATCGACTACGATAATAAGGCCATATTTTCAAGCATATACTTTAATTTTGAGAACCTCATTCCCCTTAACAAAGATATTACAAAATCCCAATATCTCGGGAAGATTTACAGAGTGCCCAATAAACCTAAGGGATTATGATATAAAGCTTAAACCTAAAACGACAATATAGGCCCAGAAATTAGCCAACTTCTTAATAAATATCCAATATGAGTGACAAGTTATAATAAATGACGAGTCATAACACACACGAAGAGTCATGACTGATGAAGGAAGTAATAATCAAGGTTTGGGATGCATGAATCTAATTTATGTTCCTAATTGGAGATATCTAAAACCACTCCATCCGATTTGGATTTCCAATATCAAATAATGAAATAGAATACGAAGCTACAATCGCGGGACTTCATTTAACAAAAATATGTGGATAAAAAAAGGTAAAACTCTTACCTGACTCCCAACTAGTGGTTAGCCAAATAACAGGGCAATCTGAAGCAAAGCATGCTAACATAATCTAATATTTAAAGAAACAATCATATTCTACTTCATAATTTGAACATGTCGAATTTGAACAAGTGTCCAAGGCACAAAATGCAATAGCTGATGCACTTACTTTGTTGGCCCATACGTCTTCAGTGCAGTGAGTAATATTATAAGAAAAACCTTCCATCACACTACTATAATACTTATTCTCCACCTTCACATCTGAATGAATAATGACAATATAAAGAGAATATGAGGACTAAGATTGGTGAACGCCAATAAATAAATACCTCACAGATTAAGTGCTACCCAAATAAAGATGGGAGGCGTGAAAAATAAAAAGAATGTCGGCAAGGTACGTGTGGAAAGAAAACAAATTGTATAAAGAGGATTATCCAAACCCTTGTTAAGATGCTTAGTCACAAACAAATTAAACTTTATAATATAAAAACTACATTAGGGATACGACATCGCCCATTGTGGGTACAAAGAGTTATACAAAATAATATTTCTCTAGTGCTATTATATTCCAACAATCACGAAGAATTGAAAGTGAAAAGTAAAGATATGTCATGCATGCCAAAGATTTGTAAATTAATCCAAGTTTCATCAGTATTACTGGAAACAATATCATAGGCGATCACATTTGAAGATGGGGTATGGATATTATGGGACCGTTCTCGATGGCCTCGTGAGGCATAAGATACCTAATAGTTTTTGTGTATTATTTATTTAAATGGGTAGAAGTACAAGTAGTGCAGAATATAACGAAGAGAGAGGTAACAACATTTTTTAAAATGAGTATATATTACAGTTACATGCTTCCGCGAGTTATCACTACGAATAATGGAACATAGTTCCAAAATGATAATGTTACAAAGTTATATGAAGAAAAGAGAATTAAACATATATTTTTTTCTTTTTTTTTCATCCTCAAGCCAATGGGCAAGTTGAAATGACTAACAGAACACGAGAACAAAAAAATATGTTGGAATGAGCTACAAGTGCTTGTTCGGAGTCCCTGCAATAAGTGTTGTGGTCATACCAAATAATACCTAGAACTACCACAAAAAACAATATTTTTAATGGTTTATGGAATGGAGGTAGTAGTGTCAGTAGAAATATGTATGTCATCATATATGATAAAAGCATACGACGGAGCCAATTATGATCAAAACTGAAAAGCGACAATTGTTCTCGTCGAAAAAAGGTAAAATCTCACCTTTATTCAGAATATTACAAGGCACTTATGATGAATATATATAATTATAAAGTTTGGTTTCAGAGTTTTGGACCAGGAGATAAAGTCCTAAGAAGAATATTCCAACACACACAAGAAAAAAAACTTGAAAAACTAGGCCTAATATAGGAAGAACTGTTTACAAGCGAAACAAAAATAGAGTCATGAACCTATATTTTGTTGGATGACAAGGGAAACCAATTGAGGCACTCATGGAATATAAAGCATCTAACTCTACTATAGTCATGCGGTATAAAAAAATTATAACTTACTACTCATGTAATTTTATTTGTTAAACTATGAGGATATACTATATCCTATCTCAATGGTACGAGAAGCTTTTAAGAATTCATTTTATATTAATAAAAATTCTTTTAGTGCCAAAAATGTGGATTATCTTTTATTTATATAACACAATATAGCAAACATTGCTAAAAACAATAATCCTAAACGAATATACCTTTTGAAAAAAAATTAGACATATGACAAGTCTACCAAAAAACAACAAAAATATATAATGTGTGTTGAAAAATACAAAAAATGGTCAAGCAAAAAAGGCTTCACCAATTTATATGTGTTAAAGCATAATATGACAGCTTAAGTATATACTCCATAAATAATAAGACATAGAACAAGTTTATAATATATAATAAAAAAATACTTAAGCAACAAAGTTTTTCAATTGGAATAATTACATTCCTTAAAATAAAATAAAAAGCTAATATGCTATGGAAGATAAAAATCATCAATGCAAAAAATGAAAAAAAAAATAGATGACCAAGAGTCAATCTGTGAAAATGAGCTACATTTGCTTCAAAAAGGGAAAACACCCTACGAATGAATCATGCACCTTAATCATACATGGTAAATTATAGAAAAATACAAGTAAAGAACCAAAGTGTTCTAGAAAATAATTATCAGCCAATTACACCTGATTAGTAAATAAAAAATATAGAATACAAGATGTTTCCCAGAAAAAACGTATTGATACAAAATCAAAAAAGAGTACTAAGAAAATTAAAAAAGAGTACTCACAAAAATAAAATAAAGAGTACTCACAAAAAAAGAATCTTATAAAAATACAATGCTAACCCAGTAATTACAAAAAAAGATGGTCAAAATCAAATTTATACAAAATATTCAAGACTAAGCAATATGTTGTGAAGTAACAGCTATGGCACAATATCATACTCAATCTTGTCTTGGATTACTTAGGTGTAAGTTGCCTCAGATGCATCATTATTAACACTACTTCCTTCATTATATTCACTATAATTTGAAATAATTTGATCATCATTCTTTTTTCCTTAACATCTTCAAGAAGATTACACAATCATTTTCTATTTTCAGTCAATCATGAAAAAATAAAAATTAATTCAGGAGACTTTATCAATCCAAATAATATCATGCGGCCGTTGTACCTGAGGAACATTATTTAAAAAATGATAAAAAAATATATGATGATGATTACCATAGATATCTAAAAATAATATGAAATGAGCTTCCGTAACAACCTCTTGGGCAGAAGAAATCATAACATATTTATATTTATCAAAGTTAATAGAATGAGCTTTACACTCAACAATAAGATACTTTAGCACAATATTATACCTGGATGTCAAAGAATTTAATTTCTCTTACACCTCTTTTAACTTTAATTTAGCATGTTTTGCTTCAGATCTTGCATTCAAAATAACTTTTTGAAAATTTACCCACATATCCTCTAAAACAAAAACTTTGGTTTTACATCCCAACAAATCTTCCCTACATTGCAACAACGTAAGAGAATTATATTTCAAAACAATAGGATAAGACTCCAACTGAAGGGAAAAAACTTCTCATTCTCTCGGCTATCATTAAACATTTTTTCCAGTTGTTTCTCTCCCTCAACACTAGATTTGAGAGCAACCTTCAAACCATATCGTTCATTTATAGAATCGGAAGAACCGTTGAAAAGGGCCCTAAGATCTAATAAATAACCCCAAAGGTTCAATTGTGCTTGATGACACATAGTCAAACCATTAATAATAAGTTGCAAACAAAAAATAAATAATAAGTATAAAATATAAAAAAATAAGAAAAATATATGATGAAAAACCATTACCTCAAAGCTAATATTCAAATAACAATTAGCCAGCTGCAATGAAGGAAGATTGATAGACAAAGGCCTATGGCTTACCAAAACACCAAATTGATTAACCACCTGAGGAATTTGATTAAGCATTAAATAGAAGAAGATGAAATGGAATATTCATTTGAAAAAAAACTGAATGATATGGAATACACAAAAATAAGTTACCACAAGAAGTAACACTACCATTGGGTGCCAGTGAAAAAACAACATCAGATAACAAAAAAGAATTGTCAAGAGGACTAACATAAACATGTGTCACCGTTGAAGAATCAACGACTTATTAGGGTAATATGTATACATTTTCCTCCAAACTAACCTCATGTTCAGTATTTTCACTAAACAAAGTATTGCTCGGCCTTGTAGGCTGACCTTTATCACTCTTGAAAACCCCTATGGTGGTTTCATCATAAGATTCCGTTGAAACTAAAGTAACAATCCCATTATCAACACGAAGAGTTAAATCTGAAGTAGGCACTCCATGAAATGGGATAATTGTCATGTCTTTGTTGCAAATATAATACGAAATTAAGTCACAATGTTGAATAATAAACAAATTAGTCTCGAAAACAATATATTTTCCTAGAGACTCTACGTCGAGCTCTAGATTATCATTGTTTATCTCTCTTGAACTCTTTAACTCCAAGACTATTTTAGTAATCATTTCATCAAAAATAACTAAAGCGTCGGTCATAACCAAAGAAATAATCCACATGCTTAAGGATCATACATTATAGGACATCAGCCAAAACACAAATTTTGTAGTTCCCACACCTTATAGAGGAAGAAGGACCAAAATTACCAGCAATATTTATTGTTGAAGACAATGCAAAAATTACTGGAAATGTTGAAGGAGGTGCGAAAGTAGGAGATACGTCTGACATATCCACGACATGATACAAAGGTACACAATTTCAAGAACAAGTATATATTTAGTTCAAATAATTAAATATTATAATACAAAATCAAATTACAAACCTGAGCATTTATGCCTCTTAAGAGGAAATTACACTTCTTCTACATCAACTTAATTTATTTTGAAAATAAAAGCAAGCACACCAGGTGTTCCAAAAACAATATTAGATACACCAGATGATGTATTTATCAAAATATTTTATTTTGTGTGACTATAAATATTCCTTTTAAATGAAGAATTATTTAATTTTTGTTTCTTAAAATATGCACTACTCGTACATTTTTTTAGATTTTTTAATCATAACTCATTGCGAGAAACAAAGGGAAGAAATGATTGTTGGACCATAATTTGGACAGTAAAAAAACATTTGGCACCAAAATAGAGCGACGAGAAAAAGAAAAAAATTATGATTTCTTCCGTCATGATGGAATACCTTATGTGCTCTATACCATCAAATCATCAAAGATGACATTGATAACATGAGCGGAAAAACAAAAACAAACTAAGGAATAATAAAAAAATAATTCTTAAACAAAAATTATTTGAGGAAATGAATTATAGATTAATAAAATCTCGGTTATTCTCAATCCTAGTGGCCCAATTACCACTAAAAAGAAAAATCATCCTTCTAGTATTCAATGTTACTTGGAAGGTCTTTAACAATTTGAGAGAACAAATTTATTTTAATAATGAAGAAATGAATCTTCTCTCGTCTCAAAAACTTAACGGCGGATAAATAGTCGATCACGGAAAACCGTGTCAAACACCATATCAATAAGATGATGGTTGAAATCAATATGAGCCAACAATACGGGGACCAAATAGCTAGGAAAAATCTAGGTATTTGGAAAAACCTAACAATGTATATATCCTGTGGGAATCGATGCCCGTGATAAAAAAAATATAATTGAAGAAATAATCTCACATTTGTGAACATCAAAATGACTTTTCTCTTATGAGGAAAATAAAGGAGGACATCTTGAGGGATGATCCAATCTTTATATTTCTGAACGTGTTCATTCACTATTTTTTTTATACGAACGTATTATCAAATCAAGTTTTTGTTCTTCATCACTAATCACTTATTTGGGTTTCGGAGCATCAGTGAGTAGAGTCATCGACACAAGTAACTTGAACATTGGAAGAAATCATAATAAAAAAATTATGAGTATGAACTGAAACAATTACTTCTTTTGTCTAAAAAATTTATAGAAAATGAAGAGTTTGATTTATTATGAAAAATTAACAAAAAACCTAAAGTGTAGAAAAAAAAAGAATTAGGTTGACAGAAAAAAAGGTATTTAACCCAAATAAAAAATTAAAATACAAGCGTAGATATTTTCCTAAATCGAAGGTCTGAAAGTGCGTATCACAAAACAAATTACCTTTATGTGTAACATTTCTTAATCCACATGCACAGTTAAGTGTAAAAGAAGAACAAAACCCCCCTATTTCTAAAATAATGGTTATCGGAGAATAAAAAACAAGTTTTATCTTCGCATAATATATTTAATCCACGTATACATTACTCATAATTATTATCCGTAAAACTAATTGGTTTCGGCTGATTACATAGAGGTACCATTAGTTTCTAGTCTTTTATTTCAGTTTTCACAAAGAACATAAAGGGCCATTTACGAATCATTACATAAATAAAGGAATAAATTCCTTCAATCATAGAGAATAAAAATTCATATTCCTTCCATCATCCTTCATTAAAGGTTAGGGGATACTTGAATGCTTCTACAAATATGCTTATAAAAAAAGAAGAATACAAAATACCAAATGAAGTCGAAGCGAAGATAAATGAAGTCAAAGCAAAAAAAAAGTTGAAGCAAAATAGAAAATATAATTCATGATTCTACAAAGACAAACGATGCTTCAGATAAGCGATATGTGTCTCAACAAACAACATAGAATTCTTCGAGCATCATTCAACTATTATTCCTTCGTTACTTTCACAAAAAGACTAAGCTACTGATAAAGTTCTAATTAGTTTAACTAAAACTTATCGGCCCATCAGATAAGTGATATTGCTGGGTCCTACATGCCTAAAAAAATTAGTAATTGTGGTCCCTTCCTTAAGTTTATTATTTATTACAAAATAGTTCCTTCATATTACATAGTTGTTAATTATTCCTAAGAGGTTTTCTTTATGGCAACTTACACCCTTAATTTATCAATTTCTTCTAGTTGCATAATTCTTCCCTTATTAGTAGCCCTCTAGTCCTTAAGAAGATGTTCGAACAAGGATTGTCATCTTGCTAATTTTTATCCTCGTCGGATTATTTAACACTTTCGTTGTTGTCAATCTTCCATATATAAAATCCTTCATCGAATTTCGTCAATTGTTCTTCTTAGGAAAATAATTCTTCTTCTAATTTTGATCAATCTTTGTTGGCAGGGCATTTTATTCAAGAAATTCTTCCTCGAATCAATCCACATAAGTAAATATTTCTATTTTATTGAAGGATTACGTCCTCAAATTTTGGTCAGTCTTCACTAGATGTTTTGAGGATTTTAAATTGAAGAAACATCGTCGGAATTTATTTACTTCTAGGTACCCATACCAACCGTTTCTCCCAAAATCTTCTTTATTAGTGATGTCATAATTCTTTGACACCAACAATGAAAATGTCCCCTCCTCTGGCAGGTGTCGATTAGCATGCCCTTTACGTGTCTTCTATTCTGACAAAAATTAGCATAGGAGCAGTGCACTCCTCCCTTAGTAACTTATTACGTCTACTTTGGACACGTTGACCCTAGAAAAACAGATCTCCTTGTCTCTATGCTTTAAGTCTTGCTAAAACTCATTCTTCTCCTATAAATACTCATAGTTTCTCATTCCAAAGTTTCTAGAGAGATAAAGTTTTTTAAAAGAGTTTTTAAGAGAGAGAAAGGTATTTTATGCCCAAGAATATTCCCATCTTAGATTGGTTATCTATTAGCCAAAAGGATGAGGATAGACGAGCCGCTGGATTGTACATCGATCATGAGCCTCAACCACCTGTTATTACATATTATGATATTTGGCCTCCAACTATGGGTTCTTCTAGTGCAATCATCCCCTCAGATATCTCTTCTCAACTACCCAATCATGCTTGCCCAGTAACTGATAAGGGTGACTACAAAGTGATGGGTAAAGATAAACGCTCTAAAGGTTCTTATTCGAAAAGAAAACGCCACCATAAATCTGCAAAAGAAAGCAAGCAATTAAGATAGAGTAAATGTTCCAAAGATTCTTCTTCGCCTGCCACTCTATCTTATACACCTCGTGGAAATCCCCGACCAACACCTGAAGCACCCCCTCGAAAATTAACAAAAGTTGATGTAGCTTCTATGACAAAATGGTCCCTCGAACCTATCCATGAGACAGAGTTAAACGTTTCTTCTGCTAAACACCGCGCTGATAAATCCAATGATAGTGATGTTGAGGAAGCTTTGGCTTTAACCTTTGGGGAAGAAGATCCAAGACTTAATTCTCAAGTTGGTGCTATTGTCATTGAGGGAGCGATAGTACCGATTGTCAAGGGAAAAGGGCCAACTACTTTAAATTAATAAAGAGAAAGAGCTAATTGTTGTTACTCTTCAAATTGTCGAGGAGAAAGAACCAATTGCTGCTACTCTTCGAATTGTCATTGAGAAAGATCCAACTGCTGCTAATCTTCAAATTGACGAGGGAAGTTCCCCTCCAAATAAAAAAATCAAAAGAAAATGTTATGCTTCCCCATCACATTGATGCTTTAGTTGGGAACAATCTCTGAACGGTAAAAAACAAGCACATTTTAGCCCTGCACAAGGTTCAATATATATTATGATAACCGATGAGGTGAAGCTAAGAGCCTGATGGGGAATTCCTTCTATTATCTCTATTAGTTTTCCAACTACTAGGGAGACACCTTTATCAATCAAGGATTATGAATTGATCGTATACACAGAGATAATGAATTGGGGCTTGCGATTCCCCTTAAATCCATTCTTTATTGAATGCTTTGTCATGGTTGATCTTTTCCCAACCCAAGTTGGACCCAATATGTGGTTCACTATCATGACTTCTATTATGGCCTTCAAGATTTTGGGAATAACTTTTTCTTCGGAACAACTAGTTGGTCTCTTTGGTTTAGCCAAAAATATGTACTTCCTCTTCTATTCCTTAACCTTTGGTTGTAACTAGAAGATTGTCAAGGATCTGCTCAAAGCAGACAAAAAATAGAAGCAACGATTTCTTTTTATCTATGGTTTTTAGGAGACGGGATCCGAGACATCAATTGAGAACCCTCATAAATTATATCTCAAATAGAGAAACAAAGGTAAGTTTCTAAATTGTATCTCCCTTCGAATTTTTCTTGTCTATTTTACTTAGCATGACTGGTGTTTCTAATCCATTCCATAAACAGCTATGACTGGTGTTCCCAAGCCTTATGTGGAATTTGTGCCTACAACAATGACAATCTTCACTGAGCTGAGTAGGTGGGCCAAAGTTGCTTCGTCTAATAGATTTCATCTCTGGTTCACGCCAACTAATCTTGCCAAGAGTCGGCTATGGAGAGCCAACCCTTTTGAACGATTATCTTTAGAAGAAATCATGGTTTATTTCACTCAACAAGATTTTTTAGACCGGTTAGAGGCTCGAGATATATTGGTTTATCTCCCTTCAAAGGCTAGAGCCAAGAGCCATTGGGATAAGGAATCTGGTGAGTCTTCGGAAGAGGAAGAGGTCGTTGAACTCTCCGGAGCTGAATATCATGATGCTAATACTAAGGTAGAGGAGTCCAAAATGGTTAAACCCGAAGAATATAAAAAACTCCCCACATAAAATCTTCCAAAAAAGAAATGCCAACGAAAGTTAAAAGGCATCCTTCAACAAAAAGAAAGGGATTTCTGAGGCGGTTGCTTCCCAAAAAAATAAGGCTAGTGAGCTCACTAAGTCTTTGTCAGAGAAGATACTCATCGAGTCTGATTCTTCCCAGCCACAAGATGACCTGTTCCTTCAGGATCATAAAGACAATACTGCTCAAAATACCAATTCTTCAATCAATGTTTCTTTTGAAGCTGGTTCTTTATCTAGCTCATTTTAGATACCCGGTGGGTCTATTTCTCTCTCTATATTCTTAAGTTTCTTTGATCATCGGTTATTATTGAGAAAAATATGTAATATTTAAGACATCAAAAGAATTTTAACAAAAAAGAAGCTTCACAAGCAAAGTCCAGATTCGAGGAGCTAGAACAATAATTTTCTACACTTAAAAAAGAAGCCGCTACTATCTATAAAAAATTGGTTCTTGCTGAGGACTATGTTATGCTGGCTGACAAGTGTTTTTAAGAGGAAAAATATCTTTATGGCACGCAAAACGCCACCAAGGATAAGCTCATCGTGGCTTACAATTAGGGAAATGATAGGGAATCAGAATATTTCGTAAAATTCCTAAAGGATTTTAAAAGAGTTGTGAAGGAGAAATAACTTATCTTAGCCCAAGCTAAAATAGATAAAAAGGAAGTTGTTGAGGCTTATGCTGCTCAATTTGTGGATAAATTAAATGCAAGATATTTGACGGTTAATCCAGGTTGATTATGGAAATTCATGAACGTTACTCCGACTTGAATTTAGGTAGTTTCTGGGGATTTGTCCCCGTCGAATATCGCCCCCGGTGTATTTTAGATGATGATGCAGACAATTCTGTGTCTACTGAAGATAATTCCACCGGGTCTTCTTCAGAATAAATATTGTAATTCTTGTTTTATGAAGTCCTCATAATGTACGAGGCTGTTTTCTTAAAGTCCTCATAATGTTCACAATTTTGTTAAAATCCTCATTGTTTTAAGTTCATTTGTATAATCTTTTTCAATGTTTATGAGATGCACCAGATTTTCAACTATGTCTTCGTAATGCTTTTAATAGTTAAAGACTAACTTTTGTTGGAAGAACCGTAGATCCAAAATAGGTGATTCAAGACAAACTTTTGTTGGAAGACCCTTTAGTTCCAAAATAAATAGTTAAAGACTAATTTTTGTTGGAATGCCCTTTAGGTCCAAAATAGATAGTTGGAGACCAACTTTTGTTGGAAAAGAGTTTAGGTCTAAAATAGATAATTAGAGACCAATTTTTTTTGGAAGACCCTTTAGGTCCAAAATAGATAGTTAGAGACCAACTTTTGTTGGAAGACCCTTTAGGTCCAAAATATGTAGTTAGAGACCAACTTTTATGGCAAAATAACTTCATATATATGAATCGGCTAATAGGGCATCTTGTTAAAACCTTTTTGCGCCACCAAGGTAGAAAAGAGTATGCCACCAATATTTTACATATAAAACTTGTATTTCTTACTTTTATTCTAAATAAAACTTAAGATGTTCAATATTACACGGGTATCAGAGATTCCTTCCTTCTTTGTCCTTGATTCGATACGTTCCATGATTTACCCTTTCAATAACTACATACGGGCTTTCCTAGTTGGGTCCTAATTTTCCGAGGGATTTTTCTTTGTATGGAGAAATACTTTTCTTAAAACTTGGTCTCCTATCTTGAATTCTCTTCGTTTAACTTTGGAGGAATATCTAATACTCATCAATGTTTGGTAGTGTAAAGAATTTATTTGTGTCTATCTTCTTTTCTCCTTAATCAGTCCCAACTCAACTGTCTAGTTTTCATCATTAGATTCATCGAAATATGTAGCATCACGATACGGCTGGAAAGCTGCTTTAGATGGTACCACTGCATCCATTCCATACACCAATACAAACGGAGATTCTAAAGTTGTTGTCCGAGGAGTTGTGCGATATGCCCAAATAACTTATCGTAAATAATATGGCCATTTTCTTGCCTTCCCTTCTAAATTTTTATTTACCCATCGAGGACTGTTCGATTAGTGACTCCGCCTTGTCCATTTTCTTGTTGATGAAAAAAGGTCGAAAAGAATTGTTGTATTCCTCGAGAAACATAAAAAATCTTTCAATTCTTTATTATCAAATTGTGGTCCATTATATGTAGTGATCTTTATTGGAACCCCAAAACGACAACAAATATTTGAAGTGATAAAATTGATTACATCTTTGGGCTTTGTTCCAGCTAATGGTTCTGCTTCCACCCATTTCGACAAATAATCTACTGCCAAAATTATTGTTTACCGTCCTTTAGAAGCCATCGATAAAGGCACAACAAGATCAATAGCCTATCGGTCAAAAGACAATGCTTTAGATACACTTTCAAGAGTGACCCCTGCTTATGAATTATGTTAGAAAATATTTGATAAGTATCACACCTTTTGACCAACTCTTTAGCATCAGAAGATATCGCAAGCCAATAATATCCTGCCAAAAATACTCTTTGTATTAAAGCTTTGTACCTACAATTTGAAGATCCTTCTCCATCGTGTAACTCTGATAATATCATCTGTGATTCATCTTTCTCCAAACATCGGAGTAAACGTCTGCTAAAAGATTTATTGTACATGATTCCTCCGAGCATAATGTAGCCATGAGATTTAAAACATATTTTCTTGGACAACAATTGTCAATTGGTAATTCATTGTTCTTTAAAAAGTCTATAATGTCTAGCCTCCAGTAATTTTCCTTAATAATTGATATTTGAAAAGCTTCATCCACTTTTTCCACCCACTAGCTCCAAATTTTCGATAATTAAAGGGCTTTCTTGCGCAATGATTCATGGATACTCCTCTGAATATGAAACAATTGCCAATGAATCTGCCACAGAATTTTCATCTCTTCGAACATGTTCGTATCTTAAATTTTTAAAGGCTAAAGATGAGTATTTCAATGCCTATATATATTTCACTAAAAGATCCTTGCTAGCCTTCGACTGACCAAATGCATGGTTTACGAGTAGTTGTGAATCACTTATCAACCTCACCTTTTTAGCCTCACAAATTTGAGCAAGCCTCAAACCTACTAAAGTCGCTTCGTATTCTGCCTTGTTATTTGTTGATTTAAACACGAAGCAGATGGCTTGATACATTGAAGTTCCTTCTAGAGAAATTAATTACACCCATGCCCTGCTTCCAAACAAACTTCAACCCCCATCTGCTTGGATTATCCACTCCAACTCAAAATTCTCATCTATTTCCATATCTAATCGTTCAGAATGAAATTCTACCAAAACACCTGCTAAGCCTTGTGCTTTAATTAATTACACCCATGCCCCGCTTCATAACAAACTTCAACCCTCATCTGCTTGGATTATCCACTCCGACTCGAAATTCTCATCTATTTCCATATCTAATCGTTCAGAATGAAATTCTACCAAAACACCTTCTAAGCCTTGTTCTTTAACTACAGTCCTACGCTCAAACTCAATATCAAAGTCTCCTAATTCAACCGACCACTTGGTCATTCTCCCCGATATATCAGGTCGGTGAAACATATTTTCTAAAGGAAAATATGTTCGTACAGTGATAGAATAACCTTGAAAATACGGTCTCATTTTCCGAGCAGCAATTACTAACACAATAGCCAATTTTTCTAACTTAACAAACCTTTACTTATGTAATATATTGGTATTGGGAGTTTTTTTTTCTTCTCGAATTAAGACAACAATTACAACATATTTTGATACCGCTATATAAACATATAATTTTTCCTAAAAAACTGGTTTTCTCAATATTTCTGGCGATTAAAGGTATTCTTTAATTCGATGAAAGGCCTCAGAACCGTATTTTGTCCAATTAAAACAATTTTTGTCTTAATACTTGGAAAAAAGGGGCACATTTATCCGAAGAATAAAATATAAATATATTTAACGTTGTCAACCTTCCCGTTAATATTTGCACCTCTTTAGTATTTTGAGGATGTGTCATCGTATTTAGAGCTTTTAACTGTACTGGATCGGCTTCAATCCCTCGTTCACTGACTATGTACCCAATAATTTTTTCTGATTGAACCCCAAACGTATATTTTTCTAGATTTAACTTTAGATTGACCCTCTTTAAGTTAGCAAAGGTTTCCTCAAGATCACCAAAATGATCCTCATCTTTGAGACTTTTTACCAACATATCGTCAATATATACCTCAACATTTCGCCTAATTTTTGCTTCGAAAGTCTTGTTCGTCAAACGGTGATAAGTTGCCCCTGCATTTTTAACCCAAATTGCAATACTTTGTAGAAATGTAAACCTCTCATAGTAATAAACAAAGTGTTATCTTCATCTTTTGGATCCATATTTATCTGATTATACCATGCATAGGCATCCATAATAGAAAGTAATCGATTTCCTAAAGTGGAATCTACCAACTGATCTATCCGGGGATCTAAGAAAGAATTTTTTGGACAAACTCTATTTAAGTTAGTAAAACCTACACACATTCGCCATTCGCCATTTGTCATTATTCTTTTTTACCAACACTTGATTTTCCGTCCACAACGGATACTGAGATTCTCGAATATGCCATACTCTGGATAAACGATCTACCTCCACAATTATTTCATCAGACTCTTCTTGAGAAAAGCCCTTCTTTTTTGTATGAATGTATGCACATTGCTTTTGATTCCCAATTTGTGACAAATTATTTATGCGGGCACACCAATCACGTCCTCAGAAGACCAAGCAAACATATCTAACATTGTAAATAAAAATTCAATTAATTTCTTTCTTAAACTTGGAGACAATTTCGTGCCAATTTTCAAAACTCTACCATTTAGATACGTATGATCTTTGAAGCTACATCAGGAACCAAAAGATCGGGGGTATCCCTCAGATCATCAAACGGGGTAGGTTTCGAGGAAGTCCCCGCTAATTTCTATGCTTTTTCCGGTTCATTCCCATGAAATTTCTTGGAAGACAAAACAATACGATAACATTCTCTTTCCATTTTTTACTACTTCTAACTGTTCCAATATTATTTCCCACAACATATTTCAAGCACTAGTGCACAATAGAAATTATCGCATGCATCTTAAATAACCAAAACCTTCCAAAGATAGCATTGTAAGATGTCGGTTCATCTACCACAATGAATAATATAGTCATTTTTTTTTCAAATGGCCCTCGACCCAATTTCACCATACTTTCAAATTCTCCAAAGACTTCTGCTGTAACCCTTGTAAAACCCACAATAGTATGATCCGGTTGTCGAATTATTGGTTGGTTAAAAATCTTCTTATAAGTACTCATGAACAAAATTTTGGCAAAACTACCCGTATCAATCAAAACCCTTTGCACTTCATCACCAACTATCCCAACTGTAATTACTACTGCATCTTCATGTGGTCCTGCCACATCTCTCATATCATCATCTTCAAAGAAACTTATAGAATCCGCAAAATGAGTTGGACGAATCCATTTATATGACATTGGCCTAGTATTTTGTTGCACATCATATGCTTGTTGGTTCACCCTAGGCCTCGGAGGAATCTGACTTGATATTTTAGGCTGCACATTTGTTCTAGGAGGCTAAACTACATTAAGAGATCATCTGAACTGATTTTGTTCCAACTGATCAAAAAATCATATTTCTGATGTTTGAGTCTTCTTCACTCGTATTCGTTTTTAAACTTGATCAAGCAAAGCCCCAAATATCATTGCTTGTCTTTCTGCCACGGTATCCTTAAATATTTCTATGAGAAGTCCCATACAAAAAGCTGCCAACGCCACAGAGTCCTCACAATATTCCATATCAGTCTTTACTTTAATAAAACGTTTGGTATGATTTTTCAAACTCTCCCACACCTTTTATCGATAGTATATTATAGTATCTCCATTAACTCGAAACCTTTTACTTCCCACAAAATACTGTTGAAAAACATTCTAGAGCATATCAAAAAAAATTATATAACCTTGTGGAATTCGATTATACCACTTTGAAGTTGCGATTTTGAATGTTCGGGAGAACGCTCTGCAAAGTAATTTATCATCATCATCATCATCATTTTTAATCAAATGTTTTTTGAATTGTTCAATGTGGCTACCAGGATCCTGGGTTCCATCAAACTTTTCCAAGTTTGAAATATCAAAATGTTTTGGTAGATTGCTACAAAGAAGAAGATCTTCAATTATGACCACCCATATAAACATTAACCCTAAGACCTTCATTTTCCATTGCATAAAGATCTTCCTCAGATGGAATCGTGAACTGGTTTCTAACTCAATACTGAAAATTTTGGTTTCCTGATAGATTTTAAACATATGTAACATGTTCATTCTTCGCATGGTCCTCAGACCCTTGTATTTTTTCCTTCGAATCCTTAGTTTGATGAGCCCCTCGATATTCTCTTCTATACATCTTCGAATATTTCTTTTTAGTACTCTTCTCCCGACGATAAGACCTTTTCGGGGAAGGTTAGAGTCAATAATCACTGGCTTCAGATGCTTTATAACGATACCTAGGCTTCATTTTCCTCCCCGGAGAATAATGGTTACGCCTTCGATCTTTATCTTTCTTATTATCAATTTGAAGGTTGGCTGGCATTCAACTCTTCTTTCTCAATCACATTTTCCCTTTGAACCCCTAATCGGATCTTTTTGAAGGTCATTGCAGCGTCTCTCTTAGATTTAACTTTTTAATTTCTTCTAAAAGTTCTCTTCTTCGAGCTACAAAGATAGACTCTTCTAATATCTCGCCAACTTATTGATCATCGTGTTGTTGCTCAATCTCCACATTATCTCTGATGAGGTTCCCTTCAAAATATTTCTTGGTCATCAAATCATCATTCACATCTAGTTCCCCTCGAATTTCTATCACTAACCTTCAAAATCACAAACAAGATTTCGGAAAATAATTATGGGTACCAACCCGGTTCCCACGGACGACGCCAATGATCGTTCTAGAAATCTTGTAGAGAGGTTTTACGAGTAAAATAATGTTCGGAGGACCAATTTAGATATGAAAAGATCATTTAGAGAGATAAGTTCCACATTCTAGAGGGAGAAAGTCACAAACAATAATTCTCTAATTATTTCTCAATCACCTTTCTCCAAAAGAGGTGGTGTGCTTTTATAGTATATGTGTGGGGTCCCACATACCTAAAAAAGTTACAAATTATGGTCAATTTATTTTATTATTTATTACAAAATAGTCTTTTCATATTACATAGTGTTCAATTATTCATAAGAGGTTTTCTTTATACCAACTTACACCCTTAATTTATCAATGTCTTCTAGTTATATAATTGTTCATTTATCAATATATATATATATAATCAATTATCCTAAAATAATTAGGAGATATTTATTGTAACATAAAACCTATAAACAAAGATCTCGCAAGCATAAATAAAATTAACCTATATTTCCATATTTCTAGTGCTCCTATTTACGTTAATCATTTTTACTTCTATTCTATTTTAATTCTAGATCAATTAAGTCTAAGTTCGGTTAATCCTTTAGCAAAGTCTAATGAACCAAATTATCTAAATAAATTACTATTTAAGTTAAATTAAAAGATTTTATGCATTAAGATCATTTTAAGTAAAATATGAGTTCATAATATATTTTTAACTATGTATATTTTGTAATATTTAGAAGATGTTTTAACTTAATTAATTTTATCAATAGATTAGAAACATAAAAACCATAAAAATATTCATAAATATAAGAATTATAAATATGATTGTTTTGATATGCTTTGAGTTTTTATAACATTTTAGTTAAAAAGTTAAATTCTTGACTAGAAAATAAATACCTAACAAACTAGTTAATTTTTTAAAATTTACCACTTTGTTTGTAGTCATCAAATGGTTCGTTGTTTAAGTTTTTACATGCTTTATAATTTTCAAGTAGTTCATTTTCAAAGTTCTTACTTGGTTCAGTTAAAGACCTCAAAGTTGTCATGCGATTCATAGTTATCAACGGAACTTTAATGTTTTTACTTGGTGTGTTGAAAGCTTCAAATTTCTCGTCTAGTTCATAGTTTTCACCCGATTTTTGAAGTTATTAACCGGTTTGTTTTCAGAAGTTCTCAACCTGACATAATAAGGTCTAGCTGAGAACTTTAAAAATCTCAGATGGTGTCAAAATTTCCCAATGCTTCATCTTTAAAACTCTTAAGGGTTTATAGTGAGATCAAGTTGAGGATTTTAAATTTCCAATCTAGTTCTCATTTTTGTGCAAATGATTAATTTTTTCATTTTTAACATTTAGGTGAGAATTTGAGTTTTCACCTAGTTTTTACAAAGTATATAGAGTTTATGAGTTTAATTCGTGAACTCAATTCAACATGCGTATGTGTATAACTTGTTAACAATAATATTTAAAGAACGCAAAGATGACCGGAATAACATGTGCTCATTATGTTTGTGTATATCTGTATCAGTAATAGAACGGTTCATGCTAAATATTATGGAACTTTTATCATGATAGGAGTTTCGTTGTCCTATAGTCACCTCAAGGGATATGGATTATATACTCTCTATAGATTTTAAATTAGAAAAGTACAAACCTTTATATTAGGGTTTTATGAATGGGATATATATTTTGTAGAACGTTGTGTGAGAAAAGATTATTATGCTATTATTTTTCTCTCTTATTCCTATTTATACTTAAGTACCTATGAATGTAATTAGACTCAATAGTGGATTTATTCATGTATATAAATTTTTTTCTTAACCCAATGGGCATTTGCTACTAAATTCGATTGTCTCGTATCTGATAGGGCCCATAACTTTATTGAACCTTTATGGACCAATAAATATAGTAATAGATGATAAGTTTTCCTTCACGATTCTACATCAATCAAACTAGTATATACAATATATATTCCATGAGAATCTTTTAATTATATGTCGCTCCAATAATTGATTGTTTATTACATTTAATTAATTAAGCTTATAATTACAACAATTCAGATACTCTATGATGATAGAATTATTTGCTCGGCTAAATGCTTTATTTTGGATAGATTTTAGGCCTTATAAGTTGTAGGCTAAGCACAAGCCAAGTAAAGGACTTTTGTATTGATGGGTTAATAAAGCTCAATGGCCCATATTGGTCACTTTAAATATAACTTTCACCCTCTTGAAAAGGGGTGCGCAATCAACATTGTATTTTTCCATTAACTATTCTCTTTCTTAATCGAATATTATTTTTCCCTAAATTTATTATCTAACTAATTTTTGTGAGGTGAATCCAGACTCATAAATGGCGAACATAGGGGGAGGCACATTCAGACTAATACCCGAAACCAACTTTCAAAACCATACTTATCATTGTTACTCTTTATTGCTCATGAAGCAAGACACAATATTATGGATACTCAAGGAATAACTAGTACACATATCACCCATTTGCGAGAAGGATCAGGGTCACAAAACCCACATAATTTTTCTCTTTCACCAGCTCAATTAGAAGAGCATATGTAGCAACTCGTGTCCCAGATCGCAACCCTTCAATCACAAAAGAAGGTGTTATTGAACACCGTTCCTGCAGCCAAAGTGGCCGGTCCCCGTAATGGAATGAATTTTACGACTTATAAACAGTTCGGGGTGTGGTCTGAAGTTTGAATTGAGTCGCCTTCTTTTAAGGAAACCAAAGATGAAACTTGTAAGTTCACCCGAACTTATGGACCAAACCGAGCCCATAATTCTCCGAGGTTGGAATATCATGTGAGGGATCGATATATATTGATATCGAAAAGTGATAACAAAGAGTTCACTTCCCTTCACACGTGGATGCATCATCGAAGAAACCATGAGCACACGATATGCATCTGATATTTAAGATATCAAGATGAGGAAAAGGCTAGTAGGAAGTCTTGTACGAACCCCGAGGAAGATTCAAACGGGGGCGAGCAATGCTCTTAAGTCGTGGCCACAAATTTTGAGTAGGTTTGGGTCATTGAGTTGTAATACGTATATCAAGTTTTATCAATGTTCCCATTTAGAAAAAATATTATCTTAATATTCATTTAATGAATCTTAATGATGAAGTGTGAAAGTTGTAATATGCTTGTCTTAACAAATATTTATTTTGACTGAAATGAGGGTTTGTTTAAAAGTTATCATTATCATGTTGAATGAAAGTTATTTGATGTAAGACTATCTATATATCTTATCATGTTACCTCTCGAGCTAAGAATTATTCAAATACAATAGAACAAAATAGTCTATTTCTTTAGATAACAAATAAGACTTGTTACAATAATCCACGATTATGAATTGAAATTATATGTGATGTTATGTGAGATTAAATTCTTCTTTTGTATGAAAATAATTACAGTTTTATCATAAAGATCTTAAAGTTCTTTCAGAACTTTTTATGGCGTAGAGATAGATATTATTTTAAAATATTTTATATAAATACATAGCATAAATTGAATTACACAGTATTTCATTTATCTTTCTGTTTATGGATATTTGTAAAATATTATATTAACTTTAATTTGCATAATTTATCAAGGATGGAGATGAGTGTTGTCAACCATCACCTATAACTTTAACGTCAACCAAAGATACTAAATTACCAAATCGAGACAACGTCTTATTCATATGTTTCAAGAAACAGAGGCTCAAGACAAAACCTCTATTATATAGCCTCAAACTTCACCAAATTAGAAGATGAATTCCCACGTTTGAACCATAATAAGGATTCTCGGATGATAAGAAATGAAAACTCTTTCAACAATCCTAAAAAGATCATAAACCTAACAAAAAATCCTAAACCTAATAAAAAATCCAACCTTTGAGCATTCTACTCCACAAAACACCAACTTAATATTATACCAAACCAAAGCACTAGACTACCATTCAATCAGGAACTTGGATCCTAAAGTGAAATCTATCATCGTTAAAGAAGTAAATTCATAAAGGCAAATAAACAACCAAGATGAAACAACATCTACAAAGGTAAAAGATGATAAGATAGATCAGAAGTCACATAAAAAAGCTTCAACAGTTCAAGGAACTAAAATAAAAGATAAACTCCTCTCTGATCAAATAACATCTCACAGAAGTAAAAGTATTTCAAAGACAATTATTAATAAAAAAAGGAAGTGTCAAAGAAAATACAGAGATTACAGACTCTGAAATCATTGAAGCTTTACAATCAACTGAAACTAAAGCTTTGTTTTCAATATCCAAGGAGTATAATAACTTGATAATAGAGTATGATTCTCATAATCAAACCGCCTAAGCGAAATTAAAGTTGGGAAAGAATTCAAAAATATCTTAAGCAAGAAAATAAAGAAGACCAAACTAAAAAACATTAAAGGTCCAATATCTACTAAAGTTCTATAACTTAAAAGGTCAAGAACACCCTTCTCAAGAATCCTCAAAATGATTATCTCAATACTCAATTGGAACGTTAAAGGTGTCCCGAATTCAGCAACAATCGAACAACTTAAATTAATTGAAAGATCTGGAAATGAATTGATTTACATGATGCTTATGTGGTTCAAACGCTTCTATAACTTCTTCAGTCAAATAATCTTCATTAGTACTTCTATGGTTCCATCACTCTTCATCTTCTTAACATCTAGTCAAGCAGGTCATAGTACCTGACTTTCTCTCAATTGTAGAATTATGATATTTTGTGGGTCATCCAAAACATTCAAGTGCTACAGAGAAATAAAATGAAATGACAAAAGACTAAAACAGAGTAATCGGGGTAAGAATCCCGAGGAGCAAAATCAACGATGAAGAATATATGTGACAAAACTCGAATCAGACTATAGAAGAGTACATAACAATACTTTGGCCTAACTCAAAGAACATGATTTCTCAATTTTTAAGAGAACTTATCTCTTTTAACTAGGTTGTAGGATCTCCAAAAATGAAATCTCACTAATAACACTCTTTGTCATCAAACTCAAAAAAATTATCATTAATTCCAATAAAAATAATTGAACTAAAAAAACTAAGTAACCAACAAATTAAAAATTAAAAGTAAAGTCAAAATTTTAGCTGAATTCAAGTAAGGGTTGAAAATTGAACCAAACTATTTTAGGTGAATTTTATTTTTCTACAATTGTGGATCTCGATTTAAACGAATATTTGTGTTTGGAGTCCAACAAAGCCAAATACCTTTTTAAGTTTAATACAATTCTCTTTTCATTAAAAAAAAGTAAAATTGATAGTTAAATTAGTTGAATGCTAAAGAATATTCAATCTATTTTTAAATAATTTGAGGTAGATAATTTTGGTTTTGAAAATTAAATTATCTTTTAATCTTTAAAACTCTAAATCCATAAAACCACTTATATTTCAATTATGTGTATAAATAAAATTCAAAAAACCAAAATAATTTAAATTATAAATTTATTGTTATCTCTAAAATAGTCAATCCACGTAACCACCAATATTTAAAAAACATGTTATCTAAAAGGTCAGGCTAGAAATTGTACATATTTTGTTGAATTTTACACCGCTGAATCTCGGTACCATTTTACTAGGTCTTTCACTAATTTTTTTACATTTTTATCCTTATAAAAAAACAATGTATAAAAGAAAATCGATAGATTTCTCACTCTTTCTTTCCCATTTTCTCTATAAACCTCTAAACCTTTGAAAACCTCTCAAGCAATGGTAATAAAAAAACTTTATTTCTTGAATCTGACCTCACAACAGTATAAATGTATGTCATACAATTTTAATAGTCTATTTTTTTGTTCTATATCTTGGTAGATATTTAGGTTAGAATTTATGATTTTAAAAAATTCAATTTTGGTATGGTTTGAGTTATCGTTTTGTTGATTTGATAGCCTAATATTGTGGGTAATTTGCGGATCTGTGTTTTGTGTTTGATTTTAAGCAGAATGGTGCATGAATTTGTGTTTTAAAATTTTAGACTTTTGGATGGTTCCGATACATATTTGTCACACGACATGTGCAACCAGACATGATGAACTCGCACATCTAGTGCAATGAGGAAAGCTACATATTTGTCACACGACATGTGCAACCAGACATGATGAACTCGCACATCTAGTGCAATGAGGAAAGCTGGAACGGTGTCGCAAACCTTCATTCAACATAGCAACCTAGATTTTCATTATTATTGCGAATTTATAAAAAAAATTGATAATACATACAAAAATCAATAAAATGGAAACAAATAATTTTATTTAATTCTCCTAAAAATGAATTAAATGGGTTTTAAAAAAAACTGAAAATAAATATCCAATAATTTCATATTTACTCTAATAAATATCCAATCATTTTGAAACTGAATAATTCTCCTTATAATTCTTCGACATTTTGATATCAAGAACAAACCAAATCCATTAAATTAAATTAAATAACTTTATATTAATCCAAGGTAGACAACGGAACCGAGTTAAACTTATAATAGAATACAATGCTCCATAACCACAAAAGGAAATACAATACCATACAAATATACAATGCATCAAAAGTAAACATTTATAAATCCCAGACAAAAAATATAGCAAAGATCCGATAACCAAAATGCAAACAAACATAGCAATAAAGGGCAACAACAAAAAGATAAAACTATGTGTATATATAGTAGTGTTGCTTCTTGATCTATATATATATATATATATATATATTAGTTTTAGTGTTGCTTCTTGATATATATGTGTTTAATTTGATGGTGGCGGAGAAAAGAAAGGGATTGTTGGCATTGTAATAGGTAAGTTGTTAGGAATTGGAAAGGTAGGCAATGGAGGTAATGTCACTTTTGGAATTGTAGGCATAGAAGGCAAAATTGGGATTTGACTGCTTGGCAAAGGCGGCAATGCTGTTGGTTGCGGCAGAGTTGGCAAAGGCGACAATGCTGTTGGTTGCGGCAGAGTCGGGAAAGGTGGCAATACCATCGGCTGTGGCAGAGTTTGCAAAGGAGGAAGAGTAGTCTTAGGTAAAGGAGGAATTGTCGAAAGCGGTGGAAGTGCAGCGGTCTGTAAAAGACGACGAGTAGCCACGATTGTGTCAAAGCTTGAGAATGATAGTGCCGCAAATAGAAACAACATGAAAAAATGCCTAAGAGAAGCCATTGTTTGATAGTTTGCAGGTTTTGTGCAAATGTAAAGGGTTGCTTGTAAAGCTGGGACTGAGAGAAGCTATTAGTAAGTTGTCTTATTTATAGAGAGGAGATTTAAAAGGGTTGATGAGGTTTAGGTGAAGTTAGTATGAAGAGAAACTTGTTTGTTTAACTTCCCCAGCTATAGACTAAGCCAATCTTAATGTTAGCAACCTACCCTATCGTTATTGGTATTATCTGCATACATATTGTAATATCATGTCACTATCAAGATTTTTCATTTTTCTTTATACATATAAAGATTGAACTATGATGTACACAATTTTAGTTTCCTTACAAGTTAAGGACACAGATTGAACTATGATGTACACTTTTATGACACTGAATTTTCATTATATTTGAACAGGGTAAGTAAGAATGGCAAAGCATGGTCGACACCAGACCTGTTCAACCACTTAAATGGCTTGTACTTAATCTTCCAAGTTCTTCATGTATTCCTTGGAAAGTTTATTCTCCATTACCAGCCGCTGTTCTTTCTCGAGAGCATATCCTGATTCAAGTAAAGCTTCCAGCGTTTGCTGTTTAACAATTGCAAAAAACACTTAGCTTTCTTTTTGTTCTAATCTACAGTTTTAAATGACAGCAAGATAGAAACATAAAGAAAAGTTGGAAGTTTTATACAGAAAATATATGAAAATCAAAGACAGAACTTCTAAACAAGAATCAATGTGCCTTAGTCTTCAGTGCTTTTCTTTAGTGGTGGCTAAATCTAAATGGTATAAATGTTAAAAGTTATGGAAAAATTTACAATTAGGATTATTAAAGTATATTATAGTGTTCTGAAATAATCATAATTGTATCTACTCTAAAAAGTAATGAACAATCAAAACCACATGAAAAAAAGTTTTTTCTGAAACCGAATTCGGAAGAAGAGTAAATTGATCAATGCGTGAGGCAGGGATTCACTACACACACCTTAGGGGGAGTAAAGACAGGAAGTTTATCATTCTTCCTCCGTTTGAGAAGTTTGCCTCCCAGTGTTTCAACTCCTCCATTATCTTCCACCCACTGTAACATAAAAAGAGTTGGAACCTTGTCTTTATTAAAAGAATCATCAGGAGATATTTTACCTTGAGAATTGATCTGTCGTATGTTCGCGACCTAAGGGCTCCATAAAAATCTAATGCTGCCATTCAGCAAATAAACTGAAAATTATTGTCATGTACCAAATCCTAGTTCTCTAGCACATTATAAAAATTAGAATTACCAGGATAGCCATACAAAAAAAGAAAAAAAAAAGAAAAGAAAACTGAGTGACACCTTGATTAGGAAATGTATCCACGATGTTTATAACCTCGTCTAGAGATATGCCATCTTTCTCGTACATCCTGTGAACAATATTCACAATATCCTCACGAGTAGGCTGCCTGTTGCAAAAAGATAAGTTTATTGAAGGATTAGATGGCCACATAACCAACATTAAAATACTTATGCAGCCTATAGAGATGATGAGAGACAGAATAGCAGAATTCTAACCGACAATTGTTGTCTCGTGAAGGAAAAATACTTCCGTTTGTAACCTAAACATTGTTGATACTATTAATAAACTAAAGTTTATTCATCGAATCGTTTATAATCCAGTTTTATAGCAAGATGGTCAATCATGACATCCAAACTCACAAACATAAGTGACCATGGAGAATCACAATGCAGACATTTGAAAAAAAAAAGGCATTGTAGTTAGAACAAAAATAACATACCAATAGAATTTCTCCATCCTTCCATCGCGAATCAATGGTGCATAAAGAGTTGAAAAGTCATTCCCAGTAAAAATTATAGGAATTCTGTTTGTGACATCGGATTCTCGCCATTTTTGTCCAGTACTAACTCTGGTAGGATTATCACACAGATTCATTAGTGTCCCAACAACAATTTGGTTGTTGACGGTCATTTGGGTGTCTCCTGTAGAAGAACAGGAAATTATAGAAACAACGGTACAAAAAATCAAGTTTAAATGTTACATAAGCTAAATGTCAGAAAAAAGATAAAACAAAGGAGAGAGCACAAAGACCTACAATACAGACATATTCGCCAAAACAAATATTAAAGACATAAATCAGGTATGTCTATAAACAAGGCTTTTGGCTTTGTTTGAATTGAAGATAAGATTTTTGGGTCTAAAGGCAATGGAATAGAATAAGAAGGCCAAACTGAGTGCTACTAAAAAGTTGCATTGTTTTCTTTAAACAAATTTGAATATGTGACTTTTTCTGAAATTACAGAGATAATAAGCTGCGAACATGAGGCTTACCAAATCTACCAAGGCCAGCATCAATGTCATTGATCAACAGACAACTCATCTTCCCCTTCATAAGTTAAAAAACATTAGATTATCATTTGGCTTGTTAACTTAATAGCCAATGGCCAGCCTTATATGGCATCAGACCACATGCGACCCTACATGCTAAACTGAATAAGTAAAGCCCATCAGATATACAAAAGCATATGACCTTTCCTCACACAAATGTGATGCCTTACCATTTATGAAGAAAATGGGCTAAGAAGTTAAATAATATAGACTAGATCCATGACACTAAGACCCATTTATTTACACAAGTACAGTAAATAAATTCTCAGTCTCCTAATTCTTTCTCAACAAACAAATACAAAATGTGCATGCATAATAGCGGACCAAAAAATGTGAAAACAACTTGTTAAAAAGCACGCAGACATAATGTATTAGAAGTCATGCACTTAATGGTAATCAAACTTTACAGTCCTAGACATAAATATACCAAGGTTGAGAGTGGTAAAGCTTCTAACTTGGTTCTGGACAACTTGAGAAGCTGTTCTGTAGCGTTCGCGTATCAGTTTCCCTGGTTCACCTGTTAAGGATTCACACGATGTTTGTAAATAACAGTGTTCTTTAAGTAGAGAATAACCTCTCTATGAATTATGTAACTATATCATTATATGTAGGAAGTAGCTTGAGGAAAATATGAGAAAAAAATGTTTTTTCTTTTCCTTTTCAAAGTACTCAGAAAGCTAAATATAATGAATATCCAAACCCAACCAACAATGATTATGAATACATAGCTTAGAAGTTAAAACCAAAATAATGAAGAGGCAAACTGAACCTATCTTACCAGCTCTTTCTGATTCTAGTTCACCAGCTGACATTATTACAGGCTCGATACCCATGGCCTTGAAGATAAGCTCAGTCTGGAATGTTTTTCCTTGCCCTTTACCTCCCCATATACCTGTTGAATAACATAGTGATGTTACAAAGCAGTTAAAGAAAGGCATATATAGGATGACTTTAAGAAGGATTAAGAAAACCCTCCCTCACAAGACCCTAGATTCACATGTTAGCCAAATAAGAACTAGCCTCGGAGTAAATCCAGTAGCAAAACTTTGTTAAAAGTGGAAATTAACATTAGAAAGACTACTTTACTATATTATAATAAGCATTGGAGCAAATACTAGCATCCAAATAGCATAGGTGGTATTATATATATGGCAAGAAACAGTAAACAGCATTAGCAACATAAATCCCATAAACTTTGCCAGCACATGTATGCATAATGCAGCCTGCCAACGGCTGCCAACTCAAAAATTTAACCTACCCTCTTGTTAGAGAGGATGAACGGCCATGATAGTCATTGTTCAAAAAATACCTAAGATCAACGGAACTTTTGTATTAAGCTGACGAGTAATGAAATTCTTCACAATGTGACATGCTGCAGAAACAATATAGAGAAAACATCAAAGGTGATTCTTGTAAAAGATAAGTCACCACAAAGGATAACTGCATAGTTCATATATACTATATGAAGAGGAAAACAAAAGTTGTTGTTTGTCGAGAACTTGTAAAACCACAAAGAAACAATAGGAGAATCCTTTGGACCAGCTTTTCTTCAAGCTCCAGCCTCTCATATCAGTTTGGTAACTCGAATTGAGTTTAAAGTAACTTACCAACTTTATCCTGCCAAAGAAAAATGGGAAGGAACCAAAGTCAAGAATTGAAAAAATGAAGCCAGTGACCCTATAGACAGGGAGAATCAATAGACACTCATTTCTTATAATCTTACTTGAGTATCTATTTAACCTGAATATATCTCCATTCTAACCAGATTCCGAGCAAAATTAACCAATAGATCACGATTCATGACACCGGAACGAAACAATTACATTAAAAACATTTAGTATGTGAGACTGATCAATTACCAAGAATGTAGGTGCGATGTAATAATCGCCTTGCAGGTATTCAAAGGACCTCGTCGCCTTCTGACGGTAATCAAACACGATATCAGCTGCAAATCAAATCAGTATCACCATCAAAACGGAAACGATTCGTAAATCTTCAGGATAGAACAGTAAAAAAGACTAACAATCTTTTCCAAGAAAATCCCCGACAAAAAGGTGATCGATGACGCCGGCACGAGCTCCAACGGCGATGTTCATGTTGTTGGATTCGGCACCGAGCCTGTACAGATAATCATTTCCCTCGTCGTCCTTGACTTCCCACGACGACTGCTGAGATAACCTAGAAGGTCTAACGTCGGGATTTTTGTCGGCGTTATCGGAGTCGCTTGAAGAGGTAGAGATGGGAGATTTAGAGCAGGAGAGTGGAGATAGAGAGTTTGAGAATCTTCTAGGAGAGAAAGTGGTTAAGAGAGACGAAGGAGAGGGACAGAGGATCGCCATTGTAGTGAAGAGAGCCATTCGGGTTTGGGTTTTGGAAATTGATTGGTTTGTATGTTTTAGCGTTGATAGGCTTTTTGGCGCCACATCCACACATCACATGATCCAATTCCGATTCCAATTTCATGTCTTTTTGCCTTCCTTTTTCTTTGGTAAATCTTTTAAAAGTCGGGTTGTTTCGTAATAATTACAGTTTTTAAAATTACACTTGTTTCAAATTTTCAAATTTAAATTACAAGCCCAAATCCTCTAATCAGTTTCATTTAACTCGGATATATATACTTTATTCTACTTAGATTTGTGTGTGTATCAACCTAACCACAAACTCCATAAAATAATACTTTATTCTGCTAGATTTGTGTGTATCAACCTAACCAAAAACTATATTATTATTTAAAACTAAAAATTCATAAGTTCCTGTTTATCTCTTTTATATCTAAATGGTAGTTTAGTCGTAATATATATCCGACTTAAATGAAATTGATTAGGGATTTGGCTTCTCATTTAAAGTTGAGAATTTGAAACAAATATAAATTAAAATGATAAAGATAATCAAGCTCCGAGAAAAATAGCCTCAAGAGATAGATTACATAATACAACAATCAACTTTTTGTTGATTTATTGTTTGATTTCTAATCTCCCATCTAATAATTTTTTTTTAATTTTTTTTATGTTTATGTACTTTTTTTACGAATTTCATCTATTTTTTTGTTTTCTGGTTGTGCTAAACAAGGTATTTTATGTTCTTTTCTGTGGTCATTCCATGTTTTTGTTCTTTCATGGCTGAAGAATTTTTTTTATCTTCGTGTCTCGCTGGGACTTGCTTCACACACTGTTTTTCTTAAGAAAGATGTAAACAATTTGAGTAGGATTGTCGAAAACATTTGCTGAAATATGTTGCAGCAAAAAAACTAAAGAAGACAGTTTCCCCAAGTTCTTTCAACACAAAACCGATCACATTTCAGTTCAATTCCCTTTAAGCGTGAAAGATTTTTTAATGAATCAAAGAAAATTCGCATTAATTGGAAAGTTTAGTCAAATAATCCTGAAAGAACAAGTTACTGAAGATTGCATTCAAAAGATGAAACTTAAGAATTATTACAGTTTAAGTATTTGGGATACGAGACATTTGTTTCTAGAATTTAGTTCGAATGATGATATGTGCAAGGTGTGGTCCAGAAACATTTGGTCAATTGGTAACTCATCGATGAAACTGTTGAAATGGACTCTAGAGTTTAACGTCAAGTTTGAATGTCCTATCTGCCCGGTTTGGATTAAATTTGACAAACTCCCTAAATTTATGTATAACGAGAAGATGATTCACTCCCTAGCCAGTATTATAGGTAATCTGTTGGGTGGCGACCAAAGTCCCACATCCCACATCGGTTAAACATGGGAAAGATCAATAGTATATAAGTGAGAACATATCTCTACTAGTATTGAGGCCTTCTGGCTTTGGACCAAAAGCAAAGTCGTGCGGGCCTTCGGGTGCCAAAGCGGGCAATATCATACTACTAGTATTGAGACCGAAATCTTCTTACTTATATACGAAGATGGAATATGCGGTACCCATATTCCCAACAAATAGTATCAGAACCATACCCAGACAGAACAAAATGTGGTGGGTGATGTGGATGAAATTCTCAGAGGTCATAGTTCGGAGTGTCTTTAACTCATCAATCAATGTGGCTTGATCGTAGTGGCGCTACGGAACAAGACAGGTGGTGGTCTAATAGGAGGTGAGCGGTAACATCTGTAGTAGTGCCTCTATGATTCAGGTAAGAGAAATCTGATTAGAGTGCAGGATGTAAGTCAATTGATAGGAGGCTAATGTGGTACTTTGTCCGAGAGGAGGATTTGTTATGGTGGCGACCAAGTCTCACATCCAACATTGGTTAAACATGGGAAGGATCAATAGTATATAAGTAAGAACATATCTCTATTAGTATTGAGGCCTTTTGGAAGTGGACCAAAAGCAAAGCCGTGCGAGCCTCCGGGTGGAATTGGATCTCACTCATAAAATACAATACAAACTCTGGGCTGGTTTTGGAGATAATCAGGGCTGTTAGATAAAGATCTTCCAAGATACTGTAACTTCTGTTATCATGTTGGACATGATTCTAGTTCCTGCAAAAAATCTCTTAAGAATAAAGAAAACACTATATGCTCTTAAGAATAAAGAAAGCACTATATTAGACAGATTGAATACATAAGATGACTTTGAAAACAATGGTAAAGATCAAACTGAAAAGGCTAAGGAAAACAATACTCACGAATACACCAGTAACATTCCAGACCAACAAGCTCCTATAGACAAGATTTTTAACAACTCTAATAAAGAAGACTCTGGATCAAAACTCCAATAAAAAAATGATGAAATCATTGAAGCAATAGAGTCCTTGAATAAAGGTTACACCACTGATTACGAAAACAACAGCTCTGAGGCATCTACACCTGACAAAGTTAACATTGGAAGTAAACAATCCACACCCATCTATAAGATCAATGAATGCAAATTTTGAATTCCATAAAGTTATTAACAAGAAACTCAGAGAAGCTAGAGGGAAGAAAAAAGCTAACAGCTTAGCCAACATATCCTTAAGATTCACAAGATCCTCCTTAATGACTATATCCAATTCTAGATGATTAAAGTCCTTAACTGGAATTTAAGGGAAATCAACAACAAATCTACATACAGAAGACTCAACTACATCATTAAGAATGAGCATATTAATGTCATTGCTTGTCAAAAGCCTTTAAACAAAGTTGAATACCTGCCTACAATTACAACAAAGCTTGGGTTTAAAAATTATACTTCTAACTTTTCTAATAAAATTTGGTTGATGTGGAAAATATCTTGTCTATCAATATTATTTCAAATCATGATCAATTCATTCATTTAGATATTACTGAAACTAATCAAAATTTCAGGTTCTTTCTTACTATTGTGTATGCCAAATTCCAAATCTATAACAAAAAAATCTTGTGGAATGAGCTGAAGAACATCTCTTATGTGGCTAACGACTTCAACTGGATTGTTATAGGTGACTTTAACGCCATTTGTTCTACTGATGAACAAATTGGTTGCTTAACTTATTCAATGAAAAGTGTTGAGGAGTTCAATGATATGATAACAACTTGTAGCTTAGATAATGCAGGCTATTGTGGGTCTTAGTATACTTGGAATAAACACAACAAATGGAAAAGACTAGATAGAGTTTTAATAAACTCTAACTGGTCTAACCATTTTAACAACACTAAAGTGATGCATATGGCCAGAACTTGTTCTGATCAGAGTCCCATATGCATCACCATTAGTAATGAAAAAGAGATATATCATAAAAGTTTCAAATTCCTTGATATGCGGACCTTGGATGATAACTTTATGCCTTTTTTTAAAAAACAGTTGGGATAACCATATGGATGGATCCCCTCTTTTCAAATTCTGGTATAAATTAACTAGACTTAAAAAAGATCTTAAAAATTGGAATGTGACTCACTTTGGGAACATATTTTGTAAGGTGCATGAGGCTGAAACTCAAGTGAACTACATGGAGAATCAACATCAATTACTAAACAATACTGATACTAAAGTTAATCTATCTAAAGCTAACGTTAATCTTCTTTTAGTCTTGAAGATGGAGGAGAACTTCTGGTTTCAGAAGTGTTACACATCCTGGATAACAGATATAGATAAGAGTACTAAGCTCTTTCACAATTATGTGAAAAAAGAAAAGGAAGAAGAATGCTATAAACAACATCAAGTATGGTGATCATTGGATTACTAACAAAGATGAGATCAGTTACTCTGCTGCTAAGTTTTTAAAAAATCTTCTTACTGATCCCCCTTACTCTAACAAAATGGTGGAAGATGATATGATGAACAATAATATTTTTAATAGTATCCCTAAGCTAATCAGTGCTGCTGACAATGATTTCTTGTTATCTGTTCCTATTGAGAAATAAATCCACAATATCATTACTAACCTTAAGTCCTCTAGTGGCTCATGAATGGATGGCTTCAATGGGTGTTTCTTCATAACCTGTTAGAACATTATAAAGGTAGATCTCTGTTTGGCCGTGGGTGACTTCATCAAAGGTAAAAAGATCGCTAAAGGTATTGTTTTTATTGTTATTTTCTCAGTGCCTAAGTCTGTTAATCCTACTCAATGGAAGGACTTTAGACCTATAAGCCTTTGCAACTTACTCAGCAGAATCATGTCTAAAGTTTTTAATAACAGACTTTTTAATTAGAAAGAACTAAATAACTTATTAATGATTTAATTAGAAAAAGAACAGTGGTAACATGATGATTCAGGTTGACATATCGAAAGCCTTTGACAAGTTGGCTCACAGATATATTCTAAAGGTCCTTTAAGCCTTTGGTTTCTCTGTTTGTTTCATTAATCTGATAAAGAATCTAATTAGTAATGTTCATATGTCCTTATTGATCAATAGATAGGTATATGACTTCTTCAAAACCAGAAGAGGCTTAAGACAGGGGGATCCCCTGTCCCTCCAGTCTTTTTATTCTGGCTGAAGAAGTCCTTACAAGAGGTCTTCATAAACTGTTCTATATCAATAAAGATATAAAGTTTCAATCTAGAAGTAGTTTGCTTATTCCTAGTCTCATATTTGCTGATGATATACTGATTTTTTCTAATAGTACTGATCAAACAATTGATAAGCTCAGTAACTTTCTGGATATCTATCAAAATGTTTATGGACAATTTATTGAAAAAAATAAAACGAAAATTATTTTATCTTCTAGAATAAACAACACTAGGATATATATGCTAACTAATCTTTCAGGGTTCAGTTCTAGCATATTACCTACTGAGTATATGGAAATCACTTTGAACAGCAGCAACAAGTGTAGTAACTACATGCATATGCTCAACAAAATCAATGTTAAGATCAAAGAGTGGGAAAACAAAAAACTCTCTTTTGGTGGCAGAATCACTCTCATTAACTCAGTTTCAATGTTGATTCCTACTTACTGGTGTAAAAAATGTTTGATCCTCAAGTCTATTATCAATAGAACTAACACTATCTTAAATAAGTTCTTATGGGGGACTAACTTTACTGATAAGATGTTACATTGGTCTAAATAAGAGGATATGTGTGAAACTTACAAGGAATGTGGCTCAACATTCGAAAATTTTCTGATCTGCAGGATACTTTTGATTGCAAACTGTATCTTAACTTTAGAAACAATGAGAGCCTCTAGGCCAACATTATGAATGATATTTATTACAAATCCCTTCATCCCTTGCAAGTTTCTTACAACAAAATTGGCTCTAGTAACTGGAAAAGACTTTGCAAGATTAAAATTGTTTCTGAGCCTAATATAAGGTGGAACATAGGTAAAGAAAACGTGGAATTCTGGCTTGAAACCTGGTATGGTTCTCCACCTCTTGTTACTTTAAATGACAATTTTAATAACACTGGTTACATGCAGCAAAATATCATTGAATTTCGGAAGGATAACAAGTGGGATGGCTATAAACTAAGGATTTTCCTCAATCAAAACAACATTTATTTAATTCATAAAACAACTATCAATGATCAAATTGAGGATACTATAGCTTGGGCTCTCTCCACTGACACCAAATTTAATACTAAGCTTACCTGGAATCATGTTAGATACAAGCACAATAAATCTGACATATTTAGTACAATGTGAAACTAAGTTGTTCCTAAAAAAGTTTATTTTCTTGCTTAGAAACTTGTCCATAACTTTAATCTTGTTGACACTATCATGCACAAAAAACATCTTACTACTGTATCTAAATGCTAGTGGTGTTATAGTATTGAATCTCCTATTTATCTGTTCATAAACTATGATTTTGCTTTTAATCTTTGGTCTCACTATGAATTTATTTTTAAGATCAAAGTTGAGAGATATATGACTATGACTCATATGATTCGATCTTGGTTTTGGTCTACCAATAGTTATGTTCACATTAGAACTATAATATACATTGTTATACTCTGGACTATATGGAACGCTGGGAACAACAAGAAATTTAGCAAAAAAAACTTAATACAAAGATAGTTGTTTTAAGTCTTGACCATTCTAATACTCTTAAAGCTAAACACTGGCATAAATATATCCATATTGCGAAAGACCTGGGCTGCTCTTGCTATATTATAGAAGAAATAAAGCCTAGATATCTGAAATGGTGTCCTCCGAAAGAAAATTACCTCAAGTTGAACTATGATACTTTTTGCCATAAAAATGGTAACTTGGGAGGAGGATTTCTGATCCGTGACCATAATGGCAACATTGTTAAAGGAGGAACAAATCTATACGGTAAAATGACTCCAATCATGGCCGAATCATAACCTCTACTAGATGATTTGCTTCTCTGCAAAAAATAATCGTTGGAGTAAGGTTGAAATTGAAGTCGACTCTCTGCTAGTGGTAAACATGTTATCAGAAGGAAAATATCCTTTTTACTTAAATCATATTATAATATGTTGTAGAAGACTAATCTCTTCTTATATGAACATCTCTTACATTTCCAGGGTTCAAAACCAAACAGCCGATTGGCTTGCAAGATGGACCCTAAAATGTAAGATGAGAAATGAATTTAATCATTTAGAAACTCAACTTCCATTAAAATCTATAACTTTATTTGAAAGTTATAATTTAGGTTACTCTAATTTGGATGTATATTTCTTGATTGTTGATTAAGCACGGAATTACCTTTTTAATATCACTAAATGACAGCAAGCTTTACTTGACATATCCATCTTTACCTTTAGTTACAGATTGGTTTGGAAAGATAATGAAGAAGATGTTGATATCTTGAAGTAGATTGGTAAGAGGAGTTCATATAGGAGATGCAAAATCTTGAAGCAAAGAAGAAATGAACTAATGAAGTTGAAGATGAGAAGATATTTTTTCATTGTGGCTGGAATTGGAATTTTCATCTAAAGTTTTGAAGAATATGTGGGTCTTTCTTTAGCCTTGAGGGAGGACTGATTTTTTTAAAATTTCTTTTTTAAAAACTTTGGAGGGAAATATGAAATTTTCTCTTTTTCCTTTTGTTAACCTTTGTTGGCCTAAATTTGGGTCAACTGTGGATCCCAATTGTAATACTCTCTAGCTTTTGATTGGTTGTTTAATAAAATAAAATGATAATAATAAAATCTTTAGAAAAGTATATATATATATATATATATATATATTGAATCAAATATTAAATTTTGAAATTTTATAGATAAATATATTGATGATGTTTTTTTATAAATGAAACGGCTAAATTTGTTAATTCAATAAAATTAGTTATGGTCGTCTACCATAATAAGATACAATATAATTAAGTTAAAATTTAAATATAATTCATGTTGGAATTTCTCCACTAAGTTGGACCGTCACATGTTTTATCGATGTATCGAACTATCGTTAATATTAGTCCAATAAAAGTAATCATAAAGAAAAGAACGGACTAGTAGATAAAATATGTATCATAGAGGTAATTGTATAGATACCAGGTTTAATTTCGAATACTGTGAAGGATTGGATTCGAAAATAAACAACTTAAGCAAAACGTAAAGTTTTGGGGTTATTTTGTAAAACAAAATAATACCGGGTTATGGTCCCTAAGGGTGGCAATTTAATAAGGACTGGTCTTCATCAAGTAACCGTTGGAAGTTACAAACGGTTAAAAGAGAATAACCGTTTTCTCACTTCAGTTCTATATAAGAATGAGTTCCTCATTATTAAAAGACACGAGATCAAATACAGAGAGAAAAATCATTTAAGAAAAACAAATTGATTCTTCCTTCGAATCAATTACAAAAGTGTGTTTTGGTTGCCATCTCTTAGAAGAATCGATAACTTAGCAAAGGATCACGGATCATCCGCTTCAAGTCAGGAATCTGAAGATCAAAGAATATCTACATCTTGTAAGTATTTATTCTGCATTATTACAGGATGATTTGATTTCATGGTTCAATAAGTATATTAGAAATCCGAAAAGTATTTTTAACAAGTGGTATCAGAGCCACCATGAAGTTAACTTCTTAAATTTTCAGATTATGAAATCATGATCTATGAAACTAAAAATGTTTGTCTATCAACAAAACATATTTGAATTTTAGTTTCGGATTTCAGAAAGAAATATAAATATTCAAGATAGTTCAAATCTGTTAAATCTACAAATCGTAATAAACCTTTGCTTGAGTTAAGTTTTATATGAATCCATATCTGAAACATTTAATAGCAAAGGATTTATTGCGGAAAATCGTGTATATATATTATTGCAGTATCATCATTGTTAAAAGTTACTTATATACATCTATTAGATCATATATATATATATACAATTAGTCGCTGCAAATATATCTCTCAGTTACTTGCAATTAAAATTAAGTTTCCAGTAAGCGGTTACTCGTGTTATATATTATATAAAGTTATAAGTGAATAATTATAAGATTATATTATATAAAGTTATAAGTGCTTTTTTATTTTCGGAAGTCGTGTACGGCTCCTTTATTTTCGGAAGTCGTGTACGACGTATATAACTGAATAATTACAAGGTTGTATACTATATAAAGTTAGTTACTGCTCTTTTACTTTCGGAAGTCGTGTGCGGCATGACAGTTAAACATGCAAAAAGAACTCTAAGAAGTGGTGTACGACACAATTAAACATGTAAAAGAAGTGACTACACTTAAATAATAAGTTAAAGCATGACATGAGAGCAGTTGTCGTAGTTATATATGAATCAGAATTATATTATATTATATAATTAAAGTTTATTATATATATATAAATATTTAAAGACATATTATATATATAAGTATTATATTATAATATATATTAAGAATTATATCCTAATATAATTACAGATATATTATAATATAATAAATTTAAGTCGTTAAATTTATATATAGACTACAAAATAATTTGGACATTAAGTGAATAGATAGTCGTATAGTATTTTTCAAAATAATTAGCATGTTTTAAGTTGTCCGAACTTGGATAAATAATTAAAGATCCAATATATCGCCAAAGTGATCCCTATCGGTGAATTAATTATTTTAGAGTTCTGACAAGTCTCTGATTGACAAGTATGTAAACTTTAATCGACCCAAAGGAAGTTTAAGGTTTGACATAGTTAATCTTAGACACGAGATAATTATTTGTGAATTGGTCATTGAGAAAATTGATCTAGGAAAATCGGCCCAAAGGAAGATTTTCTTACTTAAGTCAATTAGTAGGATCAACATTAATTATGCTCAAACTCATACATATACAAATTAATATGCTTGCCCAAAGGTATCTTATTGATGTTGTAAGAGTATGTTTTATTATGCTATGTTTATTTGTTAAATAGTATGGATATTATATGTTAAGTGATGTTTTTGGCTAATTATTGTTTGTTATGTTAGCAAATTCGTATCTCTATAACCCGGAAGGCAAAAAGGCACCCATACTTAATGGGAGCAACTTTGAGCTGTGGAAAGAAGATATGTTGCTGCACTTGATGTGCCATGATTACGACTTAGCATTAAGGGTCGATGAACCTAAACCTCTGACTGATGACAGTTCTCCTACGGAGAAGAAAGAGTCAGAGGGGTGGGAAAAGTCGAACAGGATAAGTCTAGGGATCATGAAGCAAGCAATGCCATTAGCATTCCGTGGTGCAGTTCCACCTGAGATCACTAATGCAAAAATGTTTCTCGAAGAGGTAGAGAAATGTTTTGCCAAGAACGATAAAGTATAGATTAAGACGTTGCTTATTAAGGCTACTCTATGAAATATCGTGGCAAATGGACTGTTCGTGAACACATCTTGGAAATGTCAAACATCGCTTCCAAATTGAAAGCACTTAAGATTGACCTTCCCGAAGATGTTGTGGTAAGCTTTGCTTTTCACTCTTTTCCTTTTCAGTATAAGAACTTCGAAACTTCTTATAATTGTCAGCGCGAGAAATGGACTCTCAACGAGCTCATCTCTCAGGCAACGCGAGAGGAGGAAAAGATGAAGCAAGAATATCCAGAAGTGCAAATGGTGAATGCTCAGATGGATAAGGGAATTAAGAGAAAGTATGAAGGTTCAGATGCACATGCATCCGGTTCGGGACAAAAGAAGCATAAGGGTACGTCTGGTAAAGGGCGTTGCTTCCATTGTAAGAAACTGGGGCACTTTAAGAAAGAATGTGAAAATGGAGGGCTATGATGAAAGCCAAAGGTATTTTCACTTCTATGGTCTGTTCTCAGATTAATTTAGTTTCAGTGCCGAGAAATACTTGGTGGGTTGATACAGCAGCAACAACTCATGTTTGTTTTTCTTTGTAGGGTATGATAAGAAACCGAAGCCTGAGTGATGGTGAAACATCCATCTATACAGTTGATGGCAGTTCGTGTTTAGTTCATTCTATTTGTGATTTTCGTTTGTTGCTTACCAGTGGACATTTTTTGTATTTAAAAGACGTATTATTGTATGTACCTTCTTTTCGAAGGAACCTAATTTCCTTTCCGTTGTTGGACAAATTAAGTTATTCTTGTCTATTTGGAAATGAAAGTTTATGTCTTTATTTACATGGTAATGTTATTGGTTCAGGAAAGTTAATAGAAAATGATAACTTGTATTTATTGGATACTATAAAGGATCACAAAGAGATAATGAATGTAGATGTACCTGGAAAACTAAATTGTAAAATGGAAAAATCAGCAAAACTTTGGCACAAGCGATTAGGTCACATTTCTAGAAATAGAATTGAAAAGCTTGTTTCAGAAGGTTTATTAAGTGAACTGGATTTTTCGGACTTCAACGTTTGCGTTGAATGTATAAAAGGAAAACAGACCAAAGTGAAACGATTAGATGCATACAGAGCGAAAGAGGTCTTGGATTTGATACATACAGACATTTGCGGTCCGTTCCCGACAGCATCATGGAACGGCCAACGATATTTTGTATCTTTCATTGACGACTTTTCACGATATGGGTATCTATATCTCATTCACGAAAAATCAGAGGCCATTGACAAGTTCAAAATCTTTAAGACCGAAGTTGAAAAACAACTTGGTAAAGACATTAAGTGCGTCAGATCGGACCGTGGTGGTGAATACTACGGGAGATATGATGGTTCAGGTAAACAACGTCATGGACCGTTTGCAAAGTTCTTAGAAGAGTGTGGCATAGTCCCTCAGTATACGATTCCGGGTTCGCCCAACATGAATGGAGTATCTGAGAGACGAAACCGTACATTGAAGGATATGGTAAGAAGTATGATTAGTCATTCAACATTACCTATATCACTCTAGGGAGAAGCAATAAAATGTGCGACCGACCTACTTAATAGAGTTCCGACGAAAGCAACTAATAAGATACCGTATCAACTTTGGACTGGGCGTAAACCTAGTTTAAAACATTTACATGTTTGGGGATGTCCAGCTGAAGCGAAGCGTTATAGGCCGAATGAAAAGAAATTGGACTCCAAAACGGTTAGTAATTATTTCATCGGATATCCCGAGCACAGTAGGGGTTTTAAATTTTATGATCCTTCCACAAAGAATATATTTGAGACGGGTACAGCGAAATTATTTGAGGATTTAGAGTTTGGGGGGAAGAATTTAGTAACGAACATTCATTTTGAGGAAGAATCAATAGAGATTCATGAAGGTTCTAACAATGATACTATAGTGTCTAATGATGATATGGTAATTAGAAGGCCAATCATCACTTCAGATTCGTTAGAACATATAGATACTCAAGATGATGTTAATATTCCTCCTATGGATGTTGTTCCAATGGAGCAAAATGAAATTGTTCAAAAAGAACAAACTCTACCTCCTCAAGAAGTTCAAGTACAAAATGAAGAAATTATGCCTTTGCGTAGATCTACTAGAGAAAGAAAGAGCGCTATATCTTCAGACTATATAGTGTATCTTCAAGAACATGAAGAATTTTATGGTTCAACAGAAAATGATCCTTTAAGTGTTCGTGATGCCATGAAAAGTTCTGATTCTCACTTATGGATTAAAGCAATGAACGAAGAGTTTAAATCAATGCAAGATAACGCGGTATGGGAGCTTGTTCCATTACCTGAAGGAAAGAAGCCGATTGGTTGTAAATGGATTTTTAAAACCAAACGGGATTCTAAGGGTAATGTGGAGAGGCATAAAGCGCGACTTGTAGCTAAGGGTTTTACTCAACGTGAAGGGATTGACTTTAAAGAAACCTTCTCTCCAGTTTCTTCGAAGGATTCTTTTCGGACAATCATGGCATTAGTTGCACACTTCGACCTTGAGCTCCATCAAATGGATGTAACGACCGCTTTTCTTAATGGAGACATTGAGGATACGATCTATATGTTACAACCTGAAAACTTTGTCTCTGGTGATCTAAAGTCGACGGTATGCAAACTGAAGAAATCTATTTATGGTCTCAAGCAAGCGTCTCGACAGTGGTATCACAAATTCCTTGCAGTTATTGTCTCATTTGGTTTCGAGATAAATTCAGTGGAGGATTGTTTGTATCAAAAGTTTAGTGGGAGTAAATTCATATTTCTAGTGCTGTATGTTGATGACATATCATTGGCCATGAACGATAAGGAATTGTTACATACGACCAATAAATTTCTTTCGGATAAATTCGATATGAAAGATCTTGGTGATGCATCATTTGTGTTAGGAATTCAAATTCATAGGAATCGATCCCATGGAATTTTGAGTTTATCACAAAAGGCTTATATTGAGAGTATGTTACAGCGTTACGGGATGGCTAACAGTAAATGAAAGTAAACCTCTATATCAAAAGGTGAAAAGTTTAGCCTTAAGCAATGCCCAAAGAAAAAACTTGAGATTGAGGAAATGCAAAAGGTTCCATATGCTTCGGCTGTTGGAAGTCTGATGTATGCTCAATTTTGTACACGGCCAGATATTGCTTTTGTGGTGGGTGTGTTAGGGAGATACGTAAGTAATCCGGGGATGGAACACTGGAAAGCAGTCAAAAGAGTTCTCCGGTATTTGCAACAAACAAAACATCATAGGTTAACATATAAGAAGTCGGATAAACTGGAGGTGATAGGGTATTCTGACTCGGATTTCGCTGGATGTGAGGATTCTCGTCGTTCAACCTCAGGCATTATATTCCTTTTAGCGGGAGGTGCAATATCATGGAAAAGTGTTAAACAAATACTCATTGCATCTTCCACTATGGCTGCGGAATTTGTTGCTTGTTTCGAGGCATCCAATCAGGCGCTTTGGCTGCGAAATTTTGTCACGGGACTGCGAATCGTAGAGGGGATAGAAAGACCCCTTAGATTATATTTTGACAATAACTCGGCAGTTCAGTATTCAAACAGTAACAGGAGCTCGGTTAAGTCCAAACATGTAGATATCAAGTTCCTGTCTGTTAAAGAGAGAGTACAGAGTGGTCAAATCAGTGTGGAGCACATAGAGACAAACTCGATGTTAGCAGATCATCTTACGAAGGCATTAGTACCTAAAGTTTTTATTGAACACACCCTTAACATGGGTGTTGTGTACTTATAGGATTGTTAGTTTCAGTGGGAGTTTGTATTAAGCTATTAAATTTGTTTGTATTATGATATTCGCGAACTTAAGGTCATTAATGCAAATATATTTATATATAAGTTTTCAGTGTGCTCTTATCTTTAATTATTCGTACTCTGCTATAAGTAGACCTCCAATTAAGTGGGACTAGTTAAGAATAGATATGTAAGATTACATTTCATATTATTCTTATGCTATGCACCATGATAGATCCATGTAGTTGATTGTTGCGACATCGTGATTACTGGTGCATCTATTTGCGGCTTGAAATGCATTGATGATGAATTTAGTCCTATGTCGTTAATGGTCATTTACGGGATTGTTAAGGTTATCTATGTGACGACAGAAATTAAGAACGTTCATTAAGTGGATGCATCCTATAGTAGCATATGATGATCCAAGTGGGAGATTGTTGGAATTTCTCCACTAAGTTGGACCGTCACATGTTTTATTGATGTATCGAACTATCGTTAATATTAGTCCAATAAAAGTAATCATAAAGAAAAGAACAGACTAGTAGATAAAATATGTATCATGGAGGTAATTGTATAGATACCAGGTTTAATTTCGAATACTGTGAAGGATTGGATTCGGAAATAAACAACTTAAGTAAAACGTAAAGTTTTGGGGTTATTTTGTAAAACAAAATAATACTGGGTTATGGTCCCTAAGGGTGGCAATTTAATAAGGACTGGTCTTCATTAAGTAACCGTCTGGAAGTTACAAACGGTTAAAAGAGAAGAACCGTTTTCTCACTTCAGTTCTATATAAGAATGAGTTCCTCATTCTTAAAAGACACGAGATCAAATATAGAGAGGAAAATAATTTAAGAAAAACAAATTGATTCTTCCTTCGAATCAATTACAAAAGTGTGTTTTGGTTGCCATCTCTTAGAAGTATCGATAACCTAGCAAAGGATCACGGATCATCCGCTTCAAGTCAGGAATCTGAAGATCAAAGAATGTCTACATCCTGTAAGTATTTATTCCGCATTATTACAGGATGATTTAATTTCATGGTTCAATAAGTATATTAGAAATCCGAAAAGTATTTCTAACAATTCATTCACTTATTATATAATTTTTGTTTTGTATTTTGTCGATTTTAGACTCATTACAAAATTTTAGTATTTTTTATTGCATTTTTTAGATCTATTAGAGACACAAAAACATGATTGCAGATCATGAATAAGATTAGAAAAATTTAATCAGAGACTAGATCCAATAAACTCAAACGAATATGACCAAAAATACAAAAATGACTTTTATAATATTGTATTTTATAGGATAAATACTTCAACAAGTAAGTTCTATAATTTTATTCATAATGATATTATCGATAGACATAAATAAAGAACAATTTTTTTTTATGTTATAGCTGAAGTTATGAGCAGACTTAAAAGTGAATAAATATGTTTTTTCGAATACAATCTAAATAATAAATAAATAAAAATGAATAAACAATTGTATTATTAATTATGTTTTAAACCTTTATTTATAAAGTTTATTATTACAATATATATCTCCTAGATGTTTGAGAGATTAAGCTTATTTTATCTAACTACTTAGATTTTGTATTTAGATGTATTTTTGATGGAGTCTCTTGGGTTTTAATAGTTTTTAAGTGTTGATGGGCTAATGTATTTAGGCTGTATTATTTACATCCATATTAATAATAGCTTTTAATTATTTAAAACAATTCAAATACTAAAATATTAAAATTAAATGAATATAAAATTTATTAATATAAAGTATAAACAATTTTATTATTAAAATACTAAATTTAATTAATATAAAAATAGTTAAAAGTAAATAAAAACATAAGAAAAATTAAATTTAGAAAACATAATTATTCTTAATGTGAAGTTTTTTGTATGAGTAATCGAACGAAGATGACTTGACTAAAGCATTAAAAACAAACTATGTGTAAATATTTTTTTAAAAGAGAGCGAACAAATAAGCAAATTAATAGTAATATCTCTAATTTTTAAAATGTGTATGTTTTGTTATATAAAAATATTTTATTTTTATTACTTGATTACATGGATCCATACCCTTAATACAGAAGATAAAACCAATATAAAATATGTTCATTAAATCTAAACCTACAATATAAGTCACTATATAACATATGGTATATCATATATGTTAGTACAAGCTCGATCAGTTTTCTCATATTACCAGTTGATATTTTTTTATTGATTATCTAGATTCGACTAATTTACATATTTGACTTTTATCAACACTCATATAGTCACTACAAATAGAATAAGAAAGGAGTATGCTTTTGTGTTTGACAGTTTTTATAGAGACAAACTGTTGTGTTTTGAAACCGATCAACCAATCACTGATTTTGGTTGTTCGGTTTTTAATATTGAATTACTGATTTTTAATATGAATGTTGTTTGATTAAAACCGTATGCCTCAGGTGTTAGAATGATTGGATTATCGAGCCTTGAATTATGTATGGTTGGTGTGCAGTGTTGAGCTTTTGAATTTTGGCATTATAGATTCTTAGATTCTTATATTTTTTATCCCTTCAAGTCTTATATTTTCTCCGACTTAGGTACTTTGGCCAAACCAACTAATTATGGAGATCTTGATTTGATAGTGTCCATTTTCATGCATAGCGAAAACATTAGTCGGTTGAACTCTTCATTGAAATATATATATATATATATATATATATATATATATATATATATATATATATATATATATATATATATATATATATATATATATATATATATATTACCGTAGGAAAAAAAATAAAAGAATAAGTAAGTTTGCTAAAATAACTATTGTGTTGTGGTTGAGATGAATAGAGGTTTGGTATTTAATTCTACTGAAGGTAGATATCCCTCTTAATACTTCAAGTAAAAAAAAGTATTATAAGAAGAATAACGAAGTACCTAGTAAATTTGCTTTGCACTCAGACTGTTTTTAGAACTTTTAGATTTATGGAGTGACCGACGAACCTTGATCTTTGTAAAGGTGAGTAAGTTTCAGGGACTGACAACGACTCCAAATTGGGGAGTGCGCACGTGTATTGATTCACCTAAAGTAAAGGAATATGTTTATGCCTTAATGGTGTGTGTGATGAGTCGGGAATGAGACATGGCTATTGTATGGTACTGTTGTTTAGGCCTCTAACTTTGTAATTTTATGTGTTTGCATCTATCGTTTAATCATCTACTTATGGATGGTTAGGAGGAGGTACATGTTATATAATACTAGAGCTCTTGAGTCATGTTTTCACAAGTTTTTTTGTTCTAAGCCCATATTTTTGTTATCAAATCCAACTACAAACTTCTTCTTTTTTCTTAGCTTTATACTAAAAATGGTTTGATGAGTGATAATTAGTGATTCTCACACTGATAATAAAGAATTAGAAAACTAGAATTCTTAAGGGTCTATTTCTTTTAGGGAATCAACTCATAGTCTCCTAAGGGTTTCAATTGAGAATTATGATACGAAGGTTGAATAGGTGGTTTAGACTATTGCCAAGCCGATTTGATCTTTATTGCTCATTTGGTGTTCCTTCTCGTCCATTTTATTCAGATATATTTAGGATTATGAATACTGTTTTTTTGGGGTAAATTACGAAGACCCATGCTCTAGTATACAGTAAACCATGACTTATGATGGAGAACCAAAGATGTACTGATGCATCAGAGTCAAGGGTCATATAAGGTTCAGAACGACCCTCAAACTAATACAAATTGATTTCTTCTTTTTTACTAAATCAGGTATTGAGATAGACCTATGTTTATTCTGAGTAAGGGGCCTTATATAATTTGAAGTTATATTGGATACTCCCTTGTCATTTGGCAGTGAGATTCCCGACCACCAAAGAGACTCCATTATATATGAAAAGAAACGAGTTAGTATTTTTTTACCTGATCATTTAAATTAGGGTTCATTTGCCTTTGCACCCTAAGTTGCTCAGGTCTTTCTAGCTTACCAGGATGTGCTAATGATAGCTAACATTATGCATATCAATTTTGCCCAGTGTCATTTATGTATAAGAGAGTTTTTATCTTTGATTATTATTATTTTATCCCGCTAAAGCCCTTATTTTTATCTTTATTTGTTGAATCTTTATAATATTGTGATAGAGCTCCATAACTTAGAAAACTTGTGGAAAAGCTCATTTGTTGTCCTTAGTAAAAACTAAAAAAATTGGTTGGCCACTTCATTAACCTATTACACTGAGGCCTTGTAATTTTAAAAGTAAGTTTTTCTTATGTTTTTAGTTATTTATGTTGTACTCCATTTTTAGATATTAAACTGAATTTTTGTTCTTGTTTGGCATATAAAATTTACGCCATTTTCCTTATCTGCAGAAAGTGTTGAATAAGAAGTTTTATTTCCTTGGTGAGTTTTTCCAATAATCTTGGGGAAATGAGCATCATACGTTGTTTACCTCAATTAAATTACAAGTACCACTGAAGTTGTTGAACCAACGTGGAACCTTATTGAAGGTTTGGCAGTCACAATTCTAGTTGTTGAGGATATACATAATATGGATTATACGTCTTAGGCCGTTTTTCTCCAATACAAGTGAGGTCGAAGCATAAAATTATATGTCTTTTGTTCCATTGAATCACTCTGAAACAGTGATAGAAGACATAGGGATTTATTGTGGCACGATTATGTAGTTAGGCGAGGATATAAGAATTTAGATGAGAGGATCACTGCTCTAAAAATGGTAAAACATAATAAGGTTAAGAGAGCTTCTGATGTATCTCAGATGTAAAACAGATGCAAGAGAAGTCTGCATGTTGGGCGAAGGCAGTTCATAAATATAAAAAAACAAGATTTCAGTAGTGGACTGACTTTGAAAAATCAAACAAAAGAATACCAAAATGGGTGATCAAAAGCTGCTAATTCCTACATGGAGGATTGAAGGAAGGTCATGTCTCTTTTGTATTAGAACCGAAGCCACATGTTGAAATTTAAGTGTGGTACCGAAGAAGAGAAAGTTGTTGATCTAGAACCCCTATTTCTACTTTTACGGATAGTTCATCAAGAAGGTCGAAGTCCAATTCATACTAGGTCAAAAAAAACTATTATATCATTAGAGCCTCCACAGTTGGAAGAGAGGTGATTTCTCAGATGGTGGCTATAGTATGGAGCCAAGTTAGAGAGGTTGGTCGACCTCTTGTAAAGTTTGTAGCTTGGAAAATTGAGGTTGGTGTTGATGTAAGTAAAACCTAGCTTTTTATATTTTTAATTATATACAAGTATTTTATGAATTGATCTTAATTTATGTGCATGCCATGTTTAATTCATTTATAATTCTAAAGATCTTCTAGACAAGTAAGAGGGTTGAAATGTCGTACCTTCAAGTCTTACTTAATGTTGTGGCCGAACTCCTGTAGGATCGATATGTTAAAAAAGTATTATGTGGAGTAACAATTTGTTGTTGAACAGAAATTCAATAAATGTTTTGTAACCCAAGTTGCTACTCATCAAGAATGTATTAATGACTTGAAGGCGTAACTCCAAAATTCTAAGGGGCACCATAACTGAGCTTATATAATTACTTTTTTAACCCAGAAGTATATGATGCAATTTAAAAAATCATAAAATGTGTGTGTTATAACACTTACAGTTATGGAAATATGTACGTGAAGATATTGAAGATTTCTCATAATTTTTTGGATGTCGAGTGACATCACAATAAGGTCGAGGTGGCTGAAATGTAAGAGGTTGGTTTTAAGATTACCAAATTGAATAGCTGAAAGTTAGAGGCAAACCTTGTTTTGACCTTCAATAGACTTTTTCCCACCTCGATCTTGGAGGGTTCTGGAATTAGTTCTTCATGGTAAATGGTAGGTTGACGTGGACTTGTCACCATTGTTTTCAATGGTAGATACTAAAGCAAATGAGAAGGATAATGTGGATTTTGAGGCTGTTTATTCTAAAGATTAGTAATTTTTACTATGTAATTTGATACTTCTTGAATTTGCGTACACAAGTCATCTAATGGAGGAAATTTTATAGTGATTAAATCATTTGTTTTACCGAGGTCTTCACTTTATTTTTTTAGTTTGCCAATGTTTTTTTACTTTATTAAATTTGATCTTGGATGTATATAAATATATTTTTATTTTAGTTGCTCATTTTAAAAAAAGTATTTTTGCTTCACCATCTTATTTTAAAGATCCGGCTATCATCTCTTCCTTAAGGTTGAGGATAAGTTTTTGATTTTTCCACATGTTTTCATATAACAACACATAATACTAAATTTTTTCGAAGTGATCAGTTCTGAAATTAGAGTATATGTGTTATGGTTCATAATTAGTTCAATGTTATGCTTACTTGGCTTGACCATAAATCGTCCATTGTCTTGATTGGAACTCATAACAGTTTTGATATGGCCGGGGAATAAGCTCATCATCACAATTTTAATGCACAATTTTGGTATTATGGCTAAAAAACTCAATGAAAAGTTTGAAATTTCTTTAACATACATAAGTATATGTATATTTAAAATATATGTAAACATATTTTTATTAATGGAAGGTACCTCGTTAACAACTACCCACGCCACCGAAGTAATAAATAATTTACATGATTAAAAGTTAGAAATTAAAAAGTAAATTAAAAATTTAGAGTAAAGAGAATTTATTTTTAAAAAGTGTAAAGCTTCACGTGTTCCACATTCTAGGGTGTTGTAAAGGATAATGTTTTATGTCTAACAACTTATAAGTTCTCGCTTTCATTTTGTTCATATAGTTGTAGATCCTTCCTAGTTTGGGCCTACTTTACCAAGGGTTTTATTCTTGGTGTGGATGAAGAAATTTCTAACACTTGATCACCTTTCTAAAATCATGAAAACAAAATTTTGAATCGTACTTGTTTTGTATTAGCATCTGATAGTCTTTCATGTGTAGATAGGCCTTGATCTCCATGATTATGTCCATTCCATCCCTTCGGCTATCAGTATTTGTTCATTCCTTATAGTTAGAAGTTCATAAAGATAGTGGAAACAGTTTGAATGGGACCACGATCTTCATCCCACATACTAATGTCAAAGAAGTCTATGTTATTATGCTACATGAGGTGGTTCGATATAACCATAAGATTTATTGAAGCGTGTTTAGCCACTTCTTTGCTTTTCTTTGAGGAGGCAACTTATTATTTCACAGAGGGTTCAGTTGATTACTTCAACCTGCTATTTTCTTCGGCATAGGATGACACTAAAAAGTGTTTCTTAATTTCTCTAGTTTGGCTGAAATAATGCTGAGTGTGCATTCCAGAATTGTAGCATGTTATTAGTGGTTATCATTATGAGGACCTTGTATCTGCAACATATATTTGTTTTGAGGAAGTTGATGACTTATTTTGCTTGAATGTTTGCTAAAGGCTGACTTTTACCCATTCATAGAAGTTAATTTACTGCCACAAAAGGTATTATCGCCTCCCTGGTGCATTTAGTAGTTGTCTCACCAACCCCAAGCCTTATCAATAAAAAATGGATTTATAAATTTACTTCAAGGGCACGAATGAGACCTGAATCGTATTTTCAAAGCGTTGGCCAATGTCATAATGTTAGATAAAATGTCGATGCCTCTTTATATAGTTGGTTAAAAATATCATACCAATATAAATATATATGTGGACACGTCTCTCACCTTCATAGATTTCTTGAAGAACGAAGGTTGACTCCTCGAGGTCGAGGCACCTTAAGAGTGGCTTGGCTATCCTCTACCTATATAACATATCTGTTATCCATACTTGCAAGATGGACCATGTTTTGATATTTTTGGCCTTGCGTTGTTGGTAGATAATGTGCCCTCAATGAGGTACTCTTGGATAATGGTTTTCCAGTCTGGAGATTCTTCAGTGATCATGAATTTCAATGATACCTCTGTTTCTTTAGTTTTCATGGGCCCGAAAATGGTTGGGTTTTCTTACAAAACTAGTCATGGATTAGGTTCAACATATCATGAAGAAGCAAGTGAGTCAACTATTAAGTTTTTTTCTTGTGGTACTTGCTCATATTGTATTTGTTCAAATTTAGCAGCTTGGTTGCAAAGCCTTTTAAGGTAGGGTATAAATATGTCATTCTCGGTCTTCACTTGTCCTAATGCCTCATTGACCACCATTTGTGAGTCAATAAGTAATTTATAGCCTTTCGTGACTATTATCTATAATCAACTAATTTATGTATGTGACTGCCTCGTTATTTGGATTCATCATTTGAGGTCACGAATATAAACTTGATTGGTTAGTAAATAAGGTCCCTAAAAAAGGTGTTAGCTATATATCATATCCATAACCAAGATTGTTAGAGCATCCATTGGTTCAGATTACCCTATGGTTTTGGAATTATCATCTAAAAATTTTAACCTTTTTACATATAATTCTCTTAGGAAGTCTGCCAAATCTTGGGTTTTGATGGAAAAATAAGAGTCGAAGCTTAGGTCAAAGTCTCCAAGCTCTATTTTCCTTTATGTTAGTCGCCCAAAGAGTGTACATAAGACGAGAGGCTGTCTATCACAATGAAGATACATTGTACATTTTATGCACTCTTTATACGAATAACTACATCTATTTTGAGTCTCTAATGAATTGGGTATCTATTTTATAAAAAAGTTCAATGCCCTTTGTGATGGTTTTAAGGGAATTATGTATCCTATTTGGTCATAACATTTCTTGAAAATAATTATGGTCGAACTACATGTATCTATCATAATTCTTTATATTTTAACCCGACGATTTTTACGATAATTATAACAACATATTCACGGGGTGCAACCACCCATTTAGATCATTGTCTTTGAAATTTATAATTGAAAACGTACTTTGGTATTAATGGTCCAAAGTTTCACCTTAATGTTGGATCTTGAGATAGATCGTAAGACGTTTGTGGGAGGAATGAGTTATTATTGCATGTGTATCACATTAGAAAATCATGAGTAGTACTTGAATATTTGGATCATGATCCAAATACTTGTCATATGCTTCTTAAATTTCTATTTTTCACAATGCCTCTATATAAAGTGGCTTGCTTTATGATACATGTGTTGGGTTTGTTGGGACATTCTTTGAGGGGGAAGGGGTTCAATCCTTCATAAACTCAATTATCTTACTACAGTCTATTAGTTTCCAGATATTTTATTTTAGGGCACGAAAATCCTATATGAGGTGCTCAATTGTTTTGTGATACTTGCAGTATTTTTCGGATTTATTTCCTCTATTGAGGTCCATACTTTCTATGGTTTGTAAAAATGGACCAAATCCTTTGTTTTTTATATAATGAAATTTTGAACCCTTGTTTGATTTTTTTTTAATTTTATCTTTATTATTCTTTTTATTATTCGAATGAGAATATTTTTTAGATATATTTTGGTGTGATGTTTGGATTGAACGATGGTCATCGGTTCAACTATATTTTATGATGGGTGATAAAATAGTATACGTTATGTCCTATTGGTAGTATCATCTGCATTGTTTCGTCCGTCTTGATTTGTGCCGCGACCTGTGCATTGAGGTTTCCAAAGATAAAATTCTCTATATTTTTTATGTTTTCGGCAAAGAGACCACGGATAAATCTTTGTATCTATGTAACACACACAATTATCTCATAGATTTTTTTTTAAAATTATTTGTAGTTCAAACATATTCTTTTGTTTGCACCAAAAGGCTCTCACTGGGTTCATGTTGTAGTGGATAATATAATCCCCGTCATTTTGGGTTACTTTAATATGAATGAATTGCTCTGAATGATATCTATAGTATTTTGAAATTATGTATTGAGCTTGAAGACAAATGATTGAAGCATGTGAGGGCGCTGCCTCATAAGGTCATTGAGAAAGCTAGACACATGAATCAATAATATTCTACGAACCCAAGCATCTCGTTCCGAAACTTCTTAATGTTGTGTTAGAGATCCTCGATCCTATTATATTTATCTATTTCATACGGATCAAATTTTGTACACATGTCTCCATCTTGTATTTTTGGGGCCAATAGGGATATGGCCATATTGTACTTCGTCACGTGTGTCCCCCATCCATGATAGTCGTAGTTTGACATATCTTGGATATGTGGGTTGACTAAGAGTTTGGCAGTTTGTGTTATCCATGCCATTATGGGTCTGGATTTGGCAGCATATTACTATGCTTAGGGTTTGGTAGGTCATCAATATGGTTTCAATGAATACCTTGTAAGATCGTACGTAGATCTGGATCGCCGTGTTTTTTCACTATAATACTAACGAGAAAGAGTTCAACTCTTTTCATCCGAAAGGCAACATTTCTACTTCGGACAGTGACGTTTACTTATGTTGACTAGTTATTGGTCAAACCTGTCGTTAGACTCTCTTGTCCTCAAAACTTTGACATGAAAGTGGTAGAATCGATCATCTTACCTGGACGATCAATCTAGGAAAATACGATATCATTGTCTCATGGAGATAAATATATTATCACTTTTAATAGAATTCCCAACCGATTGAGGCGATGAAAGATCGATTGTAAGCTTTCATTGCTCTTCAGGAGCATGTTTGCTACCATTTGTATCACATTAGGATCTTTTCCGGGTATCTGTAGTGGATATATTACATTTATAGTTGAATCTCAATTATCAAATTCACAAGATCATCTAGCACCAAAATATGGTCTTTGGCGATAAGTGACTTTTTCATGGTATGGTTTTTTAAGGAAAAAAATATTTGAGAAATTAGTATATTCATAAAATTTTGATTCCCATCTACGGTGCCATGATGTGTGGTTTTCTAGTATAACTACTCCAATGAATATAATTTTGGTAGATAAAAAGATAGATTACGACTTTAAGGAGGAAATAATTTTTATGGAAAGAAGAAAATGAGCAAAGTACTAACTGATTAATAAAAGTTGTGTATCTTATATTATTTGATTTCATTGGTTCATGCCTTTAATAAAATTCAAATATAAAAAATTATTTCTCAGCTAAAATTTAAGTTTCTTCTAACAGAAGGTCTTTTGAGAGATTTCACACAGATCTGAAGACCTCCATTTATTTAAAAATCTATCGCACCGCTTCTAATCGTTAGTTTTCTATTTTAGAGATTTTTTATACAAATAATTCAATTCAGATACTTCCACCATCTTTTTATTATTCATCTCACTCTTTTATTTCTCATTTTATCTATCTCTCAATCTTCACAATTATATTACTCATTCTATATTTACTAAGTCTATTAATAAATATTTCAATATATAATAATAAAAATATTAATATATCTTTGTATTTTGCTACAATATTATTTATTTTGAAATTATATTTTAAATTTAGTTATTTTGTTTTTATTTATGAAAAATTATTGTTGTATAATAACTAAAATATTAAGGATATTCCTATAATATATTGTTTAGCCTATTTGGCCCAAAATTGTTGTGTTTTCAACTTTTTTAGTTCGATTTATTAGTTTACGTCACTGTTTAATTTCTTTAACTTAAACCGTAGAAATCAAATTGAATTAAAAATATATTGAAAACAAATACACTAGTTTAAAAACATAAATTTAAAAAACGTAATTTAAAAAGTATAATTAGAAGATAGGAGTAACGCAATATTTTACGAAGGATTATTTTCAATAAATATTAGTTATTTTTCTGTAACATATTGAACATGGTAAGAGCGTATTAGTTTAAATTGAAATTAATTATCATTTTTAGTAAAATATATTATTTATATTTTAATAGTATTAAATATTTAAATAAATTTTATTAAAATATCTTACTATTACTTTAACTATATTATTTCAATTTTATTAGATAATAATTAAAAGATTGGGTGTAACTTTTGTACCGATTTAGTGCCAATTAACATTTTAAATTTTATATTAATAAAAGCTACAGATAATTATAGGCTTTCTAAGGATGTTCTCTTTTATTTGATCTAGACGACATGAGCTGAGAATATGCATGGAAGACTTTTTCTCCAAGAAAGCTTTTCTTAAAGTTGAAGCAATCTTCAACCTTCGTGATAGCCAAGCACCTGTAGCCTAATCCATCTCTATCTACTTCAACCTTCGATTCAACATTCAATTATATTGTTGAAGAATGAAAGAGTACCTTGCTCTTTGTTCTTTCCATCATCGAACCTGCAAAACAAGGTAAAAAAATGGTGAAACTCTCAATCACCAAAGGACGTATTCACAAGCTGTTCATCAGCCTAACCTTATCAAAACCACCAGAATCAAGCCTTCTAGTACATTGTATAAAGATGACCACATATTCATTCAATTCGAAGATCAGATTAATGAAGAACTACTGCAATCTACATCTTATACTTTAATATGCAAATTTGCTAAAGGTCTGCCTAAGTAAGTTGTTCTTGATAAATTTTTTGAAGCTAGGAAGTTCAATGGTGATTTCACTTACACCAATTGCGATTCAAGATATTTGTTTCTTGAATTTTCCCTAAAAGAATACTTAAGCAAAATATGGTCACGTGGAGTTTGGTCTGTTGGTGAATAATCCATGAGAGTTCTGAAGTGGTTACCTTCCTTCAACGTCAAGAGAATGCCCAATAGTTCCCATATGGATGAGAATCGAAAAACTACCGGAACACCTCTATAACGAAGACATCATTAACTCTATTGCTTCGTCAATTGGAACCCCTCTCAAATTCTGGATACCACCCAAGAATAAGGCCATGTGTAATGCGTGCTACGCATGGGTGGAAATTGACATGTCAAGAAAGCTACAGAATCAAGTATGGTTTGGTTTTGGAAGTAAAAAGGGTGCTTGGATCACTTTGAGCTATAAGGATGTACCAAGGTACTGTGATTCTTGTTTTCATGTGGGAAATGATTCTTCAACCTGCAAAAGAAGAAGAGATGGTACTGCAGATCGAAGCACCAATCAAAATGAAATAAAAGCAACACAAGAACCACTTCTGCCAAATAACAAACCTGATCTTGAGAACATCAAGGAAGTAGCAGTTGTTAACCTCAAATAAATCATAGTTACCGCTATGGACAAGAATGATAATGCTCATGAACCTATAGCCTATGGTGCTATTGCTGGAAATCAAGTCATAATACATGATAACAATAAGGAAGAGACAAGCAGATAGCCTGAACAGATGTATAGTGGAATACTGAAAGAAAATCAAGCTAACAAACCTTGAAGAAAAGGCTAATGAAAATGAAGATATCAGTCAGAATGAAGATGGTATAATAGATACTATCAAATCCCTTTATAGCATCACAGAATTTCCACACCAAGCTGATGATACTACTCCCCTATTTTAAAGACAACTTCCAAAAAGGATAATACAGGTAGCCTTCCACCGTCTCCTGCTCTAAAACTTAAGAAAGTGGATACTAGTTTCCAAAAAATCATGGATCGAAAGCTTAAACAAACAAGGAAAAGCAAAAGAAAGAAACCACTGGTTATAAAATCTCTTCAATTTCAATAGACTCAAAGATCATCACTTGCTAGTCCTAAATGATAAAGCTCTTAAGTTTGAATATCCATGGAGTGGGAAATCAATCCTCTGTTAGAAGACTCAAATCCATAGTCAAGAAAGAAGGAATAAAAATATTGTTCTTACAGGAACCTATGATAAGTAGTGACCAAATTACTACTCTCTTTGTTAAGCTTAATATTCCTCACTTCTTTGCTAGTACTTCAAAAAAATATGGGTGGTTTGGCATGATGATTTGGAGATTAAGATACTGGTGGATAATATCTAGTGCATTCACATTGAAATAAAATATTCTCAGTTAAACAAGACTGTCAATATCACATGTGTTTATGCAAAATGTCAAAGGAATCATAGGATGGAGCTTTGGAATGATATTAGATCTTTTGAATCATCTGCAAAGGAATGGCTCCTTCTAGGCGACTTTAATTCTATCATATCTCATCTGAACAATCTGGTTGTTCTAATTTATGTCAGCAAAGCGCTAATGATTTTCTAGACATGATTAAAGACTGTCACTTGGAGGATGCGGGATTTGTGGGAACTAGATTCACGTGGACAAACAAAACAAGATGGAGGAGATTAGACAGAGCTTTATTTAACCAAGAATGGTCTGAGTATTGTTCAGAAACAAAAGTAATTCACCTAGCCCGTACGTGTTTAGATCATACTCCTTTATACATTACAACAAACAAAGACAGCAGGGAACATAATATTCTTTTAGCTTCCTCAACATCTGGACTATGGACAAATAATTCTTAAGTTTTGTTGAAGCTAACCGACTGTACCGATGATGGGATATCCATTATATGTCTATTGGAACAAGTTGAAGAGGTTGAAGAATGCTCTAAAAGGATGGAATAAAAATTACTTTGATAATTTGTTTGATAAGATTAAACAAGTTGAAGAGAATCTACAGATTTGTGAAGACAATTATAGAAGTTCAAAGAGTATTCAGGATAAAAGCAGTCTATCTAAAGCTACTAGCACTAAGCATGGAAGAAAAATACTGGAAACCAAAACCATATGCCAACTGGTTAAAGGATGGAGACAGAAACACAAATATATATCATAACTTCTTAATGAAGAAGAGAAGGAAGAACATAATAAATGGAATAAAAATCAACAACATGTGGACTTCAGGTGAAGATGTTATCAACTCCTCAGCTGAAGCCTACTTTACAAATATTCTTTAATCTCCTTCCTAATCTAATAGAAATTCTGAGCTTGAAAGTATGAATAACAATGTCTTTAAAGTCATTCCAAACTAGTTGATGACTCTAATAATAAATTAATGCTAGCAGAGCCTACTGAAATAGAAATCTGGTTTATTATTCAAAGCTTGAATCCAACTGGATTTGCTGGGATAGATGGATGCAACAAATGTTTTTACACTAGTTGCTGGCATATCATAAAAAAAGTATTTGTAATGCACTCAAATCATTCATTCTTGGCCAGGATATTCCTAAAGGGATACTTTCTACTGGCATTTGTTTAATCCCTAAGACAATTAAATCGTTCTAGTTGGAGCTAATATAGACCAATTAGTCTCTGTACTTTAACGAATAGAATAATGTTTAAACTGATTAACAACAAACTTTCTACATTTCTTCCTAAACTAATATCTAAAGTGCAGGGAGCTTATGTTCAAGGAAGATCAATACATGACAATATAATCATTTCAAAGGAGTTAATCCATGATATAGACAAGAAAACAAAGAAGGAAATATGGTTATCAAGGTTGATATGTCCAAAGCTTTCAACAATCTATGACACATCTTTATCATAAAGGTGTTGCACAGGTTTGGTTTTAATAATCAAGTCATTAAACTGATTAATAACATTATTAGATCAGTCCATATTTATATCCTTATAAATGGAAAAGCAGTTGGATACTTCAAAGCTAATAGAGGAGTGAGACAAGGTGATCCCTTGTCTTCTAGCCTCTTTATATTAACTGAAGAAGTACTGATTAGAGGGATAAATAACCTTTTTGTCTCTAATAAAAAGCTTAAATACTCTAGCAGAGACAATGCCATTATACCAGTGTTGGCTTTTGCTGATGATGTATTAATATTTATTAATGGCTCAAGTGTTCCTCTAGAGAAAATAACTCAGTTTTTGCAGATTTACCAAGATGTTTCTGGACAATCAATAAACAAAAGAAAAACATAGATCATTACTTCATCTAGTATTCCTCAGGACAGAAGAAATTGTCTTAGTATTCAAACAAGTTTTAATACATCACTCTTTTCTACAACGTACGTTAGGTGTAATACTTAGTCCTCATAATAAATCAACTAACTTTACACCTTTACTTGAAAAAATCAAAGAAAAAATCTCAAACTAGGAAGGAAAGATGATTTCATTTGGTGGACATCTGACACTGGTGAATTCTGTTCTAATGGCTATACCTTTATACTGGCTTCAGAGCTGTTGGTTTCCCACTTTAATCATAACAAAAATTGAAAAAATAATGAATAGATTTTTGTTGGGATCCATCAGAGAAGCAAACAAAACTCATTGGACTTCTTGGCCAGCTATTCGCAAGCCTTTTGAGGAGGGTGACCTTAATGTGAGTAGCTTACATGATATTAAAAAAGCATTCTCATGCAAGCTCTGGATAAGATTTAGAGAAAACAATTCTCTATGGGCTAGTCTACTTCACAACATCTACTGCAAAGAAAAACATCCTCTTCAAGCTGATTCCAAACATGGCTCTCAAACATGGAAGAGATTGTCCAAAATAAAGGACTTTTCTCAAGCTCATATCAGGTGGAAACTTGGTTGTGGTAAGATGGATATATGGTTGGACAATTGATACGGTAGGCCTCATCTTATCAATCTTAATTCTAATCAAAACAATAGCTGGTTTAAAGGTAAGAAGGTATGTTCTCTGTGGGAAGATAACTGGTGGAATATGAGTAAGCTTAAGCCTATTTTAAGTGACTATAATATAAGCCTAATCACTAAACTAAGTATCAACAATCAAACTAATGATACTATTATATGGACTCTATCAAAGGATGGTATATTTAACATTAAAGACACTATCAGAGCCTTAAGAACCTCCCACAATAGTTCCTCATTGTTTGGTAATCTTTGAAACCAAATTTCTCCAAGGAAGTGTTCCTTCCTGGCCTGAAGACTCATCTTAAATAAACTACCTAGTATCAAAATGTCAGTTTTGTCTAAACTCAGAGACAACAAATCATCTGTTTGTCTCTTGTACTTTTGCTCAAGAAACCTGGTCTTACTTTGCAGGTGTTCTAAATGTTGAAATACAAAGGTTCATGACTGTTAAACACATGTTCATAGCCTGGTTTTGGCAGCCTCTAACAGGATTCACATCAAACAATTCTTCCTGCTATAATTAGTTGGGTTATATGGCAACAGAGAAACAAACTCAAGATGAGCTCAGAAAAAACTTCTACAAAACAACAATAAAATACACTACGAACATGTTGATAGGTCTAGACTACTCCAAGCTACTGAAAACTAAACACTGGAAGCACTATTAAAATGTACCTGTTAATCTTGGATGCACTAACCACTTACGTATCAAGAAAAAGATCACTTACCTTACATGGACTTCTCCAAGTCATGGAAGATACAAAGTTAATTCGGATGCAAGTTGCTCTCTCTCGGGTGAAGCTAGTGGTGCAGTTATCATCAGAGATTATCAAGGCAAACTTATTCTGGGATACAGGAACAACTATGGAACGCTAACCCCGTTTCAAGCTGAAGCTCGAGCTATCCACGATGGCCGAAAACTATGCAAAATAAAAGGATTCAGGGAAGTTGATTTACATACTGATTCTGACATAATTGTATATCTGCTCTCTACTGGTACTATCCTTTAAACTTAAGCTTCATTTTTAACAACAGAAAGTCTCTTATAATTTGTAATATGACACTTCATCACATCTATAGGGAACACAATCGAGCAGCTGATTGACTGGATCAATGGACTCAAAGATGCAAGATGAAGTTCGATTACAAGGACTTTAAAGCTCCAGCTTTGTTGGATGTTATTCTGTTGCTTGAATGCCAAAATGTTGGTTATATAAGAATATAAGATTAACTTACCTTATGTGATTTTAGGGAAGTCAAATTCTGATTCTGCTATCAAGGCCTCTTTGATACTCCTCGAAATCATCTCAAGGCTTGGGAAGTCTGTTCATCATCAAAACAGAGTCAACTGCCATGGTGTCTGTCTCATTTGAGGTTTAACTTGAGAAATCAAGATGTTAACAAATGTGATGGAAGGAAGCTTGAGGAATCTAAGTGAAGTTGAAATTATCTCTTGAAATTTCAAATTGAATGAAGGGAGGAAGCTTAAAATTCAACTCAAAATTTGGCGTTGAATTTCCTTTAAGGACTAATTATTGTTCACTCCAATACTTTTAAAGACTTTATAATTAAGTCCTTAATTTTGTAATTGTACATATTATGTCCAAATAAAGCTTTTTAGTTGAAAAAGGCTACAAATAATTACATTGACAAGGTTACAGTTATTACTAAATATTTGTAAGATATTTATTTTACTAATAATTTTAAATTATTTATTTATTTTAATAAACACAGATGCATAAACTATTACCAATTCTTTTTTTATTATCAATAAAATTTTAGAATTTGAATAGTTCAATTAACTGGTTAATATGTAACCGAATAGAATATTTAAAAGCCAAACTGTTCGGTTTTGTTTCTTCCAATTTTGTCATTAACTATGAAACGAAATTTTTTTCATGGTAAATTTTTATTTTTCACTTTTATTGATTTTCTTACACTTGATAAAATCCGAATCTGAATAATATTTCAATCTTGAAAATTTAAAGATCAAATCTCATTATTAAAGACAGATTTTTGACGGTCGGTCTCGCTGCCTAATAACGGTTATAAATTATTTTAAATGTCAATTATATTATTATTATTATTTTATAAAATTGTGTTGATAATAGTATTATTTTATTTTTAAATATTTGATTATTTAATATTCTTTATCTATGAACTTTCCTTCAAATGAGTAATTGTATTTTTAACGAAATTTATTTATAAAATATTATTTTTGTCAACAAATTATGAAGTTAAAAAGAGAGAGGATATTATCTCCAAAAAAGTCCATAAGTTTTTGTTCACCCCTTTGAGAAGTCCTTATTGCTTGACTTCATCTCTGAAGTCTCTCCAAGTAACATTGAGAGAGTCAAGCTCGAGTGAATTAGAACTGTCTATTCATCCATGAAAGCATCAAGTTCAATTTCAAGTCGGGTAATAAGATTTTGTTTTTAGGGTTCAAACATTAGGCAAAAGATTAGTCACCAGGATGTGTAGATTCATCCAAATAGAAAACGGATTTCTCAATAAATAATATCCATTTTCATATAGGACATTTAATCAAGACATGAAGAAGATTAGGGCATCAAAGTTCCGAACTTTCAGATTCTTAAAGAAACGAAAAAGAAAGGTCTTATGATATGGAAAATATTAAAGAAAACAACAAAATTTGAGGATAAATGAAATCCAGTCAATTTGTCAAGAAAACACTGAAAATCAAAAACAGATTGTTGAAGAGGCGACTGCAAGTATAGATTTTTACCACCATTTCCCTCCTCTCAACAACAAGACCTCGATCTTCCAACCCCTTCACACTAACAAGTCATACAAATATGTTGTTCGTCCAAAATAAAACATCAAGGTTGTTACTCATGAAGACGTAATCTTCAACAACAAAAGAGGCTTCAAGTATATAAGTTTTGCAAAAAAAGATAAGTCTCTCTTACTCAATTTTTTTGTATATACTTTGGTTACAAAGTTTGTTGTAGGTAGATTATATTTATATGTCATTAATCAGTTTTAAACAAACTTAAGCTTAAATGCGACGTTAGTCTTTCTATTTTTGATAAATGGCATGTGTTCATAGAGTTATCCTTAATTAGAATATTTAAAAATTCTATAGAAAATGAATATTTGGTCTTTTGACCAACATTCTATGATATTAATCAAATGGGAACCAAACTTCAATACCAAAAAAGAAAGCTCAGTTACCCATGTGTGGATAACTTTACCAAAACTCTCCATTTCCCTTTACAACAAATACATCATTAATAACATACCCAAAGCTTTAGGTTACCCTTTGGACATCTGGATACCTACCAAAAATCTAACCAAACACAACTATTGTCAAGCTTGGAAAGAACTTGATGTATCGAATCTTATCAATAATAAGTTATGGATTGAATTTGGTGACCATGATGGTCATTGTATAAACATTATATATGGTGATACCCCGGTATATTTCCTAGATTGTCACCACCTTGGTCACAGTAGTCAAAATTATAAAAAGACCAATTAAAAACCTGAAACATTTATAGATAATAAGCTAGCTAATTCTGTTCATCAAATAGATGAAAATAAATATGTAAACAATAATAAGATTAGGGCTCCTTTGATGAAATCTATAGTTGTGAAAGAACCTCAAACTCAGTCTGTAATTTCTAAACAAAAACCTGAGAGACCATTAAAGATAATATTATTAGTGATAAGGATATTCAATATCAACAAATTAGACAACATATCACACATCAAACTCAGGAAAATGACAACCTCCTGTTAGAGCACAATACTGATATTATTGATGCTCTCAAATCTATATATACGGGAAACAAATTATAATGTCTCAATACCTCATCTGATTATGAGGCTATCTAAAATTCATCTCGCTACACCTTAGTCGAAAGCCTTCCAGACTCCCTTAATAAGCAAATGAACATGGATAATGAGCTTAATATCTTAAATCAGAAAGCTAGAATGTTGAAACCCAAAAAATTATTTACTTCTCACAAAGAAAATGATTCTAAATAGTCAAATCTCCTTCCCTCTAATATAAATGACAGTTAAAATATTAAATTGGAATATTATAGGTAGAGGATATAAAAAGTCAATTAGAGGATTAAAGTATTTAGTTAACTCAGAGAAAATTGAGTTCATGACTATCTAGGAACCCGTGATCTCTATAAATAATCTTGATCAAATTATGAAAAAGCTTAATTTTTATCAAAGTCTTGTTAACTCTAGCAATAAAATTTAGGTCATATGGAAGAACCACTTTAAGGTGAATACAACCCGTGATGAAGAGAAGATTATTCATCTTACCCATAAAAATATGAATATAGACTTTAGTATTTTTATCATTTATGCAAAATGTTCTAGACTTAATAGACTCCCTCTTTGAGAGGTTTGAGAAATACATCCAGTAATCCACTACAATGGATTGTCATGGATGATTTTAACTGCATTACTAACTCTGCTAAGCAATTACCTTATTCAACCTTGTGCTTACGAAGTATTGATGACTTCAATAACATTATATTTTACTGTTCTTTTGAAGATCCACGATTTGCAGGATCTCCATTCACATGGACAAATAATATGAATTAGAGAAGGTTGGACCGAATTCTCATTAATGAAAAAAATAAGAACTTACTTTGATACCATCCAAATAACACATTTAACTAAAACTTGCTCAGACCATGCCCCATTGCTGATAACTTTAGCCAATAACTATTGGAAGCCTAAAACCTCTTTCAAATTTCTTAGCATGTGGATTCAACATCCTGAATTCCACAAAACTATTGCTAAATCCGTGAACAGTCAGGTTTCTGGCCCTCATTTGCATGCTTTATGGAAAAAACTTAAAAGACTTAAGTTGGCCCTTAACTCTTGGAATTATGAGGTGTTTGGCAACATCTTTACAGATTTTGGCAATATTTTATGAGGAAGTTATTTTTTATGAAAATGAATACCAAAATTCTTAAAACATGGAAGACAAAGTTAACTTATATTAAGCCAAAGCCAACTAGCTTATTATCTTGGCAAGAGAAGAAGCCTATTAGGAGCAGAAGAATTGATTTAACTGGTTCAAACAAGGTGGCAAAAACATTGTTGTGTTTCATAAATTTGTTAAGCCAAGAAAGTAATAATAATAGAATCAACAGTATTAAATATGATAATGTTTGGATAGATGACCAAAAGAAAATGAATGAGCTTGTAGAATATTTCAAAAATATGCTTATTAGTAATACCTCCATTAATCTATATGATAATCCTCTGGAAAACATTCCTAATATTATCTATGAATCTGATAACAATAACCTTTTGGCTATCTATTCAATTGATGAAATCTACAAGCATGTTAAATTCTTGAAAACCAATGTTATGCTTGGACGTGATGGCTTTAACACTATCTTTTACCAAACTTGCTGGACCATTATTATATATGACCTTTGTTCTGCCATAATTGATTACTTAAATGGTAATATTGCCCCCAACTTTATATTTACTACTACCTAATGTCTGGTCCTCAAAATTCATTTTCCAAAAAAATAGAAATACTTTAGATCTATAAGTCTTTGCACTGTTTTTAATAGAATCCTATCTAGATTTATAAATAAAAGACTTAACTTAATCCTCCCAAAAATTATATCCCATGAACAAGGTGGATTTTTTCATGGGAGAAACATTCATGATCAAATCTTTCTTGCCAATGAGATCATCCATGACATTAATAGAAAATCTAGAGGCAACAATATAACTCTTAAAATTGATATGAATAAGGCCTTTGATAATATTTTCCATATATCCATCTTAGATATCATGAAAGGATTTGGATTTCATAATAGCTTATTAATCTAATCAATAACAATATTAATTATGTGTTCTTCTCTATTCTGATAAATGGAGAATTACATGGTTTCTTTAAAGGTCTGAATGATATTAGGTAGGGAATCTAATTTCTCCTAAACTCTTTATAGTTGCTAAAGAATTTCTCATAAGAGGAATTAATAACATATTCGATAACAATCGTCAAATACTATACAAAACCAGAAGCCAAATGAGATTAAATTATTTAGCATATGCTGATGACTTTGTTATATTTATTAATGGTTCTAAATATAATATCATCAGACTCAATCAGTTCTTAAAGCTCTATTAAAATGTATATGGTCAAACTACCAATAAAGACAAATCTAGCCTAATCACTTCTCCAAAGCTAAGCCCACATAAAATTAGAGCCATTGAGGAAATCTTCGACTTTAAGTATAAATCATTTCCTATGAAATATCTTGGCATTTACATTGATAACAATAACAAAATTAATAAATATGATGAAGTATTCCATAAGATTAGACTCGAAATCAATGATTGTGACTCAATTTCTCTGTCATTTCAGGACAGATTAGTATTAATTCAATCAGTACTAATGGCCTTTCCTAATTACTATATTTAATATAATACCATCCCTCAAAATGTAATTAAAAGAATTAACAACCTCCTCAATACATTTATTGGGGTATCTAAAGAGAAAACTAAAATAATCCACCGCTCTAATTGGGATTCCATCTGTCTTCCATATAAGGAGGGTGGTCTTAATGTTAGGAAAATCAAAGACTTACATCATACTTATGTCTATAAACTTTGTTTTAACTTCAGAGAAAACATATATCTCTAATTTAATTATATGAACTTCATTTATTACAAAACCAAACATCCTTTACAACTCAATATCACAAATAAAGGTTCATTTACTTGGACAAGATTGACTAGAATTAAAACAATTGTTGAACCTAACATACTTTAGATTTTAGAGAATGTCAAGATTGAATTGTGGCTGGATAGATGGTTTAAAAAGACCCCTCTAATTCAATTAAATGATTCAAAAAATAATAACTAATACAACTCTGATAATGTTAACAACTTTTGGGATAACAATAGTTGGAATATTAACAAGCTGAAAGCCAACATTACCCGTTATGATATAGACAGAATCCTAACCCTTAATATTAGTAATGACAGAAAGGACAAAGCTATTTGGGTCTTAGGAAATTCTGGCAATTTTAAAACCAAAGCAACTTAGAATCACATTAGGCATAAACCTACAATCTATGTTCTTTTCACCAAGCTCTAGTACAATTACATTCCTACTAAGTTTTCTTTTCTAATCTGGAAAACTAAAAGATTGGATATCAGTTGATACTAACCTTTAAAAGAAACACTTTACCTTAGCTTCTAAATGTTTATCCTACAACAATATAGAGTCTGTAAATTATCTTTTCGTAAATTGTTCATTATTATGGGATACTTGGTGTTCCTTATTTACTTGATTTGGAATTCAAATTAATGGATACATGACATTCAATCACATAGTTAAATGTTAACATTGGTCTATCACAAAAAACATTCATATTAGAACGATCATTCCAATTGTAATTGTCTGGAATGTATGGTATTATAAAAACAAAAAAAAGAATAATTATATTATAATTACTCTTGAAAATTACTTTAATAAATTCATTTACACTATTTCTTGTTTCAACAACATCGACTCCAAAAAATTAAGGTCTGGTGAATTGGCATTGCTAATAAACTTGGAATTTTCTTTTCTCCTGATAAGTCTAACAAAACTCTAACTTTAAAATGGATAGCCCCTAATGAAAATAGAGTCAAACTTAATTGTGATGGTTCTAGTCTAAGAAATAGTGAATCTATCGGTGTTGGATTACTTAGAGATCATAATGGAAATATGATATACTCTTATGGTATGATTTATGGCAAGGTTAGTTCCTTGATTTTTGAAGTTTTAGCTCTTTTAGATGGCTTTATCCTCTGCAATAGTAAAGGCTATAAAAATTTAGATGTTAATATGATTTTATGTTGATAATTGATATGTTAGCTAAGATATTAGCTCCATGGTACCTTTAAACCACCACTTAATATTGCAGAAACATGTTTTCCCCACTATGACTATCAAGCATATTTCAAAAGTCCAAAATCAAGCAGTTAATTTAGCTGGCCCATTAGACTCTTAAATGCAATATGAAACTTGATCATGACATTATAAAAACCTTAAACCCTCTAAGATTCATTGTTCTATTAGAAAATCTAGGTTTATGTTACTTAAACCTCAATGAATGATCAATATTTCAATTTCTAATCATGTTTAATTTCCAATTGGCATGTAGTTAACATTATAAAATCTTATTTACTGAAATACTCTTGGAAGCAATTTCAAATCTCACTTATCTTGAAGCTGTCCAAGATTGAAGATTGAAGATGAAGGAAGATACAGATTCATATGTGCTGTTAAATTCCAATTTTTTTCCATTAAATTACCATTCTTCTAAGTTTCTGTAACTATAAAGTTTTGAGTACCATACAATGGTAATTATTATTTGTATCAACTCTTTGATTCAATAAAGATTAATTTTTGGAAGATTAATTTTTATTTTTATTGTAAAACTATAAATTTTACGAAATTATTTGTATGACTATAGATCTTATTTAATGCAAAAGACATGGAGTTTATGTTCCTTATTATTACGAACCACACTCTAAGTAATACGATTTTTTAAGGTAGAATGTTTGATTGTTTTTATCAACTTAAGATATTTAATTTTTTATTTAACTTTAATATCTATTTATTTTATTTTTCTAAACGGTATATAAAATAAAATTAATAACATAATTTTTTTAAAATCAAATAAAACTTATCATTTCGAAGATACATGGAAGCAATTTCGTATTTACACGAATCGGATGCACCGAATTTACACTAATTGTCATTTTTTTTAACAATTCGTGTAAATGTCTCTGTCCAACCAAAAAAATCATTTATATTCAAGGTATTACCAAAAATATATTTTTACAAAAATATAAATCAACTAAACAATATCATAACGTAAACCAAATTAATTAAACAAATATATTATTAGAAAAATAAAAAAATTTCAAACTTGGAATTCAAATATCTCTCGCCCAAAGATAGCAAATATTCAAACATTATATAAAAAAATCTAAAAAATCTAAACTTCCATTGAAATTTTCTTAAAGGCTTAAATTCTACCGAGATGGACATAAATGCCCCAAATTAGAATTGTACAAGATTGAGAAAAAAAAATCAGTTATAACTATTGAATGCAATATAATAAGCTTTTATACATTCCTTTTCCTTTTTGGTCTTTCAGCTCATTGCATCTGAAAAATACTGGCATTAATGGATGACCTCTTCTCCAATGCTTTTTTATGTTTAGTTTTAGATCCGCCAAGAGATCATTGACGCATATAAAGCAATGAAATCAGTCTAGGGAATTGCTAAAAAACGGCCAAAACTACTCCGCGAAGTCACATGTTTCTGATTTTCAATATTTACAAAAATGCCACTAGGCAAAAAACCCAAAAAACCCTTTGAAGTCTAAATATTTACAAGTGATGCCATTGAAGAGAACCAAACTACTCCATGAAGTTGCAAACATAATTTCAAACTTCATCTTCTCCAAACCTACTAAAAATAGAAACTTAACAACCAACTAAACCCATTTTTTAAAAAAATTCAAAACCTTTACAACATGGACGGAAAAGGGTCGGAAGTGCTTCCCACGCAGAGCAGCATGGTCGCCGAGGAGGTACATTGCATTTCCCTCTTTCATTTTCGGCAAAAAATCGATTTTGTGAAAAAACCCGTAATGGTGTTCGTCGCCAACCTCTGGCGGGGCCGACATGTCGTACGCCATTCGAAAGGCGTACGGCACCCTCCATTCGCCATGGCATGGCGTGGGGGACCATCAGTACGCCACACGTGTGGCGACCTGTAGGTCTCCCACGCCAAGCCATGGCGAATGGAGGGTGCCGTACGCCTTTCGAATGACGAAATGTGGTTCCCTTATCCGGAATGCCGGTTTAATTTGTTTTTCTACTTCTTACATATTGCAGGAGGTGAACGAATGCGATATTTCGCTTGTTTCGGACTACGCTCACCATTTCACCACCCACGACGAGTATAGCTTAGAGTCGATGACCGAGTGGGTAAAACTTAGGGGGAAAACGTTGGGTTTTTCGATAAACGTAGCATCGAAGGAGGTAGGGAAGAGGGGGAGAACACCGAGAGTGGATTATCGGTGCGAGCGATCCGGAATTTTCAAGTCGGCCGTTAAAGAGTGCGACCGTAAGCGTAAGGCCACCGGTAGCAAAAAAATAAATTGCCCTTTTCATTTGGTGGGTAATCCGTTAAAAGGAGACGATAAGTGGGCTCTTAGTGTCCTTTCCGGGAAGCACAACCACGAACCGATCAAGTATGCCGAAGGACATTTGCAATGGTCGAAGTTAAAACGTAAGGAGAAAGAGCTCGTTGATCTTTTGACGGTGAACGGCACAAGTCCGCGACAAATATTTGGTGCTTTGAAAAAGGCCGATCCGGAGAATGCTTCAAATATCCGTCACGTTTACAATCACCGTCAAAGAACGAGGATGGCCGAAAACGGCGGTCGATCCCAAATGCAATGCTTGTTAGTTAAATTACAATTGCACAAGTATAAGTATTGGACACGGACGGGGAATGACGGTTCTAACGTCATAACCGATTTGTTTTTCGCACATCCGCTTAGTATCGACTTACTACGAACCTTCCCACGCTTGCTAATCATGGATAGCACATATAAAGTCATTCGTTACGGGATGCCTTTGTTCGAAGTAGTCGGGGTAACATCTACGAACAAAACGTTTTGCATTGATTTCACGTTTATGGTGAGTGAAAAACAAGACAACTACGAATGGTCTTTGGGATGCTTGAAAACGGTAATGGAGGAGAATGATTGTGAATTACCGTGTGTTATCGTTACGGACCGCGAACTAGCCTTGATGAATAGCATCGAAATTTTTTTCCCTAGCGCTAGTCACATGTTATGCGAGTGGCATATCAACAAAAATGTTAGCGGGAGAACGAAAAAAATGTTTGAAGACGGAAATGTGGCTAAAAGTTTTTTGGTGGCTTGGAACGACGTTGTTTCATCCGATACCGTTGAGGTTATGAACGAGAGGTTGGCTAAGATGCGGTCGATGTTCAAAGACCAAGATAAGGCGGTGGACTATGTGGTTGACTCGTGGATTACGCCTTATAAAGAGAGGTTTGTTCACGCTTATACTAACAAGATCATGCATTTTAATAACCACACCTCTAATAGGGCCGAAAGCTCGCATGCTACTTTGAAAAAATATGTTAGGTCTAGCCGATTGGATTTCGATGGGTTTTGGGATAAAGTGCATGGCTTGTTAGCGATGCAACATTCTACTATTAAAGAATCGATGGAGCTTAGCAAGTGCCGTTTAATTCACAAATTCCAAGATTTCACACCGTTCAAATTTTTACGGGGGTACGTATCACCTATTGCATTGGCGATAGTATACGATAACTATGTTGATAAAAGCGGCGGTGAAAAATCTATGTGCGTTTGCACCGATCGTACGATCCATGGTTTGCCGTGTTCCCACGACCTTGAGGCAATCCGAAGAGTGGACGGCCACGTACCTACTCGGATTATAGATGAGCATTGGAAGAGATTAGATATTGTTCCGCGAGTTAAACTCACCGGCGAAGAAGAAGTGAAATTTAATTTCGCAAATCTAAATGCGAAACTTGAAGAGTTTGATGTTTACGAACAAAGTCATTGGCTCAAAAAATTTCAAAATTTTTTGGATCCTTCGACTACACTCCTTTGCGAACCCCTCGAGAAGGTTAAAACCCGCGGTAGAACTCCCGGACGTGTTGGAAGCCGTGGTCGTGGACGGGGTCGGGGTCGCGTTAAGGGTAGCAAAGTCCAACGTGAGTATTCTACGAAAAGAGATCCTTCATATCACGAATACGTCGAACAAAAAATGTTTGAGTCCCACGATAGTGCCGCAACTCCACGAGTTGTAACACCCGCCGCTAGTATAGCAACCCCGGTCGGTACTCTCGGTAGCACCGCAAGAACGGTTGCCGCACATACTCCGACTAATTCCGGAGCAAAACCCCCCAAAAATAAAGTAAAACGGGTTCAATGCGTTGGTTTAGGCACTCCGGATACGTCGAACCACATCAAGGCTATACCGTCATTCATGGCTAAACCATTCCCGACTAGATTACCAAATGTTTTGGACTCGAGATTTTCAAAAGACATACCTCAATATACGCGTCCTTTCATAACCCGAATTACAAATGTAATGCCCGACGGTAATTGTGGTTTTAGAGCCATCGCGCATGGTATGGTTGGTAACGAAAGTGGATGGCTAATGGTTAGAGAAGCCTTGGTTCACGAGCTAAAGAGCGATCGGGAAAACGGGTTGCATATTACGACGATGAAAGCGAAGTTGATAAGGAGATTAACCGGTTGACTTTTAATAAAGAGAATGCACCTTACGCAAAATGGATGTCCTTGCCTAGTTGCGGAAAACTAGTCGCGACTACATTCAATTGCGTTTCTATTGCCTCGCTCCCGGTGGATGTACGACTTACCTACCGGTGAAAAATGCACCGCCGAGCGATGGTTCTTTGAAGGAGATCGGCGTGGCATTCGTCAATAAAAACCATTTTGTTCATGTGAGTAAATAACTTTAACTTTCGCACGCATTTAAGCATTTATTTTGTAAACGCGCATTTATATTGAACGAAAATTTGTAGGTTGAGTTGGTTAAAGGGTCACCCATACCGACTATAGATCCTACGTGGATGAGATCGGCGAGAGAAGACGCTATTTCTTGGTCGATCCCTTTGCTAGATAGAGTCCGTGTATTTTCAAGACTTCAAAATCCCACACCGACACACTCCGTTGAACATGATGATTCGATAGTGGACTTAACTAAAGATTGAATTGATTTTGTGTTCGGTTATGTTTTTGTTTTTTTTGTTGTAAACTAACAATGTGTTGTACCCTTTAAACCTCGTTACTTTAAATGAAACTTTTTTTTTAAAAAAAAATTGACTTAAAATTACGGGACAGTCGTTTTCGCCAGCAGAACGGCGTAACTGACGTTCAGTGCGCCATCTGCTGGCGTAACTGCAACTCTGTACGCCAAGGGATGGCGTACGGATTGCCCCCCACGCCAGCAGATGGCGCATGGGGACATTTTTGCTGGCAATTTCTTAAAAGAACAGAAGCTGGGGTAAGGCTTAAACCTATTGCCGCCACTGGTTGGCGAAAATAGGTATCCCTACGCCGTTGTGTGGCGGCAATAGGGTATCTTAGAGTACAATTTTTTTTTCAACTTTTTTTAAAATTAAACTGCGATTTTACTTTAATTGTAGGCATAATATTGTGTTTGAATGATTATGTATTGTTCGAAGTTCGAAACTCATTATGAATTGTATTCACGTTCCAATTTATGTTCAACTATATATTTAAAAAAATTTGAATTCGAAATTTAATAGGTAGACCAGTTAGAGGAGCTCAAACATTAACTTATCGTAAACCAAAACATCAACTGCAACACAAACACAAATACAATATTATGCATGAACTTAAACATGAACGTTGACACAAACTGTATTCATATCTGAAACTTATTTGTCATGCTTGTAGTCACTGATTTTCGCTAAGCGGATGTCGGTAATGTCGGAACGGACCGCATCCAACTGATCATCTGTTATATAATCAGTGACCTGACAATTGAACCGGTTACATGCAACACGACGTTCAAGCTCGGTGAGGCTTGAAAGTAGATGCTGACGGAATGTGAGTAGGACTGACAACCTAGCCTTCACCTCATCAACACGCCTTGAAATCCTTGGCGGCTGGACACCATCCCTTCCATATAAGAAGTACATATGGCATAGCAATGCCTCGAAGTATTCTCTACGCCCTTGTTCCATGTGCGTGTTTCCAACTTCGATTGATGCTTCCATCATATATTGATCTTCTAACTCATTCCATGGACACATTTTCTGTTAGGTTATTCAACTACTTTGCTATTCTATGTGTGGACAGCTCGCGTATTTATAGATAACGATACAGACGAACGCATAAATTACTCTGTGAAGTTGCATAGATTATTGAATTCAGCCGGGACCCACCAACACAATAACTCCCGCCAACACAAAAACTCCCGCCTAAAAAAACCCGCCAAAAATTAACCCCCGCCAAGACAAATGCTCCCGCCAAGAACTCCAGCCAAAAACTCCCGCCATGGAGTCTACATCCTAAAAACTCCCGCAAAAAAATGACTATACTATATAAACATGCCACAGGATACAATATTCGTAATAGAAGCAAAGAGTACACTTAAGAAAAAAAACACAAACACTTGAACACATGGAGTTTACAGCTGATGAAGACTACCATATGCTCAAGGCGGTTAAGGTTGTCCACCGACAAATGGGGGAAGATAGTAGCGATGCTTTCTTCGACCGCCTCCTATGTCAGATGTATTTCAACTATGGGCATTTAGGAGCAGGAGACATTCAAGTGCGAAGTCGTGACGAAATCAAATCAAGGTACAACTTCATCCAACCGCTCACTGCCCTGCTTTTTCAACCAGCCAGGATTAAGATAGAAGCACCTTTGGTCTGGAACATGACGGTAGTAGACTACATCAGTAGGGATATGGTGGCGTTTCTGGAGGATAGGATTGCGGCACGAAATGGGGGGGATGATTCGGATGACAATTTGGGATACGATTTCGACTGATCATTTCACTATTTCCGTGTTTGTGCCATCGAGTTATTATGTTTAGTAGTCTGTGTTTTTTTAAGTAACTCCAGAATGTGTGTTGTTTTAGATAGTACTACTATTTCAACTTGTTAGTTGTTGTTATTTGAACTTGTGATGTTTCATTCCAGTATTTGTTTGAACTTTTTATTTCGTTAGTTGTTGTTATTTGAACTTGTGATTGAATGAATGTAAACATTCGATATTTTATGTTTGGATGTTCATCTTGAAAACAGTAGCACTAAAACTGCAAAATATATCGATTGCATAAAAACATTACAATTTAATCCAAAGCATTGCATAATAAGAAATACATAAGCAAATAACTGAAGACAAATGATAGGTGGGCTAACCCTCTGTTAACATTTCACACTTAGATTTATGGAGTCGGATAGTTCATTCTGCTCCCGAACTTATAATCATCTGAATCATAACTTCCTTCGGGGGTTGAACACGTTTCAACGGCGCTTGCAATTGCGTCGGCCATTTCTTGCTCCCTTTGCTGCGTCGCATGTGACACCATCTCCGGCGTAACTGGACCTTGGGATCCCATGTTGAATACGTCTTCGACATGTAAACGGGTCTCGTAATCCAATGACTCAATCTATATAGTCCTTGGCTTAAGATAAGCCAGCCTCTCGAACACTTTTTGGCGTCCGCGTGGTCGGGGCATTAAGCATCCTAGACACGATGCCTCCCTACCGTGGTTGAAGAACATCCTGCACAAAACCGCATCGATGAAACCAGGATTATCCTCTTGCATCGTACCTTTGACGAAATCAAATGTGCTTAGGAGGCTTGCATCTTCGTACACGTTCCAGCCTGAATCACCCATCGTTATAATTTAAATGTTTAGTTTCATAGTCAGATTCTAGTGTTTATAGACTCGTAGTCTGTGGTTCAATTCTCAAAAAATTAGCGGGAAATGGTGTTTTTGTTCCCGCTAAAAACTTATTGAGGTGGGAAACCATCATTCTGTATGTTTTGAGGCGCTAAAAAATTGGATAACATGGAAGATACTGGAAACTAGAGAAGGCTTGATAAAGTTTTGATTAATTCTCAATTGAGAAACTGTTTTGACTTAAATCAAGTAAATCACTTAACAAAAACATGCTTTGATCATTCCCCATTGTTGATAATATTAGCTAACAACTTTCTGAAACAAAAATCCAACTTCAAGTTCCTAAACATATGGACCAATTTTCAAGTTCCAACAAAATCCAACTTTCAAGTAACATAAAACTTTGATGATAAAGAAATGATGTTAAAAACTAAATCTAATCAGCTTCTTCTTTTAGAAAGAGATGAAACCTATTGGGAAGAAACAAACTGCATCATACAAACCGAAACTATTACACAATCCAAAACCAAAATGATACGTTTCATACAAAGTATCATACAAAGTATCAAAAAACAAGAAACCAACCAAGTTAGCGACAACAGAATCAAAGTATCATACAAACACAAAAAACATCATAATGTCTATGCGAGCCTCCTGGCTGTGGACAAAACATCGTCATAAGCCCCAACCAGACGATCGAAATCATGATCAAACTCGCTCACTCCAAGAAACAACGAGATCCTCCGCATACCAGCACGCAAATGTCGGATGATAGCTCCCTCTCGATCCTCGTGGACGTAGTCAGCGAGCGAGTAGATTGCGGTGTTGACGAGATCGAACCAGCTAATACTCTGGTGAAGTAGTAGGTACTCAGGCTCACCAGAAGAAGCCATCTCGTCTGTCACCATCCCTCCTCGAAAACCACGATGCAACGTGTTCATATGCCGCCGCTCCCAATCATCCGGATCGAATGCATACGCCATCGTCTTCGGTTTTCTCATTGATTTCGACTGCATGGCTAACAAAGGATGCGCGATTCGACCCTGGACACGGCCAAACTGTCGCTGAACTCGCTCTGGATAGTATGCCTGAGAGTGCTCCACACCGCATATGACATCCCGAAACCAAGATAGCTCTTGGAACGGGAAATGATCGCATATAGCACGATAAGGCTCAAACAAAACCTGCATGGAAAAATGGATATGAACATAAACACAAAAATAAATCAATTTTGCGATCACTAAACAAAAACACTTACATCGCTCTCTTCCAGGTTGTTGACGGAGATACGAAGGTTCAGCTTCGTCCGTGAGTCAGATACTGCTGCAGCTGTATCCCATCTACCAATAGTGGGGTCGCGCTTAGTGTAGGTGCGTCGAGTAACGGGCCGGAGCATGGAAAAATGATCCTGTATCCACGTGTCTACCATACCGATACATCCGGCCATAGTCCTCGTGTCGTGCAGGGAGGCCTCACCAATATGGTGGTATGTGTAAGCGAGAACAGCACTACCCCATGAGTACCTGCCAACACCCTCCGGAGTCAAATCGCGCAACAAAAACAAATACTTGTAATTGGAGTACATGTTGCTCTTGTCGGGGAATATGACAGTGCCGAACATATGCAATATATAGGCGCGGGCTGCAGCATCCACCATCAGATCACTCAGACCAGGGCTGTCATCGCAGAACTCTGGCCCACTAAACCTACTCCGGAGCCATTTAAATCCCAAACCAACGCCATTGCACTTCTCAACCTCCGTCACGAAGGATAGATCATCCACCATAAGCAATTCAGCGCACTCGTGCATGGCCAGACTCTTGTCAGAAATATAAGGAAACACAGCAAGCTCACCATCAACTGCGAGTCCCAAAATAGTTTGGACGTCGTCCAGAGTAATCGTCATCTCACCGAAAGCGAAATGGAAGCTATTGGTCTTCGCATGCCACCTCTCTAGGAAAACCTCCGTCATGTTGGAGTGTGCCTGCATCTCATAGAACGGCTCAATCAGACGACCGAACGGGGTGGCGTCAACTACAGCGCGTACCCTAGTCTGTGCAGCCAAACTCCATGCTCGATGACTAGGATAATGGGCATACAGCCGCATCTCTCGCTCCTGAAAAAATTTGTTCCCATTATCATAAGACAAAACAAAATAGCTTCAAAGAATGTGAAATTTGAATTTCGATATTACCTCTCCCATCCAAATGTGGTATGCAGTGTGGGAGGTGAAATCCTCGCCGAACGGCGGTGGCAATCTGGCCGGAGGAGGAGCTCTACGCTGCCCTGTACCCGGTGGGGGATGGCGTCGTCCGCGGGAAGCGGAAGCGGAAGCTGAACTCGATCCGGACGCATGCGGTCCGGAGACTATGGGGAGCTCATCCATCTGGACAGGTGGAACTGGCTGACCAGCGTCACGTACCATACTCCGCTTTTTAATTCTCCTCGTCCGCGAGCCATCAACAGACAATGTATACTGTGCATCGTCGCCGTGATCCATCACTTGAAAAAAAATACTAAGTAGCAGGTTTCGTCGAAAACACATATTGTAATGGTGGTATCTGTTTTAGACAAAAAATAGCATAAGGCAGGTTAGAACAAACCGAAAAACAAGAATTATCCGGTCCCGGTCCATTCCGGTGATCGGAGATGCCACACGCCATCTCGTGTGGCGTAGGGAGGCTGTTCTTCGCCCCCGTGTGGCGAAGAACAGCTTCGCCATGGCAGAAGCACAAAGCTTCTGCCTTGGCCGAGAAACAGCCCAAAATCCGGTTTTTTCTACAGATCTACCCTAACTAGACCTATCTAAACCTAAATAACCTATCTAACAACAACATAATGGACTTACAGTATATGTTCGATTCCGGTTGCGCTTCCTCTTACTCCGAACAGAGTCTCCGGCGACGATTCCGGTGTATATGGGTCCTGTGGTGGTCGTAGTAGGTACCGGTGGGTGTGGGTAGGTGCCGGTCGGTGGGTGTGGGTGGTTAGGGTAAGGCAGTCGGTTGTTTTGTGCGGCAGTGGGTCACGTTACTGAGGCAGTGGGTAAGGCGGCATAAGGTATTCAATTTTGGGAGTGGGTAAGGCGGCATAAGGTATTCAATTTTGGGAGTGGGTAAGGCAGCGGGTTACGTTTTCTGTTTCACACGTTTAGGTAAATTGAGTAATTACTTTTAATATACTTATAAATTTTGTGTAATTAGTTTTAATATAGTTATAAATTTAATATAGGTTAGTATATTTAGTTTTAGTTTAGGTTTTATTTGTTTAATTTAGTTTAGGTATAATTTTTTTTAGAGAGAAGGTAGAGGAGAGTTTGAGTTTGAGGTTTTTTTTTGAAATTATGATAACTTCGCGGAGTAAAATTGAGTATTTATACGATTTCAGAAGGGCAAAATCGTCAAACAAAATAACTTCACGGAGTAGTTTTGAAAAAAAAAAATTAAACGACTTCGCGGAGTAATTTTGACCGTTTTTTTAGCAATTCCCATAAGTCTATTCAGTTTTTATTATTGACTTGATCCTACGAATGGTTCTTTTACTGCCAAATCCTATGACATTCCAATTAAAAATTCATAATGTCATATGAATAAGGAGTTGGGCAAATTGGAAGATCTCTTAAAGTGGACTATCCTTAAGATAAAGGACCCTTATAATTTTTGGATTTTAATATTTTTGTGTTTTTATTATGGTTTTGTTGTGTTCTTTTGTGGAATATTTCGTTTCCATGGTTGGTGATACAAGTAAGCTACAACTACAAGATTTTATTATTTTAAGCGAAATATCGTCATTTTCTGAATTTTTAAGAATTTTAGATATCATTAAAATGTTACCTAAGTCTATGGTGTGAAGACCTTCTATTACATCATTATTTGACTTCATTAGATTCATACTCAAGATAGCGTTTCAAATTCATATCTTATATAAAATGATTACGATCTTCTTTAGATTTATTTATCTTATTATATTCAGTATAATACTGATATTATTTATGGAAGCTAATTGTTTTGTGTTTGTTTTGAATCGAAAGTATCTCAATTTTTTTGGTATCATTAGATTTTACTTTTGTGGATTATCAGAAGATGAAGGGTTATCATTTTTCTGTGATTGTTTATTATTTATTATTACAGATTTTACTTTTGAATCTATAGTAGAAGTGAGTGTTTGTTGGAGTTTATATTTAACTCTGAGAGAGGATACTTTTTACACCAAACCTTGGTTTGCTATTTAAAGTCTTATTACAATTCATTTCTTCGTGACCTAGACGTTTACATGAGAGACAATATGAAAGTCTATCAATATATGTGATATCTAAAATTGTTATCCTAATTTTGTTAGGACTTCAGTTAAAAAAACTAAATTAAATTTTAAAGTTTGCAGATTTTAAAATTTACAAACAAACGATACTAAAATATTTTTAGATGAAAAAAACAAAAGATATGACAAAATTAAAAAATATCAACAATAGCAATTTTAGTGAGAGATATAGTCGTATAACTATCTAATACCGAAATTCAACAATTAAAATTTCACATATATTTGAAAGTATATATAAAGAGTATTTACATGAAATGATATTTTTATTTAAAAAAATGAACGAATATATTATTTTTTCATTTGTTTCATTTTTTATTATATTTAGATCATCGATAAACTCGATAAAACTAAAAAATAATATTTTTTTGGAAAAAAATCTTTTCTTTTTCTAATACAAAACATGGTTAAAAATCGAATATGTAGGGTTATTGTTTTGAAATTAAAGTCCTAAAGCTTCAAAATCTGAGCATGTACATCAGCCTGCTTTGGTTTCAAAGTTTTCGGATTAGATGGAAAACAACAAACATTGTCTTTCATTTTTTTTAAGATTTAGCACGAAAAAGAATAATGGAAAGTAAAAAACAATTTTTTATAAACAATTTCCTTTTATTATTGTAAATAAAATTTCAATTTTTAATTTTAACTTTAAAGTGATTTGATTTAAAATCAGTTTAATAACTCAATCGAGTCAATCTACTACTAAAAACTAATTAATTTTTTAGAGAAAAAAAGTTGTCAAACTAAGAACATAAAATGATTGTTTATCATTGCCAGAGCATATAGTAAGTCTATTTATAGCAATACAAGTAGATTTTGTGGCATATAAGATCTTTTAATATATAAAGGCTCTAGTGCACTTGATAAGGGGGGATTCCCCCAAATAAGTACGAGCACGAGCAAGAGGATCGCAAATTTGGATCAAGACAAGCAATGAAGAAAAGAACAAGCTCTACAGCATTGACGAGCTCAAAGACGGAGCAAGCTCGAAGACAAATGCAGTGTTGACAAACTTGAAGGCAAATCGAGCTCAAAGGAAGATCGAGCTCGAAGACAAGTCCAGCGTAGCTAAGCTCAAAGACAGAGTGAGCTCGAGGACATCAGGGGAAAAATCAATCGACCACATCAGGGATGTGATGAGCATATGATCAAGGTTGAGTGCAGACTTAAAGAGGATATGCTGAACATGTGACCATTGAGCTCAAGCTCTGCATCGTTAGACTTGATCGCGTTTAAGGAATATCCCAGCTCGGCCTAGAGTTGGATTAGAATGAGCGGTTTCTTAACCGATGTAATGTAACATACGTTTTGACTCTTTAGTCAAATTGTGTTAGTTATTTGTTCCACAATTATAGGGATAGTAAGGTTAGTGGCGCTTAAAGCGCGAACATGTGTAAATGACCACTAATTTGTACATTATAAATGGGGAGGACCTATCTATGAACAAGGGGATCTTTTTCGGCTTATCTCTTTGTTGACTTAAATATTAAAGACTTTACTATGGTAGAACTTGTTATTCCTGTAACAAATTTGGCACCGTCTATGGGAATTTCTTAACCAATCACCATGGTAGTCACAAGGTCAAGAATCGAGAGAGACAAACAAGAAACTAGCGAAATAACAACACACCGGAGGAGAACTGTAACTCAACCAGCAGGGCGAGGTGTCCTACACTCTGGTCACATAGCTCCTCAAGAGGGAAATCCCATGATACCCCAAGCAGCGGTGCTGACAGAGGGACCACCGATTCGTCCTATGGTCGTTTCCAAGGAATAAGTGTATCTCCACCAGCTGGTGAATGCGTCACGGGCTCGCAGAACTGCAAAAGCCATACCTGCAGATGACTCGGTGGTTCTCCAACTAGAACAAAGAATCCAGAACCTTCAGGAGGAATAGTTGAAAATAGCTTTTGAACGAGACGCAAGGGAATAGGCCATGCACGCCACGATGGCAGGAATGTACGACGCTATTCATGCTCTGACCGCTAAGATCAAGGGGACAAGCAAGATCCATCAACCGTCTGGACCAGAGGTGAGTAAAGTTAACAGAACGGATCGTTCGTCCAAACGAGATGACAAGCAGGAAGGTGAAGGTGAAAGTAGGGGTAAGAATCGTACCAGAGAACTGTGCGACGAGGTGAAGCAGACGTCAACCAAGCGAGCTCGGGAGAATGAGGACCTCCGTTAAAATCAGATCCGACCGAAGTTTTCAGCCTACATATTGAAGGAATCACCATTCTCTGAGAAAATCCTCGAAGCCCAGCTCCCGAGGAAGTTCGACCCACTCAAGATGGAAGCATCTTATGAAACGGGGGATCCGGAGAGGCATTTGGAGCAATTCAGAAACATGATGATGGCTTTCAACCCCGATGATGCGATGTTATACCGAGCACTATCTATGACCCTCAAACGTAACGTCATGGACTGGTTTAGCAACTTGCCAAAAGGATCCATCTGTGATTTTACAGGACTGTGAAAAGCATTCAGGGAAACGTTTGTTGGCAACAAGGAGCTTAAGCGTGAGCAGGATTCGATCATGGACCTTTATCAGCGCCGAGGTGAGTCTCTTAAAAGTTATGTTAGAAGATTTGTTCATGCTATGAATGCTTTGCCAGATTTGGCCAAAAACATGGCGGTGGCCTCCTTGAAACGGGGGCTCTACCGAAAATGGGAGCTGTATGCAGATCTCATCAAGTTCCCCACCGAGAACATGGTGGACCTACTCGCCAGAGCAGATACCTTTATCAGGGTCGATGACGCCGGAAGAGGAGGGTCACCTAAGGATCTTGTTGCCAAGCTTCAAAAGCTAAGCTACTGACTCTGATCAAAGGGTTTACGTAGTTCAGCGGTCTCCCTTCTTTCCATCAGCTCTAATTTTATAGTTCACCTGAAAGAAAGCTGGATACAATATTATAAAAAAGGTCGTGCAAATATTAATCTCCTGCAAGCTAACAGTACTTACAATTTTTCTTCCATTTTATTTCTAGCTAAAGGTTTAAGGTGGGGGTGCTATGTTCCCAGTTACCTGACACAAAGATGAAGGATTTCTTCCAGTTCCTATCAGAGGAAGGGAGTTCAAAAATTTTCTTAACCCCTTTTAAGTGGGTGTAAAAGAAAAGGGTTTTGGCCAATTTGGTTACATCAGTTCCGGATAGTAGGTATGCCAAGCATATTTTAGTACTAAGCAAGCGTGAGCTCAGCACCATACTAAGAAATAGCCTCTTACCATTCGCAACCATTTGAGTAGGGCAGATGCCGAGCATACTAAAATAATCGCGAATGAGTTGGGGCAGTGGAAACCTCAGCCCCAAGCCAAATAAGGTAGTATAAAGGCAGGTCTCCGTTGAAAAAAACAGCCATTTGAAATGGATATCAGGGATAATATATTAATTGTGACTCATAAACAGCCCTTTGAAAAAACCCTATTTTTGCCGGTGGATATCCAAGATTTCTCAAAAATATCAAACATCAATTTTAACACATAATCGAGCATACACTACATAATTCATTTTTTAAGTGGTGTCATCCACTCTAAAAAATCAATATTACCCAATGTTGTGAGTATGGTATGCTTGAAGTATCTTAATGTCAGAGCTGAAAACCTTATCTCAACTGACATACAAGTAGGGTGACGCTTCAGATTGAAGTCCAAAGACCATTTAAAAACCTGATACAAAAACAAGTCTATTTTTAAGGATTCTATCGCAAGAACTTGATACAATATCTAAAAGATTTTTAAAAAATTATGACATGTTTTGGGCTAATAAACCCAACTTGTGAAAAGGTAATAAATAAGTCTCTAATTTGTCATCGATGGCCCGAAACTCATCTTCAGTAAATGAGAGGGAACATGCATCATCTTCAATCAAAACAAGATAAGAGATGTAAAAACGACAATAGTTGATAATATTTTCACATCCAAAAAATATGTAAGTCTATCGAAAAATGTACTAAGTTTAAAGGTTCAATTTATTTAATTAGAACTGACATGAACATATTTACGACCAATTAGAGAAGTCAGAGGAGACCACTGATTTTGATCTAAAAAATGAAGTACCTTTTTTTACCGAAGCAGCGCAGCCAGAGATCTCACAAACAAAATATTCACACTCAAACTATTGTCCAAACCATAGCCAGAAAGCTCAACAAAAAAAGATTCACACTCAAACTATTATCCGAACCCGAATTGTCTCGTCCAAAAAACAAACGATCAACTTGCAAAAATATCGGATCTATAAAAGCTCAAACAAAGGAAATTTTGTTTAAGAGCGTCGTATGCTAAAAGTATATAATTTGTGAAAAGTATATTTTATATTTTGTTCTCATTTTCCTTTTATAATAGTTTACAAATATCACAACAATTAATATTACAACTTTGATCATCTATTAGACCATGTAACGAGTTCCAAAATTTATTCTAGCGAACGAGTTCCACAATTATAGCAATAAGATAAATCTATTTTTTTAATAAGAAGTATAAATTTCATTAATGAAAATAAGCTAAACGGAATTGAAATACAAAGAAAAATATAATTTTAGACTTAGTTCATAAAACGTAAAACATTTTTTAGCAATTCGCTAAAAATACAAGTTCAGGAAGAGATTGAAATTTACAGGCCTTTATCATTCCTCTTGAATATAGATAAGAACATTGCAAATGGTTGATTTTATGGTCTTTGATAAGCTACTAATTTAGGTAGTTGAATCATGATCCATTTTGATTGAGGTCATGATGAAATTTACATACTTTTACAAGGTATATATCCAATATTTTGTATCGACCATCATCTGTTACACAACTTGAACCTTTTTGCTTGCTCTTCAATTGTATTTTTTGGTAATCATCATATCTTCCTTTTGCAGCCTGGCGCATCCCCCCCTCTTTCTTTAAATGCACTTCAGCGGGTTTAGTTGTTGTATGAATCCTGCAATAAAAGAGGAATTTCGTCAGACGAATCTTGCCTAAAGCGTTATATATATATATATATATATATATATATATATATATATATATATATATATATATATATAATATTCAACTGACAGTTTGATCATCAAGATATCCAATATTAATACTTTCCAAGAATATTATGGCAGACAAGGGAGCAGGGGAATTAATAAAAGCAAATTCACAACAAGCTTTGGAATTGAGAGCCCGTTTGGCTACCCAATCCGCAACAAGATTTTGATCCCTAAAAATAGGTCTAGTGGTTATTTTAGAGGAGATAAATTTTCTATAGATTGAGATTTATGACTAGAGGAACAATGGAGATTTTCCATAACTTAATATTTCAAAAAGTAAGAAAGAGTCAATTTCAATATCTAAGTTGTTGAAATCTTTTGATTTACATAAAATAAAGCCCTCAAGTAGAGCCCTTATTTCTGCAACTAAGGGTGTATTTGTACCAAAAAGTTTACCAATTACATATATTAAGTCACCTTTAGAATTTCTAATGACAAATCAATCACTGGATTCACCATTGACCAAACAAGATCCATCATAGTTAATTCTAATTCTATTCCCAACCGGAGAATGCCATTTAACATATTAGAAATGATTTGATACAAGAAGTTGATGAAAATAACCTATTAAATATGTTGTTTTTAGATCTCCAGACCAATACTTAAATTTTAAAAGGTTTGCATTATCCAAGTTGGTGATAATCATGATAACTTTGTTAATTATACATAGAGAGGATGATTTAATGCTTTTATATTTTAATTTATATTTGACATTCCAAATTTCCCAGCATATGATGGAGAGAATAGTGTACCTTATATGAATGTTTTTGTTGGTTGACATAAATCAGATATTGGTTATATGATTAACAGTCACATAGTTACTAATTAGAAGACCAAAAAGACTAGCAAAATAGTGCCAGACTTCCGATGCAGTATTACAGGTCACAAAGAGGTGATTGATATTTTCAGAATTTTCATATAATTGGTATTTTGATGCAAGTCTAAATTTACGTCTCTGTAATATTGAATCTGCATAAATGTATTCGTTAAGAATCCTCAAAATGGTGAATGAGCACTTTTTTGGAGAGAGAATATTATAGAGATTGTTTTAGAAATATTGATTTGTTGCTTTTATGTCTAATCATTAAGATTATTTTATATCATTGTTCAAAGAAAGGGAGATAAATGGATGAGAATGATTCCCTTTATCAAGCCAAAAGTATATTTTGTCATTACTAATCTTCCAAAATATAAATTTTTTCAGCGACCTCTCTTATTTTGATAAATCTTTTCCATACTTTAGAGTCAGAGGGTTTAAATTTAGTTTGAAGTGGATGGGCAGAAGAGCAATATATATAGTGCATTAGCTTGGACCATAATGATTTGGGATCTCTAAAGGTCATCCAAAGCTTACATGAGAAGGAAAGTTGAATGTATTTAAGGTTTTTAAGATTTAATCTAATTTCATAAAAATGTTTACAAAGATTTAATAAGGAATACCATTTTGAGTTTTCATTGCAGGCCCATAAGAGTTTGTTAATGAGTCTATTTATTCTAGTGATAACAGTCTTGGGAAGAAGATTATTTTACATATATTAAATAGGAATAGAAAAGGAGGACACAATGAGAGATAATTAATCCACCTCCAAAAAAATATTTTTTTGTTGTCCTAATCCATAATTGTATTCCTAATTATGGTTACAAGGTAATCAAAATGAAAAGATTTATTGTTTGAGTGAATTTGAGTACTAAGATATTTGAAAACTATTTTTGCTTTCAATGATTTTAGATATAATTCTGTTCACGTGAGTAGATGGAATAAATGTGGTTTCGTGTGTGTTGATTTGTTGGCTACAGATAGTTTGTTAGTGATGAAGAAATTCACAAACTTTCATGACATTGTTAAGAGAAATATTCATAAAAATTATCACATCATCAACAAAAAAGAAAGATATGGGATATTGATGTATCTTCTAGACTTCAATTGTAAAGAATTATAATTTTGAAACATAATCTTAATACCTCTCAAAAGGTATTCTTCGGCAATGATGAACAGACTGGGTGATACAGGATCTCATTGTCTGACACCATTGCTGGATTAGAAATAACCATAAGAAATTTCATTGATAATGATTGAGAAATTGGTATTTTCAATACCATCGATGATTAGCTGAATGAATTGGTTATTGACAACCAAATGCATTCAAAATAGAGTATATAAATGTAAATAATATTCTATCAAAATTCTTAGTCATATATAAGTTCAATATTATATTGCTGCCTCTAGTTTTTTTATTTAGATCATGGGCCAGCTCATGAGTTATCAAGATATTTTAATGGATGTTTCTGGTTTCAACAAAAACCAACCTGCTCCTCATATATGATTTTGGGTAAAATCTTAATAAGTATATTATTAATAAGCTTGGACACTATTCTGTTGAATACTGTATAGAGGCTTATGGGTCTATATTATTGCTAAGACTTATGAGAATTTGTTTTTTTTAGAATGAGGCATATTACAGTAACAAAAATGCCTTTAGGAGCATATGTACCTTTGAAGTATGCATATACAACATTGCAAAGCTCATTATGGATGATATGCCAATATGTTTGATACAATTTGGATTTGAATCCATCAACTCCAGAGATACTATTTGCATTAAGAGGTGTGGATTTCCTCAGAATATGAAATTGATGTTAAATATAAGTTATCTTGATCAGTTATTAGCTTAGGAATTATCTCTGAGATTCTAACTAAGTTTCTCTTATTAGAGTTGTAGGTTAAGAGAGTTTTTTAATGTAATTCATAGCAGAATTACCAACAAGAGTAGGATCTTTAGTCCAATAATTGTTCAAAGTTATACCATGGATTCTATTTCTTTTATGTCTCTCGTTAACACATATATGATAACTTTTTTAATAAAATCACCATTCTTGACGTAGAGACATTTTTATTGCCAAAAAGTTTCCTCTCTAGCCAAAACTTTGAGGTGGTTTGTTATGGCCTTATTAAGATTTAATATGTTATTCATGTTATTTGAATTTTCAAGACAAACTTCTACAAATTTTACCTCATTTTCAGCTTTGGAAATACTATCAAATATATTTTCAAAGACCTCTTTGTTCTATGATTTCAATCTAGTCATAAGTCTTTATAATTTTAGCCAGAAAATAGTTATTAGATTATCATATTGGCTTTCTTTCCAACTTTGTTCAACAATATTTAAGAAATTATTGTGGAGAATCCATATGTTTTGAATTTTGAAAGATGATTTGGGAGTGTTTGTATATGATGACAAATGAATACAAAAAGGTGAATTATCTGAGCCAATTATTTCTAGACGATTCACCTTTATAATATCAGAATAAACCCTTCGACAACATTATGTAATGTTTAGTCAATGTACTTCCATTTATGGTTATTTGACCATGTATAGTTTGATCATGAGTAACCAGGATCTTCCAATTTACAATCCAGAATCATGTTGTTAAATTCATCCATACCTCTCAAATTTAGAGAGGTACAAGAAAACTATTTTGTGGTATTTAAAATTTCATTAAAGTCTCCTACTATCAACCATCGTGAATTAGTTGAAGAGATATCTCTTAAATGATCCCAAAGAATATTTCTTTATGCATTTGGCATAGATTATGGTGATTCATACTTTCATATTTGAAGAAGTATGGTTCACCATTAGATGCAGATATTGATAATTATTTATGAAGATTTGAATATTAAATTGGTTATTCCAGAAAATCTAAATTTTGTTATTAACATTTGAAAACTCATCAGTGAAACCAAGTTTTAAATATATATTATCAAGATATGAATTTGAGATCATTGGCTCTTGAAGAGTAATATTATCAATATGGGCAGTTTTGATTATAGATTTTATTCTTCTTATGGTCCCACTGGTTCCAACTTCCATTGCATTCCAGTTTAGTATTTTTAAAGTCATTTTGATCTTGAATTAGAGGATCTTAAAGATCATTTAATGTTAGAATATTTATAGTTTAATTTTTCTTTAATCAAATTAGCTTTTGGTTTATTGGTTATTTTATTCAAATGTTTGTTTATTTCTTGACAAACGGTAACTTTTTTCATTTCATGTGAATTTGGTAAACTGTCATACCTTAATAAACCAGTGTTATCTTAATCTTCATTAGAGTTATCAAAATCTTTGAAAATGTTAAAAAAAAATCTAATTACAATAGTTTGGAGAGCATCAGTTACATCAGTATTTTCAGAGTTGTTTAATGCCATTCGTGTGTTACCTCCTATAACCTTTTTCTTGATTGAAAGTGTTATTTGTCATATGTGTTACCATTTGTGAGTTTTGTTGGTTGTTTTTAGTCAAGTCTATTTTTGCTGAATTAGAGATCAAAAGAGAAAGATTAATAGTGTCAATAGTTTCATATAAGCTTTGGCTTCTATTTGTTTTTAGAGAGATATTATTTGCATTAGAAATGTTTATGTTAGGATCAATAATCACTAATTTAATATTCTTATTCCATCTTCCAGTCATAAGAGGGATGGACTGAGATCTTTTTTTCTTTAGTTTGAGAAGATTTTGTGTTTTTTTATCCATTTCTTCATTGTTTTAAGCATTTATTACAATTGTTGTCCATGTGTCCAAGTGTTTACAATGTCATGCCAAAAACCATAATTTTCCCCAAAACTTATCCAAAGTTTTTGGGGAAGAAGAGATGATACATCCAAAACCAACCAAGCTTTGCAACAATTGAAGCTTGTCTGGTTTTTGACATGAACCCAAGTTACTAAAAGTAATCCAATTATCTTGGCAATTTGAGTAATGGAGTATTGATTATATAGATACTCTGAAGTTCTAGGAAAAGTGATCCAGACTTGAGTTAAAGTAAACTTCAATATGGGATTGAAATTTTGCGTCCATTTCAATATCCTAAATGAATAGTGACAAACACTATAAGCATTTATCCTTCAAATATTTTTAATATCATTTATGTTTTCAAATTCTATAAATAAATTCCTATAACAAAGTATATGTATATAATATATATACCATTGAATTTAAAAGATTAAAAAAACTTCAAAATCTGCTAATTTAGGTCTACCAAAACTGAATTTAGCAATTAAAGTAATTTTTGAAGAGGAGGTGAGAAATTGCTTATATGATTCCTGAAAGCACATAGATTTGTAACCGTTTTTGTCATGGTAGGTGACGTTTGAGTGAGAAAGCCCCGTCTTTGATTGTCAGTAATATTTGTGTATGATCTTATTGCTTTAATGTCTCCATTGGTATTCTATTGTATTCATAAGGAAGCATAGTCAGATACCGGGTTGTTCACTAAACTTGGTATTTGACGATCTTACATCTGATTTGTGGCTTTCCTCTGAGTAGGAAGATGAAGGAAATCTTATTTTTCCTTCTCGATAAGATTTTGGTTGAATTGTGGCTTTATTCTTGAATCTTGAGAGGTTAGTTTTTTATTTGAGAAAATAACCATGGTAGATTCTTCTTTGGTATAATCGAATCAACATCGAGGTGAGGTTGATTTTGAGTTTCCTCTCTATATATATATATATATATATATATATCGAGTCGAGCTTCTAAGATGATTTAGGTGAGGAAATTTGGGATTTTGCTATAAATGAAAAATAAAGATCTTCTGAGCTGTGAGGGATGGTTATTTCAAACAATAACCCTAAATAATTCTTCAGATTTATCAAATCTTTGATGACTTAGAGCTGGGTTGATGAAGATCTGTTTGGCCGATCAAAGAAGATTTGAAGTGGTGAAGTTTTCTAGTGTTTGGCTATGGAGATTAGAATCCACATGAAGTGATTCAGAGTATTGTTTCTCCATCACATCGTCTTGTTTTGAAGAGAGAAAATCAGGGTTTCTTGGAGAAGACCCATTCTTTTTTCAGCTACTCAATCCCTTATTTTCGAGATAAATTTTAATATATTATTTTTAAAATATATTTAAAAAATAAAATATAACAAAATCAATTTTAAAATTTAAAATATATTTTACAAGATACATGAAAATAAAATAAAATTTGTTATATTATAGATATTTTAAAAAAAATATATAGAAATCAAACCAAATTTGTTACATAAAATAGATGAAAATAAAATCATTATATATATATATATATATATAATATGAAAATAACCCCGAAAGGGGTAGCCGAGTTGGTGGAATAGATGAACGTGACCAAAAGGTTTCTGGGGTTGGTGGTTTACCCTATGCGCTACTCTATGGATTCCCTCCAAATAATAAGTGTATATATATATATATTTATCAAATTTGTATCAAACATAATTTTTAACATAAATAAATTATTTTATTGAAAAAATGAAAAAAAAAATATTTCAATATATATTGTTTAACAAACATATCTTTAAACATATAAACATTAATTAACAAATCTTAATATAATACTAATTAATATGGATAATGTAACTAAAATTTTCTAAAGTCATAATATATATATATATATATATATATATTGGTAACGGCTATATTCTAGGCTTCCCCTCTCACTGGATTTTTTTCAGAATTTCTTTCAAACGCCTTGATACCATCCAAACATAATTGTTGTTCAATCTTTGATCAATCCAATTAGTTTTTATTCTCATTCACAAGCCTTACAACTTGTTAAATGAGAGAAAAACTACTCTATATATCTCTTTTTATTTTTACAGCAAAAACTCATTGATCCTTCATTAATGGTGGAATTTTGGAAAAACAACTGTTACTCTATCAAATCCTGGTTGTTGGAGCCTTAATGAGGCCATCTAAAACTAGCCCTAATGGAAATAAATTTGTTTGTATTCATTTTATCATAAAATCAGTGTCTCTAAACTCAAACGGGCTAGAATATATCCATGGAAGAGTTTATGAAAGCTTCAAAAGGGAGAATTTTAATCGTATAATGGAAACTCGCTTTAAAGGGAATTACTTCGCACGTACGGTTTCATCAATGAACCAAGGATTGTAACTCTACCATGCTAGAAAAATGTTATGAAGAAGTTTGCAAAACTTCAATAGGAAGTCTTTTAATTTATATGTTGTCGAGAATGTGAATGACACTCTCCTTTTTTTCTTTTCTTGTTACATTTGTAAATGCATATTACAAGAAAAATAAATTTTGTATGGAACAAAAACCAGACCGATATAAGGTATCATATGTCATATATATCACGATGCATCTCTATAACTTATGTATGATGATCTCAAGATGAACTAGATATTATCTCTAACTTTTCATAGAATTTCCAATAAGAACAATGCAAGTATCATACTGCATTCTTTCTCTTCATAAATGCATAAGATTTTGGAAGATTCCTTCCCATATTCATGACTATATTCACAATGATTGCCTATGGGAACCAAACCTCTCTCATTAAATTTTAGCCTGCATCCACGATTCCCATAGAGAGCTTACAACTTCACTTCTTAAATACTTGCTCAATCTCACCCACAACACCAGAAACACTACAACCCAAACAGTTATTCTCTATATGTTCTTTCATAATGGTTAATACAAGGAAAATCTCAAAACTAAAACAAAGGCCCTTTCACATCTAGGAATACTCATCCAAAGAGGAAAATCACTCATCGCTGCAACCGGATAAGCTCCTCTTCTTCTAGTTTAATATCCTTGGGTAAAAATACATCAGTCACCATGCATGTTTTTTCTATTGTTGTGCATGTTGGTTTACCTCTCTCTGCTAGCCCCAACCAAACGGTTCTTGAACAAGACCTGGCTTATCGTGCTCCCCTTGAGAAGTTCCGCAAACTGATGAAGAAGAACATCTTTACCGCTCGAACCAACATGCAAACTAAAGAACATGGGGAAGACCCATATGAAACTAAATATCGTACGCGTAACTCAAAACTTGACTGCATATTTGTTATGTTCTCATGTGATCAATGACTCTTTCATGCAGACCGTCTTGCCCTTGGACCACATAATTGTGGAGGCATAAATATAAGGATCCATACCACCACTAATTCTTCTCGATTTGATTTAAGTAACAAGGATTTTGACCCAGTTATACATGGTCTGAACCTGAGCTTACAAAATAAATCGTTTACCCAAAACAGCATCCTTTCTATAGAGTTATTTATTATAGCCTCCAATGGTAACAATAATAGTAACGCATGTGTGACTCTCAAGCATGACAATCTATTGGCTAAATCAAAACTCATACATGCATACTCTCTGACAACCAACCCAATTTTAACAAGCATACAAGCCCTGTCTCAAACAATTGGGCTTCATACCATCACTCCAAGCTCACTATCCAAACTATATTTGGGTGAGAATTCCTTTAATCGAATTTTGATGTAAGCAAACTTGTCTATGGCCATATCCACTATGATGTAACCTTACCCAGCTCTGATATAGAGACTCACCTCAATCCAAATCAAGATAGAAACCCTACCAACCCACCCCCAAACATTCGCTCTCAAAGACTCTCTAGTTCAACTATTGTCTACACTTCTACCACCTTCCTCGTTGTCGACTTGCAAACATCTTTTGGCTCACTGTTAAGCATTAGTATGACACAAACCACCAGTCTTCTACAATCATTTCCTGGGTATCAACCGCGATAGAATCCTAAATCGATCAAGAGGAAACCATGGATACACTATGAGTCAAGCATTTGCTTCCAAACTCAGTTTCAGATCCTCTGCCCCTCATCTTGTTATCGCCACCGTCCTTACCCCAAGAATGTTTTGGTAGTAATCCATTAGTTAGTTCCCTAACCCCCCCCCCCCCCCCCCTCTTTAATCCCTCATTATATACCATCAAACATTCTCATCCAAACCTCCTAGCAATATTGAATCCCTTTTTGATAATTGTTCCACAATGATTGTGGAAAAGATACAATCCCTTCGCATGGAAGATATAATCTTGGTCCTTCCACCAGAATCCATATCTGGTGAAAAATCTGAATTCGCCAAGTATTTATCGGGTTACTTCCTTAACAAGAAACTATCATCCTACCATGTCCAAGAAATCATCACAAGAATCGAAGGCATGCATGGTCTGCAAGAATATAAAACCATTGCACCGGGTCAATACTACTTTAAGTTTTCCACAACTAGCAATTCCACCATGGTTTTGAACTTGCTCCCCAGTTTTTGAGCAATAATCCCATCATTGTTAAATATTTGGAACTAATTTCCTCTACCACTAATGGTCCTTGGAAATCAATCCATTTATGGGTTAAACTTCATTGTCTTCCTCATGAGCTATGGTGCGAGAGAGACCTTAGCATTCTAGGTATCTTCATAGGTATCCTCATGTTTTTGGACACACGCACTTTCAATCGTGTCCGTCTAAACTATGTAAGGATACATATCATGATGCATGTATGTCACTGCGAACTTCTCGGGGATAATCGATATAAAATACGTGGGCAAAACCACCAAACTTTGCATAGAGTACCAAGGAATCCCGCTTATTTGCAGAAAATGTTCCTTCTTTGGCCACTTAGTTTCCAACTGTATCACCTGCGAGCTCATTGTACTCCAATAATACCAACCTTAAACCTCGCCACCCCGATATAAAACCAATGATTGATGGAAGTTGACACCTTGAACAAGAAGAATTCAGTGATAGTGATCCCACCTCTCTCAACTACATCTTTCTTATTCGTAATGTTAAAGAATCTGGTGAGGACAACAACTAGACCAGACTTGATACTGAGAGAACACTGCCCAAGCAGTAATCAATGATCTGCCAATCTCTGACAAAAATAACATAGAGATCATATCTCCATGATCGGTAATTCATAGAGTTGATACGATTGTCTTATCAACTCTGAGCAATTGGAGGATAATATGATCCTCAACGAGTAAGTACTGTAAGTATCTTCTCTCACATATTATATGATAATATCTTCATGGATAGTTAGAGCTCTAAACGACCCAATCCGCCAAAAAGATGTGAATGAGTATATTTTCTCAAATCATATAATATTAATATGTTTAATTAAAACTAAAGTAGAAGTAGACAATATAGGTAGAATCATGCAATCTACTCTACCCTAATGGCATTACATATCTAATCACGATTCCCATTCACTAGAAAGAATTAGTATTTAGAACAAGCAATTGGAACCTTAGTGTATTTAGAGTCTTTATGAACCTTATATGAGAACAAGTAATAGATTGTTATGTTTGTTATAAAGTCGAAAATTCTTATTTTTCTTTCGAGTGCATTCCCTTTATGGAATGACGTAAGTACTATTTCATCCAATCACCAAGACAACCATTGGGTTGTTCTCAGTGATTACAATGCAATATGTAAACCAGAGGACCGAACTGGTAACTCGAACCTCTGGAGCTCATCCATAAATGACTTCAACAAATGTTGTTACCAAAGTGAATTAAATGACTTACATTCTACTGTATTCCAATATTCTTAGTGCAACAAGCAAATTGAAAATATTATTTCCTCAAAAATTGACCATGTTCTAGTCAACAACCAATAGAACTCATTTTTCCTTAATTTTGTTGCTCACTATGACTATCCTTGCACTTCAGACCACACCCATGTCACCTTATTACTTCATAGCCCCAAATTATTTGCCTAAAAACCCTTCAGATTTTTTAGTATGTGGTTGTCTCACCCACACTATAATACCATAGTATATAATAACTGGTCTAGTCCGACCTCAAGGGCACCTATGTTCATTGTCACGGTCAAGTCGAGTCGCCTCCAAACTCTTTTACTTGCCCGAACAAGAGAAAATTCAGCAACATCGTGGATAGATTATCTGAAGCACGTAATAACCTCACCCAAGCCTAATTTGTCTTAGCTATCAACCCAAACATACCTGCCCTTATTAAGGCGGAGATTGTTGCCTCAAAAGAATACAATTTTTTAGCTAGACTGATGATTCATTTTTCAAGAAAAAATCTTGAGAAACTTGGCTTAAACTAGGAGATCGTAACACAAAGTTATTCCACAATCATAAAAACCCATATCGTTATGTATAAGATCGTCACGATGGATGGTCATCAAAGACTATTTTGTTCTAACCTAAAGAATTGGTTGACAAATGTATCAATCACTTTCTTAACCTTTTATGAACAAAGAACCCCTCATCCTACCCTAGCCTACCAAGAATTCGTGAACTTGTTCCCTCTACACTAAGTGAAACAGATTAGTCTAGTATGATTCGTCCTACCATAGATAGTGAAATAATAACTGACATTTTCAACATTGCAATAACAAAGCCCCCGGTCCAGATGGATACAATGCAGGTTTTTTTAATTTGTCATGGAGCACCATTGCCCTTGACTTCACCAAAACGGTTCACCATTTCTTTTTCTTTAACAAAATAGACCCTAATTGGAACAAGACAGTTATAGCCCTCATCCCCAAGACAGATAGGCCAAGTTAACCTTTCGATTCCAGGCCCATTGCGTGTTGTAATGTCATATACAAAGCCATTTTAAAAATCCTTACAATTATCCCTCTCTCACTAACTCCTCGCAATCGGTCTTCATCTAAGACTGCAATATTTCTAATAATATCCTACTATCCCAAAAGGGAACTACATGGCTACCACACCGACCGGAAGGTCCCCGTGTTGATATAAAGATTGATCTAATAAAAGCCTTTGAAAATGTTCGACGGCGTTTCCTCTTAGATATCCTATTTGTTATGGAATTCCCTAACCAAATGATTGGCTAGATAATGCAATGCATATCCACCACCACATACTCACTCAATATCAATGGTAATTCTTTTAGATTCTTCAAAGGGAAAATATGACTCCAACAAAGGGACTATATTTCCCCCTTAATCCATGTTTTGGTTATGCAAGTATTAACTAGTATCCTTAAGGAAAAAGTCAAAATTCCAACTTTGGCTTCTAGTAGAAATATCAAAAACTGAAAATTATTAATCTCTGATTCACGGATGATTTAATACTCTTCTTTTGTGCTAATCTTAATTCAAATAATCTAGTCAAGAAAGGCATAGAAGAATTCGCATCCCTTTTCGGGATTCGCCTAGACATTTCCAAGAGCCGCGTATATTTATCAGGTGTTTCTGATCAAACCTGTTATTTCATAACCGCCTCCCTTGGTTTTGAAGAACACACCCTCCCTATATGATACTTGGGAATTCCACTTATCACCATGCGTCTATCTTATAATGACTGCAGAGCCTTATTTAATAATACTTTGGGTTATATCAATTCTTGGACCTCCAAATCCATTTTCTATGTTTGCATACTATAGTTTATCAAAGTCGTTATCTTCGATGCCCGAGTTTATTAGTCATCAATATTTGTACTTTCGGTCTGTGTCCTCAAAGAATTAGCCCAACTCTTCCACTGATTCCTATTGTCAAGCCCTAAAATGAAAATATCATGTCCGAAAGTTGTTTCGCCCAAAATTACCTTGCCATCTTCTGACAGCGACTTTGGTATTTTTTACCTTAAAATTTGGAACCATACGGCCGTCCTGAAATACTTCTAGTTCATTTTGAGTGGACACTCAAACTCATTGTGGAGTAATTGGGTACTTATGGAAAAGATAAGAAAAATATCGTTGGGATCTTTCTATTGGATCTAATCTTAGCTGAGGATTGAGGAAAATGAACAATTTAAGAGCCATCATTTCCAAGTTATACAAAGTTAGTATTGGGGACGAGACATCTACATCATTCGGGTTCGAACTTTGGCTCTTCAACAACTTATTTGTGGTTTGATATGGTCAAAGTATAATCTGTTTAATCAGAATGTGCAACAACACCAAAGTCTCATATATAATTTATAACGACACATGAAATTGGTCCAATCAAATTCGTTCAAGTAGAATATCCCATGAGTCACATCTACTTGAAATCAGTAACACTATCAGTCGCTTACCCCCCCCCCTCTCTTGGAGAGGGGATGAAGTAAAGATCTGGATCCCAAATCATAACAATAGATTTACAACTTGCAATACTTATCATTCTATCAGACGCCCGTGTTCCCAAGTACCTTAGGCCAATCTCATTTGGAATAAGCATAACAAACCTAGACATTCCTGGAGAAGCTAACCACCAAGATAACCTTCTCGTTTGGGGTTACAACACCCCGAAAAAATTGTGTATTATGTAATACTATCCTATAAACCATCAACCATTTCATGATAGGTTGTGTTTATTCTCAATGTTAGGGGAAGCTTGTTTCATAAATCTCTCTTACCCATTCACTCGTTATGATTGACCTAGTTGGTACACACGTCTAGAAATTGAGGACCACGATATAATGGCTTTGGACACATTTGACGCAGTGCCTTCTGTGTAGTAGTATACTATATTTGGCGCGAGAAAAATGCCATAATTTTCATAAATACAAACACATTAGAATTGTTATTATCCTATTGCATCTTCTTTGACCTCTAATATCGTATTTGTCGCCTTTCTAATGCCCCAAGGGGGTAGCCGAGTTGGTTGAGTAAGGCATGCTTGTGACCAAAGGTCATGAGTTCGAATCCCTTTACATATACTTTCTCGGCTGAGCCTGTCACCTTGTGTGGTTTACCTTCTAGCGTTGGTTTGCATGCTATTGCCTCAAACTGAGGGTTTACCATATACGCACTCATTACACTCTAAATAACGGTTGCGGATTTCCTTCAAAAAAAAAAATATGTTCAAAATATAACTAACTTAATTGTTGCATACAGGTCTCCATCAAGTTTTTTGGCTTTATCCTTGCTACATCATAGATGTTGACCCCAAATTATTGCTTGATATTTTATTTCATATTAGCCATTTTGGGAGATATATGTAACATAAATGTATAAGAATACAACTTATTATTTTTGTTAGAATATGAAAGATTAATATGTAGAGAAAATAAGACTCAATGTATTAAACTGCAAAATGACTTTAAATAGCCTACAAGAAGCGTTACATATTCAAGTCAATAAATGATAAACTTTATTGACCAGAATAGTAACGTCTAAAATACTAATTGATGTAACGTCTAAAATACTAATTGATATAACGTTTAATTATTAAATAAGATAATTAAAGCAATTGAATCAATTCTAACAAATCCCTCCCTTAAACTGGATATGCTTGAAAAGCAGACAGTTTAATCTTCTAGTGCTTGCACTCCAAGTGAACTTCGAGAGTTAAGAAACGTCTCCAACTTCACTGAGTTAACAAACGTCTCCAACTTCACTGGCTTGGTCATTATATCTGCAACTTGTTCTTCTGTTCCACAATAAATCAGCTTCACAACTTCTTGATTTGTAAGATCGCGTAGGTAATGATACCTTACATCGATATGCTTCGTGCTTCTATGCATTGCCGGATTCTTCGAGAGTTTAATTGAAGAAATGTTGTCACAATAGATTTCCAGACAATTGGATTGTTCAGATGTGATTTGTTCTATAATTTCTTTGAGCCATACACAATGACAAGCACAAGATGTTGCAGCAATATACTCTGCTTCAGTTGTAGACAAAGTAAGTACCTTATCTACATAGAGACTTACCATGATATACTTCACTCCTTCCCTCTTAATGAATAATGTGTGATCATGACTACTTTTGTCGAATCCTTCTTGCTTGAAATACCTCTCTACCCAACAAAACCAAGTCCGGGGAGCTTGCTTCAAACCATACAAAGATTTATTGAGTCGATATACTTTATCTTCTTCACCCTTTTTGACAAAAACCTCTAGTTGATCCACATGCACCACTTCTTTCAATTCTCCATATAAGAAAGCATTTTTTGCAGCAACAACCAATAAAATTTTGATTGTATCCCATCTTGCAACCAGTGCAAAAACTTCATCATAATCAATGTCTTTTTCTTGTGCATATTCTTTCACCACTAAGTTTGCTTTGTATTTATCCACTTCTCCATCTCCATTTGATTTTGTCTTAATGGCTTCTATTTCATATTTAATTGCTTCAATCCAATTTGTTTCTTTGACAACTTCTTTAAAACACATCGGATCAGCAATAAACATAAATAGTGCCAATGTCATTTGTACTTCAGCCTCTTCATCTAAAGTCCTTTCTGCACTTTCATAATCTTGCATCCACATTGGTGTTGTATGACTTATTTTCTGATGTGTTTCAGGTTGAGATGACATGACATTATTTTCACCAATGTCATCTTCGACCGCTTTGATATCTTCATCATTCTCCTCTCTAGTAGTGTCTTCTTCTCTCCATTCAAGACTATCATTTGAATTTTTCACATCAACATTCCAATCCCACTTCTCTTCCTCTTCGACTTTCAGACATCTATTTAAACCAGATTTTCTAATTGCAGATATAGTGAACATGCGGTTTATTGTTATTTTAGAGTTTATAATCAAACCTTTACGAGGATGGTAGATTTTGCATATTCCTTGGTCGATCAAAATAGTTAAACCTTTTTCTTGAAGTTGCCCAACACTTAGTAGATTATTAGTCAATTCTGGAACAAAAAACACATCTGTTAATATTAGGGTTAGCCCTTCAACTTCAAACTTCACATTTCTTTTTCCCATCACCTCCATTCGTGAGCTATTCCCTAGTTGTACTTCATGTCTAAAGTTTTCATTGAGCTCAATAAACCAATCTTTGTTACCTGTCATATGATTTGAACAACCCGAATCGATAAACCACATCCCTTTATCTTCAACCTCTTTGATATTCATATGAGCCATTAAAAGTAATTCTTCTCCTTCATCGAACTCGGCGTAGTTTGATTTATTTTCTCCATTTGGGCACTCATATTGATAGTGGCCTAGCTTGTGACACCTGAAGCATTCAACGTGAGCTCTGTTAATACTCCATCCTCTTCCACCTCTTCCCCTGTCTCTCGAGAAATTACTTCCCCATCTGCCAGAATTACTTATTCCACTGCATTGTTTGTAGCTGCGATCACCCTCGACTTTCAGTACTTGTTCTTCAGAGACTTTGCGTCGCAGCTTCTGTTCATGAACAAGTAATGAGCTTTGCAATTCATCGACTGTCATTTGATTAATATCTTTTGACTCCTCAATTGAACATACAATATAATTGAAATCATCCGTCATAGTGCGCAGGATTTTCTCAACAATCTTTACATCTTCCAGGTCTTCTCCACAGTTTCTCATGTCATTTGCTATGACCATGACTCTTCCAAAATAATTTGTCACTGTCTCACCATTATTCATCTCCTCTGTTTCAAACAATCTTCGAAGCCTCTGGAGTTGAGCACGCTTCACTCTTTCATTGCCATGATACTTGGTCTTCATTGCTTCCCAAAGTTGTTTGGATGTCTGCTTTTGAGTAATAGTCTTCAAAATAGTCTTATCGATGGACTGAAACAAATAATTCTTTGCCTTCAAATCTTTAAGCCTTGATTCATCCAACATCTTTTGCTGCACTGCCGTCAACACTTCACCTTCTCCAGGTTCCTGGTGACCTGGTTGAATCACACACCAGTACTCTTTTGAACGTAAGAGATTCTCCATGAGTAAACTCCAATGATCGTAATCTCCATCAAATTTGGGTACACATGGGGCACTGAAATTGTTCGAATCAGATGTCATCTTTTTCACACTTTCTTCACTCTTGTTTCACACTTTCTTCACTCTTGTTTCACACTTTCTCCACTCTTGTTTCACTTTCTCCACTCTTGTTTCACACTTTCTTCACTCTTGTTTCACACTTTCTTCACTCTTGTTTCACACTTTCTTCACTCTTGTTTCACACTTTCTTCACTCTTGTTTCACACTTTCTTCACTCTTGTTTTACTCAGACACACATACCTCTCACTCAAATTGTTTTACTCAAACACACATACCTCTCAAACACACATACCTCAAACACACATACCTCTCAAACACACATACCTCGCTCTGATACCATGTTAGAATATGAAAGATTAATATGTAGAGAAAATAAGACTCAATGTATTAAACTGCAAAATGACTTTAAATAGCCTACAAGAAGCGGTACATATTCAAGTCAATAAATGATAAACTTTATTGACCAGAATAGTAACGTCTAAAATACTAATTGATGTAACGTCTAAAATACTAATTGATATAACGTTTAATTATTAAATAAGATAATTAAAGCAATTGAATCAATTCTAACAATTTTAACCGATGTAAACAAAAAAAAAAAAATATATTTTCTTTCGTACCAAAATAACATTTCGTCAGAACTAGAGCTAAACCGACAACTGATTTAGCTCATTGGTACCGGCGAAGAAAACAAGACAATCGTAGACGAGCAGAACTCAAAACACATGTACCAGGAGATAATAGTGCTTGAATCGTGATTGACAACGATATGATCAAATAGCGCGATTAGGTTATCGGAATATAGTTACCAATTTCGGAAGGAGAATCGGCGCCATCGTAGTCTCATAGATCGGGAATCACGGCTCGATAAGCGAGAGCGGTTAGAGAATTAATTCGGCGGCTCCATGAGTACCGGAGCTTTCGATGATGAAAATAGTATGACTCTTTCAGAAAAATCTTGAAAGCAAAAACACTACTGGATAAACAGTTTTTAGTATCTCCATTTTTCTGGTAATTAAATGGTTATTAGAAGCAACTTATTTGTAACGTAATTTATAGACCTATCTTTTTGCTGCACAACTGGTTATATTGCAACGGGTTAATAACGCATTTCTTTTAATTCTTTTTTACTTTTTTTATTTAATGATTTCACTCGACTGTACACTTTCTTCCAAATTTTGTTACCAAAATTAAAAGGCTATGTCTATTGTTTGTTTTTTATCCAAATATTTCACCATTAAGATCTTCCCAATGATCTTCCCAATGTACCTGACCAAATTTAATACAAAAAAAAAAGAACCAAGACCATTTATTACTTACATCTAGATCTTCTTAAAAATGAAAGAAACTTAAATATTCAAAAACCTCTCGCTTCTAGTCTTTCGTCTTCTTCAAATTCTAAAAAAAACCCAGGTAATTTTTTTAGTTCATCATCTTTTTTATGGACGTACTGTACATCATATTTGAGTCTTTTTTATTTGCCTTATGGTTTTGACATTTGCAAGTCCGGTTCTGCTTCAAGCTTTAATCGCTGATAGTGTTTTCGTCTTCCAAGCATCGCTGATAGGCTTTAATCGCTTATAGTGTTTCTTACTTCTCAAAGTCACCAAGTTACCTCCAAGAAGAGTAAAGTAGCCAGTTGTTAATCGCTTGTCGTTAGGATTCCCTCCCCGATCAGAATACTTCAACATCAAGGTGTCCATTTTTCTTAAAAATTATGCCTCTTCCTGGTGTGCCTCTGAGATATCGAATAATCCTCATTACTGCCTCCATATGGTGTTCCTGAGGATGATGCATGAACTGGCTAACTACTCCCACCGCGTATGCAATGTCGGGTCGAGTGTGAGCTAGGTAAATCAATTTTCCCACCAACCTTTGGTACCTTTCTTTACTCGCTGGTCTGGCCCCTTCAATTATCTTTAGTTTGTGATTCACAACCATAGGAGTGTCATTTGGTTTGCAATCCACCATGCCAACTTCAGCTAATAAATCCAATATATATTTCCGTTGGAAGATATAAATCCCTCCTCTTGACCTAAGAACCTTAATTCCTAGGAAATACTGCAATCCCCCAAGGTCGTTCATTTCGAACTCCTTGAAGAGGTTTTTCCTAAGAGAGCTAATTTCTTCTTCGTCATTCTCCGTTATAATCATATCGTCGATATATATTATAAGACAAGTGACTAATTCTCCTCTCCTTTTGTAAAACAAGGTATGATCCCCATTACTCTGTTTGTAGCTATACTGCTTTATTGCCATTGTAAATCTCTCAAACCAAGCACGAGGAGACTGTTTGAGCCCATATAATGCCTTTTTCAGTTTACATACCTCATTTTCTTGAAAATCATCAGAGAACCCTGGTGGGGGTTCCATATATACCTCTTCTTCCAAGTCTCCATGTAAGAAAGCATTCTTTACATCAAATTGATGAAGAGGCCAATCTTTATTTGCGGCTATTGAAAGTAAAAATCTGATAGTGTCAATCTTTGCAACCGGAGAGAATGTTTCAGAGTAGTCTATACCATATGTTTGTGTATATCCTTTGGCAACCAATCTTGCCTTGTGTCACTCAACGGTGCCATCGGATTTTTTTTTATTAAACACCCATCTACACCCGACTGCTTTCTTCCCTTGTGGTAACACATAATTCTCCCATGTACCATTCCTTTTTAGAGATTTCATTTCGGTATTCATTATCGCATGCCATTCAGTCATCTTCTTAGCTTCTTGAGCTGTTTTAGGGATTTGTTCAGAGAGACTAGTAGCTGAAAATGCTTTTACAATCTTCGTCATTCCTTTCCTGTCCATTTTTACCGGATATGTAGAAGCACGAGGAACGTGTTCCGGTGAATACCGGTCAGGAGGAACCCCTCTATTTTTTCATGGGGGAAGAACCGGAGTTTGAGTTTCAACAAATGAACTTCTTGAAATGTCATGGTCAGTAGCGTTTTGTGAATTATGACATTGTAAATTGTTTACCTCTTGATGGACATTTTTTCGGCTGATTCGCTGCTAGTATCCATGGCATTTGTTTCTTGTTGGACATTGTCTTCGGGACAATCATTGGTGGTAAGAACTGCCTCGTCAGTATCACTTATGTTGGGAGAGGTGTGTTCGGTGGCGCCATCTACCGACTCTGTCGGCACATCCTCAAATTAACTTTCATATAGCAACCAGTCGAGTGATTCACTTACTTTCTCCCCCTGAGCACGAGATTGGTGGTCAAAAAAATAATCGGATTCTAAGAAGTCACAGTCCATGGTGACATGGATTCGATGAGTAACCGGATTGTAACACCGATAGCCCATTTGATGAATACCATACCCAATGAATACATATTTTTCAGCACACGGATTAAGTTTGTTTCGACTAGTTTTAGGGATATGAACAACCACCGAACAACCAAAAACACGAGGTGGTAAGGTCATAACAGATGGAATTGTAACTTGGGTGGCAAGCATTTGTAATGGAGTTTTATTTCCTAGACATTGGGTTTGTAGATGATTTGCAAGATACGTGGCTGTAGCAAGAGCTTCTGGCCAAAGAGAGTGAGGAACTCTAGATTCAATCATAATAGCACGAGTTTTTTCAAGTAAAGTAGGATTTTTTCTTCTGGAAGTACCGTTTTGGTGAGGTGTGTTTGGACAAGTGGTTTGATGGATAATACCATTTGTTTTGAAGAAATTATGCATTGTTTGCTTGACAAACTCTATTCCATTATCAGGACGGAGAATCTGTATTTTTTTTCAAATTGAGTGAAAATCATTTTGTAAAAACAAACAAATATATCTGGTACTTTCGATTTATGTTTCATGAAGTATATCCAAGTCATTCTTGAGAAATCATCGACAAATAAAACAAAGTATCTGATTTGATTGTTGGTGGAATTTGGTGCTGGACCCTAAACATCATAATGGATTAGCGAAAAAGCATAATCAACTCTAGTATTACTTTGATTAAATGAGACCCTACGATTTTTTGCAAGAATGCGGGTTTCACATTTCTCATGAATGGAATTATTAAAAAAAAAGACTAGGAAACAAACTTTTAAGATAGCTAAAAGAAGGATGACCAAGTCGTTGGTGCCATAACCAAAGTTCTCTTTCGGTTGTTTTGTGAGCAAGCATGGCATGTCCCTAATGAACTACCTCATCAATATAATAGAGACCTCCTTGTTTAGTACCACGCCAAATGATCTTCTTCGTAGGAATGTCCTGTAAAATGCAAAAAGATGGATACATAAGAACCACACAGTTGAGTTGTTTTGTCACTTGACTAACAGATAATAACTTTAAGGATAGCGAAAGAATGTAGAGGCAGTTTTTAATTTCCATTTTTTCCGAAAAAATAATTGAACCTCCCCCTTTGACTTCACAAATTTCTCCACTAGCAGTCTCAATATGGGACTTCTTTGGAGATGACATGTCACCAAAGTCTTTAGGATCATAAGACATGGTGTCTGTAGCCCCGCAATCAAAGATCTAATTCATTTATTTCTCAAACCCTTTACCTCCAAGTTTTTCATAGGAGTTCGTCGTCATTCCTCCAAAACCAGTGCCACTTCCTTGCTCATTTTTAGTCGGATCTTCACCGCCACTTGTAGACGAAGCTCGTTTGATATTAGATCTGAAACGCTGGTTATTTTTCCCCTTATGACCGTCCTCCCACCATTCTGGATAGCCAACTAGCTGGAAACATGTCTCTTTAGTGTGTTTCTTCATCCCACAATGAGTGAAATACAACTTGGATTTATCTTCTTTCTCTTTGGATCAGAATTTAAACCTCTGTGCAGAATCTTTAGCAGCTAAAACCCTTCCAATTTCAATCGATTCACTATCAGAAGAACTTGATTTTAGTATATTAAGTCTGGCCACTTCCCTTCGTATTGTAGCATATGCTGTTTCCACGGAAGGAAGAGGATCCTTTTTCAGGATATCTATCTTGACTGGTTCCAGCTTGTCATTAATCGCCATTAGCAATTGATAGAGTCTTTGTTCTTGAGTCTTCTTATTGTAGATCTGAATGTCTTCTGGGTCTTTCACAAGGTTTGGATCTCGCATATCTATAGACATTCAGATGTTCTGCAGTTTGTTCCACAAGTATTCTAGTGTATCGGACCCTTGCCTTAATGAATTAGCCCTCTTATGAAGGTCAAACACCTGTAACGAATCTGTACCAGAACCGTATGTGGTGGCTAACCCATCCCAGAGGGCTTTTGCATTGGGATATTGCGAGACATTATTCACCAAGCTGGATTCAAGATTATGGATAATCCATGTGAAAACACATTGATCATCTTGTTCCCACCTTGTATATGTGTTGTCAGTTTTGGATGGAGGTGTCGGCTTCCCTGTAATGTGAGAACCTCTCCCCCTTCCCCCAATTGTTTTCTTCATCAGGTTTGCCCATAGGGCATAGTTGTCACCACCGAGTTTAATCCCTAGGGATAAATTCTCGGGGTTAGTTGTTTGTTGTTGTGTTCCGAGACAATTTCTCATAATGGCAGCAATCTGCATTGTTAATTCATCAGGGATCTGACTGACCACGAATTCATTGCCAGCCATACCATGTTAAACAAACAAAGAGAGAAGTAGCCGCCAGGAAGCGGCTAGGGTTTTTGTGTTTATTAGAGAATATCTTTTTTTATAATGCAAATCCAACTAAGGCTCTCAATATATATAGAACTTAGAGGCATATACAAGGAAACTTAATATACTGAATATTCTAACACTTATTCTATTTGATTGTTCCATAATATATTTTAAAATCCAAAAAAATTCTCGTCTTTTCCTTATCCGACTTTTAAGAGTCATGTGGTTTGTTTATCTTGTCTCTTTTTTTTCGTTGTTTCTTGATTAATTGTGAGGGATCTATATATGTCCACGGTAAATTTTGTTTTGTTGTACTTATGTTTTTCTTTTTTTAAATGTGAACTTTGCTCAACACTAACAACATACTTAAATATTGTGAAATAAATAAAATGGAATTTTTTTTAATATAGTAATATTTTTGAATTACTAAAATTAGGTTTTGGTTAAATTAGGGTCCAAATTTTGTTAACCATTCCCAATTTCTAGAGAATTGTTTTTAATAAATAGTCAAAAACGGTTTTGCCATTTGACCAAGAATCTTTAATTTTGTCTTGTAGTGTATTGTGGGTATAGTTAACAAAATATAGAAGAACACGAAATTACTCCTCCCAACAACCCTCTTATACTCAACACTTAACCAAAAATTCAAAAAACTCCAAAGAATTCTGAAACTTAAAAAAACTCAAAAACTCCAAAACCACTAAGAAACTCCATACACTCTCAAACCTCCACAAATCAACAAAAATTTTGAAAAAAATTCAAATCATTGAAGAATGGATTCAGTACGTGAGAAGGTTGGTGAGGAGCGTGGAACTGCAAACATGGTAGTTGTTCTAACCAATCTTTCAAAACAAGTTTCCATTTTTGTAGTTGTTCTATATTTAGAAAGTTGGACCCGAACTACCCGGCCGGTGCAAGCCTCATCAACCGGTAGGGTTGAAGAACATTCAAAGTTGATGATGAATGTTCCCCGTCGGGGTTGGTCATGCCCAACCGGCAGTGGTATCGACTTCCACCCTCCGGTTCTAGTATTAGTCACCCGTCGGGGATGTAGTTTCGTCACTAGGGGGGTTGACTCCTTAGCTTTCTGTACACATGTGGGAAAATATGTTGGGTCACCCACGCCGGTTGGGTGATTTTCAACTGTCGGTTGACAATACCCTCGGCGGTTCGCGTATTTTCACTTGCCGGGGTGTTTATTAAACCGTCAGGGTATAAGTCGTTACCCGCCGGTTGGAAAAATTATAACTGGCGGTTGACAACATCCCCGACGGTTGAAATGTACCCAGGCGGTGTGGTATTTTTAAACCGGCAAATGAAGGCGTCAATTATTTTTATTTGTGCCAATCTAACATAATCTACTATATTTTTTATGTAGCCCGAAGATTTAAAGAATGAAGATTTAAAGGAGGAAGAGTTAAAGGATGATGAGTTATATAGTTTGTGTATGGTGAAGGAGGAGGAAATACTGATGCCTTGGTGGGTCGATTATAGCCACTTCTTCGACACCAAATGTCATTACTCTCAAATGGAGTTGATTGAATGGGTGAAGTAGACCGCGGCGGATTACGGGTTTATGGTAATATTACGACGATGCGATACTTGATAGAAAAACTCCGAGAATTGAGTTTGTGTGTGAAAGATCTGAAGTATACACAAAATTGGTATATCTGAAGCATCTTAAGAGGAAGTCAACTGGCACGAAAAAATGCGAATTCCTTTTCACCCTTAAAGGAAAGAAGTTAGGTGATGATTTGTGCGGTTTAGAGGTCAAACGCAGCGTTCACAATCATGATACTACATCGTACAAAGAAGGTCATTCGTACTTGGGACGATTGAACAAAGAAGAGATGGATTTCGTAGTTAGTTCTATGAAAATGGGATCCCGTCCTCGGGACATTCTCGGTGGGGTTAAGATATTGAACCCGAATAATTCTTCCTCAATGCGCACCGTCTACAACACTCAACCAAAACACCGGAAGCTCGAGAAAGGCGGTCGGTCGCAATTCCAATACTTGTTGGGCGAACTAAAGCGACTAAACTACTACGAATTTCATAGAAAGTTCGAAGATGGAAGCGATGTCATAGGCGAGCTTTTCTTCACGCACCCGGTTAGTTTGGATTTGTTACGTACATTTCCAAATGTGATTGAAATGGATAACACGTGCAAGGTGATCAAATACGGGATGCCATTGTACGAGGTCTTCAGAGCCACTTGTACGAGGAAGACTTTCTACATCGGATTCGCGTTTATGTCAGGAGAAAATTTCGAGAGCTACAAATGGGTGTTAGAGTGCTTACATTCTTTGATGGTAACTCACTCCATCGAATTACCATCCATCCTTTTGAAGGATAGAGACTTGGCGCTTGTGAATGCGGTGAAGGATGTGTTCCCCAATGCAACACACATGTTGTATCGATGGCACATCAACATGAACGTCCTAGGGAAAACTAAAAAAATCATAAAGGAGAAGAAAGTGTCCAACGCATTCTTGAAAAGATTCGTTTGTTAGCCCTACACAAGTTCACAAACAAGGTGTACGATAAACTAAAAAGCAATGTCTCACATTATGCCTTGGATATTTTGTCCGGCAATGTAGATTGTGCTTGCAACATGACAATCGTGGGTTTTATGCCCTGCGGTTGCTCAATACGAAGTATGCACGGTATCCATTGCGCGCACAAAATCTACGAGTTTGTTGGCAAAGGCTTAGAGGTGCCTCTAGAGTAGTTTAACGAACATTAGAAAAGGTTGGAAATTCTAGTCCGTACAAACCTCACGACTATCGTACAACTAAAAGTGAAGCTTGACAAACTAGTATGCGATGTCATGGAATCAAAAGACGAAGCACGAATAAAGCACGTCTACAAAAAATGGTTTGCCATCGTCCATCCGGAAACAACTACCGTTTCGGAGCCATTGGTGAAGCAAAAAGTATGCGGCCGTCCACCTAACGCAAGTTGTCTATTGTCGCTGATGATACATCCACTAAACGCGACAAAAGTGTGCACGAGTACGTACTTCAATCGGAAAATGCAAGTTCTCCTTCATTTGCAAAAGAGTTCAAATCTCCTCCAGCAACGTCAAGTAAAACGAAAAAAATCCGGGGAATAAAATTAGTTCCGATAATGTCGCCGCTAGTAAGAAAGGTAGTCTGATTCCAACGCAAGCAGTTGGAATGATGCTTGGTAGTGGAACGGTTGGTTGTAGATCAAGCTCAACGATGCCGGTAAAGACAAGTTTTATAGATCCTAAAGGATTCCCCATCTACTTCAGACCATTTGTAGAGTAAATTAATGACGTAAAAGCCGATGGCCATTGCGAGTACCCCTCGATAGCGTATGCGTTAATGAGGCAACAAGATGGGTGGAGGTTGATAAAGGATGCCCTTTACAACGAGCTGATGGATTATGCATCCGTGTATGTTTAAATATTTACAAGTATGGAGGAACTGATTGATGTTGCGGAGTATGTGAAGTGCTCTGGTAACGTGGGTACTAAAGCCCATTGGATGTATATGCTCGAGATGGGGGTGGCAATTGCATCTGTGTTTAACTGCGTACTTCATTTTGTTGGACAGTACCGAAATATGGACATCGGCTTCACTTTTCTCCCCCTAAGAGGTGCACCGCCTCAAATGTCAAACCGGGTGGAAATCGGATTGGGTTGTGTCAACTCCAACCATTTCGTTAACGTAAGTACTTTTTTACCTTCACAATTAGTTCGAATATTAAGACATTTATTTTATCGACGTTTCATTTTGTAGCTTGGGATTAAGGCGGACGCCCCTTGCGCAAGGATACACCCATGTTACTTAAAGTTGCGTTCACATGAAGGAGAGGGATGGGCATTGCCGATTGTCTCTCATTGCAAAAGATATCAAGAACTAAAAAATGGTTGCCCCGATGTAACCGACTTATCCGCTTTTGCTTATTTACTATGTCATTGTAATGCATGTTAAATTTTGATGACTTTTTAGTTGACGTTTGTCTTAAAAACACTAACACTTTAACTTATCAATTTGTCGATTGCATTAAAAATCACACTTTAATGGAAAGCATTGCATAATTAGAAATACATAAGCATATAGCGTCGCATAATTAGAATAGGCGTAAGCAAATAACGTTAATTGAAACACATGTGCTACTCGAAACATAACAACTTAGTCGTCGAAATCGTATCTCATATTGTCATCTCAATCACCCCCTCATTTCTACTTGCAATCCTATCCTCCCGATACGCCACCATATCCCTACTTATCTAGTCTGCTACCGTCATGTTCCAGACTAAAGGTGTTTCTTTCTTAATTCTAGCTGGCATGAAAAGCAGAGCAGTGAGCAGTTGGACGAAGAGGTACCTACTTTTGTTTTCGTCACGATTTTACACTTTAATTACTCATCTTCCATAACGACCATAGTTGAAGTGCATCATTCATAGGACACGTTCAAAGAATGCATCGCTCCTATCTTCCCCCATCTCTCGGCGGGCAACCCTAACCACCTTAAGAAACTGGTAGTCTTCATCAACCGTAAACTCCACATGTTAAAGTCGTTCTGTTTTTTTTAAAGGTAGATGCTTGCTGTCTATTATTTCAGACAGAACTATGAATCATGTTTATATAGACTAAGTAGTATTGGCGGGAGATATTTCGTTGGAGGGAATTTTTATTAGAATTGACGAGAGTTTTTATGGTAAGGTTTTTGGCTGTGAGGTTTTTTACGGGAGTTTTTTTTGCGGGAGTTTTTCTGGTAAGGTTTTTGGCGGGAATTATTTGTGGTAAGGTTTTTGGCGGAAGTATTTGTCTATAAATAAATGTTCTATCCACATTAAAGGGTAAACAAGTTGATAAACCAAAAAAAAAATGTGTCCATGGACTAAGTTGGAAGATAAATATCTAATAAAACTATCAATCGAAGTTGGTAACACGAACATGCAAGAGGGGCGTAAAACGTACTGGAAGGTATTGCTATGCCAGATGTACTTCCTATACGGAAGGCTATGTCGCATCTATCGGCTATGGCCTAAAGACATCGATAATTCTCCCCTCGACCGGGAGGCTAGTAATCACGTATACGTCATCGAACGTCAAGGTCATCTCCCCGAAGCAAAAAATGGAAGGTGTTCGACTCTTGGTGCCACCTCTCAATGAACACCTCGGCCAATTGCACATGGTTGTTGAACTTCGGTAGATGGCGCATCAGTGGCCAGAACGGTGTCTCTTCCAACAAAGCCCTAACCCCCAATAGTTTGCTAAGGTCCCATTGACCAAGCAAACCGTACTTCGATTGGACCGTGATACCGGAGCGCGACAGAAAAAAAAAATCAAACATACATATAATGTTAACAAAACAATTTAACTAATAAAACATATAATTAATTCGATAAATAGATAACTTACGTCGTTTTTAAAGGTGTAGTATGCCTCATGATGCGCATAGTCCGGGAAAAGAAAGACGTTGTTTTGGGATAGAAATAGATTTTTCCATCCTTTCGGATCGGTTGGACGTCCTTCCGCACGGAACTCTCTTCGAAGTGGTGGCATTAGGACCTTCATTTTTCTCCTCCGTATCCTCCTCGTCAATAAGCGCATACCACCGTTGAATAGGGACCATCTCTCGTGGAGGAGAAGGTTGTACTACGGGCTCCCTTGCGGCATCACGCTCCCTTGTGGCATCATATTTTCTATGCCACAAGGATCGTTCGGTATGGCCCGGGCGCACTTCACGCTCGGTTTGATCCCCACGTTCGGGGCGATCAACCGCCGACCGTTGGCTACCTTCTCTTTTTTGGGGGGAGGGACTTCTCGTTCTCGCCTCGCGATTTTAGCCGCCTTCTCTTTCGCGGGGCGAGGTGTTTCGTGTCTACGGGAACAAATAGAACAAAATAAGTTAAATTCTCTACAAAATTAACTAGTTCCCCGCCAGGTGAACAATTATCAACCGGCGGGGAGATATATTTATTTTCACAAATTAATTTCTACCCGCCAGGGAAATACAATTAATTTAAATTCTATTTTTTGCCACGCCGGTTCAACCCACCCACAACCGGCGGGGCTTATGAACATCGGTCATCAATATATGGCACCTCCACCGGTTCAATCAGTTCCTACCATGCGGGGAAGCATGTTTTTTTGGAAAAAAATAAGCATCCCCGCCGGTATGACTATACTCACCCGGCGGGGGACTCGAACACACCCTCAAAACTCCATTAACGACCCCAAACGGAAACTCCAAAATCGACCCTAAAACCAAATCAGTCACACCAAATCTAACCTACCAACAATATACAACTAAAAACAACTAAAGAAACATGGTCGCCTATTCTAACAACCAATATATATCAAAATCTTGAAAGCTTAACAAAACTTAAATATTGAAAAAACTCCAATTTTAGAGTAAAAACTTACTCTTTTCCTTTTCCCATTGTTATTTTTGAGTGAATATTGGTCTACTGGAGTTCTTGAAGTTTGATTTTTGGGTTGATTTTAGAATTTTGTAGAAGTAGAGAAATGAGAGAGAAACTTGAGGCTGGTTTAAATTTGTTTTTGTTTTGGGATGGTTAGTGTTTAGGGTTAGGAATTAGTAAAAATGAAAAGGCGTTATTGGTATAAAAATGAGACTACTTAAAATATGTGTGGATATGGTTAAAATAAAACCCTAATTTAACCAAAAACCCTAGCATTATTACATTATCAAAAGTATCATGTATCGATTGCATATTCTGATTGTTTTATTAAGGGTGTGTTTTCGGTAAGATTATACTAGTACACTACCGTCTGTACAATATTATTTTAACATAGATAATAGTTTAACCTTCCAAATTAGTCAAGCTGAATAGAACATCATTAATCCCATGAAAATATGAATTATATTATACCTCGTCTAACTAGAAGGCTACCAACTAGTAATACAGCAAATTGTCAATATAATTTATCTTTCTCCTACATTATTGCACAGTTGTGTGATTCACAGAAGAGAGCGTAAAAAATTGTAACTTAATATACTTCATATTATATCTCTTTATTTTCCTATGTAAATGATTATCTAGGAAGTAGAGACATAAGAGAAAACTAACTTAATTCTTAAGCAGAAATACTCTCTGGGGCTTTACACTTTCTAATTCTAACAAACATAGTTCGGTTCGTTGGTCGAACCTTTATCGATTATGCATGTACTGGGCGTGATAATTATTATATATATTAACATCAACTTTATTCGATGGAAATATTGATCAGTGATAATTTTTTGTGAGTCTGTGACACCTAAAGCTAGAAAATGCTTATATTGTTCCAATAATTTGGATCCATCTTCAATGAAGAAACTACAATTGGCTGTTGTACAAACATGCTCTTGTTTGTTGCATGTATCAGCTGTTTAGTTACCCGCCTATAAGTAGTTCTGGTTCCACTCAAGCCTATCTTATGTGTATGTCCCAAACAACAGCAGTAAAAATCCCCTTCAATATGAAGAGTAAAACACCACGGATCTATACGGATTTCATCCAAACCATTTCGACTATCATAGTTAAAGTTACAAGTAAATCCAATTCAACCTACTAAACATCTTTAAACCCAGCAATAGTTATGTACACAGAAAAAATATCACAAAACATTGCACTGTTCTAACAGTGATTTCGCTGCATTTGTAGCACCAATTCATAATCCAACGTGACAAATTTAAGCCTCAAATGTCGCTAACAGGTTGGTTAAAATTCTGCAAAAACTGACATTGTTTGCCTCTAGATGAGACCCATTATGTGGCTGCACTCAATAAATCCAAAAATCAGAAATCCTTTCTCTTCTTGTATTTGGGATGTCTCGAGTCTTTTTTACTCATTCATATATTTATATATATATATATAACCCTGGCAGACGGAACTTTAAGTTATCAAGTGGGCCTAACTTTGGTATGTACCCTAACATAATGAACCTGATACATGAAATAAACATTTTAACGCTCACACGGGTCGGAACTCATCGATCGGGTGTTAAATATGAACTGTTCATCACTCCAACTCCGTCATATCTCGAATTTCTACAACGGTATCTCCAACACTTTGGCAGTCAGAATTCTTGTGTATATTTCTACGATGTATCCTTAGGATATTAATATAGAATTTTTTTGTTAACTATCGTAGCAGAAGTTTGATGTAATAGTAGATTTGATGAAGAACTTGTTGGACGGTAACCACCGAACCACCACTAAAAGTTGTAGAAAATAGTGTTTGGTTTCCGGATAATCTCTGAAGTCTTGTAAACAATTTCTTATTGAAATATTTTTGGGGTTTTCCAAAAATTTCAATTGGATAAAATCAGAGATATAATTTTGAACATAGAGGATAAAAAATGATATATCCTTTTCAACAGAACCCATATTTATAAATTCGACCAACCAAAAAAACAGTTTTGAAGTTAGGGCAGTTAGGGTCTCTTAACTGGTTTTGTAATAAAACGGCTGAAATTTAAAATTTGAATAAAATGGTCAAATTTTCAAATTCAAAATTCTGTTGACTTGCAAAAATAGCCGATTTAACCAAAATAAAAAATTTCAAAGCTGACCTGTCAGCTCGACCCCAGCCATGGGCTCCGCCCCTTGACCCCGCTAATCATGATTTAATCTAACAAGCGTGCACTCCGCACTCTACGACTTGTTTGATAATATATCATGATTAAATTGGTCGACTAGTCGATCCAATTACACTAAAATAAATAACAAAAGTTTGGATGCGGGTTTTTGTGGGTTGTGATAATGCATCGAAAATATCGAGGAAGTGACACTCTTTATGGTTTGTAGAGAGTTCTAACCTTATTTTAAAAACAAAGTCAGTAACGCAAAATAATCGCACAAGAGATTTAATGTATTCTGGATTGGAAAAAAATTCTACATCCATAGGTAATAAACATTCCTTTTATTAATAAATAGGTTACAAAAATATTCTCAAACACAAAGAAGTATGTGTTTGCCAAGTGCTGCCCTTGCTTTAGCTGAATGACTAAGATTTGGCTCAGTGAGTCTTGTTAGAGATATGTCGGATCTTATTTGGATATTGGTCGTTTCCCAACCGTCGTTTATAATTTCTTTAAATATAGCTCATTTTTGTGATTAGATTTTTTTCGGCTCTTTTATTTTTGCATTTTTCTATAAGAACAAAATTAAATAAAATAAAAATATTTTATTCATTATTAAATTAAACTAATATAAAAATAATCAAAAACAAGATAAATACCATTCGATCACATTATTTCATATTTATTTATTTACTAATCAAGTATGTGTATGTGGATATACTCTGATTTGGTGCTATGTATGATGATTATACATAACATTCAAAACAGACCTATTGTGTTTGTGTTAGCCCATGTCATGTCATATTTGAAAATTGATAGTGTGATTTTGCCTCGGAAGACACGGGTGGTGATTAGAACTCTTTGTCCAAGAGCTCACACCATAGCATTGTAATTGTAATAATGTGTAGTTGAACTTATGTGATAAAGGATGGGCAAAAATGTGTTGTAATGTTATACGATTTTTTTGAGATTTTATCGGATTTTGAGAAGATGTTATATGTTTAATGCAATAATAGGTTATTATCGTTGTATCATGTGTATATATTATTATGCTAAATATGTGTGCACCAAAATGGACGGTGGTCGTGAAAATATAACTAGAAGTGTTGGTTTTCCTGTGTAGTGCAATAATATATATCAATATAATCGTTATTTGTTCTAAAATTGTAATGATTAATGTATTGTTGGCAGATAAATGATATTTATGATGAAAGATAGGTAGAAGTGTGTTGTAAGATTTTTACTCTTACTATTACTACAAAACATGACTAAAGAAGTATTGCTTTCATATTCTGTTACCTCAATGTGTATAACCGTTTAACTAAATCCAACCATTTATTCGCGATTCATTCATTATCAATATAATAATAAATACTTTTTTTTGTTATTTATGCTATTCTATTTTAATCCATTATTAACAATACTAATAATAATCATAATAATATTATTATTATAGTTATACAACTTTTCAATCTAACTTAAACAAATTATACAAAATATTTAAAATAAAAAACAAATTTAATTATTACAAATTGAATGAGTTTAAATTAAATATCCCTAACCTAGCTCAACTTACAAATTTAATCTTTTAAGTATTTTTTGAAATAAGTTAGGTTGTCTAACATATTTCCCATATACTTTCAAGTTAATATTAATTTATCATTTAAAAAAATTACACATACGAAAAATTAATTTTAATTTTAAAAATAAAATAATGATGAATTAAATATAACTCAAGGATACGAAATATTAGGAATTTAATTGTAATAAAGCTAAGGTCATTTATGATAATTTGTAAAGTTATAAGAGGTTATTTGAATTACTAGTAACTATAAAGATTATGTGGTACACATCTATAGATAGGACGTGAGAGGATGAACAAAAGACGACTATTTTTCATAAGACTAATTATGACTTTCAAATTAACCTTCTCTTTATACAATCTTATTTCCTAAAAGTTAAATTCACTTAACAAATTGACGATCCTAGTGGGCGGTTTGCAATCGGTACCTTAATAACACATCAAGAACCAAAAGTTGTTGAACTGCTAATCAGTTGTATTGTTCTTGATGAAAATAGAATTTGAGCATGAAGTTGATCCAATAGTTTGCAAGGCTATCAAAACCTTAAAATTTTATTTACACGGAGGAGAAAACTAGGAGAACCATCAAATTCCATTGCAGTAAGGTCGCGCCAATATTGAAGATCGGATGAACCAATTGTTGGACAAGATAACAGCGTTGAATAAGAAGTATGCTCAAAGAGAACAACAAGTTTAGTCATGTAGGATAAAATCTGAGGTACGTCAAATTGAAGCGACCTAAGCGATCGTACACATCTCATCAGATTCGAAGCAACCGAGAGAAACACATTTTGAGTATGATAAAGAACATCAAACTTTGTGAAAAAGAAAGAAAGATAAACATATGTACATCACATTTAGTGATGATGAATTTGATAGTTGTGAATCGAGAGGAGGATTGTTTAAGCAGAAGAAATATTGTGGCTCCTCGAAAGAAGAAAGAGTTCTCCATCGGAAATCACATAAAGAGTACAAAACAAAGAGAGACAATGAACCTCATCATATAAGATATATTGTGTGGCATGAAGGAAATACATCCAACCAATACACAAGAGTAAATGATCAAAACTTGTATGTTATTATGAGGGCTATGGAGAGTGTTTTCTCAAACTTTCAAGGGCATTGCATTGAAATGATACAATAGAATTCTGAGGGGATTAATTACCAACTTTATGTACTTGTATACAACTTTCCGATAACAGTTTGTGAGGAGCAAAGAAATGTGACCTAATGAGGATATGATAATACAATGTAAGCATGTTGTTAGTGAAAAATTGAAAGATTATACAAGGCATTTTGTGTTGACAAAAGCAGGTTTGGATGATTGTGAAGAGGTGGTTGTTATGGTTGTTTTTAGACAAGGGTTGTTACCAGAAGATATGGCAAATGAGACAACAAAAAGAAGAGCATTAACTTTTGGAGCCTTGATGGCTCAAGTGGAATATCATATTATAGTAGAGGAGTCCATTTGAGTTCTAGGTGAATCTGACTCAGTACAGAAAAAATCGAGGCAAGAAAATGCTAATCATAGTAACCAGTAATCTCCACGTCCGAGAACAAATAATAATCTACCTCCTCAAACTTGAGGGGTTCATTTTCATCCAAAAATAAACAATCAACAGTATAGACTAAGGCCGAATCAGTGGACAAGGAAAAAGTATTATGCAAATTTGACTGATAAAGTAGTTGTTATTTTAAGAAGTCTAAAGGTCGTGTAAGTTTTAAAAAGCTAGCTTCTATAAATAGACGAAGAGAAAAGTGAAAAAATAGATTTTGCAAGTATCAATATCATATTGGGCACGACACTGCAGATTATATAGCTTTAAAGAAAGAGATACAGGTTTTAATAGAAAATTGCAAATTAACACCTTTTGTTAAAGGGCAAAACAGTATATTGAAAGCTTCGAGCTCATCGACACGGTAAACTACTAATCTGAATTTGAAACAAGAAAGTGCATTAATGATTCTAGATTCTAAATTTGATGAGTTTGATGTCTCCTCAGAATACTTGGATACAGATCCAGATCGATTGATTTTGCTAGCTGTGGCTGGAAAAGTGGAACAATGACGAATTCGGAGTTTGTGTGGGTATTTTGAATATTTAGCAATTTTTAGGAGAGATGAAACTTTGACTGAACTCGAGGAGTCTCTTTGCGTAAACTTCGAGGTAGATCAGTGTTGATGGGTGATGAATTTTCTTCTGATTTTTTAATAGATATGTTTGGTCTTTCGTTACGATCATTTGATAAGGAATATATGTGGATCCAGAAGGTACTTCATAAAGTTATTGAGGAGGAATGAATGTGTTTACATAAGGTATTGGTGAGAGGTTTTGAAATGGTGATGGTAAAGATGTTTGTTGAGGATATTTTGCTAGGTTAATATCAAGAGCAACACTAGATGAACTTTGAAACTCAGACTAACTCTGACTAAGGTTGAATTTTGCAGTCCTTTCGTTAATGCACAAGTAACCATATAAGCTAAAAATTGGTTTTTTAGTAGTTGGGGATTTTCTCATAAGCCAAGAATCTTCAAATTAGTTCATAAAAGTTTGAAGGTTACCTCAGAAAGTTGAATTTTCCGGCAAAGGTAGCTAAGAAATTAGGTTTTTAGATAAAACTAGCCAAGCAATTAGGTTTTCAAATGAACTTTCTCTCATTAGAAGTTTTATGTGGAAGCAAACAGGAAGAAAAATAAAACGTCTTAGGACATTAATGGGTTAGAATATTACAGTCGTGAGTTCAACGAGTTCTACGAATCTGAGAGAATAGTGCACCATCGTACTTGTACTTGAACACCACAACAGAATGGAGAGCAGAAAGAATGCACAGAACGGTTTGTGACAAGGCACGAAGTATGCTCTCGCATTCGGTATGGGAAAGAATTTTTAGGCTGAATCTATTAATATAACATGTTACTTGTTCCTCTTCAAATTCATGAATGTATCAAAAGAATTTTTAGGCTAAACCTTTAATATAACATGTTACTTGGTGAATCGGTCTCCATCAACTGTTATTGATTGTAAAAATATTTTTGAGATTTGGTCTCGATTGTCGCCTGATTATGAACATTTGAGGGTGTTCGGTTGTCTTGCGTATGCTCGTGTGAGATATGGTAAGCTTGAGTCGAGGGCAAAGAGGTGTATATTTCTAGGATATGCTACTGGAGGGAAGGGACATAGGTTATGGTGTACCTCTTCAAAGTCTCCAGGTTTTCTCATCAGTGTAGACGTTATTTTAATGAGTTTGCTTCGATATACAGTCAGAAAGAAGTAGGAGAAATGGTCGAATCACGATCGGTTGTGAGTAAATAGGTGGAGCTTGAAGTAGAATTAGTTCTTAGCAGGTCCAATAATTCAAGTGGTTTTGAGGTGGATCCATAATCATGAGGTGAAGTGTCAGCATCAGATGATAGTGAGGATGATGCACCTGAACCAGAACAACAACCTTATAGCATAACATTGGGCAGAGAAAGAAGAGATATTAGACTTCCAAAAATGTATGTGAATCTAGTTGCATATGCTCTGTCAGTTGCAATATAAGTTGAGATGCGGGAACCTAGATTGGTGTTATAGGGGAAGAAATTGAATCTCTTCATAAGAATCAAACATGGAAGTTTGTTGACTTGTCTAAAAGACAGAAAATAGTATGCAGTAAATGGGTGTTCAAGAAAAAAGAAGGTAATATATGGGTTGAGGCATCTCGATTCAAGGCAAGACTCGTCGCTAAGGGTTTTACTCAAATGGAAGGAATCGACTTCAATGAAGTGTTTTCTCCGGTGGTGAAGCATAGTTTGATTCGAGTTTTGTTTGCCATGGTATTTTTGCAAGATTTAGAGCTTGAGCAGCTAGATGTGAAGACTGCGTTTCTACATGGTGAATTGGATGAGAAAAATTAAATGATATAACCAGATGGATTTATCGAACCTAATATGGAGGTCAAAGTTTTTTAGTTGAAAATGTCACTGTATGGTTTAAAACAATCACAAAGGCAATGCTACAAACGTTTTGATACATTCATGATGTCAAAAGGGTTCACGAAGAGTCCATATGATAGTCGTGTTTATCATCAAAAGATGTCAGATGATTCTTATGTTTACTTGTTGTATGTGGATGATATGCTTATTGCTGCTTGTAGTATGTGACACATTGTTCAGATAAAGAAGCAGCTTAGTGCCGAGTTTAAGATGAATGATCTGGGTAGAGCAAAGAAAAATTCTTAGTATGAAGATTAATAGGAACGGAAGTTTAGGATCATTACACTTGTCTTAATGAATACATATTGAGAAAGTATTACAACGATTCAACATGTTTGATGTTGAGGTAGTTAGCATTTTGTTTGCTACTCCTTTTAAGTTGTCTGCAGTAAGAGCGGCCTAAGATGATGCTGAGTTGGAATAAATGTTGAAGGTTTCATATGCACGTGCAGTTGGTAGTATCATGTATGTTATGGTATGCACACGTCCTGATATTTCACATGCGATTAGTGTAGTTAGAAAATACATGGGATGTCCTGGGAAAGAACACTAGGAGACACTGAGATTGATACTTCATTATCTTAATAAGACTGTGAGCGTTGGCTTAACTTTTAACAAGACCGATATTGGTGAATCACTGAATGATGTTGTAGGATCATTCGTTGGTTTTGTTGATTCTGATTTGGCAGGCGATATGAATAAAAGAAGATCTCTGACAGAATATGTATTTACTCTAGCTGGGAGTGCGATCAGTTGTAAAGCACAGTTGCAAGATACTGTAGCTTTGTCTACAACAGAGGCAGAGTACATGACGGTAACGGAAGCAGTTAAAGAGGCAATATGGTCGCAACGTTTGATGGCAGACTTGGGCTTGGATAGGACTACTATAAAAGTGTTATGTGACAGTCAAAATGACATATACCTAACACTGAACCCGATGTAACATAGGCCTACAAAGCACATAGATGTCAGGTATCATTTTATTCGTGATATAATATCAAAGGGAATCGTTGATGTGAAGAAAGTGTTTACACACGATACTCCAGCAGATATAATGACCAAGGCAGTATTAGTTCGAGAGTTTAGGGAGTGCCTAAACTAGATTGGTGTTCGCAGTATAGACTGAATGCCTTAGGGGAATTTGGTGAGTTTAAAGAAAATAAGTTTCTTTGGTGATAGTAAAGAAATGATATTCGCCTCAAGGGGAAGATTTGTTGTGAATTAGTAGAATAGTGCCTTGACAGAGTATCGTACTCGGCGTACAGTTTTGTGTCATTGACAATAAGATTCAATGAATTAGTTTCTTATTAGAACTTTGAATATTAACATATTAGGATCATTGTCTAGTAAGTTTATTTATTCCCTATAAATTGACTACTAGGGCTACACAAAACACAATCTGAAATCTGTAACCTTTTTTTATCATAGTGAAACACTTTCCTCTGTCGGCGCCCGTGGACGTAGACAATTGTCGAATGACGTTAAATCCTGTATTCTATTTTTACTGTTATCTGTTTCATTTATGTTCTATGCTTGAACCATTTTGTAATAAATTTCATACTGATTTAATAACAAAAATTGTTTGATATTTTAGTGTAATTGGATTGACTAGTCGACCAATGTAGTCATAATATATTATCGAGCAAGTTAGAGAGTGTGGAGTACATGTATGTTTGAATATATTATGATTAGTAGGTCCAAATGGTGGAGTCTGGCTGAGGTTAAATTTATTTTGAATGATAATGCTCTTATGAAAATTCATTGAAATTTTGAATTCGGAAAATTAATTTGAATTTGAATTGAATTCTTGGTCGATTTTATCATTTGAAATTATAACCGTTTTTGTACATAAAACTATTTTACAGTTCGAGTATTTTGGTTGAATATAAATAAGTATGGTTCTGTGAAAATAGGGAATGATAACAAAAATTATTCATTCTGATTGTTAAAAAAAAACTCTGATTTTATCCGGTTGAAAATTTTGGAGAACCACCAAAATAATTTCAATCTGAAATTATAAAACAAGACTTCAAAGTTTATTCGGAAATATCTAAACAATATTCTCAATAAAAGATTGAAATTAAATGCTCTTGTTTTATAAAGATATTTGTATGAAGATATTAATGAAGAGATTTGTTATCATTTTTAAAAGAATTCATAAAGTAGTAGAGCATCAATGGAATTATGGTCTTATCGTCCTGTAAGTTTTTCTCCCTTGTTATTGGATTAATTTTTTCTCCATTGTTATTGGATTACTTTTATTCATGGATGTCTAGGTTTTGAGATTATGAAAATGACTATAATATCTGAATTGGATTAATTGGTGTTTTGGTTTTTAGTTTTAGAAAAAGAAAATGTTATTTTCCTAACATGAATTTCTAGTTAAAAATTGTTTGATTAACATGTGTTGGTCTCCCACAAAAACAATCATCATGTTGAAGGAGAAGTTGTTACCAAAACTGCATTTAATGTTAGTTTGCACGTTGCAGTTTTGTTATTTAAATGTAGTTTCAGACAATGAGAGAGACTCCACTCTCTTGTAATTTCAATGAACTCGTGGTTTGACTTGTGTCTGAAGCAAGAAACTCCAAACTTATGGTTCACACTGTTATCTAGCATAATAGTTTCAAGACTTGACCAAATACCCCTTCCAATCCAACAATTTATTGCGTTGACTGACCTTTCCAAAAATCTGGTGCTACCTTTGTATTATCTCACGCTCTGAGACTCCTTTAAATTGACTGATGATAGTCTCGAAGCTGATAAACTTTGGAAGCATGTATTTTTCTTTATCTCTGAATCTTGGGAAAATGGGGAAAATATTTATGAGGAAAATCTTTCGAGGCTAAACCTCAAATGGAAAAGTACAAGTAAGTGATAACCCCCCCCCCCTCCTCCTTTTTGAACTATAATTTTGTTGTGTTCCAAATCCTTTATCTATTGTTGTTCCATGTAGAATTTTCGAGGTGATATAAAATCTACTCAACTGCTGCCAAAGACACTTTTGCCAAAGTATCTGAGTAGGCAGAAATAACATGGTGTAATGAATTTCAAAATGCATTCGTGCCTCTCCATTTTGTCTTAAGCCATCTCTAAATGATCTCCCTTGATTCTATGGTCCCAACTAATGAACTGATAGAGCCCCCTCCTGGAGATGTTATCAAAAGTTCAACTACTCCTGACGCATTCATCTTACTATATGTTCGGAACATATCACATAGCCACTTGCCTTCAAAGAAAAAGAAGAAAAAATCCCAATCTAGCTATTCCACGGATCCGAACCAAATAAACCTAAAACGAAACTAAAAAGAAAAAAACGAATCTTGGGAAAATGGGAAAAATATTTATGACGAAAATCTTTCGAGGCTAAACCTCAAATGGAAAAGTACAAGTAAGTGATAACCCCCCCCCCCCCCCCCCCCACCCTCCCTTAACATCGAAGAAAGAGCTCTAGTTGAGTCATCAAGAAAAAGAAAGAAAAAAATTGCTTTCAAAAAAGAAAGAAAAGTGTTTCGAAAACTCTTCCATCAACCGTATCATAAAATATTGTTGTTGTGCCTCCTCAAGATCCAACCCCAAGTGTCAAGGAAATAGAAGAAAGGCAAGAATTTGTTGAAATAGACAATCAAAGAACAGTGAACATAATTGGCGAAGATGTCATTGGTGAGGATGCAATCCAAGATATTTACAAAGACATGGAACCTTAAATTCAACATATCCAATAGTACATAACATAAATTGGCAACCAAATTACAGAAACCAATTTTCCTCTAGATCAAAGTTCAATTCCTCTTCATGTATCTTCCTCAGCCACTCTTGCTATATATGACAACTATAATTCTTATCATGTCAGAGAGTCTTCAGAAGAAGTGTTAAATGTTCTGCAACCTTTCTCTTGCCTCGAAAACACAGCTAACAAAATTATATGAAGAGGTCAAATCTGCGAATTGTTTTTTGGATAATTTTGCAAAGATGTAATATGGTGGAAAAAAGAACCTTCTTACAGCAAGAGATTGATAGATATTTTCAACAAAAAAACTCATCGAACAATTCTAAGCCTTTCAAGCACACAAATACTAATTTCTCATTAAAGATGTCCAAATCAAACGTTGTTTGGTTGCAATTAATGACCAAGAAAAAGAAAAAATTTAGTCTACGCATCAGACTGAAATGGTCAATCTCAAGGCCAAACATGAAGCCAAATTAAACGAAGAACATGCGAAGTACTTATCTCTGAAGGAACTGTTCGATAAAATTGAGGAAGAAAGAAAGAAGGCACTTGAGGATTTGGAATCATTCAAAACAAAAGTCGATGAGAAAAAATACATTGCCATAAAAACTGTAATGAATAAAAGCGGAGATGATAGCCTTTCTGCTATCAAAATACCGAAGAAAAGACAAGGATATCTCTTCTTTGTGAATTCTATGGAGCATTTTTGAGGGTATATTTATCAGAATTCTGGAAATTAATTCCAGTGGAACGACGCCCTAAAGAAGCCTTTGTGACCGTGCCAAATGAATCTTCTAAAGAAACTGAATCTGAGGACAATGAAGAGAACACATCAGACGCCTCTGATCAAGAAGGGAGTTCCTCAAAAGGAAGCTCAGATAATACTCATAATGATGATGAGGAAAACTAAGAAGTCGTATTGTATTTGAACGTATTCTATCGAATGACTGAACTACGTGGTGATCACTGTTGTTTTATTGTTGTTTTGTTGTTCGTGGTGTTTATGTACACTTTCCTAGGTGAGCGTTGACATTTGTGAGTCCTTAAACATGTGGAAGTTGTATTCACTTTTTGTTGGTTGAAAAAATTCCAAGTACCACCACCTTTGTTTGTTTGTCATCTTTTGTAATCAAAATCACTTCATCAAACATTTATCGCCTCGAATTTCATATTGCTTGTTTTAACATATTGAACCATGTTCCAAATAGATATTACTTGGAATTTTATCACCACCAAATTGGCACTTTGAATTAATGCTTAAAATCAACATTAGCACTTCGAATAATATCGCCCCTCGAATTGTCACTTCGAACAATGGTTTGAATGAATGTTAGCACTTTGAATAATATCACCACTCAAATTGGAACTTCGAAAAATGGTTTGAATGAATGTAAGAACATTGAATAATATCACCACTCAAATTGGAACTTCGAACAATGATTTAAATGAATGTTAACACTTCCAATTATAGCGTCACTCAAATTAGGACTTTAGACAATGCCTTAAATGGACGTTAGCACTTCGAATTATATCTCCTCTCAAATTAGCACTTTGAACAATGCTTTAAATGGACGTTAACACTTTGAATTATATAGGCAGTCAAGTTGGTACTTTGAAAAATTCTTTAAATGGATGTTAGCACTTCGAATTATATACCTCATAAACTTATAATTCGAGCGATGCTATAATGAAAGTTAGCACCTTGAATTATACACCTCATAAGCTTATCATTCGAGCCATGCTATAATGAATGTTAGCATCTCGAATTATTCACCTCATAAACTTATAATTCGAGCGATGCTTTAATGAACGTTAGCATATTGAATTTTATTTTTAAAAAATTACCACAATGATGATCAATCTTTGCGTAATTTTCAAAATAAAGAATTCATTATTACTTAGAAAAACAAAATTTGGCCAAGCAAAATAAATTTTTTTACAACTTCAAATACATGTGACACCTCGTTAAAACTTCCCCGCGCTACCAAAAGAAGAAATAATATGCCATTTTACAAGCTAGACAGGTGAACTATCAATAATATTACAAACGTATCAAAGACTACTCACAATACAACTTTAGATGTTCGACGTTTCAAGGTGTTGAAAAATTCTCCCCTCTTTATCTTGAAGGCGATATGTGTCAGGCATGATCCTTTCGACTACTGAATAGGGTCCTTACCAGGTCGGAGCCATTTTTCCTAGCCTTTTATCCTCTGTATGCAAGAACATCTTTCTCAATACCTTATCTCTTTTATTGATATCTCTTCATTTCATCCTTGAATTGTAATGACTCCTCATCAAAGTTTGATAACACATCAAATTTTATATGTGCCTTAACTCTCTTTTCTTCAATAAAATCAAGCTATGTTTGTTTACTGTACTCGTTTATATCTTCTAATAATTTAGTATTCGATAATATATCAGATTTTAGATGTACTTTGTCGACCAAAAACCAAACACCGCAAAGTTAAAAATTTATGTGTCTTCCCCGCCGGGTAGAAAATTCAACCCTGTTAGGGGTGTTTCCACCCTTCGGGAAACAATTGCTCACTTAGCAGGTAAAGAGGCGTGAAATTAAGAAGGACTTAGTGTAAAATACAGGTGTCTCCCCGCCGGAACAAAAATACGCAATCGGTCGGGGAGCAACCCGAGCAATTCTGCCAGATCGGAAATTCTAGCCCGATAATATAGTTTCCACCCAATGGTTAAAAAATTCCTTCCTGTTAAGAGACACCCATATAAAAATTATTAAGGATGTTTTCAAATTTTCTTTTTACTAAACTGCAATTTTTCCTTTTACCGAGTTTGAAAACTTTTGAAGTATTAAGAGTATGTTGAAAGTAGATGGGACGAGCTAGTCAGAGGTAACTACATTATTACCTAATCATGCAATTATCACATAAATTATTTGTTTAGTAATAAGAAGGATTTTGTCAGTTTAGAGGTATATCTCAATGTGGAGCGTTTAAAAAGTCTTAGTTTTGTTATAGAACAATAACTCGTTGATAAGGTTACTGGTGAAAAGTGTAAACAACCTAGCATAATTTTTGGACAACCCTCGAATAATCAACTAACTAGTGGGGAGAATAGTAATGGTTTAGTTAATTTGGATCACAAAAATATAACTTGTTACTACTGGTTGAATTGATGCTACCAAAGGTGTTGGTCAATTTTTAGATGATTATAGTACATATTTAATCTTATCTTTATGCCGATATTACTTAAAGCATGATTTTTATTTCAAGTACATCCATAATAAAATAAGTAATATTGATGATTATTGGGAAAAAAGTCTCAATTAGATGTAAATAAAGTCTTTGTGCATCAGTTGATTTCAACACCGGCTTCATGGCGATTAAGCATTTTGCTGAACTTCATACTTGTAGCCCTGTTTTCTCCAAACAAAATCGGATGCATTTGACATCGGATTTTATTACAGTTAAAGGATATAATAATACTTCTTTTAGTTTACTAAAGGATACTTTAAACGATTGAAGATTCGTGATATTACTACTGAGTGCGACTTGAAATTAGCTGCAGGAAACGTATTTAGGCGATGTTTTATAAAATTACTTTTGTTTACTAGTTTTTTATTTATGTTATTCGATGTTGTTTCTCGACAAAACCTTTTTAACTGGTAAGCAGAGAGGTGCATTGCTATCTACCGTCATTTTTGGAGCATCAAATCATATTTATTTCAGACCATCATTTAGGTATCATCAGTGGCGGATCCAAGGGGTGACCATGTATTCCATGGACCATCCCGAATTCTAAAAATAAATTTGGTATAGTTGTAGCAGTGTTTAGTTTCTAAGCTTGAGGTCAAGGGCTCACAACTTGTACCACCCCAAAATATTTTTGGCACAGCCTAAATTATAATCCTGGATCCACCCCTGGGTATCATCAATGTTGTTTTTGTTTTGTGTCCAGACTACTTTCATGCGTACCTGTATTTTCCATCTTGTTCATATTATGAGGAATTCTCTAGATCATACTAACATAAAGTTTAAAGCTAGAATAATACGTCTGCTTCATCAATATGCTTATTCTTCCACGGTAGATATTTTTAAAAGATTACCTTTTAGAATTTCTATGTGAATGTGGTTATATACTTAAAAATTTCTTAAAATTTTACCTCCGGAGAAGTATACTCAAAAATTTGTTAAAGAGAAATGATATGGTGTTATGAGATCTACTGCATCCAAATTATTTAATACATATATTAAAAAACACCGCGCACTTTAGTCGTTGTTGAACAAGTTAAGAAGATTAAAGTCTTACTTATGACCAAAATTCCACAACGTTATTTGGAGGGGCTAAGTTAGAGTACTAAATTATACCCCGGGTGTGAAAAAAAGTTAAAGAAAAATGTCGAAAAATATTGTACCTGGCTAGTCCATAAGTCTTTTGCAGCCTTATTTAAAGTTTTTTAGATCTTGTTATGGTTGTTGATGTGCTAAATTTGAAATTTTATTTTGGTGCTTGCCAACAAGATTGTTTTCCATGTTCTTACACTTTAGCGGCAATACAATCGACTCAGCAAGATCCGTTAAAGTTGATACAGTCATTCTTCAAGATTAGAAATTACATGTGAACTTACTATTTTAACATACCAACAATAACCAAATTTGGAAAATTATCAAGCTCTAATGATTCGTTCAAGCCGAAAATTCTGCCTCCCAACAGAAAAAGGCGAGCTGGAAGGGCAAAGAAAATGCAAATTTCGTCTTGAGGAGAAATAAAAACCAAGCAGTTAAAGTGTGTCTGTTGTTCGTAACCATGCCATAACAAAAAGACCAGTGAGGTTCTACTTTAAAGTGCGATTGTTGTATATTTTATGCGAGATCTACGCATTTCACACCATGTGATTTTAGGTTTGTTGGGTTGAGTTAGAGTTGAATTACATGTTCTGCCTATAAATTAAGGTATTTTACTCATGATTAAATATCTACTTTTTTTAAATCAAGCAATAAATTAACAAATAGAAATAACTATAACTATAAAGACTCTGATTTCCTTTATTAATTACGGTAGAAATATTACCCAATAGAAATAAAGACTAGTTACAAAGACATTGCAAAAACAAGAAGATCATGCAATATATCTTACATAACTTTGTAAGTTATTTATATAACGAACGTGCGATTCTAGCTCTTTTGTAACCGTTGACTAATCTATCAAATTACTTACAAAAATGTCATATAACTTACAAAATATGTAATATTACAAAAATCAATATCAAGATAGCTAACACAATACGTTAGTGTGTATCATTTAGAAAATAATAAAATACTTGAGCTCTATGAATTGCACACATATCTTTGTTGTAAGTTCAGATACAAAGCCTTTTTTATAAAGTCTTGAATGTATTCGGAAACAAAAACGTGGTCGTCGAGGCTACTTGGTTTTTATAGTGGGATATTTCTTACATTGTGCACTCTATATCCCTTCTTTACGCCAGGTATATATCTTTTTCTCATACAATATGATAAATTTTAAGAAGAGTTTATAGTTGTTAGGAGCACATATACGACAACACATTTTCTTACAAAAACTAATCATGCAATTTTTTTAAAACTTTTAAACTATGATATATTTGTAAAAAAACACCGTGCAATTTACTTTGAATATGTAAAGTTGCAATGTCTTGGTAAATTAAAACATGAGATCTAAATGAAGATATCATACTGCGTTGTTTTTGTAAATATAAGCATGCAATTTGTGGACCAACTTATGTTGAAAAACCCTTAAGGTTCGAACACATAAAATAATGTGGACCAACTTATGTTGAAAAAGCCTTAAGGTTCGAACACGAAAAATAATATAGATCAACTTTCTATGAAACATCCAGGTCCGACCAAACCTACAAGCATTTAATAAAGGCTTCATTCTATATTAACGGATTGGTTTCCGTAGACACCTCGTTAAAACCTCCATGCACCACCATTGTAGGGAAAGAGTGTATCCCCAATCAAAATTGTTAACAAAAAAATAGATATAATATAAATGTTCAGAATTACTCTAAATACAGCTTTAAATGTTCGATATTCCAAGGAAGCCGCAATGGTCGGTTATTATTGTCTTTTAATCAATATGTGCCCGAATTTATCCTTTCCACCACCTGGTAGGGGCCTTCCTAGTTGTGAGCTAACTTTCAGAGGCTCTTATCGTTAGTATGCAGGATAAACGTTTCCTAAAACCATGTCATCGACCTTAAAATTCATTCTTCAAACTTTAGACGCATACCTGTTTCACATTAAGGTCTGGTAATGCAATGAGTTCAAATGGGCATGCCTTTGCTTCTCCTCAATCAAGTTGAAGGCAAGACGTCGGCCCTTGTTGTTATCGTATTTCAAATAATTCTCAACCCTGAATGACGAGAACATGTTTTTTTAGGGATCACTGTGTATACCATACACAAAAGAGTAAGGTGACTCTTGAGTGGTGGTTTGGGGAGTGGTTTAACATGTCTATAATACCCCCCGTAAGTAATCCGGCTATTTCCCAGCTTTTCCCTCCATTTTTTTCTTGAGATCATCGGTAATTGTTCTGCTTAGGACTTCAAGTTGGTCGTTTGCATGCAGGTGAAAAGGTGCTGAAAAACATTGTTGGATTCGACGAGAAGAACAAAAAGCTTTTCATTTCATCACTATCAAACTGCGAGCCATTATCCATAATCAACCTCCACGGGACCTCAAAGCGACAACAAATGTTGGACCAAATAAATTTGATTATATATTTAGCCCTTGTCCCGGATAAAGGTTTGGCCTCAACCCACTTGGAGAAATAATCCACAACTACAATTATCATCTGCCTTTCCCCTGTTGTCATTGGAAGTGGACTTACAAGGTCGATCCCCCACCTATCAAAAGATAGTCCTTTAAAAACAGACTCAAGGGTGTGTTCGGGATATGAATTGAATTTGAAAGCCTCTGACAAGTATCACACCGTTTGACCAACTCTCTAGAGTCTGCCGCTATTATGGGCCAGTAAAAACTCCATAGCAAGACTCTTCTAATCAAAGCTTTGAAGCCACATTGAGGCGACCCGTCTCCGTCGTGGAGTTCAGTTAAAACTATATGTGACTTGTTATGCCCAAGGCATCTTAGTAAAGGTCCACTCAAAGATTTTATATATAGTATGCCCCCTAGAAGTGCAAAACCAAGGGCTTTAAACCTTACTTTTTTTGCCAAAAAATTTCGAATGTTATCTCGAGTCTGTGCTAGAAATTATAGAAATTTCTCAAGTGATCTCTGGTCGATTCTGTAGCTCGGTTCTTCTAATGATTGACAGATTTTCCCATACACGGATACTGGACCCTGATTTTGCTGCCAGATAAAGTCGTAACCAGATATAGAATGAGAAACATGGAATTCTAAAGAGAGAGAGTGTAGTTAAAAGTAGTTATAATAATAAAGGTTCACCACACCCCATAAAGGAAATCTTGTTTTATATAGTAAATGTAGTGGCCCCAAAACCCACATGGGTGACCCACTTTATCCTATTCATACCTTTCTTTTCTTAATCTACCCACTTCTTTATTATTTACAAGATAAGTCCTCATGTTTCCTTAATATACTATTCTTATTACAAACTATTCATTACAATATTATATGACCATCGCGTTATACCAACCCGATCGAGTCCAGAAATTTTATGTCATTATCAACAATAACGTCCACAATCGTAAACTTCTCCCATTAGGAAACAAATATAGTTCCACATTTTCATCTACTACTTATGAACTTGGGATCTTCCTCAGATCATCTACCCCATCAATATCTGAAGAAGACCCCATTGACTGTTATTTTGTCATTTGATCACTAACTATAATCTTCCAAGTGTGTAAAGTTGTCGCATAGTATTCTCTAGCCACTTGTTGATCAGTTCAAACTACTCTAACGCGATCCCCAAGCATATACTTCAAGTATTGATGGACCATAGAATCTACAACATGCATTCTAGAAAACCATGATCTTACAAAAATGGCATTATAATTGGATGGAAAATCCACCACCACAAAAAAGACTTGAACTCTTTTCTTAAATAGACCGCGTCCTAACAGAACTTCACCCTCACACTCTCCAATGAATTCTGCTATTACCGTTGTAAACCCAACTATGGTACACTCGGATTGGAGAATCACAGACTAATTACACATTTTCTCATATGTTGACATGAACAACACATTTGCTAGACTGCTAGTATGGATGAGTATTATTTGGATCTTAATTTTTGTTATTTCTGCACCGATCACCATTGCGTCTTCATGAGGACCAGTTATGCTTCTCAAATCATCTTCATCAAACAAGATGAAAGGTGTGACATTTTTCCCATACAGATGAATAAACATTTTCCCCTCAAATTGAGTTACTAAACCTACTACATGTTTTTTCTTAGAGATGTTAGTGTTTCCAGTCATAGTATCTCCTCCAAAAATTGATAAGGACTCAAAGTGCTAACATAAGCAATAAACCCTTCCTTGTACCACTGGTTCGTTCACAACCATCACTGTCCTCAATCTATATATGGGTCTAAGTAATACGTAGACACATCAAAGCCTTTTTGGTTCTCCTGTTTTGAATCAACAATCATTAATGTATTCTTCTGCTTTAAAGATACATTCACAACATGCTCCACAAAGGCACTTAGATTATTCCGACCATTACCTTGTCCTTTAACAAAGGTTTTCAGCTTGTCATTCTCTATCAGAATTGGAATCATTAAACTCTTCAATATTATTATCATGATCTTGTGTCTCATCAAATTTCTCTACCTTTGAAATATTAAAACATCTCAGAAGAGGTATTGACCTTATTTCAGACGAAAAATGAGAAGTTTGCCAGTCTACTCCTTGTATGTATTATTAGCCCCAGTTGTTGCCATACTTTCATTCAAGCTTTGATCTGAATGATCGATGTATTGATTAGATGTATTACCTTTGAATAATAGATTCTTTATTACAAATCTAGATTTATTATCTTTCTTGGATTTATGCTCTCTTCGAGATTTTTGAGGTTGACTACCCTCTCTCCTCGAACAACCCTAGTCTCTCTCTCTCTCTCTCACCTATATGGATCCTCTTTTTCATGATTTTCATAAAAATCTTCCGAGTCTGACTCAAAAAATTCACTTGTATCAGTCAGAATGTGTCGATGTTTATCCTTTTTCTCATTTATAGAGAAGTGATATCCCTTTTTTGATTGAAACTATATTTTTCAACGATCACTTAATGCTCGGTGAATGTTGTGAGATTCATCGGATGGATCCTCCAAATCCTTCTTTTCATTTACTCGTCACACTTCGGATTGTATCCTACGAGAAAAAAGTTGTTGTTCCCTTTGATCAAGCTGATCATTAAAATCAGTTATTCTTTCTAACAACTAATTCATCTGATCTTCCACATTAAATTGATCACATTAATAATTTCCTTTGCACTTATATTTTATTCTCTAACTAAACCTAACTCGAGCACCTCGATTTCCACCAAAATTGCTGGATCAGGTTGGATTTCGGGATCCATCGTATTTATGTTATCCAATTGCAATCATTAAGGTTTTATATCTGATATCTAGGTACCAATAGATCTCCAACTATGGTCGACAATGATAAGTATTGAATATTTTGAGGAATAAAATGATGTCTATTGGAAGAGTTTTTAGAGAAAAAAGATTGCTCAAGTTGTTAAAAAGAGAAAGTGAATAAGAGTTAAAATGTTCAAGGTGTCCATCCATCTTATTCCCAAGGCAAGTACACCTATTTATAAGTGAGGTGGTTACATGTAATAAAATTAGTTAGTGTTATGAGTAATTCATCCCACTTTACTACTTAGTGCAAACATATTCATTAAAAATTATATATGTAGTCTTTTACATTTACACTTAACACCAAATCTTTCTTTCAACTATATACTAGTCAATTGAAGACATTTTTAGTAATTATTGTTACTCTTCAATTCTTTATATCATTATTAAGTATGACCTTACATCTTAGATTTCAGTTTTATGAAGCTCGATATAAACGTTCAAGGATCATTCTTGCCCGGATATTTCGGTATGCAATTGAGCCATCTCTTATAATGGCAACGCATTTTAAAGATTTGCGACTATCTTTAAAGTAGAGGCGTCATCTGGTCGGATCTGCATTGAATTCGTGCGACGAGTCACTAGAGGATTTTATTCGGATTCATTACATTTGTGGTGATCAGCAACATATCCGGAATGAGGAACACCCATTTTGGGGAAACATCAAATCTAAAAGAAGCTTTTGGGTGAAACGGAAACTAAAGTTTAAAGGTTCATTGAGAAAGAATAAAGTTAAATAGATGATTTTCCTAACGTTTTTAGTGAAGAATGAGCATAAAGAGTAGAAAAGAGAAGTCACCAACCTTGTAAAGGAACATTTAAAAAAAAACCCTAAAATTTTAGTTAATAAATGTTTAAGTTGATACAGGATCAACATATCATATTTAATAGTGATCAACAACTAAGATTAGAACAGTCAAACCGTCTAAACACGTGGGTTACAACTTTAAAGATTATGTCAACCGTTGTCGCTTCCCATTCTAAATTGCTTAATTTTTTTTGTCAAGTCTTCTAATTTCCGGTGTTTGACCATATTGACCTTCTTCAACTTATTTTTCCTCGGCCCGATTGGCTACTATATTTTTCCAAATATAGTTTTAAGATAATGACATTTTTCATCACATTCTCTTCGAGTCCAATAGTTTTGATTAAACAATCGCCTCCAAAAAATTATTTAGTCCTCCCCTCATACTTCAATAAAGACTATGTGGGGTATCCACCGATCATAAAATCAAAGATGAAGATTCATTTCTTTTTTTTTTATCTTGTAAAAAATAATAGTCTTTTCTGCATGCTTTGAAAAGACAAATAGGCTACTTAATGAACCGCAACTTAAAAACCAAGATGTCTTTCATTTTTTTCATTTTCTAACGTAATAGTACTTTTTACATGTTTTAAAATGAACGTGGGGGCTATGTCTTATAGCTTGAAAAAATGTGAAGAAAGTTTGAAGCAAATAAATCCTAAAGCAAAAGAAACATTGACATACAAATAAATGATTATGAGGTAATTTCTAAAACTCTAGCACCTTACTACTTGTTTGTGTGCTCTTTTTATTTTGGAAAAATATATCCTTTTTTTCAAGAGAGATTTCGGTCGGCTGAAGGGTTTTTCACATAGACAAAAACATATTCAAACGAATTAATCCATAAACATCTCTAATATCAATTCTGCTAGAATAGAAAACCACTCTACCAAAATATTTAAAAAAATCTTAAGAATCCGACCGAAAAAGGATGCAATACAACTCAATATACTTTGGAACTATAAATATTGAATCAATCATGGAACACGCTTTTAAAAATATTTAGCAAATTTTGGTAGGCATCTATAAAACAAATCATGCGATAACACCTTTTACAACCCTTAAGAATATGGATAACACTTAGCAATGTGTATAAATATTTCCTATCGTGTAATTAAAAAAAATGTAATTATCTACTAATATAAATATTCAATCAATAAAATGGTTTAAGATCTCATCGATTATTTCATTTTTATTTTTTGGATTTCATCGGACTAAAATTTGTACTATGAAATATAATAATATATGATGTTTTTTTAAAAAAATAACTAACTGATGAGGGAAGGATTTATTCGGTTCGCAAGTTAGACTTTTGGTATATTTAATCAATATGTACTTTGTAATAAGAAGTAAATATGTTTTTACTTAGTAAGTTTGTGGGATGAATTAGCCTCTAATGGACCAATTGTCTAAGTCCAATGGCTCAATAGGCCAAAAGGCCCACAACAATTGCTATATAAGCTAAGTGATCTTTTGTTAAAAGAAAGAAATGATTTTTGCTAGGGTTTCAGCGAGGTGTATTTTCTTGTGGATCTTTCTAATTTTTCCATTCTTTATATTTTTCAATTATCTTTCCGTTCTTCATATTTTTCATTATCAAATGGTGCCGTCTGTGGGAAGATGACCGGTACCCGGATAACATATCCAAAACCGTTACGAGCATATAGAATAGGCTATTCTGCATCGAAACCCTAACATTTTTATCAATCGAATCCTAAAGCATTACCCTCTGACTCGCTGCTATGTACTCAAACTCGCCTTCGAGAGAGCCAAAGCTTATAGGAAAACAAAATCTGAGAAAAATCCTGTTGGTAATGGAGACCAGAAGAGTAGTGCCCCAGTTTCCGTTTCCTTCTCGTCTTCGAGAGATGGTGGGTATGAAGCTAATATGGAAGTGAAGGTTCCTCTTGTTATTGAAGGAGAGAGTGAAAGCAGTACAGGTACTGAAACTACTATCTGTGATCTCCGGTCTTTGGAAGATGCGCTTGCTAAAGGCAAAGACAATAATGTCAAGAGTGGGAATTTATATCAATCTTATTTTTTCCTTTAATTGTAACTTCCTCCAAATCCCTTGGTAAGTTGTTCATCTGCGACCCTTCTTAGGGATCTTCTACTTCATCAATTTTCATACCCAAGGCTTCATCTTGTGATTGCTATTTGTTTTTAAGTGACATATATAGATTCGTCTATCAAGACGGATGATTCTTTTCAGATCTCCTTTATATCCGACTTCGATTCAATTGTTGTTTATCTGATTGGTGTTACTTCCCCACCATTTAATCCGACTAAAGGATTCATAACTTTTATACAAATTAGTTCTTCCTTTATACGATGTCTCGGCTTGGTTAATTACTGGCCTTCAGGCATATACTTTCCTTTATTTATTGGAAGTGCCTCCATATAAAACTCCTCAACGAACGTGAGGGGTCTATTATAAGTTGCTACTGTAAATGGGTGAGTTGTTTCCTTTATTTCGTTTTGTTCTTAAGGATGTACATAGCAAATTTTATCCTTAGCTAGAAAGATTAAGTTGTTCAATTCTTAAGATTGTTGTGGTATGTGTAGAACTTATTGGAGTAGCGTGCTGATAGGTTGGAATATATGACCTTTGGTTTTTTATAAGGCTTTGTGTCATTCATTTGTAGCTTCGAAAGCAGTGTATTTATTTTTATAACAGGTACTATAATTTTTTTGCCGTCTTTCGTGCCTTGGTAAGATCCTCCTTTTAAAGAAAATATAACACTAGTCTATTGTTTTGGTGTTGAAGATGATATTATCGGTGGCAAAACTTTTTTAGTCCTCTTGTTTCTGTTTTTTGATGAGTTGACTATGTCGTCTAAGTTTTTTTTATTGAATTGTGCCTTTTCTAGATCAACGAACTCGTGTGATCTTTAGATTGTTCTCTTTCATACTTATTGGCTAATTTTGCTTCATTTCACTGAGAAAAAATCGTTGAAGGTAAACCTTCTTTCATTGATGTGTAAGGTATGGATGAAATGTCTAACTTGTCGAAAGTGTCAGTCTTTGTATACGGTTTCTGATTCCTTTGTAGATTGCACATGGTCTTTTGCTCTGATGGCTAGATCATCAGTTATATCTCCTCGGTTGGAGCATCTGCTTTTCCTTCCTTTGTGAAGGTTAGCCGTCTCTCTTAGAACTTGATGTCTAGCATTTGTTGGCTTTTAAAACACAATATGCTTAATGTTTTATCTTTGACCATTTGGAACTTTTGTCTACTATGATGTTACACCACTGTTCAGAACTTTAGCCGCAGGAATTTCAAGCCAAAAATTATCCCAAAGTTTTTTTTTATGGAAAACATCAGCTTGCATCTGCAGTTGGCAGTATAGTAATTCTATGGGCGAGAATTACGTGATTGTGATGATAAAAAAAACGTTCCAACTCTAGTTGGTCAACACTTGAAATTCATTATTATTTTGGATCCGAGGGATCTTCCAACACTAGTTGGTCAACCCTTGAAATTCATTATTATTTTGGATCCGAGGGATCTTCCAACAATAGTTGGTCAACACTTGAAATTCATTATTATTTCGGATCCGAGGGATCTTCCAACAATAGTTGGTCAACACTTGAAATTCATTATTATTTTGGATCCGAGGGATCTTCCAACACTAGTTGGTCAACACTTGAAATTCATTATTATTTTGGATCTGTGGGATCTTCCAACAGTAGTTGGTCAACATTTGAAATTCATTATTATTTTAGATTCAAGGGATCTTCCAACTCTAGTTGGCCAACATTTGAAATTTATTATTATTTTGGATCTAAGGGGTCTTCCAATTTTAATTGGTCAACATTCGAAGTTCATTATTTTAGATCCAAATGATCTTCCAACTATTAGTTGGTCATTCGTTATTTTGGATCCGAAGGATCTTCCAACATTAGTTGGTCAACAATCAAAATTTATTATTTTGGATCTGATGGATCTTCTAACATTTATTGGTCTATATTTCCTACATCTGTTGGTCTACATCTATTGGCCAAGACATTTTATGTTTTGTTCCTCACTTTATCAATGTCAGTATCTTTTTATCATAGTATTAATATTACATGTAAAGTCATTCACAGGTAACATTTGAAGCAGCACCAAAATTACTCATCTCTCAGAATTCTTCGCAATGATTAGGGGGCTACAAAGCACTTTAACATTGATAAAATTCGAATATGAACACAAAATGGTAGTCGAGGGAATTTTATGTTTTGTTCTAATTTTTGTTTTCATTTTATTATGGTGTTATTTTTGCATGTAAAGTAAGGAACAGGTAAAATCTGAAGTAGTGGCAAAACTAGTCCTTCCTTAGAATTCTTCGCAAGGACTAGGGGGGCTCTGATGAGGGAACGATTTATTCGATTTGCAAGTTAGACTTTTGGTATATTTAATCAATATGTACTTTGTAATAAGAAGTAAATATGTTTTTACTTAGTAAGTTTGTGGGATGAATTAGCCTCTAATGGACCAATTGTCTAAGTCCAATGGCTCAATAAGCCAAAAGACCCACAACAATTGCTATATAAGTTAACTGATCTTTTTTTAAAAAGAAAAAAATGATTTTTGCTAGGGTTTCAGCGAGGTGTATTTTCTTGTGGATCTTTCTAACTTTTCCATTTTTTATATTTTTCAATTATCTTTCCGTTCTTCATATTTTTCATTATCACTAACCACTTTTAAAACAGCTGTGTTGATGAGGATGAAAACACCTGCAGACACTTGGTGTACACGTTTCATATCTCTTTACAAAGAAAAGTAAAAAACAATATGTTAATTATATCCTCTAGGCTACTCTCTCATAAATGAATTAGATCACTATCATCCACACTCTCACCACCAGACCCGATCACTCACTCACTCAATCTCCTCTTCTGAATCTTCTTCTGTTGTTGTTCCTGAGCAACAAATATAATGCATCATAACTCACAAGTATTCTACTATATTTTTATTTAAATATGAAACAAACAAACAACTTCTTAGTGAAATGAAGAAAGAGACGTGAATCAACTAATAATAATAGTCAATAAAGAATAGAGAAAAGAGGGGATGGATCTAACCGTGTGTAGCTGAAAGAGTGAAGCTCTCAGTAAAGTTTGGACAATCTGTCATCTGGAAATCAGTCTCAGTGATAATACGTGGACATATAATATTGTAACCCGCTACGGACACTCCTATAAGGATTGGTAATTCCTTGAGTACTATATTCTTGAGCTTAGGGAGCACTACCTTCTCTTTCTCAGTGCTGTTCTTTCCGGCTTCTAATGTTTCGTTTCCGAATACATAATCTACTCCATCGCATTCTTCGATCACCAGTCTTTCTAGCTTTGGAAGACCACCAGCAATAAGGGATAGAGGAAAAACAAATTTGATTTTGTTGCACTTTTTGATTCTGATTTCTTTCAGACTAGGAAAACCTTCTAGCTTGAGACTGTTAGGAACTCCTTCGTTGTCATTGCCGATTACATGGACCAATTCCTTACAATCTGCTACTATTAGCTTTTCTAACATGGGCAGATTCTGAGCCAACGTTGGTGACAAAATATAACTCAGTTTATGGCATGAAGATATATGTAACCAGTTAAGATTTTGGAGGATGGTGGTGTAGGAGGGGCAATTGCATATATGCACCAGCTGAGGAAGATCATCCAGTCCCAATGACTGTATGGGAAGTACCAAATCTGATATGTGGTTGTCAACTTCAAGTCGAATTACTTCTTCTACACCAATCAGAGATCCAATAACAAGGCCATTCAAATCTGGCAAGTCTCCAATATTTAGCAGAGATAAAATATAGTTCCCCCATTCCTTTGGTATTTTATAAAGCCACGCTTTCACTAATTGCTACAAGCAGAAACAACAAATCCGGAGGTAGTTAGTTACAACTTACAAAGTCAAAAAAGATAAGGGAAAAGGCAATATAAAACAATTCACATACCTTTGCTTCCATACGACCCGGGAATTGTATGGCACAATCCTTGATGGTCAAATTTTGCAAAGATGGGAATGAGAGAGAAGAACAATGTCCTCGGCCGAAGTTAACGAGATTTGGTGATCCTTTAACTGTTAAACTTTCCAAGTGAGACAGCTCAATCTCCATCTGATCTCCTTCTGCGTGCTTAAATATTTGCTCTAATGCAACATTTCCGTCTAGATCAATCTCTTCCAATTGCTGAAGACAAGAAGGAGCTACGAAGATGGGAAATACATATTTCAATTTGTTGCATCCACAGATGGATACCTTTACCAATTCTGTGAAGATAAGATGACTCCTACTTGTGGATGGTTCTAGGCCATTCTCTTCTTCTTCTAATATGATATATTCCAACTCATCACAATCTGTTATCCACAGATATTTTAGGTGCACAAGAGTTCGAGCCATGGACAATGAGAAAATAGATTTTAACTTCCTGCATCTCTCTATATTCACAGTTTTAAGACAGTTAAGGTTTATGTGTCGAGTTGAGCCCTCCCACACACAACTTAATTCGGGTAACTCTTCCAGACTCAAAAATTCGAGAGTCGAAAACAACACTAAATTGTCTTCCTTTCCTATCTCTTCTTCCTGCACTTTGAAAACACTCCATAACTTTGGACATTTTTTGATAGTTACACTTTCTAATTTCTGTAAAAACTCATTGGGAACCTGCCCTACACACATTTCTTTTAAACTTGGCATTCTATACAGCTTCAACTCCTTCAGATTCAGAAAAGCCATGGTTGGAACGTTCTCTACCGTCGTGTCAATCAGACATAACATTTTCTTGCAACTTAAAAGTACAAGAGAAATCATATTGTTGAAAACTCCTGATTCCATCTCCGGAACAATGCATCGTATCTCCTCATTTTTATCCATTACCAAATGCTCAGCGGTTGAAATAAATCTCTTAAATACATTTAATGAGCTCTCATTAATCTCATTGATTTCAAGTATTTGTGAAATTTGATAGTTGCCCAAATGGTCAAGAATACTACAATTAGTAATCTGATATCTTGTTAAATTGGGCAGAACAAAGTAATCTGGGAGAAGACATCCACCTATATTGTCCAGAAACAGTACCTTCAACTCTGAGAGACGAGCTTTACCACTACTGCCTGAATCGTCCCCTCTAGCTTCCCATGGTGTTGTTTCTGAACCAGTTACATATAGTTCCTCAAGACATGAAAGCTTTTGTATTAAACCAGCTGGAATCCTTTCCAAATATTCACAACCTGACAGATCCAACACCTTCAAGCCTTTCATTTCACCAATTTCATCCGGTAATTCCCGGATATCAGAACGAGCAAAACTAAGAATCTCAAGTTTCTTGAGGTTTCCCAGTGAAGAGATGTCACCGACTTTGCATTTTTCTGAACAAAAAACTCTAAGGGTTATCGAAATATTTCCAAGGTAAGATTCTAAAGAACAATTACTTAGAGCTAAAACTTGTAGAGCTTCCATCTGCTTAAAAAAGGTATCAGAAACACTCGTTCGGTCCTCCCCGCTTAGTAGCAAAAGCTTCAAGTTTCCACATAATAATCCACTTGGAAGGTCTTCGGTGTCCTTTATAATTAGAGAGATTGCCCTGTAAGTTTGAAGGGATTTTCTTATGACTGCCTTTCTCGAGATATATCCTACAGTGAAGTCTTTCTCCACATTGAATGCTATCCATAATGCAAAATGTCGAACCACGTCGTGCATTTTCACTCTATTTCTACCGCAATTTATTAACAAACAACAGTCTTTCAGATGATCAATAGATGACTGCACTTTGATTCTTGCTTCTTCAATCGTGTCTGCATATATACAGATGCCTAGACCCCATGCATATGGAACAAGAAACTCGGCCAAAATTTTATAATCTTCTGGAAACAAAGAACACATCAAGAAACAGAACTTGACCTCCTCTCCATTCAATTTATCATAGCTCAGTTTCATACATTTATAAGCATTTTGATCATCGATATTGTTAATACCCGGAAGGTTAGAGTTGCGAAGACATTGTAGTGCATCTTTCCACTGGTTTGGAGTGTTATCTACTAAAGCCCGGGCTAATGGAACAATTGCTATAGGCAGACCTCCGCACTCTTTCGCAACTTCCTTCGCCGTATCAACTATGGGGGATGCATCATTGAGATCAGCTTTCTTTTTGAATAAATCCCACGCCTCGGTTTCGCACATGACGTCAATGTGAATTTGTTTGTTGCAGTTCATCTGAGAGCAAACACGATGAAAACGGGTAGTGAAAAGAATTTTGCAGCCTTTCTGATCTGCAGTGAATGTCATTCCAATCTTTGGCAAGTCGATTTCATCCCAAATATCATCTAAGATAATCAGAACTTTTTCCTCTTTTCCCAAACGCAAGCTTAACCGGCCAGCTTTCGTTCTCACGTCATTCTCATCCTCAAATTTGAGACCTAACACAGCTGCAACCTTGTCTTGAATGGCCATGAGATCTTGAGTTTCAGACACAACAACCATCGTAACTTTGTCAAATAGTTTTGAATCCTTGACTGATTGGATCACCTGCTCCGCCAAAGTAGTCTTCCCAACTCCACCCATGCCATACAAACCAATAACTTTGGTTCCTTCATCCTTCAGACCTTCCATGATTCCATCAAGAGCTGCTTTCGAAGAGTTCGAAAGCACAAAGCCATTGGATGAAACATAAGGTATAGGCAAGTGAGCCCTGGGCAGACTCACCTCTTTGTAACTTTTTTCCTCCTCTCGAAGTTCAATAATTTCTACTGTTTTTTTCTCAAACTTTTTACTTAAGGGATACCAGCATGTCCGTCCCATGAAACACCCCTTCCTATTCTTCATATCATCGATTAGTTTATCTGCCTCAACCAAGGTAGCTGAGACATCAACCAACCATTTCTCGACATAAGGATAAATTGTTCGACCGTTGTTCCGATCAGCCTCGACGCGAAATACCACATTCTCTTCGACACCTTTCAATTTTTCATATTCTTTGTGGAGCTTATCTCTGAAGGCACCAAAGCGAAACAAATAACGGTATTGAACTTTTACACCACCCACAAAATAAGGTAAACCAATTTCCACTGCTTTAACAACAATATCTGTCATTTCTGCACATTACAAAATAAGTTGCATATTCTTTTAATGAAATCTATAGATGATCTTCTTTGTCTTCAATAAATGATAAATCACATGTTTAAAAAGAAATGAAAGTAGTATGCAAAGGTGATAGATAGGAGTAGGAGGAGTTTCAGATTGGAAAACTAGAAAGGTATAGTTAGTTAGTTAGTTAGCTAAAAGAAAGAAACAAACAAACAAACTTACCTCGTCCGAATTTGAACTACCTCTGGTAATGGTAATGGTTTTCAAAGATGATAGGATTGAGATTTGGTTTAAAAGAAGAGATTCAAGTTATTGTGATTTTTTGTATTATTAAAGTTTAGTAGGACGAGATTGTTAGATGATTGGAACATTTATTTTTACAGGTTAACTAAAATATAAATTAAGAGGTGGGTTAACACGTTGATTGTACATGCTTTTGTATACTTTCCGAAATAAAAATCATGAGGAGCACAATTTGATGAAAGACGGAAGAAAGCCGAGTTAAAAATTGATGGGGAATCATCACTGGAACCAGAATTCAACAAAAACGAATAAACTAAAGATACAGAAGCCATAAAGCTAACAAGAAATGCAAAGAATATAACCTAAAAGTGCCAAAATATATTTCATGTATTTTTATCCGCGAGTTCTATCAATTATTTGTTCTAAAAAAATTTGTAAAAGGCAGGGATGTTTTGTAATTTTACAAACAAAAATTTTAAAAAAATATAACCTAAAAAGTGCGAAATTAAATTGTAAATTAATAAAAATCAATGGTCAACAAATTTTATTCCAGTTCTGATACGGGTAGTTGAGTTGGTGGACTAACACATATTTATGGCCAAAAATCATGAGTTCAAATTCCTTGGCAAACACTTTTTTGGTTTGAATTTGTCACCGCTCTGCGTGGCTTACAAGCTATTGCGTCATATTAAAAATTTACCACGTGTAATCTCATTCTAAGAAAAAGATAGCATGTCCTAAATCAAATCTTTAAAACCTAACGAGGAGATAAATAACTAAATAAGAAAGATGTTATACTACATTGCTTGAAAATTAACCTCGAAACGTAACAGAAAATAAAATTTTACTTTTTACTCCGCGTTGAATCGTCTCGGGGACGTGACAGGTTTTCAAATAGCCGACACACCACACTACCTTGGTTTTCACATCCCAATTGCAAAACACATGTACCCATTTGCAGTATATAATTATTTTAGTTTATTAATAATTCATATATATATATATATATATATGATATATATTCGTACGTTTTGAATGACAAAACTGACCACAATACAGTATTATATACTAAGATTAAATATTTTACTTTTCAATAAAAAGTACAAGATTCCTTTATCGGTTTTTGATTCTTTGAACATTTCCCAAGACCCGATTTTCACTTGACGAAAACCACGCCCTTGTTTGACTTTTCCTGAAAACATGAAGATTTCTTGCGTACATTATTGTTTGACAGTTAAAACTAATGCTTCGGCTAAACCACGTTCACAGTTATTATAATCAATTTTTTTTAAAGCACTTTTTGTTTTGTTTTTTACTGTTTTATTTTTTTAACTAAAAAATTATTTTGCATTTTTTATATTTTGGTAAGAACTTAAAAAATGGAGGGGACAAAAAAGATTTGAATAGATTCTTTTATAATTTTTAGGATTTTATCTTACAAGCCGTTCTGCCGATGCGGAACTCTAACACCCTTGCGGTTTCAACATTTTTCAACGGTGGTACAGAAGTTTGACACATGTATTAATATTTTAATAGATTTTTTGAGATTTGTTTGCAACTTTCTCGATTTTTTGAGAGTTGTTATTGGTGAAATTTTATTTTATAAAAAAATAAAAAAAAATCATCAAATCTAGTTTTGTTCATTTAAAAAAAAAAAAGTGATTGGTGCTTTCATTTATTTTTTTCGAGCTATCCTTTGAAATATACAAATCTTTTAAAAATAAAATAAAAAGAAAAAGTAAGAAATAGAAATTTTGGTTACATGGTTGTTGATCAAGGGTGATGGTAGTTAGAGTATTAAAATAATGTTAGGTATTATGAGATCATAGATCAAACCTTGGGTAATAATAAAATAGTTGAGTGAATACCTTAGGTGTAATTTCCCTAAAAATAATTTATTATAATCTATATAATAAATATTAATTATTAAATCTATTTGTATAGCCGGTCAAATACACATTTAAACTAGTTTTAATATCATTTTTTATTTTATATATTTATTTATTTGATAATAATATACATTATGAATAAGAAACAATTTCAATATAATTTGAAATTGATTTTATTTTATTTTTATGAATAAAATATTGTAAACTTAAATTTATAATGAAAACGTTACTTAGATTTGACTTTTAGGTAATGCAAAATAGACAGTTTACCTATAATTTATTGAGTTGAATAATTGTAACATAATAATAAAAGATATTTGATTTTTTATAATATTTATATAAATTTATGGGTGAAGCTATTTCCTCCATAAGATTTTTTAGTTCCCCCATATTTCAAAATATACTCCACTTTGTTTTTCCTCCATAAAGAAAATTATTAATTTACCCTTATTTTAATTTTACTTCAAACACTAATATTTACCTTCTTCTCCAACAACCATCCAAACACCAAATCTATCTTAATATTTTCTAGCAACCTTATGTTGGGAATTTTGTTTAGAGATTTCCGGATAAACTCTGAAGTCTTGTTTTAACAATTTCAGATTGAAATTATTTTGGTGGTTCTCCAACATTTTCAACCGGATAAAATCAGAGCATATGCATTTGAACAACGAGAATGGATTTTTGTTATTGTTATATTTTCTTCAACAGAACCATACTTATTTATTCAACCAAATTTCAAAAACTGTAAAACAGTTTTAAGTCCAATAACGGCTATAATTTTAAATGATAAAAAACGGGAAAAAATATTCAAATTTAAATTTGAATTAATTTTCCAAATTCAAAATTTCCATGAATATTCACAATAGCCTTATCATTTAAAATAAATTTAACCACAACCAGGAGACGCCCCTTGGACCCACTAATCATAATATATTATTACAAGCGTGTACTCCACACTCTCCGACTTGCTCGATAATATATTACGACTGCATTGGTCGCCTAGTCAATCCAATTACACTAAAATATCCAACACCTTATACTCATGATATTTACTTCCACCCATAAACTCTAATCTAATACAAATACAGAGTCATCAACTCTTTTAATCGAGAAAAAAAACCTAGCCACCACTTTCGATTGAAGCGATCTATCAAAGGTAAAAATCTCTCTTAAATCTTTTTTTAATCTATCGGTTGACAAGAGTTCTAGGAAGTTGGTTGTACTATGAATAACGAGTCCACAAACTCGATATGCGGAACAATTACAGTTCCCGAAATGCTATGATTTTTTTTTAAATTTGTTTCCTGCATATTGAGTTCCATGAATAGATTTCTTGTTTTTTTTATCAAATTAATTTTATAAAACTTTAGAAATCTGTTTTTATTTGTTTATTTTTTTATTAAAAAAATAACTTGTTTTTTTTTTATTTCTGACTCTCTAATATTTGTTTGTTGCCATTTTTACAAGATTAAATTGTCTTTTTGGTTGATTTGGTGATATTCTGAGGTGTTTGGATCTTTGGTTGGAGTGTCTTCCTTTTTCATGATTAATTTTTAAGAAATTTGAGTTTTTTTTTTGTTTTTAGGGTTTAATTTTAGAAATTAAATGATATATGTTGGCTGTAATTTGATTTAATGATATGTTTTTTGGAATAAGGGTTCCATTCTAAAAACTAGATATCTAGTATAAGGCTTTTTGGAAGTGGACCAAAGCAAAATATTAGCAGATAATTTTATGGATCCGAAGTTAATAAGATATCTAGTTTAAGGCTTTTTGGAAGTGGACCAAAGCAAAATATTAGCAGATAATTTTATGGATCCCGAGTTAATAAGATATCTAGTATAAGGCTTTTTGGAAGTGGACCAAAGCAAAATATTAGCAGATAATTTTATGGATCCGGAGTTAATAAGATATATAAATTAAGAATACATCTCCATTAGTATAAGGCTTTTTGGAAGTGGACCAAAGCAAAATATTAACACATTATTTTATGGATCCGGAGTTAATAAGATATATAAATTAAGAATACATCTCCATTAGTATAAGGCTTTTTGGAAGTGGACCAAAACAAAATACGGAGTTAATAGTTAATTATTTGATCATAATTTAACAATCATTATTCATGATTTATAACAATCATTATTCATGATTTATAACAATTATTATAATTGATGGTATACAGTTATAAATAATTTAATACATTTATTATCGTTAAATCTAATAAAAAAACAAATAATAATTGATAGTTCGTATTGAAAAACATTGTATGCAATTTTAAAACAAATAAAACTTCAAAATTTTGCTTTTTTTGCAACGACAATTTTAATTTGAAGTGTAATAAGATAAGGAACAAACTCATATTTACTTCTTTTTTTATTTGACATAAAGTATTTTATTTTGCTTCGCATTTTGAACTAAAGCACTTCCTAAATCTTCTTTTTGTTTTTATCTTTCTTTTGTTGCTAAAACCTCAAACTCAAATGTTAAAGTTGAGACCAGCTTAATATAAAATATATTAGAAAATTGGAATGTTTGATTTACTAAAAAAATAAACTCTTTGCTAAGGATGTTGTAAGAGATTAATGCAAAGAATGGTAGAAAAAATCAAACACTATCCATCATATGTAACAGTGGTTTTACACCTTTATTAAAAAAAAAGAAGTAAGAAACATTAATTCTGCACAAGAAAGAATTCACCCACCCTCTTTATTAAGAATTCGTTTGGTAGGATTCTAGGTTGAGATCTGCCGGTAAACGCCAGTGCTTCCACTTGTCTGTGAGTTGTAGTGGCTAGTACTATTTGAGGCGATGGACGTATCGGTGCTCATAAAAGTAGTTACATCATCAAAGTTCCAGTCAGTTAAGTATCCAGGTCTTGAAGTGACGGTACTCACTTCAACATCTCCCGAAAGCATAGCCACGACACGAGACATTGGTGGCCGAATAGTTGGTGATGTTTGTGTGCACAAGAGGGCTATGCCTATCATGCGTTTCACTTCTTCCTCGTTGAACTCTTTTAGGTTCGAGTCTACCATTTCAACTTCACGGTCACTTTCGTGTAGCATCCATGCCTAAGAACGTAAAAGCATGCAAATCCTTTAGGAAACAACTTTCTCTTTTCTTTATATTTAAGAATTTGGATTTCTAAGAACTAATGAAATCTAGTTCTAAGATATATGATGCCAAGCTCCAAACATGAAGTCCAAAAAATAAAATTTTGATCTTAAATGTTTCTTTATGTAAGAACTTGCAAGAAGCACCCGAAACAATAAATACTTGAAATTATTACTATTTTTAGAATAGAGAAAGGAAAACAAAAGAAAAGCACCATTTGAGCTGTTTTTTAAACATCCAATAAAGATTTGCTTTATGATATATTTTCCCGACAACAAAAAGGATATTTCTTTTATAGACCCAAACAAAACCAAAAAGTAAAACCTGGATAGAAGAGTGAATCAACACATACCCATTCAAGAAGATACTTCTTATCGTTTTCCAAGGTTTGATCTGAATTTGGTCTACTACTAACGAGCTCCAAAGTGACAACACCAAAGGCAAACACATCAGCTTTTTCTGTAAGATGTCCTCGCATGGCATACTCAGGTGCAAGATATCCACTACATCAGCAACCATAAAAACTTTACTAATTAGATGGCAGAATAAAGAGTAATAAATTTAGAAAAAAATTAGGTTTGTTGAGTTTTGCTAATACTCTTACATGGTCCCTGCAACTCTTGTGCTTATGTGGGTCTTCTTATCGTCGTAAAGTTTAGCCAAACCAAAATCTGAAATTTTCGGGACCAGGTCACCATCGAGCAGAATATTACTAGCCTTCACATCTCTGTGAACAATGCGGAGCCTTGACTCCTCATGAAGATAAGCTAGTCCTCTAGCTATTCCCAGACATATCTCATAGCGTGTAGGCCAATTTAGATTCAATTTTTTTTCTCCTGCCAAATACGAACCGGTTATAGCTATCAGCAATCAGAAATTTTATCAAGAGTATAGAGATATTATTCCCATGCATACCAAATAATGCTTGATCAAGACTTTTGTTTGGCAGGTACTCGTAAACTAGAAGGCGTTGATCTCTCTCAATACAACATCCATACAGTTTGACGAGGTTACGATGTTGTACAGCAGATATTGTAGCAATTTCTGCAATAAACTGACCCTTGCCTTGTCGGGAGGCAACAGACAATTGTTTCACGGCTATTTCTCTCCTGTCATTGAGTTTTCCCTTTTGCATGCCCAATCCGAATTTAGATTAATTTAAGGAAGATAATATGAAAAAGAATGTATAAAACTATATTTACGTGATATATATATATATATATATATCAATGCAATTTTTCTATCGCCCAAGTTATTATTAATACAACAGAGTATAGCAATGATATTAATTGCAAGTTAGTTAAAGTTTTATATAATTAATTTATTCATTAGAGCTCTTACCTTGTAAACAGGTCCAAATCCCCCCTCTCCAAGCTTATTAGCAGGGTTAAGATCTTCCGTTGCACCTTTCAATTCAGAATAACTAAATGTGTACGGTCTGGTATCTATTCCAAGGAATTCTGCGAAGTATAAATATAGTGCTTAATAGGAATTCTGCAAAGTATAAAAATCTATGTTCCACTTTTATGAAACAAAAATGATTTCATCAATTATGAAAAAGAAAAAACAATTTTCTTTAAGCTTATATGATATATACAGGTAGATAACAGAAAAATCACTCATAGAGCATGTGGAGAAGATACATCGCTTGTGATCAGCAATAGATGTCAAAACTAGCCACGGTTTAGCTAGAAAATTAATGCTAAGAATGATGTTAAATGAAAAAACATATTGATGTTTGTTTGTAGAATTAGACAAAAGGTTGAGGGAAAAAATTGTAAACAGGTTCCAGATGAAAGGATATTTATTTAACCCGAGAGTATAATTATTTTCTCTTTTTTGTTTTTCTTCAATGACTTTTCCCTAAATTTCTCACCCCACTTTTCTTAGATCCACTTCAAATCGATTCTTAATCCACGGATGATGCAAGAATACGAGTTACCTTCATCTTCACTGGCACGCTGCCTTCTTCTTTTTTGAACAATGCAGAAAAGTACAGTAGCGCATACAAGGGCTACAACTCCTAATCCAACAACTATCCCCACAATCGTACTGGTTTTGCTTCTCTCTGTTGAAGGAGGCTTGTTATTCACGGAAGGAATGAAATCTATATTCAAGTGCAGTCGTCAATAAACATCAAACAAGGATCAAAATCAAACATGAAAAAACAAGGGTATTGAAATTGTCTCTGTTGTGGGAGGGTTGTTACCTGGAGTAGCGCTGATGGCTGAGATTAACGGTCCATAGTTACCTAGGAAAGGTATACAGCAAGTCCCTTTTCCCGCCCAAAAAAAGTGGATATCAAGGTAATTCTCTGACACACTGGCCCTAAAATGCCTTGAAACGGTTCTATTAGAAACTCCACCTACTGCTCTGCGCATGTCAAAATCCTTTAGAACAAGATTCCCCTGTAATAGATCTTGGATCTTAGTTAAAGTATAAGCACAAAAGACTAATAATTTAAAATACTACGATACAATGATATACTGCAAAAGCTGTAGAGAATAGTTTACACAGCCAAAATCCAATTGTAAGATTCAAGTGAACATTTGAGCTAAGGATTCTAGCTAACGTGGATTATGGTGAATTTCTGGTCGATTTAACTTCCCCAAGTTGCCTCTTTCTCGATTCAAATTCATTGATCCATCGATTTATATATCCAAGGAGCTAAACGAACTTGAACAGGATTTCATCATCTAGCACGAACAGAGTGTGAAGTATATTGCATGAAGCACACAATAATCACTCTTTCTAAAGGAATATACTACTACTACTTACAGGTTTTTTTCTGGGAATACTTACAGGCTCAGTTGGCTAAAGGAACACACTACTACTATTTAAAACTAATAAGTAAAGAACTCTTATTCTACGCATTAATTTGTTCTCCTGTATCAGGCAATCAATGTGCAATTTATACTGACCTGGACATATATATCGAAAACTCGTCTTCCAAGACCTTCCCATGTCGAAGAAGAACTTTCAATCACTGTTTCAGCAAACTGAAAGGTTAAATTATAATTGCCATTCTCTAGCCCCAAGCCGTAATACCTTAGTGATGAAGTGGAGGCACGAGCTGACTGGAACAGTTCTGCATCCAGTGTATTCATAAATTGTGATAGTGATGAAACTTTATACTGCGGTCTGTTGTTTCCGGTAGCAAGTCCTACAGTACTAACCGCCCACCTTCTCACATCATTCACAAAATATGATGCTGACCCAAGAGTTTCATTTTCCCTCTCATACACAATCTCACTAATCGACTTGATCTCTGGACCACCACAATTGATCCTAAAATCGTAATCTGCAGTGCAGCCCGTGACAGAAATGAAATCAAAACAGAGTTCGAGTATATCAAGCATAACATGAATTTTATTTTATGTCATTGCTAGCTTAGCCAATAAATTTGTATTAGCAATAAGAAATAAATTTCTTGAATTATTACTTTTATAATTATTTTGAAAAGTATGCATTAACGGGATGCTTTGAACTTTGTTAGAAAATAAAATTATACAAATTTACCGATACTAATAATTTATTTAGTCGTCCCACCCCTCATTCACCTGTCGTTTGATTCTATATAAAGTTTCAGACTCTTTCCTTTTATCATCTTTATTCCAGAAATTGATCGTTTTTTGCACATTTTTTTCTTCTGCTGGTTGTGGTATAAGTGGTTTGTGATATAATCAGTGTGTAAGAACTGAGATTTCTCATGTCTCCACCATCTCACTTTAATGAGGTTAACATGTGATTGATTTAAAATAACATCCGGAGAGTAATACATCTCATTTCATTTAAAAATTGATAATGGAAATCAAAATTCTTGGACAAAATATAGACCAAGAAAATGCATGACGTTGTACTTACAGCGTGGTTTGCCTCGGTTGCAAGGAAAATTCCTTTGAAGGCAGTCCAGTCCAGATGGCAAAGTACTAATAGAAATTATAAATTCATGAGAAATTAAAGAATATGAATAGGTTGGATCATAAATTTGAGACAGCTAGTCTAAACAGACAAAGGGATGAAGGACCAAGCAAATCACCTGTTGCTTGAAGCTGCTACAATTAAATTATTAGCAACAAGGTTACTGGACATAGAGCAGCAATAAGTTAACCATGTTAGTTTCAACAGAGGTATCCTGAAAAAGCAAAATAATAGAAGTTTGCTATAAAGATGTAGGTTAAGTAACTCATGCAATAAGGCAATGCTTTCATAATAGAAATAATCAGACAACTAAAAGTCTAATTTTAACGAAATGTTTTGTATATAAGTTGTTTTTACATTGTCAAATTTTGTTGATTGACCCAAGCAGGAACATTTCCCACTAAATTGTTGTATGTCACATCTCTGCAAGTGAACAAAAAATAATAAAAACATCAACAGAATATTAAGTATACAGTTTATGGAATTTATTAGAAAACTAGTACTAGCAAGATGCACTAATTTTGTATCTGAATCAAGAAAGAAGAAATTGTACAGATAAAACCAAATTCCTATGACTAAAGTCCTACTGCCAAAGTCCTGCATATCTCCAATAATATTGAGGTCTTTTGAAAGTTTGACAAAAAACAAAATCGTGCGGGCCTTCAACTCCAAAACGGACAATATAATACGACACCGAGATTAAATATAATACAACACGGAGATTGGGTCGGTCCATACTTGTATCAAGACGAAAACACAAAACAACATATACAAATGTAATTTACTAGAGAAATCTGTATAAAAGAGAACTGGTCAAGAACAAATCATTCTAATTACAAGTGATCAAACACATTAATTAGTAGAACTGGTCAAGAACAACTCATTTAAATTACAAGTGATCAAACACGTTAACTAGTCCAACTAATTATGAATACACGATCACTCCAAGGACTTTGATCTTCTAAATTCGGTCTTCTTAATTATAGCAGACAAATGCATTCTTCATCCGCAATATAAGATTCGAAAGTCGGATAAAAAAATAGACTAAAAAACATTAAGATATTAGTGGCGTGGCACACTCACATATTGAGAAGAGACAAACTCTTTTGTGCAGGAAGGGTACCATTCAATTTATTACTTCCAAGAAACCTGGCATGAAGGTAACAACTTTTCATCATTATGCAAGCACTCACTAGGAGACACGTGAGGATAATTAGGAGACGAGAGCCTTACAAGTGAGTTAGTCCCCTTAAATTAAAGATCGCGTTTGGAATTGATCCAGTTAGATTGTTGAAGCTCAAGTCTCTGGGAAATAATAAATTTTTTGCATAAGCTAAGAAACTAATAGTATACCAAAATAAAATAAAGATGGTATCATCATTGCATCAACTAAAGTTTCTCTATTCAATATAGATTACTATAATTTTTAGCCTCAAATGATCCAATCATGATATGCAAATTAGTAGAATCACCAAAATGGGAAATAATTACAGTAGTTGTAAACTCTGGTATTCTCCAATATCAGATGGAATTACGTCAAAAATGTTGTTGTTTCGTAGGACTCTGCAAAAAGTGTGCCAAAATGCTTAGTCCAATTACTTATGTATATCATGTATATATATATATATATATATGCAAGGTACTTAGAAAAAGAATTTCTTACAAGGTACTTAGAGCCTTCAAATTCTTAAGAAAGGTAAGAGACGAGGTTCCATTCAATAAATCGCTTATTCTCCTAAGACATTGTTTAGGAAGACAATGTCAATAGTATTACATACGTGTATATATATGCAACCATAAATGTTAGTAATAACTGCATGCACTTACAATTCTGTCAGAGAAGTTAAGTTGGAAAAGGTTGATGGTATTGATCCTTCAAAGTTATTACCAATGAACCTCCTGCAGTAAGATTTATGAATAAACGAATTAGGATGTGTGTTGTTTCAAGAATAATTTATTATTAAACATTTACTTTTGAATCTTTATATGCAATGCTAGACAAACCTCAGATAATAAAATACAAACCAATGCAGTTATTACATGAACATAAAAAATAATTGGGAAATTCAAGAAGACAATAAAGCACATCTTCTTACAAGTCAGTAAGTTTTGACCAGTTTCCAATGAAGTCAGGTATCCTGCCTGAGAGTTCCACATCGTGCGCCCATCTGAGCAAAATTGAGGAAAAAAAACTTTCTAAAAACTTCCAGCATTCTGCATGTTCAATTATGTTTCCCAGTTTCTTATCTAATAATGAGATCAAAGTGTATAGGAAAAATCTTACAATGTAACCATATTCTGCAGATTAGCATATGTCTTAGGAATCTCGCCACTAACTCCAGAACTACCAATATAACTGCAAAAGCACCACACTTAGTAAGCCTTATAATGGCTCTCAAGTGAAGCAAAGCATGAGTATTTGTTTATTATAGATCAGAAAGAACAGAATATTAACTAGTTATCCATCATATAGATTTGAGGAAGTTAAAGAGAACACGAACTCAACAGTTCACAAAGGTTTATGAATTTGCAGTGCTGAGAAGTGTATGGTATCTGTGTGGATACATCATGAACTGGACCTTTTATGGTCTTTGACAAAGAAAATAAAGCTCTGTACGGGTAATATAAAAAAGTTTTCCCCAGGAAGTAGAAGATACAACTATAAGCTTACAAAAATTAAGATGAGGAGATATATAATAGTCATGAAGCATTTTGAATGGTAATGCAGTTGGTAAATACTTTCAAGTACTCTAATGAGTGAAAATGACTTGTAAAATCTTGCATTCAAAATGGAAGAAGAGAAGTAATTACAGTTGTTGCAACTTCAGACAATTCCCAAGCTCCGATGGTAGAGTACCAGAGAAATTATTTTCACCAAGACCCCTACAAGATGAAAAATTAAATGTTTTAACAATATTCAAGATCACATGGTGTACATTTATGTTGGGACTTGTATCAAAGAAATTCTCATGAAACCATTGGCAATTGCATTTCAAATGCCTCGATCAGCAATGTCTGCTTAAAATAAGCTCATATCATAGCCATGGATTACTTTTTCTTTTTTCTAAAATGATTTTGTAAGCAAACATATCTTCAAATTTAAACAAGTTCGTTACTGTGACTTGCTATAATTACATAACAAGGATAGTGTACACATACAGTGATCTCAAATCAGTAAGCAATCCAAGTTCTTTAGGTATCTCTCCAGATAGAGAATTGGCCCCGAAGTTTCTACACAAAATATGAGTTAAATATTAGAGCAAGAAATGCTTTTAATAAGTTTAACATGAAATATCAAAGATTGATCCCTTACAGCCATTGCATGCGAGTCAGATTTCCAATCGATGAAGACAGGGGACCTGTCAAGACATTTAGTCCTAAGTTCCTGACAGTAATAAGGAAAAGACAAACAAGGGATGTCAGGATACATGAGACTATTGACATAGTTGGTCAAAATTATGGTTGCAAATTTACATATATTTCTGAACAAGTAATATTCTTGAAAGAACATATATGATGTTAAATTTAACTAAGGGACCTTGAAAAAGAAATTCGCATACATGACTTTTATTTTATGAAACGTGATTTACATTCTAGAATATCATAAGCCCCGAATAAGAGAAAGAAATCTAAGCCAAAATGTGTATAACTCCACTAATGCAAAAATGAGTATAGATAAGGAATCATACAGATTGTTGAGAAGATCCAAAGTCCATAGTTCATCTGGGATTGGTCCCCGAATATCCAAGGCATAAATTTTCCTGCTGACAGAACTCTAACAATCAGCAACATGAAGACACATGCCAAAAATCACAAACAACACTTGGATTTTCAAAAAATAGCGTTGTAATATACTACTAGTTTACAATGAAAACTCTAAATGAAATGAAATGAAAACCTAAGTTTTATAGCAGAAAACGAATAAGAACACATCTGAACATCCCAGAAAACAAAAAAAATCATGGGTGCTTTTGGCAGCAACTCAGTCAGATATAACGTCAAAAATCTTCAGTGCACAGCCCGAATCAAAGAAAATACCTAACAAGTTTGGCGATCCTAAAATACCGAAATGATTTTTTGCTTAAAAATTTGTAGCAAGCAGTTTTACCAAGAAGCAGAAAGAAAGAAAAATAAAAGGATCGTACAACATCCTGATGCGACAAGTAGTGGCACTGTTGAAAGAGCAGTCGCAATTGATTAGAGGGTTGTAGGCAGGGTTCTCCATTGTGGTTGAACCGTCGATGGCTACTCCGCTGCAAAGCTCCCCGCTGATGTTCCATCCGTTTCCAGCTCTTATTCCCCATTTCTGGAAGATTGAGTTCAACGCACTTGCTGCTCCCAGGTTCACATACAGGTTAGTGAATTTAGAGTGCGTAGTTTTAAATAAACTAACTATTTCCTGGCCTTCAATCTATTTATTTGATTAATTTGTTTTATTTGTTTTTTCGGAGGGAAAGGATTCGAATTCAGGACTCGAATTTATGACATTTTGTGATAAAAGTGACGATTACTTCCTGGACTATTTTTGTTTTCTTAAATATGTATGTTTTGGGGTAAAACTTTTCAATAGTCTTCAATATTTCCTTTTTTTATCCGACTAGTTTTCTTTTTCTTTTATCGTTGTGACGTTTTAGAACTGTGTATTCACGCTACTCCTTGTATAGGAGTGGAGGTAACTCAGACCCTAGATTCTTAGGTTTTTTTTTTAATCAAGGGCTTTTTATTGAACTAAAGAAAATTACAAGCCTAAAAAGGCAATTTTACATAAAATCAAAAAATGAAACGCGCCAAATTGACTTCGTCTTCAACCTTCAGCAGCCCAAATCGACAAACCCTAATTTCTCAACCTTAAGTAACCAAGATTAATACTTTCTAAGTACACAATCGCTTTCAATTTCTCAGGAGAATTGAATTTATCAAATTCTAAATTCATTTTCTTAGCAAGAACTTCCTTCGCGATCCAATCTGCACCCAGATTTTGTTCTCTAAAGATCTGATTTACCACCATATCAGAATCGAGAAGACTTCTACAACAACGTAACAAAGGATCAAGGTACCATGGAGAGTTACCAAATAGCAGTAAGTTAACTAATATTGCAGAATCGATTTCGATATCAACCTTTCTTAACTGTAATCTTCTACAGATTTTCAGACCTTCAAACAAAGCTCTACACTCTGCAATTAAAGGAGAACTTTTACCAAACAAGCAACCAAAACCAATCACCATTCCACCATTGGTATCTCTTATCAAAATTCCACCAGCAGACTCTCCAAACCAGGTACAAGCTCCATCGACATTCATCTTATATCTCCCCTGTTTGGGGTTTTTCCATTTCAAGTGAAGCGCTTTAAACCCAGCTTTGGCTTGAGAAACACAACCTAAAGTTAAGGCTTCACGATAGAATTTACCCCAATGCTTGCTGTTTAAAGCTTTACTTCTATCCAGACTTGATAAAATGTACAAAACATGACTGATAATGGTAGTAGAACTAGTCATAACATTCTGCATTTTCTTCTTATTCCTGGCAGACCATATACACCAAGTTATAATAGCAGGTAGTATAGTGAAAATGTCACAAACCTTTTGAGCAGACCAATACCACTTCATTACAATGTGTGAAACAGTCATAAAGGGTTGAATTCGAACTCTGAGAATATCACTGAAGTGCTTCCAAACCATCCAAACCTGCTGACACTGAACAAAAGCATGTTGTGTAGTTTCATTATTTTCACAGTGAACACACTTAGAAACCAATTGAACCTTTCTAGACTGCATGACTTCATCAGTAGGAACCCAATTATGAATAAGTCTCCAAAGCAAAAACGAACACTTTCTAGGAGAAACAGCATTCCAAGTTTTATCATAAAGCTTAGAGACACTGCCTTTAGTTCTAATGTAGTTCAATGTGTCTTTAGTACTAAAAGAACCCTTCTTAGACAAAGACCAAAGCATCATATCTTGCTTTTTAGAAAGAGTAACATCTTTTATCTTTGCAATGTCAGTTGTTGTTACCATTGTTTGAAGAGTTTGGAAATCCCACGAACCATTCTGCCAGAACTGACTAACATTGTTATTACCAGACTCCCATAAATTCCTTCTTTCATTATCAGTATTAACTTTTATAAATGGTCTATCAGAGCACCATTTATCATACCAGAAGCTAATATGCCCTTGGCCAGGCAACCAGAAAATGAAACTTTCAGTCTCATCCCTAACCTTCATTATAGTTGCCTAAGTCTTAGACCTTTTATAGGGAGAAATAGCAAGAACGGGATGAATATGATTCCTACAGTATATAGAAAGCATAAACCTGGCCCAAAGAGATGTTTGCTTCCTGAATATAAACCAGTTCTTCATTGCATAAACATGCTGCACATCATTCAAACTGTTAACATTAAGGCCACCTTCTTTAAAAGGTTTACACAAATTTTTCCATCTGGTCCAATTAACACTTCCTTTGTCTTCATTATTGCCCCACAGGAACTTATTAAAGAGGATTTCCAATCTATTGATGACACCACTTGGTAATGCAGTATGCTGAAGATGATAAACAGGGAAAGCCAACAGCACAGACTGGATAAGCAAAAGACGACCAGCAAAAGATAAATGGAACCTATCCCAATCCAAAATCTTGTTCCTGACCTTAGATACAACAGATTCAAAGTGAGCTACTCTTGTTTTGTTTGAAATAGTTGTACCTAAGTAATTAAAAGGCAAAGAAGACTGTGTAATCTGTCAAGTTTCTTTAATCAATCTAAGCTTCTGATTATCGACTTTACTTGATACAGTAATCTTAGACTTCTCTTTGTTGATTTGCTGTCTAGAAACCAATTGATAGTGTCCCAATATCTCTTTAATAACATTCATAGTAACAGCATCTCCAGTAGTAAACACCATGAAATCGTCAGCATAAGCTAAGCAATCAATGTTCAAGTCACTCCTAGTCCTGTACCTGACCATAGACTAATCATTAGCTTTAAACTTAATAGACCTGATAAGATACTCTTCTGCCAATATAAACAGACTAGGGGAAAGTGGATCCCCTTGTCTCAGGCCTTGAGAGTTAGGAAAGAATCCTGTAATCTCACCATTAACAATGATAGAAGAGAAGACATCCTCAATGCAATTCTTAATCAGACCAACAGCTGAGTTATTAAAGCCAAAACCCTTGAGTACACACAAGAGAAAACTATGATTAACTTTATCAAAGGCCTTTGTCATATCTGTCTTTACAATCATATTACCATGCCTCTTATTACCATCAATGTCATTACACAATTCCTGGACAAGAAGAATTGACTCATGAATATTCATGCCCTTAACAAAACCTCCTTGCTCTTCTGAAATCAATTTAGGAAGCAACTTAGCCAGCCTGTTATTAATCAGCTTCCCTAAAATCCTAGAAAACACAGTGGTGAGACTTATTGGCCTAAAGTCCTTCCACTTATTAGGATTTTCTATCTTTGGAATCAAACAAAGGACAGTAGACTTCATCCCTTTAGGCAGCTTATAACCAGTAAAGAAACCCTTAACAGCCTTACAAAGATCATCACCCACAATCTTCCAACAAGTCTTATAAAACACAGCATTGAACCCATCAGGTCCAGAAGCAGAATCAGATTTTAAACTCTTCACCACCCCATAAATTTCAACATCATCAGGAATTCTAGTCAAGTCATTATTATCATCATTAGTAACAATACTGGGAATAACATTCAATAAATCTTCTTCAGTAACAATACTAGTAACAGGAGAAAGAAGATCCTTAAAGAATTCAACAGCAGACTCCCCAATTTCTTTTTTACCATCCAACCATCTATCTCCATCTTTAATACGATCAATTCTATTTCTCTTGACTCCCTTCTTAACAAAGCTATGGTAAGCAGCAGTATTTTTATCAGAATCTTTTAGCCAAGAACAATGAGCCTTCTGCTTCCAATATAATTCTTCCCTTTCAAGCAAAATCAGATGCCTCTGTTTAGCTTTATCCAACTCCAGTCTATTAGTTTCACTAGCATCATTAATACACAAAGTTTCCTTACTAATAATACTATCCTCAGACAGTTTGATAGCATCAAAAATATTACCAAACGTTTCCTTATTCCACCTCTTCAATTCAACCTTCAAATGAAACTGCTTAAGCCAAAAATCCATAATAGGATTACCAACCACATATCTAACATTATCAGCCCAAACATCTTCAACCTTCTTCAAGAACTGAGGATGAGTAACCCACATGTTTAAAAATTTAAAGGATGATTTCGATCTTTCCAGCTTAGAAGTAACTTTAATGAGCATAGGACAATGGTCAGAGCAACTTCTAGCCAAATGTGAGACAGAAGTACTATCAAAACAGTCTAACCAAGCAGAGTTATATAACACCCTATCCAATCTTCTCCACTTAAAACCATTAGACCACGAAAAAGGGCAGCCTGTAAAACCAGCATCCATCAAGTTACAATCCATAATACAACTATTAAAATTATCCATACCTTTCTGATTAACTGTTGAACAAGCTGCCTGCTCTTGAAGATTAGAAATAATGTTGAAATCACCAAATAAAATCCATTCATGAGAAAGAACATTCAAAGCTCTAATCTCATCCCAAAGCACAGATCTCAACTCAGTCCTGCACTTTGCATAAATGATTGAAACGTAAAAAACCTTATTCAAAGTAGGATGAACAACTTTCAGATGTAACAATTGATCACTATCAAAGATAATATCCACACCATAATCTTGAATCCAGAAAGCCCAAATCTTGTTACTCAAATTACTACAACAACCACTCATCTTCAACTTCTTAGCCAACCCCTCAATCTTATCAACTTTAACAAACGGTTCCTGAACTGCCAGAAAACTAACTTTAAACGACTTAACCATAGACTTTAATCTTTGAATTATTTCTTTGTTAGCAACACCTCTAGCATTCCAACTTAGAAGCGATATAGTCATGTAATAGAAGAAGTTTTTTGAGTCATTTTCAACTTCAAGATCTTAGAAGAAGTAGGACCTTTAGTATTCCAAACATTCGTTACCTTTTTTGATTTTTTAGGATCATGCCTTCTTTGTTTAATTTCAGCCAGACTTCCTTTCACAGGAGAACTATCCAGGCTACCCTCATGAATCAAAGTCTCATTAACTTCTTCATTAAGAGGCTCAAACATGTTTCTCCTTTCTAGAGTCTTTAAAGCATCTATCAACTCATCATCATTAACCAAATCAAGAGAATTCTCTTCAACCAAAACATTCTGGACAGAATTATCTTCCTTAAACTTAGAACTATGACTCTCAGACTCCTCAACGTTTTGAAAGTCTGGATCATCATCAGAAGAAATTCTATTCACAACAACAGATTTTAAGATTCTACCAACCTTTCCACTCTTTTGAAGATCATCAGAAACTTTTTTGTCAGATAGACTCTTAGGTTGGTGACAACCAGAAACACTTTTAACTTTAAACTTATCCATATCAGTATCATTTCCTTGATTTTGATATAAAGAACAAGATCCTTGATCTTGAGCCTCTATACTATCCTTCACCTGCACATTATTCCCCGTATCTTTTCCTTGTGGCAACATCATTTTCTTACAATTTTCAATAGAATGACCAATGTGTGCACATTGCTTACAGTAAAGAGGAATCTTATCATAAACAATTTGAAGCCAATAACTGTCAGAATCTCCAAACCGTACCTGAACTTTATGCACCAATGGCTTCGAAATATCGATTTCAACCCAACATCTACAGCAATTTTGACGGGCTCTATTAATCGAAGGAACCCAGATTTTCAATGGCGTGCCTAGTATCTTTGCTATTTCAGAAATCGTAGCTCTGTTAAACATGAACTCTGGAAGATTTGGCAAAGTAATCCATACTGGCGTGAAAGGAGATTTCAAGTTTTGGATCAAAATCAGGAGACCACTTCAACAATCTCATTGTCTTATCTCCTAAAACCCATACATTCTTGGACCACAATCTTTTTAAATCGTCTAACTCAGTAAATTCCACGAAGACATGCCTGAAATCCCAAATTGAGAGACTGAAACTGCCTTTGAAATTGAATTTCAATAAGAATTTCCTCAAACTCTCCATAGATGGCTTTCCTGAAGCGAATTTTGCCACCAAGGTATGTTTTGAAATCTCTAACAGACTATCTTTATCCTCAGCATTGAAAGTGATAACAGGGAAGTCTTCATTTCGCGAAACAGAGACTCTAGAATGAACAAATTCTTTTCTTCTTGTCTTTAATAGATCCGCATATGAATCTTTCTTGTTTATCAGATTATCAGAAACCTTTTCATTGTTTTCTTCCTCATAAACTGGATTTCGAATAACATTACACTCATGATCCTTGAGTTCACCAACAACTCCTCCATTCTTGACAGCGACATCATCAAAGTTACCATCATTTGATTTCCTAAGAACAGGAAAATCTTCATTCGAGGCATTAAAATGAGTAACAATCTTCACAAAGATTGAGAAGAATCACTATAAGAAGATGATAAGGAATCAAAGTTTATTCACTCTGTTCTTGAAAAACAGAGTTTCTTGGAGCACCATTTGCTTATCACCCTAGATTCTTAGGTTCACATTTAGTTTTATAATATTTTTAGAAACATGTATATAATTATTTTTGTTAATAATTGTCAAATTCAGAAATTATTATCATTGATAAAGATTGAGAAACTAAATATGAGACAAAAATTTATGTTTCAATTTTCACATGACAAATAGTAAATAATTTCTACATTCGAAAACTTAAAATTTAAAGTTTTAAAGTTTTAAAATATGAATATAAAAATAAAAATAAATAGTTTGGGACCAAAATACAAAACGTTAAAGATGAATGTTAAGTAATCTTTTTTTTTTCCTGGCAAGTAAAATCTTTACTATAAGAAAAAGGATTTTTATAGGAGGATTAAAGAAGAAAGGCTCCAAATAAACAAATTACAAGAGATAGGGACTTGGAAAGAAATAAATCCAAATTAGAAAAAAAAAACGTGCGCAATTCAGCGATTTTTCAACTAAAATCTAAATTTTAATAAAGTTTTACGGGTTAGTATTACTATTTATTTTCTTTAGTTTAAAATAATTGAAAAATTCCAAAATATCAAAACATAAATCATGATGATAATGATATCCAGTTTATTAATAGATAAACCAACATAAGAAAATAAATCGCACGACTGGTTTAACCAAAAATATTTTTATAAAAAGATTCGAGCAAATAAATAAAAAATATATAACTTTTTGACATGCATTACTTTACCAACTCGGTAACTAACTCTGCAATATTTTACTTTGACTAATGCTCGCAGAGGTTACGACTTGTAGTTATTTACTATATTTGTCCTATCTTAAGTTTTATTAATATTATAATTATAATTTTATACGCCACCGATTAATTTATATTTTATACAATTGTCAATGGCTAGGGCCTAGGAAGGATACCCAAAGACAACAAAAGCCATTTGGCCAACTAATTGATACTATCCTATGTCTAATTAGGGACGGTAATGGATCGGGTTCGAGTCGATCCGTTTGGACGCGTTAGTTTTTATTCGAATCTAAATTCGGTCTGATTGGCAAGCGAGTTTAATATTTTCAAACCCGAATCTGTTTTGTTTGTGTTTGCGGGTCAGTCTGGTCCGATCCGCGAATATTATTTTTATTATTTCAGTTGGTCAAACCGGCCCGATCCATACAAACCCGTCCAAATTTGACTTTATATTTAATTCCAAACAAAAATTTAAGACATAAAATCTTATACCAACGTCCTGAAACACAATAGTAAAAGAGAAAAAATTCAAAAAACTTGAAGTTATAAATTAGGATTGAGAGTATATGAACAAAAATCTTAAAAATATATACTTATAAATTATGGAATTAGTTTATAGAAAAATAATATAATTAATAAATATATTATTGACTCTAAAAATAAAATAATAATTACTCAAAGCCAGTATATTATTGGAAAATATATAGTTGTTCATCTTTCAGTAATTAATAAGTATATTTTTTAGTTATATTTTATACGACGGATGAAAGCCGGATCCGACCGGTTTGGACCGTCTAGGACCAACATTATCACCCCAAACCTAACTAATTAATAATATCCTATGAAAAAAGGTTAATTACATTGTTTGCAACGTCTTTAAAGTAGAAGAACTTTAAAGATAAAAGAATATGTTTATAAATGTTTTTTTGTTTCAGTTTAAAAATACCAAGCGATATTATTAAAAGAATTATCTTATAAGTTTAGAGATGCGATATTATTAAAAGAATTATCTTATAAGTTTAGAGATGAATGCAACTATTGTTAAATTTTTATTTTTATTTTTTAAACCTTTCCATTTAGAGTATCCATCCAGATATGAGATTTATTTTTTCATGTCAGTACCCGCAGGTTATTTATTTTTTCATGTCGAAAACGGTTATATTTCAGTACCCGCAGGTACTAAAAGGTCCTTGAGTGAACAATTATGACTCAATCACCTTGAGCTATAATCTCAACACTAGTATGATATTGTCCTAACGAATCTGCTTTTGGTCCATTTCCAAAAGGTTTTATTCTAGTTGAAATATGTGTTTACTTATATACCATTGATCATTCCTATGTTTAATCGATGTGGGATGTGGGACTTTGGTCGCCATCCTAACAAAAAATTTCATAAAATAATTATTCTTGATTTAGTCCATGTTAAAGATATGACTTCTTTGACTTTAAAAATGAAATTTATGTTATTGTGTCTCATTATAATCCTAGTGTTCATAACATAAACGCCAAGCATACGACATCTCTAGTAATATGAACGATGAATAGAATGGGCTACAAAGATAATTTTTTAAAGATTGTCGTTATGCTTTTTACAATCATTGTTTGGCACATCAATTACAGTTAGCACATGTTGTTGCAACAAAATAAGTTCTTCACATTCATATTTTCTTCCAATACTTGGGTTTTATTATCAATGTTGTGACAAGTTATACTAAATGTTATGATGAGTTGCAGGCTAACAAAATTGAAAAAGTAAACATTTAAATGAGTTTTAAGAGATTCATACGGGTAAATATCTAAATCAAATTGGAACACTAGAGTGTCTCCAAGGTACTAGATGGAGCTCGTATTTCATAACAATGTGCAATTTGATAAGAATGTATGGTGTTATTCATTCTGTTTTAACGGAAATAGTTACTTAAGGGACATTTTATGTTCAATGGTGATGTTTTGAATGCCATAAAAATGTTAATGGTATGAATTTGTGTTTATTTTACAAATTATGGTTATTACTAATTTATTTTGTCAAGTATTGCAAAAAAGAATCAAGATATTATAAATACTGTGCACTTGGTTTCTACTATAAAACTATTGATCAAAAAATTAAGAAGTAATGGTTAATGTGAGATTATTTTGTGAGAGATATACTATCTTGATTCCTCACATGACTGCTCTTTATTTTGATATATGGAAGTCTTTTTTACAACAAGAAAAATAAAAATAAATAGTGACAATGGAACATCATTACATATTAGAAATATTTGTTGCTGCCATAGATTAACAATTGCAGAAGTTAAACAATAGATTCATTGAACAAGTAATAGATCTTCTCATTTTGAGTATATAATTAAATATAAAAGATGGCTATAAATCATTCAATATAGAGAATATTTGTATACTTGCCGAAAAGTTCTATCTCTATAATTTTTTATAAGAATAAATTTTTTGTTTCAAGTGAGAATTACAATATCATGGGCTAGATAGTCGTACTCATCCATATTTTAAAGATATTTTTACTCTTGGTAATTTACGTTTAGAAATTGTGACAGCAGGGAAATATGAAGTACATTCACTAATAAAAAAACTGTTAAGATGGCGGCCAAAGTTCCACATCTCACATCAGTTAAATATAGGAAAGATCAATGATATATAAGTAAGAACAAATCTCAACTAGTATGAGGCCTTTTGGAAGTTGACCAAAAGCAAAGTCGTGCGACCCTTCGGGTGCCAAAACGGACTATATCATAATAGTGTGGAGATTGATTGTTCTTACTTATATATGGAAGCGGAATATGCATTACACATATTCCCAACAAATGGTATCAGAGCCATACCCAAACGGAACGCGATAAGGTGAAATTCTCAAAAGTCGAACATGTTGAACCAACAACTATGTTCAAGGTGAATGGTATGCTCTATACAGTCTAGTTCAAGGTGCCCGTGACTCATTGGATCAAGACGAGGCAGGCTTGAATGAAGTGGCGCTAATGATCAATGGTAAGACCTAGTTCTGATCCTAGCTAAGGAATATGCATGGTGGTCGAGTGAGGAGATAGATCCGTTGTAAAAGCTTTAGATGTCAGGTAGCCCCAACTTGATTAGAGTGGGCGGATGGAAGTCAATTGAGAGGAGGCTAGAGTGGTACTTTGTTCGAGAGGATTATTTCAAGGTCGCGACCAAAGTTCCACATCCCATATCGGTTAAACATGGGAATGATCAATAGTATATAAGTAAGAACATATCTCAACTAGTATGATGCCTTTTGGAAGTGAACCAAAAGTAAAGTTGTGTGGCCCTTCGGGTGCCAAAGCGGACAATACCATACTAGTGTGGAGATCGGTTGTTCTTACTTATATACAGAAGCAGAAGCGGAATATGTGGTACTCATATTCCCAACAATCAAATAAAAAATAAAATTTTCAAAAAAACTACTTGTTAGTATATATATAAAAAAAGATTGATGAGTCAGTAAGCTCCGATGAGATAATTGAAACATTTTATAAAGAAAGATAAGCACATCTCAAATAAATCAGTAGGTTTTTTTTAATTTTATTATTTTGAGTGAGTTTTACTTTTTAATTTTACCCACTCTTCTAATGTACGTATAATAGTTTATGATTTGTACTTATGTCCTCACTTCTTGGGTTAAAAATTTGAGTCATTAATATAATTATTAAGTTTTAAAAAAATATCCCTTGCATACCTTAATCTTAGTTCCGCCCATCGCGTAAGCTTTAGATTTTATTAAAAACAATATTTATTCTTAACAACATTTTTACGTAAAACGATTGAAATTTTTACAAATTAAATCGATTAAATATAAATATATAAAATCAGATGGATAAGTGTTTTGGATAAAATTAAAAACATACATCTATAATAATTAGCTTGATAAACCTACAAACCCCAAAAAAATTGAATGAAAAATAGACGAAAAACATATGAGACAACCCTTTTACGAAGAGCACATAAAAGTCATGTATATAATAAGTTTTAAAATGGGTTATACGTGATGAATTAAACAAAATACTAATTTTAGTTTTAAAAACTCCAAATTATTCAAACAAAAAAATTCTTAAAATGGAGACCGCATTAAATTTTATGCGAGTACTACAATTCTTATTGATTGGTAAAACAACCTTTAGATAAAAAATATATTTGAATGTATCCATATGATAAAAAAAAAATATTTTAATGTATCTATAATAAATATATCTCTAGCATTTTCATTAAAAATGGTTTTTTTTTTATGATTTTCATTAAAGAATGAATATATGTTAAGTATTTTGTTTGTGATTTTCATTACGCACCGAATATATCTTTGGCATTTTCGCTAAAGATTCACTATATTCTTCTTCTTCTTTATATTCTTTTTCTTTGCTATTTGTTTTCTTTGTTCACAAATTAATTTTTATTAACATCTCCAATTAGTATTTTTGGTTGGAATTGACATCCAAACTGGAATGTGTTTTACATTTAGAGTTAGGGTTGTTTGGAGAAAGAAAACCATTATGTGTTTTCATATTAATTTTGTTGTGTTTTTGTGTTTTTTCAAGTAAGTCTCATGTTTCATGTCTCGCATCTCGCATTTAGCGTTACTAGATGTGAGACCAATCGTGTCAAATGTATCGCAACTATCATCTAACTCCGATAGATGCACGACCAATTTAAAATATTTTTTAGATGACAAATGTAAGACAAGTGATAGATACGAGACATTGTAAAATATTTTTTAAATAGATGTGGAACTAGTAATACATGTGAGATACGAGCCATTGTAAGATATTTTTTAGATAGATACAGGATGAGTGATTAATATGAGACAGATTAAAATAATATTTAGATAGATGTTGGACGATTGATCGATGTGAGATATTCTAAAATATTTTATAGATAGATGCGAGACCACTAGTAAATGTAAAACATGTATAAAATTGAAATTTGTAGATGATAGATGCGGTACCAAAAAGATAAATACAAAACTAGTTTAACCAGATTCGTTTTTTTTTTCTAAACTTAAAAAAATATTTTATATATATATATATATATATATAATTTTGTACATTTAAAAATAAAATAAAACCAATTATATTTTCAAACTAGAGTTTTAAGAGATATAAACTCTAAAAATTTAAATTTAAAAAAACACTTACAATGTAAACATGTTTGATAAATTTATATAGAAAAAAAATGTTAGGTTTTAATCTCTTAAATAGCTCATTTTAAAATAAACATTATTTTAAAATGTCGATGCAAACTTTTATAAAATACATATTTTATAATTATATTTATATTATACTTTAATAAAAATAATATATTAGAAAATTTATTATTTTATCTTTTGTCTGGTTATGGTAGTTTTTAATAAATGTAATTAGATAATGCACTAGTGATTTTATATAAAATCAAATTAGTAGCTTTTATATAAAATCACATTCATCATCATTATATAATTTTTGTGCTTTTATAACAATTTTAAAAACACATATTTCAATCCCAAGGGGGTATGGTTGTTTGTTACTCCCTCTGTCCCAAAATACAATGTAGTTTTAAGGTTATTCATGGGTTTTAAGGAATGTCATAATTACACTTCTTTTTCATAAAAGGTAGAAAAAAAAAGAGTCTAATTGGTAGATGATTATAAATAATATTAAAATTTGCATTGGTAAATGAGAACGACATGTATTGTGGAACAAAAAATGTTTCCTAGAACGACAAGTATTTTGTCGATAAAGATTACTATAAGACAGACTGTATAATAGTTTTGTCGAGCTAAAACAGACGATACATAGCTAGAGAGAGAGAGGAGGGTGCACCTTCACGAGGATCAGTCGTAGCTTGTGTCTGGTTTTGAGCTTGAGAAATCAGAAGCAGACCAAACATGGATAAAACAAGAACGTTGGCAACTAAATTCCTCTGTCTATTTCGGTTCTCCATCATCGTCTCTTGTCTTCTTTATTTTCTTGAGAGAGAAAGGGACTATAAACAGAAAAACTAAAGATATACATACAATGATGATATGGGAGGTTTGACTTCCAATAGTGTTGTCAAGGAATAAAAAGATGATTTTGAAAATTTCTGAACCGAAAAATTGTAGTGGATAATATAAAAATATTCATCCGAAAAGTCACGTCGATCATTACGAGGCTGTATGAACTTACACAATTCAATGGTTTTGTATACGACGAATCAATAAATAAAGGGTAAGACATATAGGGATCTATTTTTTATTATAATAATATCGGGTTATAATGAGATTTTTTTTAGGGAGATCTCAAAATTTATTCAAATATATTTAATATAGAATATTTATTGTAGCAAAAAAAATGATTTTCTAATTTAATTTGTTTCAAAATCGTTAAGATTTTTCAAATCCAAACTTACAAACACGTTAAGGTATGAATTCTATACTTGTTGGTGTAATTATTTTGCAATTTAGTTAGGTATTTTTAGTGTTATTTAGAGTTATAATGTCTCATATAAAAACTCGAGTTTTCATATCATTGTTGTTGTTTTTTTTGAAAAATTACTTGTAGGTATATGTTAGTTAAGTCCATATCGAAGTTTTGGTATCTTTTTTTAGTGATCATGGTTTAGTTTCGAAGGATTAGGTTTCGTGGATTTTGCAGGCCTGGGGTTTCTGTGTCGAGCGAATTTGCGAGCATAGTGTGCCCAAGACTAGGCACACTGTTTTTGCAAATTTGCTCGATTTTTTGCCCGATATTGCGAACGGTCTGTTCGCAATTTCACCATTACTGGACACATTGTGTTCGATATTTAACCTGTTTGAATAAATTGAGCATATTAGACCTCTAATTGACTTGCATATTCATTGCGCAAGTTTATGTCTTGCATCTAAATATATAGAAGGGTGTTTGTTAATTGTTTTGGGTTTGTTTTGGTATATAACAATGTGTTGTTTTCATTTTCAACATGCCTCGTAGACAGGTACTCATGTTCGTCAATCAGGATCAGACTCTGATGGCACGAATACCGAGCAGCGTGAGCCTACTTTATGGTCATTCAGGCATCAGTATCGCACCGACACTCCCGCGCTTGTAGTTTTCCTTACGCGTGGGACTCTGGATCAACAAATCCGGAAAGTGAATCCCCACGTGCCAGATATTTATCAGGATTACAGACTTCACGAGGAATATAGCGTATTCAAGGGGGAGGTAAGTTAGGAATGACTTAACGTGTAGTAAATGTTGTTTTTTTATATTTTTTAACTTACTTAAATATTATGTAGGTTTGTCGACCCACGCAGTGTTAGGCGATGTACGGTACCCATCGTGCATGGGATCTTACCGGTTAGAGCAAGGTGAGAGAGCAGGTTATGATGTCTTGTTTTGCTCCCCTCACTGATTGCTTCGAGCGTTGGTTTACCAACGTGCACCTGGTTGATGCGTTTATCGAGAGGTGGCATTCGAAGACCAACAACTTTCACTTCTCATTCGGTGAGATGACGATCACGTTAGATGACGTCCATGCTATCATTGGTCTTCCAGTTATAGGTGATGGTTTCGACCTTCAGACTTTCCTAATGATGGACAATGTTTAGCTTGGTATGCTAGTTCACTAGGTATACCCGTCGATGTTCTTAAGACGGAGTTAGATAAAAACAAGGTTGGTAGTTCTAGATCGGTTAAGCTACAGTTTTTGCGTGAGGTGTACATCTAGGATTTTTTGATGGATGAGTCTATTTCTAATTCTATGGTAGTATGCGTCACTAGGGGTTATTTACTCCACATGCTAGGTTGTTGTGTTGTAACGAACAAGACGGGGAGCATTATATCGTTAGATTACTTGTAGTTTGTAGAGCACTATAGGACATCCGTTAGATTAAATTGGGGCCAGCATTTATTAGCTCAGCTATATCACCATCTAGGCAAATTGTCCATACATATCATGTTAGGGTTTACTGGTTTTGTTGCTCTGTTGGAGACGTGGATCTATGATCATTTCTCTTTTTTTTTACTTTGGTCAACAATCTCTACGAGCCTTGCATGTCCACTATGTGCAGATTCGCAGCTCAACTTTTTCGCATGGATGATGAGACTCGTATCAATACCCGCCATTTACTGTCTTCATTGAGGGAACATAATGTAAGTTACGAGGTTATTTATTTATTTATTGATCAATCATTCTTTTATTATTACTTATTGTTAATCAATCATTCTTTCATTATGTTGTAGGTCTGGTTCATGTTGTACGAGCATATACGCAAGCATTTCCCTTTCTGCGATGTGGCCTGGATAGACCATACACTCATGGAATCAGACATAGTTGAGGTGTATTATCCGCTACTAGTCGCTCGACAGTTTGGGCATATTTAGGATATACCACCTATATTGCGACCTGTTTTACCACTAGGCAGGAGAAGGTGTGTAAACACACACTATTTGTGAGATGAGGCTACATGGAGAGCATGGCATTCGTACGTCATTGTTCCGAGGATTCATGGTGACACATATGTTATAGGGCGTCCGAGTATGACCTCGTTGTACGGTGTATGGGTCCAAGATCACCTATGGTACACCCTGATTGATCCTCAGTGCGAGTCATCTGGTGCATATGTTGCAGAGACCCCGAGAACAATGACTTACCAGGCACGATTGTTTGACTTGGTTGATCGTGTTATCGATAAATATTTGAGATCGGACGAGATGAGTATGAAGAAGATATGTCGGTCGATGCAGAAGTGTTCGCTTGTGGCGCGTCAATACCGCAAGAGTGATTGATTGACTTGTATTATATGACTATTGTGTGAATTTTGCATGACTATCTTATGCCTCTGATTTATGATTATCTGAATTTAATTATATTTACACATCATATGTTATTATAGCATTTTATGTTTTAACGTATCTTATGTTATTAGAACAAAAAAAAACATAAACTGAATTTTGACTTTAAATACGTGCGTAGAAAGTAAGATAGTTGAACGTAAACAACATAAGACCCAAATAATAACTTAGAAAAACATAAAAACTAAATCAACATGTAAGAAAATCGCAAAATCAAACAACTTATTGAAACATGAAAACTCAAAACAGAACCGAAGAAATCAGGTCGTTACTATGGCTTGCTATAATTTACAACGTAGGGATGGGGAAACCATATTGGGATGCAAAATATGAAAATCGCCTGAACTACTATCGTATTCCCACTCGGATGGGTTCTGTTTAGTTAATTTGTCCAGATCGGTTTTTTCCTACCTTTAGTGACAACCGGCTAATTAGGTTCCAAAACATGACTTCTAGCGTGATCTAGGATTTGCATCATCCTATTTATGATATGATATTGGACGTGTGCACCGTAACCACGGATGGTGTTATCTATTTAGGAAAGTTTTCTCGTGAGCTTGTCTTTGGTACCAGTCTCATCCTTAGCTTTGATCTTTAACATACTCCAGTATATGTTTAACTCACATGCACATGGTAAATTATGAATTTTCCTAATAACACAACCATACATTCCGGGAGTGAATCATATTCCCAAGGTGGTTTTAAGATTTTCCTCTATTATTTCTAAAGTCGTACATGAAAGTTTACCTTTGATTTCCTTATAGATAGCCGCATTAACCCCCCCTCCCTAGTTGAGTTTTTTGGACAAAACGTATTACGCTTGAACGATTCGAAAATGTTGAGCGGTAAGCAATGCATGAATATTTTTCCAAAATTGCTTAAATGTGCATATACTACTACCGATTGCCCGCTTGAGGCTCGAGTAAGCACTCTCCACCCTATAACGTAAGATAAAATAAATTAGAAATCTAACACTTAATATTAAATACTAATGTACAGAGATGGTAGTATAACTCACCGGTTGCTAGTATTGTTGCCCAAATGTTTAAACTTGTTCGTGTGGATATTGATACATTTGTGTTCATAATTGTCTATCCATTGCTTCATCACGTAATCGACAACCACTGGACAAAATGGGTACATGTGGTGTAACTTGGCAAAGTTTTTGTTATAATCTTCGAACGTGGCCGAATAGGCAAGCCTTTGATAAAATTCGATAAACTCATCGACCATGTCTAAATTTGGCTAAACTTTCCTAGCGTAAAAGCAAATGTCCCTACTAATATGCCAAATGTATAGCATATAAGCAACATCCAGAATTATATCATCGATCGCGTTCATTAAAGCCAACTATTTATCCTTGACGATAATATTAGACAATACGCACATGTTGTTCGTCAATAAGTTCCTTAGAACGTTCAATCCACAAGTGTAGTTCTCTTGTTTCTCGGAGCTCAAAAAAATAAAAGTTAAACAAAACGTCTTCTTCGTCAAAGTTTGGCCAACTATTTCTAGCAAATGTATCTTATACCTTGTAGTCTTATACGTGCTATCCATTATAAGAACTTCAGGAAAAGTGCGCAAGAAATCGATACTTTTAGGATGTGCAAAAAACAACTCGAGGATCTCGTCCGTTGCTTCGCAAGTTCACTCCAAAACATAGTACTTGTGTTGTTTTAACTTACAAAACAAGTATTGCATTTGGGTCTTGCCCGTTTTATCAACCAAATCGTGTTTTTTACGCATGTTGTAGACCGTGTGCATGCTAGATACATTTCCAGAGTCGTTAAGCTTCAAATCGTGGTATACATCTCTTGGTAGAGAACCGACTTCTGTTTGACTACCAAAAAACTCCTCTTTTTCTACTTTTAGTCTAGCGGCTAGTGAGTGACCATCCAAGTGAAAAAACGGTTCGTGGTTGTGTTCTACATTTACCACTATCAATTTCCACTAACCGGGAAGCTCTAAGACCGGTTGTCTCCTTGAATAGAACAGACACTCGCATTTTTTTCGATGAACATTCTCGGCGCTTCTTAAGATACCCCGGTTTGGGGTTAGGTTTGTAAACCCCATGCTTCTCGCACCTAAAATACATCCTAGGAGTTTTCCCACTTTTGCTACCATCATCGTCTTTACTACGTAACACAATGAACCCTAGTTTTTTGTTTTCGGATTCGACTCATAAAACCAAATCGGGTTTGGTGTACAAGGTATCCATAGTAAAAAAAATTGTGTAATCGGCCATCGAACATGGTGGTTGGTCCAGTCCCTACAAATGGTATGTGCCAATTATACACAAACTTCCTTAATTTTAATTCAACCAAACACCCAATTAGCGCCCAATCAAAAAGTAGGCTAAAAGTAACTTGTCAAAATCGCAAAATGAGTCTTCGTGAGTTTGATAAAATCGCAAAGAGTGTGCTCGCAATCTCGTCAAAATCATGAGGACCCATTTCTCGATTTTAACAAAAAAAATGCAATTTTGCGAATTCTGGTTTCGCAAGTCGTCACTTTAATGGCGTAATGAGTTCGTGAATCACATTTTAAGTAAAAAAAACTTGAAAAATACCTCAGCTTGGGTTTCGAGATGGTCCGTCAAAAACTCCTCATCCGATGCAAAATCATCAATATTGCAACTAAATTCATCATTCAAGTCGGTCAAATCCATGTATTTGTGTGTTTTTTAGGATTTTAGCTTAGTTAGAGAGAGAAATCTTTAGGGAGAAGAAGACGAAAAAATTGTTTTTTGGTTAAAAAATTGGTTTTATATATGAAGGGTATATTGGTCATTTCACATAAACAGAAAGAAATGTGTGATTTTGGGGTTGCATTATAGCCAAAAAGTGTCCCAATATAACCTTTCCCATAAATAAAATATAAAACCAAAGATACAAAATGATATTCAACGTAGAAGACGAATAAATGGGATATATAAATAGGTTGTAGAAAGATTTCTGACTACAGTTGATTTGAATTTTATTTGGAGTATAAAATGATAGGATATATATAAAGAAAGAGAGAATGTTTTTTTTCTTGATTCCCAAGATTTTTTTTGTTTTCTTTCTCTTCATTCAAGGTTTGATCTCTTCACCTTGTGCATCTAATCTTCTTCCATCAGTACTTATTGTTCTTCTTTTGTCTTCTCCCTCATGTTTCAATCTAGTGGTTTCTTGTTTCATGCTTTGTTTTATTTACCAACACAAGGAAATCACAGTTAGCAATGAAGTTTCAGCAAAATAGAGTTCTCTCGAACTCTGAATTCCCAGAATTGCATTCAACTAACAATCATAAAGAAGACTATCAAGCGAATACTCAACCAAACTAAACTTACGCAGATTTGTCCTCTCAAACAAATAATTTTTTCCCATCATATGTCCAATATAAAAGAAACCACATCTCGCTGCAATTCAGCAAACAAGATAAAGATAGACTATTGAAATCTACAAAATTTACTTTAGTCGGTAAATTCTCTGCAAGTATACCTAAGAAATAACTTTTAACAAAGAATTTCAATGATCGCAGGTTCACTAGAGAGTACAACGTCTCAAACTGGGACGCTCACCGCATCCTACTATAATTTGCACTAAGTGAAGACTTAAGCAAGATCTGAGTTTGAAATGTATGGACCATATGTTCTTATTCCTTAAATGGACTCCCTGCTTCAACCCAATAATAAAAATCCCCATTGATCATGTATGGATACGAGTCTTAAAGGTTCCAGAGTATCTGTATAATAAGGCTATGATTTTATCTATTATATTTCCTATAGGCAACCCTATCATATAATGGATTCCTGAGAAAAATAGGGCTTTATATAACACTTGCTACGTGTGGGTTGAAATGGACATAACACAGAACCTGCAACATAATATGTGGGTTCGGTTCGGTGATAGTGAGGGTCGGTGGCTAGATATTAGCTATAAAAGCATCCCACCCTACTGTCAACAATGCATTCATATAAGACATAGCAAAGAAACCTGTAAAAGACTCTTACAAGTTACTCTAGAAGTTGAAGACAAGAAAGAACCTCATGTTGAATCCCTTAAAGAGCCAAAACCTCTAAATACTAAGCCTCAAAGGATTAAATCCATCATAACCAAGCCTCTGCCTCCTTCCACCTCTGCAAAAGAACAATAGCCAAATGAGTCTACTGTCAAACCATAAAATGTTAGCACAGTTCATTCAATACACCTAAACCAATCCTTTACTGATCAGCCTACTCAAGAATTGCCTAATAAAGTCTATCATTTAGACAACCAAAATCCTTATTACCAACCTGAACCAATTACCAATAATGATGAAATAATAATGATGAAATAATTGAGACAATTAAATCCATTGATTGCGACTATAATCTTTTATCACCAATAGACTCTGGAACCTTTTACTCAAGCAACCATACCCCAAACCAAAACAATATTGGCAGATATCCAGGTACCCCCTTCTTTAAGAATAAATAAATTGACACCACTTTCCAGAATCTGCCCAACAAAAAGCTCAAGTTAACTAGAAGCAAGAATACAAAGAATTTTTTAGTCGTTAAGTCTTTGCAATTTGCTGAGACACAAAAATCTACCTTAAACTAGAAAGTGAAGAACTTTTAAGGTATATGTTGCACATTTGCAAATTGTTCATTCTCAAGCGTGTTCCCTGGACCTTGTTCGATGAACCTTGCAGAAACCCCTAAAAAGCTCTAAAATATACTTCAGGTTTCTGCCCAAAAATCAGCTATGGAATATATTTCAGGTCTCTGTACCAGCTCAAAATTTGAAAGCTAGAAATTTTAAAGTTAATAATACTACCTATGTTGTCATGAAAGCCTCATCTCTTTCATCTTCCTGTATCTCAAGAATATGAAAATTATAGCTTGTTATTAGTCCCTTAGGAACCAAGTTTGCTGGAATTTTATCTGCCATGGTACTCATGAAGCCAAGCATCCTTGGTGGATCTTGGTTTGCATTTCATCGAGCACATCATAGGCCAAGCTTCTTATGCCTTTTGTTTGAGATTGATGAAATAACTATGATCTTTATCTTTAACTCTCCTTCTTCAATCATGGCTTCTTGTTTCAGTTTTTTGTTGCAATGTTCATCTGCTAGAACAACATCAACTTCATCAGATTCAGCTAGAATCCATAGTTCATTCAATATTTCGTAAAGGATAGACTCTTCTGCCTCTATTTGGAAGTTAGATACATGCGTGTCTCTTGGTCTATTCCCCTAAAAAATAATCAGTACAGAAATCTCCATCAAATGGACGGAGATGGATATGATTCAAAAGATACTAAGCATAGTGATGTTGATATATCAACTATTATTCAAAACTTTCTCCAAAAGATGTTCCAGAAATTGTCAAAGTCTATCATTGCTAAAATAAACGAGATGGGTAACCGGATCGATGAGCTAGAGCAGAGCGTCAATTATCTAAAAGCTGAGTCGAATGTTATAGAGATCAAGCGAAAAAAAGAACCAAAAGTTTGCTAAGCATTGACAAATGCAATTAACTAGTCGTTGCACATAATCTTTTCAATGTTTTTTTGTAGGAAAAAAGAGTCCCAAAATCGGTGTTGATAACTATCAAATAGTGGAGCTTAAATTATTCGGGGATCCAAGTTTGAAGAAGTTTATATGACAATAAATTTCAAAATTATCAGCTCTAATTTTTGGAATCGTCGCTCAGATTAATTGACTCTTCAAGATCAACATCCGTAGAACGTCTTCTTAATTAAAAATCTGAGCTCCCCAAATGAGAATATACCTCTCAATCTTTGGATTTGAATTTGTTTCTCCATATGCATCTCTAAGAATGTTTTGGGAGCAGTTCAAAATATATTTCCTTTCCTGTAAAATCTAAGTTCGACGTTCTATCATTTGCTGAGTGATGAGTTCGCTGTAAAATACGAACCATGGATCTTTTCCACTCTCGATGAGGATCATATGTTTAGCCAAGGTCATAATTGGAGACAATCACCATTGTTTTTAAAATTTCTTTGTGGACACCTACCAAGGCGTTTTGATAGTTCGAAGATGGAGAAATTTGATGGAAGCCAACATCCTGATAATCATCTCAAACAATTTAAAAACTTTATGATGAGTTTTAATGATGATGATAAGCTGTTATGTATGGATGTTTCTCATAATATCAAAGGAAATAATATAATGGATTACTGCAAGGGTCCATCAAAAATTTCAACATGTTTTGGATGGCATTTCAAAGGTAGTTTGTGGGAAGTAAAGACCTCGATATAAATAGTGACATCATAATCTATTATTAACAAGAACTGAATGGGTCCTTAAAAGATTACATCATTCATTTTGCGAACATCAAAAATGGATTGGCAGATTGTTTTGAGACACGTAGTTATAGCTTCATTGAGAAAAGTAGCTATGGTTGATTCGGTCACTCGAAAGAAAACAATGACTTGGGGAGGATTGTTGAACCAGGTCGGAAAACAAATCACCATGAAGGAAACCAAGTGGTCAAGATAACCTCAATAATATAAATATACTCCCATAGCTTCTGTCGCACAAGCTAGTACTTAATCGTGAGCTATAATCTACAAACTTCCGAAGGATTCAGGACAAAGTTCTCATCGGTCTAGACAGAACCATTCAAATCAGGGTCAACAGTGTAGATCGAGAGGGAATCAATGGGTCTAACCTGATCATTATGTGGAGTTGATTGAAAATATAGCTACCATCTATGAAAGAGCCAAGAACTTTGTATAATTATAAAGGCCAAGACCTATATAAACCCCAAGAGAAAATTGAAAGACACGATTCTGCAGATACCATAACGATATTGAGAATGAAACTAAGGATTGTATTGCCATGTAACCAAAGGTACAAGAAATGATTAATAATGAGAAATTAAATACCTTTATTAAGTCACAAGTATGGGGAAATAGGCAAATAAGCACTATAGCACAGCCTAGCGCAAGTGAAGCTCAAAATACTTCACCCAATGTCCGAAGGCAAAATATAGAAGAATCTAAACAAGAAAGCGCGATGGTAATTATTAAATAGTTCGATGTTGATTCGAAGTACTTAGATCGTGATCCAGATCGAAATCGAATTATTGTGGTAACATAAAGTATTGGAAAAGTCTCCAAATTGTATAGTTTTGAGTTATTAACTATGTTTGGGGGAGATACAATGACTGCGCCATCAAGTTCTTCCAAAAAGGCATGCAGACAATTTGACCATACAATAGGAGTGGAAAATGTCTACATACCTCTTATAAAAATCTGCTCCTTTCATAGTGTTTGACGGAAACGACTTAAGATGCGTTGGAGGCCTACACAAAGATCTTGTCGTAAGCAGATGAAAATTCCTTTGGTTATTCAATGATCGAATAGGAATATAGTAAGGTTCGCGGGCACCTCTACTGAGGTGATTGGAGAATTTGAAGGTGAAGCATTATTAGGCAATGAACCATTTAAGAAAATGGTGAGAGTTTTGTTTGTGATAGTAGATTGTCCGACCTTTTACAATGAAATATCTTGAAGATCTTGATTATCAAGGATGCATGCACTAGCATCAACGATTCACTAATGTTTGGAATATGTAGTTGGAAGTCAAGTAGGGTAGTTCGAAGTAGGCAAAAGGTGGCTAGGGAATGTTATGTCACCGTTCATGCTCCAAAATCCTTAAAAATTGTGGTAACTAAAGAATAATATCAATTATCAAGATCTTCTTTAGATTCGAACAAGACAGATGATCCAAAATAGACTTATAGTGCCGTTATCCCGGTAGAAAAGGTCGAAATACATTGTTTGGAAAACGGGAAAAATGTCAGGATATGAACCAAACTACCATCATAGTTGAAGGAAATATTGTTGTCTTTCTTATCTAAAAATTTACATGTGTTTGCTTGGTGTAGGGAGGATGTAACTGAAGTGTCAGCAAATATCATCTGCCATAAACTATATGTACGATCCGATGTAGGTCTGGTAGTCCAAAGAAAGAGAGTTTTCTTCAAAGAAAAATCTAAAGTCATAGTCCAAGAAGTGGATCGATTAAACAAGGTGGGGCATATTTGAGAATCCTAGTATCCATTTTGTACTGAAAATCCGGTTCTTGTAAAAAAGAAGAATGGAAAATGGCGAATGTGTATTGAATTTAAAGACCTTAATAGAGCTTGCCCCAAAGATTGTTTTTCATGTGCCTTGAATAGATCAGTTGGTGGATTCCACATTTAGAAATAAATTGTTATCCTTTATGGATGCTTTTGCTGGATATAATCAAATATAAATGAATCCGAATGATCAGGACCACACCACATTCATCATTGATTGGGGGTTTCATTGTTACAAAGTGATGTCTTTTGGGTTAAAGAATGCCGGTGCCACTTACCAACGATTGGTTAATAAAGCATTTTCCAGTTAGATTGGAAGAAATATAGAGGTTTATATTGACAATATGATGGTAAAAATCCAAAGGGAGGAAGATTTTATACTTGACCTCCAATAAAATTCTTTTAAACTAGAAGCCATCAATCTAAAATTAAATCTTGAAAATTATACATTCGGTCTCCGATCTGGTAAATTTATGGGCTACATCATCAGTAAGAAAGGAATACAAGCTGAACTAAATTAATTAAGTGCTTTGTTGGCCATAGATCCTCCCCGAAGCACTAAAGAAGTTCAGATATTAACTGGGATATTGGCAGCGTTGAATAGGTTTATTTCAAGGTCATCAGATAAGTGTACACAGTTTTTTCAAGCACTGAAAATGATAAAGACTTCAACTGGTTCCCAAATTATGAAAAGGTATTCCTTAAAATCAAACGACACCTCTCTTCACCTAAAAATATATTCAAAGCCATTGTTGGAGAAATATTTTATATGTACCTAGCAGTGTCAAATTATGTTGCGAGTGCAGTATTATTGCGCGAAATTGACAACTACCCCCGCCCTCTTTACTACATTAGTAAAAGATTATTTGATATTGATAAAAGATACCTAAAATTAGAGGCCATATTTTCAAGCATATCCATTACAGTTCGAACCTATTTTCATCTTCAAAACGTATTACATAAATCAGATATATCAGGTTGGATGATTAAGTGGTCTATTGAGCTAGGGGATTACGATATCAATTTTACCCCTCGAACGAAAATCAAAGCTCGAGCTGTAGTTTATTTTCTAATTAAATTACACTAAAAAAGACCTCATGAGGAATCTCAAGTCAACAATCCTGAGAATGAATAGGTAATTCGAACTGATAGTAGATCTGATGTGATGGGATGTGGCGCTGAAATTTGTTTGATTCCCCCCCCCCTTTGGGGATTCGATGGACAAAGCTATACGTTTTAGTTTTAAGGCTTCAAATAATGAAGCAAAATATGAGGCGGCCATAGCAGGATTAAGGTTGGCTCAAATATGTGGTGCCAAAAGGGTCCCGTTATTAAGTGATTCACAATTAATCATTCATCAAACACGTGGAAAATCTGAAACCAAGAAATATCATCTCGTGAAGTACGTATGTGTATTAAAAGTACCAGTTTTAAACATGTTATATACGAACATGTGCCAAGATTGGAAAATTTGATGGTTGATTCTTTGGCCACTATTGCTTATTCTTAAGCGTACCCTTGGATTCTTGTACAAGAGTGTCCCTCTATAGTCACGAGTTTTGAAATGGAAGTTTACATGGCGAGAGTTTCCAAGCATCTGCCATAGCTGCTCAAAATTAGAGATACAATATCCAAAAATTCATTGCTAATGAAATTACTGACCATCCATTATGGCAGATTCTAAAGAATTAGTTAGAAAATGTGATCCTTGTCAAAGGTATGGAAATGTAATTTACATATCAATAGTTTACAGCGAGTCTGTATCCGAAGAGTTATACCATTTGATAGATTTGGGTTGACTTGGTCAAACCACTTCCAATGGATTTTGGGAGATGCCGTACTATCACATTGGCAATTGATTATTTTCCAAATGGATAGAAGTTGCACCACTATCGAGAGAGACTTCCAAAGCAGTAATTAAATTTATTCTCTCTAATGTATGTTGTAGGTTTTGAAAACCTAAACGAAATACCACGGACAATGGTCCCCAATTCGACAACAAATACATGAAAGTGTTTTGTGCATCAAGAGGAATTCATTATTGCTTATCTTCACCTCTTCATCCTCAAGCCAATGGACACGTGGAGGTATCAAATCAAACAATTCTGATGGGTCTCAAAAATAATTTAGAAGGGGCAGCCGGTAAATAGCCAAATTATCTGCAAAAAGACTATGGGCCGACTGAGATACTCCCTACATTGCCACACAAGAATCTTTGTTTTCTTTGGTATATGAAATTAATGAAATTACACAAGTAGATGCTACTTTTCCTTCTTTTAGAGTTCAAATTATTCCGAAGAGGATAATGAAGTTGCAATAAGAGCTTAGTTAGACATGATTGAGGAAAAAATAATAAAAGCTTATTTAAAACTGTTCAATACCATGATCTGATGAAAAGTAGGTATGCATCCAAAGTTCGAAGAAGAGATCTTGAAGTGGGAGACAAAATTTTAAGAATTGTTTTTTAAATACTAAATAAAGTTTGGAAAGCTAACTTCGAATTAGGAAGGACCGTACACAGTGTATAAAAAGATTAAGCAAGAAATGTACATGCTACTTGATGAAGAAGACAATCATTTAAAGCACTCAAGGAACATCAAGCATCTAAGGTTATATCTGAAATAGACTGATGTTGTTAATATTTACTTTTTTCTACTTCAATGTAAATATTATGGGGCATACTATTTCCTAACCTGGTGGCGATGGAGGTTTTAAATGAAACATTATTAATCTACCATATTTTTGCTTTTGAAAATGTGTTTTAAGAGATTTAGTTTTTATTTCCTTCGAATAAATTACCTTCAAATTGCTTGGTTGGTTTAAGTTTTCACTGCCTTCAAATGGATTACCTTCAATTAGCTTGGTTGGATTAAGTTTTTATTGCCTCCGAATGACTTGGTTGGTTTAAGCTTTATTGCCTTCGAATGCATTACCTTCGAATGAATTACCTTCGAATGATTTGGTTGATTTAAGCTTTTATTTCCTTCGAATGGATTACCTTCGAATAGATTGGTTGGATTAAGCTTTTATTGCCTTCGAATGAGTGACCTTCGAATGGCGTAAGTACATGTTATTATTACATTCGAATAAGAATTTTTTAACTTTGAATTATACTCGAATAAATAAGAATATATGAAGAGAATAAAACAAATTGGTAAAATGATAGATAAATATAAAGTGCCTTGGGTGATCTAAGGGAATATCAAACTCTGATGAGAAAGTCATAAACTGTCTTGTCCATGCCAAATACTTGCACAAAAAATTAAAACAACAAAATGCATTGCACGTATCAAGGACTTACATAAAAACAAAACATCAAAGCATAATGACCTTAAGGCTCGTTCCCTTCGGGTTTTCCTTATTCTTTTCCTTGTGGACTCTCACCATTAGAGTTATATTCATCGGAACCATCTTCATATGAATCATCAGAAATACCAAGTTTGTCAACTAAATACAAATTATAATAATATATCAGATCAACTGACACATGTAACCACATCTCCTTGAGGGGAAATTTGGGGAACTTCTTATGGAATAACAACACCACATATGATTTAATCAATTCGTTCTTTTTTTGCAAAGGATCTGTTACTTTTTCAGCATATGCATCCTCAACATCGACTATATCTTTTACAAATTTTTCTTTAAGAGAGATAATTTCATCATCTTTCTTCTTAAGAAGATGTCAAATCTTTTTCTTTTCGTCAAATATGCGTTGAATGATAGCTTTGTCATCAGTTTGTTGATTTTTTAAGGAGGTGATTTTCTTTTTAAGTAGATGACTGCAAACAATTATGGTTAGATTGCAACTTATCACAATCGGGTTTCGATTGAACCAACTCCTCTTAAACGATCTTCACTTATCTATTAGATTTTCAAACTTACATTTTTATTCAATATAGAATTCTTCAGAATCCGATTTTCAGTCCGAAGGGAAGTGATCGCTTTAACTTAAGACCTTACTTGTCTCTCCAAATCAATGATTGGACACACATAGCCAAAATTTCATATCCCAAATCATCATTCTTCTTGGACACTTTGAAGGAAACCTTGTCATATATCACAACATTTGTAGAACTAGTGGACTCAGGGAAAGTACGATCAAACGCTTCGAAATCAAAGTTATTTAAAACTTCCATTTGATCATCATCTCCAAAAGCTGGCATGTCGGTTGGGGAAGGAAATAGAGAAGGGCGTTCAGATACTATAATCGTAGGAGGAGGAATACCAACTTGAAGGGTTAAAGGAGGAACTTCGGGACGAAGTATAATCTCTGAACCAACTGAAGCTTTCTTGTTCTTCTTCTCCCTCTTATCATTGCCATCTTTACTCATTTTTTTACCTTTCTTATTTTAGGAGCAGAAGATTCCGATGACACTGTATTTTCTCCAACGGTGACAACAACAACTTCCAACAACGCGATATCAATCTCATCAGCCTGCCCTCTACTTTCTAGTTCAGGTATGAATTAAGACGAGCCAATTTTTTTCTTCTTATTCTTCTTGTTCCCGTCCCGATGGTTGGGAACTCTTTTCCTGATTGGTAGAAATAGTTTGCCATCAGTTACCTCAGTTCTTTTAAGGATTTTGGTAGCTCGGAAATAAGTAATAAATTATTCTCATGAGAGTTCACATATCGGATTAGTCCTCTAAAGATGGGTCCTCACTAAATTACTCGGGCTGAAGCAGTTGTGGAACTCATTGGACCATTTTTAACAGGCCCATTTATTAAACTTCCCAAAAGTCAATTTTATATCATCTAAGTGTTGTACAAAGGGTTTCGAGATCTCTAGAATAAAAAAAATCCGAAATAAGTAACAAATACCATCAAAGAGTAAGAGTAAAAAAGTCCTGAAAGACTTACATGAACTTTTCTAGTATCTTGTAAGCATGCTCGGATTCCCCTTAGAGGTGATATTTTTACTGTTTTCGCAAGCACCGCTGATAAAAAGAAAATGAGTCTTCTCTATTTTGTCTTTCTCTCAAAGGTCATCTACCACCTTATAGTTATTCCCCATATTAAAATAATACAATGAGATATAATTGTTACGAGACAATCCAGCCAGAATATTTAATTATTCCATAGGGAGTATCTCATTATTTTCGAAACTACCATTTTATAATTGTCTTCCTCTGAAAGGTCATAAACCACCTTATAATTGGACATAACTTGACAAAATGGAAGTATCTCACTATTTTCGAATCTAAGGGAGACTGAAGACCCCAGGTAAGCACATCGGTGTAAACCACCAACTCACCAGCCTTACTATCCATCGAATTCTCTCCAGGTTGGGGTAGTCTAACTCTAACTGACTAAAGGAATCCCATTTTGATCGAATCTCTTCCCATTCAGATTCATGGAAGTAAACATAAGATATTCTTTGTAAGAACAAAAGATACTTAACACTGACCTTAGTAAAGTTGGGCCCAAATCGCCCGATGAGAGACTCATCAAGCGGTTCGGATTCGGTTGAGGGAGTCGTGCTTATGGTTCTTTGATTAATTTTACTTATTGGCTTCAGAGTTTCCTAAGTCTGACCAAATGTCTCCAAAAGGGTATCTTCACCACTATTTTCCATATTTTCTTCCATGACTCGTGGTCTTTGCTCTGAAGCATTATTGGGTTGAGCACTAGGATTTTCTTCCTCACTTTGAGAGGACTCAGTTGGTGCAACCATAGGAGTTGACCGTGTTGGGGGATTGCCAGTAACTCTGGGCTATTCGGTTGATCATATAGTTGGCCTATCTGGCATAAAGGGTTTGTTCTTTTCCTTAGAAAACATAGTGACACTACGTGGAGTACTCTCACCAATATCAGACCCCATGTCGATGAAAGTTGAGGGAGTTCTATAACTGGTGACCCATTTAATTTGAGATTATTTAACTAACTGAGGGGATTGACTGGGTGATTTAGATAACTGCGCAATCGAAGTAGGGTCCGAAGGAATTCCCTCCCCCCCCCCCTCTGATCAGGATTTTGTATTATCAATAATTAATAGTTTTTCTTTTTAATCAACTTCTAAAATAGGTTAATTTTTTGTCTGAAAACTGGTACGAGTAATATTTAATTAGAAATTATTTTGATTTATTGTAAATTATGTGCAAGAAGTTTCTACGGGGAGCCTGTCACCAACTTGTTGTTATGAACAAATTAAGAGTTAAATTTTTTCAACCCTAATAATTTATAGGGAGCCATAAATATTATTCGCATTTTCAAATTAGACATTCGATGTCTTTTTTAAACTTATTTAAATGTTCATTTACAAAGCACACATGAAATTAGAAAATTACTTCATTTTCAAGGGGAGTGCCTAAAAAGATTGCTTTTTTGTAATCCAACTAAAAAGTCATCTATATTCGTCATATTGGTAATTTTGAAACTTTTTATTTTTATCTAAAAATAAGGACGGAAGTATTTTTTTAAACAATCGAAAATAAAAAAAATTCCATTAAAACTCTCTAACTAACTATATAAAAATATTATTATTTTTAAATTTTGTTTTTTTATATAATATAAAAATCTAAAATCCTAAATTTAGATATAAAGACTGTGAAGTAAATTTATGGCTATGGAAGTGTAGTATATATTATATGGGCCGATTTTGGACATCGAATCAAATATAATTATTATGAAAGTGTATGAATTTGTTTAATCATAAAAATTCAGGTGAAATTGTTTTTCACGAAAAAGTATGAGGAAGAAAAAGGATAATTCTTTTGTCTAAGATTTTTGGACGGAAAAATAATATTTTATCCGTCAAATATTTGTTAGACAGAATATGGAAACACCGTTATTTCTCAAACAACAATTATAGATAATACACTAGACATTTTGTGAATATTTTATAAACGTTTCGTCAACACTGACAAAAACCTACTTCATTGGACAAAAAAATTATCATATTCTTTATTCTCTCATGTCCTATTATTTTGTTACGTGTTTGTTATATATTTAAAAATCGAATATTTTATACATATATGTAATTATAAGGTTGGTTAAATGTATTTTTTTTCTAGATTATGGAAGAAAAACAAAGTTCGGAGGGATGACAAACTAGATGATTTAGGGAGAGATGAGAGACATATGATAACTCTCATACGTATAAAACTCATTGAGGCAGCTGTAGATGAACCTCTTCCGATAAAAACTCTTTTTTCCCACGTTTGCAATAATGATCATATGTGCAACGACAACTAAACTGTGATAGATACCTCGATGGGCTACCTTTATTGTTTGGTACCAAATTTCAAAACCAAATTTCCTAGTGTGTATGGATATACGATTTATATTTAAAATTATATGCACTTTATATCATAACATAGATCATATTGAAGTTACCTATAATAATAATAATAATAATAATAATAATAATAATGTGTTTTTAACATAATTTTTTTTATATTTTTAGAGAGGGTTGTGATTTTATACACGCATTATTCGAGCCTTAGACCTTGGAATATGGGATCCCAACGACGGGTGCAAGATATAGGGATGACATACTGTTTGGTAAGATATCGAGTCATTGTCAAATTTTCAACCCAACTCATTGATTACAGAAGTGTTCATCAAGTGGTGGCATTCAGAAACTAATAGTTTCCATTTCAAATTTGGGAGATGTCCATCATCCGAGACGATATCCATATGAACGGGCTTGGAATGCATGATCTTGTTTGTCCACGCGATTCAGAAACTAAACTATTGTCTTAAATAATATTTTGAACTATACCATGGTCTGAAATAATATGTTACATTTTGGAAGTTATGTTTCCGAAATGTATGATTTTGTTTGTGTATATATGAACAAACTTCTCTTTACAAAGTGTAATCCATGAGTTTGGGATGTAGTCGATTGTCACTCTCTAGCTTTTGAGGATTCGCTGCATTTTATTAATCTGTCGGTGATACCGTAAACAGTGTTGAAGTCTACGTTACCATCCTTAAATATTTTTTTAGTCTTCGTAGGTACATTCTTGCTAATATAACTTAGTCATAACACATGAATAGTTTTTTAATATATTTATATAGACTATTCATCAAAGCAATCTCACAACATGTGATTACAAAAGAAGACAACTCCTGATCGTTATCTTTCATAATATTTTTGAAACATCCTAACTCCCATTTATAGTTTTATTGTCTGTCTTGTCCTATGAATTTGAATGTAGCATAAAATCTCAAGTTAATGGAGGTAGTGCCTATTATTACTAACAACGACATCCTAGATCTAACCGTCTTATGCATATTGAGTTTTTTTTTCTATTGATCACCTTTAGTTTATGATCAATCGTTTTCAAGATACTCTAATATATGTTGAATCTCTTGTATACATAATTAATATTCCTATATAACCCAGATCTCTTATTCCTATTATGATTATGATATCAAGTTGCTTGTGTACCTTTATGTCTTACACGGTCATCAAGTCTAGGCTATACTCTCTGAATTAAATAAATGGTGATTGTAGTCTATGATATCTGATATTTTTCCATTTACAACCTCTTGCGATATAAATAAACTAAAGAAAAAGATTAAAATCATTTTACAATTGCTGGAAATTTATTTGGATACATGTCTGGAATAATATGGGATGTATTTTGCCACATGTATGGCTACACTAATGTATATATTTGACCAACACTTTTGGTGAAGGTAACTATAGTTTTTCACCATAGTCAGTGACAGACATAACGAAACTATTTTGCCACCTATTTTGGCGGATAAAAAGTATGTCATTCGCAACATGTTTGGTAAATAACTTCATCTTCTTCACCACGCATGTGGCAAAAAACAGAACTTTTGAGTCATTTTCAGGCTAAGACCTAACCTTTTTGGGTTTTAAATCTTGTTTTTTGAGGAAAACAAAAATATAAATCAAGTGTACATATTCTATGGGTATCATGGTCTCAAGATTAATCGTTTTGTTGTTGTTGTTTTAGCCATTAATTTGGTATTCAAATTTTAGAGAAAGAAGAGATTGTGGTATAATATTCTTGATTGTAATCTTATGTCATTAATGGTCATATACCAAATTTGTAACTTTATCTATGCGATGATAGAAATTGAGAACGTTGGTATGGTGGATACATCATATAGTAGCATATGATGATCCAAGTGGAAGATTATTGGCATTTCTACATTAATGTAGACCATTACACACTTCATTAATGTATTTGACTATCGTCAATACTAGTCTAATAAAAATAGTCATATAGTAAGTAACAAAATAATAGATATAATTTGTATCATTGAGGTAATTGTATAGATGCCAACTTTATTCTGGATACTTTCAGGGATTGGATCCATAAATAAACAACTTAATCAACACATTAAGTTTTAGGACTATTTTGTAAGAGAAAATAAGTATGGGTTTACGGTTCCTTAAGGTGTTAAATTAACATGTTCTAGTTTTTATTTAGATTTATGTTTAAATTTTGAATTCAATATATATATATATATATATATATATATAGGGTTTGAGAAGAATAAGAAAATTTTAGATGCATTATAAAGAGAAAATGATTTTTAAACATTTAGAAAATCATTTAGAAAAGATCATGCTTGTTTCTTTTCTTTAAAACAAATCATAAAATAAGACTAGGGTTGCAAACTTTTGAAAGATTCAAGCTCCGAAAAAAATTTAATCAAACAATAACATTAAATTCATAATTATGGTTTAATTTTGTAAGTGTCTATTCCAAATTATAAGATTACTCATAACTCACGAGTGTTTTGAGTTTAGTGTGGAAATGCGATATTTCCACACCGTAAACTTTTTTAATTATTTCGAATAAAGTTTTATCATAAGCAACATAAAATGATATATATGTATTACAGAACTATATAAAGTTTAATATTTAATTATTTTAACATTTGTCACCATAGGTAAAATCCATAAAAAAAACCAATTATATTTTTTAAAAGTTGCAATCCCCCGCATAATGAACCGTCTTTCAGTAACAAAAATATTTTTCTCTATCTTTCACATTTTTTGCATTATGTGTTTTATAAGCAAGCTTATATTTTTTTTTTCTTTTCTTTAACTGGATTGATAGACGTGAAATGTTCTCATTAGAATTTTTCTTTCACTATTCCTAAGTACGCTATTCTTCCTTTAACTTTATTAATTCTTATATTTACTCCATAACATACTTGTATGATTTATAAAGAATTCTCTAATGCTAACGTGTCCAAGAAAAATAAAATTTAGTAATGGTTTCTCTCATTATGGACAAGTTATTTATTCTTTTAATATAAATATTTATCACTTATAACTCATGTATTTGTGAAAGTATAGGTTTTCTATGAAATATTTTAAAATTAATATATCGAGAAATGATAAACTTTCAGGTATATTTTTATTTTGTTTTATACTTCTCTTCAAGTGAATTTTATATCTTAAGTTTTTACGCTCATTTGTTTATAAGTTGAATGCAGATTATCTTTATCTTGTTTATTTATGTCTTTTAAAAATTAATGACATCAAGCTCAAATAGACCTAGAAGTTTTTCTAATTTTAGATCTGGTGTACAATAGACTTCAGAGCAACGAGTATCAATATCATTTTATCGTGTCATTGGATGAAGTTTGTACCATCAAAATGATTCAGCAAAACTAGATTTTAGTTTATAACTTTTATGGTCGCCATTACTGTATATGTTGTCAGTGTAAACAATTTTTTTTTAGAATGTTAGAAAATGTAAAATAACATACAGAGAACTTACAGTAATATGATTGTTTGGAAAAACTTTGGTTGGTGAAAACGTGAACGAAAAGCTTATTCAAAAGACTTGAGACAAGTAATAATATACTTTATCGAAATAATATTTCTGTCATATTATTGGTTTAGCTCTCTAAGATATATTTATTGTGGATATAATAAGTATTGAAACCTAAAAATTAAATAACTAGTAATCGTAAGTTTAATTTGATAAAAAATTTAGTAATAAAGACATATTTAGATAAAATAAAAGAGTTTTAGGTTATGTGTTTTTATCTTTTAGTCTGGAAGTATAAAAATGTATTTTTTAGAAAAAATATATTTTCCAAACAAGCACCTATTTATCATCGCAACGATAAAACAATCTGTTTCTTAACTGCTGCAAGATTGGTTACGGTGAATGATCTAGTTGTTATGATGAAACTACATTCTCACCCGTAATATGAAACATCGTTATCATGAAAAATTAATTCATGAAATTTCATTAGGTAACATAATTCGAGACGTCTGTGATGAACTATATTGTCCATATGGTGAAAGCCTTAAATTTTCAAGGTCGTTATGAAAATCTAAATTTTTATTAGATAATTTTATTTTGGTAACTATATTATCATATATCTAGTTTACTTCTCCAATCCTAAATTAATTCTACCAATCCAGACGACCTCATATCGATTTCGATCATTTGATTTAATGAGTATTTTATAAGAAAATATAAGATTTGGAATATCTCATTATGTTTAAATACACACAATACTCAGACTTATTATTACAAGTCCAATAAGTCAAAGTAATCAATATATAGTATATTGGACTTACAAATGATGATAATAATTATAAAAATGATAATAATAATAATATATTATCAATATTAAGTCTCATAGAATTATATAAAGTGTAGACACTAGTTGGATTAGTGTATATCTTGAAGGATGAACCATTAGTCCGACACTTTAATAGTGACCTCTAATAGTCCAAGAAAATTTACGATCGCCTGCAATGGCTAATACATCGAACTATTGAAGATATTATAACCTATAGTTTAATCAAGTAAAGAGAATAAATATTTGGTCTTAATAAATAAAAAGAGATGAATGAGATACCTATAAATAATTTAGTACATTATATTCACTAAGTGTAACTAGGTCAAAGTAAACCATAATTCACTTATCACGATCAATCGTATATTTTCTGACACTTTCAGTTTTTAGTTCTCTCTATGCTTTCTTCACCTTTTCTTTGCTAGTTTTATACCAGATTCTCCATCAAATCCTCTGCTCTTTATCCTTCATGAGGAAACTCAGGTGAACCTAGCCAGCCTGTTGGAAGATCATTTCGTTTGAACCGTTGATATCAAATCATTAGACTAAATCTTCGACTATAACTCTCAAATCATAGGACTTAAAGATGCATAATGGTAAGTAACAATATTTTTATTTTATTTTTTATACTCACAAGACTAATCATATTCTTAGGATGATCAATGAGGTATAATCCTTGTGATTTACGATTTAAAATCGATAATTAGTATTAAATCTTTCTGATTACTCTGTGTTTGCAAATATATAACTTCGATTGAGCCTTATAATACTATGATTTAATGATCGATTCAATTTGGGAGAAAAAAAATCCAATTTATACTTTTTAATTTGAGACCTAAATCATGTAAAGATGATAGAGACTATACAATCACATGTTTATGATTGGAATGTGCAATCGAGGGCACGTAATCGGATATATGTGTTGTATGTTTTAATTACAGGATCAATTTTAGAATATTAAGGACAAAACCTTAATTTAGACCAATTTAGGGGTTTATCAATTTTTCAGAATTCACCAAGGTTCACCACAATCAAGGGAAGATCACTGGTGAACCAACTTCATCAGGAAATTTTGCCTAGGTGAACTTTTGTTTTGACTCGATAAAACAAAATTTAACCACAATGACCTGCGACAAACCTGGAAAAATTAATGAACTTTTTCCTACTTATTGTTTGTTTATCATGTGGTTGACTACAATGAACCGCCCTTAAGTATAAAAGCAACCAATTTAGACCTTGATGATAATTTGTATTGTATGAATTCTTATATTTAACATGTTTAGAATAATAACGTCTATTTGATATTATAATATAATTCTCTACAATATAACACGTTTAGAACAAAGACTTCTAGGGTGAAGTTTTAAGTGCTTATGTCATGTTTGTGCGCATTGCTATAAGGGTTTTACAATTATGTAACCCTGTTATGTGCCCATTTATAATAATCTAATGATTATATATGTATAAATTTCCCCTTGAATACACCAATTTAGATAAATGCATATGGTGTATAAAAAAGAAACAGACTAGGCAGAGCAGGTTTAAAGTCTTTCGTGCTAAAGATATCTTAGAGTTAATCGATACAAACATATATGAAATATTCTTTACAACATGATGGAATGGCCAAGAATAATTCATAGTTTTTATAGAAGGCTTTTTATGATGTGGCTATTTATATTTGTTTTATGAGAATTTAGAATCCATGGACATGTTCAAATCCTTTATAGCCGAAGTTAAGTTACAAATTGGTAAACAGGTTAAAACCCTCATATCTGACCATCGTGGTGAGTACTTTGGAAGGTTGATGGTTCCAAAGAATAACAACATTGGTCATTTTCTCTCTATCTTCAGAAGTGTGAGATTGTCCCTCAATACATCATGTCGGGCTTGCTCGCTATGAATGATGTATTTGAGCGATGAAACCATACATTAAGAGACATATTTAGGAGCATGGTTACTCATATATCACTACCATATACATCTTTAATATGGTACCTAATTTAACAACAACTAAAATACCACATAAATTATTTAAATGGTGTAAGACAAGTTTTAAGAAATTTCATGTATAAGGATGTCTATCGGAAACTGAAGTCCAAAATAGTTAATTGTAATTTCATAAGGTAGCAAAGCCACTCTAAGGGTTACAAATTTTACTATCATATTATGTGTTCGATCTTTGAGACGATAACTATAATGCTTTTTAAGGAAGTATATTTTTTTTGAAAAGGGGAGGGGTGATTTAGAGAACCAAATATTTTTGAGAAATAATTTGAACCAATTCATCTAGTCTCTAAAATTGATGTTCCAGGTAATAAGTCACCAATGTTATGTTGGGGAATGTAATTTCTCTTACTGTTGTATTTATACCTCTAATATACAATATTGATGTTGTTCTTAATGAAAAAATTAACAAAAATTAAGATATAGAATAATACAATGAGCCATCATTGTGTAGATCCACTTGAGAAAAGAAGAGTGTCATATATTCGGATTATGTAGTATTCTTTAATGAACATGGAAGAAATTCAAATATTATAGAAGATAACCTAGTCACCTTTCAATATGATACGAAGAGTTCGAACTCCAAGCACTAAATTGAACCAATGAATGAATAATTTAAATAAATAAAAGAGAGTTCAATTTGGGATCTTGTCACCTTACTGAATTAAAAAAAACATAAGGTTTCAAATGGTTATTTAAAAACAAATGTGATTCTTCAGGAAAAATTGTAAAGATACAAAGCTTATTTTGTAGTGAAAGGGTACATTCAATTAGATTAACTGAAATCTTTTCTACAATATCATCAAATGTATCGTTTAGGATAATCATAGCTCTTGTATCTCATTTTGACCTTAGGTTTCATTAGATGGATGTTAAAACAACATTCTTTGATGAAGAAATTGATGAAAATGTTTACATAAAACCACCTTAAAACTTTGTCTGAAGACCTAAATTTGATGGTGTATAAACTAAAAAATTCATTTATGGACTCAAATATTTTGAGTTGTACCACAAGTTCCTAAATATTAATACCTCATTTGGTTTTTAGATAAACATCATCGAAAGCGAAAACCGATAAGGTACCGAAACAAAAAATCGGTTAGGAACCAAACCGATAAAACCGATAAAACCGATAAACCGATAGGACCGATATGGAATCGAACCGATAAACCGCTAGAACCGATAGGGAATCGAACCGATAAAACCGATAGGGAATCGAGCCGATAGAATCGATAAACCGGTAGAACCGATAGAAAATCAGATCAATAAAACCGTTAGAACCAAAAGTAATAGTTGATTACCATTTTTTTTTAACAAAATCAAAAGATTAACTTATAAACTTTAGTTTTTATATCATTTACTTCAATAAAAAAATTAAAAATCAAATTTTAGTTGGATTATTTTTTTTAAGTGGACCGAACCGGATCGAAACCAGACCGATTATGAACCGAACTGAAACCGAACCGAATCGAAACGGGACCAGACCGAATTTAGACCGAATCGAACTCGGACTGAACCGAAACCGGAACCGATTCGAACCGGACCGGATCGAACCGAAAGCTTAGCGGTTCAGTCCGGTTCCAAAAATTAGAACCGAAAGCTTAGCGGTCTGATCCGATCCGAACCGATAAATTTAGCAGTCCGGTCCGGTTCGTCAAAATCCGAACCGAACCGGACCGATAACCGCCCTAGCCAGAAGCATCTTGTAAAGAAATTTAAACATCAACTTTTTTTAATTAAAAGAACTTGTATAAAATAGAAATTATGTTCCAAGAGACCCAATTTTGTTGGGCTAAACATATAGATTAGTTAAGGGACCTATTATACGAAACACTAAGTTAATATGTTTCATATCTGATTTTCAAACCCCGTCTTGTTCCTTTCTATATTTCAGAGCAGGATACTGTCATCGAGCTTTAATCCATAAATTGTAAAAGATGACTTATTTGAGTATGTGATTTGGATACGCCATCCGAAGGCGTGGAAGGGTTGATACACCATACTCGTGACAAAATAGGCTAAAATAAGCCGAAATTCCAGTTTAATTGATTTTTCTACTTTTTACATATTGTAAAAGGTTATTCAAATACGAAATTTTACTTGTTTCGGACTACGTTCATCATTTCACCACTTACGAAGAGTATAGCTTAGATTCGATGACCGAGTTGGTAAAAAGAACGGGAAAATTGTTAGGTTTCTCGATTAACGTAACATCAAAGTAGCGAAGGAGAAGAGGAAGAACACCGAGAGTAGATTATCGGTGCGAACGATCCGGTATTTTTAAGTCGACCGTTAAAGAGTGTGACCGTAAGTGTAAGGCTACCAGTAGAAAAAAATAAATTGCCCTTTGTATTTGGTAGGAAATCCAATAAAAGGCGACGATAAGTGGGCACTAAGTGTACTTTCCGGCAACAACAACCATAAACCGATTAATTATACCCAATGACATTTGCAATGGTCCAAGTTAAACCGGAAGGAAAAAGAGTTCGTTGATGTTTTGACAGTGAACAGAACAACTCCACGACAAATATTTGGTGCTTTGAAGAAGGCTGGTCCGGGGAATGCTTCAAATATCCGTCGCGTTTACAATCACCGTCAAAGAACGAAGATGGTTGAAAATGGTGATCGATCCCAAATGCAATGCTTGCTAGCTAAATTATAATTGCACAAGTACAAGTATTGGGACGGACAACCAACTATGGGTCTAACGTTATAACCGATTTTTTTTCGCACACCCTCTTAGTACTGATTTACTACGGACCTTTCCATGCTTTATAATCATGGATATCACATACAAAGTTATTCGTTACAGGATGCCTTTATTCGAAGTAGTCGGGTAACATCGACCAACAAAACGTTTTGCATTGGTTTCTCATTCATGGTGAAAGAATAATAAGACAACTATTATGAATGGTCATTGGGATGCTTGAAAATGATAATAGATGAGAATGATTGTGAATTACCTTGTGTTATAATTACGGACCGCGAACTTACCTTGATGGATATCATCGAAAAAGGATTTCCTCGCGCTAGTCATATGTTATGCGAGTGGCATATGAACAAGAATGTTAATAGAAAAAAAATGTTTGAAGACGGGAAGGTGTTTAACAATTTTTTGGTGGCTTGGAACGACGTCGTTCATTCACTACCGTTGACGTGATGAACGAGAGGTTGGCTAAGATGCGGTCAGTGTTCAAAGAGAAAGATAAGACGGTCAACTATGTCGTAAACTCATGGATTACTTTTTGTTCGTTCACTCCTATACTAACAAAATAATGCATTTCAATAATCACACCTTTAATAGGGCGGAAAGCTCGCATGCTATTTTGAAAATATATATATCGGGTCAAGCCGATTGAATTTTGATAGGTTTTGGGATAAAGTACATGGTTTATTAGCGATGAAACATTCGACCATAAAATAATCGATGGAGCTTAGCAAGTGTCGTCTAATTCATAAATTTTAAGATTTTAAACGTTCAAATTTTAACGAGGGTACGTATCACCTATTGCATTGACGATGGTGTACGATAACGTTGTTAATAAAAGCAACTATGATAAATTATTATTCGTTTTCACTGATCGTACGATCCAAAGTTTACTGTCTACCCATGAACTGGAAGCAATCTGAAGAGCGGACGGTAATGTACCTACTCGAATTATAAACGAGCATTGGAAGAGATTAGACATCGTTCCCCGAGTTAAACTCCCAGCAAAGAAGAGGTGAAATTTAATTTCGCGAATCTAAATGCTAAACTTGAAAAGTTTGGATCTGTCGATGACACTCTTTTGCGAACCCCTCGAAAAGGAAAAACCTGCGGTAGAAATCCCGAACGGGTCGGAGGACGCGGCCGTGGTCACGGTAAATGTAGCAAACTCCAACGAGATTATTGTACGAAAAAGGATCCTTCATATCACGAATACGCCGAACAACAAATGGTTGAGTCTTACGATAGTGCCGAAACTCCAAAAATTGTAATACCTGCCGCGAGTTTGGTAACCCCAGTCAGCGCTGTTGGTAGCACTACACGAATGATCGTCACACACACTCTTACTAATTCCGGAGAAAAACCACTAAAAAAGAAACAAAAATGTGTTGCATATGTAGGTTTTGGAACTCAGGATGCGTCGATTAACATTACCACTATACCGTCATTCCCGATTAAACCAATTCCGGCGAGGTTTCAAAATATTCTGGACTCAAGATATTCGAAATACATACCTCAATTTATGCATCCTTTCATAAGCCGTATTACAAACGTTATGCCCGACGGTAATTGTGGTTTTAGATCCATCGCGCATGGTATGTTCGGGTACGAAAGTGGATGGAAAATGGTTAGATAACCCATGGTTCGTGAGCTAAAGAACAATAAAAAGTTTTATAAACGTGTCACATACTACGACGATGAAAGAAAAGTCGATAGGGAGATATACCAGTTGATTTATAATAAAGATAATGCACCGATCAAAAATTGGATGTCGTTGTCTAGTGGCGGAAAACTAGTCACGACGACATTTAATTATGTTTTGCCTAGCTCTCGGTGGATGTAAGACTTAGTTACATGTGAAAATTGTACCACCGGAGGATGGTTCTATAAAGGAGATCGATGTTGCATTCGTGAATACAAACCATTTTGTTCACGTAAGTAAATAATTTTAAATTTTAAATGCTTATAGTTCTTTATTATTTAAATGCACACTTAGTTTCAATGTCAAGTTTTAGGTCGATTTGGTTCAAGGTTCACCTTTACAGACTATAGATCCAATGTGGATGCGTACGCCTAGAGAAAATGTTAGTTCTTGGTCGATCCCCTTGTTAGATAGAGTCTGCGTATTTTCAAGACTACAAAATCCCACGCCGACACATTTCGTAAAATGTGAACAACTCATAGTGGACTTAACCAAATACTTCTAATTGTATTTGTGTTGTAATTTTAGATTCAAATCGGATTAAGTTGTTGTTTTGTGCTTTTTGTGTTGTAAACTATTTTAATTTTGTATTAACAAAACATTAGACTTGCTAGAGCTCTTATCCATGCATTATTAATGTGTACTTTACTTTTTTTTGCACAAAAAAATTGAATTGATTCGCGATTTTAATGGCGTACACGTCTCACTCCACTCCAACATGTGGCGTGTGATTTCGTCACCATGCCAACAGTAGGCGTGCCCATGGCCACCCACGCCAACTTGTGGTGTAGGATGGTGTCACCACGCCACCGCTTGGCGCGTTGATAAAATTTTCAATTAAAAATAGGAGCTACCTTAATAGTTTGGCCTATTGCCACCACCCAGCGGCGTAAGGTGCCTCCATTCCGCCCTTCGGTGGCAGAAATATGCCAGAGTTTTATTTTATTTTATATTTTTTCATTTGGAAATTATTGTTATTGTCATAGATGAAATGCAACCCAATTTTAAAACTTTATTTTGTTTTGAATAATGTTGTACTAGATTCATTTAGCACCACTTTTGATAATTAACGCCAAAAAATTTAAAAGTAAACACTGCATAACAAAGGTAGTGTTCGAAAAAACAGTTAAGGGAAAGCTTAAACTAAAACAACAGTTAAGGGAAAGCTTAAACTAAAACAAAAATCAAAGAAAGCTTAAACTAAAACAACAATCAATGAAAGCGTAAACTAAAACAACAACTCCTTTGTCCGGCCAATTCCATTTATCAACTTTCTTTCTTTTTCGCAATCTGTTAGCCTCCGCATCAACACACATTTCCTCTTCCTTGATGGTGACAATGTCAGAATGGACATGATCCAGCTGATCATCCGTTAAAGTGTCCGTGAGTTGGCAGTTGAACAGGTTGAACGCAACATGACGTTCCAAGTCATTGAGTTTTGAAACTAGGTTTACACAAAATTTCACTAGAAAGGACCACCGAGCTTTTACCTCATCCAAACGCCTTGAAATCTTAGGCGACTGGACGTCATCCATACTGTATATGAAATACATCTGGCATAACATTGCCTCATAGTAGTGCTTACCCCATTCTTGCTTATAGGTTTTACAACTTCTACAGATGCTTTCATCAAATATTCATCTTCCAACTCACTCCAGAGAGACATTATAAGAGTTTCAATTTTGAGTATTGCAAATTGTACAGTTACACGAGGAGATCATCTATTTATTGACCATTTAGTATAAAGATAACGTAACCCAAATAGACAAATATATTCTTGAAACATGTAAGATGTGAATTAAAATAATCCAATAAACCAATTATTTCGTGACACATAATGGATAAAAAAACACATATCCTTGGGTGCGTCAGGATAGACCATGTGAATTTGATTTGGATGTCAATACAATAATAATGAAAAATAATGGAGAAAATTAACGAAAAAAATAAAAAGACAACAACGACGAAATCATAAATACTGAAACAACAACTTATAAAATCTTAAATAACCAAACAACAATAATGAAATCATAAAAACTAAAACAACAAGTTTGAAAAATTAAAACTTTAACAAAAATAACAAAAAAACATAAAACTTAGATGTCAAATTCAGATACCATGTTGTCTTCATCACTTTCGTACTCTCTTATCGCAATCGCTTCCTCCAGATATGATACCATGACCTTGGTAATGTAGTCTACAATCGTTATGTTCCACACCGCAGTTGCTTCTTGCTTAACTCTATGAGGCATGAACAACAATCGCTCGAGTGGTTTCAATAAATTATACCTCGCTTTGACTTCATCATGACTACCCATTGGATGGTTCGTAATTCCCTATCGGTGGATCCGTACTCGAATTACATCATACATGGCACTCGATTGAAAAAAACAGCCCTTGTATCATCGGACGTTGTTCGATGGACAAACTTCACCGCCTGAAGCAAATTGTAGTTTTCATTAACATTAAACTTCATTCCTATAAGCCTTTATGTTTTTACTATGTTTGATGTTTGGTGGATGAACTATCTTCCTATGTTTGAAGTCCCTATTTAAAGGCATTTCAAATAGGCGGACAATCCATATTTGGCGAGAACAAATGTTTGGCGAGAGTCATTGTTTGGAGCGAATTAAAATTTGGCGGGAATCATTATTTCGATGCAATTATTTTATAGAGGGAAACATTATTTGTTATTTAGTGAATTACCAAAAAAAAAGCTAAATTACTCTGTGAAGTTGTATTCTCAATCGGTATTTTAAAATATTTATACAATCTTTTTCCATTAAAACAGACTCTTAAATTTTTCATATTGTATTTACTCAATTAATTTACTAAATAGGTAATTAAATATATCGTTAAATAAAATATGGTACATTAAAAAATATGGATAAATAACACTAAAAAGTACAAATAAGACATATAAATATCTTACAACAACGATATAGATAGACTATTCGTTTTTACCAAAAAGATATCAAAATAACAAACATTGAATCATCAAAAAATTATAAACGACCATACAACCTGAAACAAATAACATAATGTCTAAGCAAGTCTCTTGACAATAGACAAAACCTCCGTGTACGCCACCCTCAAAGCACCAACATCATCGCCAAACGCATCCACTTCAGGAAACAATATCATCATACGCATACCAACGCGCAAATGCTGGATGATAGCTCCACCCCGATCCTCGTACACATAGTCATCGAGCGAGTATATCATACCATTGATCAGGTTAAACAAGCTAATCTTTCGATGGAGCATAAGATAATCAGGAGTACAAAAGGACCTAATCTCGTCCATCATCATCTCTCTCATGAAAACCTCCTCTAAAAAATATAATCGCAATCCTCCCAACTATCCTCGTCGAACACATATGCCATTGTCTTTGTTTTTCTTTTCGAATTCGACTGCATCTTCAAAAATGGATGCGAGATAAGCCTATACAAACGGCCAAACTGCCTCAACACCTGTTCCAGATAGTATGCGTGCGAGTGCTCAACACCGAAGATGACATCTCGGAACCATGATATATCCTCGAGAAAATGATTACGTATCACACGATAATGATCAAACAGTAGCTGCAATACAAACCAATACGTACACAAACACATATAAATACCATTAAATGCAACCAACACAACACACGACAAACTATAAAAGAACTTTATCTTATTCTACTATCGCAATAGGTTAAACTACAAAACAATTTTATCTTACTCAATAATAAAACTTGCATCTCTCTCCTACAGGTTATTGACGATGATCCAAAGGTTTAGCTTCATTCGAGAGTCAGAAACAACCGGACCTGTATCCCTGTCTTACAATAATGGGCTGGCGCTCGGTGTAAGTGAAATGAGTGACAGCGAAGCATAACAAAATGATCCTGTATCCATATGTCTAGCAAACCAATACATCCGGCTATAGTCCTAGTCTCATGAAGCGAGGCCTCACCAAGATGATGATACAAGTAAGGAAGCATGGTCGTACCCCATGCGTAACGTCTGACACCCTCATCCATTAAATCATGCAGTAGAAACAAATACTTGTAATTAACGTACATGTTACTCTTGACGGGGAATAAAACGATGCGAACATATGTAAGATATACACACGCGTAGCCACATGTACCTTATGGTCAGTGAGATCAAGGTTATCGTCGCAGAACTATAGGCCACTATACCTACTCCGCAACCATCCGTAACCCAAACTGATGCCCTTGCATCTCTCAACCTCCTTGATAAACAATACACCGCTCATCTGAAGCAGATCAACGCCCTCATCCATGGCCAACATCTTGTCAGATATAGGAGGAAAAGCAACAAACTCAACCTCTGTTGCGAGCTCCAAGATGGTGTGCACATCGTCGAGCGTGATCTTCATCTCACCAAATGAAAAATGGAATTTTTTTGTTTCCATATGCCACCGCTCAAAAAAATACCTACGTCATGTTGGAATGTGTTTGCATGCACAAGAAAGACTCGATAAGTCTACGGAAAGGTGTGCGATCAAGTACAACGCGTACCCTCATCTGCGAGGCCAAATTCCAACCTCTATGGATGGAATAATGAGCGTATAGCCGTATATCGCGCTCCTGAAAATATTAGTTCTCTATATATGAGTATAAATTTAAACTCTACCGAATTAAAATATCAACTATAAATGTAAATATTACCTCGCTCTGCTAAAGGTGGTAGGAAGCATGGGATGTGAATATCTTGCCGAATATCGATGGTAGTTTGGAGGGGGAAGAAGCTCGAGGCTTCCTTCTAGGTGGGAGAGGCTGGCGTCGCCCGTGGGAAGTGGAAGAAAAACTAGATCCGGAAGTGTGCGGTCCAGAAACTATAGGTAGCTCCTTCATCAAAACCGCTGAATCGACTACTAAATCGGGTCGACCAGCTGCCCGTACCTTTGTCTACTTCTTTACTCTCTTCGTCCAAGATCCATCAGCAGAACCAGAAGCGTCAAGCAGATCAATAACCCGAAATAAAAAAACATATGAAATGTCAAGGTTGGTTCAAAATTCCAAATGTCAATCACGAAGTGTTATTAGAGAAAATAAAAATATAAACACGTAATATACACACCAACGAACAAGAATAAACCGGTCACGGGTTACTCCGGTGACCGGAGCAACCCACGTCATCTGGATGTCGTATATCAATAGATCAACGCCATCCTAAATCCTACGTCATACGTGCGACATAAGCAAGGACGCCCACACCAATGGTATGTCGTGGGATCCAGTGTGTACGCCATAGTAAGTAAGACGTACAGATAGGATCCCACACCATAGCAAAGACGTGGGCGTCCTTGTTTACGCCATGCAATGGCGGACACAAAATGTTCTACGCTTTCCGTATGGCGAAGAACACTTTCCGCCATAACCGAAGCTTGAAGCTTCTGTAACATCAAATCACCCCTCTAATCAACACCCTAAGCCACGAAATATCCTAATCGATACATAAGTCTAACTAAATCATTCAACAACAAAGAAAGCTTATAGTGAGATTTACCATCTGATTTTGGGTTTTGCAGTGGGTTAGGTTGAAAGATTTGCGGATTTGGACTGTTGTGAGGTGAGGGAGGCAGAGAGGGTTGCGTGAAGGAGGAAGACATGCATAAGTTTTGGTTAATATTTGAAGTTTAATTAGTTTTAGTTAATATTTTGGGTTTAAATGTTTTAGTTAATATTTTAGGGTTTAATTAATTTTAGTTAATATTTTACTTTTAATTTAATATTATTTAGATTTCATTTAGTTTTAGTTTAGTTTAAATTTAGGTTGAGTATTTAAATTAGGTTTTTATTTAGATTTTTGAAAATTTAAGTTTTTTAAAAAAAAAATAGAGAAATTGTAAATTTGTCTAAATCATAAATAAAAAATAACTACACGGAGTAGTTTCGAAAGAAAACGATAAAACAGACTTTTTCTTTAACAAATCCCTTTGAGTATTCGTCTCCTCTTTGATGTTGAGTTGTTGACTCTAAGACCATCCACAGCAGCGGGGATATTTCATCTCTTAAAAGCGCGCCACATCAGCGCCACATCAGCATACTCTCCAAATAATTCTGCAAAAATTTCCACTCCCCACAGCAGTGCATATTTCATCTTTCAGCATACCCCACCATATTTCTCTCTCTTCCACATCATTCTACCATACAATATCCTATCATATATTTTTATTTATCTTTCTTATTATTTACTATATATTTATATTAAAATTATATATATTAAAATAAATAATTTTTTTAAATTAACATAATATATTTTCTTTACAAATAAAAACTATAAAATTGAAATAATTAAAAATATAATACATAATATATAGTATATTTAAAAATCAAAATTAAAAATAAAATTGGTTTGATTTCCGAAAAAAACTTCAACTTTTAATAGAATAAATAATTTACAAATTTAATAAAATATATTATTGATCACCTAAATTTATTTGTTTAATTTTTAACTTACATGGTATATTATAAATCATGGTATAATTTATATATTTTTTTAACTTACAAAAATGTTCGGAAAATTGTTTCGGAAATACAAAAACTTAAAAAATTTCGTATCCGAATCAGTCAAACGAAGTCTCTATTTATAGATCTCAAGAAATTATAAATCATGGTTTAATTTATATATTTTTTTAACTTACAAAAATGTTCCGAAAATTGTTTCGGAAATACAAAAACTTAAAAAATTTCGTTGTCCGAATCAATCAAACCAAGTCTCTATTTATAGATCTCAAGAAATTATAAATCATGGTATAATTTATTTATTTTTTTAACTTACAAAAATGTTCCGAAAATTGTTTCGGAAATATTAAATAAATAAAAAACTCAAAAAAATTCGGTGTCGGAATGAAACGAACCAAGTCTCTACTCGTAGATATCGAAAAATTATAAATAATGGTATACTTTTTTAAATTTTTTAACTTACGAAAATGTTCCAAAAATCATTTTGAAAATACTAAATAAATAAAAAACTCAAAAAAAAATCGGTGTCGGAATGAAACGAACCAAATCTCTACTCGTAGATATCGAAAAATTATAAATAATGGTATACTTTTTTAAATTTTTTGACTAACTATTTCTTTTAAAAAAACGTTTTTCTAAAAAAAAAAAAAAAAAAAAGGGTAAACTGCAGCATGCCAAATGGCATGCTGCAATTGGTGGTTTAAAAGATGGTTTGGGGTTCATCTTTTGAACCCCAAACCATCTTGGGCTGCCAGCGTGTATGAAATACACGCTGCTGCCCAAGATGCAGCGCATATTTCTAACGAAATATGCGCTGCTGCATATGGTCTAAGCAATAAAAGTTTTTGAGGATTTGAGAAACTGGTTAACAAATGTGTAGATATGTGATGTCTTACTTGCTGCGGTGTGTTGTCATTCAACATTGATAAGAACTCTCAATATATCAATGACTGTCAATATGATGTGATTAAGCAACATGATTGTATAAAGATTGAAGTGGTGTTGATGTTGCTTAAAGTTCTCTGCTTGTTACACTAATGTATAGTAGATTTTAATTCGAACAAGAGGGAGAGCTGTGCTCATGATTTTGACTTTGATTTTAACTGAAAACTTGAGCTGCAAAAGAGTGTTGTCACGTATTGTTACCTTCTAGAAACATTATTGTACTGCAAGTATTTAATTAAAAGATATTCGTAGCTGTTGTTCTTGTAAGATTAACTTAGTTCACTTATGAGTTCTACTCCGAGACTTCAATTTTTTAACTTGTGTGCCTATCCTAAAACTAGACCTTGGAATATTTGTGTCTATCCTAATTTATTATGGACTCAGTTCTCCAAGCTTGTTGTTCAATCTAATCTATGTTACCTTCCTTCCGTTTAAAGCTACATGTCATTTTAAGATTATATACGGTATAAAGAGGAAAATAATTATTCCTTTTTTTATATAAAAAAATTTATTTGGTAGAATTTAATAAATAATATTAAATTTTACAACATTTATTGTGGAATATAAATTATTTTTTCGGAGAAAACCCGCAGCCGCTACTCAGAAGGTGACAGGCTCAGCCGAGAAAGTGTAGGTAGAGGGACTCGAACTCATGATCTTTGGTCACAATATTTGGTGACAGAAGGTGACAGGCTCAGCCGCTACTCAGAAGGTGACAGGCTCAGCCGGATGAGTACTACGATCTTCTCGTAATTTCGTACGTAGTCAAAATATTTGGTTACTCCCTCTGTCTTTTTATATTTGATTTTTTTAATAAAAAACATTTGTCCCAAAATAATTACCGTTTGCAAATTTCAAGGTTCCATAATACTTTCTCGGTTTCCTAATATAATTCGTTTAAGTTTTGTTTAAGTTTTTTTTTTCAATATTAAAAAACGTAATAATAACTTTTAAAAGATAAAATAAATAAATTTGATCGCACCGAATTAACTATTTTATTGTGAAAAATAAAATATATGTAATATTGATGCTTTGGAAAATAAAAACCAGTATATATTACAAAACAAAAGAAATCTTAAAAAAAACTTATATTATAATACTGAAGAAATAATTATTTATTTTTATTTCTTTCTAAATACATATTAATTGAAAATGTTACTAATGAAAATCAAGATTACTTTTTTTTTTCAATAATAATTTCTTTTTACTAATGTGTACAAACCTAGAAGTCAAATGTAAAGGGACATAGGAAATAGTATTATAGACCATGATTGTTCTCGACAGCTTTCTAGTCAAAGTCTTTGGTTATTATTGACATATACATTAAGTCAAAAGTCTTTGGTTATAGACACGTCACAAGACTTATCAGATTTGTTAGTATTTTTTTTGTCTTGCTAAGGGCTTTTCCAATGGTAGGTCTCTTCGGAGAATTGGTCAAGCAATGTAGACTTCCATTTATTTATTCACTCTTTCAATTTTTATATTATAAATTTATGTTTATTAATTTTATTAATAAATAATTTAATCGTATTTTAAAACAAAATTATATATAAAAAAACTTATTTTAATTGATTAAAATTTGTGTTTGAGAAATTTTAAATTTTAATTCAATTTAAATCTAAAAATACCAAAAGAATTTAGTTTAGATAATCAATGGTTAATAAATATTAATTTAGTATTAATTTTAAATAACAAAACTTTACCCATATATTTGTTTTTTAATATAATTTTTATAAAGAAACTTTCAAAATTTTATCCATAATTGAATGAGGGACTAGAATCGCATTTAAAATTTGATTGTCATTTAAAATTTACAAATTGAATATTATATTTTTAAATTAAAGAAATTAATACAATATAAAAGATAACAAAACAGTTACTATATTCGAATTGAGAATAATAAGAAAGAAAAGGACTGAATTACAATAAACGAAAATCAGATCATTCCTAAATTGAGAGAAACCATAATTGATAGTCAGTCTATTCATCTTCTCCACAGCTTTTCCTCTTTTCCTTCAATTCCTAACCCACCTAATCAAACGAAATTCGACTCGTCGTCATTCAAAGGATACCAACGAGAGACACAAGACTAACCAGGGTCAATGTAGCCTATTTCTAGGCTTTCAAGGGTTATTATAGCAAGGAGAGGAATTAGGACGTTGTGAGGGGTGATAGATTGGTTCTTGCGCTCAGTCAATGCCCATTTGGTGATCCAGTCGGTAGCAACATTCTGGGTACGAGATATGTGACGAAGATTCATTGTAGGAAGAATCAAGCTACGAAAAATGGTTACCATTGGAAGGGAGGCGATGTCGCCAGCAACAATGTTGTTTATAAGAGTCAGACAATCTGATTCAACATCGACATTGTGCCAGTGAATCTTTCTGTAGAAGATGAGGGCTTCCATCAAAGCTTTACATTCTGCCTGAAGAGGACTTAGCTTGCCCAAAAGGAGCCCAAAGCCAGCCACAAAATTTCCTTGCTCATTTCTGACCAGAATGCCACCACTGGCTTCATCGGAGTAGCTACTGGCTCCATCTACATTGATTTTAAGTCTACCAGCAGGAGGCGCTAACCATTTCAGGTATGATGGCTTCCTTTTGATGTTATTTATAGAGAGACAACCTAAGGCAGCACCTGCATTAGTCACACCAGACCAGTGTTTAGCTTTTAGAGTGTTATTGGAGTCAATACCTAAAATGACTCTATTGATTCTGTCAATAGCATTCTTGAAGTCACCATGAGTGCTATTGAACTTACAGTAGTTTCGATTAAACCATATTATCCAACAAATGATTTGAGAGACAAGATGTGTAATGTGAAACTTACTGTTCGAGAACCAGAACCAGCAGTGAAGCATATGGCTAAGAGTCATGAAACGTCTCAGAGGAATCTTAAAAAGAACCCCGTAATAGTTCCATAAAGGCCAAACAAAGTTACAGTTGATGAAGAGATGGTTTTTCTCTTCACAACTACAACAAAATTGACATTTAGAGACGGAGACAAAATGTTTTTTAGTGAGGATGTTATCAATTGGGGTAAAGTTTTTTACCAGTTTCCAACATAAAAGGAGATTTTTTTTGGTATGAAATGGTTCCAAATCTTTTTAAAGAAAGTAAGCTTGTTATTTTTATGTCTGATTGAGTCCCAAGTTCATTTTGTGTTGAAAACTTTGTTTTTAGAAAGCTTCCACTCTATCTTATCCTCATGATCATGGATGATCTTGATATTGTTAATGTGCTTGATTCTTTCATGAGACGGGAAGTTAAGTAGGGTAAGATTGTCCCAGTTGTCATCTTTCCAAAAGGTATTGACTTTAGCAGGGAGATACCAATTATTAGAACCATGGTTATGGGTAATAGGGGGCATGTTATGCCAGGCATCTCGCCAAAAATCAATTTCCCCTTTACCAAGCTTTCAAAACATATTTTGGTCACCCTGATCTTTAATAGTGTGAAGTTTTTTCCAAACAATAGATTCAGAAACTTTGCAAGCAGCATTGATATGGTGAGAGTCAAGGCAATAAGTTTGGTGCATTAGCTCAGCCCAAAGGGAAGATCTTTTCCTAAACAAGAACCACAACTTGTGAGAGAAAGTGAGTTGAATATCAGACAGTTGTTTGATATTCGATCCACCTTCCTCAAAAGGCCTGCAAAGGTGACTCCAAGAAGCCCAATGAATGGCTTTTTCATTAAATTTAGACCTCCAAAGAAACTTGTTAAAGCACAGTTCAATTTTTCTAATGATTGAATTTGGGAGAAGGTTATTCTGCATGCATTAGTATACTATAGGATAAAGACCATTTTTAATAAGGGACATCCTTCCCCAAAAGATAAAGTTTTCATGTCCCATTCCTGAATTTTGTTATGGATTTTAGCAAGTAGAGTTAAAAAGTTCTTCTCTTTGTTGTTTGCAGCTATGGTGATGCCCAGATAAGTGAAGGGAGGGTGGTCAATGTTGAAGCCAGTAGATGGTTTGAGTCTGGTGGTAGCAGCTTGAGTGCTCTTAGAAGATGTAATAATTTTCGTCTTTTCTCTATTGATCATTTGACGTGAGGCTAATTGATATCTTTCCAGCAGGTTGCATAGGTTGTCAACTAGTAAAAGGAGTTCTATTGGTAAAAATTATAATGTCATCAGCAAACGCAAGACTAGGTAAGATGAAACCTGCTTTTAAATAAAATTTCATACTGTTATTAGCCATGCAAAGATTAGAGAGGCCTCTTAGGAGAGCTTCCTCAGCAAGAATGAAAAGACAAGGAGACAAATGATCTCCTTGTCTTAACCCATTCTTTTGAGGAAAATACCCAATGCTAGTGACATTAATTAGGATAAAGATCATGACCTTAGAGATCATATTAAAGATGAGGGTCACTAGCTTATTAGAGAACTCAAAATATTTCAATACATTGATAACAAAGGCATGAGACATTCTGTCAAATGCCTTTGACATATCAAGCTGAATAACGATGTTGCCTTTTGAAGGGATCCTATTTATATTGTGAATCATTTCTTTAATGATTAAAATGTTGTCATGGATAAGCCTATCTTTGACAAAGGCACCTTGACAATTAGAGATAATGATAGGTAAAATGTTAGAAATTCTGCTGATAATAAGACTAGAGATCAGCCTGTTAAAAATAATACACAGGCTGATAGGTATGAAGTTGTTCCAAGAAATAGGATTGGGCCCTTTAGGGATGAGACAGATCCCAGTGGAAAAAACACCACTGGGGATAATGTTACCCTTAAGATAAGCATAAATAGCATTGTAAAGGTCAATACAAATAATATTCCAGCAAGTTTTAGGAAAAAAACAATTGAAACCATCAGTGCCAGGGGCACTGTCCTTTTTTATTGTGTTGACAATGTTCCACATCTCTTCATTGCTAGTAGGCTTTAGGATATCATTATTGTCCCTGTCATTTATAAGCTTAGGAATATTGTTAAGAACAGAGTCCAAAATATCATTATCATTGCAAGTATAAGAATTATTAGAAATGATTCCTTTGAAATAGGACTCAACAGGCCTAGCAATCTCATCCTGATTAGTAAGCCATACACCATTATCTTTAATACCATTAATAGAGTTCTTTTTCCTCTTGTTAAAAACATAATTATGGTAGAGTTTAGTGTTACCATCACTTTCATTAAGCCAGGTGTTGTAGCACTTCTGTCTCCAATAGCTTTCTTCATTTTTGAGAGCTTGAATGAGCATACTATTAGCCTTAGACAAGTTAGCCTTAGTCACACTATTATTTTCCTGCTGGTGAGTGATATCTTTGATGGCAACCTCTTCAATAGCCTCCTTGACCTTGCTGAAAATGTTACCAAAATGATTGGAGTTCCAATCTTTGAGAAACATTTTCAATCTCTTAAGCTTGAACTAGAAAACCATGTTGTTATCACCATTACAATGCTTATTCCAGTTCTCCTTAACACAATTTAGAAAGTTAGGGTTGTCAGCCCAAGCATTAATAAACTTGAAGTAGCCTTTATTGTAATTGGAAACATTTCTCTGAGCATTAGATAAAGTTATGAGAAGGGGGGCATGGTCAGAAAAAGTTCTGACCATGTGAAAAACCTGAATGTAATACATTGAAGAGACCATGTTTTGATTGATTAGAACCCTGTCTAATCTTTTCCAGATCTTGTTATTGCTCCAGGTATATCTGGAACCAGCAAACCCAGGATCTTCAAGGCTGCAGAAGCTAATAAAGTCATTGAAGTCATCTGCATTGGAGTCATCAAATTTGGAACAGCAGAGTTGGTCATCAGAGCAGGTGATAGTGTTGAAGTCTCCAGCTATAATCTAAGGCTTGTCTTCACAGGAAAGGTTAGTCAACTGGCTCCAAATAAATTTATGCAGGACTCTTTGATTCTTAGCATAAACAGAGGTAAGATAATAAGTAAAAGTAGATAAATTGACCTCCATATGGAGGAATTGGTCATGATCAGTATTGACAATTAAGTTAACATCATCAGCCCAAAATATTCAGACCTTATTAGAACAATTAGCCACATAATTATGAAATCATATTCTTTTAGCAATATTATCAATTTTATCATACCTAGCCATAGGTTCCGGAATAGCAATCACCCTGACTTTATCATTTTGAATAATGTATTTTAGTCTAGACAAGGTAGGATTGTTGTTCACACCACGAGCATTCCAACTAACCATATTTATCATTATCGGATAGAGATTTTTTATAAGATTTCTCTCTTTTAAGAAGAGAGTTAATAAATAACCTTTTAACATTTCTGTTTTTGTGTGCAGACTTTATTCTGCTGTTTATTATTGTGTTGAAGTCTTGATCAGTGGAGATGGCATTCAGTGAAACATTATAGCTTCCTATGTTGTCACGTTGAAGAGAAGAAGAATCAACATTCTGGCAATCAGAGTTATGATCATGATCCAAGTCTTGGAGAGTACTAATGAGATCAAGATCATTTTTAGAAGCATTTTCTTCTTTGTTAGGGCTAGTAGGATTAGTGTTGTATGATTCATAGGGCTTGTCTTTGGCTGTAATAACAGATTTCAGTTTTCTTCTATAGAATTTACTAAATGGTTGAATCTGAGTTTCTTTTGGGACATAGAGATTTGTTGAACTGTCTTGTAATGAATCAGTTTGAATTGAATCTTCAACGTCTTTTCCAATTTCAGTGTTGACGACTTTGTTTTTTATTTCATTTTTAGTAGCATTCTTCTTGCAATCATCTGCATTGTGTCCCAGATGATAGCAATTGTGACAGTATTTAGACACATTTTTGTAGCTTACACCTATCCAACATCCATCATTCTCGCCAAACCTAATCCACATCTTTCTTTTAAGTTTTCTGGACATATCAATCTCTACTTGAGAAAAACATGCATTAGTTTTGGCCCGGTGTGAGTCAGGAACAAACGTTTGGTGAACAGAGCCCAAAGAGGCTGCAAGATCTTTAATAATAGAACTATTATATAGATATTCCGGTAGCATTTCAAATCTAACCCAAAGCAGAACTGTAGGACATTCAACATTCTTGTTGTTATCAGGGCACCATTTCAAAATCCTCATAACTTTCCCATCAACATTCCAGATACTTTTCGACCAGAGCTTGCTTACATCTTTCTTTAAACAGAATTCGATAAGAATCTGCCTCGAATCTAAAGTAATGAAACTATATGGCCCTTTAAATTTAAAAGAATCAAGAAACGATTGGAAGGCAGCACGCTTCGGGATTCCTTGGCTAAATTTTTCCCTATAAGTGTAGATCTGGATTGTTGCAGAAGCATTTCCTTAGTAGATTTTGAGTAATGTATAACGTTGTGGTCTTCAGTTTGCTTGATGAACTCAGGGGCAGGTTCAGTACGCGCAGAAACATTTTTCAATATTTCGGAGTATGATTTCTTGAAATTCTTTATGTGATTATTGTCATTGCTGGGGAGAAGAGAAGGGAACTCTTCCATGTTAAGGATGTCGCTAGCCATTGATCGTATTCAATGGGGAGCAAAAACAGAGGGCGGAGAACAAAGCCGACCACAGAGGAGACAATCAAGATCACAACAGAAGACAAACCGGCTCAGGGGAGGAAGCAGGGAAGCTCCTCTGAAAGATCAGAGGAGGGCTTCCCTGGAGGCACCAAAGGGTGGACGGAACAAGAAAGCAGATCGGAGAAGGACAGAGAAGAGACTCTATTTGATCACTTCTTGGAGATTTTTCCAACCTAATTCAGGCTTCTTCAATCTTTGATTCTTCTAATAATTTCTTATTTTTTATCATTTAATAAAACACGTTTAGGCGATATAAATTGTTAGAAAAATCACAATCCAAGACGAGCTTTTCCTTTTCATTTTGTTATTTCATGGTCGCTTTTCTCTTTCCTTCGGTCTTACTGTCTCTACATTTAGAGTCTGAAACCTGTTATTAGAAACCATTTTTTACCATCGGTTCTGGTGCAGACCGACGGTTAGAGATGGCCTAACAGATGTCAAGGGTACTGGTTAACAAGAAATTTAATTATTCTTTTCAGAAAAATTCTCATTTAATGTTCAAATTTATTTTATTTTATTTTATTTAAACTAAAAAAATTCGAAAAATACAACTAAAACTTTCTTTGGGCACCGTTAATGTTTTCCTTTTTTTTTTCGTATATGATTGTTCTATATGTACAAAATTTTCAGGGTCTGTAGCATGTCTTTTCACATAAACTAATGGGTAATCCTGACCGGTGTTTTTGATACCAATGTACCTGTTAACGGGTCATTAATACTCTTCTTTTTTTTACTATTTTCTATATCATATCAAAGCCTCCGACTTAAATAAAATAAAATTAACCTTTTGATTTTACGAAGAATGACTTCAAAAACTGGCAATTAATAACATAACAGTTAGATAATAAATTAGTTTGATTATTTTTAATTTATTCAAACAAACTATTTTAAAAGATTGAAATTCTAATCGATAACGGTCTTTTTATCAAATTTAAATTCAACAAATGTAATAATTTGTTTCAATAATTATTATTTAACTAATTTAGTCATTTATTGTTAATTAAAAAATTAATTTGATTTAGCTAAATTACTGATTTTAATATAATATTAAAAAGCATTAAAAATAGTAAAAAATTATAAAAATAGGTTTGTGGTTAATGCTTCAATAAATATTTTTTTAGAATAAATAGTTGGAATAAATTTAAATTTGAATTCAAAAATTATAATTCATACAAGGACTTAATTGAAATTGATGATTAATAGTTTTTAAAAAAAAATTAATTAGGTTTTTATTTTTAATGATTTTCTTATTTTCGAGAAAATATGAAGAAATTGATGATCTCTGAAGAAAATATAGAATGTCAAAATCTTTAATTTGACCTCTTCTCTCTTTAGTCTTGCACTTATTTAAAACTGTATCATAACCTCTTATCCCGTAAAAACATCCCTGTAAAAATATCCTCTCAAATAGTCCCAAAAAAATTATCAAAGAAAAAGTCTAAAAAGCTAAAACATAAAGCAACTATACAATTTTCTCTCTCAAAGATGTACCTCTAAAAGGTTCATTTAGTCACTCAAAATCAACTTTCAAATGGCTATAAAAATACTTAACAGGAACACTAGAGGGATTGACAACATTGGTACTATTAGAATAATTAAATCAATCATTAAGTCTGATGGAATCAATTTCATAGCTTTGCAAGAGCCTATGATCAATTCTGAAAAATTTCTTCAAACTGAACACTGATATGGATTCATTCTTCGTACCTGGTCCAACCTCACAACCCTTCGAGGGTTGGTCAAAAGTAAATCTTGATACAATATAATTTTTTTTTGAGTCTATCTATAAAAGGAGATTATATGAAAAATGTAACCGAATATCTCATGCTTGAACCGCTAACACGGATTGAGCTCGATGCGCTTAACGAAATGACCCCTCCTACAATTTTTTTTGTGTTATAAGACACATTCTAAAAAAAATGCAAATAAAAAACATAAAATAAATAATTTATATGGAAAAATCCAATATTTAATGCATTATTAAAGTGATAATTCCTAAAATTCTCTCAAAGCTTTTTTTAAGGTTTGTTTTATCTTAAATCAAAGTCTTTGTGTACGTTGTCCTTTCTCTGAAATTGGAGAATAAACTTGCTCGTGGACATTACTATATGAATGAGAGTTCATCCTTATCACAACCTCAAATTCAAATTCAATAGAGTTTGGAAAATGTTGGGCATGACTTTGTATAAGGACTTTTGGCGCAACTATTTTGACATTACAATGGTGAGGCATCTGGCCAAAACTTTCTCAGATCACTCACCATTATGTGTCTCTATCTCAAACAACACTAACAAACCTAAATCAAGCTTCACATTCTTCAACATGTGGATTTTTTCACCCTTAATTTCTTCAAACTATGGAATAAAATTGGTCTTTAAACTTAATTAGAACTCATTTACAGATGATCTGGTCCAAAATAAAAAGATTAAAGCAAAAGCTAAGACATTGGAATTGGTAACTTTCAGTAATATTTTTGACAATCTTGCTATTACAGAAGATAAGGTCAAGGTCTATGAATTTTGATATGAAAAAATTAATACAAGTGAAGATAAAATTAAGCTTTCTAAATCCAAATCTAATCACCTCAACTTATTAGCTAAAATGAAGCTTTCTATGAACAAAAAGCCTACATATACTGGGAAAAATGGAGACAAGACTACTTTATGTCTCGACAACTTTGTCAATAAAATAAGGAGAAAAAACATGATCCATGGTATCTGGAACAATGATACCTCGATGGAAGACCCTGAAACCCTAGGGAAATTAGCAATGGACTACTTTAAAGATATTCTTAAATCTCAGTCCAACCCTCATTTTTATATGATTTCCAAAACATTATACCTAATATAATTATTGATCATGATAACATGTTTTTTACTTCCTTTTCAACTGAAGAGGAAATTTTAAAAATCATTTAATCTCTCAGCCTTAATAGTGTGCCTAGTATTTATGGTTTCAACATAAAATTTTACACTACTTGCTAGAGCATAATAAAAAAGGACCTTTCTAATGCAATTATAGATTATTTCAATGGCAATCTGCCCTAAAATGTGTTTATACTACTAAATTATGTTTAATCCCAAAAAAAGAATCCCCAAAGACCTGGAGTGATTTCAGGCCCATTAGCTATGTAATGTTTTTAACGCAATATTTTTTAAATTAATAAACAATGGATTGGCCAGTCTCCTCCCTAAAATAATCTCTGGTGATCAAGGAGGCTTTGTCTCCAATAGAAACATTCATGACCTTAACAAAAAAAACTAGAGATGGAAACACCATATTTAAGTTAGATATGGACATGGCTTTCGACAGACTCTCATTTACTTTTCTTCTGAAAATTATGTCCAGCTTTGGCTTTAATAATAAATTCCTTGATCTGATTAAGAAAGGCTTAATCAATCCTCAATATTTTGTGATCGTAAATGGAAACCTTCATGATTATTTAAGATATTCCAATGGTATAAGGCAGGGTGATTCTTGTCAGTCAGCTTTTTCATCGTTGTTGAAGAGTATTTTATAAGAGGAATAAAAAATTATTTTAATGAAAAGCAAACTATGTATTACCAAACTAGAACTAACATCCAAATTCTTGTCTAGCTTATGCTGATGGCATTATAATCTTCATAAATGGATCAATGAATAATATTAAACTATTTTTGGACTTTATAAATCACTATCAAAATGTTTGTGGTCAACTTATAAACAGAAGTAAATCCACTCAATTATCTCACTCGTTTTATCTCACTCGACAACAATAAGATAAATTATCTCACTCGTTTTAAGCACTCTCACTTACCCATTAAATACTTGGGTATTACCATTCATCATAGTAATAAACTATGTTACTTTAATGATATCATTAACAAAAATCAGAAAGAAAATTCATGATTGGGATTGTAGCCAACTTTCTTTTGGTGGAAAGATGGTCTTAATACAATTTTTCTAATGGACATTCCTTCTTACTATATTTAAAGTTATTGCCTTATCAACTCTATAATTGATATAATTCATAAATTATTAAATAAATTTCTTTTGGGCTCAAAGAAAGAGAAAAATGATATGATTTGGTCTAATTGGCCCAATCTTTGTAGTTCTTATGAAGACTCTGGTTTAAATTTTAAAAATCTTACTAATGTTGAAAGTAATTTCTCATGTAAACAATGGTTTACATTTAGAAAGAATCAATTTTTATGGTCAAACCTTATGTATGTAATTTACTATTCCAATAAGGATCTTTTATAAATTAATGTAAACTCTAGAGATTCAAAAACTTCAAAAATATTTAAAAATTAGAAACATTGTTGAACCATTAATTTTTTGGAAAATTGGTAATGGCAACTCTAATTTTTTGCTTGAGACATGGTGCCACACCAATCCTCTAATTATCCTTAAACTTGATGAAGATAACCTTTGGTACAATAGTGATAAATCAACAAATTTTGGGAAAACAACTGTTGGAATATTAAGAAACTCATGGAAAATGCTACTCTTACAGATATCGACATAATTTCTAAGTTCACCCTTCATGAAGATAAACCTGATATAATAAAATGGAATGCTAATCAATCTGGAAATTTCAACTTTAATGTCATATTCAACAAACCCTTCTTTAGTTATCTATAATAAAATTTGGAATTCAGTTACGCCAAACAAGTGTTCTTTTACACTCTGGAGAATTCTAAAAGGTCTCATATCTATAGATACTATCCTTCACAAAAAAAAATCATTTTAGTACCTCGATGTCAATTTTGTAATAACATAGAATCTATTGATCATCTATTTGTGTATTGTTAAACATCCTGGGAAGTATGGAAAATACTTCTCAAACTTGTTTGACATTATCATTTATAATTACATGACTTTTACCTATCTTATTAATATATGATTTTCTTCAACAAATAAATCAACACACATTAGAACTATTATAACTCAATAATCTGTTGGAATATCTAGCATGCTAGAAACAAATTAAAGTATAAAAAAATATGTCTTTGATGGATGTTATAAAAAAGGTTATGCATATGTTATTCAACTTATATTGTGCCAATATTTTTAGCTAGGAAAATTTGGACTAATAATTTCAACTTAAGCTTTCATATTAATTGTTCAAATCACCTCCCAATTAGGACTACCCTATATGTCAAATGACACCCTCCTATAGGTAGTCGATTGAAGTTAACTCTGATGGTACTTGTATTCAAAATGGTGAATCTTGTAAGGGTTTTCTAGTTAGAAAATCTAATGGTATCATGCCTTCCTATGACAGCAGAATATATAGAAATCAATCTCCCATTATTAATGAAACTAGAGCTTTACTTAATGGTTTAACCTTGTGTAAGAACCAGAATATCTGGAATGCTAGAAACAAATTAAAGTATATAAAAAAGTATCTTCGATGGATGTTATAAAAAAAGGTTTTGTGTTATTCAACTTATATTGTGCCAATATTTTTAACTAGGAAAATTTGGACTAATAATTTCAAATTAAGATTTCATATTAATTGTTCAAATCACCTCCCAATTAGGACTACCCTATATGTCAAATGACACCCTCCTATAGGTAATCGATTGAAGCTTAACTACGATGGTAGTTGTATTCAAAATGGTGAATTTTATGGGGGGTTTTCTAGTTAGAAACTCTAATGGTATCATGCCTTCCTATGGTAGCAGAATATATAGAAATCAGTCTTCCATTATTAATGAAACTAGAGCTTTACTTAATGGTTTAACCTTGTGTAAGAGCCAGAATATCCGGCATGCTAGAAACAAATTAAAGTATAAAAATAATGTGTCTTCGATGGATGTTATAAAAAAAGTTTTGCATATATTATTCAACTTATATTGTGCCAATATTTTTAACTAGGAAAATTTGGACTAATAATTTTATATTAAGCTTTCATATTACTGTTCAATTCACGTCCCAATTAGGATTACTTTATATATCAAATGACACCCTCCTATAGGTAATCGATTGAAGCTTAACTCTCACGGTACTTGTGTTCAAAATGGTGAATCCTGTGTGGGTTTTCTAGTTAGAAACTTTAATGGTATCATGCCTTCCTATGGTAGCATGAATATATAGAAATCAGTATCCAATTTTTAATGAAATTAAAGCTTTACTTAATGGTTTAACTTTGTGTAAGAACCCGTTTTATAATATTGTTGACATTAAAATTTGATTCCAAAATCTTGTTTGATTCTTTAGCTAATTGTATTGCTCCCCGATATATAGCCCCTTTAGTATCTTGTTGTAGGAAGCTCATTTCTTCTTCCATGACTCTTAAGATCATATATAGGAATAAATGTTATGTCGTTGCATGTCTTACTATATACCCCTTTAATTAAAATCTAATTGTGATTTAGCATTTAGTGATGCCCCGACCTAATTAATATCAATTTTGTTCTTAGAAAGCATAAACGTTGGCTATCTAAGACTAATCAATTCTAATAACTAATTTCCTTCTTATATTTCAATCTTGATATCGTCAATTTTTAAGCTGTTTGTATTAACCTCCTTATGCAAGTTTTAAACCCGATATTCAAAATTTCTATATTTTTTACAAGAACATATTCAACTATTTACCAAGGATTAATTTCTGGAAGATCATGACATGTAGGTGGTGTAAATGAAGATTATTGGAGGGTTCATCACGTTGGAACTACAATATTGAGCTTATGCTTACGCTAATCTTTTCCTTGTCTTTTAAGGATTCAGGTGGTCATTGTTATGTATAAATCTAGTTTCTTGAGAGAGTAAGTAAAGACATAGTTTAGTTGTAGAGAAAGAGAGAATGAAAGATTAAAGTCAAATTAGTTATGTGAAAAATATCATCCCGTTTATTCATGGCATCCACCTTTATTTATAGGCGTAAAGACTTGTACAACTGATTCAGTTACATAAATGGGTTAATTGAGTAACAACTCCCTTATTTACAAAAACTCTAAAAATCATCCAACAAATATATAAGTTATCATATATGACCTTAGTTTATTACATTTAGACCCTCTCCTTATCAATCATCATCTAGAGCTGCTCCTAAATTGTTTCAAGTTCTAATGAAATTTTCATTAGTCTCAGTTTTGTATTAATGTTTTAGTTTGTTTCTTATCAATTTATATTACAAATTTACTAGACTTGTTTTTTGTACAAACTCTGCCTTTAGGTTTTTTTAATATCAAATGTGATGTTTTGGAAAAATATGTATATTTATTTTAACGTTCATTTTCAAATTTGAAATTATAATTGATATCCGTCATTTAAGTTTATTTTAAAGTCTACTTGAAACATCAATTAAACCTATTTTTATAGTTTTTTCAATATCATATTAAAATCAGTGTTTTAAGTAAATCAAAATAGTTTTCTAAATAATATTTAATGTCTAAATTAATTAAATAATTAATGTGATGAAACGGAAACTCCAAATGAATCCACAAAACAATATTTTACTAGTGTAAACCCTAAAAGTCTTGAATCCTTTTTTATTTTGCCGTTGTCTAACCACCATATCTTTGTCGTCATTGTGAAGGCATGACCGTCATAATCTTATGGCTCTGCATCAAGAATCTCAAACCAATTACCATGAATCATAAATCGTGCTTCCAAAGAAATATTTCTTCGATTGCATAAAAAAAATCTATCATCGAGTTTTCATCTGCTCATTCACACTCAGAATGATGATCTAGTGCTCTTATATGCCTGACATATTCAGGAAAAAGATGATGGTTCAGACCTAACAATTAAAGCATTAAGTGAATCGATGAAAATAAATCAACCATCTAACCATCTCCATAACCTGCAAAATAAGGAAAATATCTTAACAAATATCAAATACTATTAAAAATTCTAGAAATAAATTATAACAACATCCATATTCATAGAAAATAAGAAGCCCCAACAATTTATTTTTCCTCTAAAGATAAAACAATATTGTTGTTAAAATTAAAATTCACTATAATCAGAAAATTTTCCCATGGATGACCTCTAATGAAAACAATTCAAAATTTCATGAATAAGTTTGTTCTTATTGGAGATTTCGGCATATCTTCATGAGATCATAGACACAGACTAATTCAATTTGATAAACTTGAATATTATTCAAGACTTTGAAAAAAAATCTTTGGTCTATTAATAAATACTCTATGAGATTACTTAAATGGACTCATTTCTTAAATCCTAATATTTAATCACTAGAAACACTTGCATGGATAACTCTACCAAATCTTCTTCGAGTATATATATGATGATGGTTCTATCAATTTTATTTATAAGGTTATAGACAAGCCTTTCAAAGTATGGGTACCCTCTAAAAAAGAGCCAGATTTAATGCTTGCAAAGCTTGGGTAGAGACAAAAGTTTCTAAAGACTTAGTATCCAAGGTTTGGGTTGGATTTTGTGAGATTAAAAGTAATATGAAAGAAGATAGATTCTAAAAATAAATTATTTATGAAGATATGTCAAACTACTGTATGGAATGCAAGCATCTTGACCATAATATATTGGATTGCAGGAGACTCACACCAATAAAAGAAGATAGAACTAAGGAGAACCAATTAAGACAGACTCAACCATATGATCATAAGAATATCAACCCATATAAACTAGTGGGAAATAAAGCGCTAACTCTCATATTTATTATCATGAATGATGCAATTCCTAATGATCTGTCTACCGTAGAAGAAAAAACAGCAAATTAGAACGTGACAAAGTGGATAAAAAAATAATTATCATAAGAGAACCTAATAAGCAATAATGTTGTTGGTGTCTTAGACTCTATTGATGTAGATGCATTAATTAGTTCATCATATGATTTTGAATCATAAAAAATAAAGCATATTTCTCCACTAAAAGAGACTGTCAGTACCTTACCATATTCTCCAATATTGGGGAATATTAAGCATGAAAATGAGTTTAGAGAATTTTTTAGTAAGAGGAAGAAAAAAGCTAAAGCTAAAAAAAATAAGGAGATAAAATAAACCAAAACAGTGAATATAAAAGGTCATCTTGACCTTTCTATTGAATTTGTCCAATGACTCTCACAATCCAGAATTGGAACGTGAGAGGAGTAGGGAACAAATATATATTAGAAAACTAAAATCAATAAAAAAAAGAACATGTAGACTTTATATAGAACCTATGATTCTAGTTGTAAATTTAGATAAAGTTTCAAGAATGCTAGGATTCCAATTAAGTGCAGCAAATATAAATAATAAAATTTAGATTTTCTGTAAAGAAGATTATAAAGTTGAAGTAATTATTAATCACGATCAGTTTCTTCACCTAAAAGTCATTCAGTTTTCTATGGAAAATGATTTTTTAGTTACTGTTATGCATGAAAAAATATATTAAAGAATAAAGAGTTTCACTTTGGGATGATCTAAGAGAAGTTGTTGATCAATCTATTTCTTGGATTATTATGGGTGGTTTCAATGTTATTTCTAGTTCATAAGAACAACGAGCTTGTTTTACTATGTGCCTAAGGAGTATAAATGATTTTAACAATGCTATCCAAGATTGTTATTAAGAAGATGCACGTTTTTTGGGTTCCAAATTCACTTGGTCAAATAATAAAAAATAGAAGAGGCTAGATACAGTTTTATATAAGTAAACGTGGATGGGGCATTTTGAAACCACAAAAGTCAAGAATTTAGCTAGAAGTGGTTCAGATACTCCCTTTTATGTATAAACATATCAGTGGAAAAAATCATATTAAATCATCCTTCAAATTTCAAAATATGTGGACCATATAACCTGATTTTTAAAAATTGGTATAAAATAATTTGAGGTTAGAAATGAATGGTAATCCTATCCTATATTTTTGGAATAAACTTAAAAGACTAAAGTTGCATTTGAAAGTTTGGAATTAGAAATTGTTTAGAACATTTTTGAAGTTATAATCCAGACTGAAGAAGAGGTCAAATACTTAAAGAACTGTTATAAACTATCTAAAGTTTTAAAGACAAAATAAAGCTCTCTAAAGCTAAAACAAACCATTCACAATTTTTTTGGCCAAGAAGGAAATCTACTCTAATCAAAATAGTGGGGTTAGTTGGATGATGGATGGTGATAAAATACCAAATTCTTTCACAATTATGTAAAAGGGAGGAAACAACAAAACTTTGGTATTTTGGAAGGAGGTTTATGGATCAATGACCAATCAGAAATAAGAAACTTTGTAGAAAACCATTTCAAAAAATTTATATTCAAACAACCAAACAAAAAAGAACTATAAAATATTCAAAATATCATCCATAAGTTAGTTTTAGAGCAAAAAAAGTGAAATTTTATTAGAATATCTTCAGAGATGAGATTGAAAACTCATATAAACCCATACACTCCTATACTACAGCTGAGATTGTTGAATTTAATAGAAAAAATTTCAGTTGTTGTTGACTAATCATATTTAAAGCTCTTTTTGCAGCAATCCGAGCTTTCTTTCAAGACCATCTGGCTTCACAAGATGTCTTCACAACTTCCATTTGTTTGGTTTCAAAAATATAATCACCTAAACATTGGAATGATTTTAGGCCTATTAGTTTATGCACAGTCTTCAATATAATTATTTCGAAATTTTAAGTGGTATATTGTCAAAAATTCTTCCTAAACTCATCTCATAAGAAAACGGAGGTTTTGTAAAAGGTAGAATCATTCAAGAAAATATCTTATCGGCTCAAGAATTATTACATGATCTAAACATAAAGAATAAAAAGCGATAACAGGATTATCAAGTTAGACATGTCAAAAGCTTTTGACAAACTATCTTTCTCATTTTTCATGAACATTATGAAACCATTTAGTTTCAATTAAAGATGGTTAAACTGGATTATAAATTGTATAAATTCAAACTAGTTCTCTATTATAGTGAATGGAAAGTTGAATGACTACTTTAAATCTACAAGAGATGTTAGACAAGAAGATCATTTGTCTCATAGTTTATTCATACTCGCTGAAGAGTATCCAACTAGATGTTTAAAGAGGTAATCTGAAGATAATAGAGAGATGAGTTATAAAATAAGAAGTATTATTTCCATACATTATCTAACTTTTGTATATGATTTCATTATTTTTTAATATGGCTCATCTTCTAACCTTAATAAAGTAAATGACTTTTTAAAAAACTATAAACAATTATCGGAACAAATTGTTAATAAGGACAAAACTGAATTTGTTACTCATTTGAAGAAGATTCATCCAAGAATATATGTAATTGAATAAATAACAAGTTTCAAACATTGAAGAGTGTCTTTCAAATATTTAGGAATACCTATAGATATAAGTAAAAGATTTGAAAATTTTGATGAGCTTGTGGCAAAAATAAGATCAAGAGTTCAGGATGGAGATGTGAAGTTGTTGTCATTTGGAGGAAGACTCATATTGATCCAATCATATTTAATGGATATTCCTATTTATCACATACAATGTTTCCTTCTTCTTAAACTGTGATTTCAAGAATTGAGAAAATATTTAATAAGTTCATTTCGGGTTCTAAAGAAGATAAAAAATATAGTGATTTAAGCTAGTTGGAACACACTATGAAAACCGTATGATGAATGTGCTCTGAATATTATAAGCCTCGATGAAATGCAAAATATTTTCTATTGCAAGCTATGATTTAAGTTTCGGTAAAAAACTTCATTATGGTCAAAGTTTATAATCTCTATCTAGTGCAAATATTGTCATCTTTTGCAAGCTCAACTAACAATTAGAAGTTCAAAAGTAGGGAAACAACTTATAAGGATTAGAGAAACTATTGTGTATACGTTTTGGAAAATTGGTTGAGGAAGAGTAGACTTTTGGCTGGACAAATAGTATTATAAAAAGTCTTCATTAAATTTTCAAATTCATTTTAAATATACGAGGAAACAATTGAGTCCATCTGGAAGGAATGAGCATGAAATTTGGAAAAGTTGAAAGCTAGTGTGCTACCATCAAACATTAGAAAATAATTATAATTAGATGATCATTATCATCAAATAAGGAATCAATACCAAAGAAAACCTAGGATGAAATTAGAGACAAATGTAATAGATCAAACCTGTGCAGAAGAATATAGACAACTCTTCTCCAAAAAATGATCTTTCATTCTTTAGAGGCTCTTGAAAGGATGAATTTATGTGGATTAAATTTTACAGAATATATATATTTCATTAGCTTATAAGTGTTAGTTTTGCAATAAAATGAAACTATTAAACACATTTAGTGGAGTGTAAAATGGCTTGGGAAATTTAGATGAGCTTTGTTTGGTTATTTAGATTATATATGTCAAGACATATGACTTTTATTCATGTCATTAGAACCTAATTTTGGTCAACTAAAAACGATAATCACATAAGAACTATTCTGTCCTATCATTTGCTAGGTTATGTGACAAATCAAAGCATCAAGGACAAAATGTTTCAGCTAGATCAGTATTGGAGCATATTCGTAACATTATATCTAGATTGGATATAAGCCGATGTTCTTAAAATATCTTACTAGAAATGAGATATTAGTTTAACATCTGATTTGGGCTGCTATCATCGTAACATCAAGCCAAGAGTATGTTTAATAATTAAATAAGATATTTTGAAGGGAATAAATGGAAGTTAAATACAAACAAGAATAGTAATTTAAATGATGAATCTAGTGAAGGAAGAAATTTAAGGGATAACAATAGAGAAATCATATTAGTTGATGTAATCCTAAATGACACAAAGAGCTTAGAACATGGAAACGTGCAAGAACCAGATGAGCAACTTGAACAAGAGGATGAGCTTGAATTTGAGGTTGTTCTTATTTTACCAAGCTGGTCTAATAACTCGATTAAGAGATTTTTTTAACAAAGCCGTTTGAGGATTACTTAATCAAATAGAGAATCCATGTGATCAAAACAACAAGTATGGTAGAATAGCTTGTCAAACCATTTTGGGCTTGATTCAACTAATTGATTTCAACAATTGAGAAAGTGTCTCGATTGTACTCTTTACAAGGTTTTTAATGAGGCAATTGTTTCACTTCACCATTGCCCATTTTTTGATATAAAAGCCCAAGGCCTATCTACAATAAAAGCCTTGTCCTAGGAGGTGAGAATGGTCTGATTTCAAATTTTATCATTAACATTTTGTATTTTCAATTTTAATGCATTTCCAAGAACATCATTAAATGTGTTCAATACATGCATTTTGTTTCCAAGAAAATCCTTAATTGTGTTAGAAGCATGCATTATGTTTCACGAACATCCTTAATTGTGTTCAATGCTTGTTCTTTCTCCTTAAAAACTATGCACTCAGATGTTGAATGGTTAGACTATCTTTTATTCTGAAAAACTTCTTATGTTTTACTCTTCTCTTGCTGGTGTAATATCCACAAGAAAAATCGTTCTTCATTTGGTACGTCATATCCAAAGGAAGATCATTTGGAATATCAGAGGCCTTTCCATAACCTATGTATGACCTATCGATCCACATCATTTGATCATTAAATCTTTTTGGGTTCCTAGAGACAAAGTTATCCCTATTTTATTTTAGAGTGCCAATTGTAGGAGGCTCTTATCATTAGCCTATGGTTGTATTTGTGAAAATCAATAAAAAAATCCTAGATGAATGTAGAGATATATTGTATGGTTTACTAATATGTAAAGAAATAAATTCAGTTCAAATTGATATAAAAATTGAATATATGAAGCTTATCGAAATAATTGGAAAGTCCCATGGTTTATGGTATCTTTTATTTATGGTTGTAAAAAAGAGCTTAAAAATTGTACGAGTATCGAACATATTTATAGAGAGAAAAAAAAGGTAGCTGTTTGGTTGAATAAGGAGGTTACGAAGACAATGAGCAGATTAGGCTTTGATAAAGTTTTTGCCCTTAATTGACTATGGACTATCACTTTACCTGAAAGTATAGATTTGGGTTATCTAAGATTAGAAGATTAATAATGATAAGGACATAATTATTTGAGAGACAAATCGAACAAAGGAATAACTTCACCATTACATATATTCCATATGTAATTATCTATTCATTTACTTAAAATTCTTTTACTTAAAATTAGTTTGATTAATTATTTTATTTTATGGTTTATGAGCTTAAAATGAAATGGATTTCGGTTTGGATCACGTTCAGATTTGGGCCTCAACCATATTCCGACCCATTAGAGCTTATTTTACATATTCTTAGTTTTAAGGCATTAATGGGAGGGATGTATTTTATTTATACAATCACTTTCTCCCTCCAAGCATTTATTTAAGCTACTCAATTATCTCTCTAGCTTCTACTCAAAACTTAATTACGTTTCATATTATTACCAAATGAGCCTCCAAAAATAATCGACCGCATTAGATTGGCGACTACAATGGGATATTTATGAAGGTAATCAGAGAACAACATTTGAAAATTTGGAGTGTTAAAATCATTTATTCAGAACATATCGAAATATGGAATTGGGAATACAAATAGATTTTCCCCAGGATAATGAGGGAACCATGATTGAATAATCGAGTCAATCAAAACATTTGATTGATTAAAATATGTGCGATTGTTATGCAAAAGGAGCATGCCCAGCTCCGAGAGGAAATTGAAGATTTAAGGTCTAAAAAGTAAGTTGTAATAACCCCAATGATCGAGTCCAGTTATAGGTTCAAATATCCAAATGACTCAATGGTGTTAATAAACAAACTGTAAACCCAATATTCAGCAGAATCTGGAAAAATATTAGAAAGGTCACTCACAAAAAATGTATCACTCTTCAAAAAAAGGGTGTACAGCTAAGAAGCATTTGAGCTCATCAGAGTCCAACAATAACTCGGTTTCTGATACTGAAAAAGTCTTCTTCCTCTTCGAGTAGTGACCATTATCATATGAAGAGAACAAAAAAATGTTCTGATTACTGTAATAAGTCAAGTAAAAGAAAACACCATAAGAGTAAAGAGAAAAAAAAATTAAAAAGAAGAACAAGAAGATCGAGACTCTACAACACATACCACCAAGTGCGTGATTAATTTCTTATTCAATCGTAATTAGAGATGTTTGCCACAACCAGTGAGGTTTATTAGTTTAGTCATTGACATAATTGGAGGTAAACTCCTCTCTCAACGAATATCCTTTCTAGTCATCTGACCAAACGATTTGATATTTCAAAAATAGAGAAGTTTGATAGGAGTAAGGATCCTGGAAATAAACTTGAACAGTTTAAGAATTTTATGATGAAATTTGATGACGACGATAAGTTGTTGTGTCAAGATTTTTCCCAAACATTCATATATAGTGCTTTGAAATGGTATAATAGGCTTTATCAAGATCCAATACCATTTATTTTGTTCGGTGGCGATAATTTAAGAGACGATGTTGGACCATATGAGGATGTTGGGGTAATTAAGGCTATAATTGAAGGCCTAGAAATTTGATGGATTTTGATTTACACAAATAGCTCAGCTAACATTTTATTCTTATCCACCTATAAGAAAATGTTAAGCACTCTACTTATACTATCATCCAGCATAACTATACTGGCATTTATGGGGAACAATGCAGATGTAGGGGAATTTGAAGGTGAAATTCTTCTTAAAAATGGTCCTTTTAAGAAGACAGTCATAATACTCTTTATGGTGGTTGACAATCTAACTTAATATAAGGCTATATTTGGTAGGTCTTGGTTCTTAAGAATGCACGTTGCTGCTTCGACAGTGCATCAGTGTTTGAAATATGTTGTGGAAGGCCTGGTCATAGTTGTTTGGAGTAGTCAAAGAGTGGCCATGGAATGTTATGTCACCGCTTTGGCCCTTAAAACATTCCACAATGTGAAATCTAAGAAAGAATATCAATTACTATAGTCTTTTTTAGAATCTAATAAGGTGGATAATTCGAGGAAGACTTATAATTTAGTTACTCATGATGAGGATGTTGCGTCATACACATTTCCGAATGGAAACGTGTCAGGATCGAAGCCAGATTTGCATGTTATCTATTGGTGTACCGAAAATATAACAGGTGTCCACGTAAGCATCATTTTCCATAAGTTGGGAATACGATCGTCGTATGTCCAATTATACATAAATGAATGGTTTTTTATAGTGGAAAAATATGAGGCCATTGTGGAAAAAGTAGATCAATTGACAAAAGTGGGGCACATTTGGGAATTTCAATACCCAGTTAGACAGTGAACCCGATACTTGCCAAAAATAAGAACGGGAAGTGGCGTATGCGTGTTGATTTTACAGACCTAAATAGAGCATGCCCGAATGATTCGTTTCTTGTCCCATGAATCGATGCAGAGAAAATATACTTAAAGTTGGAAAAGCTGGCTTTTACTCTAGTAGTAACGACCTGAAATATGAACCCTATTTTCAATCTCATTCAATTACTGTTCAAATTTCTTTCTCATACAAAAATATTTTGTAAAGTTCGGATGTTTCAGGTTGAATGACTAAGTAGTAAGTTAAATTAGAAGATTGTGATATTTAATTTTCTCCTCAAACTACAATTAAGTCACAATTTGTTTTTATTTTTATTTTTAATTTTCTACCAGTTTACAAAGCATGTAAGATATTTTTACTTAATAAGATAGTTATTTGGCTATAATAATAATAATAATAATAATAAATATTCCAACAATTTTATTACATTTGTTAAATTTAAATTTGATAGGAAAAAAATTTGCGTCATTTAGAATTTCAATTTAAAATAAATTAAATTTATATACTTGTTGGATGATTTTAGACTATTTATAAATATGGACTGTAACTCATTTATGTAACTGAATCAATTATACAATCTTTACGTCTATAAATAAAGGTGAAGGGCATGATTGAACCAGAGGACATTTTTCACCAAACTAATTCGACTTTACTCTTTTATTCTCGATTTCTCTAAAACTAAACCAGATTTATACTTATGTCTAACATAAGTGACTTCATTTTAAGTTTAAAATGATTACATTAGGTTATTTTTATTATAAAACTTTGCTTTATTAGTTTTATGGATTCTATTTTATGGTTTTGGTTTAACAAGAGTGTTAGAAGATGATAAAAAAATCTTTTCAGGTTTTATAGAATAATATTTTAATAACCAGTGAGAAATATGTATTAGACCTTTTTGTATGTTGTTTTAGTTTGATTTTGTAGGTTTCATCGAATTAGTACCTAAAAGTTATGAAACAAATAGGTTTCGTGATTCACGTCTAGTTACATTTCGCATTTGATTTGTTAACGTTTCGCGTTTGTTAGTGTTTTGGGCTTCATATTTATTTTGGTTCTTACTTCACATTTATTTGCGTTTCTTGCTTCTATTTCATATGAACTTATATTTTTTGTAGGAATCATGAGGAAACTTTATTTTTGCAGATCTGATTTATATATCGTTATTAAGGAGATGAATGAAACAAAAATAAAATGCGTTCACACCGAAGCACTAAGAATAACCTTATTTTATAGTCTCTCAAAATGTATATAAGATACAGTAAAACACGATGACGCAAAAAATTATACCAAGAAAAATTGAGACTTTATTATAGAAGTCATTATGACTTACAAAATTAAATAATGATACTTCAAGTTGAGGTTGAAATTTGTACAACTTATAAACAAATAATATAGAGATTATTTCTGAGTTGAGGCACGGTGAACAAATATTTTCGTTAAATGCCAAAACTGCACAACCTAGGTACGAGGAAGAAGCATCCAAGTCAAGAATAATAAAAACATATTCTCATAATGGAGTCAAGGAAGAAAACCACGCAAATACAAACTACCACAAATTAAATTTTTAAAAATTAAGATATATTTATACATTAATTCTCATTTGCACGTGCTATACTATTTTTATATGTTTCATATTCTGTATTTAGCACTTAGCATTGTTCACGATTCACATTAGAACTTAGTAGTGTATTCACAATTCACGTAAAGTAGTTTAGCATCGATTCATGATTTTTCATTTAACATTTTACATTATTTTGTGATTTATATTTTGATTTAATTGAACGTTTTATGATTCACATGTATCATTGTATATTGTTTCGTGCTTTGCATTACAATTTATTTATTTATTTTTCATATTGTTTAATGAATTTATTAATTCGGCTTCATCTTTTGGATAGATTAAACAAAGTTCTTAGAAATGGGGGAGACCAATGAGTAATAAAAGTGGTTATACTTCTCATTCTATTAACATGTTCAACATTGGTCTTATCAACATCATGTGATGTATTGGCTTTGACGATAATTTACTACGTCAAAGATATGAAAAAATCAACAATTATGATTGAGTTGAAAAAATCTTAGAAAAAGTCGCGAATTTAATAAAAAATAGTTGTGACAACGAACCTAAAAGAATTGTAGGATGTTCAGTTGTATTGGTATTAATATCTTATTATATTTTCTTACATTGAAAAAAACATTATAAATAATTATTCTTATACAAATTACATGCAACCATTTCTTATCGAAAACACAACACTGGAAAGTATAAAATATGACCACGTATGTTTCAGTATTCATGTTTTATTATGATGCAATTCGTGGTTAAGTTATGATGAGGTTTCCAGTTTTCATTAACATTGCTATGTTTCACAATTCATGTTTTATATTTGATTATATTTCACGATTCATTTTTACATGAATTTTGTGCTTCACATATAAGTAAACAAATTAATTTTTGTTGTTATATGTTATCGATGAGAGATTGACTTCAATAGATACCAAAATAAAGGCATTTAATATTGATGGATCTGAGGAAGAAGAAAAATATGATTATAACAAAAATGAAGATAATAGAGCTGATTTCGTAGATGATGTAATGAATGAAAAATGATAATTAGATGGTTCTTCAAATGAAACCAATGACCAAAATATGTTTTATGTCAAACCACAAAATAGTAAATCTACTACACATCAAAGAAAATTGTGATTCACAAATAAATCCTTCAGAGAGGCCTACTTCCAAATAGTTGTTTGTACATCACAGAGTCCTACTTCCAAGAGAATAACTCATTCACAAATCTTTAGGTATTTATAGAAACCACTTAGTAGGTTAGGTAAGAAGCATATCTTTGTAAATAATATTGACCAGTTAAAAATAGATTACGTATGTATGATACAAGCACTCACAAAAGAAAATGTAAGAATTTTTTTTCACATTATGTTTTATTATATTAGTTGGTGATTGTTTGTGATTTGTGTTTGATGTATAAACAATAATTCACAATTCTTGTTTTCTACTTATTCTTTGATTCAAGCTTCACGATTGGTCTTATAAATTATTGCGCGATTCATATTTGTTGCGGGAACTGATTTGTGATTCACATTAGTTGTTTATAGCTTGATTTGTGATTTTCAGTTATAATCATAGTTTGTTTCACGATTCATATTTATGGTTATGCATTATTTCACGATTTTTATTTGATAACGACGATTATATTTCTGTTACTTTGAAGGAAAGATCCACAAAATCTCGTAATAAGTTATTGAGAAAGTTGAACTCATAGCTTCAATGAGATAATATTTGGATAAATATGGGTAAAAATAAAACTCTTATATTTCCTAATTGCAAACAATTGTAAATATGGGAGACTCAAGTTCTAATAAACAAAAAATAATGGATAATGCATCACCTAATGTGAAAACAACACATATTGATAGCATCGAAGTATAAGATGAGGTGGTGAATGTTGGTTTAGAATATGTGTTTTAGGATTTATATTTAAACAATAGTTATTCACATTTATTACATAGATGATTCGTGATTCACAATTGAATATAATAAATGATTCAAATTTACATTTTCTAAGCCAACATTAGGTGATGCATTATCCATTATTTTAACTATGGTGATAAGTAACGATGAATTGTTTACTAATTAAAACATCGAAGTATAAGATGAGGTGGCGAATGTTGGTTACTTATTTATAAGTTTTAACTATGGTGATAAGTAACGATGAGTTGTTTAAATATAGGATTTATATATAATATGTGTTTTAGGAGTTTATTTTTCTTCCAATTTATAACTTTGCATGTCTATTTTCGGTTGCATTTGCTATTCTTGGCTTAGAAAATGGTGATAAGTAACTATGGTTTCTTGAGTTGTTTCTCACTTTCACGTTTTGTATTTATATATAATATGTGTTTTAGGATTTATATTTAAACAATAGTTAATCACATTTATTACATAGATGATTCGTGATTCACATTTGAATATAATAAATGATTCAAATTTACATTTAGCTTAATACTTGTTTTGTGCTTCGAATTTAAACATAATTGTTGTATTACTCTTTGGCTTTAAATTAATACTTAATTCATAATTCACATTTGAAAATAATACTTGTACCATTCTTCATATGTAAATCTATTACATGTTTCGTGATTCACGATTCACATGTTTTACAACTAAAAAGAAAGATAATAAAACTACTAATAACTATTACCATCTTTAGCTATGGAAGATAACAATACTCATTTATGTTATCCCATATAAAGGATTCCATTGTTGAATAATAGTGGAATGGAAATTTTGAAAACAAGATCCAAATATTGTGAAACATCACTTAAATAAGTTCTTTTACGGAGTATATGCAAGTGCATAGTCACTTGTAATATCATGACTATTCAATCGTTTGAAGTGCTCTTTAATTAGATTAAAATAATTTAATTGATATCTGTAAATGAGCCTCCTAGCTTTCTCTAAAGTAATCCATGAAAGGGGATATGCGATATCCAAATCATGGTTGTTTTTAATAAACGTTTTACGTGTTAAGAAACAAAGAGAGAAACGATATAAGTAACAAAAGGAAAAGTAACAAAAGGAACAAACCGCTAGACGGCTAGGATTTTTGTATTATTCAGAAGTATATGAATTAGTACAGCATATGCTCTTCTTTATAATAAAAGAAAGCTAACGGACTTGGGATTTATATGGGCTTTATATTCTTAACATCCTCCCTCAAACTTATAATGCAACAGTAATAAGCATTGAGAGTTTGTCACAAAGAAAACGAAACCGCGCTGTGGACTGAGCCTTTGTGAAAATATCAGCAATCTGCAAAGCTGATGGAACATACGGAAGCGAGATGGTGCCGATCTGAAGATGATGTCGAGTGAAGTGACAATCTATTTCAATGTGCTTCGTCCTCTCATGAAAAACTGAATTCTTTGCTATCTGCATGGCGCTTTTGTTATCACAATGTAGGGAAGTTGGTTTAGTAACATTAACCCATATATCTGCAAGAAGCCATCGTAACCAAACAATCTCACATGTGGTGACAGCCATAGCACGATACTCAGCTTCAGTAGACGATCTAGAGACAACATCTTGTTTCTTGCTTTTCCATGATATTAATGAATCTCCAAGGAAAATACAGAAACCAGTAGTAGATTTTAGGTCATGAGGTTCACTATCCCAATCAGTATCGCTATAGGCACGCAGTTCAAGTGAAGAGGTCAATGGAAGTAAAAGGCTCTGGAACTGAGTGCCACGAAGATATATCAATATTCGAAGAACAGCTCCCCAATGAACAGATGTAGGAGCAGTAACAAACTGACTGACCACATGAACAGCATAAGCTATATCTGGCCGAGTAACTGTAAGATAGACCAAGCTCCCTACAAGAGTTCGATATAGACTTGGATCTGACAAAGGAACGCCATCAGTCGGAGAATACCGAGCATTGGTTTCAAGAGGAGTATCTACCGTTCTGTTATTAGAAAGTTGCGCTCGTTCGAATAAATCAGATATATATTTTGTCTGAGAGAGAATATAACCTTTTGCAGAGTGAGCCACCTCAATACCTAAAAAATATCGTAATAGTCCCAAGTCTTTCATCGCAAAAAGCTGAGCCAAATCACGTTTTAGTGCTGCAATGCCATCAATATCATCACCTGTAATGATCATATCATCTACATATAGGGATAAAATAATTCGTCCTACACTAGTACATTTGATAAACAAGGCCGAATCGTGATTACTAGCAAGGAAACCAAGTGAAGTTATAACCGTAGAGAATTTTTCAAACCAGGCACGAGGAGCTTGTTTGAGTCCATATAAGGCTTTCCTAAGTCGACAAACTTCACCTGGTTGGTGAGCAACACCTGGAGGAGGAGTCATGTAAACCTCCTCATGAAGATCACCATTCAAAAATGCATTTTTGACATCGAGTTGGAAGATTTTCCACTGGCGAACAGAAGCAACCGCAATTAGAGTACGAACAGGCGTCATTTTTGCCACTGGGGAAAATGTTTCATCATAATCCATACCATACTTCTGTGAATACCCTTTTGCTACAAGACGAGCCTTATATCTTTCAACATATCCATCAGATTTTGTTTTAATTTTAAAAACCCATCGAGAACCGATTATATGCTTACCGGATTGAGGCTTAACTATATCCCATGTATGAGTTTGGTAAAGAGCAGTGAACTCTTCGACTATTGCATTTTGCCAACGAGGATCGGAACCAGCTTCTTTAAACGAATGAGGTTCATATAAATCATGTATTTTTGCTATGAAAGAGGCAAAATGAGCTGAGTAAGAAGAATACTTAAAATCTGGTAGTTTGGTAGACTTACTTGTACGAGTAGATCTTCTAAGGGGTGGAGCTGGTGGTTCACTAAAAGAAGAAGCTGAATCAGGACTTGATGGAGCAGAAGTGGTATCAGTTGTAGTTGATGTCTCAGGAGTTGGCACATCAATATCAATGAGTATGCCGCTGTTATTTTCAAAGGGATCAATAGTCTGAAGTTTGGTACTTGTTATATCATGTGATTTCGTTGGAATCGAATAAAACGGGATATGCTCAAGAAAAGTAACATGTCGAGAGACATAAAGTTTCTGACTGGTGGGATCAAAATAACGATAACCTTTCTGTCTAACACCATAACCCAAGAAAACAGATATTGCGGATTTAGGGCCCAATTTGTTGCGTTCTACATGAGGACGAAGGACAAAACATGTACATCCAAACACTCGTAAGGAAGAATAATTTGGAAGTTGTCCATATAACTTCTGAAAAGGAGACATCCCTGCATTATGAGCAGTGGGAATTTGATTAATCACATATACAGCAGTATGAATTGCTTCTCCCCAAAAAATAGTAGGAACCTCAGCAGATAAAAGTAAAGAACGAGCAGTCTCAATAAGATGACGATGTTTTCTTTCTGCAACACCATTCTGCTGAGGGGTGTCAGTGCAAGAAGACTGATGTATGGTACCATCAAATGCAAGTAACTGAGTAAAATCATTGGATGTATATTCACCCCCCAAGTCACACCTGAAACATTTTATTACATCAGAATGTTGAGTCTTAACAAGTGCCCGAAATTCTCTATAAATTCCAAGGAAATCTGATCTCCGTTTCATAAGGTAAACCCAAGTATATCGAGTATAATCATCGATGAAAGAAACATAGTAGGATGAACCACCCTTTGTGGAGACAGGAGATGGACCCCAGACATCAGAATGAATAATATCAAACAGAGCAATAGAGGAAGAAATACTTTCATTAAACGGTAACGCCGAAAATTTTGCAAGTTTACAACCACTGCAATCCGAGATATTAGAAGTTTTTAGTTGACCTAAAGCACATGTAGATACTAAAAACTTTAAACGCGATGTAGATACATGTCCAAGACGAGAATGCCAAAGATAAAACTTAGACGATGAAGGATTCAAACGAAACGAAGACAAATCAACACCAGAGGCAGCAATATCAGTCAAGTATGTTTTTTCACTATTAACACCATAGACATCCATATCTGTTACTTCGAGTTTCTCCAAAACATAGAGTTCCCTTATTTTACGACCTGTCCCAATCACTCTTTGGGTCTGTTGATTTTGTATAGCACAAACAGAATCGGAAAATAAGACACAATAACCAGATTTACACAATTGACTAACCGAAACAAGATTCAAAGCAAGGGTTGGAACGTAGTAAACATCAGATAACGATATGTGAGGGGTACAAACAGAGCCAATACCCTCTACTGACATTGGTGTAGCACTAGCAGACAAAACAGATATGGGTGAAACATGAGACAAAGAAACAAAGTTCGACATGTGAGGTGACATATGATGAGACGCACCCGAATCCAAAATCCACAATGATGAATCAATACCTGAAGTGGAAGACGAGGACATACCTGAATGGTATGCAGATGTAACAAAGTTCTTCTTATCATCTTTTCCTATCATGTTCGCAAAAAGATCCACAATCTCAAAACAACTGCTCCACTGTTCCAGTTGCAATTTCTCCCAAACTATAGCACCGAATCAAAATCCGACCGGTCATATTGAAGGGCTGGATGTCCCAAACATGCTCTCCAAAATTCAGCAAAAACGGACTTTGTTTTCCTTTCGATCGGACCGTTTTATTGGAACTGCACACAGCAGATCCGAAAACCGAAAACTATATCTATTTATTAGAAATTTTACTAATAATTCAATAATAACTCTTCTGCAATTTCATCGGACTTTTGTGCAATTTTACCACTACTTCAATAAACCAAATTTATCGGAGAAAATGTTTTTTTTACCGAACAATACTTTTGTGCAATTTTACCAAAACACAATAATCTCAGACGCTACTCTTCTTGCCGAACAATGCTTTTATGCAATGTTACCAATAATTTACACAGTGCAATTTTCCCAATCTTTCTTAATTCAATTCTGATTGTTCCACGAGACGCAACTTTACCAATAAGTTAACAATGCAATTTTACCAAAAAAATATTTTTAACCAATACTTTTGCAATTTCGATTCCTTCTAAGCGCCAATTTCACCGATAAATTCCACTTACAATTTTATCAATCGGATCTAATACGAAATCAAATACCTGATAAATCTGATTGTTACATTTACGCGATCAGTTTACTTCTGGCTCTGATACTATGTTAAGAAACAAAGAGAGAAACGATAGAAGTAACAAAAGGAAAAGTAACAAAAGGAACAAACCGCTAGACGGCTAGGGTTTTTGTATTATTCAGAAGTATATGAATTAGTATAACATATGCTCTTATTTATAATAAAAGAAAGCTAACGGGCTTGGGCTTTATATGGGCTTTATATTCTTAACATTACGCTCTTAACTGTTACATCATGTTTGGATCTAATAAAGCCATGTATCTCTTTAACAATCAAATTCGAAATCAAATGCTTCTTACTTCTTTTATAAAAACCAGTATCACAAGTATGTTGTCAACCCAACAAATAGTAACAAGTTGTTTTTTTTGAACAAAAAAACTAATACCCCAACCTATTTTCCCCACTAACTAAACTGTCATTTGAAGCTTCAAATAAACTCAATATAAATTTTTTAAATATTTTTCTAAACAATGATATTAACAACAATGTCAATAGTAACAATTGGACAACCTTCAATACTAAGAATTGCTAGCATAGTCACAAAATTGTCATCATTACTCAAGATACAACCCTTCACTTCACCGTAACAGTAGTTTAACTTAAAATTATCTTTAACCAAATGCTCTTATTTATTTTAATTTTTTTAGCATACTTTAAAGTTATACACTAACCCATAGAACTAATTTTTGTTTGATCATATTAAAAATATCAAGTCGAGATCTGGATATTATCTACATACATTTCCAAATTAGAAAATAACATAAAGTGATTCTCGCTTCACATCTAAAAGTAATATGATTCATACTTCACATTTATAGATAATATGCTTCACATTTCTATGTTTTTTCGATTCACAATTTATGATACTATGAATTAATTACCATTTATATTTTTAGTGATTCACCAATCACACTTCAATATATTAAGGATTCACGAATCGTGCAAATATGTACTAAGTTACTACTCATATTTCAACACCCATCCAATATTTTTTCAAAACCTCTATAAACAAAGTTTCAAATACTAAAAACCAAGATATCTCACACAATTAGACTACTTAGAACTCCATTTAAGATCAAAACTACTTACTTAAATCTCATTTTTTTTCTAATTCAAGTTACATATCAAGAAAATAAAAAATTAAAAAACAGCAAGTTGACAATATGAAATCAATAATTTAGTGTATTTTCTCTCTTATGTTATGTGTTTTTTACATATTATTAACAAAATAATAATATAAAATTAGAAAGGAACTTACGATCGAAATGTGTGATGTGAGCCTCTGATTAATCGATGCTCACTCTCTCATAATTTTGAGCTGATATTATGTTTTAGATAGTTAACCAATATTTTGAAAAGTCTTGAATTTGATTAAAATTAGGTTTATGGATTTACTAAATATATTTGAGATATTATGAAAAGTATGGATATTCCATAATAATTGGTAAATTTAATTGAATAGTAAGAAGTAACAGATCATTAATAAGATATTAAGTCAAAACCACGCTATAAAAATGAGTTTATAAAATTTTAATTCTAAATTTATGATAAGGTATGATTCGTTTTAATTTCTAGCCAACCATACATAATGGTGTTTTGGCCGTGAAATGTCCATATCTTGGGATGACCATGCTTTAGATAAATTGTTGTATACATTTTTATGAATCCTTATCCACACTGCATACTAAATTAGCTGAACTTATATCATTGATGCTCGAGACATACCAATAATAATGACATTGGTTCCACAATGGATTCCAAAATTTATAAGTCGTGCATGCCATTAGTTGTCTATACTGTTAAAAAACCTTTGCTAAACAAACAAATAAAAAACCACATTTGCATTGCACACCGTTATTATGTTTTGTTAGCGTAACAAATACAAAACCAATCTTTTTTTAAGGAGATGATACTAAAAAATGTATTTGATATATTGCATAATTTCTGAATATATATTAAGAATACAGTTTATGGAAGTAGGCTTTGGCTAAAAGGTCGACAAAAATATTAATTAACCCCAATTCTAAGTAGCCACAAACACATTTATAAACAACACTACTCTTATAAAAAAAATACTAAGTTAAAACCTAAAATACCTAACTAGTCGCAAACCAACCCCAAATTTACAACTTTTTCTTCTTCCCTCCCTCCTATTTTATCTCTATTCTCTTCTCTTATACCTTATCAAAATCTACTATAAACCTCTAATTTTTTCATTCCTTTCAATTCTCTTTATCAAGACCGAAATCTACTATTTTATTAGTTTTTTCTTTTATAGGTTTTGAATTGATTTTGGTAAATCGGAAGCATTTAGGATGTTAAACTAGATAAATTTGAGGTGGTATTAGTGTTTTCAATGATATATTGTTGTGGTTTGGTTCGATTTCGGTTAGAATATGGATTTGTGGTTTGGTTGTTAGAAGAACAGTTGCTCTTTTCAGATTTATGGTTGCATGTGTTCATATCCCCTGTCAGGGATGACCTTTCAGCGGGGAGGGGGAAAAGGGTCATATTTATTGCAGGTCTTCAACGTCCCCTGCTGGGTCTTACAGATTCACCCGACAAAAAATTGTCCCCGCGAGGGTTGGTATTGTGCTCCACCAGAAATTTGTCCCCGCCATAGCTGGTCTTGATGCCCGACGATGCAGGGAATTCAGTCTAGTGGGGAGTTATCTATGCAGTCGCTTTTGGACATATTATTTGGATTAAATTTGAAACAAAATAAATTTATTATTATTGTAGAACGCAATTTTTGATTCACCACATAAGGAAATTTATTATTATCTTACAAGTGAAACACGTGAAATAAGTAAAATTAAATATATTTTATGACTTATTAAATATATTCTTTGATTTTTAATGGGTAAAGTACCATTTAAGACCCAAAACCCAAACTATTATCCACTTAAGACCCATATTTTTATTATTCTCCAAGAAAGACCCATTTTAGTTAAATATTTACCATTAACGAACTACTAATTTCTTAAATACTCTTTTTCATTTATATAAAAGGCTATTAGACCCATACTTCACATTTTTTCTCTAATTTTATTTCTCTCTCTACACGTGAATAAAACATCTCTAATGTTAGGCGATTTTTCATTTTTAAAACCATTTTTCTTGTTTTTCTTTTGTTTTCATATGTTTTTTTGTTGTGTTTTTAGTTAATTTCGAAGTTTGATTTTGGATATATGTTTAGATAAGTGGATTTGTGTGTGGTAAGTCGAATTTTGATTTCGGAATACTAGAAGTACTCGAGATATGTTTTTGTTCTGATTCTTTGTATTTATGTGTTTTTTACGTTGCTAATGTAGTTTATTTGTTGTATTTCAGTTAGTTTTTCGTCGATTTTAGTCTGTTTTAAGTTAATGAGATTTTGGTGTCGAGTAAAATGGCTCAGGGAAGAAGATGCGAAACCTTTGTATCTATACCTACTGATAGTTGCAAAACGTGTAATTCTTCTCGAATGGTAGATGCAAAAAACACGTTTTTGATAAATGCAAAATATATTATGTTCTAATTTTTTTTAATTCATAACATATCATGAATGGTACTAGTTTGTTCGTCTTAAAAAAACAAAACCAATAGTATTATCGGACTCTTTTTATGAGTTAAGGTTTAAAAAATACGGACCTTTAACAATTAAAATAAAAAAAAACAAAAAGAAGAAGAAGATGGTTACTCTATTTTATATAGAAGAGTATTTAAGGTATAAAATCTTTTAAAATTTTTTAGGTCTTTATTGGTAAGTTTTTCTTTTTTAATTTAGTAAATAATTTTTTTTTTTAAATCTTTTATGGCTAATCATATAAATAAATTTATTAAAATATTATTGAAAATTAACTATAATTTGCTAGTATGATGCAAGCTATTCAACTCAATAAATTATAGGTAAAATATCTATTTTAAATTTTCTATTTATAATTAACTAAGAGTCAAATCCACTGATATTTCTGGTATAAATTTATATTTATAACATTTTATTTAGAAAAAATAAAATAAAACTAGTTTTAAATTATATTAAAATTGTTTCGTAACTGAATTATATAAAATAAAAGATGATATTAAATCTATTTTAATGATATTGTTTGACGTACTAATTAAATAGATTAATTAATTATAATATTTTTATAATTAATTAATAATTATATTAAATGAATTATGATGAATTATATTTCATATCACATTCTTTAGAATTTCTTTTCATATCTTTACAGCTGCAGACCCATATCATATTGACACGGTGGATGCATAACCCAATTATATTGACACCGTCAGTGCTAGGGCTTTGCACCGCCGGTAGGCCTCTGAATTGTTTTCTAAAAAATATGAAAATATCTATTAAAATATATTATAAATGAGTTTCATATCATGTTCCTCCTTTTTTTTCAATTTTAAATTTCATCAACAATGTTGTTGTTTTAAATTTTAAAATCTATTTAGAGTTTAAAATAGAGTTATTTTTATTTATTAACAAGAAAAAAGTTCATAAAAATTATGATTTTGATTTTTTTTGGTTAAATGTTGTTGTTTTGGATGATTTTGATCAAGATTGTATGTTTGATTAAAGATATCCATTTTACTTTGTAAGTTCTCCAAGAAAAATCAAAATATTCTTTTAGGAATAGCTAAAAAAAGGTCAAAGCTAGTCTATGAAATGCCATAAACTATAAATAAAAAGAATTTTAAAGATTTTAGAAATATTTTACGGAATATTAATTTTATATAAAACTTAAATAAATAGAGTAAATATAAGAGGAAACTACCCATAAATACCTACTCAACTTTCAAATACCAAAATGGTACCCACTTTTAGACTAGTTCCATAAAATACTTAAAGCCATATTTTAGACAATAATACCCTTTAGGGTATAAAAGGGGTTTTTTTTGGTTGAAATCCACTTTTTTCACATTCTAATCTGACTTTTGAGTTCTAATTCCCTCCACTTTAACATTTCTAAATTTGAGGAGAGAGAAACACGTAAAACGAGAGCGAACCAAAAACACGATTTTGAACCGAAACTTCTAGGACTCAACCATCGACCATAACTGTTCCGGTCACCGTAACTGTCGACCCGATACCGATCATTCCATCTACTCGACCTTCGTCGACCATCCACCGGCTCTGTCTCCGTCGAGCAGGTACGTTTTTTTCGCTGGCTTCCGTACTGTCTGTCTGTGTGACTGTCTTTAATGTGTGATAAAACCAGATTGTATCGATGTCGCCTGAGTACTGACTGTCGATACAGTTATGTATTGGACAGTTCTCCTTTCTCCGGCGAGACTTTGTCGTTTCGTTTACAGTACAGAGTTAGTGTTAATCCATGGTGTTGAAATTTAGTTGTAGTACGTAGTGTTACTCCAGCGTAAGTAGTTAGACATGGCTCGATGGCACTAGTTAGTTGTTATTAGTGTCGATAGTGTCGTCCGACAACATCGATGGCACTGGTTAGATGTTGTTTCGCCTAAAATCGCAATGTCGGGTGGTGGAAGTACGAACGTCTAGCAACATACATAGTTGAGGTAGTTTTTTGTGCATATGCAGAGATGTTGTACTGATCTAGCAATGTGGACAGTGAAATGTCTGCGATCTAGCAATGTCTGCGACTAGTTTACTGTCAGCACTGCGGTCGTAGATTGGCCGTTCCCCACAGAGACAACGAAACTTATCAATGTCAGTGAGTACGAGAAGATGATGAAAATAAACACCGAAGAAGAACAAGAAGATCCAGAAGTATGGTACTTGCCAATGTCAGAGTTCTCGTATAGGGTTTCCATTAGTGTGACCGAGATAATGGAACTGCCTAACGAAACTCAAGTCGACTTGAAGGTAATAAGGTTTCTGGTTGTATCTAACAATGTGTCTTTGTACGTCTAGCAATGTGTTTTTGTACGTCTAGCAATATTAATATACAACATCTAGCAATGTCTTAATATAGGGTACCTCATTAAAGTTACCGTCTAAGTTGTCTACCTATACACCGTTGGTTCTTCTTTTCAATAATTGTCATTTACCTGATTTGAGCTTCTAATTGTGTTTTGATAGATAATAGATACTTGGATATATAAGCTGCTCAAGGATACAGATTGGAAAGTCCCTGTGAAAGGGTTTGACGATAAGTATTCATATATGGTTAGCGTCATTCAAATAACTGGAATCGCAACTGTAAGTTCACCGGGAATTATCTGTGTTATATTGGAAATATCTACTTCCTATAGTAATGACACAAATTTGCATGGAATACTGGCTATCAAGGAAGATTTGTCTATCATTGTGGATAAGGTTTTTGAAACAATGAAACCAGATACATACGTTGCCCTTGTTCCTCTTTGCACCGTTAACACGTCCGACGTGAACCACTGGAAGCTCCTGGTTATAGATATGGAGAATAGAACTACTAGTAGCTACAACCCACTATTTTCGTGGAGCAAACACATTCCAGATAAGACGAAAAACACAGCTGATGCTCTAGTATTAAATTAAATGCTAATAATATATTGAAAGTGTTTGTGCCCATATCTACCAATCACATAGTAACGTATCTAGCAATGTGTTATTAGAGTTGCACCTAAGCTTTTGGTTCGCCTATCTAGCAATGTCGCATACTGTATCTAGCAATGACAGTATTCGTAAATACCAATGACATAGCATCGTAAATCGCAATGTAACGATGGAATACTTGATTTTGCAGTTGGCCTATTGCATGAAGAAAAAACACATATCTCATGTAAAAGGTGGATACAAAATAAAGACAATGAGAAATATCCCACAACAGGAGAATGAGAGCCTAGACTGCGGTGTTTTCGTTTGTAAGTACGCAAAAGACATCATTCAGAGAGGGTATGTTCGTCTGGCATATGGAAAGGAAATGCCCGCCGAAACAAGAGCTGAAATATTTAAGCATTTCCTGAATGATCGAAACACAAACAAACGATGGTAGTATGTAATTCATTTTTTGGGAGCAGGATGTATGATTCATTTAACAAAGGATGGGCTTATTAGATAATTAATCTGAATTTATTAACAAACTTTTGTTTCACTAGCAATTTTAATAGTATTTCTACCAAGGGAAATGTTTTTCTAAACTACCTTGGAAGATCCTCCTTCTGTTGTATGAATAAATTTCACATCACTTTTACATCCTTCAATTCTAGATCTAACAATTTCGATATTTCGTATCTATCAGATTAATATTCAAGTATGTAGCAATGTCTATATTCGTATCTATCAGACGTATACTCAAGTATATAGCAATGTTATATGTCAAAACTATCAGACTATTATTCACGTATCTAGCAATGTCTATATATCACATCTATCAGAATATTATTCACGTATCTAGCAATGTCTATGCGTCGTATCCATCAGACTTATACTCAAGTATCTAACCATGCCTATATTTCGTATCTATCAGACTATTATTCACAGATCTAGCAATGTCTGTATGTCGTATCTATCACACTTATACTCACGTATCTAGCAACTATATAGTGTTGTATCTAGCAATGTCTATATTTCATATCTATCAGACTTATACTCAAGTATCTATCAATGTCCATATGTCGTATCTAGCAACTAAAAAGTGCTGCATCTAGCATTGTCTATATTTCGTATCTATCAGACTATTATTCACAGATCTAGAAATGTCTATATGTCGTATCTATCAGACGTATATTCACGTATCTAGTAATGTCTATATTTTGTATCTACCAACTATATAGTGCTGCACCTAGCAATGTCTATATTTCATATTTATCAGACTTATACTCAAGAATCTATCAATGTCCATATGTCGTATCTAGCAACTAACAAGTGCTGCATCTAGTAATGCCTGTATTTCAAATCTATCAGACTTATACCCAAGTATCTATCAATGTCCATATGTCGTATCTAGCAACTAAAAAGTTTTGCATCTAGCAATGTTAATATAATGTATATATCAATCATTATATGCAACACCTAGCAATATTCATAAGCCCAATATAACAGCCTTGTTACAACCCATCTAGCAAACTTTTGGATTATGTATCTATCAATGTCGTTACCATGTATCTGGTAATGACTATATGCTGTATCTAGCAATATCAGTATAACGTATCTAGCAATGATATATAGTTGTGTTTTTAAATTTCAAATATTATATATCTAGCACTGTCTAATAGGCATAAATCACAATAACATATTAATGATGGACCAACTATATTACTGGACTTCTGGATAGGCTTATTGGTAGACGAGTAAATTAAATGAGATCGAAACGACTGTTAACTACACCATTAGTTGAAAAGATAAAGGTAGATGAGTTGAATCATTACATGCATTAAATAGACCTGTAAAATTAAATTTTTGAAATAATTATAGTTGGTAGATGGGACGTAGCCTTGGGCATTGCGTTTCGCTATAAGTAGAGGCTGATAGTTTAGCCTATTCATCTCACACTTCTCTGCAAAGAAAAACACCAACCAGAAAACCACCAGCCAGTTTACCCTACAATTCCATCCACAACTCTCGAAAATGACACCATCTTCACCAGAAACACCTATGTACTCGTCCGACGACGGATGGTCTACGGACTACTACAACGACAACAAGGCCTACAAGAGAACTACCATATCGGAGTACTCATCTGATGAGGAGGACAACTGGTCTGTTTGGTCTTCCGACCATGAAGACCCCTACGCTTCGTGGGACTCGTGGTCGCTGGACGACAGTTACGAGTCGGACAATGAAAAACTTCCAAAAATAAAGAGACTTCGGGACAGCTGGGACTCGGAGAAGGGAGAGGATGATAATTCTGAGGAAGCCGACGATGAGAAGTCGGAGGACGAAGAGGACGAAGAAGTGGAAGAAGAAGAAGAAGAAGAGGAGGAAGGATCTAAATTGACAGATGAAGAGGATTCTGATTAGGTTTAAAGAAGTTCATGCAGTTTCCTTTCATTATATTTTTTTTTGTTGTTGTTTGTAATATCTTTTTATGCTTTGATGGACTGATAACTTTCACCAACCCTCTGAGCAGTTTCATTTTTTGAGAGGGTTGGTGTATGCGGAAGATGTAATGCATTGACTGATGTTCTATTAATGGTATGGTTTTATTAGTATTTGTGTTGTCTATCTTAAAATTTTTGGTTAAGATTTGAATGCTACAAGTTAACATTGATAGTAAGAAGTTGAGTGAAGCAGTTGTAATGGAAGTTAGGATTCACAATCACAATTTAGACATAACTAATCTATCAAAACTAAGTGAACCTTAAAATCGCGGACAAAACTTGCTGTATCTAGCAATGTTGGATATGGATGATAGGCACTTCCATTAACGCCTCAAATAAATCAATGTCAATCGCAACCACAACACCACGTATTTACCAATATCGATGTCATATATTTATCTTCAATCTACTTGGCTATATTAGTCGTGAATCGCAGCCACTAGTAAATTCTGAGATGAAACACCAAGGGAAGAATCTAAAGTATCTACCAAACTAAATATAACTAATCTATCAGATGGATGTGAACCTTAAAATCGCATACATAAATTGTTGTATCTATCAGACGTATACTCAAATATCTATCAATGTTATATGTTGTGTCTAGCATACTATTGTTCACATATCTAGCAATGTCTATATATCGTATCTATCAGACTTATACTCAAGTATCTAGTAATGTAGATATTTCGTATCTATCAGACATGGTAGCAATGTCTTGCAATTAGATAATGAGTATCTAGCGTTGTAATTGTAGCGTATATAGCAATGTAGACATTAATAATGATAAGAATCATATAATCAAACAGACCTGGTACATATCAATGTTAACAGTAACAAAAATATAAGTCGAAAGATAAGGAGTGCTTATCTATCAAAATCCAAATGTTACTAAAAAATCGGGGACATAAGTTCAGAACGGAGCATCACATGACCTCCTATTATGCCCTGATTTGAAACAGCGACCACAACGGGACTGGGTGGTGGTTACCTCTCCTCTTGATGGAATACACTTTTTCCTCGGCCGCCCAAATCGTCTTTTAATGTTTGGGGAATTAACCAGTGGCTCTCCATCATCATTACCGGTACTAGATTCACCGAACTCTGTTATAGCCGGTATGTTAAAAGAATAGCTGGACCGGAAATTTGAAGCACTGAAAAAGGGCTCTTCTAATGTCATCGGATATTCGTTTAGAGATGCTATTGCGGCCAATACATGAGCACATGGGAAACATTCTTGCTGCCAAGAGCCGCATGTGCATTTGTAATCAAAGATGTTGACCACCATGACTGGGTCTGATAATACCTCAAAATAAGCGGCAGACGACTTGCAAACTAACCAAGTCCGACCGCATTGTACATTCTCTTTGAACAACTTGTCAAACTCGGGGCATGATTGTGTGTTCCAGCTTAGACCCTCTGCCAAACGTCGACACATCTTCTTCATAAGAAGAACTCTAATCCGATCGACCGATTCAACTATAGGCAGATGACACAACTTTTTAATCTGCGAATTGAACGATTCAACAGCTGTTGATGCCATCGGACCATACCGTTTGCCTTTGACATATGCCTGAGCATATTTTTCAGGTGGAAAATTTCTTAGAAATTTGGCAATACGATCACCCCCTTGGTGCGCAAACTGAGTAAAACGTTCATTAAAAAGGTCCACAGTCGGAGCATAAGCACAACTCTTAAACATCACTAGCATATTGTTTTTGTAGACTCTGTTAGTGTGTTCAAGAGCTTTAGTCAAATTCTGTATCAAATGGAAGATACAATACGCGTTTTAGTCATTAGGATAAAGAGTTGCGACAACATTAATAATACCAGCATGACGGTCTGAAATGAAAGTTATTTGGCGCCCTAGCAAATGCGGTTTTAGACTTTCCAAAAACCAAAACCAGTTGTCTGAGTCTTCACTACCAAAGATACCAAAAACTACGGGGAATAGACCTAAAACGGAAACGATACGGGTGAACCATAGTACTATATTGCTTGGGTGAATGAACATCAATCACAATGTATATAAAACCTATCTAGCAAAACCATTCAGCCTGTTTAATCGTCAATATAGCATACTAAAATAGGCGTAAATCGCAATAACATCAAAATAACCAATCTAGCAACATAGGACTACCTATCTATCGTACATGTTGAAATCACAATGTAAACATAACCAATATAGAAACCTTATCTCATGGTAAACATTTGAAAAAACAAAAGCACATATGTAGACCAAAAGTGTAGTGAAAAATGGACTAACCGTTGTTTCCATCTTTTGCCACTGCTGAAAGAAACATGCCACCATGCTTCCCTGTTAGATGGGTTCCGTCAACGTACAGTAAAGGCTGGCACGAATGGAAACCCTGAAGACACGCCCCAAACGCTATAAAACAACGACGGAGAACATTGCCGGGAGCTAAATCCAAATGGCAGTCCGTAGTGATGTCACGACTCTTTAGTCTCTTGAAGTATGATTTTAGCAATCCGAAAGAGGTATTGCTATCTCCAAATACAACACGTCGGGCCTTCTCTAACGCATTCCACGATTGACGATAGGAAATGTCTAAACCGTAGTCTTGCTTGATGGAAGACTGTATAGTCTTAGCTGTTACTGATTGGCAGTTCCTAAGAGAATCATGAATTTGATGAGCAATCAAATCAGACGACAAATGCCTGCTCTTCTTCTTTGTGAATACGGGACTGCACGTATGGGTACTAACAAATCTTTTTATGGTCATCAAACCGGTTTTAGAATAAACAGAAGTATAAAACCTCCATTTGCACCCGTCTAAATCTTTGTTTACACAATAAACAGTGATCTTGCTAAAGGTATTATACATGTACTTAAACGCAAAACCGTTCTCTAATGCATACGAGATAAGGATAACCTTAGACCTGCAGCACTATCAGGAAATGACTGTCCAACACCGATGATAACTTCCACCCATCCAGTTGTACCAAGATTCCATTTTTAGGGGGTTAAAATCGCTAAACAGCTACTGCTTTCACCACTAGTTCGTTGCATATACGAGGATTATTCGAACAGTTGAACAGGTTGTTTACGTTTAATTGCGGAGCCTTTATCAACAACCTGTTCTTCGATAAGAAAACTAACACTCTTGAGACGCTCAACATCAAGGTAACATTCCAACCCAATAAAACCGGTCTCCTTATTAAAGAAACAATTATTTTTAGCACTTCAAGAATAGCTAATGCTGTAGTTGCCTCTAACAAGTCCCTGCCATGTTTCCTCAACGTACTGTTGCAAAGACTCAAAATTTTCAAATTCGGACAGCTGGACAATAGTTGTTTCGTGACCAAATTTGAAAATGCAAACTTTTGGTTTCGAAATTGTGTACCCTGAATTGTAGGAGTTTTGGTTAGTTTGTTGTAGGGCAGCGTACAACAACTGAATGTGTTACAAAGCTAAAACATGTCGAAATGATATATGTTTGAAGACATCTAGCAATGTATCATAACTACAATCGCAGTGTATGTATACTAATCTATCAATCACTGCATCAAAATCGCAATGTCCATACTCACATCTAGCAACCATAGTATACATGCATAAATCGCAAAAACATATATCAGTTCTAGGTAGAATCGCAATGACAAATAAAACGCAGCCACAATCAAGAACTATACCAATCTAGCAATCACAACATATAAAATTACACATAAATCGCACCTTATATCATACAGTGACAATACAACAATCGCAACCTATAACATAGAGCTGGAAAACTGTAATTTCCTGCCATTAACATACATTAGTTACGCTAGTGAATCTATTGTTAAGATCAAAAATGGAAAAAGAAGAATGCAGTTGGAAATGAAACACGATACTGACCTTTAGTTCTGACGTCGGAACTGCTTCAACGGTGAGCTCGACGGTAACCTAGTGGTGCACCGGTCCAGCTACGAGATTGAGTCGACGGAAAATGACGTTTGGAGGTAGTTCAGTGATCTGATGAGGAGCTGGAAAAAATAGCCCGAAAATTACGAGTTCTTCGATCGTTTTGGTCGCCGATGATCGGAACGTTGGTAGACGGTGGTTAGATGGTTCGCCGGTGGTTAGTTAGGTTCGCTGGTGGTTAGTTAGACTCGCCGGAAAGAGTGTGATCACGTCGTCGTTTTTTGAAACGAACAAACGTTCTTGAAAAATGAGTTGTTTTTTAGGTTAGGAGAGAGGAGAGAGAGAGAGTCTAATAAATTCAAAATTCAAAAGTAATAAGAAGGTAGTGTAGCCAAAATGGTCCCTTTTTCACAAATTAACCCTTATATACTAGGTTGAGGGTAATTATCGTATTAAAATTAAATTAGGTATTAAAAGTGGATATGTTTATCGAGGTGGGTATTAAGTGAGCATTAACCCATTTTTGGTTACTAGATAGTAATAGGTTTGACCAAAAGGTACTTAGTGTGTCATTTATATAATTGAAAAAAAAATATTTTTTTTAATGAGAAATAATTATATAAATATTAAAAAAAATTGAAAATACCACTCCACATAGTAGAAGTAGTTTTGAGAGTTGTTTTAGCAATTTTCTATTTTCTTTGAAAAAAAGATAAAATAGTAAAAAGACAAAAATAAAAAGAAAATATTTTTTTAGACCGGCTAACCTTGCGAGTATATTTAAAAAGAGAAAGCGCTGGTTTCGTTAAGGTTTTGATTAAATCTGTGTCCGCGGGTGAACCCAACCCAGTTCGGATTTTTCGGTTCACGTATTTCAAATGTAATTTTATTTTTTAATTTATACAGAAATTAAGATGTAAAATAATATATAAATCTTTATGTATGATTCAAGCAATCTAAAATATGTCTTAAATAAGGTGAAATAAAATATTAAAATAAAAATAAACATTTTTGAATTTTTTTTTAATTTCCAATAGTATCATCAATCATCAGCACAATTTATTAGAATAATTTCATCTTCATATTCATTGTAAAAGTCATCAATAAAATTTTGATATTAAATGTAGCATTGCTTTTTAGTGGCAAACTTAACACATACCATAATACTAAATTAAATAATAAAAACTATTGATAAATTTATATTAAAATTAATTAATAATTATAGGAATTTTAATTTTATTTATTAAATTTAGCATGAGAATGTAATTATTAAGTATATTATTAAAAATAATATTTAGTAGAAGAATCTAACTTGTAATTATTAAAATTATAAAATTTATATAATATTAGAAGCAATTTTTTAGTAATCAATAATTTGTTTGATAATATATTATTATTATTATTATTGTTATTATGTATATTTTATATTTTCTTGCCGGTAAGGTTGGACAAACTAAAAATCCATACCCGGTTCGACACGTATACGAGCCATAATTTTCACCAGGTTTATTATAAGTTTGGGTCGGACAAAGCCCGACCGGGTCAGATTGATTCGGATCGGCTCGGACCAATATGACCATCCTTCAATGGGTGTCCAAACAAGATCTAGAACAAAATAGTAAAAATAAAAATTCTTCCATATAGGAATGCTTATTGCTCTTTGGAACCAAATTTAACCAAACCTTTTAGTTGTTTGTAAGCTAAAAATCACCGTTGGTCCCTCATATATACCCCGTGTATCAATGTATCAAAATAGTTATCCATTTTCACTTTTGTCTCCCACCCATCCTTTATGTTTGAGAAATTTGCACAACCAGTCTTTCCGCACATGTGAACTATGAGAAACTGAAACGTGGCAAATCACCTGCCTAGTCATATGCCACGTCAGTTTTACTTTTTACTATTAAAGTTTCACAATTTACCATTTACCTAATACATCTAAGTTAAAGACTTAATGAGCCAGACCGGGTTAAAACCACTTAATAACCAAACCTAACTCTATTTACTCAACCAAGCCTAACCTAATATAACCCAAACCCGATTCCCACTTAATAACCCAAATACCCATTACTATAAATCCCCAATTTACTAAATTGAAATAAAAAACTCTAATTCAACATTGAATTCAATCCCGACTTCTCCCTCCAAAACCGAAACCAGAATTGCATAGACAAATAGTAGAAAATAAATTGGAGTCCATTATTAGTTTCCAATTTATACATGAAAGTTGTATGAAGACAACTCTGAATACTTGTACCTATAGTTGTAAATTGACTTTGTTTTCAATTTTTTTGGTTGGATATTTTGTACGAGTTTAGAAGTTTAACACTTTTAAACTTCATAGGTGCATATATTCTTTATAAATATAACAACATTTAAATATTGATTAAAAGCTGATCAAAGAACGGATTGTATATATTAAGCCATTGATCACTCCTTTTATTTCTCAACTCATTTTTCACATAATTCATTCCTGAAAAAACTTGCTTAACACTTGTCGTTGCTATGGGTAAAAGCAAAGCCAACTTCAAAATCTCATAAACCAAATTGAAGATTTTATGATTTTTTGTATTTACAATAATCCTAGAAAGTTTCGCAAGTCCTTTCAAATAGGATAATCTAGCATATTTCTAGACACTCATAATATGACACTTATTTAAATACTAAATACATTATTTTAGGAATTGGATGGGTTCTTGGGCCCACATGCACCCACCCAGGTCCGCCCATGATTCCAATAGTTAATATATTATATTATAGGTGTGTTTGTATTTTTACGAGTATGTGTAAGTTCCTTATTTGTCATTAAGGAATATGATAGTTACACAACATTATAGAAGGTCAAGTAAATCGAAAAAGCAATGCAATATAATTATGTTTTTTTTTTTCTGTTTTTTTTCTCTATTTTTCAGTTTACTTGCCTTGTATAATGTTGTATTTAAGGGTTTCTTTGTTTATTTGCGGGAGTCTCATTTGGTTGGAGTTAGAATTTGGCGGGACTTATTTTGGTGGGAGTTTATGTGGCAAAGTATTTGGCGGGAGTTTAATGTCTATAAAATAAATGTTCTGCCCACACATTGAAGGGTAATCAACAAGAATAACCCTAAAATAATGTGTCTCTGGAACGAGTTAGAAGATCAATATCTAATTAAAGCATCAATCGAACTTGGTAACACTCACATAGAAGATCAATATCTAAAATGCGGACAATACGAAACATAAATACATTAATATTAAACAACAACTAGAAACCCAAACATAACAACTTAGCATTACATAAGAAACGAGGACAATACGTAACATAAATAATAAAAACATAACAACTTATAACAACATTACGCAGCATAAATAATAAAAACACGTTCGAATACAACAGATTGCACTATTAGTAGTCGTAGCGCAAGCTGTGTAAAACATCGTCGCCATCCTCCCTTGCCATTACCATATCCTCCACATATGCTACCATATCCCTAGTGGTATAGTCGCAGACGGTCATGTCCCAGACCTTTCCAGCCTCCTCTTTTATTCTTCACGGCATGAACAACAACTTCGTGAGGGGCTGGACAAAAAGGTACCGTCTCTTGATTTCATCACGGCTCCACACAACGACACTTCCAGTTTCTAAATAACTGTAGTTGTAATACATATGACATAAAAACCTTTCAAAAAATGCACCACTCCTATCTTCACCCAACTCGGCCCAGGAATCCTTCACTGCTACAAGCATATAGTAGTCTTCATTAGCGGTAAACTTCATTTGTTTCTGAGTGTTTGATGGATTCCATGTTGCTCGTTAACACTTGTATGTTTATAATGGTATTATTTTGTTGGCGGAAGTTTAATTTGGCGGGACAATCATATGGCGGGAATTTTGTTTTGGCGGGGGAATAATTTGGTTGGATATTTTGTACGAGTTTAGAAGTTTAACACTTTTAAACTTCATAGGTGCATATATTCTTTATAAATATAACAACATTTAAATATTGATTAAAAGCTGATCAAAGAAAGGATTGTATATATTAAGCCATTGATCACTCCTTCTATTTCTCAACTCATTCTTCATATAATTCATTCCTGAAAAAACTCGCTTAACACTTGTCGTTGCTACGGGTAAAAGAAAAGCCAACTTCAAAATCTCATAAACCAAATTGAAGATTTTATGATTTTTTGTATTTACAATAATCCAAGAAAGTTTTGCAAGTCCTTTCAAATAGGAAAATCTAGCATATTTCCTGACACTCATAATATAACACTCAAATTGGTTTGTCAAAACTTCATCATCAACATCAGAAAACTCAATTAGGTACATTCTCGTCATCTTAATAATAATTTAGTATAAAAAAACTTCAAATAAGAGTAAGGGCTCAAGCATGCAATGTGTTGCAACAACTGAGTATTTTCCATATTAAACCTCTCATTCAACTCTTTTAGTTGCATATCTAAAATATTAATGAAGCAATCAAATGTGTGATGCAAGTTAGAAACAATAGGAGCTAAACGCCTATATTTCATACCTTTCATATATTGTGCCTCCATGTCAGAAATGTTAACACTCAAGTCGTTACAAGTTGACACAACTTTATTAAAAAATTCTTCCCAACCGTCATATCTCATCTTCTGTAATCGATCTTTACATATTGAAACAAGCTCTAAATCACTGTAGACGTTTGTTTACTCTTATTTAAATACTAAATAAATTATTTTAGGAATTGGATGGGTTCTTGGGCCCACAGGCACCCACCCAACTCCGCCCATGATTCCAATAGTTAATATATTATATTATAGGTGTGTTTGTATTTTTACCAGTCTGTGTAAGTTCCTTATTTGTCATTGAGGAATATGATAGTTACACAACATTATAGAAGGTCAAGTAAATCGAAAAAGTAATGCAATATAATCATGTTTTTTTTTCCTGTTTTTTTCTCTATTTTTTCAGTTTACTTGCCTTGTATAATGTTGTATTTAAGGGTTTATTTGTTTATTGGCGGGAGTCTCATTTGGTTGGAGTTCAAATTTGGCGGGAATTTGAATTTGGCGGGACTTATTTTGGTGGGAGTTTCTGTGGCAAAGTATTTGGCGGGAGTTTAATGTCTATAAAATAAATGTTCTGCCCACACATTGAAGGGTAAACAACAAGAATAACCCTAAAATAACGTGTCTCTGGAATGAGTTAGAAGATCAATATCTAATTAAAGCATCAATCGAACTTGGTAACACTCACATAGAAGATCAATATTTAAAATGCGGACAATACGAAACATAAATACATTAATATTGAACAACAACTAGAAACCCAAACATAACAACTTAGCATTACATAAGAAGCGAGGACAATACGCAACATAAATAATAAAAACATAACAACTTATAACAACATTACGCAGCATAAATAATAAAAACACGTTCGAATACAACAGATTGCACTATTAGTAGTCGTAACGCAAGCTGTGTAAAACATCGTTGCCATCCTCCCTTTCTATAACCATATCCTCCACATATGCTACCATATCTCTAGTGATATAGTCGTAGACGGTCATGTCCCAGATCTTTACCGCCTCCTCTTTTATTCTTCGCGGCATGAACAACAACTTCATGAGGGGCTGGACAAAAAGGTACCGTCTCTTGATTTTGTCACGGCTGCGCACAAAGACACTTTCAGTTTCTAAATAACCGTAGTTGTAATAAATATGATATAAAAACCTTTCAAAAAATGCATCACTCCTATCTTCACCCAACTCGGCCCAGGAATCCTTCACTGCTACAAGCATATAGTAGTCTTCATTAGCGGTAAACTTCATTTGTTTCTGAGTGTTTGATGGATTCCATGTTGCTCGTTAACACTTGTATGTTTATAATGGTATTATTTTGTTGGCGGAAGTTTAATTTGGCGGGACAATCATATGGCGGGAATTTTGTTTTGGCGGGGGAATAATTTGGTTGGATATTTTGTACGAGTTTAGAAGTTTAACACTTTTAAACTTCATAGGTGCATATATTCTTTATAAATATAACAACATTTAAATATTGATTAAAAGCTGATCAAAGAAAGGATTGTATATATTAAGCCATTGATCACTCCTTCTATTTCTCAACTCATTCTTCATATAATTCATTCCTGAAAAAACTCGCTTAACACTTGTCGTTGCTACGGGTAAAAGAAAAGCCAACTTCAAAATCTCATAAACCAAATTGAAGATTTTATGATTTTTTGTATTTACAATAATCCAAGAAAGTTTTGCAAGTCCTTTCAAATAGGAAAATCTAGCATATTTCCTGACACTCATAATATAACACTCAAATTGGTTTGTCAAAACTTCATCATCAACATCAGAAAACTCAATTAGGTACATTCTCGTCATCTTAATAATAATTTAGTATAAAAAAACTTCAAATAAGAGTAAGGGCTCAAGCATGCAATGTGTTGCAACAACTGAGTATTTTCCATATTAAACCTCTCATTCAACTCTTTTAGTTGCATATCTAAAATATTAATGAAGCAATCAAATGTGTGATGCAAGTTAGAAACAATAGGAGCTAAACGCCTATATTTCATACCTTTCATATATTGTGCCTCCATGTCAGAAATGTTAACACTCAAGTCGTTACAAGTTGACACAACTTTATTAAAAAATTCTTCCCAACCGTCATATCTCATCTTCTGTAATCGATCTTTACATATTGAAACAAGCTCTAAATCACTGTAGACGTTTGTTTACTCTTATTTAAATACTAAATAAATTATTTTAGGAATTGGATGGGTTCTTGGGCCCACAGGCACCCACCCAACTCCGCCCATGATTCCAATAGTTAATATATTATATTATAGGTGTGTTTGTATTTTTACCAGTCTGTGTAAGTTCCTTATTTGTCATTGAGGAATATGATAGTTACACAACATTATAGAAGGTCAAGTAAATCGAAAAAGTAATGCAATATAATCATGTTTTTTTTTCTGTTTTTTTCTCTATTTTTTCAGTTTACTTGCCTTGTATAATGTTGTATTTAAGGGTTTATTTGTTTATTGGCGGGAGTCTCATTTGGTTGGAGTTCAAATTTGGCGGGAATTTGAATTTGGCGGGACTTATTTTGGTGGGAGTTTCTGTGGCAAAGTATTTGGCGGGAGTTTAATGTCTATAAAATAAATGTTCTGCCCACACATTGAAGGGTAAACAACAAGAATAACCCTAAAATAACGTGTCTCTGGAATGAGTTAGAAGATCAATATCTAATTAAAGCATCAATCGAACTTGGTAACACTCACATAGAAGATCAATATTTAAAATGCGGACAATACGAAACATAAATACATTAATATTGAACAACAACTAGAAACCCAAACATAACAACTTAGCATTACATAAGAAGCGAGGACAATACGCAACATAAATAATAAAAACATAACAACTTATAACAACATTACGCAGCATAAATAATAAAAACACGTTCGAATACAACAGATTGCACTATTAGTAGTCGTAACGCAAGCTGTGTAAAACATCGTTGCCATCCTCCCTTTCTATAACCATATCCTCCACATATGCTACCATATCTCTAGTGATATAGTCGTAGACGGTCATGTCCCAGATCTTTACCGCCTCCTCTTTTATTCTTCGCGGCATGAACAACAACTTCATGAGGGGCTGGACAAAAAGGTACCGTCTCTTGATTTTGTCACGGCTGCGCACAAAGACACTTTCAGTTTCTAAATAACCGTAGTTGTAATAAATATGATATAAAAACCTTTCAAAAAATGCATCACTCCTATCTTCACCCAACTCGGCCCGGGAATCCTTCACTGCTACAAGCATATAGTAGTCTTCATTAGCGGTAAACTCCATTTGTTTCTAAGTGTTTGATGGATGCCATGTTGCTCGTTAACACTTGTATGTTTATGATGGTATTCTTTTGTTGGCGGGAGTTTAATTTGGCGGGACAATCATATGGCGGGAATTGTTTTTTGGCGGGGGAATAATTTTGTCTAGGTCCCCGCCGGTTCAATAATAGTCACCCGCCGGTTGACAACTCCCCCGGTGGGGTCGAAACTTCCCCGGTGGGTCACAATTTTCAACCAGCCGGAGAAGAAGCCCACATTTTAACACAGGTGGAAAATAGAGATGGATTCGCTGCCCCGTCGGGTCAGATATTTTCAGCCGACGGGTGAAATACTTCCCCGGCGGGGCAGAAACATCCCTGCCGGCGGAGAATTTTCATACCGGGGGGGGGGGGGGGAAGTAGACCCATCCTCTAGAAATTGTGAGGATGGATTGTCGAAGTGTTCCCCGCCGGCCAAACAATTGTCAACCGCCGGGTAACAATGTCCCCGGCGGTTGAGTATTTTCCAACAGGCGGGGCTGTCGAGTGGAAAAATTTAATTTTCCACTCGATATCAACCGGGGGTATAAGGAACCACCCCCGGCGGGTAGTTTAATGACCCCGGCGGGGGAGGTATTTTCAATCGCCGGGGAAGTAGTCAACCGGCGCTTGAAAATTAGTACCCCGGCGGGGAACGAGTAATGTTGAAAAAAAACAACAACATGAGGAATAACGGGTTTATGAGAACTTAATTTGGAACTTACTTTGGAGGAAACTATCTCAGGTTTTACGTTTTTAAAACTAGAGTGTGAGTGAAATATCGAATTCGAAGACGCAAACCTCAACAACAAACTTAAACTAAACGAACAACAAATGCATATTAAAACTAAAATACATCAACAAACTTAAGGTTTATAATAACAAAACAGCCCAAATGTCAACAATTATAAACGGCCCAAATGTCAACAACTAGAATAACATACACGTCAAAAAGCCAACCATGATAATCAAAAGCCACGGACCGGTAATCTCCATCACCTTCCTCGCAAACGATACCATCTCGTCAGTCGAATCGTCTAACGGCCGAACACAATTAATCGTGTTCACCACATCGATCGCGGACACCTCCGTAAGAATCCGAGGCGTGATGTTAAACCACCCGTACATCTTCACGTATGCCTTGTACTGGGGGGATGACGTGTGAGTACTCCCTTCCAAGGGCCTCAAATACCTATCAATCACGTATACGTGCTCCCTCGAGTTAGTCCAATGCCTACCCTGAAGCGCATAGCGAAGATGGTCTCCTCTACCAAGACCGGTTCTAGCAACAAGGGGGTCCAGCGGCTTCTCTTGGATCCAACCAAACTGGCGCATCACTCGGTCCGGGTGATATGCCTCGCTCACCAACATAAGGCAAATAGGGTTTCGATACAACCCTATTGCCTGCTCCGGCCACACCTCACGGACATCCTCGTAAGGTCGAAATATAACCTACAAAAAAATCAATTACTCGTACTACATTTTATATAGAATAGATGTATATTAATAAACGTAAAGAAGATAACTTACATCCCTTTCTCCTTGAGCCGCGAGAATATCACGGTAGTACGGCTTCCCGCGAGCTAGATACCGGATCTTTTTGGGCAACCACGCCAGCATTTTCGGATCTGTTGGGCTATAACCACTATTCACTGACGCGGAGAAAATAGGGAAGTGGTCATAGACCCAACACTCAAACAAGTCCGAGAAGCCGACCAATCTCTTCAAGGAGTGCTTCGAAATGCCTCCCAAGCTCTTGTACAACCACACCAGTGCACAAGTACCCCATGCGTACTCACCTACCTTCATCAAGTCATCAAGGTGATGGAGAAAATCGTACTGGATGTTCTTCTGGCTCGTGTTGGTGAAGATAGTACACCCGAGGAAGAACAAGATGTATGCCTTAGCTGCTGACTTCTTCATTTCTGTAGTCAGGGCGGCATTGGAATCTAAGTACTCGTCCCAGAGAATGTGGTCCTAAGCCATCAGAGGCCGAATCCACTTCCGTCGTGAGCTTCCATTTCCTGCTGCACATCAGCAGCCAAAACTCCCAACAACTCCGCATAGCGTGCGTACGTCGCCTCTATCGGATCCGGCATATAGACATCGATAATTCTCCCCTCAACCGGGAGGCTAGTAATCACGTAGACGTCATCCAGTGTCAACGTCTTCTCCCCAAAGAAAAACTGGAACGTGTTAGTCTCTTGGTGCCACCTCTCACTGAACACCTCGGCCAACTGCACGTGGTTGTTGAACTTTGGTAGATGCCGTATCAACGGCCAAAACGGTGTCTCCTCGAGGTAAGCCCTAACCGCTATTTGTTTGCTAAGGTCCCATTGACCAAGCAAACCGTACTTGGACTGGACCATGATACCCGAGCGCGACTGTAAAAAATTTAAAAATATATATAATGTTAAAACAACAATTTAACTAATCAAACATATAATAAATTCGATAACTTACGTTGTTTTTGAAGACGTAGTACGCCTCATGTTGGGCATAGTCGGGGAAGATAAGGACGTTGTTTTGGGATAGAAAAAGATTTTTCCATCCCTCCGAATCGGTTGGACGCCCTTCCGCACAGACCTCTCTTGGAGGTGGTGGCATAGGGCCCTCCGTTTCCTCCTCTGTATCCTCCTCGTCTACTAGGGCACGCCGCCGTCGGATGGGGAGCACTTCTCGTGGAGGAGAAGATTGTTCTACGGCCTCCCTTGTGGCGTCATATTTCATATGCCGCAAGGATCGTTCTGTGTGGGCCTGGCGCACCTCGCGCTCGGTCCGACCACGCTCGGTCCGCTCCCCACGTTCGGGCCTATCGACCACCGGTCGTCGGCTACCTTCGCCTTTTTTCGCCGCTTTGGCCGCCTTCTCCTTCGGGTGAGGTGCTTCGTGTCTGCAAAAACAATCACAACAAAACAAGTTAGAACGAAGCAAAAAAAATTAGTAGTTTTAGAAAAATAACCGACGGGGAGAAAACTATTTCCTGAAAATTCAATTTTCTACCCGCCGGGTGACAATTATTCACCCGACGGGTAGAAAATTGAATTTTCAAAAAATAGTTTTCCCCCGCCGGGTCAGTCGGACCCCAGCCGGCGGGGAACGTAAACACATGCCTTTCATGTTCATCGTTCCCCGCCGGGTAAATCAGCCCATCACTGACGGGGATGGATGAAGTTCTTGAAATTCATCTTTCCCCGCCGGTCTAAACCCCTAATACCCAACGGGGAATGATGAATTTCTGGAAAAAATATATATCCCCCGCCGGGTATCCAAACACTGAACCGGCGGGGGAGGCTCGAAACCGCCATTAACGACATGAAGAAAAACTCCCAAATCTTCCTAAAAAACCAAATCAGCCAAAACCAAACCTACCATAGCATCACTAGACAACTAAAAACAACTTCATAACCAAACTTCGCCAATTCTAACACCCTATGCATATCAAAATCAAAAAACTTAAGCAAAACCAAATATAGAAAAAACTACATTTAAGAGTAAAAACTTACTCCTTTTCCTTTTCCCATAGTAGTTCTTGCCTTGGTATTGATGTGGTAGAGTTCTTCGAATCTGATTTTGGGGCTGATTTTGCAAGATTGTAAAATTTTGGAAATGAGAGTCTGTTTAGGGTTTTGGGGCTGATTTTGGGTTGAGGTTGGTCTAGAGATGAGAATGTTTAGTGATTCGGGTTATGATTTAGTAAAAAATGAAAGGGTGTTTTGGGTATAATGTTGGGGCTACTTAAAATTTGTTTGGGTATGGTTGAAATTGGGGCTGGTTAGCCAATTGAGCCCTAATTTAGCCAAACCCTTTAATATAATCAAGTGTCGCGTGGGCATATATTACATAAAATTCAACCTTACATTTGTAGCGAGCATTAATTTAATATAATCAGGTTGTGCCACGTGGGCAGATATTATATCAAATTCAAGTGTAATGGGCTACTGGCCACTTTTGACTAGGCATGGGCAAATTAACCGGAACCGAAAGAACCGAACCGAACCGAACCGAAAGAACCGAACCGAAGTAGATTCGGTTCTTTCATAATACCCGAATGGTTCCAGTTTTTAATTACCCACGGTTCTCGGAACCGAACCGTACCGAACTGAAGAACCGTGGGTACCCGTTAGGAACCGAACCTATGTATTAACCTTTAATTTTAAATTGTTTTAAAAATATATTTTCTTTTTCAAAGTTAGATTCCCCTAAATTTGTCTTTTATCATTGATCTCTAATTATGTTCACTTGAATAAATGAAAACATACTTTATTCAAAGTGACGACATATTTACAAACTATTATGCGAATAAACAAAATAACAAAATACAAACCTTTATATAATTTAATAAACTTGATATCATCTCTCTATTTTTTATTATTATTAATATTATTCTTTAATATATTAATTTTGAATATTTCTTATATTTAGTATTTTTACAATTTAACATAGTTTTATTGTTTTAAAGTGTAAAAAGAGTTTTATATACGTTGATATTGCAAAGCATTCAAAGTATCCAAAACTACCCGATTGGAACCGAGTTAAGTACCCATACCGAACCGAATTAAGAGGAACCGAACCGAACCGAACCGAACCGAAATTTATCCGGTTCCTAAATGGGTACTAGTTTTGAAGAACTGAAAGAACCGAGAACCGAAAGAACCGAACCGAAGAACCGAATGCCCATACCTACTTTCGACCAAAGCAAAATGAATGAATATTAGGAACCCACCCTCATCCAATCTCCAAATATCAATTTAAGTACGTTAAGATCTATTCATTTTCAAAACACAAAGTCAACTTTAGGTTGACTATAGCGAGTTGGTAAAGTAAAACAGGTTTGTGACCAGATGTGTTGAGTTTTTTTTATAAAAGTTTTATTGGTTGAGCATGTCATCTTGTCTGGTTTACTTTTTGATATTGGTTTGCAGGCTATTGCGTCAGATTGAAAGTTTACTCTATGTGCACTTGTTGAGTAGCGGCTGAGGGTTTCTTGCAAAAAAAAAAATAAAGTCAACCATAATTAACATATAACCTGAACCCTATTGATGTTATTAATTTACCGTGAACCGTGTGACATGGTAAATGTTCATCGTATGTTTTGTGCAATTATTACTAAAACATACACAAAAATATAAAGAGCTATTTCCGCCGGTTACAAATGCTCAACGTCTCTAAAGTCTCTAAAAAAGAAACTCAATTCTTCGTCTTCCATATTATTTTGATGTTTGTTAGGTTTGTGGTAAGAAATTAGTGTTTAAGGTAAGATTTGGTTATGTTTTTAGTGTTGTGGTAAAAATGTTAGTGGTAAAATGTTAGATTTCTGTTAGGGTTTTAGATTAAGTTATTTTTTGTGACAACGTCAATTGCGTAAATACTTGGTACAGAAAGGTTAGTTTTGATTTTTCAAATTTTAGTTTGTAAAAAAAAGGATGTAGGGTGAGAGATCCAACAAAATGTGTTTAATTTCTAGCCTAACCCTTAAATCTACCACATATGTCATTTTTAGTAATTTCTCCAGTCTATGATTAATCTAAACCCAAACGTTAACCTTCTCGAGGACTGATAATATATGAATTTAAATTAATTCCAAAACCATTTGAACCCTATGATCCTGGATGTTATTAATTTAATCTTTTAGAGAACCAATTAAATTAACTCCAAAGTTCACATGATCATTGAATCTTAAGTTATGCATATCCATTTTACATTTAAGCATATAACATTTATTTCACAATTTATACATACATTACGAATAGCATGCACAAAGACATAAGTTTGTGATATAATAATTAAAAAATATTTAAATTAATTGAAACAAATCCAAAAAATTCAAAATATATATATTTAAATTAATTGAAAAAAATCCAAAAAATAAGTTTAGCTTGCTGATTTTTTTTGAATAGTATTTTGATGAATAATATTTTCAACAAATAATATTTCAAAAAATACTTTTCACTTTCGAAAAATATTGTTTGTCTTCTAAAACCACTGTTCACATTATTTTTTTTCGATATGTAGTATTTCGATGAATATTGTTCTCGATGTAACATTATTCACCTTTTGGAAGACACTATTTATAATACTGCTCATCTTCCAACAAACATTTTTCACATCACTTATGTTTCAATGAACAATGTTTTCGATAAATAATATTTCCAATGACCGATAGGTGAATCTTGGAGTTAATTTAATCAGAAGCACTCTTCACAATACTGTTCATCTTCAAAAAATACATTGTTCACAACACTTATGTTGTTGTCACTAGACGATCCGTCTAGTCAGCAACACACGTACTGCTCTCATCGTGACAATAGTGGGTTGCGAATTACCTTACAAGTTGCGGTGTTCATCGACAACTTTAACAGTTCGCTGGGGCATGGTGAACAACGTTGGACAAACTTCGATCATCGTGAACATAATAGGTTAAGCCGTCACTGACTCGTTCTCCCAATAGTTTCAATTGATTCGTTAAATTAGGTTTATTTCGATGCTAATTTCGGGATAAGATATTCCAGACATAAAAAACCATTAAATTTAATCGAAATTTTTTTAAACTATTAAACAACCAATTTATTCATAATAAATATGTAAGAACACAAAACATGTTATTTTTCAATACAAATAAATCACTAAACATGTTTTTCAAACAATTTCGTAAACTCATACCCTGAAGAGTCAATTAAACACATAATTCAATTTGGCATGAATTTTGTTCAGAAAAAAACATATATGATTCAAATCAAATAATCGATTTTTCTACTAAATCATAAAAATTCTTTATTAGTTCTGATACCAATTGATGAATCGCTCATCAAACTGCGGAAATATACTAAAGTCCTTAAAATAAATCGAAAAGAGCACTTGCAAGTTTGCTTATTTCTTCTCTCCATCGTACATCTACGTGCTTGTCAATTGATCTCGAGTTGCTGCAACTGAGAACCTGCAAGACCAGGATTAAGGCATGCCAATAAAAAAGACGACAACTGTTTTGAGTGTTTGAGTTTTGGTTGAAGAAATGATAAACCCTAATCATTCTTTTATATAGGCTACAACTTGAAATCTTAACTTATAAGCCCATAACCTTTTACCGTCTTGTGATCATAAACTACAACCCGGTAAATCGATTTACTCTATGAATTAACGATGTCCAAATTCAATCCGGTTATCCCACTTGATTCATGACGTTTTTTCATCCATAAATTTAATTCAATTAATTACATAATTTAATCAACTCGATTATTTTTATTATGTAATTATTTTAATATTATATAATATTATATAATATTATATGTAATATGAATTCATAAATATGTTAAATAAATATATTCCAATATATACAAAATGCAAACTTACACAAACTTTGCAGCCGGTTCTCGGTACAAATGCATTGGCATCAATAATATGCAGTATGATTTGCCCGGTAGAAATTTTTATTCTTCCTAACATGAACCATCCGTTTGCTAATGGAAAGAATAGTCATTTTCTTCTTATGTGTGCTTCGAAAACGGAGATGCCAATACAGAACTAATAGTAAGTCCTAACACAATTCTGGTTTCCTTGCGGTGGTTTTAAAGATTTCACGAAAGAAAAAGCCTATGCACTCTAAAAAAAACTCATGGTTTAATAATGGTTCATAATATTTTTATTATGTATTTTTAATATTATTATGTAAAAAAATTCAAATAGCTTTTTAGTAAATTTGTGGGAAGTAGTTATCGGAATTTCTACGCTTTCATTACGAAGGTTTCAAACAATTATCAGAAAATTACAAGTAGCACCGTAACAACATAAATTTTAGGTGTCAAAAAGTTTGTTTTCGGCTAAAATTATTAGTGTTTTTTTTTTTCAAAAAAGAGGTTAAATTACAAAGTAAAATTAAATTAATTATTTATAAAAATTGTTGTTTGGGAGAAAGTAGCGGTAAAAACAAAATAAAATTTTAAGCGGTGGATTTTAAAATAATATAGTTAGAAATAATAAAAATACATCAAATCTAATAATAGCTAGAAAATAAAAATGAATGGATAGTTTATTTATGATTGTTTGTCGTTGAATATCAAGTTTAATAGAAGATAAAATATTTTTAAAATATTAAGATATTTTTGTATGATATTATTTTAACTAATAAATTTTATTTGAATTATTGGAGTTTGGTATTTTTGACCATATTTTGAGAATATTTTCTCCAATCCAAAACACAAATCATATCCAAGATTTAATATTATGTATTGATTTTCACCAATTGGACAGGTTACTTTTTCATTTATTACAAAAAACGAGAAGCAATTATAAAATTTCTTAATACTCGTGTATAACCTTAAAACGACATGTATAATAGGACGAAAGGAGTAATTGTTTTAATTATGGTTGGAGATATATAGACCAAATTATTTACACGTTTATAAGAAGTCACCTAGTCTTTACGCGAGTACAAAGAAAAGATTATATTTGATTGTTCATACGAGTATTTAACGTGACGTCTGTCGAAGTCTATACTTTTGAATATATTAGTTGTCGAAGTTTTGTCTTCATTACTGAAGTTATTATCTTTACATATCGAAATAACTACGTCAGCAGTATTCGACTAGACTATTAAGAATTTTAAGATTTGTTTATTTCACTTTAAATTTACCAAAAACGTCTGAGACTTGGTTCATACTTAATTTATTCATGTCTTATTAAAAATCTTCGCCGATCGAAACCTCCCTTGAATAAAAAAAATCGAACGGAAAATAGTATAATAACAGTTAGTAGACTACTAGAGTATTATATATTCGTTTATTTACTTGATCACTTCTTCTTATTAATTTTAAAATTCTTGAATTCTTTGTTGAATATGGTTGAGTACCTCCGCCCTCCCCCTTAGTCCTTGGTGAAGGATGAAGAAAAGATTTACGACATAAAATGAAGTTATAATGTTACTTCGAGAACTTTGGATCGCATAAGTTGTTGTCATTTTGCTTTCGAATGAGCTTTTGTTGGAGATAGTCAAGAACCTTCCTAGCTCTCGTTGAAGGATGAAGAAATACAAAAGAAACTAGTCTTTAATTTCAAAAGCTAGTATCCAAAGTTGTGAACATTTTTTTTGTCGAACTTTTACTCAAAATAATTGAGTAGCCAACTAGTTGTTGGTGAAGACTCAAGTAAGTGTTGAATAAATGAACATTGTTTCAATAATGTTATTGGAAATTTGAAACGGTCAAAACTATTTTCACTTTTTATCAATCTTGTTCAAGCTTTATGAATGCAAGTGAAATTAGGAACACATGATTTAGTTTGGAGATGTCTTGTATTGATTGGTATGTTTTGTCATAAATTTATTGAAATTAGAGGCCTTTTTATTATTGAGCTAAAACGCAGGTAAGAAGCTAAACATTGGTGACACATGGATGAAAGTATTTTGTTTTATGCTTCACATGCTTTCTCTTCACCTCCATTAATATCCCCCCAAGATATTTAAATCTCAGTTACTCATCCAGCAAATAGATCCAACCAACATAAGTTTTTATGAAATCAAAAGCTGACATGTTTGGCCTCTATGTATAAATACCTTTCCATATTGTATGTTCTTTTTTTTTGCTTCATTTGCCTTTCGGATTCAGATTTTTTAGGTTTCTTTTTTAAAACTTTTATTTATCTTCTTACATTAGATTATAAAAAAAACCTAAGTATTCCTTTAGTATTTTATATAAATGAGTAAGAGGAATCAAGAAAATGGCTGCTCAAATAGCCAAAGTAAATGGTACTGCATCATTTAGTGCTCCATCTTTTAATAGCTCTAATTTTTTTTATTTAGAATACGCACTAAATTCGCTAAATCGATAGGCTAAAAAGGTTAAAGTAAAAATAGAGAAAGTTCTTAAAAATATTTAAATCAAGGACAATCAATATCGAAAATTCTATCGTCGTTCGGTTTTCTAATATTGGGGAAACTTTATTTAATGTTAGTAAAGATGAGGTTGTATTCGTTACATACTTTCTTGATATGTATTAGGGAAAATCCTCACAAAATAATGCCAAAATGATAGCACATTTGATCTGAAAAAATGGTATATTTGCAATCAAGTGTCCATTTTACTATATCTTGGCATCTATTTATACAAGTTTTTTCTACCATGATCTCCACTACATAATTACATAAATCCATGTCACTTGTTAAAGAAAAAAAGACTGTTGGGGTGCTGAGTAAAATAATATGGATGTATTACCTAGCGTTAATCTCGATTAGTATGTATGGACCATATTACTTTTAGAGGAAGAGGTATAAAATACTTAAATAGTAGTGTAAAAGTATTTTATTGTTTTATGCTTCATGTAGATTGATGAATAACTGCAGCGACGCTCTCTACGCATCTAACCACCATCATTACCATCACTCATGAAAGCATACCAGTGCTTCATAAAAGGTAAGCTTTTTTAGTAGTTTTTATCTGTTGACTCACTTAAGTTGTCGGGAGAATGCGGGGGTTGCGAGGGTAGGGAGTTGTAGTCCTTACTTAGGTCTTGGTCAGATACGTTTGTCCAGGTGGCCCTCTAATGTGGAAAACCCTGTACGATGTTACACAAATTGTTTAATGGACCTCTTCGTCCCTTGCAGCTGTGAACCCAAAACATGGCTCCAAAAATGGAGACGAAGAAAAATTCAAAGGAGGCTACCCGTGATGGTAGCCTTGCCAAGCAACAGTTAGAGAGCGCGATGTTTCTCGACTTATATTTTAAATGACTTACAACAAAGTACATGCAGTTGGCAGATGAGGGCCACCAGTTTCTTCTTTGTATTACCATGGCCCACGGTAACCCTCAATTCAACCTCGCCCACACATTGAGATGTTTTCCTCTCAGGGCCTACCAATGTAATGTGGGTTGGTTTGTATGGAGGTAACTCAAGCATTATGTCATAACTTTCGTTAAAGCTTATGTTTGCGGAGATTCCGCCATCTATCAAGGACTCGAGTCAATATGACGCCCACAATATCCAATTTGATTGTTAGGACTTCATGGGGTGTCGCAACATCCTGAAAATTGTCGTTCTTGAATATTAGGTCCACCACCGGGTCTTAGTAATTATGGTCAGATAATCCGTCAACCGTCTGTACGTCGAGATTTCTTTTGTCACTCTCGAGATGCGGGATCCACCACCGACAATATCTCTTCTCTGAAAATGATGGATAGCCACTGCTGATACCCCTTAACGACCTATCTCCGCTAAAGCTACTCCTCGATTATATCACCCCTTCGATCGTCTTGGCGATCTTACTACCTTTTACGCTTGACTAATTGGACCAAATCGCTAGTATCAATCAGTTGTTGGATATTTTCTTTGAGCTTCCAACAGTCATCAGTCGAATGGTTGTTATCATTATGGTAAGAACAAAACTGATGGATGGATCTCTTGTGACTAGAGGAGAACATAATGCGGGGAGGCTAATACTAGGATTGACCCTTTGTTTTATCATAAGTTATAGATATTGTCTATGTAAGGGGCTTGAATTTCTGCATCAAGTTCTAGTAATATGAGGTCGTTTGCCCATTTCTTGGGGCTCGTGAGTTGTCAATGCGCTTGTTCCTATCTATCTTCCTCCAGTGACCCGACGTCGGCTTGGACATGTGCACTAGGTTTGCATATAGAGGGCTTTATCTATCTACCCCCGCTTAAAAGTTTCAACAACCATGGGTTATTCGAGGTCCTAAAGGGTGTTCATCGCGTGGATATACCTCTTGGCACATAATTCTTGTGTGATTCACCACGCCTTTGATACAAACCTATAATTGAATTTATTTATTCGTCGATTCCTTGTTAATGATAAACCGATCCCTAAAGATGTTACATAACCTTGAGAAATAATAGATAGACCCCTTGGGTAAACCGTTAAACCAATCCAGAATGGTAGCTTTGAGGGTCACGAAGAGAGCTTTGCATAATATTGAGTTTTCGGGGTTTGAAATCCATCATTATATTTCAAAATTTCTCAAGGTGCCGCTTGGGATCATAGGTTTTGTCGTAGACCATCATTCTAAAAGGGTTGAATTTTCTCGTAAGCTCGGCTTCTAGGATTTTTCCTATGAAGGGTTGTACATGGTCATACTGCACGAATTATGCCTCATTGGGTCCTCTCGTCGTTTCCCAGTATGATCCGCTACCGCGCTTCTGGCCCTCGGATAAGTTTTTCTTGCCATTTCATTCGCCTTCCTCTTCACCAGTTACCACTTTCTATTTTTCCTAGTTAGCCTTGCTGGTCTTGTTTGCTCCCCCGACAGCTCGTGTTTGTCTTGGTCACCATTCAGGACCCCTTTATAGATGGAACGCGTCTGCAATTTTTGTAACCATAGCCTTTACCTTCTGATCTTTACCCTCTTATAGATGGAAAACCCTAATCTGCTCATATCTCAATTCCTTGATCTCTGATTCCAACAGGTGAACAACAGATGAGGTGATGGGCATAGCCTGGTTCATGGCGTTCATGGGGGAGTTGCTGGGCATACCCTGGTTTAGGACGTTCATAGCTTTAGTGGTGGGCATGCCTTGGTTTATGATGTTTTCTCCCTGAGAAAGGACTATTTCCTCACCATGTTTGTGGTGGTCATAGCTACGTTGAAATCGACATGAGGGGAAAATTCGTCGGAGCATTGTTTTTGGTAATAGGAAGCTGAATACTCGGGTCGAGGGCTAGGATTGCTTTAAGGTGGATTTCTGTGGCGGTACAGCTCCCCGCTGGGTTGAGGACGACTGTCTGAGTTCCACTAAGGATAATAGTTTCAGGGACCTCCTTTTTAATTCCGAATCTAGTTATCACCATTTGTAAGCTTTCACTTTTGTGATAGAAGCTTCTCACAGACGACGGAAAATTTGTTAGGAAATATCCTTACAAAATAATGCCAAATTGATAACTCAGTTAATCTAAAAATACAATGGTAGATTTGCAATTAAGTGTACATTTTACCATCTATTAGGATTTATTTATACAAGTTTTTCTACCATGATCCCCACTACTTAATTACATAACTACCCATTACATCGTGTTTGAATGACATTTAATGCAGATAGCGCTTTTGGGCTTATTAATTCCCACATCGCCCCTAACGCCTGTTAGTGGGACTGATCATGGTGACCATTCCTTTGCCAATGCCCTGCCTCGAGATGTTGTCCTCTGCTACCCTCTTGGTTTATTGATGTTATGCGTTGTTGTATCCTACCTCGGGGTGACATCCTCTTCTTCATTCTTAGTCATCTTCCAGCTTGCCCTGTGGAACGAAGGTTATTTACCGAGAGACATAGTTGCAACACCCGATCGATAACTGCCCTCAGATCGATTTCTAGCTTACCAAAAGAGTGGTATTACCTCACCATATCGTGAGGTCTTGCCTTATCCGAGGGGTACCGCCTTATCAAAACGGGTACTCGATTTCTTTTTGGTCCAGACATGCTGAAGTTATTTGAAGTGACTAGGAATTTTTCTATCAAACATGTACCCAACTCCATGATGGTTCTTTTTTTGTCCTTAATTTTTTCAGAAAAGGTTTATCAAAAGTCCTTCGTGAATTTTTTACCATGGTCAAAGTGTCTCGCCGAAAGACTAATCCTTTATTTTATTTCTTAATGGAAATATACACTAGATTTGTTCATGATCTTATGTAATTTAAAAATAAATTGAAGAAAAAATTGATATATGTCTCTGGTAATTGGGAGACTGGTAGTGAAGAGCTATGACATCATTACACACGAACTTGGGTTTCGAAGGGTAAGCTATTATCATTTCATTTATTTTTTAGTTTCTGCAAATTGTTACCATATTGACCTTGTTGTCTCTATATATGACCGTAAATGTGATTTTCATTGTAGGATTTTCATAATTATTTATGTTGAAATACCACCGGATGATAAGAGGGGATAGCATGCCCATATGAAATATGTTAGACTAGTGAAATAATTTTCCTTGTTTTTTTGTTATTACTCCTTCACTATGGTGCCCATCGAATTTATTGGCTGAGGGTTATAATCGAGTATTGAAGTTCGTGATAATTGTTAAGTATGTGAATCATTGTGGATAGAGAATGTAGAGAAACCCATTTTGAGGAATAATAACTTGGAAAACTTATCTCCAATAAAGTAGACTATAAAAAAATTCTCTATGGAATAAGATTGTGGAAAAACACTCTCCGAAAAACGAGTTAAATGTTCAGATCACGAACAAAACAACCAATAAAATATAGGTCGTAAGTTATGAAATATAGAAAGCCAAAACCAAATTTCACATTTCTTGTAAATCCAATGTTATGGATGATTTTAGTTTGGGTAAAAAGAAAAAAGTTTGTCCACGTATTTCAGAAGATGAAACCGGAGTTGCGGAAGATTATATGCCCTTAATCAAACGTAAAAAAACTTTGGAAATTAAAGGTAAACTCCGGCTCTTATTGTTGTGCAACATAATACTCATGCAATAATATCCTTTTTGGATTCTCGGGATTTAAGTGCTTTTAAACCTATCATTACGTCAACTATCCATGAGTCTTCAACTCATGCAACTACTCTTGTTAAGAGTTCTACTACTAAATTTGTTCATTTCTGTGAATACATAGTTGGATATGAGATGTTAGTTATGGTTGTCCTTAATCGTTGTCCCACAAAATAATTTGTTATATATGAGAGTAGGTTTTTTTAAAAGGTCCATACTTATGCTTTTTAGGCTTGAAGTTAGTCCATATTATGATTTTTTATGAGAGATAATGAAATTATTGAGGGTCAAAGGATAACTAAACAACAACGTAATGAATTGTTATGTTGGGAAAGTGATAGGTCTGGAAGTTCTTCTAAGTCATAACAACCTTCACCTGCAAACATTTTCGTTCATGTTTATAATGAAACAATTGAAGTTGTAAAAAATGAATCTTCAGACTAACACAACCCGAGAGAATTGTTGTTGTGACTACCGAGGTTTATGCTAACTTATCATTAGCTCTCAAGACCGTTGTAAGTATTTTTTAGTATTGTTGTAGAGTCTCATATTGCTTAAGTTGTTTTAAAGACATCCCATGTTGAACATGCCATTATTAAAAAAACCATGATTAAAAACCTATGTGATGTCTTGTCTAACATGGATGCTTCTCCGATTGGCCAAGAATAAGGATGTTGCTGCCTATCAACAAAAAAATGATTGAAACAACTTGTAAAATAGTTATATAAGCTCATTCCAAGTTGGTTTTTTTTTCATGACAAATATTCTAAAGTAAATTAGGACCATTACTCTAATTACGTTCCTGAAAAATAGTAGTTCAGATACTTAGAGTGGAGTGACGTTCTCTTAATTCTTGTCTTTTGTCGGGATATAAGAAATGATGCATCTATATTTGGGACCTCATTCAAGAGATTGATGAGAACAAGATGATGAATCCTTTAAATGCTATGTATCTAGATCTTTCTGATAGTAGTTGTATTTAAAATGCTATGCTAGAATTGATAATATTAAAGTTACTAATCTTGAAGTCGTTAATATTGAAACTGATATTGTTCCAGCTAAATGTGTTAATCTTCATGATTCCAATATTCATCCTTAGTCATTTTAATGTCAACCTCTTCTTGTAGGATGTTAAAAGTATTTTTTATACTGTCACGACCTATTGAATCACTTAAATATATATAAAAAAAGTACAAACAAAATGTTTCACAAAAGCACGCAAACACTCATTAACATAATGCACGAAATCCATACGAACCTTGTTGACTTCATCTTAACTTTTCTCGCTTGTTTTTTATCTTCGTGAAGTAAACCTTCAACGAGATATGTCTTGATTTGAGTTATGCACTCTTTTCTCCTAATTATCCTTCTATTACCATCACACATGTAGATGTAAATGATTACATGAATTGGTTGGGTAATGTAATAAATGGTTTTTCTTAAAAGATTACTCATGGGGACAAAGATGTGCAGGTGAAAGATGCAAGAATGTCTATAATTATATTTTTAGCTTGTGGGAGTCGTTCGAATTCATTTTTCTTAAATTGGTTAACTTGGCACTAAATTTAGTTTAGGTATATGATGTTTTCTTTCTTAGCTTTAGTTTGACCCAATGACTAGTTGACTAGTAATTTTGTGAATCTGTGAATAACTAAACTCTTTAGGCTCCACAAAATTGTTACTAGTCATAGTTGTACAATTACCGCTTTGTAATTAGGTTCATTGTTGGAGAGTAGAAACCCGAATTCGATGAGTTGACTTAAGATATCTCATTTAAAGATATGATCAAGACTCATGATCCCCGGATTTGATTGTTAGTTCTTCCATTAGTTCTGACTTTCCATGTAATTTTAGATTGTTCTTTTGTAAGTATCAGTCTTTCATAGTAAAACTTTGTCAAGAAATATGCCAAAACGTGGGGGTTTGATTCTCGTTCTTGGTTCAAAGTGAATATTATAATCCTTTAATTCTACTTTCCACTTGGTCAATTTACTAGATACATGTAGTTTTTGTGTCATATTTCTCAAGAGAAAAGAATCTTTGACTATTATCATTTGAGCTTGGAAGTATTATCTTATTTTTCTGGCTGCAACTACTAATGCCAGAGAAATTTTTTCTACTTGTAAGTATCTAGTTTCAGCTGGTAGAAAAATATTACTTACATAATATATTGCTTTAGATTTTCTTCATTTCTTCTTGATCTACGCGGATGGTGTAATTTGAGACTGCAAGATACAAATATAAAACTTATCATGATTGAGGTTTTATCAATACTTATAGAGAGACAATGAACTTGTTTATGTTATTAAAAGCTTCATTTTATATTGGGTTCATTTGAATTTCCATGCTCATCTAAACAATTAGAAGAAATGTTGGCATTTCTCTGAAATTCTTGCAAAGAATCTAGTTGGTGCAGCTAGTGTTCGAGTCATAATTTGTACTTCCTTCACATTTTTTGGTGTAAAATATCTTCTTTTGTATCATATGGTGATAGTTGTTGATTAAAAACTTGTGAGAAATGACTTTATTGGGACTCATGTCACATCCTTTCTATTCAATACAAATATATGCAAACTATTTTGCAAAAAGTTACATATTTTGTACCCAATATCGGTTGAAATATCTTAGCCAATCTTTAAAGTTTTTCTTTCTTTCATGTGTACATCTTACCCCGAGTGTACTAAGCACGGGTATTCTCTTGGGCCACCCATAATTTTCATAATGACCCAATCTTCTTCTGATTGCTATGCTTTATGTACCAATGATGTTGCATAACATTTCTTGAAAGTCTAATGGTTTCCTCGTATCATCGTTACTTTGGCATTAATTAGGAATCAGATGTGTTGGTGGACTGTAGAAAAAATGGAGTGCATTTGTTCCAGTCAAGATCTAAGTTTAGTACCCGTAGTATAGTTTAATTTTCTCGGTGAATCCATTTAAGATTCTTTGAATTGGAGTTAGCACTAACGATCTTCTCATTCTATCATAAGTACATTTGTATAATATGTTTGCTGATCTATCAATAACTATCATTAAGCTCTTGACTTCAACTCCAATAAACTTTATTGTTATTAATATAACATTCTTACGTGGTGTCGTCACTCCTATTAGGTCATCATCTGTGAATGCTAGCATATGATATGGATTCCAATAAAAATATAAAGACATTTGTACATGATATCGTACGTATATTTCATCATCGTACCTTTGCTGGAATTTATGGTGAAATTATCCATCCTAAACAAAAAGCTCATAAAGTTTTCATACACTACCTCCTCATGGAACTTTATGGTTTTGAAAAAACAAGATTTTGGTGAAATTATGAAAGATACTAATATAAATTTGACAGCTGAAAGAGGGAAAATTTTAGGGCTAATTATTTTTAACCATCAGAGGATGATGTATCCAACTATTTAAATTCAACTATTCAAATGTTTTTTTATATTTTACTTTTTTGGGGCAAAAGTTCAATATTTTATTGAATTTAAAGTTACAAAGATGTAACTAAAAGAAAGTAACTATGGCCAAATGCCTTACATCAACGAATTGAAAGTAAATGATATTACAATGAATGAAATTAAAAATATGGAAGATCAAGAAGTTTCTTGATGCAACAATTAAAACAGATACAAACATCTCTTGAGAACCAAGCAAACTCTTTTATTTGAATAGATGATATAACAACCTGTAAAATACATCACCAAGAAAATAAAGCAATCAGGAAATATCATGTCCTCAAGGTTAGTAGAAAATGAAATCTTATACATTAACATGATGCTATTTGGCCAAACGATGATAGCCCATGTTGATGCGTTCCAAGTATGTTATAGCTTTGGACTTCGCTAAAGTATTAGAGTTTTGAAAATTATAGTTTGTTTTAGAATAGAAACTCACTTTGCAATATAATATGCAACAAATTTTTGCTCACGATATATATGTTTTATAGCCATATTTGGAGTAATAAATGATCTACAAAAGTCTAATAGAGGGGAAATGAACAAAAAAAGATGTCCTTGAACCTAACATGTCAATTAAAATAGTAGAATTATATTCGATATCAACATGGGTGAATTTATTATTATAACATATGATTAGACCATTTAAAAAGGTCCTGATCTCAACAATAATAACTAGATTTTTTCCATGAAGATGACGAAAAGCTATTTTATTTTACTTGATGAGTATATTTTAATTAGTGAATCAAATGTGATTATGTTCTTGATAATTTTGGTACGTTTGTTTTATTTCCTTATTTTGTATTAGGGCTATAATGATTCTTATTTAAGGTTTCCAAACCCTGAACGATTAATTGTTATTTTTTGAGATAATAAAATTTAGCTTTTGTTGTATCTAAGAGAACCGCGTGTTTTTGAAACCCTAAATAGGGTTTCGTCTATCATTTGTTCTTCTTTTTCTATATTCCGCTGCATTAGTCTAGTATCAGAGCTCCAATTCTTCCTACATAAATACAATAAGCATGTTTCTTTCCTAACATCTATGCTCGTGAAGATCTTTGGGTATGACGAGGCACACTAGAAGTTTCGTTGAAGATCGTTTTGACCAAGTACTAGAAGAGTTTAAATTGACTACAAAACATCGGATAAAAGTGAAACTTGTTTATCGAGATGTTGTCTCACACCATGAAAAGATTTTGAAACTAATAGTTTTATTAACGGTAGATAATGACCAATCGAGATTTTTTTTATTGGTGATGGTTTCTTTCATTCTATTGTTTTTAGTCAAGAGTAAAAATCATAAAATTGAAATATTTTTTTATCATCATACAACTAAGCTCATGGATAAAAATCTAGCATCTAAAATCGGGACCAAAGAAATTAATTTTCTAAACGAAACATATGGGGTATTCTAACTTAGACATCCAAATCCAACACGCTGATTTGCTTCGGAATAAGGAGCCAGTAATGAGGAAAACCAGATGCCGAAAGCGGACTCAAAAGAGAAGAAAAGAAAAGATTAGGATTGATCGGATTGTTTCCTGATGCATTGAATTTGTAGTTGCAGTCTATAGCCCGACTGATGAGACTAATTCCTTTCAAGATAGTGACAAATATATTTTTCCTGGGCAGGATGCATTATTCAGGTTCATGATAAAGTTGTTGCTGAAAAATTGTTTGGTGATGAGAATTCAGATGGAAGCCAACAAACTACTGCCAAGCTTTTTGTGTAGTCAAATCGGGTTCGATCTATTATCGGCAAAGGTGGACAGATAATTCAGAATATTTAAAGTGATATAGGCGTTTTCTTTCACCCATATATGAGCGGTTTTCTTTTTTAAGATGCGGAGGAAATATAACGCAATATCTGGTGTAAGAAAAATCCACGATCTCTTGCGAGATTTGTTGTGACAGTGTGTTGTAATTATGGAATCTAAATCCACGTAGGACAGATCTACCTCGGGGCAAGAGGGGGTCCCACCGCCCCTAATTATCCCAAAGTAAAATAGTAGACTTATACACAACTGTGTACAGGCTTTGAACAGTATATTCTTATCTTTATTTCTCAATAATATCTCAGTGTTAATTTATCCAAAAATAATTGAGTATAAGCGTGAGATTTAAAGGTAATTTATTTGAAGGAAATAAATACTTGATACACGTGAGTCATTCGAAGGTAATCCATTCAAAGGAAATAAAAACTTTACACCTGAGCCATTCAAAGGTAATTCATTCGAAGGCAATAAAAACTTGATACAGATGAGCCATTCGAAAATAATCTATTCGAAGGAAATAAAAAAATTACACACATAAGCCATTCGAAGGTAATCTATTCGAAGGAAATAAAAGGTAAAGATGGTAGATTAATATTTACATTGAACAAAAATAAAGTAAAATTTACAACATAAGTTTACTCAAGATATAACCTTAGCTGATCGACATTCCACGAGTGTGTCAACATATTTCTTTCTTCGTCAATTACCCGATTTGTCCCTTGCTTAATCGTTTCACACACAATGTATTTCCCTTCCCAGTTTGTAGCCAACTTTTTGAACATCCTATCTTTGGTGTGCATAAATACTTTTCTCAAAACTTTGTCCCCCAATTGGAAGTCTCTTCCTCGTTCTCTAGACGCATACCTACTCCTCATTAAACCCTGGTAATGTACAGTTCTTAAAACGGAATTATTCTCTTTTCTTTAATGAAATTCAACTGAGTTCTTATCGTAACTTAATTTTCCTCTACAGAATAATTTTGAACCCTAAAAGAAGGAAAAGTGGCTTCTATTGGTGCGATTGCATCCATTCCATAAACTAAGGCAAAAGGAGATAAATGAGATTCTTATGTGGAAGTATGTAAATTGGTTCGATGAGCCCATAGCACTTCTTGCAGGTAATTAGGCCAATTATTGGTCGCTCATTCTAAGATCTTTTTAAGGCCCATCAAAATAGTTTTGTTTGCCACCTCTATCCGTCTATTGGCTTGGAGATAAAAAGACGAGGAGAAAATTGTGAATTCCTTTTGGTGTACAGAGCACTTCCATATCTTTGGTGTACAAACCAAAAAGGGGTGTATTTTCTATCCATCAAAAAATAATTAATTTCCAAAATAATAGTTTCACACCCTGTAGAAGCCATCGGAGGGGTCCAACCAATCCAAGTCCTCATCTATCAAAGGGTATTGTTTCGGATACAAACCCCAAATCAGGGACTAAATTTATAGATTTTTGTAAAATCCAGGGACCATCACCGGTGATTTTAAATTCGAAGGACTAAATGAAAGAAAATGGGATAGTCGAGGGACTTCACCAGTGACTTTTTAGTCGATTAACTAAATAACAGAAAACGTGATAGCCGAGGGACTATTTTTTGATTTAAACGATGATAGATATAAAAGAGAACAATGTTTCAACATGTCTTACATTTGTATTCACATATTTATAACTATAAGCTTTACTTTAAATATATGTATTAATATTAATATTTTTTATTTTTTATTTTACTTTTAACGAGTGAAATTGAATTTATACTTCATGTTGCTCTTACTTTTAACGGTAATAGAAAAATTAAATTACATATTTAGTATTATTATTATGAGATTAATTTATATAAAAAATTAAATTATTTAAACATACTTCTAAATTGAATGCAAAATATTTAGTTTATTTGGGATATTAGGTTTGTGATTTTTTCATTAAAAAATATGGAATTGTTTTTTGATATTTTCAAAAAAATGTAAATAAAATCACTTAAGTGGATGAAAATAAATAAATAAAACATGTTAGATTTTCGCCCCTCTTTCTTTCAATTTATGTTTCGTAACTTTAGACGTACATAAATTGTTCAACGATATGCCTGGTAATAAGTTTGCGTCAGATATCACTTTAGCTATGATCTCTTGGCTGCAGTACTTGCCTATACTTTCTATCATGGATGGATGAGTTGTTGCAGGTAATTCGTGATTTCTCGTATTTGATTCCCTGATGCAGGTTAGTCCAAAATGTTGGGAAGTTTGTTGTCACTTTTTCATTGATATCGGTTTATGCCGAATCCGAAATTTTTTACACTTTTTATAGTTGGATTGCAAGAGAGGTAATATTATGCAAACGTTTGTAATGCTGAAAGAAATGATCAAGTGTGGGTGGATATCGGATGTATATATTCATACCGTATTGATTGACGGACTTTGAAACAAGGGACAGACTGAAACGACATTTTTATTTTTGTTTAATCTGGTTTGTAGCGATTATTACAAATCGACCGTACATACTTATATGTTGATGTTTGAATATTTGAGAACTAAACATAGACAGAAGAAGGAGAGAAAATAAAGAGATAATTTTATTGATGATGTATTTTATTGTAGTTAGTAGAAGGTGTTTTATATAGTAGATCCTAACTAATCTTAACTACTAATATACCAAACAATTCAATATCCCCTTTAAGACGAGACCTAAAGCTAGCGCGAAGGCTCGTCTTGGACAATAAGGGACCAAAACAAAAATATGACGAATAAAACTCAAGAAGTAGCCATGATTAACATTGTGAGGTCGAACAACACATCTATGAGTTGAAACTCTCTTTATGAAGCTTGTAAGGTTTCAAACGATCTAAAAGGAAATCCAGGCTGTCGATCTGTCTTCCGAACTAGACTTGCTTATCCAAACGGCAACCCATCACAAATGTATTCGTAAATGCCTCATATATTCTTACAAATACAGTATGGGAACTAATTGAACCTATGAAAGTAGATTCTGCACTTAAGGTGAAAAACAACAAACTGTTCCGGCCAAAATTCATGAGCATTTAGGACACCCACAAGAAGTAGCGTCTATCTATCTACAATCAAGCTACAATTACCATCCTGCCAAAGCTCAATAAATTTTATGTTTGTTTTTAGGGGTAGAAACCAGCTCGTACTTTCCATTTCGCATTATGCTATTTCGTGTTAAATTCTTAATTCTAGTTCCACATGGTAATCTGATAGAAACGAATCATCCTTCAAGACCTTTTCCCTAAATATTAAACCTTGTTCTTCTGATACTACACCAGTAGCATATGCAATCTGTTCCTTCAGCGCAGCAACAAGAAGACACTTAGTGACTCGTAAAATGTATGTTTGAGAGTCATATGTCCTGATTTTTATTTCAACCATAGCCGGAGAACTAGCAGAAGCATGATTTTGACTATCGGAAACCATAAAATCATCTTTTTTCTTGAACATCCAGAAAAGAACATGAATATATTCATCTCAATCAGGTTTGATTTTGGATTTTGGTGGCTACGATTTCTGGTGTGTTTTCTTAAGATTTATTCTTCCGATACACCTTAGTCATTTTCTACGGGATGCATTTTGTAAAACTATCACAACATACTCCAAGAGGAAGCAAACTAGTGTGTACATTTGCGAAAGTAATCATATATAGAAACGTTTACAACCTTCATCATCAAAACCGTATTGGACATACACAGTTGACAATGGATCTTGAGGTGACTAAAATAGGCTTCTTAATCATATCAAATATGTCAACAACATCGGACACAAAACCATTTTTTTAACAGAAGTCGAAAAATCAATGAGGACATCACCCATGTCAAACTGTAAGTAATGATTTCTGAATCAACGCCTCTCAATACGAATTTACCTCAAACTTCTTCTTTTGGCCTACGGTTAAGCCAAAAAGAAAACAAATTTTCCTTAATAAAACCTTGTTTGATCAGGTTATACCAAACTAGGGTTGAATTTCCAACCGCGATTTCTTTGAAACCAAGACCCAATATACCATGGAACACAGAGTCCATTTCCAACTGTGCTTTTATGGAGACTTGAAAAACTCTCTACTTGTTCACAACTTTATTATCTTTTATAACTAAACTTCTCTGATTTTGTTTTAGGGTCTTTTCAAACCAACAAATTCCAATATAAGTTTTTAAGAAAATAACGGTAGCTTCTCGCTTATATACCGACTGGTAGTTACAGATGGACCAACCTCAATTGAGACAATGGATTCTAGAGCAACTCCTTCCATTTGATCTATCATATCAGCCGTATCATTAGTACAGCTAAAGCTGCATACACGACCAAGGGCTTCTCGACTCCACAAAATTAGAAAGAGGGAAGCAAATTGATACCAAGTTCCTGAAACAATAGTATTCATGCAGTTATAACCATATCTCACAAAACCTGCAGAGTTATCAAGATAAGCCACCACACTTTCTTTTTCTTCAAACAAGAAATTATTTTGCTTGCAATTCTTTAATTGTTCAATTCAAGAACAATCTTTTTTGCATTCTGCAACATCTTTATTTCCTTAATTAACAAGGCGAAATCCATTATCACCTCCGAACAAGTGGAAATTTTACTTGCTAAAAAAATGTGTAACTTGTACACACCTCATCGAAACTACAAACATTTTTAATAGTTTAATTCCAGATATATCATTCGAAAGAAAGTAAAAAAAAATACCTCAAATCACTTATATTCATCGAAAACGACCAAATCCAAACCGTTTCTTGATATTCACATATTGCAAGAATATCATTCCACAAAAATACTATGAATTCAATATTAATAATTATTCCCATATATGTCCATAAGGGCACAACTAAAATTAAAATTTCGGAAATAATTAAAAAAAAATCTCGATGTTATCAAGAAGTCTGATTCCAAACACCAACATATCCAAACAGCAAAGGCAGTGAAATCAAGAGAAATCTTTGTATCAATGCAACACCAAAATCAAGCTCTCTCTATACACCTCTCAATTCCTCCATTTTTTTTATAGTTTTGGTCAATTTTGCATTTCCCAAACCTACTTAGGGAAATAACTTTTAAAAACTTATTTCTATTCTGCGAAGCAACCCATTGCCTGACTGCAGACATTCATATCTTCCCCATCTTTCTTGCGAGATAGTCATCTAACCAGTCTGTAATTGCAGAAACAATAAATATACTAGTTGTTGTTGTTCTAGTCCACCAATAACCCATATAAAAATTCGCAACGATAATGGGAACTGAAGCTACACGGCGAAACACTAAAACGGTAGGCAATGTGAGCAATTTAGAATAAGAGTACTGCATTTTTTTAAGATTCAATCTCCATCTTCTTTTATCCATTTTCTTTTCCATTCAAGACTTATTAAGGTTTTTGAGCAAGAACCTGCTCTGATACCATGTTGATTCTTGAAAAGAACTAAATGTAGAGAGAAGAAGGAGACAAAAAGAGAGAGATAGTTTTATTGATGTTGTATTTGGTTATAGTTAGTAGAAGGTCTCTTATATAGTAGATCCCAACTACGTTTACCTACTATTATAACAAACAATTCAACACTATATTTCTATGATTAGTGGGTATTGTAAAGAGATTAAGTTAAATCATCACGAAATGTTGTCTAGTAGAATAAAGGAGCAAGAATTGGTTCCCAATACAGATATGTATATTATTCTTATAAATGGTTATTATAAAGTCGGAAACCTCGACATAACATACGAGTTAATGGAACTGATGAGAAGAGAAATTTCTGCCTAATATATTTGCATATAATGTATTGTTCGATTGTCTTTGTAAAAAAGGAATGGTTGAAGCTTTCTCTGGTCTTTGAGGGTTTGTTAATGTTGAAACTAGAAAAAGATTTATTATGACTTAGACGTTTCGTACAAGTTAAATCCATATATATATATATATATATAGGCTTTGAATATATCACAACATTATTCTAGTCTACTATAATAAAATTTAGTCTACTATAATAATATCTATAATAAATTATGTTTGAATATTGAGTATAATAAACTATTTAGTCAATGTCTATTATTATTTCCATTAGCACTCCCCCTCAAGTTTGTGCGAACATACTTGAAACTGTCGTAGCTTTGATAATAACGTTGCCTTTGAAACTTGAACATAAGTACTTGAAGTACAAGCTTGATCGAAGTACTGAAACTAAATCACACTCCCTCTCAACCTGGAGCATATATATTAATCATGCCCAACTTGTTACAAATATAAGTAATCCGTGATCCATTGAGCGCTTTTGTAAATATATTTCCTAATTGTTCTCCTGTTTTGACATATCTCGTATGAATGATATTTTGTTGAATCTTTTCGCGGATAATATGACAATCAATTTTAATATGTTTCGTTCTTTCGTGAAATACAGGATTAGACGCAGTGTGCAGCACCGCTTGATTATCACACCATAACCTCGCAGGCATGGTAGTCTTGATGCCAATATCATTTAACAACTAGAAAATCCAAATTATCTCACAATAGATTGAACCGTGGCTCTATATTCAGCTACAACACTCGATCTCGATACAATATTTTATTTCTTACTCTTTCAAGATACCAAATTACCCCATACAAAAATACAATAACCAATGATAGATTTTCTATCAGCTTTAGATCTAGTCCAATCTGCATCCACAAAACACTCTATATTAGTATGACCAATACTGACATACCACAATCCTAGTCTAGGAGCTGATTTGAGATAACACAAGATATGTTCTAGTCCTTCCTAGTGATTAACTGTTGAAGAAGACATAAACTGACTTACAACGCTGACTGGATATGCAATGTCTGGTCGAGTTACCTTAAGGTAATTGAGTTTTCCTACTAATCGATGATAGTTTTCTGGTTCACTAAACAATTCTCCGTAATCTTTCAGTAATTGTGAATTAGGAACCATTGATGTATGACATGGTTTTGGTCCTAACTTTCCTATTTCCATTAACAAATCTTGAACATATTTTCTCTGCGATCAAAGAATACCTTTGTTGCTTCTTGTTATTTCAACCCCCAAAAAATTACTTCAATGGTCCTAAATCTTTTGTTTGAAATTGCGAATGTAAAAATGTTTTAAGCAATGAAATGCCATTAGTATCATTCCTAGTAATTATGATGCCATCCACATATACAACAATGAGTATAATTTCATTTGCATAACATTTATAAAAAACAAAATGATCACAACTGCTTTTCTTCAACCCAAATTCATTTAGTACATAACTAAACCTGTCGAACCAAGCACGAGGACTTTGTTTTAATCCATACAATGATTTATAAAAATGACATATCTTTCCTATCTCTCCCTGAGAAACAATCCCGGTGGTTGCTCCATATTGACATCTCTTTGGAGGTCTCTATGTAAAAATGTATTTTTAATATCTAACTAATGTAATGACCAATCATTTGATGCTGCTAAAGAAATAAATAAACGAATAGAGGTAAACTTAGATACTGGAGAAAAGGTTTTAGATTAATTAACACCATAGGTTTGAGCATATCCTTTTGCGACAAGTCGTGCTTTAAGACGAGCTAATGTCCCATCTGGATTCATTTTTACATTAAACACCCATCTACAACAAATATATTTCTTTCCATTAGGTAAATCAACCAACTTCCAAGTACCAATGTCTTCTAATGCGCTTATCTCTTCAAACATTGCATCTTGCCAGCCAGAATGACATAATACTTCGTGAACAGTTTTTGGAATAAAAATAGAATCAAAAGATGATATAAAAGCTCGAGTAGAAAAATATAATTGATGATATTTTGCGAAAGAAGAAATTAGATAAGTATATTGTCTTTTAACTTTTCGAAGAGCAATAGGTAGATCAAGAGTGGACTCATTATCGTTTGTGGCATGATATGGGGACAAATGAATTAGTAGTGGACATGGTGGATGAGGTGCTTTACATCGAAAAATAAACATATTTAAGAGGAGGTTGAAATGGTAGAGGCGGTATATCAGATATTTGAACGGTGGTGTACATGAGTAAATTATCATCAACAGTAGTTGTTTCTGGATCGACATTAGACAAACCAGGAAAAAATGGAACATTTCTAAAAATGTAACATCCTTAGATACTATATAACGATGAATAGATGGGGAAAAACATTTAAAACCTTTTTGAAATCTAGAATATCAAAGAAAAACACATTTTAAGGATTCGAGATCTAATTTTGTACGAGTAGGACTTACATCCCTGACAAAGCAAGTACAACAAAAAAATGTGTGTTTCAACATGAAATGGAAGTTTAGATGGAAAAATCACGGAATATGGAATCTTATTTGAAAGGACACCAGATGACATCAATTAATTAAAAAACAGGCAGTGGAAACATCATCTCCCCAAACAATTTCGGTACTTTCATTTGAAAAAGAAGTGCACGAGTAACCTCTAAACGATGTCTATTTTTTATTTCAGCAACACTATTTTGAGATGGTGTGTCCACGCGAAGTTTGGCGAATCAGTACTTTTTGCTCCAAAAATAATTGAAATGCATTTGAGCAATATTCTTTACCATTATTACTTATTAAAATACGAATATGACAATTGAATTGGGTATTGATTTTCTGCAGTAAATGTGCAAAATATTTCATTAAATATAGCCATGTAACACATGAATAATCATCAACAAAACTAACAAAAATATTTCAAACCAGTTTTAGAAACAACGGGACAAAGACCCCAAATATCTGAATGAACTATTTCAAAAGGAAATGCATCCCATTTATTAATACGAGGATATGATGGAAGGCGATGATGTTTAGAAAATCGTCATGACTCACACTCGAATGATCTCAAATCCCAAGATTTAGGATAAAGTTATTTTAAAGAGACTAAAGATGGATGACCTATACGACAATGTGCTTCAAATGGAGATATAATACTAGAACATGCCGTAGATGTATAATTGTCTTTATCAAGATAATATAGACCTCCACACTCATGCCCTCTACCAATTATTGTATTCGTTGTAAGATCCTGAAACAAACAATGATCAGAATAAAAGGTAACAAAACAATTTAGTGTTTTAGTGAGTTGGCTAATAGAAATAAAGTTGAATGAAAACTGAGAGAGATGTAAAACAGATGTCAAAGAGATATATTTGGTGGGATTGACAGTCCGTGAACCTAAAATACGAGATGATGATCCATCTGCTAATGTTACATTACAATAACGTATATTTGAAAAATAAGTAAAAACTTGTTTATTAACTGTCACGTGTTCTGTGACAGCATAATTAATGACCCAATCTGAGGAAAAAGAAATAAGACATGTAGTCGAGTTACCTGACACACAAGCTGCAGGGTTTGTAAGATCTTGTGACTTTAGGGACTCTTGGTAGTTGGAAAATTGAGCATATTCCTCAGTAGAAAGTACATAAGGTTCCTCGTTAGTTGCCAGATTAGCAAATCGGTAGTTGAGGACAGTTCCACTTTGTATGACCACGTTCATGACAGTATAAATCATTATATATTGTTTAGATCTCAAAAACCACGTCTTGAATAATTATTAATATAACCATGGTTACCTTAACTTGTGTCTATTATATCTATCTTGACTATTGTATCCACCACGACTACCGCGATTGTTGTATCCACCACGCTTATCACGGTCGCTGGAATCACCACGACTACCACGATCTTATATCCAACACGACCACCACGAACAGCAGATTTGCCACGATTATTGTAACCATAAGCGCCACGACCACCATGTCTATTATGACCATCCCGATTATCAGAAAAATCAGGTTTATTGTTGCTGATTAATGCACTAGTGAGTTTTTTGTTCGAAGAAGTCTGGCAAAAATTTCATGTACATATGATATCTCGAATCCAGCGAAGATTTGAGATTTTGCACTTTCAAACTTTGAAGGAAGACCAACAAGAAAACTCATTACAACCGTTTGTTCTCGTTGCAATTGTTGAATTTTAATGTTAGTACTCAAGGGTAACAAAACATTAAGTTCTTCCTACATGCGTTTAAACTCCATAAAATATGCCATAAGAGACTTATCTTGTTTTTCAGTACGATAAACGTATTTACAGACATCATAAATACACGGAATATTACCTTTTCCCACATACAAAAATTACAGATATTCCATTAACACTTTAACGTATTCACAATGATTAAAAGACTAAGTACCTCAATAGTGATTGTGTTTCGTATCTGAAGAAAAAGGCGAGCATCATCACGTACCCAACTTTGACTGTGTCATCCGTAAGAAGATCTTGTGTCAAGTGATCATCTTTTTTCTATACTTCGTAAGTATGTACAAATCGTTTTACTCTAATCTAAGTAATTGGATTCGTTCAATTTTTGTTCTGTGATTTTTGTCGTCACAGGATCCAAATCAAACACACTTTTTCTTTCCTCCATCTAGATTTTTTTATATAGAAACCCTAATAACTCTAATGCCATGTTGAAACTAGATTTTTTTTTATTATGACCTGGAAGTTCCGTACAAGTTAAAACCATATACATAGACTCTGAATATATATAGTAACATTATTCTAGCATATTGTAATAAAATCTAGTCTACTATAATATGATAAATTATATTTGAATATCGACTACAATAAACTATTTAGTTAATGTCTATTATTATTTCCGTTAACAGTTAAGTTCTCTCTGCTTGTTGTGTCCTGATGCATGGAGAGTTGGTACTATAAAATAGTCATTTTAATGATAGAGGTAGATAAATATGGAACTTCACACGAAAACTCGTAGCGGGAATAGAAAGAAAATTCAGGAGAGTTTGGAGCCTGTTCCTTTAGTAGTTGTTTTTTTGCGGCTAGTCACGAGGTTTTGGCATTGGAGAATCTGACTGCAATAACTTTGTGTGTCACTTGAAATAGCAGAGCTACGAAGAAATAAAAGAGTAAGGAATTCTTTTCTTGAAAGAAATTGGTGGAGATATTGGTAAGAAGTGTTTATTACAACTTAATGAAAGGAGTAAAACATCAAATGATGTTTGTTGGGAATATGGATGTTGTGAATTAGGGGTCCGGTCCGCATATTCCGCCTCTGTATATAAGTAAGAACACAACCGATCTCAACACCAGTATGATATTGTCCGCTTTGGCACCCGAAGGCTCTCACGGCTTTGCATTTGGTCCACTTCCAAAAGGCCTCATACTAGTTGAGGTATATTCTTACTTATATACCATTGATCCTTCCCATGTTTAACCGATGTGGGATGTGACACACTTTGGTCGCTCTTAGACCACATTGTCTTGTTCCTTAGAGCCACTCCAATCAAGCCACACTGCTTGATGAGTCACGAGCACTCCGAACTAGGATCTCTAAAGCAGATCACCTTGATCATATGGCTACTGGTTCATCATGTTCGACCTCCGAGAATTTCACCACCATCGCGTTCCGTCTGGGCCTGACGCTCTGATACCACGTGTTGGGAATATGGGTGTTGTGAATTAGGGGTCTGGTCCGCATATTCCGCCTCCGTATCTAAGTAAGAACACAACCGATCTCAACACCATAATGATATTGTCCGCTTTGGCACCCGAAGGCTCTCACGGCTTTGCATTCAGTCCACTTCCAAAAGGCCTCATACTAGTTGAGGTATATTCTTACTTATATACCACCGATCCTTCCCATGTTTAACCGATGTGGGATGTGACACACTTTGGTCGCCACCATAATAATGTTGTTAAGGCAGATAAACACATTATGTGGATCCCGTTTTCAGAGTTGAATATTAGTTAAAAATTTCTCTTGTCTATACGATTTTCTTATCAAGTCCTGAATGGACTGTGGAATTCGCCTCATTTGTCATACGCGAGAGATCAGATTTATGAGAAAGAAGAAAATGTAAATGACGACATAATGATAGTGATCGTGTCTCCCATCATGGAATTAATCATTCCTTATCCGATAAGATTGCAGCTACAAATGGCATGGTGGGTGTGGCTTAAAGAAAATTTAGAGGCCATTGAATCAACATGGTTAATAAAGAGAAAACACCAAGAGATCCAAACATGCAAAAATTACAGAGAGTAAAAGGGTATTTGAAATTCCAATCAAAGAGAATCAAATGTAAGTAAACGATTGGTGTTGATCCTCTACAAATTTTGTGTGTGCATTGAAGAGTGTGAAGAATCCGCATATCTCATTACAATATTTGGCTACTATTAAGAAGAATAAGATCGAACAAGAAAGAGAATATAAATTCTTTGTATTCAAATCAGTCATCTCACATACAAGAATACGAGTATCTATATATACAAGAGTTAGCTGTAACTGACTACTAAAACTGTAAGTGACTACTAAAACTGATTACAATTCCTAATACTCCCCCTCAAGATGTACTGTAAATCTCTTTTACAGACATCTTGGATAATAGAGGAAACTAAAGAACAGAAGGAAAAGGTTTAGTGAATACATCAGCCAACTGATGTTGAGACCGAATAGGCAGCAATTTGATGAGGCCAAGCGAAACCTGATCACGAATGAAATGGCAGTCAATTTTGATGTGCTTGGTCCTCTCATGAAACGTTGGATTGGAAGCGATGTGAATAGCAGCCTGGTTGTCACAAAATAGAAGATCATGAAAGAAGACTTTAACTTGAAAATCACCGAGGAGCTGATGAACCCAAACCAGTTCACTAGCTGTGGAAGCCAACGCCCTATACTCAGCTTCCGCAGAAGACCGAGAAACCGTGGCTTGCTTCTTAGCTTTCCATAAAACTAAAGAGTCTCCAATAAAAACACAAAAACCAGTCACAGAGCTTCTGGAATCAGGGCATGATCCCCAATTAGAATCCGAAAATGCTCGAAGCTGCAAACCAGAAGAAGTGGCAGAACAATCATCTAAAGAAGAATTAGTAGAATAGAAGAATAGTCCCTGACCAAGTTTGTTCTTGAGATATCGAAGTAAGTGATTGGAAGCCTGAAGATGAGGAACTCGAGGTTGAGAAAGAAATTGACTCAATTTGTGCACAACAAAGGTGATGTCTGGCCTAGATAATGTGAGGTAAATAAGACGACCAATGAGCCTTCTATAGACCGAGGGATCAAGCAGAAGATCACCCTCAAGAGCACTAAGATGAGTATTCAGATTCATTGGAACAACAATTGGTTTGCAAGGAAGGTTTCCAGTGTCCTCAAGGAGCTACAGGGTGTATTGTCTCTGATATAATACAATTCCAACGAAAGAACGTGCTATCTCAAGACCGATGAAGTACTTTAGAGGCCCAAGATCCTTGAGCTTGAACTGAGAGTGAAGAAAATCCTTGACAGAATTTACAATTTGAGCATTTGGACTTGTGATGATTATATCATCAACATACACAAGTAGAGCAACAAATGAATCCATACTTCCTTTAGTAAACAAAGAATAATCACACTTGGATTGGAGAAAGCCAAATTTAAGTAGAGAATGAGAAAGTTTCGAGTATCATTGCTGAGAAGCCTGTTTCAGGCCATAGATAGACTTGTGAAGCTTGCAAACAAGTTTCTCACCCTGCAATGCAGCCATCTGATTATCACAGTAACCAAGAGGTAAATCCATATAAACTTCCTCAAATAGATCCCCATTTCAGAATGCAGTATTAACATCTAGGTGAGTTAAATGCCATCTTTTGCTAGATGCCAAAGCAAGAAGAACTTTCACAGTCACGAGCTTAGCAACCAGAGACAAAGTTTCAATGAAATCAAGCCCTTCTTATTGTGTGTATCCCTTAGCTACCAACCCAGCTTTATGTCTGTCGATGGTACCATCTGACTTATACTTGATTTTAAAGATCCATTTGCACCCAATGGAGTGTTTACCCTTTGGAAGAGAAATGACAGACCAAGTTTTATTTGATTCCAAAATATCAAGTTCAACTTTCATAGCAGCCCTCAATTCAGGATATCTAACAGCTTGATGAAAGAACTGAGGATCATAATGAGAAGAAAAATTTAAGATGGAATTTCTGTAGGAAGGAGACAAAGCATTATATGATAAGACATCATTAACGAGAAATATAGGAGAGTAAACATGAGAAGAAACATCTTGCTTGGAGACAAGATTAGAGTGGAAATCCTTGAGAAATAAAGGAGGATGAGACACTCTAGAGGAACGTCTGTGGGCTGCATCATGTTGAGCAAGAGTGAATGCCATTGGCAAAGTATCCACAATATCAACCACTTCATTAGCAGCAGAAGAAGAGGGAACACAGTCCGAGTATAAATTCTCAGGATTTGTAACTGAAGAGTTCCCCACTGATGTAGCAGAAACAGGAAGAGTGAAGTCTGGAAAAGGATCAACAAGACTCTCTGATGTAACAATTGAATGGAAAGGAAAAATCTCCTCATGAAAAACCACATCCCGAGAAACGAAAACTTTCTTAGACTGAATATCATAAATTCTGCATCCCATAACACCAGGAGGATATCCAATGAAAACACCAATCCTAGATCGTGAATCAAATTTCATCCTATGAGCAGGCAGAGTAGATGCAAAAGTCAAGCAACCAAAGGCTCTAAATGAGAATAGTCAACACTTTTCTGATATAAAATTTTAAAAGGAGTCTGATTATGCAAAAGAGGAGTTGGAGTCCGATTGATTAAGAATGTGGCAGCCAAAACACATTCGTTCCAAGACCTAATAGGAACTCGAGACTGAAAATACAAGGCCTTGGAAATATTGAGCAAGTGTTGATGCTTACGTTCGACTACAGAATTCTGTTGAGGTCTTTCCACACAAGAGAACTGATGCAACACTCCAAGTGAGCTGAAAAACTCAGAAAAATTCAGTTCTGGTGCATTATCAGATCGAAACACTTTGATCTTAGCACTGAACTGAGTGTCTATCATTCTAAAAAAAACTTGGGGATAATAGCAGTAACATCAGATTTTTTCTTGAGAAGATAAATCCATGTAAACCGAGAACAATCATCAACCAAAGTTAAGAAAAATCTGAAACCATTATAAGATGAAACATGATAGGGTCCCCAAACATCACAATGTACTAATTCAAACGAAGATTCAGATAAGTGATTGTGAGAATCAAAAGCCAATCTTCTTTGTTTTGCAAGGGGACAAATATAACAAGGTGGGGATTTATTCAACACAGAAGTATCACAATGTAGTTGAGTTTTCAAACTATCTAATCTCTTAAAAGAGAGATGTCCAAGTCTATTATGCCAAGTTTGAGCAGAAATGTTATTAACATAAGCTGAAAATTGAGATTTTATCATTGCAGCATCAAGAACGTATAGATCTTCTGTCCTCTCACCCCTGCCAATCATCTTCCGGTTCCACATATCTTGAATTTCAAAGTGATCAGGGAGAAACCGAATTATAAGTTTAGTTCCAGAGGTCAGTGCACTAACAGACAACAGGTTAAACTTGAATGTTGGCACAAAAAGAACATCTTTAAGAATCAAGTCTGGGCTGATATGAACATCCCCAACAAGACTAACTGAAATCCTTGTATGATCAGGAAGAGTAACAGAGAAATTCTTGATATGATGCAATGAAGTAAATGCAGAAGCAATAACACATATATGTTTAGTTGCTCCAGAATCTACTATCCAATATTGAGGTGAAGAAAATACTGCACTCAATGTCACAGAAAAGCAGGTACCTGTAGTGAAGGAAGCTGTTGTAGTTTGAGCTTCATTACTACTTTTGTTAGGAGAATTCAGGTGAGTGGACAACATGGTCATGAGTTGTTGGTACTGATTGGAGTTCAAATTCTAAAAAAAAATGCTTGGAGAACTTTGATCTGTCTGCATAGCATAACCAGAAACTTGATTGGCAGGATTAGCACCAACATTGACAAAGTTAGAACTCATATTAGAGAAGCTATTGTCACGAGGTTTAGGTTTATATCCAGGAGGATAACCATGAATCTTGAAGCATTTGTCAATAGTATGACCATGGATTTTACAATGGGTACAATAAGGTCGATCTTTTCTCTGACCTCTATAACCAGATCCATCATTAGACCTCCTATCAGGAACATTCACTTTAGCAGCAAAGGCCATGGTAGCAGAAACATCAGTTGCATTATTAGTAGAAACACCAACCTTTCTCTGATGCTCTTCTTGAGAAATCAAAGCAAAGACTCGATTAATGAGAGGTAATGGATCCATTAACATAAGCTGAACCCTAACTTGAGAATAAGAATCATTCAATCCCATAAGAAAAGACATTATATACTCCATCTCATAATGATCACTCATTTCTTTAACACCTCCACATGTGCATTTCCCACAAGAACAAACATGTTTGTAGTTACTCAATACTTCCCAAATAGTTTTGAGTTTTGTGAAATAAATGCTAACGGAACTCTGATCGTGAGTGAGATTCATCAACTCTCTTCTTAATTGAAAAAGTCTTGGACCATTTTTCTGTTGAAATCTATCTCTAAGATCAACCCAGAATTCATAAGCAGACTCAGTATATATAATGCTAGCAGAAATTTCTTTAGAAACAGAGTTGAGGATCCAAGATATAACAACATTATTATTTCTAGTCCAAGAGGTAAGAAGATTGAGATTAGTACCTTCAGGTTTGGTAATCGATCCATCAATGAACCCTAATTTTTTTTCACAGACAATCCGATCAGCATTGCTCGACTCCAAGAGGCATAGTTTTCTCCTGTCAACAATTGCGTAACTAAAACAACACCTGGATTGTCAGAGTGATGGAGGAAATAGGGACTAGATGAATCTGCAGTCAAAGACCTGAAGTTTGAATCAGAATCGAACACAACATCATTTGCTCCAGTTGAGGTTGTCATTGCAATCGGAGTTGCAATCGATTAAGAAGAATGAAGAAATTAAATCACACCGAGAAACTTTAATAACTTAACAATGGTGGATTACAGCGGAAAGAGCAATCGCTCTGATACCATATTAAGAAGAAGAAGATCGAACAAGAAAGAAAAGAGAAATTCTTTGTATTCAAATCAGTCATCTCACATACAAGAATACGAGTACCTATATATACAAGAGTTAGCTGTAACTGACTACTAAAACTGATTACAATTCCTAATAATTACTGTGGAGTCAGAGAAAATCAATGAAGCCGTATTTTTTCTGTAAAATCCTACATCATTTCCAGAGAGTGGGACCAGAAAGACATCTTTGACACTTATTCTAGCTGCGGAAGCCAAGATGCCTGTTGAAAACGTGAAAGCCCAAGAGTTGGAGGCGGGGCTACGGGTTGGTCAAAGTGCTGCCAATGTTAGGAACCTATTAAAAAAAAAATGAGCATTGGCGCATGTAATTATAAATTTATAATTATGGAGGACTTTTACCTCTTTTCAAGAATTCACCGTGAATTTATCGGTCCTGAACAACAAGATGATAAAGTTTTCATACATCAACCTCCTAGTGGAACTGGTTTAAAAAAAACACAAGATTTTGGCGCAAAACATGAAAAACAGTAATACGATTTCGAGCGATAAAAAAAAGGTAATTCAACGGCTAATTCTTTTCGAATATAAAAGGATGATAAATCTTATTATTTAATTTTTTTATATTTATTTTATTTTATTTTAAAAGTATACTTTAATTAGTACATCAAATATGAGTATGTTTAAGTTTAATAGGATTTGGTTTCGGTACATTTATCTTATCTTAATTTTATGGCAGGCTTTCGACTATTAGTTGTTTTTCTAGATAATGAAATTCGAATTTTGTGTTTAAGATAATTATGTGTTCTCCAAACTCTAAATAAGGTTTAGTAATTATTTGTTTTTCTTTAAATTCACAATTACTTTTAGTGACTCATATAGTTATTGTCTGCCTTTATCATTTTGGAGCATATAAAGTCGGTTGCTTGCGAAAAGCTTTTTTAAACACTTTTGGCTTTTGAGTCTCCCGACCCGTAGACTATTAGACCACTGCGTGCAAGTTTTTTAACGTCACGGATAATAATTTGCACTTCATTTTGTCATATGTTATATACCATAATGTTTTGTTTTTAAATTGTTTAATATATGCTCTCTATGCTCTTTTCCGTAGTGCTTATCCATTTTATTATTAGCGAGGATAAAAAAGGCATGTTTGCTGATACCCGAATTCTTGTTATATTTTGGTCGAGAGATGAGTGCTAGTTTTCGCCATAGTTGGTTGCAAACCTTGAAAATACAGTTTCTTTTGTGCTAGGTACTACTTTTGGAAGTTTAGCCAATTAGTGTTTACTCTTGTCGGACCGGTATGAAACCTCTATTACAATTCAAGAAGGCTTGTGTGTAATTTTGCTGCGCTGGTGGTCCTTGGCTGAAATTTGCTTGAAGGCTTGCTTGTACTCCAGGGTTGCTTTTTGGGTTCCAATGCTGAAAATTCGGGGTGTGTTAGTGATTAATCGAATCCATATTTGGGCCCGAAGAATGTTGAAACCCTCGTCGGTACCCATGGACTTGATTGTACCTTTTTGTGCAAGAAGTTGTGCATCTCCCGACTGTCCAATTATGGAGTTTTGTTGGGTTCCAGTGTATGATGGAGCATGTTGGAAGACTGCCAAAATTTCAGGGTACACTAAAGGAGATGACACTCCGTTTTTTACAATTGTGAGGATATTTTGGCAGTCTTTCTCCTATTGTAAAGTGATTGAAATTCTCGAAGTCGTTCCTGTTTTCTTTTCTCTATTACGCCTTGAAGTTGTTATTTGACTTCTTCTTCTATTCAACGTTTTCATTGCTTCTTGTTCTGTTTAGGAGGACACTTTTATTAGTCTTCTCTACCTCCCTTGTCAACAATGTCGAAACAAAATTTTACTTTTCCACAACTGGCACCAATTGATGGTGCAAAATCCAAATTAGTAGATTTATCCAAAACGTAGAGAATAAAATAGTTGAAATAATAAATTTTGATGAATGTTAATAAATGTAAACGAATAATTTATTCATGGTTGTTGATCTCTGTTTATAAATATATTAAAAAATAACTCCAAAATATTAAAAAGGAAAATTATTTATATTATTTTTAACCAATAAATTTTATTTGAATGTGATATGTTACAATTCGATATTTTTTGACAAAATATATTAGATAATTGTTTATTTATAGTTCATGAACCACGAATACATAGGCCAAACTATTCATTACTATGGTAAAATTTATCTTAAATTTATAGTTAATCTCAAATAAAAATATTATTGTTATGAATGAGTCGAATAGTGCTTTGACAGTGTACTGTGTCCGACAGTACAGTTTTGTGTCTATGATAGTGATATTGTGCCTTGAGAGTGTACTGTGTTCGGCAGTACAAATAAGTGTTGTGACAGTATCGTGTTAGTCTTGTGGTTATGAGCCCATTAAGCCCATTGTCTAGTAAGTCTATTAATTCCCTATAAATAGACTACTAGGACTACACAAAACACAATCTCAAATCTGTAACATTTTCTATCATAGTGAAACTCTTTTTTCTGGCGGCGCCCGTGGACGTAGAAAAATTGTCGAACCACGTTAAATCCTGTGTTCATTCAAGTTTGTCCTTCGTATATGTTTTGTGCTTGAGCCATTTTGATAATTGCATAGTAATTTAATAACAAAATTGGTATCAGAGCCACGTGGTGAAATTATGGCTTTTGCAATTAGGGTTTCACAATGGCGTCTACATCAACAAAATACATGATTGAAAAATTTGATGGGGGATCCAGCTTTACGTTGTGGAAGATTAAACTGAAATCTTCATTGGTACTGTAAGGGTTGTGGAAGGCTGTGGAGAATAAGTTACCAGAAGAGATGAAAGAAGAGGAGAAACAAGATCTTCAAGAAAGGGCTTTCTGCTGGATTTTAGTGACTATGAAAGACAATGTGCTTCGCGAGATTAGTAGTGAGAAGACTGTTGCCTGCGCATGGAAAAAGCTAGGAGATCTTTACTCAGAGAAATCAGTAGTAAACCGATTATACTTAAAGAAGTGTTTGTATGATTTCAGATTGAAAAAAGGTATGTCCATAACAGAGCACTTAGATAATTTTAAATCAATTGTAATGGACTTGAAGAACATAGATATCAATATTGAGGATAATGATCAAGCTTTGTTTGTATTGAGATCGTTACCAGCTCCTTATGAAAACTTCGTAGATACCATTATGTATGGTAAGGATAAGTTATCGCTAGCATATGTCAAAGGGGCACTGAAATCAAAAGAGACGAGACAGTTGCAGCCAGACAATCAAGCTGAAGGGGAAGGTCTTATGACTAGGGGAAGATCTAGAAGCAAAGCGAGTTCTTTAAGAAGGAAGAACTGGAGGTCCAAGTCAAGGGTAAAGCACTCAAACTGTTATGAATGCGGTGAGCAGGGTCATTATAGGAGAGATTGTCCAAAACTGAATGGTAGGAAGGGAAATCAAAAGGAAAATGCAGCAAACATTGTTGAAGGTGTGAACGATTCCGACGATAGTGAAAACAGTGGTATACGAGATGTATTGTCCGTGAGTTCAGACTTTAGGTAAAACTTTTGGGTACTCGATACTGGCGCTACATATCACATGTGTAAGTTCAAGCAGTGGTTTGATTCGTACAAGCCAATGCAGGGAACTGTCTATTTAGGGAACAATCATTCGTTGAATGTTGGTGGTATTGGTAACGTTTGAATCAAAATGTTTGACGGGGTTGTTAGAATCTTGACGTGCTGGCATGTTCCTGGGTTAAAGAGAAACCTGATTTCTCTTGGGACTCTAGACTCTCGGGGTTACAAGTACCGTGCAGAAGACGGTGTAATCAAAGTGACAAAAGGCTCAATGGTATGCATGAAAGGCAGTTTGCAGAAGGGTCTTTACATTCTCCAGGGGAGTGTTGTTATGGGCGATGTTTCAGTAGCATCATCAGGGAGTAATAGCCAAAGTAGGCAGGATCAAAATGAGTTGTGGCATTGGCGTCTTGGTCACATGAGTGACAGAGGATTAGCTGTTTTGGGAAAAAGAGATTTGTTCAAAGGGTATAAAGCAGAATCATTGGGATTTTGTGAGCACTGTGTGTGTGGTAAACAAACTAGAGTCAAATTCAGCAAATCGGCTGTAAGAAAGACTAAAGGGACAGTGGACTACATTCACTCAGATCTTTGGGGTCCAAAAAAAATTCCATCCAAGAGCGGAGCCATATACTAAATGAGTTTGATTGATGATTATTCAAGGATAGTGTGGGTTTACTTTCTGAAAATGAAAGATGAGGCATATTCAACCTTTGCCAAATGGAAGACGATGATTGAGAAGCAAACAGGAAGAAAAATCAAATGTTTTAAGACATATAATAGGTTAGAATATTGCAGTCGTGAGTTCAACGAGTTCTGTGAAGCTGAGGAAATAATGCGCCATCGCACTTGTTCTAGAACACCACGACAGAATGGAGTCGCAGAAAGAATGAACATAATACTTTGTGATAAGACACGAAGTATGCTCTCGCATTACGGTGTGCGAAAGGATTTTTGGGCAATACAGCGTGTTATTTGGTGAATCGGTCTCCATCAACGGCTATTGATTGTAAAAATCCTTTTGAGATTTGGTCTGGATCGTCGGATGATTATGAACATTTGAGGGCGTTCGGTTGTCCTGCTTATGCTCATGTGAGAGATGGTAAGCTTGAGCAGAGGGAAAATAGGTGCATAATTCTAGGATATGCTATTGTAGTGAAGGGATATAGGTTATGGTGTACCTCTCTAAAGTCTCCAGGTTTTCTCATCAGTAGGGACGCTACTTTTAATGAGTTTTCTTTGATAGACAGTCAGAAGGAAGTAGGAGAAATGGTCGAATCAGGATCGGTTGTGAGTAAACAGGTGGAGCTTGAAGTAGAATCAGTTCCTAGCATGTCCAATAATTCAAGTGGTTCTGAGGTGGATCCAGAATCAGGAGGTGAAGCGTCAGCATCGGATGATCGTAACGATGATGCGCCTGAACCAAAACAACAACCTTATAGCATAGCATTGGGCAGAGAAATAAGAGATATTAGACTTCAAAAAAGGTATGCGGATCTAGTTGCATATGCTCTGTCAGTTGCAAAAGAAGTTGAGATGCAGGAACCTAGTTGCATAGGGAGTTCAGAGGCAGATCGATGGATTGGTGCTATGGGGGAAGAGATTGAATCTCTTCATAAGAATCAAACATGGAAGCTTGTTGACTTGCATAAAGGACAGAAGATAGTAGGCAGTAAATGGGTGTTCAAGAAAAAGGAAGGTAATCCAGGGGTTGAGGCATCTCGATTCAAAGCAAGACTGGTCGCTAAGGGTTTTACTCAAAGGGAAGAAATCGACTTCAATGAAGTGATTTCTCCAATGGTGAATCATAGTTCGATTCGAGTTTTGTTAGCTATAGTAGTTTTGCAAGATTTAGAGCTTGAGCAGTTGGATGTGAAGACTGCGTTTCTACATGGTGAATTGGAGGAGAAAATATACATGAGACAACCAGAGGGATTTATCGAACCTAATATAGAGGACAAAGTTTGTATGCTGAAAAAGTCATTGTATGGTTTGCAACAGCCACCTAGGAAATGGTACAAACATTTTGATACATTCATGGTGTCAAAAGGGTTCACGAAGAGTCCATATGATAGTTGTGTGTATCATCAAAAGATGTCATATGATTCTTATGTTGACTTGTTGTTGTATGTGGATGATATGCTTATTGCTGCTTGTAGTATGTCACACATTGTGCAGTTAAAGAAGCAGCTTAGTGCCGAGTTTGAGATGAAAATCTGGGTAGAGGAAAGAAAATTCTTGGTATGGAGATTATCAATAATAGAAATTTAGGATCATTACACTTGTCTCAACGAAGCTATATTGAGAAAGTGTTACAACGATTCAACATGTTTGATGCTAAAGCAGTTAGCATTCCATTTGATACTCATTTCAAGTTGTTTGCAGTAGGAGCGGCCAAGGACGATGCTAAGTTGGAACAAATGTCGAAGGTTCCATATGCAAGTGCAGTTGGTAGTATCATGCATGGTATTATATGCACACGTCCTGATATTTCACATGCGGTTAGTGTAGTTAGCAGGTACATGGGATCACCTGGGAAAGAACACTGGCAGACAATGAAATGGATACTTCGGTATCTTAAGAATACTGTGAACGTTGGCTTAACTTTTAACAAGACCGATATTGGTGAATCGCTGAATGATGTTGCAGGATCATTGGTTGGTTTTGTTGATTCTGATTTTGCAAGTGATATGGATAAAAGAAGATCTCTGACAGGATATGTATTTACTCTAGCTGGGAGTGCGATCAGTTGGAAAGCACAGTTGCAAGCTACTGTAGCTTTGTCTACAACAGAGGCAGAGTACATGGCGGTAACAGAAGCAGTTAAAGAGGTAATATGGTTGCAAGGTTTGGTGGCAGATTTGGGCTTGGATAGGACTACTACAAAAGTCTTTTTGACAGTCAAAGCGCCATACACCTTACATGGAACCAGATGTACCATGAGCGTACAAAGCACATAGATGTCAGGTATCATTTTATTCGTGATATAATATCAAAATGAATTGTTGATGTGAATAAAGTGTCTACACACGATAATCCAGCAGATATAATGACCAAGGCAATATCAATTCGAAAGTTTAGGGAGTGCCTAAACTGGATTGGTGTTCGTAGTATAGAGTGAATGCCTTAGGGGAATTTGGTGAGTCAAAAGAAGAGAAGTTTCTTTGTTGAGAGTGAAGAAAGGATATTCGCCTCAAGAGGAAGATTTGTAATGAATGAGTCGAATAGTGCCTTGACAGTGTACTGTGTCCGGCAGTACAGTTTTGTGTCTGTGATAGTGATATTGTGCCTTGACAGTGTACTGTGTTCGGCAATACAAATAAGTGTTGTGACAGTATCGTGTTAGTCTTTTGGTATGAGCCCATTAGGCCTATTAGGCCCATTGTCTAGTAAGTCCATTAATTCCCTATAAATAGACTACTAGGACTACAAAAAACACAATCTATAATATGTAACATTTTCTATCATAGTGAAACCCTTTTCTCAGGTGGCGCCCGTGGACGTAGACAATTGTCGAACCACGTTAAATCCCGTGTTCATTCAAGTTTGTCTTTCATATATATTTTGTGCTTGAACCAATTTGATAATTGCATAATAATTTAATAACCATTATTTTGACAAGGCGGGATTCGAATATTTAAAAAAATCTGAAAATACATTACATTTTTGGTAGTTCATACTATATTTTCTTTTTTATGAAAACGACAATTCAAAAAAATTAATACGAAATGTTCAAATTTAAAATGTCTCAATAATATCTAAAAGACTTTGCCCACTTTGTTTAACATGAATTAGATTTTAATCAAAAGTGCCGTGGTTCACAAATGATACTTTTTTTTATTGTGTGTAAAGATTGAGAACTGAAAATTATTAAATTTAATTTAAACCTATGTTAAGCGTCAGAAGCACTAAGTGCTTACAATAAAGACAAAAAAAGATGTACATCAACATTATGTTTGATTTTAGGAAAAAAATACCATTCAGTAAACTAAATACTCCTTTATATTATATCCAAGCCAAGAGAACGGAGCAGAGTTGTCATATAATACTTTGTTCCATGACTAAAGAAACACAATACAATACATCAAAAGTAAACTTTGATGTCCGACACGAAAACATCAAACAATGATATATGATAACCAAAATGCAAACAAACATGGCAATAAACGGCAACCACAAACAAAAAGGATTAAATATATATGGTAGTAGTAGTGTTGCTTCTTGATATACATATTTGTTCAACTCGATGGTGGTGGAGAAAAGAAAGGGATTGTAGGCATTGGTATGTTGTTAGGAATTGGAAAGGTAGGCAATGGAGGTAATGTCACTTTTGGGATTGTAGGTATAGAAGGCAAAATTGGTATTTGACTGCTTGGCAAAGGCGGCAATGCTGTTGGTTGCAGTAGAGTTGGCAAAGGCGACAATGCTATTGGTTGCGCCAGAGTCGGCAAAGGCGGCAATACCATCGGCTGCGGCAACGTTTGCATCGGAGGAAGAGTAGTCTTAGGAAAAGGAGGAATTGTCGGAAGTGGTGGAAGTGCAGCGGTCTGTAAAAGACGACGAGTAGCCACGATTGTATCAAAGCTTGAGAATGATAGTGCCGCAATTAGAAACAACATGAAAAAATGCTTAAGAGAAGCCATTGTTTGAGAGTTTGCAGGTTTTGTGCAAATGCAAAGGGTTGCTTGCAAAGGTGAGATTGAGAGAAGCTATTGGTAAGTTGTGTTATTTATAGAGAAAGGGGATTTAGAAGGTTGATGAGGTTTAGGTGAAGTTAGTATGAAGAGAAACTTGTTTGCTTAACTACCGAGCTAGACTAAGCCAATCTTAGTGTTAGCAACCTAACCTATTGATTGGTATTATGTATTGTAATATTATGTCCCTATCAAGACATTCATTTTTCTTTAGACAGATAAAGGTACCCATAAGTTGTTTATCTATCTTGTACTACTTCAATATTTATGTTTTCCCTACCATATATATATATATATATTTCTGTTTTAGTTTACTGAACAAGTTACAATGTTAAGAGTTGTATTATCATGTAAACAATTTTACGAGGATGACTTCTTTTATTAAATTTGAACAAGGGTCAGTAAAAATGGAAAAGCATGGTTGACGGCAAATCAATCTTTTTTTAAAATATGAATGGCGAATGAGGTAAACGTATTTGAATTCGTATGAAGTTTTTTTAAAAGTGAATTAAAAAAATTGTATAGGTTTTCAAATCCAAAACCAATAATATCATATTAGTATTTAGACTGTGCTGTACGAAGGTGAATATTCGGTACACATATTCTCAATAAAACATATTATAGCTCCATGTTCGAATATGAGCGTTAAGTGGGTTAAAATTTTAAGATGCCGACATAATGAACCAACAACTCCATTCATGCTTAAAGTGAATTATTTGTTTTATAGACCACTAGTATGACCTAGTATGGAGTGCTCGTGACTCTATGTATCAATGAGGTATAATTTGAGTGGAGTGGTTCGGTGGTACGATAAGAGTGAGAAGATTACATCTTTGTAAAGCTATATGGCTCGGGTACTGAACCTTGCCACAACCTAATTAGAGTGAACGAATAAAGGTCAATTGAGAGAAGGCTAAGTGGTACTTCGTCCAAGAGGAGGATTGTTTGAGACGTCCAAAGTTCTACATCAGTTAGACATGAGAAGGATCAATGATATATAAGTAAGAACAGATCTCAACACTATCGTATTAGCGTAGAGATCGGGTTATTCAAACTTATACACCGAAACAAAATATGAAGTAACTATATTCCTAACATTTATGTACATCTTGAAAAATTTATTCTTTCGTATATTCCTTGTGCAAATGGTAAAAATCCATATGAAAAAATCTATTACCAGCTTAGAGAAAAAAAATCATAAATTAAGCATAAGTGAAAGATGATTCAAAAACAAGATCTATTAAGTGGGGATAAAGTCAAAGTTGATTTGTGTGAAAACTATATACTTGGAAAGCTAAGAAAATTAATTTCCGTTTAAACACTTATAAAACTGAATACTTTATGGTATTCATTCAGATAATGGGTCCTACATGGACAACTACCAAGAAAATAGCTAGATACTTATGTCTATAAAAAAAAATACTATAAAAAAGTATTAAATTATGGTATTAAAGTCCAAAGATTAACCATTCAAGATATTAAAAGTTTTTAATAGATTATATTAGAGAATCCCCTTGAAAGAAGGTGAAGAAATCAAAAGCATATACTATTTTAGAATTTGTGAATGATCATTTTAATAATGTTTTAGGCTAAATATGAAATTTCTAGACGTAAAACTGATGGGTTAGCAAAGAAAATAAAATAAGTTCTTCTTGAAATAGTTAGATGTATGTTGTTTTCTCTTTGATTAAATGGAAAAGAAATGAAATAATAATGTAAAATAATAATAATATTGTTCGAGAAAAATAGTAACATTTTATAATGATTATAGGCTCAAAAATCTTAAGACATACGTATCGTTATCCTTGCGATTTGAAAAATCTAGTTAAAAAAAGAAGGAAACAATATTTAACAATATACATGATCTTGAGATTATTTTTATTTTCTTGTAGTGGAAGACTTGAATATTGAGACAACTATGGATAATCCTACAACACGTCACTTTGATGGTTTCCCTGAAAGAAAAGAACATCATCCTATGTATAAATCTATATGTTAAGAACTAGATTTTCTTTTGATAATAGTGAGAAAATATAGCCGAAAAATGATAATTGTAAACATATGGTCTTTTAAGTCCACCATAATTACTATATAAAGTAATATTCTTTTTTGGAAGGATTTTATTACCACTTTTAGAAATTTCTGTCTCTAACTCATGTATTTATCTCTTTAGAACTTGACTTCTATGATATCTTCGACCGAATAACGTCTCATATATTTTCATTCTTTAATATTTAAATCCAAACCCCGTTCAAAATATTGTCTTGATGGTTGAGGAAAGAAAGGCTAAGGGAAAGGTTAGTGAGTTGTGTAAACTCTTTGAGTATGTAACTATTTTTTTGTGGGGATACTATTTTAGAGATTTCCAACTTTTTTCGAAAAATATATAATAAGTTTGGAAATCCAACTAGAAGCAGACACTTTGACCCATCTATACAGAAATCCATCACCTTTATTGTGTTTTGATGATAATTATATGAGGGAAGTAGCCAGGTTACATGAATACGCCATGGTATTAGCAGCTTCTATTGTGGGAAGTGAAATCTGTAGGATTCTGATTGATATCGGAAGCTCTGCCAATATCATATTCATGACAACATACAAACAAATGGAAAACCCTTCAAGCATCCTCCAATCGGTTGAACTATATGGGTTTCACCGTTGCGACCACTAAGGTAGTTGGGGAGTTTTAGGGAGTGGTGGAGCTGGGTTGCGTGCCATTTATGAAGGAGGTACAGTTATGTTCGTAGTGGTAAATGCACCGACGTCATATAATACGATATTTGGTAAATCTTGGTTATCTAGGATGTACATTGTTGCTTCAACAGTATGTAGAAATATTGTTTCGTTTTCGGATAATCTCTGAAGTCTTGTAAACAATTTCTTATTGAAATATTTTTGGGGTTCTCCAAAAATTTCAATTGGATAAAATCAGAGATATAGTTTTGAACAGAGAGGATGAAAATGATATGATCTCCTTTTTCAACAGAACCCATATTTATCAATTCTACCAAACAAAAAAACAGTTTGGAAGATAGGGTGGTTAAGGTCTATAAACTGGTTTTGTAATAAAAGGGCTGAAATTTAAAATTTGAATAAAATGGTCAAATTTTCAATTTCGAAATTCTGTTGACTTGCAACAATAGCCGATTTAACCATGACCCCGCTAATCATGATCTAATCTAACAAACGTGCACTCTGCACTCTACGACTTGTTTGATAATATATCATGATTAAATTGGTCGACTAGTCGATCCAATTACACTAAAATAAATAACAATCTTCCCCCATTTTAGTATAATTCATGATCTACTCAACACAATCATATCAAATATCAAATTTATGCATAAATGAAATATCGTAACGATTGAATTTCACATTAATATATTACACATTCCAAATATTCGAATATCAAGGTATCACTAAGGATTGAACCTTTACTATTCACAATGAATTCATGAAGATAATATACACATAAATTTACATTCTCACTTGTTCTTACTTGACACTATATTTTACTAGCCTTGTGTCCTTATCCTTATTAATCATATCAAAGCCAAGTCCTAGCTTCTTGAAGCGGCTAAAATTCATGCTCAAATAGGTAGTTCTTTTCATCTTGCACCTGCATATGCAATTTTTTAAAAGAGCTATTAAGAAGACAATCTTCAACCTTCACAACTTGCAGGTCTGAACACATACCTCGGGATGATATACAAATGTGTTCCAATCTCTTGATGTTAAGCTTTCCACATTGAATTCAACACCTAATGTCATATTAGATCGGATTTGGGTATCTCAACATGAGAGATTTTAGATGCACTTTAATCCCATCCCAATAGCTGATTTGTGCACAAGATCTCTATTTAACCCTTTGGTTAAATGATCGGCTAAGTTATATTGAGTTCTCACAAACTCTACTGAAATAACATCATGCGTGATACGCTCACGAATCATACTGTGTCTAACACCTAAGTGTCTAGACATGCCTTTGTAAACTTGTCTATAAACATTAGCCAAGGCAGCCTCACTATCACATCTGATATATTAGGTGATATCGGTTTGGGCCACAACGAAATTTCGTACATTAAATTTCTTAGCCACTCAGCTTCTTTACTCGCTGCTGCTAATGCCACAAACTCTGATTCCATTGTTGAATCAGTAATACAAGTTTGTTTCTTGGACGCCCAAGAGATAGCACCTCCCCCAAGTAGAAATACCCATCCTCTTGTGGAAGAATGATCTTCCATATTGGAAATGTAACTCGCGTCTGAATATCCTTCAAGTACAGAAAGAAATCCGGTATAAGTTAAACTATAATTCATGGTTCCTTTCAAATACTTGAATACTCGATTTAAAGCTTGCCAATGATGCAAACTAGGATTGCTAGTATACCTACTAATTTTTCCAACAGCAAAGACAATATCCGGCCTAGTGCTAGTCATGGCATACATAAGACACCCGATGGCTCTCGAGTATTCGAGTTGAGATATAACAATACCTTTATTAGGTAGAAGCTTAAGACTATGATCTATAGGTGTGCTTACCGGAAAACAATCTTTAAAATTAAATTAAATTAATATCTTCTCAATATAGTGAGATTGAGAAATTGATATACTATTGTTCTTTTGCTTGATTCTTATACCAAGAATCATTTCAGCTTCTCCCAAATCCTTCATCTCAAAGTAGATGATAAAAAATTCTTCATTTCATTAACCTGATTCTGGTCAGTACCAAAAATCAACATATCATCCACATATAGACAAATCATAACTCATTTACCCGAATTATCAAATTTTCTATATACACACTTGTCTACTTGGTTAAGAATAAATCCATTAGACAATATCACATTATCAATTTTTTCATGCCAATCTTTTGGTGCTTGTTTCAAACCATACAAAGACTTTTTCAACTTGCATACCTTGTTTTCACAATCAGGCATCACAAACCCTTCCGGTTGTTTCATATAAATCTCCTCATCCAAATCACCATTCAAGAATGCAGTTTTAACATCCATTTGATGAATTACAAGATTGTATACAGATGCAAGTGCAATCAACAATCTAATAGTGGAGATCCTAGCAACCGGAGCATAAGTATCAAAGAAGTCAATTCCTTCTCTTTGTCTAAATCCCTGGATAACCAATCTAGCTTTATACATTTCAATAGTACCATCTGCTTTCATTTTTTGTTTAAATATCCATCTATTTCCCAATGATTTGCACCCAGGAGGTAAATCGGCCAACTCCCATGTATTATTATGCATGATAGACTCTATTTCATCCTGGATAGCTTGTTTCCAGAACGCTGCATCCCTTGATGCCATAGCATCACTAAAAGTCCTTGGATCATATTCAATAACAAAACAGTATTGATATTGAGAGTCAATCTTACCTCTTGACCCTTCAACTAAATATAGTTGAAAATCATATCCGTACGACTTAGCTTTTCTGGCTCTAGTAATTCTCCTTGGTTCAGAAGGTTCAGGTACACAATTGGTACCACTTGATATACTTTCAATTTCACTTGAGTTCCTATTCAAAGAGTTTTGAATCAAATCTCTAGGTCTAGGTATAGAAGTAAATCTCTCTTCATCAAATATTGCATCTCTTGACTCGATAACTGTGTTCACCGACACATAGTCATTGGATTCTAACACACAGAACCTATATGCAATGGAATGCTCAGCATACCCAATGAAGATACAATCTATACCTCTTTCACCCAAATTTTTCCTTTTAGGTTCAGCGAGTCTTACAACTGCTCTACAACCCCAAACTCTCAGATAATTCAGTGTTGGAGGCTTCTTAAACCAAAGCTCATACGGGGTCATCTTATTTCTTTTAGTAGGAACACGATTCAATAAATAACAGGCTGTTAACATAGCCTCACCCCAGAATCCTTCACTCAAAACCGAATAGGACAACATGGAATTAACCATTTCTTTCAAAGTCCTATTCTTCCTTTCAGCTATACTATTTTGTTGTGGTGTATAAGGAGTCGTGGTTTGATGAATTATACCCGTAGACTGAAAATATATAAGATCATAATATTCACCTCCTCTATCTGTACGTAGATTTTTAATCAAATCATTCTTATGTAGCTCAACTTCTTCCTTATAGATTTTAAACTTATCAAGAACTTCATTTTTAGCATGCAACAAATAAATGTAGCAATATCTAGATGCATCATCAATAAAAGTAATAACATACTTTTTATTTCCCAACAAAGGTGTAGTATGGAAATCACATAAATCACTATGTACTAGTTCCAATATTTTGGAAACTCGGTTAACATTATTGAAAGGTTTTCTAGTTATCTTAGTTAACATTTTTTTCATTATTTGCGTCAACAGGAGGAATAAGGATCATTTTGGACATGTCTTTTATTCTTCCACAATGAACATGTCTTAATCTAGCATGCCATAATTCTGCTTTATTCATATTTCTACACACACTAGTAGAAGTCATGCAAATAGAATGATTTTCGAACGAAACATTAATATTTAACATAAACATACCATTACATAAATATCTGAATCCCATATATACACCATGTTTTGACAATACATATTTGTCACTTTCGTACACTTGTTTAAAACCACAATTGTTTAAAACAACACCAGACAAAAGATTCTTTCGAATCCCAAGAACATACAATACATTGTTCAATAATATGTACTTTCCAGAAGTAAATAGTAATTTAACATTTCCTAGTCCTTTAATTGGTTTGGTAGCAACATTTCTCATCTTAAGTGAAGTTCCATCTTCAATCGGTTGAAAATTACTAAACCATCAAAGATCTTTACATACATGACTTGTTGCTCCCGAATCAACCCACCAAGCAACATCATCATCCTGCACATAAAATGCTTCAGATATTAGAGATATATAATTTTGACCAGAATTTGAATTCTGAACTAAAATCTGACCTTGTTGCTTTTTAGGATCTTTAGATCCACTTGAACCAGAATTGTTTCCACTTGAACCAGCATTGTTCCCACTTGGACCAACATTATTTTTACCTTTTCCAACTCGACAATCCCTTCTAAAGTGACCAGGTTTGCCATATTTCCAGCATGCCCTTTTAGGCTTTTTGCTGTTAAAATTATTGTTTTTGTTGTTTCCTTTAAACTTTAGTTTGTTCCCCTTATCCGTATTTTCATTCTTAAAGAACCCGCTGCTTTCAGCCATATTTATAGATGAGTTTCCCACTTGATTTTTACCCTTGGGATCACTTATTTCATCTTGAGCCCTTAGAGACTCTTCAATCTTAAAATGACTACCAAGTTCGACTAGAGTCATTTCTTCCTTGTTGTGTTTCAGTGTGTGTTTAAAATCCTTCCATGAAGGAGGTAATTTGTCAATAACAGAAGAAACCGATATACATTCGTCCATTTTTATATTGTGTTGAACGAATTGACCCAGAATTCTTAGTAGTTCATTATACTATTCCATTACAGGTCTAGAGTCAACCATTTTGTAATTTATGAAATTACTAACCAGAAACTTCCTACTAGAAGCATCTTCTTCCATGTATTTTGATTCTATAGATTCCCATAACTCTTTTACAGATTCGAAATTTTGGTATACATCAAACAAAGTATCAGACATACCGTTTAATATGTGGTCTTGACAAATGTAGTCATCATTCTCCCACTTGCTGCGCCTCTTTGTTTGTTCCAATGTTTCATTCTCAGTGATCTCTGGCCATGGGGTACTCAGGACATACACAACCTTGAGGGTAGTCAACAAAAAATGCATCTTTTTCTGCCATTGTCTGAAATCACATCCTTTGAACTTGTCCAACTTAGCAAATTTACTTGTCATCTCCTTCGCAGATTCTCCTCCGTTCGTCATCTCTATCTTCATCAACAAGACCAGAATATTTCAATAAAATGTAGAAAACAATGTTTCGTTTCCGGATAATCTCTGAAGTCTTGTAAACAATTTCTTATTGAAATATTTTTGGGGTTCTCCAAAAATTTCAATTGGATAAAATCAGAGATATAATTTTGAACAGAGAGGATGAAAATGATATGATCTCCTTTTTCAACAGAACCCATATTTATCAATTCGACCAACCAAAAAATAGTTTGGAAGTTAGGGCGGTTAAGGTCTATAAAGTGGTTTTGTAATAAAACGGCTGAAATTTAAAATTTGAATAAAACGGTCAAATTTTCAATTTCGAAATTCTGTTGACTTGCAACAATAGCCGATTTAACCATGACCCCGCTAATCATGATCTAATCTAACAAGCGTGCACTCCGCACTCTATGACTTGTTTGATAATGTATCATGATTAAATTGGTCGACTAGTCGATCCAATTACACTAAAATAAATAACACAATGTACTAGTGTTTAAAGTATGTAGTGGGAAGCAACATGGGGATAGTTAGAAACAACCAAAGAGTGGCTACAGAGTGTTACAAGACAGATTGGACCTTGAAGCAAAATAAGAGGTATCGAGGCCAAGAAGGGATAATAATTGTAAGGGTTGACCTTGAAATCCGATGTTGTTGATGATCCGATGAAGACCCTCAAATATTTAGTTCCCAATAAATTTTTTGAAAACTATATGTTTCCTAATGATTAAACCTTTAAGGTTGTTACCATTTTTATCACTAGAATTTTGGGAAATATTGATAATATTTTTATCAAATAAATTTCATATGTTTGCATGGTCTGCCGAGGATGTTACATGAGTACCTGCAGATATAATTTGTCACAAATTCTTCATCAGGCATAATATGCGTCCGATTATAGAAAATATTTCTCTTCGGAAAAATCCAAACAATCATGACAGAGTTGGACCAGTTATCTAAAGTGGGTCACATTTAAGAATCCTAATATCCTTTGTGGACGAAAAACCCAGTCCTCGTGAAAAAGAAGAATGAGAAGTGGAAATTGTGTCTTGACTTCACCGGTTTGAATATATAAATTCCAAAGGATCGTTATTCTATCCCAAGAATAGATCAGCTCGTGGACTGAACTTCGGTAAATAATTTTTTTTTTCATGGATGCCTACACAACTTATAACAAATTCTAATGGATCTGAGCGATCATAAAAGTACTTCGTTCATAACAGCAAATGGCTTACACCGTTTCTAAGTAACGACTTTTGGCCTAAACAATGATAAAGCCACTTACCAACGGTTGGTGAAAAAATCTTTAGAGAATCAGATCGAACAAAATGCCAAAGTATATGTTGATGATATGTTGGTGGAGAGAGCCATATACGAGGACCATTTCCTAGATCCAAAAGAAATATTCTACAACTTGAGGGCTATAAACTTGAAACTAAATATAGAGAAATGTACTTTCGGGGTGAGGTCCGAGAAAATTTTGGGTTATATAGTCAGTGAGAAGGGAATCAATGCTGACCCAGTATAGTTAAATTCTTTAAACACTATGGATCCATCCAGAACCATTAAAGAAGTCCAAATATTGACTGGAATGTAGGCTGCCATTAACAAATTCATATCTAGGTCTTTGGACAAATGTGTGCCATTTTTCCTGGTTTTGAGGCAAAAATAATATTTTAATTGGACCCCAGAGTGTAATGAAGCTTTTATATCTAAAGAAAATAATATTTACCAGCTCCGGTTATCTTAACTAAGCCAAATATAGGAGAGATATTATTCATTTACTCAACGGTATTAGATAATAGCGTGAATCCTGTGTTAATACGAGAAGTTCATAATTGTCCGCGACCTATATACTATGTAAGAAAAAGTTTGCAAGATATTGAAAAGAGATACTGAAAATTTGAGAAGCTCGTTCTTGCTTTAGTAACCACAGCACGGAAAATGAGACCTTATTTTTATGTGCAGTCAATCATAATTTGAACCTCATTTTCTTTGAAAAATTTATTGCAAAAGACCGAGGTGTCGAGGTGAATGGAAAAATGATATGTGGAACTAGGGGACTACAATATTGATTCTTACCCTCGAACAACAGTCAAAGCCCATAATTTAGCGTATTTTCTAACTGAGTTTCATTCCGAACTCCCCAATATGGAAAAAAATCATGAAACACTTGAAGCTGAGTTGATTATTCAGATCGATGGAGGGTTGACTGCCTCAAGTTGTGAGGCAAGGATTCAGTTGATAGCTCCGACAAGAGATGCATTGTATCATGCCATTTTTTTGGTTTTAAAGCGTCGAACAATGAGGCAGAGTACGGTGCTTCTTTGGCTGGGTTACGACTTGCAAAAATATACAATGCTAAACAAATTTATTTGATAAGTGTCTCACAACTCTTAGTGAATCACGCTTCAGAGCAGTCCGAGGTCAGAAAAGACCACTTGGTAAAGTATTTAAAGGCTTTGAAAGGGTTGGAAACGTTTCTTTAAGTGTCAAATACAAGCATGTTCATAGGGATGAAAATTATGTCGTCCACTTTTTAGCTACCACTGCATATTGCGAAGGCTACTGGCGTATACTTACACAAAACGATCATTTGATAATGATAAATTGTAAGCAGAGTCTGAAATCCGACGAATCTTTTTGAATTTCAACAAGTAATGACAAAGATTGGAGGCATGACATTAAATAATTTTTGGTTAATGTGGTTATAATGGTGAATAAAGAGAATTCAAACTTGATTTGATCGAGGAAATAAGGATAATGGCATATTAAACCTCTACATTATCAAACATTGATGAAAAATAAATACGCGTTCAAGGTTAGACAAAGAGAGTTTAAGGTGAGAGACAAAGTTTTAAGGAAAGGTTTTTGACACGCCAAGGAAAAGCAGCTCGGAAATTTGGATCGAAATAGGAAGATCCGTATACAATAATTGAAAAAGTGAAGCCCTGAACATATCGAGTGAGATTAAGAGGGGATACCACTTTGGCACCCATAGAATATTGAGCACCTAAGATTATATTTAGAGTAAATATAAACTTGTACAACTTCTTTCAATTTATGTAATGACCGGTGGTATACTTTTTCCCTACCCTGCTGGCACATGAAGTTTTTAACGAAGTACCATCATAGTCGGTCCGTAAATACAAGGCTTTGGCTTCTTATATTCTATGTAAAAGTCGAGGATAATTTGTTTGGATCTGAAGGATCTTTCAACATTAGTTGGTTAATAATTTTTAATTTTTGGATCTCAGGGATCTTCCAATATTAGTTGGCCAATAATTTTCATTTTTTTGGATTTGAACGATCTTCCAACATTAGTTGGTCAACATTTTTTTTTATATGAGGGATCTTTCACTATTAGTTATTCAATAAATTTAATTTTTTTTATCTGAGGGATCTTCAAACATTAGTTGGACAATAATTTTCTTTTTTTGGATTTGAAGGATCTTCCAACATTAGTTGGTCAACAATGTTTTTTATGAGGGATCTTCCAACATTAGTTACCCAATAATATTTATTTTTTGGATTCGAGGATTCTTCCAACATTAGTTGGTCAACAATTTTAAATTTTTGAATCTGAGAGATCTTTAAACATTAATGGTTTCATTAAGTAATTCCATAATATAATGTATTTGGGGTCTCTTCGTACTGATCAGTCGAAGTAAATCTGAAGTCTAAATTCAAATACAGGGAGAGAGAAAAAAAAAATAGTTGCATATATGTCAAAATCTACGAATATAGGACGACCTGAAGGAAATATACTTCCAATACAATATAGTAATATAAAAAGAACTATCGTGACGCTCGCACTAAACATTCATTTTTGGATTAATCCTATTCCAAACACCCTTCAGATTTTTCATCCGACACTCACTTAGCACCTTCAAAGTCATCTTTTTAGGGGACATTCGAGTAACATTCCACCTCGGGAACCAGTTACCAATACAAACCCAATTTTAAATCTGGAAACATGTCGTTAATATCAATTATAAGTATAAACTTGGCACCAAATTCTGGATCAGATATGGTTTTCAAGAATTCTTGAGCGTAAGACTCAAGGGCAACCACTTTTTCTTTTCCGCTCGTGCTTTGAGACTAGCAAGCGCAGCCGCCTCATCCTTCTTTGCCTTAGCTTTGAAGGCATCTAACTCTTGAACATCTATATCCATATCTTCTTTGGCATATTCAACAATAGCTTCTAGCTTTTCTTTTTCTTTGGTAAATTTCCATATGAAGGTTGTATTCTATATCATGCTCCCGTATCAACTTTCAAAAACTAGAAGTTCTCTTCGGTGAGCTCTTTTATGATTCTCGAGATCCCTCGAAGCAACGCATACCCATAGTTCAGCTTTGTTGGTGAAATGGTGCTTATCGGAGGCCATCCATTTCACTTTCTTGACCCGTTGTTTCAGAGTGTTATTATACGTCTCAAGTTGCGAAATGCGATCCCTTGCGTTGGAAATATCTTCCTTCATTTTATTTTTTTCCTCTCAAGCATGATAACGAGGGCCATGAGATCATGAAGAGAACAAGCCTGGGTATCCGAGTTGTTGAGTTGAAATATTCTGGTGGAAACAAAATTATTGGATATGGCTTGTCCATTTATATCTTGTACTATGTTTTTTAGCCTCGAGAGGTTCTGGTACTTTATCACGCGAATACAGTGGCAAATTGGTGAGCAAATCCTCACACAGGGACTTTGACTCTCCAAATGCATGTGCATCTCAAACAAATTCTCTCGTATATCAAAGTCAAACTATTTCTTGCTCTGGAGGCCCATCGTCCTGGAGGCCCATCGTCCGATCTTCAGGGGGCTGTTCATCCTCTTGTAGTGCACCCACCTCTGAGAATGTAGGTATCTGCTCCTTGGGATTTTGGGCATCATGTTGTTAGAAAATGGCAAGGATGGTGGCATGGTTTGTAGTAGGAAATGTTTTGCAAACATCGGAGGTAGGCTGATATGATGTTAGTTTTTACTGTGACCTTTCGATTTAGGCAGTGGTAATGGGATATCGACGAATTTCTCTATCGGTAATGAGATTTGAAAAAGACGCGAAACTGTCATGCAAGATGTTAGGGTGGCGACCAAAGTCCCACATCCTACATCGGTTAAATATGGGAAGAATCAGTGGTATATAAGAACATATCTCAACTAATATGAGGCCTTTTGGAAGTGGACCAAAAGCAAAGCCGTGCGGACCTTTGGGGGCCAAAGCGGACAAAATCATACTAGTGTGGAAATCGGTTGTTCTTACTTATATACGGAGATCGGTTGTTCTTACTTATATACGGAGGCGGAATATGCGATACCCATATTCCCAACACGTGGTATCAGAGCGTCAGGCCTAGACGGAACACGATGGTGGTGAAATTCTCGAGGGTCGAACATGAAGAAGTTAGATGCCATGCTCAATGTGATATGTTCTAGAGATCCTAATTCGGAGATCGGTTGTTCTTACTTATATACGGAGATCGGTTGTTCTTACTTATATACAGAGGCGGAATATGCGATACCCATATTCCCAACACGTGGTATCAGAGCGTCAGGCCCAGACGGAACACGATGGTGGTGAAATTCTCGGGGGTCGAACATGAAGAAGTTAGACGCCATGCTCAATGTGATCTGTTCTAGAGATCCTAGTTTGGAGTGTCCGTGGCTCATCAAGCGGTGGTACTTGATTGGAGTGGGGAGTGGCGCTAAGGAACAAGACAAAGTGGTCTAATAGGAGGTTAGCAGTAACATCCGTAGTGCCTCTATGGTCAGGTAGTCTTCCAACCCGATTAGAGTGGGCGGATGAAAGTCAATTGAGAGGAGACTATGATATTTTGTTCGAGAGGAGGATTTGTTAGGGTGACGACCAAAATTCCACATTCCACATCGATTAAACATGGGAAGGATCACTAACCTTGCTAAACCATAATCATACCTACTAAAAATACCAGATAACAGAAGGATCCAATGGGAGTTAAATGTCGATAAATCTTAATAATTGCTGGAGAATGAAAATGAACAAATAATTTATTCATTGTGTTGTTAATCTCTATTTATAAAGGTTAAAAAAATCAAAATAATAAAAACATATTTTTATTTGATATTATCTTTGAGCGAGTATATTGAGCAATTGTTTTATTTATATAAAGGGAAATGACATACTAAGTACCTCTTGGCCAAACCTATTGCTATCTAGTACCCAAAAATGGGTTAATGCTCACTTAATGCCCATCTCATTAAACATATCCACTTCTAATATCTAATTTTTTTTAATACCATACTTACCCTCAACCTAGTATATAAGGGTTAATTTGTGGAAAAAGGGACTCTTTTGAGTACAGAACCTTCTTATTACTTTTTGAATTTTGAATTTATTAGCCTCTCTCTCTTCTCTCTCTTCTAACATAACAAACAACCCATTTTTCAAGAACGTCTCTTCTTTCAAAAAACGGCGGCGTGATTACACTCATTCGAGCGATTACATACTAACCACCAGCGATTACATACTAACCACCGATGAATCACCGGCGAATTTCGATATCATCACCATCGAACCTTACTTCCGTTCACTGTTAGCCGGTTTTCGAACCACCTCTGTAATCGGACTATTACGTAGCAGCTGTACCGGTGTTCTGTTGCAGAGGTTCATCGGTTTTTTTTCGTCGACCGGTGCACCACTAACGTCCGTCGACGTCTCCGTTGATAGCAGCTCTGACGTACCGATAATACAGACCGGTATCAGAAGCTCCGACTTAAACTGCAGATTTTATTTCCATTTTCGTTCTTGATATTAGAAGCTCCGACTATAGCATCTCCGACGTCGTCCCCGTTGATACCATCTCCGACGATAACAGCTTATGTTTCTGGTCTTTGCAAACCATCGACATCGGCGCCGATTACATTCCGGTAAGAAATTTTAGTTTTCGACCTCTGTTATATAGATTGCAATTTGTGTGTATTTTTTGTATGTTAAAGTCTGCGATTTGTTGCCTGTTATTGTATGGTAAAGGTTGCTAGATGTGTTGAAAAATAGACCACGAATGCATATACCCTGATATTTTAGTTATGCTAGGTTGCGACATATGTTCAACCATATACCCTGACTGCATACACCCTGATATTTTAGCTATAATAGGTTGCTAGATGTGTTGAAAAATAGAACATGACTCCATATACCCTGATAGTTTAGCTATGATAGGTTGCTAGATGTGTTGAAAAATAGACCACGAATGCATATACCTAATAGTTTAGTTATGGGATATTGCTAGATGTGTTCAACCATATACCCTGACTATATACACCCTGATATTTTAGCTATAATAGGTTGCTAGATGTGTTGAAAAATAGACCATGACTGCATATACCCTGATAGTTTAGCTATGATAAGTTGCTAGATGTGTTGAAAAATAGCCCACGAATGCATATACCGTGATATTTTAGTTTTCCTAGGTTGCGACATGTGTTCAACCATATACCCTGACTGCATACACCCTGATATTTTAGCTATAATAGGTTGCTAGATGTGTTCAAAAATAGACCATGACTCCATATACCCTGATAGTTTAGCTATGATAGGTTGCTAGATGTGTTGAAAAATAGACCACGAACGCATATACCCTGATAGTTTAGTTATGGGATATTGCTAGATGTGTTCAACCATATACCCTGACTGCATACACCCTGATATTTTAGCTATAATAGGTTGCTAGATGTGTTCAAAAATAGACCATGACTCCATATACCCTGATAGTTTAGCTCTGATAGGTTGCTAGATGTGTTGAAAAATAGACCACGAATGCATATACCCTGATAGTTTAATTATGGGATATTGCTAGATGTGTTCAACCATATACCCGACTGCATACACCCTGATATTTTAGCTATAATAGGTTGCTAAATGTGTTGAAAAATAGACCATGACTCCATATACCCTGATAGTTTAGCTATGATAGGTTGCTAGATGTGTTGAAAAATAGACCACGAATGCATATACCCTGATATTTTAGTTATGGGATATTGCTAGATGTGTTCAAGCATTTACCATTTAGACATGTACTTATATCAGTAACACATTCACCTGTTGTACGTTGCCCTACAACAAACTAACCAAAACTCCTACAATTCAGGGTACATAATGTCGAAACCAAAAGTTTGCATTTTCAAATTTGGTACCGAAAGAGCTATTGTTCCGCTGTCCGAATTCGAAAACTTCGAGTCTTTTCAACAGTACGTTGAGGAGACATGGCAGGGGCTTGTTAGAGGCAACTACAGCATTACGTACTTTTGCGGTGCTCAGAATAATTGTATGTTTAATAAGGAGACCGATTTTATTGGGTTGGAATGTTACCTTGATGTTGAGTGTCTGAAGAGTGTTAGTTTTCTTATCGAAGAACATGTTGCTGATAAAGGCTCCGCCATTAAACGTAAACAACCTATTCAACTGTTCGAAGAATTCTCTCATATGCAACGAACTAGCGGTGAAAGCAGTAGCTGTTTGGCCATTTCAACCCCCAAGAAAAAGCCATCTAGCTACAACTGGATGAGCATAAGCTATCGTCGGTGTTGGACAGTCTTTTCCAGATGGTGCTCAAGGTCTAAGGTTATACTTATCCCGTTATGCATTAGAGAACGGTTTTGCGTTTAGGTACATGCACAATACCTTTAGCTAGATCACCGTTTATTGTGTAAACAAAGATTCGGACGGCTGCAAATGGAGGCTTTATGCTTCTGTTGATTCTAAGACCGGTTTGATGACAATTAAAAGATTTGTCAGTACCCATACTTGTAGTCCTGTATTCACAAAGAAGAAAAGCAGGCATCGATCGTCCGATTTGATTGCTGATGAAATTCACGATTCTCTTAGGAACTGCCAATCCGTAACAGCTAAGACTATACAGTCCACCATCAAGAAAGAGTACGGTTTAGACATTTCATATCGTCTATCTTGGAATGCGTTAGAGAAGGCCCGTCGTGTTGTATTTGGAGATAGCAATACCTCTTTCGGATTGCTAAAAGCATACTTCAAGAGACTAAAAAGTCGTGACATTACTACGGACTGTCATCTGGATTTGGCTCCCGGCAATGTTTTCCGTCGCTGTTTTATAGCGTTTGGGGCGTGTCTTCAGGGTTTCCATTCGTGACGCCCTCTACTGTAAGTTGACGGTGGTGTGGATAATAATCGCCTGAGGGTAGGCTAGTAATTTCAGTTGGTTTTTTAAGGTAGTATGTGAGTGTTATGTGTTTAGAGTAGAGAGTAGAGAGATAATTAAGCAGCTTGGTAGCAGTTAATTCTCATTACCCACACTTAATGCAGGTGGTTGGGTATTTATACCCTGATGTTTGGGCCCTTATGGGCTTTCGGGTCATGTTTAATGGACCCGGGTCATGTTAAAAGACCCATGAGCTCTAAGTAGGAGAGCAAGTAGCTTAGTCAAGAAGTGTTTAGGTATTTTAGTACTTTTGTCATAGTTCGAACAGTCCTATAGGCTAGATATTCGAAGTGAGCTGTCCGGTATCCGGAGAGGTTGGACCGATCTATCCCTGTTCGGGGAGCAGGCAAAATTCGGACTCATTAGGAGCCCCTTTTTTAGGTGTTTGCTCAAATTCTCTTTGTCAAAAACCTGAAAAACAGTCCGATATCAGGGGTAGTTCTCATCCGGAGAGGTTTATTTGCTTTATGGTTCTATCCGGACAGATAAAGCTTGATGAATCCAAACGGTTTTTTGCCAGAGATCGTTGGACACGTGTCACACTCTGATTGGTTGCTTCGGCCGTTTTTTCACCTTGAATTTCGAACCCACCTTCTTCGAAAAGCAACCTCTTTAATTACAGATGGTGACATCATCGCCGTCTTTTAATCATTGCCAAACTTTTCGAATTCTCCTAGGAATCAACTTCTTTTTTTCAGATTTACTATAAATTCAAACTCACTTTCTACTGTTTTACTATCTCTTTCATATATACTCTGCATATTTTCTTAGAGCTTTCTCTCTCTAAAGCAAATATTTACTTGATAGTTTATGTTTACAGCAAGGACTGCTTTGATCAAAGGCGGGTGGCTCAACCTTTCTGAGTTGGAGAAGGCACAAAAGGTTGAGAAGGAAAGACGAATCGCAGCAGGGTTACCTACTTCGCCTGTTGACAGACCAATCACCTCTGCTGCAGAGTCGGATCGAGGATCTTCTTCCTCCAAAGGCACTAAGCCTAGAAAGTTATTTCAACCTAGCCTTTCCCCCATCATCTCTGGTTCCTCGGTTCAGGAATCAGAATTCATCGTCGAACCAGGAGTAACTGCCACTAGCTTCAAAAAACCCTCACCCTTCATAGCGATGGGATCAGACATGGAGCACTCCCCGGAGAAGTTAGTCGACCAAAGAAAGAGTCGGCTGGTTAAGGGGCAAGCCTATAAGAACACTCCCTCAAAGTCGGGGGCAAAAAATAGCAGCTCTGGGTCTGGAGTGCCTATCAGAGCTCCCCGGGAAAGACTACCTAGTCCGAAGGCTAGCAGCCCAGCACTTCGAAGAGAGATCTCTGCCTCAGAGCTCCAGCCTGAGATTAGAAGTCAAGGAAACACTGAAGATCAGCAGTCCGGAAGCCAGGCTGAGCCAAGTTTGAATTCTCCCCGGGCTACTGCCACTGATATTCCTCCAACGATCATGGAGGAAAAAATGGAGGACTCTGCTGAAGAAGTCCCTTTCGAGTCTGAGCCCTCCGGTCAGACTAGTAATACTGCTGCTGCCAAAAAAGATAAAGGCAAAGAAAAACTGTGCTTGAGGCATCTGGAGCTGCCGGAGTGTCTTGAAGGGAAGGTGGGGCCTTGTTTTCACAAGGTCGAACTTAAATACCTCTTGGCCTTACAAAAGACCAGGTATGCATTCATCCATACGGCTGAACTGGGTCGAATGCGCACGAAATGGGGGATCCCAGAAAACGTGAAGATAAGGATTCCCATAGATCCTGAAACTCATATGGATTGCAAGCTGAATAAAATAGTCATATTCACGGAGCTATTTAATTGGGGACTCAGATTCCCATTGGACCCAGAGATTGGTATACCCTTATGTCATGCATCATTGCATCAAGGCTATCCGGGATCCCTCTTCCTATGGAAGAGTTTGCTGCAGTGGCCAATCATTGCAAACATCACCAATTCCCCTTCTACCACTTCAATATGGGGGACAGTTTCAAAGATGTTGATGATCTATTGGAGTCTGAGAGTAAATGGAGGAGCCAGTTTTTGTTCGTCAGTGGCGCTTGGGAAAACGGAAAGAAGATCAAGTCCGGAGTGAACCCAAGCCTCCTCAGAAGCAGGTGGAGGAGTGACCGTAAGTCTCCCACTTTAAATCTTTGTCTACTTCTTCCTTCTTAAA